>JAWWNH010000163.1:220000-2620000 GCA_034641385.1 Darevskia mixta
CCTGCCGTTGCTTCCCTTGCCTCCTTGTCCACACCCTGCCATCCTATTCACACCCTCCCCTTCTGCCTGACTGCTGTGCCCTCCCCAGAGCATCAGCCCCGGGCATGCAAAGGAAAGTACCAGCTGTTGAGCAAAACTGACAGGGGACAAGCTGAGCTGATGGAGAGAAGACAGAAATCATCTTGTGGTTCTTTTGATGCTGCTTCAGGCCAGCCTTTCCTCTCTCTCCCCCCCCCTTCCCTAAGGCAGGTCTTCCTCCCTCTCCAACTCTTTATGTACCATGCTGAAGTTACAATAACAGCCTTGAAAGCTACTACAGTGTGTGTGTGTGTGTGTGTGTGTGTGTGTGTGTGTGTGTGTAAAAACAGCATAGCTGTCATTCCAATGCAACATGCAAACACCACACTGCAGACTAATATATCCAGAGTAACTACCACCCTCTCCTTTACTTGAAGAGTACAGTGAAATAGGGCTGTGGAGTATTATTTCACAGCATCTATCTATCATCTATCAATCATCTATCTGTCTGTCTATCTACCTATCCATCCATCCATCCATCCATCACCTAAAACTTTCTAAGCACTATACATAATCTTAATAGATAAGATAGTCCTTTACTGCTGGATCACAATCTAATAGACACAGCACAAAAGGAAAAAGGAATGAGGAGGGAAAAGGAAAGGAAGTGATGGATCAGCTGCTCCTTCTCCAGCTGATCAGACACCAAGTTTGTCTCCCCCTTGGTGTTCTCCCAGTAACTGTTGGCAGAGGCCAGAAAGTGCTTTCCTTTGGATTTGTAGTCCTCAGGTTATCTATCTATCCACCTATCTATTTAATCTCTCTGTGTGACACACCCACCTCTAAGGTGCTTTAAAGGCTCCCACAATTACTACTTGCTGCCTCCATGCATTCATACCTGCCAGAAAGGAGGCCATATTTTGTCCACTTGCCCAAGGACAGTTCTGGATAAGGGGTTACTAGCCTGCACCAGACAATCAGGTCTTGTATTTGCTATATATTTTTCTGCCTGTGAGAAATAAGTTGCTCACACCACTTCCTCCTAGATTCCCTGGAAGTCGCAAGAACGGCCCACTTGCTGAATGGATCTGACTTATTGGTTACTCCCAGGGTGGCCCTCTCATCACCATTAGGCATAAAGAAAAAAGGCCCCCCTCTCCTGTGTGTAATTTCCTTCTTTGGTGTAAAATGCAATGATCCTTTCTGCACATGATAAGTGATACCATTCCATCATCATGCAATTATGCGGGTCTTGGCAGAAGCTTAAAATGAAATTCATCCATCCATCCCTGGCTCGAAGAGATCCATAGCAGTTTGAGGAGAAAAATAATAGTCCAATCTAAGTTACCTTAGGAGCTGTGTCATCTTGTGTGGTTTTCTCTCCTGCCTGCTTTTTTGGGTGTTGTTGGACCCCAACTCCCATCAACTCTGTTAACTGGACATCCCTGTTAGCAGGACCTGACTGCAAGAAAACTCTCCCATCCTGTAGCTTCTGGCAACTGGTATTTACAAGAATTTTTGCCTCTGTGGGGGGGGGCAGAGCAGAGCCACTGAAAGCCTTCTCCTTCATGAATTTGTCCAATCCTCTTTTAAAGCCATCCAATTTGGCGGCCATCACTTTCTCCTGTGGCAGTGAGTTCCATAGTTTAACTATGTGCTGCCTGAAGTGAAGCACTTTCTTTTATCTGCCCTGACTCTTCCAGCAGTCAGCTTCATAGGATGTAACTGGCCGTGCTGGCTGGGTCCTGATGGAATAGGAATAGGAATAGGAATAGGAATAATTTATTGGCCAAGTACATTTTCCAACATACTTGGAATTTTGCTTCAGCTACATTGCAATGTAAACATACCTTATACAAACACTGTTCCACTCACAATACAATGACACAACAAAGAAACCCCACCCATAACTGGCCTCCCCTTCCGCTACACAACTACGAATTTAACAATTTAATGGCACAAGGGAAAAGACTGTTCCTGTGCCTGGCCGTTTTTGTGTATAAAGTCCTGTAGCGATGTCCAGATGGAAGTAAACCAAACAGATGATGACTGGGATGCAAAGGAACTGCGACAATTCCCTCTGCTCTCTTCCTAACTCAGGTAGCATAGAGTGTCTCTATTGAAGGCAAGCTAGCACCAATTACCCTTTCTGTAATTCTTACTGCTCGTTGGAGCCTTTTCTTGTCCATCTTGGAGGCTGTGCCATACCAAGCCTGGGAATTGGCATCTACATGGCCACAGGTTTTCCCCATTCCTGCACTTAGACTAGGCACAGAGCCAAGTTAGGAATGGCTAGGAATCCTTAATGGCAGTGTGTGTGTGTGTGTGTGTGTGTGTGTGTGTGTGTGTGTGTATTTGGATATTTTGAAGACTTCCCATGTACCACTGTGTCAGGGCTGGAGTCAGCATGTAAGACACAAGGTTCCAACATCAGCGAAGTTAACTCCTCATGAAAATTCATTAGCGTTTTAGTGCAGATGTCTGCTAATGTAAACATTTTTGCAAAGCAATTTTCCTTAACATAACAGGTTTCCGTATGTCAGTTTCACTAATATACACATTGATGGGCACCTCTTCATCTCTGTATGGCACAAAGGCAGGCTTCCCAGCCCTGGCTGGAAGAAAACGGAGGCAAGGCAACCAGGGATTTCTTAGGGCTGGACCAGCTAAGGAAGGGTGGGTGGGGAAATGCTGGTGTTTGCAAGAGAGATGCGATACAAAAATGTTAGTTACATTTCCTCTTTGTATGAGACGGGAAGCATATTTGGTGACATCGAACCAGCTCTGAAACTCGTTTGCATCACCTGCTTTACTCAGCCCCTCTTCCCAACGTAGCTCATGTTTTTGGGACATACGAACACACAACTCTCTTTCATGGTTTTATTTGATTTTATTGGAAAAAGAAAGATTTTTTTTTTAGTACTTTAATTTGTCATTTTTTTTTCTCTTTTCCTCATGGATTTGGCAAAAAATAATAAATAAATTAAAAAAATAACCCAAGGAATCAGGAATTTGGCCGCAAAGCCCACCCCTCTCGGAGGTGGATTCGAGCCCCTTTTGCCGGAGACGGGTTCGAATCCAACCTCCACGGGATTGGCACGACGCCCCTGCGATGGGTGTGGCCCCCAACGGGCCGCATGAGATGGAAGACAAGGTGGTTTGTTTTGCTTGCAATAAAGTTTTTTTTTTTACAATATTTTTGTCATTTTTTTTTTATAACGTTGAGGTACAGCATCCACCGACATGCCCCCTCCCCTTCCCAGCTGCCCTCCTGCCCCACCCCCTAACCTCTGCGACAGTTAACGGAGCATGGGACCATTGATGGAGTGGGTAGCTCTAGCTGGCTTGCTCTGAGGTCGGCCGTCCTGCACACCTGCTGCTTCTCTGCTCCGGGTTTGGTTGTCGGCTCACCCCTTCCTCCTCCCCCTTCCATATCTCGGACTTGCAACACACTTTGCAGGATCAGGCCAGGATCTTCTCCACCACTTCCTGTCTTTGCAGCTGCAGCCATCCACCAGGTGCCTTCAAGGAGGCCATGGGGGTGATAAGAGGCCTGCTACCAGTTGCCTCGGGTGATCCAGGGCCTATTGCTACTGAACATGGAGGTTTTCCTTTAAATGACTCTGGCTCATCCACCCTGAACCTTCCAAATCCTTCTCTAAAGTCAGTGGTGGCCGGTCCATTAGAGTGAATGGGGTGGGACCACTGCCGCCAAAATCTTCAATCTGCCCTCAGCCAGTCTGCATCTGCTTGCCTTCATACTCAGAATCAGTCTAGGGCAGGCATCCCCAAACTTCGCCCCTCCAGATGTCTTGGACTACAATTCCCATCATCCCTGACCACTGGTCCTGTTAGCTAGGGATCATGGGAGTTGTAGGCCAAAACATCTGGAGGGCCGCAGTTTGGGGATGCCTAGTCTAGGGGGGTATTGCCCCTTGTGTAACTCAGCAGAGAGGAGGGTGGAGGCAAAATTAGAATGAGTTGTTTCTGCCTCTCATTGGTTCTGGCGCCACCTACTGTTAACCTCCTTGCCTTCTGCTCCACCAGCCGTAAGAGGCACCAGCCACCACAGATTCAAATCCAGAGGACGCCATCGCATCGAGTTTTGCAGCTGCGAGTTCCGTATGATAATGCAACAACCTCTCCCTGCCGCTGCTCCCTGCTCAGATCTCCATCCTCTCTTTCTGCCCCTTCCAATCCTGCATTCCCATTCCTGCTTGCACACTGTCGGCCCCACTGTTCTGCCCTCTCTTTTGCTACCTCTGCTCTGCTTCCTTCATTCTTTCTTTCTGGTGTCTCTAGTACGGGTGGACGGTCCTGGGTCTTACAAGCTGCCAGCAGGCAAAAGGGAACTTTTAGTGATCAGCTGGAATGGCCAAGTTGCTGGGAAAGAAACCACAGCCCAACCTGGTTGAGGCAAGACAGCCTTCCTCAGCCTTCCCGGACTGCATTCCCTTCTGGAGAACTCTCTGGGGGAAGGCGTCATGGTGGGCGGGGCCAGGGACTAAAGTGGGTGGAGCCATGAATGCAAATTTCACCTAGGGACAGCAGATTCATTTTTCTAACTACACTCACACCTCCTGGCAAACTGGAGTTGAAGGACCCATTCCAGGCAGGTGGGAGAGAGGGCATGTCCAAGGTGGAGGTGTGGCATAGGGAGAGTTTGAAGGCCAGGCAAAGAGGTCTGGAGGGCCACAATCCCTGCTTCGGGGCCTGGTGTTCGATTCTGTGGTGCCTTCTACCACCCATAGCCTTGGTGTACTAGAAAAGTTGCATTCCTCTTTCCTACCTCCATCTGTCCCTTTACTCAGTCCTTCATTTTTCTACTTCCCAGAGATCTTTGCTCTCCCTATCCTGCCTTATGAGGACCCCCTCTCTCCCATTAAGGACCCACAATTTTGTGGGTGGGAGGCAGGGCTCTTGTGCTTTTGACATCAGGCTGATGTGCGCACATCAGCAGGCGATGTGCTTTGAATAGCGTCGCTTGCAGGTTTGGTTGATGCACAAGAGCAGCCCAGGAAGGTTCCTCCACTCCTTTTCCTTACTTCAGTTCAGCAGTAAGTCCAGCTCACTCTCCAATTCCAATTGTCTGCTGGGTTTCTTGAGTGGACTGGCATGGGCTGCCATGTGGCCCGATCGACTCACCACTGCCTAGACACACTCCCGTGTGTTGCTGCTGCCACCTTTCTCTCTGGTAACGCTCCTGTCTATTTAACAGTTTGTATTAAAGGCAAAGAAACTGTGCTGATTTTTCTTGCCTCCAAGCAGTGAAAAGCTGCACCTGTTAGACTTCTGCCTGAACACACAGCCATTAAATGCACAGGAATGAAATCAGCAAACCGACCCTGGGTAGGAGGAGACGTCTAGGGCAACTGCTCTGCCCTACTGTTTTAAGCATTGACTCTTTTGCTGAGAGCAGCTAAAAGGGCCCCCCCCAAACCAGATCTCTTCTCTGACAGCAGTCTGGAAAACTACTCCCCCCAAAACTCACCTCTGCATCGCTGAATTGTGCACGGACCTCAGCGTGGAACGACCCACTCCATCAGAAATCACTCACGCTTATCCCTTGACGGGGAGAAAAAAAAACATTCCCCCCCTCAAGTTTTACAATACGGACATGGTGCATATTAATTAGTGGCTAGCACAAGTAATCACACGTGCAGACAAGGTGTAAAGTCTGTGTAAAGCCTGGAGGTCCCTCCCCGTAATAGATTTTCAGTTGGCAAAATTGGTTTGCTCCTGGCTGACATACCCTTGGTCTGAGGATTGCACCCCTGTTCACGCATACCTGGCACGGAGTCTGCAGCACTGTTCGTATCTTTGTATTCCAATATCATCGGCATATTCTCTCACATGCCACGCCCAGTGTTTTTTTTACTCCCTGCCAACCACGGCTTTTCACACGCTTTCCAGAGAGTTTACACTCTGACTGTTTCCACATGCTTGATGAATTGTTTACACCCAGTTTGCAAAGAGATTGAGCTCTCCACCACACACATACTTTACAACTATTTTACATCTGGCTTACATGTGCTCCACAAATCATTTACAACCTTTTTTTTCGCTTTTTTTTTTTTTTTTTTTTGCACATACTTTACACGGTGTGAGTTTTTGGAAAATACCTGCACTCTGCTTAAGCATGCTTTTTGCAGAGTACCCAAATTGCTTCCCCACCCCCCACTACATGATTTACATGGAGTTCACACCTTGCTCTGCCTGTGCTTTACAATGAGTTTTGCATATGCTTTATAATGAGTCTGCACTTCGTCGGCATGCACTTTACACAGCGTTTACAAGTGCTTTACACAAAGATATGCCTTGCTTACATATAGTTTATACATGGTTTGCAACAGTTTTCAACGATCCTTTGTTTACATGGGCGTTACAAGTTTACATGGTATTTGCACACTCCACACCTTCGCAAAGTGTTCTTGCCCTTTGCAGATAGACTGGGAATTTCCCGTTGTTTTGATTGATTAACACCAGTCAACGAAATTATTATTATTGATTTAAGATACCAGCCAAGGTATGCTGTCCCGGTACAACAAGGTATAAATATGGAGAATCATAATAAACTTAGTCCCAATTACACCATGAGCAAGTACTGGCTCGTGTGTGTATGTATGTTTTAATTAGCACTGACATGTATTACATGTGGATTTTCATGTGACTTACACATGGTGTACACATGGGTTGACACATGGTTTATACATATGCTTAGGAGTAGTTTGCACCTGCTATTCACATGCTTGGCACGTGACATAGACATGATACTTTTTTTCCCGGGAAGAGACTGCAATTGGCACATTGTTCAGGAAGTTACATGTCAAACACAGTTAACACATGCTTTACTCATGGTTTAACACCTGCTTTACTCACTGGTTTCTCATGCTTGACACTAATTGGGTATGATGCACTCGTGAACGGAGCATGGCTTCCTTGTGACTGGCGCGCGGCCTACTCATGCTTTACACACGACTTACTAATGGCTTACAAATTGTCCTTTTGCTTATCCGGATGTGGCATATGCACAAACAGAGACATGCATGTTCATCACTTGATCCTGAACTGCTCAACGTATGGTTGGTCTGAACATGAACTTATTCCAGGTGCTTACTTTTGACACATGGCTATATGCTTCTGCCGGTTAATTGCACAAGGTTGCAGATGATGCATTTTTCTTAAAAAAAAAGTCATCTCCAGTATGGCTGAACAAGAAGTGCATGTGCAAAGCAGGATCATAAACTCATGTAAACATTGTCAACTTTACATCTACTTGCTAATATAATAATAGTAAAATAGTTCTGAAAACCAGGGGTGTTATTCCAGGGATGCTGGCAGATTTAACGGTCGGTGAGGTCACAGAGCCTGTCTGTTCCATCCATGACCTCTGACCTCTGTCAGTGACCTCCAGTATTACAGGGAACAGGGTGGGATGGGGATATATTATTACTTTTGAGTGCGAAAGATTACCACACGTTGTGACTTTTACTAGCAGTAGCTGATCCACCCTTCTAGACCAAGAAATGCTTGGGACTCCCTGCCATTGACACCGGGAGCTGGGTTTGCATGGTTCAAATTCGGTTATTTATTGCACTGATTTCTCTCTCACACACATACAGAGTGGTGGGGTGGGGGGAATTTGTTTGCATTATGTATGTATTCGACTGCTCAGCCAGCCACCTCCCGAGGGCTCGGAGTGGGCAGCAACAGATTAAAAACCAATATAAAATCCTGTTAAAAATTCAAATTCAGACCCAATTAAACAGCTGCGAACATTGCATATATCTAAAATGCCTGATCCTTTGCTGCGTCAACACGCCCCCCCCTCCGACTCACCTGAAGTCCAGCCCCATGCTGAAAGATGAGGAAGTTCTGGCGAGTCTCTAGGGGCTGGTTCCTCCCACCTCCCTGGGCCTCCCCTCATTTCCTCATTTGCAGCTCTATGTGTGAACTGACGCTACTGAAAAGCAATGCGCTTTGAGGGGGTGCCAGTGTTCCTCTGTGAGATGCCAGATCTGTGTGATGATAAACCACTTGCCGACACTGTGGCCATCTAGTGACAAGCGTTTTTGCCCTTCCAGGGGCAAGGTGTCCCCACCCTCAAGGGAAAGGAGTTCCAGAGCTGTGGGGCAGCCCCTGAGATTGTCGCTGACAGCATTGCTTGGGGGGTGAGGCCACATTTGCAGCACACAATCTAAGCACTGTGATACCACTGTAAACAGTCACAGCTTCCCCCAAAGGATTCTGGGCTTGTTCAGGTTGCTGAGAGTTGTTCGCAGATGCCACCCGCCTCCCCGCTACAATTCTCAAAGTAGTTTCATGATCAGTCCCAGGGAACTCTGGGAATTGTAGCTCTGGGAGGGGACAGGGGTGGGCTCCCAACCACCCTCAGTACCTTAGAATCATAGAATCATAGAGTTGGAAGAGACCACAAGGGCCATCCAGTCCAACCCCCTGCCAAGCAGGAAACACCATCAAAGCATTCCTGACAGGTGGCTGTCAAGCCTCTGCTTAAAGACCTCCCAAGAAGGAGACTCCACCACACTCCTTGGCAGCAAATTCCACTGTCGAACAGCTCTTACTGTCAGGAAGTTCTTCCTAATGTTTAGTTGGAATCTTCTTTCTTGTAGTTTGAATCCATTGCTCCGTGTCCGCTTCTCAGGAGCAGCAGAAAACAACTTTTCTCCCTCCTCTATATGACATTCTTTTATATATTTGAACATGGCTATCATATCACCCCTTAACCTTCTCTTCTCCAGGCTAAACATACCCAGCTCCCTACGCCGTTCCTCATAAGGCATTGTTTCCAGGCCTTTGACCATTTTGGTTGCCCTCCTCTGGACACGTTCCAGCTTGTCAGTATCCTTCTTGAACTGTGGTGCCCAGAATTGGACACAGTATTCCAGGTGAGGTCTGACCAGAGTGGAATACAGTGGTACTATTACTTCCCTTGATCCAGATGCTATACTCCTATTGATGCAGCCCAGAATTGCATTGGCTTTTTTAGCTGCTGCATCACACTGTTGACTCATGTCAAGTTTGTGGTCTACCAAGACCACAAACCTACCAAGACCTTAACAAACTACAGCTCCCAGAATTCTTTGGGGGGAGCCACAACTGTTTAAAGTGGTATCGTAGCGTTTGGCCTGTATGTGACGGGAGGTGTTATTTCTCATGAAGCTACATAGCCTTGCCACAAGCCAGCGGAGGCAGATCCATGAGGGCAAAGTGGGTGCTGCCCAACCAACCTCCCTATGCCGTTAGCCAACCCACCCCTGCCTGCCTTCTTGTTTACAACTGGTAAGGGGGCAGTTCTGCTTTGGCATCAGTTCTGTCCTTGCCAACATCTGGTCTCCCTGCTTGGTGCTCCCCAAGTCCCACTCAGCACCAGGCACCACTGGGGGCCACAGTTGCTGTGAGATGGCAACGCAGTCCTTCGCTGCTGCCCTTGTTTCTTTCCCACCCCGCAGCTGAGTCCCCCTGAGCGGCAGAGCGACCTGCAGGACAGAGAGATGCTGGCCAATCTTCTCTCACACCTCTCAAGCATGACAGCAAACTGTGGAAAGTTATTTTCCTGCCAAGGGAAGGTGAACCTGAAGTGGAGGTTAGTGGGAGAGAAGCAGAGAGACACAGAGGGAGGGATGGAGGGAGAGAGAGAGAGAGAGAGAGAGAGAGAGAGAAAGAAAGAAAGAAAGAAAGAAAGAAAGAAAGAAAGGGAATCGACTGTCAGCACTGGCACCGTTTCCTAGGCCTAAACTTTGCTCGTAAGTAGGCCAGCTTGTTCTTTTCTGGGCTGGCAGGGGAGGAGGAAGCTGGGATAATTAATCCGATATTTTTAGTGCCGCTGTTGCTCATCCCCCAGTCCTCTCCGTTTTAGTCTGATGTCACTCCATCGGAAGTCAGTCTGATGTGCTGGATAGTACACCAGACCTGCATAGCAGGCGACAGCCCACTTGGCTGCGAAAGCTTTTTGGGCAAACACTTCCTCAGCCTGCCCTACCTCGCAGGGTTCTTGTGAGGATCGGGATCCATGCATGCTTCTTGGAGGAAGGGGAAATTCAGTGGACCCTGACCTTCCACCCCACCAGCACTCTTAGCTCGGGTTCCTTCAAGTCTCTGTGCCTCCCAGCATCATGGTAGCAGCTCTGCTCTCTGTCTGCGAAGCCTCCTTTAACAAATTGTGTTACATAGCTAGTTAAGAGGTCCTGTGATTGGTGAGCAGTACCCCAGGTAGCAGTTCTAAGGATCCAGGAAGAGGATCCACGGGCTGCAAAGGTATCTGCATTTCTGTGCAGAAGGCGACGTACATACCTTCCCACCGAATTGCTGCTACCTCCTAGGCCTTCTCTACCTTTCTCCACAAAATAAGCCAAAGGTATGATCCTATGAGCCTCTGCACACATTTCCCTTCCTTGCTTGTTGGAGCCGTACAGAGCTGGGCAGCATTTGAGCAGCCAGTCCTGTTCCTTAGTACTGCAGATGATCGCCTTGGTGGCCTTTTGGGATTTTTGGGAGGTCACTCACTTCACTAGGTATGAGGGAATCTGTCGACTTCCATTCCTTTAAATCCAGAACTTTCCATTTCCACATCAGTTTGTGTTTTTAAAATTTATTTTTAAAGCCCTCGTTATTTTAGTGCAAATTTCTACAGACGGACATAGTCTGGTGTGCCGTTTTGGTCTTCCATGCAGTTTTGCAAAGCAAATTTCTCTAATGTAATACAGTTCTGTGTGTTTGTTTGTTTTTAAACAATGCACACATTTTTTGCACACACTTTACCCTAGCATATGCATTTTTGTACATGTTGCAAAATTCAGAGAAATGCGAATGCTGAAGGATGACTGCGTTTCAGATCATGAATTATGTAGGTTAACCTTTAAATGCAAACTGAATTGGATTTCTCCCCAATCTCTACCATGACACAGCTCTGCTTCCCTCTATTCCTGTCTGGTGTCTAAAGGATAGTGACTTCGTGGTTCTGATAAGCCACTGTTGTTTTGTCAAGTCGCTCGGGGGCCTGTGGGATTAGCAGTTGCCTGCTGCTACCCAGCTGTACCTCTTGCTCCTCTGTCATGGCTGAACATCAACACACTCAAGTTTATGCCCAAGGATTGGGACCAGATTGCGAGTTCAGGGCAAAAGATTTCACCCAAGCCAGAAGCTGCTCTAGAATCTTCACTAAACAGAATAGGCAACCCAGGCTCTGAGTCTGCCTTTCATGGTTTTTCTAGGAGCATGCAATGAAGCAAATTATAGAATCATAGAGTTGGAAGGGACCCCCAAGGGTCATCTAGTCCAACCCCCTGCAATGCAGGAACTGTAACGAAAGCATCCAAGACAGATGACCATCCAACCTCTGCATAAAAACCTCCAATGAAAGGGAGTTCACAACCTCCTGAGGGAGTCCAGAAACATTGCATTTACACCAGGAAATTCATTTGATTGAAATTTTGATATTGCACCAGCATGGGAATTACAAGGTGAATTTATTATTATTAATATTATTATTATTGGTTCTTCTAAAAGAACACCCATACATTATTGCGAAAATGAGTAGAATAATTGGATGAAAACCTGGTGCAAATCCATATATAGATTTTCCAGAAGGTAGCTGTTCTAGTCCGTTGCAGGAAAAACAACAGCGCCCTGTGGCACCTTAAATACTAACAGATGTATTTATTATGGCATAAGCTTTCGCAGATTGAAGGCCACTTCATCAGATGTAAATGTATTTTATAAGGAACAAGGCAAGGCTATGGGAACTTGCTGCTCTTCCTGGGGGAGCAACTGATTTAAGGTATTCCCCATACAATGGGAAACACTCACTGTAAAGGAACAAGACTTTAAGCCACTTTGTGTTGGGATTTTGGCCGTGAAATTCAGGGTCGTAAAACAGCTGCTTTTTCTTTTAAAGGCTATCCTGCATAGGAGGGTCAAAAATTTCACAGGAAGCTATTCATAGGACGTTTAAAGATTCAAGTGGGGTAGCTGTTTTGCTCAGGAAGTTTTGCATAAGAAGCTCATCCCAGGAACCTGCCAGTGAAGGGGAAAAAGAAACACATAGGACCACAGCCAAGTCAGACCACTATTCTCTCTAGTTCACTGTTGTCTACACCAAGTCACACTGCTTCTTCGGGGTTTCAGGGTGTCTGGAGATGCCTGGGATTGAACTAGGCCTTCAGCATCCAACGTAGATGTTCTACCACTGAGCTATGGCCCTCCGTAGGTTGGGAGGGGTAGTGAAAAATGCTGCATGTAAGTCGAGCTGGGGAATGGAGTAGCTGGAAGTTTGTGGAGTCAGAAACTTGGAGAAATGGAGCTGCAAGAGAGGAAGGACTGAAATACTTTAAGAGAACTGGAACTCTGGAAAGTGTTGGAGAACACGGTCGGGCACTGTGGCAGGAAGGAGGCTAGAGAGGAACACAAAGGACCCAAAAATGGTTGGGAATCACAGGTAGGGAGAGTCCTGCTTGCAGGTGGCTCATAAGCATCTGGTTGGGTCACAGTGAGAACCGGATGCAGGGATACATGGGCCATTGTCTTGATCCAGCAGGAATGTTATGATGCTCATGAAATTGAGAGATGCAAATTTTGGCTTGTTTAGGGAAACAGCCTGTAATATATTTATATAGATGTATCTATCTCTATTCTCTCTCAGTCTCCGATCCTACCCAGCTTAGGAGCAAATACTCAAACTGTAAAACTGGCGTTCCTTCTCAGTTCAATTCATTGCCTTACTAAAAACTTAAGTAAAAGCATAGTTAGGTTTGTTTGGGGGGGAGGGAAAGGGTATGAGGCCTTGTTATTCACTCCCATGCCTAAGTGCCATACCACTCTATCCGACATAGGTTGGGCTGCCCAAAGTCCAGAAGGTTAAATGGTTGTTTAGTGGGGAAAACCAGTAAAAAGAAATAAAAAATATCCACTTGGTGGCAGCAGTGAAGTTAACAAGCGTAACTTGGCTTGGCTGGTTTGCTTATAAGCTTTCCCTCTTCACAGTGCAGGCGACAGCAACAGGCGGCTAAGATTTTCTGCAGTGCCTCTGATGTGGCCCAGCTCAGTGGCATTGCGGGACATTAAAAATGGCAGCTCTTAGCCCCCGGCTGCCCAGCACGGCAGCCTGGGGCAGGGGTTGGTACTGGTGGACCCTGCAAGAGAACTGGGGGCCCAGCACCTGCCTGAGGGTGCCGGGTGCAAATGCTGCACCTGCATGTTATATTTGCTGGGCAAGATGCAGTCATTGATGCCTGGCCACTTGCTGATGGCGGAAAAGTGGTTTAAGAGCTTGTCTCCCAAGAGCAGGGCTGCCATTCCAACAGAAGCTGTGTGCCTTTGACAGCTCTGCGACTCTCCTCCCTCTGCCCTATCTGTACTGTCAAAACGTTTGATTGCAAACTCCTGGGGGGCAGAGAGCTGTCCTTTTGCTTACGTTGCAAAATGCCATGTAGATGGATGGCACTGTGCAAAATAGGAGTGGCACAGTTGTTTCTGAAGAAAGAAACTGGCTTCGGTGGGTCCTTTTATATATTAAATTTAAAAAAAGTCTGCATTGGAAAATGCAAGCGCACCATCGCCTCTAAAATGAGATTGTGAAAACACAAGCAATTTATCTAGAAGTGCTAAGCAGTCCTTTGATCCAAGTATTCTGATTTCACAGGTTCACAGACTGGGGAGCAAATTTCTCGCCCTCTCTTCCTAAGCCTAATGATGTCTCTGAGGCTTACCCAGCTCATCATTTCAAAGGTCCAGGTTGGCTACAAAGGTCACACATCTCACCTTACCTGGGCTAAAGAGCTAAAGCAAACATGATTGGATTCTTTTGTTTTCTGCAGGTGGCAATCTGCCTGTTCTGGTTCCTCCTGGCCTCCCTTTCTTCACACTCACGAGGAAGTGATACAAATCTATAACAGGGACGGAGAACCTGCAGCCCTTTTGCTGGACTTCAGTTCCCATCTGCACTCTCTGGCATGGCCGCTGAGCGGAGGCGATGGGAGCTGTAGTCCAGCAACATTCGGATGGCCAGAGGTTCCCCTGAACTACAGAGGAATGTAGGGCCCGTTGCCCAATGGCAGACCATGATCTTTGTCTGCAGAAAGTTCAGCCACCAATATCTCCAGGCGGCAGGCCTGGGAACAGTCTCTGAGACCATGGAGATCTGCTGCCAGTCAATACTAAGCTGGATGGACCAATGGTTCAATCGGGTCTAAGGCAGGGGAACCTTTGGCCCTCCAGGTGTTGCTGAACTACAACTCCCATCATCCCTGGCGACTGGCCATGCTTGCTGGGGCTGATGGGTGTTGAAGTTCAGCAGCATCAGGGAGGGAGCAAAGGTTCCCTACAACTGGCCTAAGGCGTTTCATGTATTCCTCGCTATAGTTTGGTTCACTGAGCACAATGTGGTGTGGGAGAAGGGATTTCAGCCTGGCTCTTTGCCACAGCCTTGCCCATGAGTCTTCTTCCTCTTGTCCAGGTGTGAAGTCCCACTGCTTTTGGCAACCCAGCTGCAGGTTAGTCACCTCTTATCATCCTTTTCAGGCCGTGAGTGCAATCGCATCTTGTAGCCAAATTGGCACCCACCCACCCACAAGAGGGAGATACTCAGAAGGAAGGAAGTGAAAGTGGCACTCCCTGCTGCAACATTTTCTTTGTAGTTCCCACTTGTAAATCTGAATGTGCACTCTGTTTTTTAAAAAGGAGTTCTCTTGTGCTTTCTGTCCTGCAATACCAACATTCACTCACATAAACACCACCGAATCTCCAAGTCTCTCATGGTAAAAAGGTAAAGGGACCCCTGACCATTAGGTCCAGTTGTGACCCACTCTGGGGTTGCGGCGCTCATCTCGCATTATTGGCCGAGGGAGCCGGCGTACAGCTTCCAGGTCATGTGGACAGCATGACTAAGCCGCTTCTGGAGAACCAGAGCAGTGCACGGAAACGCTATTTACCTTCCCGCCAGAGCGGTACCTATTTATCTACTTGCACTTTGACGTGCTTTCAAACTGCTAGGTGGGCAGGAGCTGGGACTGAGCAATGGGAGCTCACCCCGTCATATATTGTGTAAATAAATAATAATAATAATAATAATAATAATAATAATAATAATAATAATAATAATAATAGGCCCTATGGGTGATTTCCCTGTACATTTTTGGCTTACCTATGCTGTGATGTGTTTCTTTTTTTTAAGTACGGTCAAGTTTTCACAAAGGGAAATCTGTGCTTGTTTCTCCCTTTTGCAGTTGTTGGTTTTTTTTGGAGAGGCAGTGGGCACATTTATGAGATCAAGCAAACATGGGAAATTATAGCAATGCCTCATCTTGTGATGAGATTTTGCTGTAAACAAACAAACGAAACCGATGGTGTAAAGTTAAACTTGCCCCAAGTGAGCTCCTAGGCATGTGCTCAGCAATGAGAATATTCCAGAAGAAGATTATGGATTCAGGGAGTCACCAAGGGGCTACTTCCTGTGTTATATATTCCTTACCACCAGATGCATTAAACAAAACCAAAACACATTTTGGCCTCCTGTGAGAGATGCAAACAAACAGTTCAGCAATTACTATCCACGGCCACGATTCACAAACCAAGACTAATGCTTTGCACTTAACACTGCTGACTTCAGAGTAGCTGAGCTTGCATAAATCCTTCCATTTGTAGTTTATGGGGCTCCGATAACAGCTGCCAGGTTGCCTGATACATCAATCAACTGCCTGCCGTCTGCAGCAAGGATGGGAAACCTGTCTCCTACAGATGTTCCTGGACTACAACTCCCATCATCCCTGGTCACCATCCATGCTGGCTGGGACTGATGAGAGCTGGAGTCCAGCAACATCTGAAAGGCCACAGGTTCATCGCACCTAATGTAAAGTAAGGAAGGACATAGAGTTATAGGCTAGGCATGTCATTTGCTCAGACCAGAGCAGTCAGTGCCTCTTGGAGAAATGAATAGGGTTGCCATATTTTTAATGGCAAGGCTCCTGTGTGTTTAATGAGATTTGGCATGGAAGGCCATCCTGCCTTGCATGTTGGCCCCAGTTAAAGATTTCTTGCAGCAGGGCTGGAAAAGACCCCGATCACCTCCTTGTTGCCAGTGTTTTGTAGGAGGGATTCTGTCACATGTGACACATTTAAGATTGCACAATTAAAGTGCATTAAAACACTCTGGCACAGCAAATCCACTTTTTAAAAAATAAAACAAAAATTGTTCTTTTGTAGTTAGTCAAGTGATCAGGCAATGCACTAAAAATGTGTGGGATAAATGATTGATGAGCGGGAAGATGTAGTCTCCATACTCAATAATATAGGCCATCTGGGGAAGAGTTTGAGTAGAGTTTGCAACTAGGCTACGTGGACTGATGTCCTGGCAGAATAAAGATGCTTCCAGGCAGGCAGGCAGGCAGGCAGGCATCCAACAAGTGAAGCTGCGCCTGTCCTGTTTCTGCCTGTGTCATGCAACTGTTAACGTGACTGAAAATAAAACATGACAACCCTCAGAAATGAGAGCAAAATGCTTGCCCAAATCCATTCAGGGCTGGGACCTGCATTGATTTGGCAGTGGTTTTATTTCCTAGGGAACAACAGTCCAACCACCTACAGCGCCTTTCGCTAACCTAGTGCCCTCCTGATGTTTTGGACAACATCTTTCAACCCCAGCCAGCTCAACAAAGGCTGTCTGTCCTACAGTAACAGCCCAATCCCTGCATTATCAGAAGCCTTTAGATTAGAAGAACATGAGAAGAACCTGCTGGATCAGGCCAGTGGTCTGTCTAGTCCACAACAGTGGCCAACCTGTGGGAAACAGGTAAGCAGGACCAGAGCGCAAGAGCACTTTCTCCCCTTTATAGCGACAGAACAGAGGATTGCCTCACTTCGCCTGACCCTGCACTGCCAATCCGCTTTGTTCATCCCTGGCCTCTCTCCATCCTTGTCTTGTCCATCTCATGCAGACTGTGGGCCCTCGGGGTCAAATAATGCACAATTCCTATGCTCTGCGTATCCCTCCTGTGCCACACTGTTAAATAGCCATAACTGCTGATGCAGATGGATGAATGAATGAATGGGTGAAGGTGCTGAGAAGATGGAACTGAAGTGGGAACGTTGCAGCAGAGGATGGAGAGGAGGAGGAGGAGGAGGAGGATGGGGATGGGTGATTCTGCTACAAGACAACCTGAATAGAGGGAATGCAGAAGGACCTGAGGCAGATTGGAGTTCCATGAAGCACAGGGCAGGAGAGGAAATGTAGGGCTCAGTTGGGAAGTAAGGTACCCCTGACCATCAGGTCCAGTTGTGTCCGACTCTGGGGTTGCACGCTCATCTTGCTCTATAGGCCGAGAGAGCCGGCGTTTGTCCGCAGACACCTTCCGGGTCATGTGGCCAGCATGACAAAGCTGCTTCTGGCGAACCATAGCAGTGCACGGAAACGCCGTTTACCTTCCCGCTGGAGTGGTTCCTATTTATCTACTTGCACTTTGACGTGCTTTCGAACTGCTAGGTGGGCAGGAGCTGGGACCGAGCAATGGGAGCTCACCCCGTCGCAGGGATTCGAACCGCCAACCTTCTGATCAGCAAGCCCTAGACTCTGTGGTTTAACCCACAGCGCCACCTGGGTCCCTGTTCAGTTGGGAAGTAAGGATGGGTAAATCTGTCCATTTCGGTTTCTGTTTCCCCCCCCTTTCTTTTTTTAGTCCAGAATGTTCAGTTTCCCTCATTTCCACAAGTTTGCATATATAGTCCTCATGAAAATTAATCAGCATTTCCATGTGTGTTCCTCTTAGTGTAAACATTTCTGTAGGCAAACTTGCCTGATTTACACACGTTTTGCAAAGCAGTTTCCACGGATATAATGCATTTTTAGTGTAATTTTCACAAACATGCATATTTTTAATGCACACATTACAACAATATGCACAGTTTGGGTTTTTTTGCACCTGACTTGGCTGGAAAACTGCATTGCAGAATCTGGAGAAGTGCCCATTTCGAAGGATGGTTGTGTTTTTGTTCATGTATGGTTCTGAAAGGTGAGGGTGGGTATGTTCACCTTTCAATGAGTACTGAATCACATTTCTCCCCCACCCCTACTGGGAAAGTTTCCTGTATAGATTGAAATGAATGGGAGCTACAGAACTGCTCAGCAAGAGAGGCGTTGCAGGTCAAATCCCTTGTCCAAATTCTGACTTCTTCCATGGGAAAACGGCCAGCTTCAGAGCACATCAGAAGCCTAGCTGCCCCCTTCATTACCCTACTGCTCTTGACCTCCGTCTGCAGCAGTGCTTAATTTATCAAAAAATGGAAGGGTTCAAATCTGCCTGGAAGCCTTCTCCTTAGCCCTGGGCACAAGGGAGAACAGATGTGATGACTCAATCCTGAAGACAGAATACAGACAGAAGACAACAAGGGTGAGTGAAATCTTGAACTGTGTACAGACAGTTGTTTCTCTGGCCGAATGGGAGAACTTCCACTTTTATCTCTATGTAAGTACACACAGATAATGGAAGCAGAAGGGGATTTACTGCCCAGGGTAGAAGGTCTGCTCATTCCCTTCACCTGCTTTCTAATTAAGGGCTCTCCCCATGCAGCACAATCTTATACATGTTTACTCGGAAGAAAGCTTCATGGAGCCCAGTGGGACTTACTCCCCAGTAAGCATGCTTAAAATAGCAGGCTTAATCTCATAGCAGGTAACAAGAGTGCTGAAATTGACTAAACCAAATAAGTATTTCCTGGTTCAGTCAATTTCATTCCAAAGGGGAAACTGTCCATGTTTCCTGCTTGCGTGGAGATGCACCTGTTCTCTCATGTACATTTTTTTAAAAAATAGAAGTGCGTCAACCATAATGTAACAGGGGCACTACACTGCCTGGGACTGTCTCACCAAAACACACATACAGCTCATACAATCCTAGGTGCCCTGGCTGGAGCTCCTTTTGGCTTTCCTCTGCTACTGTTTCAAGGAACATTTGGGCTACCACAGCAGGCCACAAAGGTCAAACAAAACCCCATGCATTGAAGGTGAGAAAGCTCCACAAGATCACCTCCAGCTCTCTGAGAAGTTATCGTTGGTACTCAGCCATTAAGTTCTGCAAGCCCAGCAAGGGCAAATAAGGCTTCAGGAGAGACTCCTGCTTCAACCAGGGTTTTTCATGTGAACCCCTGTGCTGGCTTGGCCAGATACCTCATTACAGATACCTCTCTCTCACTCCCCACTTCTGCATGTACAGCAACCAGATGTTAACACAAGCAAGCACAACTGAGTCTCTACAATGACCCAAGCACCATATGCCACGCTTCCTCCTTTCAGCTGGAGGCAGAATCCGAGCATCACCAATCCCCCCAATATCTGCTACTGTAGGGCTGGGGAACCCATAGTTGTTAAGACTGCAACTCCCACCATCCCTGATCATCAACCATGCTGGCTGAGGCTGATGGGAGCTGGAGTCCAAGAACACCTGGAGTGCCACAGGTTTCCCATTCCTGTCCTGACATGGGCTCTCCCACCTCTGCTGAGCATCAGGAGCACCTGCAGCAATAACCTTGATAACATAGGAGGGACAAGGAAATGCTACTCAGGAGGAGATGCCTCTGACACGATACCAGAGTAGAACCTAACAAGGCGAGAACTAGAGCGCCTCCCTTCTGGAGATGAAGAAAAGATCCCACCACTCTGCCTTTGTTGGGTCATGGCGATGCTTGCTCTGGATTCTCAATTATAACCAGGGCTCTGTGTACTGTCTGCCAAATGAAAAATTCTGCAGCAAGATAATGTAAATTCTGCACCAAGAAAAGCCCAGTTCTGCAATCTGCATAAACTATGCAAATGAACTCAATTTTTTTTCTCATTTTGTTTAATTCACCCTACTTTTTTTTTAACCCCCTATTTTTACATAATCATTCTTCTGCTACTCAAGGAGAGGTACAAGGAGCAAGACCACTTGGGATCTTGTTCAGCCACCTCTTTGGCTTCAGAGATTCAGCAGGCATAGCACAAAATGTTTTGCAAGAATACAGCCATAAATATAACAGCTAGGAACTTGCTCCCCCCGCACCCAAAAAAGAAAGCTGGGATTCCCCCCAAAACCTGAATTCAACCCCTACCATATTCTGAGTTTTCTGTACTCCTGCAGAATCATGGCATGCACATAGCTGCATAGGACTGTAGATGCTCCATGTTTAAAAAGAAACTAATGTTATTCTGCTAACCTACATTCTGTGTCAAGAAATGTTGAGGTCTAGCAACTTGTGTAGGACAGTGGAAACTGAACACATTTGCATGCATTTGCACAATATATCTTACAAACAGGCAGTTTCATTTAAGTGGATTGAGAGGCTACATTACCATTGCTGGCTGTAAATGCATCATCATTATTATTAACCTAGTCAAAGCACATCTTATAAGTTTTGAGGGTTGGACTACATAGACATTATAGGAGATCTGCGGCTGCAGTCATAAACAGCAACCCTTCATCTCCTCTTCCTCCATCCGTAGTGGCATCAGCAGCTACAAACAAAACAGGGAGCCACACCGATAACTGGAAAGATGCCAGAAGCAAGGCCAATAAGGTGCAGATGTAATCTGACCAGTGATCCCCAGTGTTTCTGTTGACTTCCTCCTGACACATTTGGAAACACAGCCCCTTTATGGGTGTGTGGCATGCTAGAAGGAGATGCAATTTTGTGTCGACTAAATGCCAGCTGCAATAGGTTGGGCTTTCCTTATAAACTTGCCACTTAACAGCCTCACATGTGGCATTTCTTCAGTTCTCAGCATCTCCTACAACATTTAGTTTGATTCCCAAACCATGCAAAAAAACCTGCTAAACTTGTTTACCAGAAGCAAAAGTGGGGCTAGTGCACACCTCAAAGCAGAAACTTCTCTTTCAAACTACTTTCAATTGTACTGGGGATGGGGGATATATCTGCAGGGAAGGATCACCCACATAGCCTTGCAAATAAGTCTACAAAAACTACTAGCCTGCAGGAGGGATTTGCTAACCGGCTCAGGGGCCAGTTTCTTGTGTTTCTGTGTTGGCCACTGAAGTGGAGAATCTCCTCCGCGGCCAGCATGAAAACAAGAGGTATTATTAGCCTCATAGCAGCGGTTCCATCAAGACAGGACTTCAGGGCAAGTGTCTAAGGCCCCACTTGGCAGAATGAGCAGGAGGGAGTCCCAGTCACAGCAGGGCCAGCAGATCGCAATGTGAAGCAATAGACACTGCTATCTAAAGAGAGGACCCCAAAGTCCAAAGTACAGTCGTACCTTGGAAATCGAACGGAATCCGTTCCGGAAGTCCGTTCAACTTCCATAACATTCGAAAACCAAAGCACGGCTTCTGATTGGCTGCAGGAAGCTCCTGCAGCCAATCGGAAGCCGTGGAAGCCCCGTCGGACATTCAGCTTTCAAAAATAGTTCGCAGACCGGAACAGTTTGCAACGTTCGGGAGCCAAAAGGTTCGGGAACTAAGCTGTTCGGCTTCCAATGTATGACTGTACCCATCTGCATCACTGCCTTTACTGAGACTTTTAATAAACAGGCTGCGGAAGGATGAATAATCTCCACTCTACCAACCTGCTTGCATTTCCATTCTGGCTGCAAGGTTGAAGGCAGCAGCAGAGGGGTGTGGTTTCCTTCCTATGTAGCATGGACCTTGATGCAACTCCTGGTTTCTGCAAGTGACCAGGCAAATCGTCAGATGCAAGGCTGGATCTCGGATTAGCTTTGCCTCATCACATCCACAAAGATACCTGCTGGTATTTTCCACAGATTCTCAAGCTTATCTTTACAAAAGGACTAGAAACTTTTATTTTTTATGACATATCCGAATGCTGAATTCTATCCCAAACATTGGACTTTTTTGTGTGTGTGTGGTGCATGTGCAGAAGTGCTGAATACACAAAACCCTGATTATAATTCCGTCTGAAAAGGGAGCCTTTGAAGTCAGGGCTGGGGGGTCCCAAGATACAATCAGCAATAATGACCCGAGAACTAGAAAGAGCAAAGAAGAAAAGAGGAAGGAAAATAGAATAAAGACATAAATAAGGAAGGATTCAAGTGCCATGGTGCTTTTGTTCGACAAAGATACAGAGGAGAGATACTGGTGTGGGTTTGTGCATATGTGTATGTGTGTGTAAAGGTAGAGAGGGGGATGGGAGTCCTTAGCTCAAGGGAGATTGCCGAGAAAAGATTTTGTGAAAAGTACAGAAAAAGAACACCATTGATTTTAGAGAGCTGGCAGATGTTCCAAGCAATGATTTTTCTAGCAGAAATATACACCCCACCCCCAATGAATGGAAAAAAACAAAGCAAAAACACCAACCCAATCACTGTCAAAAGCAGGAAAATTCCTGGGCCAAACAAAGAATCAAACCAGCCATTCCCTCTTCCTGATTTCTCTCTATAGACCGCATAAAGTTACCTGGCAATCAACATTGTCAGGAGAAGTCATTCTTACCCCTGCGTTTTAAAGGGTGGAAATTCCATGCCTCAAAAAACTTAGCAGACTTGGCTCAATGACCTTAAACAGTTCTTCCGAAGACTCTGGCGTGCCGTCAAGTCTAAGGGCTGCGGGTTCAGTTCTCGGTGCTGGTCCCCAGACAGCGTTCGCGGAGTGCATTTATATGATGTCAGCCTCTCTCGCAATCCCCCAAAGGAGACCTCCATCCTGCCTAGGCTGAGCTCAGCAGCCTTCCAAATATTGCTGATAGTTTTCCTGGCCCCAGGCTGCAAAAATAATAATAATAAATGGCCTGCAAATCTGTCTGAATGAATCTGGAAGGGGGCAGAAGGAATTCCACCGCCTATGGAGGTTCTCAGCCCAGCTTGTAAATCATAATAATTAAAAGGGAAGCTCCTAAGTGTTGTCAGCTGCTGAAATCCTTGCTCCCAAACAACAGCGAAAGAAGGAACCAAAATTTAAAAAAGGAGGTTAAAATAACAGAAAGAACAAAACCCTTTGTGAAATCGGTATTCCGGGGTCTGTGCATTCGGAGGACGAAAGGTCCCATCAGCCCAAGAAGGAAAATGTTGCTGTTCCATTTAAGTCGCAGAGGTGAGGGGTGGGGCGAGCAATGTTTGCAGTTAACCCTATAGAGCCCTGTGTCTTTTCGGTTGTGTTAAATAACAAGTTCAACTGGGAGTGTCTGAGATGGAGTGTGAAGATAAATGGCTGTAGAAACAAATGCATATTTTTTTTCCGTTTCGTTTTGTTTTCTTCTATCCCTCACAGTGATGGGGTTCTTGATAAATTTCATTTCTCTCTCTCTCTTCATCTTTTCCAGAAAGTAGAGATGCCTCCCCCTCTCTCTCTTTCTCTCCCTCTCTCGGATTCATTCCCTTTCACCTGTTTCCTTCCGTGTTTCTGCTTCATTTCCCCAGCCGCCCTAAACCTTAAACAGCAGAGTCACAAAGGCGGATGACAACAGGCCCAGGAAGAGGGGAGATTCCATGCTGGAGGCTGCCATGTTGTCCAGAGAACCTGGTCCTAAGAGGAGGAGGAAGAGAAGAAGAAGAAGGGTTTGTTTTAACCGGAGTGTTAGAAATAAAATTGGCCCTCTCTACTAGGATTAGGCAAACGTGTCAATTTTGAGTTCCCTCAGTGTCTCATTTTTTCCAGTCTTAGAAGTTCCTTTCTCCACAATTGTACATCACTTTGCAAATATTTTTTCCCCTTAAAATTGGTTACCTCCCGCTTGGAGTACGGCAATGCGCTCTACATGGGGCTACCTTTGAAGGTGTCTCAGAAACTACAACTAATCCAGAATGCAGCAGCTAGACTGGTGACTGGGAGCAGCCACTGAGATAATATAACTCTGGTCCTAAAGGATCTACATTGGCTCCCAGTACTTTTCTGAGCACAATTCAAGTGTTGGTGCTGACCTTTAAAGCCCTAAACAGCTTCGGCCCTGTATACCTGAAGGAGCGTCTCCACCTCCACTGTTTGGTCCAGCTCCGAGGGCCTTCTGGTAGTTCCCTCACTGCGAAGTTAAGTGATGTTGCAGTGAAGCAGACAGAGGGCCTTCTCAGTAGTGACTTCCTCCCTGTGAAACGCCCTCCCATCAGATGTCAAGGAAATAGACAACTAAAATAGACTTTTAGAAGACATCTGAAGGCAGCCCCGTATGGGGAAACTTTTAATGTTTGATGTTTTATTGTGCTTTTATATTTATTGGAAGCCACCCAAGGTGGCTGGGGCAACCCAGTCAGATGAGCGGGTACAAATAATAAAATCATATTATTATTACTATTACTATTACTATTATTTAAAATTCACCACCATTATAGTGTGCATTTCTCCTTTACCTTTACACCTTTCTCCTAATAAACACATTTTTATGCAATTTTGTCTGATTAACACATGTTTACAAAGCAATTCCCCCTAATATTATGCCTTTTGTGTATGCTATTGTCATTAACTGATGCATGTTTTTTTAATGCACACATTACTAGTGTGTGCAGTTTTTTTTTTTTCAAAACTTTTATTAATTTTTACATTTTTTAAGCACATACCATTACTGTTAAATGTTTCATTCTTCCCCCCTCTCACTGAGGGAAGCATCAACCAACAATGTTAGTGATGTTAAATGTACAATGTTTATGCCCACCCTTGTGTGAGAAGGGGAGTGTGTGCAGTTTTGTACGCCTTACTTGCTTGGAGAGCTGCGTTGCAAAATTCAGAGATGGGTGTATTTTGCAAGAGGGCTGCGCATTGTTCTGGGAAGTTCTAGTTTTCACCTTTCGATGCAAAGTGGATCAAATTTCTCTCCCACCCACACTACTTCTCATATGCCCTGCCAGTCCAAACTGAGGGTGCAAGTGGTGGCAGGCAAAATACTCTGAGAGTTGATTTAACACAACCATTGGGAGGAGAATGCCCCTTCCTAGTGGGCCCAGTCAAGGTTAAGACACAACCTCCGCCAGGGATGGGGGAGGTGGTAGCAGGAAGAGGAGAAGAGAGACTCACTGATGAGCCGTAAGCTGACATTGAAGGAGCCTAAGTTGTTGGAAGCCAGGCAGGTGTAGTTCCCATAATGACGAGCAGTGACGTTGCTGAAGAGCAGCATGGAACGAGTGCGCTCGTTCTGGATCTGCAGTCCATCCACGCCGCCAATTACTCTGCTAGGAAAAGGGAGTGGGAGGAGAGCATGGGCGGGTAACATTGTTAAAGCATTGTGCTCTGAGAATACGGGGAATTATAGAAAATACCAGCTTGCAACTGATCTCATGCCCTGCCCCTGATTTGCCCACGATCAGCATTCTACTTCCTGGCTTCTTTGCATGAGAGTTAGCCCTCCGTTAAAGAGATATAAGTTTCCAGTGATGGCCCTTGTTTATTAGTTCGCACCTCCCACCACCACCACCACCACTGCAACCCTTGGAAGCTGCCCACGTGTCCTGGCACGTCCGTGCGTGGTCAAGATCCCAGTGCACAAAAAGGGGGTCTTCACCCTGTTGCACATTTGCGTTGCTAGATCTCTTTCCCTGCACCATGGCTTCACCCGGGCACAAACACTTTGGATGGCTGCTGGTAACTTGCGAGGAGAAGAGAAGCGGGGACAGAGGAAGTGGGCAGGGGGGATGCAAAAGGGGACACTTTTCTGGCAAACCGCACATAGGTATCATAGAATCATAGAATCATAGAGTTGGAAGAGACCACAAGGGCCATCCAGTCCAACCCCCTGCCAAGCAGGAAACACCATCAAAGCATTCTTGACAGATGGCTGTCAAGCCTCTGCTTAAAGACCTCCAAAGAAGGAGACTCCACCACACTCCTTGGCAGCAAATTCCACTGTCGAACAGCTCTTACTGTCAGGAAGTTCTTTCTAATGTTTAGGTGGAATCTTCTTTCTTGTAGTTTGAATCCATTGCTCCATGTCCGCTTCTCTGGAGCAGCAGAAAACAACCTTTCTCCCTCCTCTATATGACATCCTTTTATATATTTGAACATGGCTATCATATCACCCCTTAACCTTCTCTTCTCCAGGCTAAACATACCCAGCTCCCTACGCCGTTCCTCATACGGCATCGTTTCCAAGCCTTTGACCATTTTGGTTGCCGTCCTCTGGACACGTTCCAGCTTGTCAGTATCCTTCTTGAAGTGTGGTGCCCAGAATTGGACACAGTATTCCAGGTGGGGTCTGTCCGAACCAAGTCAAGAAATCGCAAAGGGGCAGCTTGCTCATGCATTGTTGGAGGTGCTCTGGAAACAAGGCTAGGTGTTTTGGAAGCCCTCGGATGATGGGAGGCATTCGGACAGGGAGTGTTTCAAAGGCATCCCCAGAAATCAAAAGCTACGGGAGGCTGAATCGGCTGATGCAGTCCAAGGGCTCCCTTTGCAGTTTCCACACCTCTCTATGCCACCTCCCCACAGTCCCAGTGGCTGTTTATCTCTGCTCTGGCCTGTCAGACAGGCGATCCATCATCTGTTGGACCACAACCCCCACAGCGGCAGTAGATCTGGATTCACCTGCCTCCTTTTCTCTGATACGGTGGTGTGTGTGTGAATGCACATGCACACATGCGTATTGTTGCTTGCTACTCCTGAGAGGGAAGCTTCTTCTTTATTAAATGTGGCAGCAAGGATGGTATACCCCACGCCAGCCCTCCTACCAGGCAAAGTATTCCACATACAGACTCTCCTATTATCCAGGCTATTTTCTCTCCCCTCACCCCTGAGTTTTAAATCTAGGAAGCCATCTAGCCTGGCTTGGTTTGAACAGCTGCAAAACCTGTGACTCACCAAACCGAATGCAGCCCAGCAACTATGTTATTATCTTTTTTTCCTCCCCTTGCTTCACTGTCGTCCCTGTTTTTGCACTCCTGAGCAGCCAGAAAGAGCAGGAGTTTTATTTGGTCTGCAGTGTGCTGGTTATTGGCTCAACGGGTTACAAGAAGTGATGGGAGAAGGAGGCAATTTCTGCCCTTCCTTGGTTTCTCTCGATCAGCGCTGCTTCCGTTCCCCTACAGTTCAGCTTCCACGGAGATCTATGTGATTCATCTCGCTATGGCCGAAATTTATACCATGTAGTCCAATCTCCTGCTTGTTGTGTGAGTTCCAGAGCAAAAATAAAAAACATGAGAAGAGTCCGGCACATGAGGCCAATGACTCATCTAGTGAAGTGTCCTGTCTTTGCAGTGGCCAACCAGATGCCTGTGGGAAACCCACAAGCAAGACCCCAGCACAAGAGCCGTCATCCATCCTGTGGCTTCTCGAAACATTGCCACCTCTGACCAACCTGGTGGTAGCTATTGATAGCCTTATCGAAAATGAGCATTCTTCACAAATGGTTGTCCCACCACTACTCACAGGCCTCCAGTGAAGGAGAAACCACTACCCCTCTAGGAAATGGGGTTCTATTATTAAGCTGCTCTTAAAAGTCACGAGGTTCCTCTTAATGTTCAACCAAACAAATACCCTGCCCTTTGGGAGTGGCAGAAAACAATCCTTTGCCTTCCCCCGTGTGGCAGCCTTTCACTGCCTCCCCCTCCGATGCTACCACTCTGATCAAATTTTAGAGCCCGCTGTCACTGCTTTGTAAGTAAAAACAAAAATATTGGGAGAATCTGGACATGGAATATGCAATTTGGCCCTTAGCCCCAGCTCAAATTAAACCCCAGTTGCTTGTTCATCAACCAGAACTTCAGAATTTTATGGCTTCTAACAATTTTATTGTATAAATTCCACATTGCTTTTACTGACAGCTATCAAATCACTGGGTGTTTTTATTTTATTTTATGTCCTTGTGTTCCTGCGTGGCTTCCTCCCGCCCTCTGCCCCGACTTTTTGCGTCTGATGTTCAGTGCGCCCACAGCTCTGTCATTGTTTCCTAATAAAGTAAGATAAAAAGTCATGGTTTCTTTTCGCTGAGCAGTTCTAACCACAAACAGCCCCCCTGAGACGCAAGAGGTTTGAACCATGAACTGTTATCACCAAGCTAGCGCAGGAACACTGGAGGGAAACAACTGGGAAGCTGATCGGGAGATAATTGCAAATCATCTTGTCAGGTGTCAATCCCTGCAGAACCGGAACTCGGCTCCCAAAAGAGAGGCCTCAGCTGTTCAGCTAAGCACAGAAATCCCTCCCCTCTGCCTCTTCCTTCAGGAGACTTTATCTCCCCACAGCACTTACTCCTTCCTACCAAATTGACAAATGAATGCAAACATGGAAAAGAGCAAAATCCAGGGGCGGATTTAAGGCTGTGCAGGGGCTCCGCATGCACTGGGTGCTGAACTGGCGGGTGGTGGTGGGATGCTGTCTCAAAGACTGGTAAGTGAGGCGCTGGGCTTTGGGAAGGAGAACTCTGACAGGGTCCTAGTGCCCTCCTCCTCCTTCCCAGAACCTAGTTAGCACTTTCCCATATTTAGGAGGAGGTGAGAGGGCTCTAGGACCTGCCAGAGCCCCCCACCTCCTTCCCAAAGCCCAGAAGAGGGCAGAACAGAGACAGAACAGGGTGGAGTGGGTTTATGTGCACTCTGCCGACCCAGGCCCCCCAGGAACGGAACCCCTATGCAAAATGTGCACACGCCCCTAACCTTGGTTCCCATCGCTTGACTGCAGAACTGCATTGCAAAATTCGGGAAAGCATGAATTTCGATGTTTTGGTTTGCTCTTTTGTTTCAGGAAGGGCAAATTTGATGGGTCCCCCTTTAAACGTGAACTAAATCAAATCTCTCCCTCATCCCAATAGTCAAGGGTGATGAGAGTTGTTGCAGAACAGCACCACCAGGCGGGCTGTACAGCATTGGCTACCCCTGCTACAGATCCATACAAATTGCCATTTCCCACCTGTACCAGGTGAACACAACCCACTCATCACACGCCAGGGCCTGCCAGGAGACTTGACAACAGCTCCCCTCTCTTTCCCCCCCAATCCCAGGCAGGCAACCACACCACACGGTTTATCAAGCCCCCGGGGGGACGGGGGGCTATACGTGACTGATGGGCCGTGTTCTGCTTGAAGAGTTACAAATTAAGCTGCGTTAAGCGACCATGAGTACGCGCCGTGGGTTTGTTTAATAAGATTGCCATTTGGAAGGTTAAAGCATGCGGCGCTGTCTAACTAATGAGACGCACAGCGAAGTTACATGATGGGCGGGGGAGAGAAGCTGCCTTCTACTAGGTCATGTGATCTACCTGCCTATCTCAGAGCTCTGATTGGCCACGACTCCCCAGGATCTCAGGCAGAGAAGGGTTGTCACCATCACCTGCCACCTTGATCCTTTTCGAGTGCCAGTCCCGTGATTCCTTTTCCTTTTTGTTTATTTGCTTAAACAGGAGAGTTTGGAGGGAGGGCAAAGAAAAAGATGACTGCAGAGCAGACTTTCTCAAACTTGGGTCCTTATTGCTGGTCCTGGTAGCTAGGGGTGATGGGAGTTGTAGTCCAACGACATCTGGGGACCTGAGTTTGAGAAAGGCTGCTGGAGAGTAACGACGGTCTTGCCAGATGGAAACAAGATCAAGAAGCCCAGCAGCTTGGAGAATTGGGATGCACCTCTGCTGCAAGCCTATCTTGGTCTTATTTTGCAAGATATTGGTTCCCACAGAGAATCCAGGGAACTGCAGGGTACTGAAGGTTGCTGAGAATTCCCTCCCCACTCACAATGGCTTGGACTGTGCCTGCAGCACAACCAATACTGAGTTTACAGAATGGACTGTACCATTTCAGATGGCAGGAGGGGGCCATCATGTTTTAATGCTGCCAAAAAGTGGGGGGGGGGCATCCCTGCAAGTAGAAAACTAGCAGATAAAGGGAGCAGGCCAAAGTTAGAACCTTTCTCCCTGCTGTGCCTAGGTCTTTTTTACTCCAAGTATTTTAAAGGGCCTTTTTGTCGTTGTACACCAGTGATGGCTAACCTTGACACTCCAGATGTTTTGGGACTACAACTCCCACCATCCCTGACCACTGATCCTGTTAGCTAGGGATGATGGGAGTTGTAGTTCCAAAACATCTGGGGTGTCAAGGTTAGCCATCACTGTTGTACACGGAGGAGCATTCAAACGCACACCCCCTACACCTGCAGTAGTTCGGTCCACATTATTACCACATTCCACCACGTGGGTACACCACACCAATTTTGCCCTGGGGAGAAGAAATGGCTTGTGTCAATAGGTCCTTAAGGAACACAGAAAGCTGCTTATGCCAGGTCAGGCTATTTGGACCCCTAGCAGGAGCTCTGCAGGTTCTGAGGCAGCGGTCTTTCCCCTCCCCTGCTAACTGATCCTTTCAACTTGGAAATGCAAGTGAATAAGCCTAGGACCTCCCTGTTGCAAAGCCACTAAGCTGTGATTCCCCCTCCCAAATGTATTGGAGGGATATCAATGTTATGGATCTCTGGCCATGTCCAAGAAATGGGCAGAAGAATGACTTACTGTTTGTCGTCTTTGAACCACTGGAATTCCGCGGGTGGCACTGCCATGGCCTCACAGCGCAGAAGTGCATTCTTTCCCATCGGGATGCGTGAGTCCTTCACATCTGTGATGGTTGGAGGGTCTGGGAAGAGACAACAGTTGATGTGGGAGGCATATATTAGTCATGATATGCGGTGTCTTAGCTGTTCCTCAACAGATGGTCTCCAGTTGCCAACTTCTGGTAGAGAAGAATCAAAGAATTCTGGGAACTGTAGTTTGTTAAGGGGGAAGGTTCTTAAGAAGCCCCTGTTCCCCTCCCAGAGCTGCAATGCCCAGAGTTCCCTGTAAACAGGGATCGATTGTTAATGCACTCTTGAAACTGTAGCTCTGTGATGAGAACAGAGGCCTCCTAACAACCCTCAGCACTCTTAACAAAGTACAATTCACAGAATCCTCTGGGGGAAGCCATGGCAGTTGAAAGTAGTATCATATCGCTGTAAATGTATGGTATGGACGCAGCCCAAGTCAGGCTTGGGGAAAACACAACAGGGGAGCGTAAAGCTGTAGAAGTTCCAAAAGTTCTTATCTGGCTTGCATAAAAATCTGAGTCAGAGAAGAATTCCCTGCTCCCCTATCATAACATTATAGGAAGTTGCCTTATACTGAGTCAGATCATTTGTCCACATGGTTCAGTACTGCCAACACTAACTGACAGAAGGTCTCCAGGCTTTCTTATCCGGAGATGCCAGGGATTGAACCTGGGACGTTCTGCAAGCAAAACAGATGCTCTACCACTGAACGACAGACCTTCCCCTGGCATCACAAACACCGTGTCATGGTGTAGGGGATTATGGGAGATGTGGTTCTTCCAAAGACATCTTCTTTTGGAGGATGATGCCAGATGCCAGGGGAAGGTCTGTCATTCAGTGGTAGAGCATCTGTTTTGCTTGCAGAACGTCCCAGGTTCAATCCCTGGCATCTTCTGTCAGTTAGTGTTGGCCTCCAAAAGAAGATGTCTTTGGAAGAACCACATCTCCCATAATCCCCTACACCATGACACAATGTTTACCTGTGCAAGGGAGTGATAGAGAGGAGGGAGGAAGAAAAAATTCCCCTCTCCTCTTCGTGTCCTTTTGCTGCTTCTCCCACTATCAAAGATTTAAGGGAAGGGAAGGCTGGGGTGTGTGGGGGGGGGGCAATGCCAACTGCATAATATGTGCCTTTTCACCTAGTATCATAAAGGCCTCTGCTGAGAGAGGGGGTGTGTGATCCTAAGTATGGCTCTAGTGCCCCAGAACTTGCCGCAACTTTCTTTAGCCTTTCAAGCCATTGATCCAAGAGTCTGGTCAATATTTATAAAGCCTTTGAGAATCTGGGCTCTGCAGATCTTAAAGGCCATCTCCCCCCCCCCCATTTAAAAACGGGCCTCCCTGCCAGCAGCCTGAAGTGCTATAGCCCAGCCTAACAACTCACAACTCCCTATTACTTCATTCCACCATGTGTGTAGACCAGCCCTGAGCACCCATGTTGCCAAATAGGTTGTGAGAATTGGCCAGTGATGTCTCAGAAGGAAGGGGATGATACTTAAACTCCTCCATCCCCTTCCCCGTTCAGGGCTAACAGAAGCTTGGAGGTGAATTATATTAGGGACAAGATAGGGTGGGAAAGGGTTAAGCATCCCTCTCCTAGGGCCACTTCTAATTTGGAACCCCCAGCAGTTGAATTCTATCTATATAGATCAGGGGACTCATCTATACTCATCATTTAAAACGTTATAAACTTGTTTTTAAAATGTGACACCAGAGGGCACTGCAGAGCAGTGATCCGTCGCCATTGGGAAATTGCATTGCCATATAGCATTTTTTAAAATAGCCTTTAATAGCGTTTTTACAGATCAGTGTAGATCCATCCAGGATCTCTTACGAGAGATCCAGTCAATAATCTCGTAGGTAATGTGTAGTTTAGCCAGGGGAGGAGTAGAAAAGACCATTATTAAGGGAGCAGAGGTCAGTCCCATGGTACATAAGATGTTAATACCCTGTGATTGAAAGCTGGGGAGGAGATGGGGAAGTGGGAGGTGGCGAAAACACTTGCAGCTCCACGCTCACCCTTGGAGTCATTCCTACATTCCTGACTCCCAGTTAAGGGCTGGGTCTCAGCTAGGGATGGAGGAGAAATTCAGTTCTGTTTGCAGTTCACTGATAAGTCACCTAAGACCCGCTTTTCAAACCAAAACACAGCTAGCCTTTGAAATTCACACTTTTCCGAATTTTGTGATGCAGTTCTCCAACTAAACAAGATGCACAAGAGTAAAGGGGGAGCCCTCCCCATAAAACTCCCCATATGCTCCATTGCAAAATTACTCCAGCCAAGTGTATGCACAGCATGTATGCACAAGAGTAAAGCGTGCATATAAATGCATATAATTGTGAAAATAATATGCAGAAACGTATTATATTGGGGAAAATCACTTTGTAAAAAATGTATACAAAGGAAAAAATTGTACATGAAAAGTTTTGCATTAGAAATCTGCATTAAAATTCTGACAAATGTTTGTGAGGGTTTTAAAGAAATAAAACCACAAATTGCTGCAAAAAATGTGGAGGATTAAATTTAAACAGCAATAAAACTGATAGCATATTTGCAAAGCTAAGCAGGGGCTGGTATGGTTTCAAATTGGATCTGGGACTGTGTGTTGAGATTCCTGCATTGTGGGGGGTTAGACTAGATGTCCCTCAGGGCCCCAATGTTATGATAAGATTGGATTTGCGGGGGGGGGGGGGAGGAAACTTAGAAAACTGAAATAAACAGATCTGTCCACCCCTAACTTTATAGCTGAAGCTCCACGCCCCAGACATTGCAACCCCTGATCTGGCTGAAGGGGACAGAACTAGGAGGCAAATATGGGGAGCACTTACAGTTGACAGTGATGAGGACCCGCTTGCTATCAGGTGTTGAGACTCCGTTCACTGTGATGCACTCGTACTCCCCAGCCTGCTGCCTGTTGATTTCCGTGATTTCCAGGTACTCCCCTTCACTGGTGAACCCATCTGTTGGGGAGGGAGGAGGAGGGTGGCGGGGAGGGGGTCAGGGCCAGCAGTAGGGAGACAGACACAAACACAGACTTACACACAAGAAAACACATATGACAACAACACTGTTATCCACACCTCGGACACGCAGGGGCTGCCTCACACCGGGGCTGTGACAACAGCGCAGTGGGTTCTGGGTTAGAAGTGTGTGTGGGGGGGGGGTAGAACAAGCTTGCACAACCTGTGACCCACCAAGCCAAACACATCCCAGCAACTAGGGACGGCATCTCTCCTGGGAGCTTGATAAATGGATGAGCTCCAACCACCCCTGTTCTCGTGGCAAGGCTGGCACCAGGAAGGAGGGGACCATTAGATTTCCCACCAACGTGCACCCGTCTGACACCAGCACCCCATAACCCAACCCCGGTTGGGATTACAGCAGGCTCCAGTGGCGAACAGCAAGACCATTTCGACATTCTCATAAGGCCACAATGCAGGTGAGATAAAGGACCCCTGGACGGTTAAGTCCAGTCAAAGGCAACTATGGGGTCTGCGGCGCTCATTTCGCTTTCAGGCTGAGGGAGCCGGCGTTCGTCTGGAGACAGCTTTCCGGGTCATGTGGCCAGCATGATTAAATCGCTTCTGGCGCAACGGAACACTGTGACAGAAGCCAGAGCGCATGGAAACACCGATTACCTTCCCGCTGCAGCGGTACCTATTTACCTACTTGCACTGATGTGCTTTTGAACTGCTAGGTTGGCAGGAGCTGGGACAGAGCAATGGGAGCTCACTCCGTTGCAGGGATTTGAACCGCCAACCTTCTGGGGCTCAGTGGTTTAGACCACAGCACCACCCGTATAAGGCCCCAATGTAGGACCTCACCAGGGCTTTGCGGGGACATCAATATGGCAGCTTTTGAACTGCCTAATGTGGCCAACCCCAGAGAGACAAGCAAGCAGGAGGACAGGTGGGCAGCTACCAGCAATGTCGGGTTCTATCCAAGAATGCTGAGTCCTGCCGCCATTTGTGTTTCCAAGGTCTGCCGCCTATTTTCTGGGAACTGTGTCCCTGGGGAAATCAGTGTTCCCATTTGTCCCTGATTTTATTTTCATCTTCTTGCCTTTGTAGAGATGTTTGGGAATGCCTTTGAAAGATGTTTTATTTATTTATTATTTACATTTATTAGCCAGCTGCTCAACTAGTCCTCTAGGCAATGCACAACATGAATTAAATGCAATAAAATGTCAAATCAGATTAAATAACACACACTTACACACACACACACACACACACACACACACACACACACACCCCTCTATAAGGGTACAGATAAAATACCTGAAACCCTACCAAATTAGAGACTAAAATAGGAATCAATTTCAGCTTTAAGGTATTGAAAGTCTTTTTTAAAAGTTTAAAAGCCTGGGAGGGCACTAGGCACGAGTTATGGTTTAGAGTGGTTTGTCACCCCTGTGCAGCTGATGATACTGCTCTTTCATCAAAACCAGGTGAGGATTTATTCCATCTTCCTGTGAGTCTGTATCTCTGGTTTGCCAGCAAGATTTAATTGCTGCTTGACTCTCTTCACTCCTCGAACACATTTTAGGCAACTCGTCAAAACTCAAAATCAAATCTTAAAAATCCCAGTCTCGTAACTGTGAAAATCCCACACACCCCACAAGCTATGTGTGCTAAAGCGGCACACATACATGGGGAGCAGCTTTGCCTACGAGGTTGAGCTGTGCGTGCTGATAAACAAATCAAAGCTCTGCACCAAGAAAAAGAAGAAAAGCTGTATTCTGCAGCTGGAATAATTAAGCACTGCCTTGTACAAGACATGGGGAGGAGCGAGGGGGCTATGTTTAGCAGGGGATTAGATTCTCACTCTCTGCCACTGAAATATCTTTTCTGCCACAATTCTGGAATTTCACTAGCCATTGAAGATACTCTTTCAAGCCCATTCTGCCATTTTAAGAAGTGGAAACTTTGTTTACTTATTTTTAAAAAGAAAGAAAGAAAGAGGAGGTGCTAATTTCTGTACCCAGTACCAAATTTCACCTGCTTAACAGATGTACATGGGTATGAGTTGCATTTATTTGGGTCGAAACCTGCTTTGAGATGGAGGCAATCGCCGGCTCTGATTTTATTTATTTGTTTTATTCATTAAATTTGCATACCACCCTTCATCCGCGGATCTCAAGGCATAAATATACAAAATGGAAACACAAAAGACATAATAAAAACAATAACCGGAACAAAGAAAACCCATAACCCCCCCCCACACACACACATTTAAAGAATACAATGCTAATCAGCCAAAAGCCTGGTTGAAGAGGAAAGTTTTCACCTGGCACCTAGAAGAGTGAAGGTGCTAGGCGAGCCTCTCTGGGAGAGCATTTCACAAATGGGGAGCCACTGCAGAAAAGGCCCTTTCTCATGTTGCCACTGTCTGAAGCTCCCATGAAGGAGGCACAGAAAGAAGGGTCTCAGGTGGCGATTTCAGGGTCTGGGTGGGTTCATATGGTTCAAATCTGTAAACAAGTTTCCTTCTTCCTGCCTTAATTCATTTGCAGAGGAAACCAGTTGCTCCTAGGGGTGAGCAAGCTCCTGCCAGAATAGGGGACAAAGGGGATACCCTCAGCCCTCCTCCCCTCTCCAGTCTCCCTTACCTTTCAACTGCCGCCAAGTGACCGTCGGCTCTGGCTTCCCCACTGCTAGGCAGAGCAGATTCACGTTGCTCCCCTCGTTCACGGTCACTGCTGACGAAATGTTCACGATCCGAGCAGGGACTGCAGAGTTTGGAGGAGAGAGGCAGTGAATATCAAGGCGCACCTGGCCTCCCAACACTAGGGGGCCCTGTCTTCCTTGACACAACCCTAATGACAGTGCCTCTGAGGTTTTGAACAGCCAGTTGGCCTGCAGCAATTAACAAATGATTGTGTTTGACTGCAAAGCTACGCTCTGGTCGCTTGACAACTTTACTTAAGAGCATAAGAAGAAGCCAAAGTCCACCAAAGCCAACATTCTGGAGAGTCAGTGTGGTGTAGTGGTTAAGAATGGTAGACTCGTAATCTGGTGAACCGCGTTCGTGTCTCTGCTCCTCCACATGCAGCTGCTGGGTGACCTTGGGCTAGTCATACTTCTCTGAAGTCTCTCAGCCCCACTCACCTCACAGAGTGTTTGTTGTGGGAGAGGAAGGGAAAGGAGAATGTTAGCCACTTTGAGACTCCTTCGGGTATTGATAAAGCAGGATATCAAATCCAAACTCTTCTTCTTCTTCTTCTTCTTCTTCTTCATTCAGTTCTCACAGTGGCCAACTAGAGGCCTATGAGAAGCCCATGAGCAGGACTTGAACACAACACTGCTCTCCCCAGTCATGATTCCCAGCAAGTGGGATTCAAAAGGCATTTTGCCTACAACAAGCAGAACATAGCCAGCATGGCTAGCAACCATTTACAGGCTTATCTTCAAATTCTCTTCTTACATATTACATTCGGTGATAGTGCCAGGTATCAGCATCATTGGGTACCAACTGAGCCTCAACTTCCAGTAGGGGGCAAGGGAGGACCTTGGTAATATGGCAAAGGCCAAAAGTTGATGCCCCCCCCCAGCTATCGTGCCACCTTCCCAAAGCCAGGTGAGTGTGGTGCTGGGCTTTGGGAAGGAGGCGTGAGGCTGTGGCGGGGTCTCAGAGTCCTCCTCCTCCTTCCCATAGCTGGGAAAGCATTAACTAGGCTTTGGGAAGGAGGCAGGAGGAGTCTAAGACACCCTCTTGCCCCCTGGACCCTGTGTGTAGGAACCGGTTGCGCTGCCCAAAATCTGCCTCTGCTGTTTCTAAGAATCCTTGACCCTTCCTTCTTTGCTGGGACTGTTTGTTCACTTGCCCTCTCCAACCCCACATGAGTTTTGGCAAGTGCAATGAGGAGCTGTAGATACCCTTGGCTCGTCTTGCCCCCTTTCTCCTGCAGACTGGGTCCGGAGGGAGAGGGCAAGCAAATGGGCAGCAGGAACACTGTTGAAAGACTCATTCTCTGAAGGGAACTTGCATAGAGGCACCCATAAAACCTAGAGCTGACCCTGATTATGTTCAATGTTCTGTCATGCCCTGGAGTGAGCAAGAGTAAGTATCTAGGACGGGCCTATGCAGACAGAGAGACAGTGGAGGCTAGTCTGTTGGGGTGGTGGGACACCACCCAGCCAACTGCAGCCTGCACTTGCTTGCCTTATTACCTCCACTCGGTCCCAGGGGTGGCCCTGGCTGTCAGCTTCCTCCTCCTGCTCCTTAGTCTCAGTGTGACCCTTGCAGAACTCAGGAGGGAGGAGGAAGATGGGGACATAACTGGAATTAGCAGGCTCTGGCGCCATCTACTGTTGGGCTCCCTGCCTTCCACCCTACCAGTCCCATGCATGCAGAGAAATGAAGGTTTGATTTTTGAGCCTTCATATCTGACTTGATGATGCCCCCAGCTGTCTCCCTTTAATTTATTCCACGGAAGTGTGGGGATGCCATTAACACCAGTGTGAAGCCCTGCACTTGGGACTACAGCGAGGGACACATATTCTTTTCCTACCCAACATCACTAACATTTAGTGGCCAGGGTACAGCAGATGGGGATTCCTCGGGAGAAAATGCAATGTCACTCTGGGCACGGGGTCAGCAAAGGAGCATTGCAACCTGCTCCCCTTCTCCAGGGGTCCTTGCAATACATCCTAGTCTTCTTGTCATGATGTCAGACACTTTGCTTGCCTTTTTTTGTTATAAATAGCTGCTCCACCCCAGAAACAGCTGCATTTTGAGTGCCTCTTCAGCATATCCCCAGGCTAGTGCTTTCGGGGTTAATTCCCAATAACTGCTTTCTCTGCCCCAGCGGAAGAGCCCCCGAGAAAGAAATTGCTTTTTTCCTGACTGGGCCTAATGATCCCCATTGTCTGCCCTGATAGGTTGGGGTGACGTAGGCGACGGCGAATGATGGAGGAGCTGAGAACAGCTGTTTCCTGACGCCCAGGCGCCTCGTTCCGGACCGGGGTCCAATCAGCTCCTATTGTACTGGCTTCCCAGCTCCAGCAACCGTGGGAAAAGGGGGGGTGGGCTGGGTGTAATTATGGGGTGGGATAGTATTGCAGTTGTGGCTTTTGCCAATGCTGCAGAAATCCCGCAGGCGGCTGGGAAACCAGCGGAGGAGCGGAGGAGCGGAGTCTCTGTTTGGTTTTGACAGCTGGAGAGAGATTCCAAGTTGTCTAGAGCCAAAGTGCAGCTCTCCTCTGAGATGGAGGGTAGAGTTCTGGGGAGCTATACCTACACAGTCAGATGCAAAGGATGGCAGGACTTCTGCGCCTTTGCTAGTTAGGCAATTTGGAGAAATGCTGCTGGAGAAACACCTGGTGCCGTCAGGAAAGGATTTTGAATTCTGAATTGTTTTAACCCAGCCTGGGGCTGCTGCTGGTGGAGGGTGGGTATGAAATTATAATACCATAGTAACAATAGTAACAATAGTAACAATAATAATAATAATAATAATAATAATAGCAATACCGTGCACAATGAGGTACACCTGCGAGGTGTGAGGCTTGTCCTGTGTCTGGAAGGAGCAAGTGTAGAGCCCTTCGTCGTACACGTCCACATGGGTGATCATGATGCTGAACTCCGAGGGGCTGTTGGTCAGCAGCTGCACCCGTGAGTCGATGGACCACTTGTCATTGCCGGCGTACAGGATGTTGGAGCGGTTCAACCACGCCACGCGCGTCACCTGCTGGTCTATGTAGCAGCTGCAGAGAAGGGAGAGGAATTAAGCAGCAAAGGTGAGCGGCAGAACGATGGAATGAAAACGGGGCAACAGCAGAAGTAGGGGCAGGGCAGGGCAGGGCTGGCTCCTATATCGGATTCTGAGGGATGCTGCAGTGGACATAAGAACATCTGGATCAGGTCAAAGATGCAGCTAGTCAGCATCTGTTCTCACAGCGGCCAAACAGAAGCCTATGGGAACCCCATTGCTATCCTTACGCCTCCCCCCCCGAATGAACTTCTGATATCCACTGATATTCTAACCCCCCATGAATTTCTCCAATCCTCTTTTAAAGCTATTCAAATTGGTGGCCATCCCTAGTTTTCATCAGAGCGAATTCCAAAGTCTAACTATGTGCCGTGTGAAGAAATATTTCATCTGTTCCGAATCTTCAAATATTCTGGATGGTTAGGGTCAGCGAGGTCGGTAAGGTAAAGGTAGGAACGAGAGAGTTTCTCAATTCAGTTTCCTCTCAGTGTTTTATTTCTTTTTTTTAAGTCTCCGATTCTCTACATTCCCACATCAGTTTTCTATTTATTTAAAAAACAAACAAAAAAAGATATCATGAAAATTCATCAACGTTTTAGTGTGAATTTCTCCCAATGTTACACATTTGTATGCAATTTGCACGTTTTGGCAAAGCTGTTGCTGTTATTATCACGCACCCCTTCAACAGAACGGTCCCAGAGTGGGTTACAGCAATGTAAAATACGCTATTAAAAACAGCTTAAAACAAATCACCAGTGATGAATTTCTGCGTGATGCTTCCCACTAATGTATGCATTTCCAGGCATGCTCTACCCTGATATACATGTATTTTCAGACATGTATTACTTGGCTAGGGAACCTGGCTTCAAAATTCAGAGAAGTGCAAGTTTCAAAGGATGGGCTGTGCTTCGGTTCGTGTACCGTTTCAGAAAGTGCAAACTGAATCGAATCCCACTTCCTTCCAATCCCAGCCTTCGCTCAATATATCTGCCTCAAAGAGGGACAGATATACAGCACAAGCGGGGCCTACTTACATTGGCATTTATGCACTCAGGCCCTGGCAAGGGAACACCCATAATCTCGAGGCCTAGCTTGCCTCCATGACCCCAGTCCAGGCAACAGCCGCCATCTTGGGGCCTTGAGAGAACAGGGACCTCAGCACCTGAGCAATATCCTGCTCTGTATATCGCTCAGTTTGTAATCCGAGGGAAAGCTGGGCCCATTTCCACCACTGTAGCACACAGCCGAGCAGAATTTATTACGCAGCCTTGTAACATGTGAGGGAGAAGTGTGGCGGGGAGGGAAGAGAGAACGAAAGTACTCCTGAGTTTTCCTCACAGATTGCGGAGGCCTTTGGCGCTCTCTCGTTCTCTCTCGTTCTCTCTCTCTCCCAAGCCCTTTGAAGTCCAAAAGCCCATGTTATTACAGCTCTCTCTCTCTCACTCTCTTTTTATCAAGCCCTAAAAACTTGAACACCTTCCAAACTGTGGATTTACGAAAATAATGAGTGTTGGGGAAAGGGGGAGAGAGGGGGGGGGACATTAAAATATCCCAGACTTTGTGAACTCAGCTGCTGAATTTAAATCCTGCGCGGGCACGTTCAAAAGCAACCCTTGCCTTGCAAATGGGCTTGGGGTGTTCTTGGTGCAGCCACCCTCTCTGACGCCCTGGCATCTGCCCACCCACCCCCTTGGCATCTCGCTACTATTCCTGCCACTTCATTTCTTCCCCCCCTCTCTCTGTCTCTCTCTCTCCCTCCCCCTCTCTCTCCGCACCCCCCCCTTGCCCTGTGGCTCCCGGCCTCGAGATTTAATTATCGGAGTGCTTTTTCTCTCGCCTTCAAGGCGAGTGGGCGCTAAGTAATCCCGTTTCTTGGTCCCTGACAGCTGTCAGGCACAGATTGGACAAGTCTTCCAAAGATAACTGGGGAAAAGCTGGGGTGGGGAGGGGAAGGGCTTTGTGTTTCCCCCTTGAATTTGCAGCTGACCCTGATATTTTATATAGATGCTATTCCTCCACACACCCTGCCCTGCCCCTCACATTCTGCCACGGACCCAGAGCTGAGATATCTGCTAGTGGCATCTTGCCACACAATGCCTGGTGAAAGTGTCCGGGAGAAGGTCAGATTCCTAGGACAGAAAGGGCCAAATCTACAATATATCTGGTTATTTTTCCTGATTTTTTTTAAAGCTTTAAGGAAAGCGAAATATTGGTTGGTTGGTTGGTTGGTTGGTTGGTTGGTTGGTGGGTGGGTGGGTGGTGGGTAGGGCCTGCTTAACCCTTTCCCCCTGCCAGCTGTTGGGAGGTAGGACCACATTAAAAATGTTATATATACAGAGTGGCAGAAAGTTATTGTAACAGAAATTGGGATAACCCAGTAAGTCCGATGGGCATTAGCTCCGGGACTGGCAAAAAGGAAGTGGTTCCTTCTTTTCAGAAGGTGGGATTAACGGGTGGAACTCACTGCTGCAATATGTCAGGCTTTGGTGGATCCCATCCCTCTCACGGTAGCAGCCAAGAAACAGAAAAACAATCATAGTTCTTACCACGTAATTTATTAATATTCACAGGGAGAGATGAAGGAATGCAGTCTTCCCTAAATAATGGCGTTGTTCCGAGTAAAGTCCCCCCCCCTCCATCTCTCCTATTCTACATCACCCCTGCGTTGGCTAATCTGAGCTTTCTGCCTCTGAGATCTTTGTTCTACTACCCTCAATGCACGCCGGGTCCTGGGAGGGGGGCATTCAGGAATGCCTTCCAAAGACACTGAGTCTGTCAGCTGTCTCTCCCCTGGTGCTTCTTCTTCCTGCTGTTCCTCTTCCAATATCCCCCAGCTGCAGCCTCTGAACTATGCCCTTCTGAAAACCACTGTTCTGAATCTATACTGTCCTCCTACTGGCGCCCCCACCATTCCTCCTCAGTCCAGTCCCTGACACAATAAGTGTTGTGATGGCAGCTAGGGGAGAGAGGATTAAAACCACAAAAAGAGCCTCGCTGGATCAGACCAAAGCTCCATCTGATCCAACATCCCGATCCCACAGTGGCAAACCAACACCTTAATAGCAGGACATGAGCTCAAACGCTCTCTCCAGCCCAAAGTACTCAGTGCTGCCTTCTGCTTCTGATGCAGCAGGGAATATATTACATCAGCCCCATGCCTAGTTGCCACTGAAGGCCGTTATCCTCTGTGAGCTTGTCTTGTCGCCCTTTTAAAACCACCATCTTTTTAAAAGGTGGTAGTAGATGAGCCAGGATCTTAAAACCTCCTTGCAGAGCTGCAGTATATCTCAACATCGAAGGAAAGGAGGCAGCATAGAAAGGCATCATGGCCATTGTGGGAAAGAGAGAGCGCTGGACTAGGTGGATCTCTGCTCCAGCTTTGCCAAAATTCCTCCATGGACACAGGGTACTGGGTGGGGGTGACCTGCCCCTGGGAGCTAACAAAAGACGTAGGCTCTGTACTGCAGCTCGCTTAGTATTCCTGCCAAGCAAGTCAGCCAGCCAGCCAGCAAGCGAGGGCTCCTTTCCACCTCCTCCCCCTTCTATTCTGCAGAGAGAGAGAGCAGGAGGGAGAGGTCTTGGGAAGTAGGTCAAAGCCTCTGCTGATTCAGGCTGGTGGGAACCCGGCACACTGCAGGCTGTTTGGAGTGGGGCGCTGGCGGGTGCGGGGAGGAGGAAGGGGGAGAATGGCAGAGAGACGATCTCCGCATGCTGACTCACAACTTCCAGCTGGGCGTGTGCAGAGGGGGCTGGATGCATAGTGGCAGAGGGGGTTATATCTCCCGCCCCATGTTGTAGACCCACGTTCCCTCAAAGAGCATCCTGGTTGCTTTGATGTCTATTGAGTGAACAAAGCAAAAATTTATATTTTAAAAAGAGCAGGAGAAGAAGACAAACATTGCTGGATCAGGCCCTGGGGCCTGTCTAGGCTATCATCCTGTTGCTAGCTTCCAGCAACTGGTATTCAGAAGCATTGCTGCCTCCAGCTGTGGAGCCAGAGATAATAATAATAATAATAATAATAATAATAATAATAATAATAATAATAATAATAATAATAATGTATTATTTGTACCCCGCCCATCTGGCCGGGTCCCCCCAGCCACTCTGGGTGGCCTCCAACAGATATTAAAATACATTAAAATATCACAGGTTAAAAACTTCGCTAAACAGGGCTGCCTTCAGGTATTTTCTGAATGTCAGATAGTTGGTTATCTCTTTGACCTCTGCTGGGAGGGCGTTCCACAGGGCGGGCGCCACAACCAAGAGTAGCCATTGTGCTGTCCCTACCCTCCAGCATTCCTCAGATGAAACTGGGGGTGCTGTCCTGGGTTTTGAGGCACACCGTCTTCTTCTCTTGCTCCATATGGCTCTGTCCTGCGCCCATCTCCACCTCCAGCACAGCCACTTTCTCCCACAGTTCCACCACCTTAGTGCCAGGTGGTCACAGGAGTTTGCCATCCTTCCACAGCCCGTCCCTGCCCCTCCTCCTCCTCAGAGGCCAGAGCAGGGACACAGACGCAGTGGCCAAACAAAGCAAGCCGGGGGCCAAGCGTCTGTAACCGCCGCTCTTCAGCACCTGCGACCCCTCGGCGCCCCTCTCGGCCGTGGCAGTGGCTTTGTGGACAAGCCCCACCCTCTTCGCTCCCCAACCCACTGCTTTCTTTATGGGAGACTGACTGACCGAGAAGCAGGGAAATGGTGAAAGACTTTCTTAGGGGCATTCAAGTGACCCAGATCTCGTTTTCATTTTTTTAAAAAAGTGACGCCATATTGAGTTGGGGAAATGGAGCGGGAGGCCTAGATCTAAGAAATGTGTTAGTGGGACGCATGGATCTGAACTTCCAGCAACACATTGAAATACTGCACTCAAGGGAAGGTCCCTTGGAAATTCGGGACTCGGCGTGACCAAGTGAGAAGCCGTGATGGCTTAAGGGTTTTTGTGACAGTCCCGGCATTTTCGGGGCAGTTGGAGAATATGTTTGTCTAGTCCTCATTTAAAGCCATCTAGATGGGTGACCATCACACACACACACACACACACACACACACACACACACACACAGAGAGAGAGAGAGAGAGAGGGAGGGAGGGAGGGAGGGAGGGAGAGAGAGAGGGAGCCATCTACTTGCTTCACATTAGTGATGGGGGAGAAATTTGATTTTCTTCACATTGGAATGCGAAACTACCAAACTCTCACATTTTGAACTAGCACGCAAGCCAGTCATACTCCTCCAGTGTCGTTCTCCATCCGATGTGCCAAAAAGAGAGAGCATGTATTGGTGAAAATATGCAGGAAAATGTATGTTAGTGTACACACACACACACACACACACACACAACACCTGTTATATAAGGGAAAGTTTCTTGTAAAATGTGATTATTCATCAAAACCTCATACAAACATGTGTATATTAGTAGAAATTTGCACTAAAACATTGACAAATTTTCACGAGGCTTCCATGGAGGCCAACAACTCACAAATGGCTGCAGAAATGTGGCAAACCGATCCCAACACGGGAAAAATGAGAAACCAAAATTAACAGGCACATCCATCCCTGTTTCACACCAGGCATAATTTCATACACTTATATCATGTTCCCCTTTTCTCCCTGTCAAGGTCAATTGCCTTAAGGTATATTAGCGCTCAGCTCTGATTGAGCTCAATTTTGGGGAAATAAGCATAAAGGAGGGGAGGGTTCTGCTCTCCTAGTGTGCATCTCTCTTGTGATTTTAAAACAGAACCCTTGCTCCTCGTCTAAATGTTTTTAAAGGCATGGAACTGTCCTGCCATGTCCAGTCTGGGCATTTCCAGGTTGGGGGGGGGACGGGGGCTTCAGCAGAATGGCTTTTGATGGGACATCCTGGTGCTGGGTCTGGCAGGAGCTGGAATCCCAACAATGCTTAGAGGACCACATTAGCCACTCTGGGATTGTAAGTTGTGAATATCTTGCCTGAGCCAGAGATGCCTGCAAGAAGAAATGGCAATGAGAAATGGCCTATCCATACCAGTGAGATCCTATTGTGCCCATGGGTATGGCATTGTGACACCAAAATAATAATAATAATAATAATAATAATAATAATAATAATAATTTTATTATTTATACCCGTCCCATCTGGCTGGGTTTCCCCAGCCACTCTGGGCGGCTCCCAACAGAATATTAAAATTACGATAAAACATCAAACATTAAAAACTTTCCTAAACAGGGCTGCCTTCAGATGTCTTCTAAAAGTCAGGTAGTTGACATCTGATGGGATGGCGTTCCACAGGGCGGGCACCACTGCCGAAAAGGCCCTCTGTCTGGATCCCTATAGCCTCACTTCTCACAGTGAGGGAACCGCCAGAAGGTCCTAGGAGCTGGACCTCAGTGTATGGGCAGAACGATGGGGGTGGAGACGCTCCTTCAGGTATACTGGGCTGAAGCCGTTAAAGAGCTTTAAAGGTCAGCACCAACACTTTGAATTGTGCTCAGAAACGTACTGGGAGCCAATGTAGGTCTTTCAAGACCGGTGTTATGTGGTCTTGGCAGCCACTCCCAGTCACCAGTCTAGCTGCCACATTCTGGATTAGTTGTAGTTTCTGGGTCACCTTCAAAGGTAGCCCCACGTAGAGCGCATTGCAGTAGTCCAAGCGGGAGATAACCAGAGCATGCACCACTCTGGCAAGACAGTCCATGGGCAGGGAGGGTCTCAGCCTGCGTACCAGATGGAGCTGGTAGACAGCTGCCCTCGACACAGAATTGACCTGCGCCTCCATGGACAGCTGTGAGTCCAAAATGACTCCCAGGTTGCGCACCTGGTCCTTCAGGGGAACAGTTATCCCATTCAGGACCAGGGAGTCCCCCCCACCCGCCTGCCCCCTGTCCCCCAAAAACAGTACTTCTGTCTTGTCAGGATTCAACCTCAATCTGTTAGCCACCATCCGTCCTCCAACCGCCTCTAGACACACACACACAGGACCTACACCGCCTTCACTGGTTCCGATTTGAAAGAGAGGTAGAGCTGGGTATCATCCGCATACGGATGAACACCCAGCCCAAACCCAAATGTTCAGCCTGAAACATGAGGTGCTAAAGTACTTGGGAAGGGCTGTAGCTCAGTAATAGAATACAGGTTTAATCCCTAGCATCTCCAGGTAGCCCTGGGAGAGAACCCTGCCTGATACCTTGCAGAGCTGCTGCTAGTCAGTGCTGGACAATGTGTGCGATTGGCCGAGAAGAAGACGGCGAGTGCGGATTGGCCCCGAGTGAACAGGACCAGTGGTCTGACGCAAGATAAGGCAGCTCCCTATGTTTCGAGGGCTAATTGGTCAGATCATAATACAAAAACCATCCAGAGAGCGCAAGAAATAACGGCCACATCTGGAACTGGCACCGAGTCTGTTCCACGGAGACCCATTAGCGCATGGAACACCAAAGAAGAGAAAGAGCAATGAGCAAGAAACAAGCAGAGGTCCTTTGTGCTGGGAACAAGAGGTCATCATAGGGCCAGATGGAACGCTATAATGCTGCCACATGAAACCTTGGCTTGGTGGTGGCTGATTCCCCCATGAAAAGAGGATAATCTCTGGCAGCCAGCGGTTGCTGAGAGCTGCAGTTGCTCTCTTGTTGAAAGTCAGGTGGGCATGTGTTCCAAACAACCTGTGAGATGCTCTAAGGGCTGTCCCTGAGCACGTGCAGAGTATCTTCCCTCCTCTACTACAGCTCTTGTGCTCTAGGACAGCATGGGTTCTAGTCAATCTGGCTGCAGCCCACATCATCTCACTTACGCAACTAACCATCACTCCTCCCCTAAGCATGTGCAGAGTGTAGAATGGAGTTTTAAAACCCAGTCCTTGCTCAGAGAGGGAGAAAGGGGATCGCAATGCATCTCTTTGCGATGTGGGGTGGGAGAAGCTTCTCTGGCTTCCTTTCTGTGTGCTAAGGTAAAGGGACCCCTGACCATTAGGTCCAGTCGTGACCGACTCTGGGGTTGCGGTGCTCATCTCGCTTTATTGGCCAAGAGCAGGCATACAGCTTCCGGGTCATGTGGCCAGCATGACAAAGCCACTTCTGGCAAACCACAGCAGCGCACAGAAACGCCGTTTACCTTCCCGCCAGAGCAGTTCCTATTTATCTACTTGCACTTTGACGTGCTTTCGAACTGCTAGGTGGGCAGGAGCTGGGACCAAGCAACGGGAGCTCACCCCATCGCAGGGATTCGAACCACCGACCTTCTGATCAGCAAGCCCTAGGCTCTGTGGTTTAACCCACAGCGCCACCTGGGTCCCTTTCTGTGTGCTAGGTTGCTGTAAAAGCAAGGGCAGTTAAAACAATACGGTAACCCTCGCACCAAGCCCCCTGCACATGTCTTTTGTATAACTGCACTTAATTTTGGAATGCAGAATTTCACATAATTTTGCGCTACTGATATGGTTGAAACATGCAAGGTGTGCTCTCCCGCGCATTTTTGGGTGCCTTGCTGCCCCGCAAGAGCACGCGCCCCCTAAAAACCGGGATGTTCCGATTTAAACAGGACAGTTGAGGGGTATGATCTCGATGTGGCAGTAATGGAATTCCCTCAGAATACAGAGAAGGCTCTCCTATGGGGGCCTACCCGGAAGGGTTGTCGCTCAGTGGGAGAGCACATGCTCTGTGTGCAGGTCCCAAGTTCAGTCCCCAATGTTAGGGCTGGGAGAACTCTGGAGAGCTGCTGCCAGCCAGTTACAGGCAACACTGCTTTTGGCGGTCTCTCGCACTGACCCAGTATAAGGCAGCTTCCCTATGTCCTCTTGCTTCGAAACAATGCAGAAGTATTCACACCAAGGCCTGGTGAATTTATGCCGCATTTGACAGAGTTATTAGCCATCCCGAAAGTCACCGCCGGCTGCTATTAACGCGTTATGAGAAGGTAATTGTGCGTTGTGCCGTGAGGTGGGGGAGTGGGGAGAGGGCATATTTTATTTAAATACTGTCAAGATGTTGCGGTGAAACTTCAATAGGCAGGGAGAGCTAAACGATTGAACTGCGGGACGAAACCTGCTCTGGGTTCAGACACCAACGGAAGGGGGAATGGGAGAACAGGGTCAAGGAAAGGTCCCGCTCTCTGCTGGCGCAAAGCCTGTAGATGGAAGATGGATGCGTCGCCATTTTTGCTTTGCTTGGAAGGAGCCACTCTTCCCCTACATGGGAGGTCTGTGGTGGTTGGTGGTCCCTGGGCCCAGCAGGCCCAGCACAAGACCTGTCTACGGTGGCCCGCTAGGTGCTTACATTTGCTAATCCCCGGTGTGGTGTAGTGGTTAAGAGTGGTAGACTCGTAATCTGGGGAACCAGGTTCGCTTCCCCGCTCCTCCACATGCAGCTGCTGGGTGACCTTGGGCTAGTCACACTTCTTTGAAGTCTCTCAGCCCCACTCACCTCACAGAGTGTTTGTTGTGCGGGAGGAAGGGAAAGGAGAATGTTATCCGCTTTGAGACTCCTTCGGGTAGTGATAAAGCGGGATATCAAATCCAAACTCACTCTTCTCCTTTTACCTCAGTGCAATTTAATAAAGAAAGCCAACATGTGGGCAACAGGCGGCTGACCCCACAAATCTTGCTGGGCTCCAAATCCCCTGGGTTGGGTGGGAAGGCCACAGCTCAGTTGGGAGAGCACCTGCAGAGGGTCCCAGCTTCAATCCCTGGCATCTCCAGGTATTGCTGAGAATGTCCCCCACCTGGAAACCTGGAGAGCCAGTGAGCATAGCAGTGGAGACCAAACCATGAGGGCAACTGGGGCACTGCCCCACCGACCTCAGTCTGCCCCCAGCTAGCCCTCACTTGTCTGCCTTCTTACAGTCTGTGGAGTGGCGTTGCCTGTCAGCTTCTTCCTCCTTAGTTTCTGTGTTGTCTCCTCCAGCAGGGAGGAGGATGGGGACAAAAGTGGGATTAGTTGGCTCTGCCTGCCATTCGCTCTGGCGCCACCTGCTGTTGGCCTCCTTGCCTTCTGCCGTACCAGCAGCAATGGGCACTGCAGTGTAGGGAACGCAAAGCTAGCTGGGCCAACGGGTCTGACTCCCTATGTTCCTATCAGCCCCAGCTAGCGTGACCACTGTTCAAAAAGGATGGGAGCTGTAGCACAACACATCTGGAAAGCCACAGGCTCCCTATTCCCAAACACAGAGGTGTGGGGTTGAGCAGGGGCTGACGTGGAAGTTCTAGTAAGTTTAGAACAGGAGGAAGATATGAGTCCATACAGCTTGAGAAACTACAGCAGCCTTCCTCAACCTGAAGAGGTTTTGGAGTATAAATCCCACGAGCATCAGCTAGCAGGACTCTACTGGCTAGGTTGGATGGCAGTTGCAGTCCAAAACCTCTGAAGACCACTAGGTTGTGGAAGGCTTTTGTCTAGTCCAGGGGTCGCCAGACTACGGTCTGGGGGCCGGATGCGGCCTGTGGGGCTCGTTTATCCGGCCCCCGGTGACCCCTGGCAACCCCCGCCGCCCGCTCTTACCGGTCACTGAGGCACCGGAAATAGCGTTTGCGCATGCACAAAACATCATTTCCGGGTCCGCGGAGGGCCGTGCGCACACGCAAACGCTATTTCCGGTGCCGCGCCGTGCTGGAAAAAGCGAGGCCACGCCCTCCAGCCCCCCGTGCGATCGTCGCCGGAGGAACCGGCCCGCCACGCGGTGAGTCTGGGGACCCCTGGTCTAGTCCATGGTAATAAATTAATGGGGAGGGCTCATCATATCATCCAGCAGGGACACACTCTCTCAGCCACCCACATATATATATATACCAACACATACTCCTCGGTCAGAGGGAGAAACTCACCTTAGTGTTGCATTGTCCCCTTGACAAACTGTGTAATTGTCAGCTGGCTGGTTAAAATCAGCACCCCGAACCAGCAGTCCTGCACAGTGAAAGACACAAAGAGAAGTTGCTGTTACAGTGCGGCTGAGGAATTGGCATGCAGAGTGATCCAGGGGTGGCAAAACAAGCAAGACCTCTTTTAGGAGTAGAGCTTTTAAAGTTGTTGTAAGGCCGAAACCTCTTGTTGATGTAAAAACAGGCAAGTTTTCTGAGCTTTCCCATTCTTCTTATCATCCTGTAAAGATTCTGTCTGAGGAAGAGTTCTGTATAACCTAGAAGTGATGCAGTCCTGCATCAAAAGAGGATGGTGTTCACAAAATGATTTCACTCGGCTGTCAATATATTGAGCTGCTCTGAACTAGGAAAGGTTGACTATATCAGTTTCCAATTCTCTCGGTTTCTTGCTTTTTCAAATCTTAAATTTGGCTCTCCGCAATTTCCACATCAGTTTGTGATTTATTTATTTTTAAATTCCCACGAAAAATCACCAGCATTTTAGTACACATTTCTGCTAATACACACATTTTTGTGAAGTGATATCCCACAATAGAATGTGTTCTTGTATTTACTTTCACCGCACTAAACATACTTTACCCTAGTCCATGCCTTTATGTACACATTGCTTGTCTGGGCAGCTGCACAGCAAAATTCAGAGCGCTGTGCAAATTTCAAAAGATGGCTTTGTTTCAGCTTCAGAAAGTGAAAATTAGGCAAGTTCACCTTTCAACGTGAAAGCAGTTGAATGTCTCCTCCATCTGCCCTCTATTGTACCCCTCTATTTTGGGGTACAATAGTAGAAAGCAACACTGCACCTTGTTTACTTTCTAGGGATATTCACATGGCAATCTCACAGTCGCAACCCTGGAGTCAGCACTGACAAGGAACAGTGCATGCAACCCTACTGATTCTCCCCCAAACCATTGCCTACAGTATAGCACCCACAGGCAGGTCAAGAGACCTTTTTTAGTTAAAGGGACCTTTCTTGGCTCTCTTCCCCACCCCCCCTTCAGCACTGCAATGGTTGTATTGCGCGCACACACACAAACACAAACACACATCATGCAAGCCCCTCACCTGCAGTTTGAAGTGGCACAGGCTAGGAATAGCATTGCCACATGATCTGCTTTTTGTGTAAACTAACTGTAAATCTCCTTTCCCATTCATTTACATCTCCTTGGGGTATTAATGACTCATTAGCATTGCTGTAGTTCTCTTTGAGGTATCATTGACTGAACAGCACTTAAGTGTGTTGAAGTGCATGGCGTGATTTCTTCTTTACCTGCCCGCAGATGCAAGCATTGCATCGCTTATCCGCACTGTCAATGACGCTTCTGCTTAAAGCGACAACAACCTTGACGATTCCTTTGCCTGCTCCGGCCCCAAACACACAAACACACAAATATGAAGGGAAGTGTCAGAAGAAGTCCATCTGGTCTTGACTCATAAGATCCCCTTTCTCCAAACATCGTGCTTCTCTAAAACAAAAGGAAGAATCATAGAATCATAGAGTTGGAAGAGATCACAAGGGCCATCCAGTCCAACCCCCTGCCAAGGAGGAAACACCATCAAAGCATTCCTGACAGGTGGCTGTCAAGCCTCTGCTTAAAGACCTCCAAAGAAGGAGACTCCACCACACTCCTTGGCAGCAAATTCCACTGTCGAACAGCTCTTACTGTCAGGAAGTCCTGTCCTCTTCTCTGGAGCAGCAGAAAACAACTTTTCTCCCTCCTCTATATGACATCCTTTTATATATTTGAACATGGCTATCATATCACCCCTTAACCTTCTCTTCTCCAGGCTAAACATACCCAGCTCCCTAAGCCGTTCCTCATAAGGCATCGTTTCCAGGCCTTTGACCATTTTGGTTGCCCTCCTCTGGACACGTTCCAGCTTGTCAGTATCCTTCTTGAACTGTGGTGCCCAGAACTGGACACAGTATTCCAGGTGGGGTCTGACCAGAGCGGAATACAGTGGTACTATTACTTCCCTTGATCTAGATGCTATACTCCTATTGATGCAGCCCAGAATTGCATTGGCTTTTTTAGAGAGACAGAAAACAGAGCACAGCAGCGCTCTGCCCACCTGCAGTTCCCAGCAACTTGTCTTTGAATGCATACTCTGCCTCTGAACATTGAGGTTCCATTTAGATACAGTGACTGATGGATTTCCTAGCCACCTTCACCTGGCTCTGACTTGTGAGATTCCACCTGTGCTGGAAACAGAACCCGGGCACCCTGGTTTCCAGTCTGTGAGGCAACTGACTGACTGACTATATGGCACACCAACAAGGACGTTGCCGTGCCAGCTCCTATCGGGGCTGTTAAGAGAACATTTGTGAAACAATCTGACTGATGGTACAAGCCTCCCTTCTCTTCTGAATTGGGGTGGAAGGTGCATGTGCATCCATAGCCTAGATTGCCCGAGGGCTCATCAACGGGGATGCCTCATCAAATGTGCCTCAGTTTTCTTTCCCTGTCAAAAATCCACCGACTCCGTCTCTCTCCCAGTGATCTAAGGTCAGGAGGCTTAGAGGCTGGGCTGACAGTAGCTGGAGAAAGGGTCCAAGAGACAAATCTGTAGATCCTGAATGTCATGATGTGCAGCCTGGTCATTAACTGGTTCAGATCTGATGCTGCAGAGTTAGGAATGTCATGAGTCAGATGCCTGGCTTGACTCTATTTGAGGGGGCTGGAGGTGTTGTTTTTGAAGCACAACGGTCCCTAGGGATGCCCAGACTCAGATTGTTTGTCATCATGAGCTTGAGATTTGAAAGCAAGCCCAGGATTTCAAAACATGCAAAGGTTGGGCAGCAGTAGTAGAGATAAACTGCACCATTTGTCATTTCCAAGGGCTGGCTCGCCCACGGCAATTCATCACTTGATATGATGACTGTTGCCATCAGGAGGTGGTGCTGTCATCAGGGCAAGAATTTGGGGCAGAAGTCAACAGAATGAGCAGGAGAACACACAAACGCACACTAAAAAAAACAGAGCAAGGCTTAGCTTCTCACACGCCAAAGTAACTGAAGTCAATACACATCCCAGTCTAAAGTAGCCCAGGAACTATGGCCCAGAGTCTAAAATTATCTCCCTGCACTGCTGCTCAAAGGGATGAATAATTAAGGTGAAAACCCACAGTGAGACTAAAAAGAGAGGGAGTGAGCTTCCAGGCTGCCGCTGTTCTGGGGTGGGGTTCAACCACATACCAGCAAATTCAGGTTGCACAGTTATAGGCTGGTTGGGAGCTCTTGCAAAGCATAACTGCTTCTCCAGAAGATGAGACTTTTTTTGCAACAGGGAAAGGGATGGGAAAATTCACTGGGAATGCGACTGGGAATGTTGCACCCCTGCAAACAAATCAGGCTGAATGCCCATTGAATAGCTAACATCATTTAATCTCCCTGGATAAAATGACCATGATGCGTGTTGAATAAGCAGGTCATCTAGAAGCATCCAGATAGAGGGGGAAGTGTATGTTAAGGCTCAGAAAGCCACATCCTCTGATTCGGAAGGCCTCGAAAGAAGGCGGGGCTAGCAAACTGGGGGGAACCCAGAAAAGAGCACTCCACGCTGCAACATTTTGTTGCGGCTCCCACCTGCCTGCTCTGCTACAAAGCTATGGACCCTTCCCTTTTGGAAGGCTTCTCTTTTCTTGACTTCCCGAGACAATGACAATTTTATACCACTCTGGTGCTATAGCTAGAGTGGGAAGCCCTCTGCTGGCTTCAGGTTCCCTATAGAAGTTGCAGCTGCTCTCCTTCCATGGGAAACTAGAAATCAACCAGCCCTGTGACATTTTGCACATCCTAAGCTCCGGGCACTGAAAACAAGGCCTGAAGCTCAGCTCTGGCCTTAGAGCACTGAGGCATTGCTCCTGTCTGAGATACCCAGGCGCTACGCCCACCCTGCCCGTATTCCATCATAACTAGGGTCCAAGGTTGTGATTGACAGGCATCAGCATCTGGGAGAGATCCGAGGGTCAAAGCTTAGTCAGCAGCTACGCAGCAGGGGACCTGACCAGCATCATTTTTATTATGGATTTATTTATTTATGTCCTCCAAGTGATTTCCTTCCGCTGCCTAGCACAGCGCAGGTCACTCAATGGTGTCACCAGCATTTGGGGGTATCTGCTGCAAAGATTGGAGCCAGGGAAAGAGGTGGAGGGGTCTGGACAGAGTCAGCCCCCTATCCTCTGCCCTTTGCATGAGATCGCACCCTTTTTGTCCTATTCATGGTTAATGGTGCCTCTTCACTAGAGCTATTAAAAAGTGTGTGTGTGTGTGTGTGTGTGTGTGTGTGTGAGAGAGAGAGAGAGAGAGAGAGAGAGAGAGAGAGAGAGATTTTCAAGCAAATTTTCCTCGCCCTATATTGGCCTGCAAAAAATCCGAATCTCTCTCTGCTCCTAATTTGCCATCAGTCATGGGCTACCTGTTACATACTGTCATACCGGTAGCTATCTTTTTGTCCACAGGCTTCAAATATCAAGGACTAGCAGCTGTTCAGCAAATACCAGCAAAAACACTCTCTGTTGTGATGGACCGGTGTAGTAAAGAGAGAATCTGCATATACCAAGGACTCAGGCTGGGTTTGCATGCTCCCAACATGCAGTGCATTTTTGAGAGCTCGGCACACAGAGGTGTTGCATATACCCAAACATGGTGGGAACCCTGTAAGTGTAGGGCAGACAACTCAGATTTGGGGTGGAGGGTAGGGTTTGACTTTCAGTGCAATAGCACCCCCCAAATTCTGTGCTTTATTTTTCCTCAAAGAGTCAGGAAAGGGGGTGGGGGGCTCCATTTAGGCACAGCGTCATTCCATGCAAAAATCCCCATGCTACCAAATTTGTTAGTCACATCCCAAACACAGAATATATCTGGTAAAGTCCTAAAAATCCATTCCAGCGATTGTGAATTAAAGGGGTTGTATCCACTGTTAGTCGTACTCAGAGTCACACCCATTGACCTTAATGGACAAGATGAACGTAGGGCTATTAATTTAAATCGTTGGTTTGTTTCCCAAAATTTACACGCCGCTTGACTGGAAAAGCAACCACCACCCTCGGAGCAGTTCACAAAAAGAATAAAGTAATGGAATTATTGGTAGAAACAATATAAAAGCAACTATTTACGATGATCAAAAATAGGGAAAAACCAGCCATTGGCTAAAAAAGACAAAGAAGACACATTCTACAAATTGGGATACAGGTCTGAAATGAGTGGAACTTAGTTGCAGACAACCTATGGAATGAGTGGTGGAACATACACACACAGAGATATAAAGAGATCCATAGAGATATATTTCCAGTTTCTTAATCCAGATTAGGAGGGTGTGATCTAATTTTGCCTGTGTGTTTGCGTGCCTGTGGAACTCAGACCAGGTAAGGCAGCCTGCCTGACCTTGCCGATTCTTAAATCTGTCCACAGATCAGCAATGCATTGTGTGTATGTCTGTGTGTGTGTGTGTGTGTGTGTGTGTGAGAGAGAGAGAGAGAGAGAGAGAGAGAGTGCAGAAGCCTGCCTGGGCCCCTCCGGTGAAGTGGTTGATTAAGATTCTGTCTGGCTGACGAATGGAGCCGGACACGAGTCGGAGAGGCAGACGGTTGCTTTGCATGCAGAACCAGGGAGAAGGTGACGAGGGAAGAAAGAGACATGGACAGAGATCAATCACAGCCCGCACAAGCTCTCCACTAGCTCTCCTCAGCAATGCCTCGCAAGCCTCCGTCTGTCCTTTCTCTCTTTTCCTCCCCGCCACCACCAAGCCCCTCTCCATTCTGACACAGCTTTCGCCAGCTTGTGCCCCACCAATCCTATCAACGTTCCCCAGAGGACGGAGGCTGTGTGCTCCAGGTTCCCCTTTGGCCCAGCTCCCCATCTCTCTCCGTCCCAGATAGCCCTCCTCTATGACAGATTGCAGTGGGCAGGTATCTAATTGGCAGCTCTCACTTGGATGTGACATCGTGTTTACTTCATGTTCTCGCTCTGGCTACGAGTGGCGACTGTCAATATCCAGCAACTGGCACGGTGGTACTCAGACAGCTCGAGGGTCACAGCAGATGCTGCTAAGCCAGCAGTCCCTCCTGGACCAGGGTGTCTGCTTAATGCATGTGCTTAGCACCATTGTCAGGGCCTGGAAGCGCCTAGGACACATCATGCCTCAACAGAAATCCGTGCACACACTCACTGACATCACTACCTGGTGCCAAAGCTGGTTCTCCTTCATGGAGAGCACATGTTGCGGAAGGGTTAACAAGACAACCCCCTGTTGCTGGGCGGGTTAGTTTGGATGGCCACGGATGTGATTGGGCTCCTCTTGTTGTTGGGGAGATGTTGATGTTGCGAATTGTTGATTGACACCCATAGGCCTTATATTCCCCGCACGCAGCATTGAGCTTCCTCTTTTCGCTGCGTGCATTGGATCTCCCGCCCACCCTCCCTGTTTTCAGGGTCTTTTGCGCTTGACCTTGCTATGCCTGTCATGGGGTCACCTGCTTTGAGGCAGGGGCCTGGTAGGAATTTTGTCCATTTGGCTGATTGGCTGGTGCCATTTGGTTTTTGCCTACTGTGTAGCAAATCGTCACAATTTGTAAGGTTGTGGTTAGGCATTGGTTAAAATTGGTTGGTGGAGGGGTAAGGAATCGGCTGTGCCTGCCCCTCAGAATGCTGCCGCTGCAAGGGTATTCCGTTAAAGGAATCCAGGGGCTCGCCATGCTTTTGTCCGTACCCCCGGCAAGGGGCTAGGGCCACGCAAGAGCCCCTGGGAGCATTTGGGGAGAGGTGAGGGCCTGACACCCAGTTCCATTCTCTCCCCCTTAAAAGTGCTTACCCTTACTGACTTCGCTGGCTAGCGGATGTCAGTTCTGTCCCAGGGCGGGGGACAGATAGTCTGAACCAATGCCTAAGCAACCACTCACATTGGTTGTATTTAAATAAAGTTGTGGCCAAAATTATGCCAAAAACGTTAAACTTAAATTGCTGTGTGAAGTGTGAATTTATTTGGGGGGTGTCTTGGGACCTCAAAACGCAACAGGCTATCTGGAGAAAGGGCTACCCCAAAGCATGAGCAGCGTTCTTTTCTTTTAACATCAAAGACAAATGGAGAGGTAGTCAACGTGGGACCTTGCAGATGTTGTGGAGTGCAACTCTCATCCTCCCCATGCTGCCTGAGGATCATGGGGAGCTGGCATCCAAGAACACCTATGGGGGTCACCACATTGCCTTACCTCAGGCTAATTCACAGAGGCATGTCCATCCCTCAGCATCACCCATCTACAGGGGAAATGAAGCACAGTCAGAAGAAGTTCTTTCTTTTGCCTGGCCTAATCCTATTCATTTCATTAATGGTAAAAGGACCCCTGACCATTAGGTCCAGTCACGGACGACTCTGGGGTTGCAGTGCTCATCTCACTTTACTGGCCGAGGGAGCCAGTGTACAGCTTCCAGGTCATGTGGTCAGCATGACTAAGCCGCGAACCAGAGCATCGCACGGAAACGCCGTGAGCGGTACCCATTTATCTACTTGCACTGCGTGCTTTCAAACTGCTAGGTGGGCAGGAGCAGGGGCCGAGCAACGGGAGCTCACCCTGTCGTGGGGATTCGAACCACCGACCTTGTGATCGGCAAGCCCTAGGCTCTGTGGTTTAGACCACAGCACCACCCACGTCCCACATTCATTTCATTAGGGCTGTGGCAAATTCTGACATGAGAGAGGGAGACGAGGAAACTCTCTGGATTGTCTCCATGCAGTGCTGGATTTACGTATAAGCTAAACAAACTATAGCTTAGGGGCCCCACTCTCTTGGGCCCCCCAAAAAAATTAAAGGAAAAAGAAACTGGATGTACATTTCCAAAATAAAAAATAAATAAAATAAAACCTACATTCAGCAACAGTGTTTTTGTGTTGTGTAGGCTCCTATGATGTAAATAATGGGCCCTGCCTGATAGCCTGCTCCCTAAAATACCACCAGTTTGCTCATTTCTATATATAGGGTGCCTACATTCTGCAATGGACTGCTTTAGATACCTATTAGGTCCATAAATTATCATATAGGTTATATTCAACACAAAAATACAGCGACAATTTGTTGTTGACAAAGGACAGCTGGACATATAAAGAGCCCCATTACCTTCAGTAGCTTAGGGCCTCATCAAACCTAAATCTGGCCCTGTCTCCATGCCATTCATGTTTTTATAAAACTTGGTAGCTCAGGAAGAAAAGGCGGCATTGCGAACTCCACCAGGCAGAGGTTTGCTAACATTTCAGGAGGGTTGTAACTCAGAGGCGGAGCAGTGGCTGTTGGCTGCAACAGGATGCATCTTTCTAGCCTGATTCAGCAGTGGGGAGAGGTGGGGGCACATCTGCTCTGCAGGCACCCATTGCTGACCCCTCCTGTAGACAATATTGAGCTATGTGGACCAAGGGTCTACTGTAACTCAGTACAGTGGTCCCTCGACTTACAAATTTAATCTGTTCCGAATGGACATTTGTAGGTCGAAAAGTTCGTAAGTCGAAAAAGCGATTTCCCATAGGAATGCATTGAGAGAGAAAATATTCGGAAAATTCGTAAGTCGAGGAAACCGCATCTAAAATTCGTAAGTCAAGGAAACCGCATCTAAAACCGGCAACGGATTTCCATTCGGATGTCGAAAAATTTGTAGGCGTGCAGCCACTTTTTTCATTCATAAGTCGAAAATTCGGATGTTGAGTATTTTGTAAGTCGAGGACCACTGTATAAGGCAGCATCCTATGTTTTGTGGTGTCGCCCCCCCTCAATAAAGATCAGACTGCCCCAATTTAAAGACAAAAAACAGCCTTGCTAGATCACAACAGAGGTTCATTGTTCTAATCCTCCTGATTCCTATTTTTAATAAAAAGCAACCCCAGATGCCATCAAATGTAGGGAGGCACTGTATAAAGTAATAATAACAATCAATTACTCTGACTGGAGCTCTACGGGAGTGTCTGGTGTGGAGGTTGAAATAGATGATGTGGAATAAAACAACAACAACAACTGTTGTGCTTGTACTCTCCTTCCTTGGAGGTTTTTTAAAGCAGAGGTTGGATGGCCATCTGTCATGGATGCTTTCGCTGAGATGCCTGCATTGCAGGGGGTTGGACTAGATGGCTCTCAGGGTCCCTTCCAACTCTACAATTCTATGATTCTAAGCCAGGGATCAGCAACCTTTTTCAGCCGTGGGCCGGTCCACCGTCCCTCAGACCATGTGGGGGGCCGGACTATCTTTTGAAGGGGGGGGGGGGAGAACGAATTCCTATGCCCCACAAATAAACCAGAGATGCATTTTAAATAAAAGCACACATTCTACTCATGTAAAAACACCAGGAAGGTCCCACAAATAACCCAGAGATGCATTTTAAATAAAAGGACACATTCTACTCATGTAAAAACACACTGATTCCCAGACCGTCCGTGGGCCGGATTGAGAAGGTGATTGGGCCGCATCCAGCCCACGGGCCTTAGGTTGCCTACCCCTGTTCTAAGCATTAGGTTTAAAGACTCCTCCAACTCCTTGCTGCCTCTCTTTCATATTTTATCCTACCTTTGCAGGGTTTTTTTCTTTCTTTCTTTCTTTCTTTTTTTTTGAGGGGGTGTAGAATAGGATTTAAAAGCCAAGTAGTTACTTATATGTCTCTGGATTTTATTTCCTATTTATTATTATTACATCCCTCCTTCCCTCCAATGAGCTCAATGTGGCATCTCTGACTCCCCATTCCATCTTCACAACAACCCTGTAAAGTAGGCTAGTCTGAGGGACCATGACTGGCCCAAGGCCACTCAGTGGGCTTCATGGCTGAGCGGGGATTCAAAACCTTGTCTCCCAGGCCCTTGTACAATAACTATTAACTGCTACACTGCACTGACTCTCTGATATCTGGTTTCCATTGGTGGAAAAAACATGCAAGCTTTCCTCTTAAACAGAACACACACACTCTCTCCATCAGACAATACTGAGAAGTCACTCGTTCCCTGGTATATAGAGGGTGACGTTACATATTAAAGCAGAGCAGAAGGTTAATATGGATGAAAAAAAAAATCCCCGGGGAATGATATTCTGTTCCTTGCCCTCACCCAAGAAGCAGGCATCACAGTTAATTTTGCTTCCCTTCATCTTCGTGTTGCAAATGCCCCATTTTCAGGTGCGAAGTTCCGGTATCTTTCATAGTAATGGGATATAGACAGCTGTTGCCGTGTTGGTCCCAGAGATTAAGGAGCGACAAAATGAGTTAAGCAGTGTTTTTATTGCAATGTGAGGTGGTGCCTAAGGACTCCCCTGTCTGTACTGACTGACTTTCAAGCACGATTCAAGGAGCTGGTTTGGATGAGGGATGGTGTCAGGCTGGTCCCCGAAGGGCCAGCTTTGGGAAGTGGCGGGGCAGGGAAAGGCGGCAGTGTTATTGGGGCCATTTCCGAGCCGGGGGCAGAGGTCAAATGCTTGTATTCCGAAACAGGGCACAGGGTTAATTTAGCTGCCATGGGCTGAAAGAAGAGGGAATAAGTAAAACACAGACACCACGCCCAGCATGGAGACAAATATGTGACCAACGTTGCCATGCCAAATACACTGTATGAGGTCTAACCAGCAGTGACTATGACTTCCCTGCTCATGGTCTGTTTATTGTTATTTGCAAGTGGAGCTTGCAACAAGTCTTGCAGTGCAGATTGCTCCTGTGCGGGTCCCGTGGGTTACCCGAAAGGCGAGGTCCAAGTCCGGTCCGTGGTCAGAGGTGCAATGTAAAGACAGTCCGTAGTTACTGAAGCTGGGTGCAGGGCAGGGAGTTAGGCAAAGTCAGGAACAGGTAGGCAAGCAGGGAACCAGGGCGGGTCAGGAGCTCAGGCAGGAAAGCAGGACAGGTTTCAAGCAGGAACACTGGTAACCAACAATGATGCTCCTGCAACTTGGGGCTGGGGCTGGCCGGCTTTTATCTGCCCCGAGGCATAGGGCAGCCCTGATCCTCTGGTGACTCGCCTCTCCTGGCTTGGAGGCGAGCACTCCTCCTGCGGGAACTCAGTTCCCTTCGCCTCTCTGCCCTGAGCCTCTGCAGCTCAGGAGAGGCTGGAGGGTTACCGGACCCAGAAGCAACCTCAGCTTCCCCTGGCAGGGCTGGGAGTGGAGCACCTGCAGGCAATGGGTCCTCCACCCCATCAGGAGCCAGAGCAGACTCAGCAGATGCCTGCACCTGAGGATCCAGCACAGGTGAGGACCCTTCAGACTCAGGCCCTAGCCCCGGCTCTGCTGGTTCTGGAGGCGGGGAATCCTGTGCAGGCTGGGATCCTTCAGGTTCAGCATCTGAGTCTGAATCCCAGGCCATCACAGCTCCTATTCAAGAGTCCAGCTGACCAGCAATGGTCCATTGCATTCTGCCTACTGCTTTTTTAAAATAAAAAATATTATTATTATTATTATTTATTGAATTTATATACCGCCTTATACCTGGGGGTCTCAGGGAAGTTCATAGGGGAAAAAATCAAGATATAAAACCACAAAATACATAACAAAAACAACTCAATAGCTCCGCCCCAAAAAAACCCCTCACATTTTAAAAGGGCATAGAATGTAAATCAGATCAACCAAAGGCCTGGTTAAAAAGGAACATTTTGCCTGGTGCCTAATGGTGTATAATGAAGGTGTCAGGCGAACTTCCCTGGGGAGAGCATTCCACAGATGGGGAGCCATTGCAGAGAAGGCCTGTTCTCGTGTTGCCACCCTCCGGACCTCTCGAGGAGGAGGCCCATGAAGGACGACCTCAGAAGATGATCCAGGTAGGTTCATATGGAAAGATGTGGTCCTTGAGGTATTGCGGTCCTGAGCCATTTAGGGTGTTATAGGTCAAAACCAGCACTTGGAATTGGGCCCTGAAACTAACTGGTAGCTAATCTACTTCCACCGACAACAGTCAACATTCTGACCAGACTGGTTTGGGGATTTTCCACAGTGGCGTCAAACTCTTTGGACAGTGGAAAGATAGAAGGGTTGGAGCTCTGGGGCAGAGATGGCATGGTGGGTTTGCTGAGGAGGTGGCAGATTCAGCCTCCAAGGAGTGCATTTCAGCTGTTGCTGCTACAGCGGCAGCTGGAGATGCAAGCCTGCATCGACTGCCCCTGTAGATCCAGCCACCTGAGGTGGCCATCTCACCTTGCCTCATGGGAGGACCGGCCCTGGTTGCCTTTTTATCTAATGGCAGTCCTCCTCCATTTGAAGCAAACCATGAAGAATTGTACCCAATGCCCATTGAAATGGGTGCACTTGGCCATGGCCAAGTGGGCTGAAACTTTTGTATTTTCTGACATTGAAATGGGTGGGCATGACTAATTTAGGTCCATCAATTGTTACAGATTACTCTGACTCAGTTTGTCACAAGTCAGAATTAGCATTCATTTGAAACTGAGAGTGTCAAAATCTGCCGTGCTGTATTTGGGATCCAGTGGTCTCCAAGTGCATTTGCTCAGTATGGAGGTTGACAGGGGTGAGATAAGGAGAGGGCCCTGCCAAGGACTGGCGGAAAAGAGCCTGGTACTGCGAGGCACGAGTCCCTGTCTCCCCAGGTCTGACCTTCCTGACTCCATCAGGTAGAAATGATTATATTGACAGGCAGCCATGTGTGCCAATGGGACATGGAAGAAATTAACCAAGGAGGGGGGAATGCAAGGTTGGGGCTCTCCATATGGATGAGCAGAGGCTGGTTATGAGCTGGAAGAACATTGCTTGGGAATGTGGTGATGTCTAAACCGGGGATGCATTGACAAGATACATCCAGATACTAAAAGTAGATTTAGGAAGTTCTGAACACAGGTCACATCTATAGATGCTGAAGAATGCCTTCAGGAATGCAGCCGGGAGTAGAAATTCCTGCAACATCAGGAAATCATGCAAGTGAATACAAGTGCAATTTGCTACCACTATTTTCTTTTAGTCTGCAAATATTGTGCAATTAATTGCTTTTTTCAGTATTTCAAAGCCCATTTTACCCCTCAGAGAATTCTGGGTGAGGTAGTTTACACACACACACACACACACAGAGAGAGAGAGAGAGAGAGAGAGAGAGAGAGAGAGAGAGAATTCCCAGCAACTCATAGCAAACCATAGTGCCCAGAATTTCTTGAGGGAGGGTATGTGCTCTGAATGTACAGTATTTCAGTGGTTTAATGCAGTGGTTTCCAATTAGCGAAGTACTGCAGACCCCCTGTTTTTCAAAAGCCAAGCCATGGGCTCCTTACTTTTGGAAAATATTGGTGTTATCTATGGTAGTTTTTGTTATGTGAATGGTGCCACAGACTCCCTGGGTGGGTTACGCGGAGCCCCTGTGGTCTGTGGGCCACCAGCTGGGAACCACTGGAGTCATGTGAACATCTCCTCAGTCTAGAATGTGCATGAGCATTGTGAGTGGAAGAAGTTCATATACTGAACCAGGCAATTGCAGATTGCGGCACCATCACTAGTACTCACTGGTCAACACAGAGTCTCATCTGCAGCCTACAGCCTTTAAGAGAAGCCAGGGAGTTCTTTTGGAGCAGAAGGGGAAGAAAGTCTATCCTGAACACGGTTATCTGACAGAGCACATCTGCACTGGTCAAGCCAGTGACATGCACTTGGCTCTTCACCCTAGGTTATGGGCAGTGGGGGTGTTAGCTACGGAAAAACTCTCCTTGTGTTATATTTATGCATAATGGGTTAAGGGTGCATTTTCCCACATAGAAGGCCAACTTCCATGCTGTACCCCCATTTTTCCTTGGAAGATTTTATTTTATTCACAAGCTTCATAGATTTCCCACCATCACATGGATCCTGGAATGGCTTACAAATATAAAACAATCATGTACGCCTTATAACGCAATGTATTCATTATAGAATGAAATGCATTTTTTGTTCCATTTTTTAAAAATTTCTTACTGTTCTTTTTAAAGAAACCTTTCAGCAGCAGAATCACCTACCTCAACTCTCTATTTGACATACTTAAATAAAACTAAACTAAACTAAAAACCCACCTAAAATGTCCTGGAGGTATATATTATATATTTAAAGTGAAATGACAAGGTATGTTCCCAAGGAATAAACTCAAAGAAACCCTGCTGTAGGCCTGTGTAGAGAGAGCCCTGCTGAATACCGAATTCAGGCTCTACACAGGTGTTGGAAATGAGAGAGGTTTATTAAGCCAGACAAAGCACTCCTCAGTCCATCTCCCTTGCCAATAACACATCAGGGCCACAGGGACTTCAGCACACTAAACGTTGTCCCAGTTCAACACAGCATAGCCCCACTCCTGACCCCCTCCTCAAAAAACAAACAAACAAGGGTTGGGAAGTGGTTCTTGATTCAAAGGAGACACTAGTGACCCTTCTGGGGATGCTCACCACCAAAAATAGGTGATGACCCAAGCTAAGAGGAGGCACAGGGACACGGGTGGCACTGTGGGTTAAACCACAGAGCCTAGGGCTTGCTGATCAGAAGGTCGGCAGTTCGAATCCCTGCGACGGGGTGAGCTCCCGTTGCTCGGTCCCTGCTCCTGCCAACCTAGCAGTTCGAAAGCACGTCAAAGTGCAAGTAGATAAATAGGTACCGCTCCGGCGGGAAGGTAAACGGTGTTTCCGTGCGCCGCTCTGGTTCGCCAGAAGTGGCTTAGTCATGCTGCCCACATGACCCGGAAGCTGTACGCCGGCTCCCTCAGCCAATAAAGCAAGATGAGCGCCGCAACCCCAGAGTCGTCTGCAACTGGACCTAATGGTCAGGGGTCCCTTTACCTTTACCTTTTTAAGAGGAGGCACTAATCTCAGGGTTCTTGGCAAGGAGGGTTTCAGGACCACGGACAGAGACGAAGGTGTGTCATGGAGCAACAGGCAGGTGCTTGTAGCATGGGTGGTGCTAGTGCCCATTGAGATCGGCAGAGCAGAAGGCGGGGCGCTCAAAAGTAGACAGCGGTAGTGCCAATGGTAGGCGGCGGGCGAGAGCCAGTGACAAGCAGAGCCAACTAATTAGCGTTTCCTCCCCATCCTCCTGTACGGAAGATCACTGAAACTAAGGAAGAGGAAGCATATAGGCTGTGTTATGCTCCTGGGCTGGTTGTAAGTCAGAAGACAGACAGATGGGGGCTGGTTGAGGTCAGGCTAAGGTTGGTGGAGCAGTGCTCCACTCCCCCTAATAAACCGGCCTCCACTGCTAGGTATTCCTTGTTCTGGTCTGGAGCCATGACACTGTTGCATTCCCCATTCCTTTCATTCTGTGCATCTCTTAGAATGTGGAGATGCATTGACTGGTCCAAGCCCACTCATATATACAGTGGTACCTCGGTTTAAGAACAGCCCTGTTTACGAAATATTCGGTTTACGAACTCCGCAAAACTGGAAGTAGCGTCTTGGTTTGCAAACATTACCTCGGTCTAAGAACAGAAGCCGAATGATGGAAGGGCACTGGCAGCAGGAGGCCTCATTAGGGAAAACGCACCTCGGTTTAAGAATGGTTTCGGTTTAAGAACGGACTTCCGGAACGGATTAAGTTCATAAATCGATCCTATACCACTGTATAGGATCATAGAAGCATAGAATTGTAGAGTTGGAAAGGACCCCAAGGGTCATCTAGTCCAACCCCCTTCAATGCAGGAATCTCAGCTAAAGCATCCATGACAGTTGGCCACATGGGGCTCAAACCCATGACCCTGCTTGGGACTAGCATTGAGATAAAATTATTGCCTGTGCATTTTTCTGCAGAACAGGCTCCTGTTATAGGCACTGGACTAGGAGACAAGCAACCCTTTCCCCATCCCATAATATACCCCCTTACTTTTTAGCCTAGCCTACCCTTCTTTCACTGTACTCAGAGCCATGTGCAGAGTCTCCCAGCCCTGATTTCAGCATCACAAGAAGCCTGTTAGGTAGGCTAAGTTGAAAATGAGTGACTGGCCCAAGGGTAGCCACTGAACTTCATGTCTCACAGTGCATGCTAATAAATGTTTACTCAGAAGTAAATGCCACTGAGTAGTTCAATGGGGCTAACTCCCAAGTAAGTGTGCATAGGGTAGCAGCTACAGCGGAGGTTTAATCCCTGGCCTTTCTGGTCCTAGCCTGGCATTCGAACCCCTAGACCACTACAACTGCCTTTATTCCCACGTTACAACCTGGGAAAAGCCATCAAAAGCCTTGCAACTGTAGTTTTCTCCTCTCTGCAGTAAAAGAGTTGAGTGTGTACAACTCAGAATGCAGAACTACAATCCGAATGAAGAGGCCAGTCTAGGACATCCATGAAAGTTTATGGTAGGCCCCTTGCATGGGACTTCAATTCCCATCATCCCTGACCACAGGCCATGCTGGTGGGGGCTGATGGGAGATGAGGTCCAAAGCAGCTGGAGAGCAGCAGGTCGGAGGAGGCTTCTCTAGCCGAACTCCTTTAGTTATGCCAATTGCTCAGAATACAAGAAGGTACCCCCTAATTTTTGTCCTTCATTGGATCCCAAAATTCAGAGGAGTGCAAATTTTCGAAGAAACTTCAGTTCATATATTGTAAGTGTGAATCGGACAGGTTCCCATTAAAATCGTGAGCCAAGCTTCTCCCCTATCCCAACCTCTAGCTGCTGCTCCACAGCTCAGGCATGAACCCTAAGTTGCGGGTAAGGAAGCTGTGACTCTGGAGAGGTTGAGGGACTACAACTCCCATCATCTCTAACCATTGGCAGTACTGGCTGGTGCTGGTGGAAGCTGGAGGCATCCCCGTTGGCTACGCCTGATTTAGGGCTTCGAAAGCAGTAACCAAAAGCTTCCGTTAAACCGAAGAAGAGACCGAAAGCCAAATGCAGCTGGAACAATTGAGATCTCACATCATGTTCCAGAGGACTTGATCAGAACTTGGGCAGCCACATTTTGAACCGGCTGCAGATACAGAAATAGGCTTAGGGAGGGCATAGGGCAGTTTGAGGAGCCCCCATTTTCTCCCCCCAAGCTGTTAAGCCTCCCCCCCTTAACGCTGCTCCTCTCCGGCATTCACTTCACTGGCTCCGGCTAATTAGAATGATTAATGGTGCCTGGGAATTATGTAAATTGGAGTGAGGTGAATTTGAGAGGCAGCGGGAAGAGGGTGATGTGGTGGTGCTGAGAAGTCAGGCCTGGGAGGTTTTGCTTTAAGTCGCAGGGAGGGAAAGGAGAGTGCGGGCTAAGGTTGTTGTTTTTTTCCTTTCCTTAGTTGCCTTCTGGGAAAACCCTCGATTTCCTCCAAAGCTCACAGGGGGACAATGGTGGAAAATGTCAGTAATGGTGGGCATACTTCACAGAGAGAGAGAACGCTTGCCAGCTACATTAGTGGATGCTTCCTGCCATGTGAAGCTTGAGGAAGGGTTAGCCAGGCCTCAGGGTAAGGAAACTGCGGCCCTCCAGATGTTGTTTGACTCCAGTGCCCATCAACCCCAGCTAGATTGGCTAATGGTCAGAGCTGAAGGACACAGGTTCATCGCCCCTGATTTAAGGCGTGCTTTCACAGCACATGGAGGAAAATGGGGAAATGGGAAGCTGCCAAGTCAGACTATTGGTCCCTCTAGCTTAGTATTGTCTACACTGACTGGCAGCAGCTTTCTGGAGTTTCAGACAGGAGACACCCCCAGCCCTACCCAGGGGATTGAACCTTGGGCATGGAAAACAGACACTTTGCTGTGGCACTTCCTCATGATTCCTTCCTAGCAGGGCTGCCAGGTAGATCTGAGCATTTGCCCTCAGACATTTCCCAGAATGCTCCACAACAGACACGGCAGATGCACAGGAAGAACTCAGCCGGCAGGTCAGTGATGAAAAGGTTACCTGAAGCGAGGAAAAAAACCATGGCCTAGTAGTTGCATCAGCAACCCCTTGAGAACAGAAAAGCCTTGATGGGTTCAAGGAACTCAATAGAGGGAGCAGAAGGAGAAGGAATATGGGCTCTTTCCCCTTGCCCCTTCTTCTTCTAGCATATTTTCATCGTTCATCCATTACAACTTCAACTTTTTTTCTCTGCAACAACGAGGACTAGAAACTTATTTTTTTTCAAGTATGGCATTAAACCTAGACCGTAGGACACACAGAAGACAATGCAGGAGTTTCAATGTGGTGGATATGTGAAAAAAGTCACTGCACCCCCCCCCCCCCCCGGCAGACAGATGTTCTGTCCAGAGTTTGCCAGCTGCAAAACAGGCAAAAATTTAGCTGCTGCATCTCCCTCCATCACTGCATCTCCTTACTGGGAAAAGCTGCTTCTGCTGGATTTCCCTCTGCTCAACAGGGAAATATTTGCAGGGAAATAGGCAATCGTGCCTTCTTTACTCTTTATAGTATATTGAATACTCTTTCTATGCAGAGCTTCTCTGTGTGAAGAACAATTGCTCTGAATGAAGTGGCCAGAAGTGACCCTGCAAGATTTGCCTCTCCGCACTCTGCACATGGGCAGGCATGGAGCTGTGAAAGGGGCAGCAGCTTAAATTTATACACAGAAAAAAAAGCATTTCTATGCAGCCTACGAGCCAGACTACACAGCAGGGATAACGCAAGATATTTTGGTGGCTGGGGCAGAAAGCCCAAGTCGACTATCCCTCCTAAGACCACCAACCTATTATTCTAAAAACACCCATTCAGTGGGTGGAGACACACAGGGGAGGGTTTGGCCACTATGGGGTGGAACTAGTTTAAGTTTTTAACATGGGGCACAGCCTGGCAGTTCAGGGCAACTGATCGAAATGTCATTAAACCACAGGATTTCCAAATTTATTTTTAATTTATTAAAATATTTCCTCCCCACCTTTAAGGGGTTATGAAAGCAAAAGTCCCAAAACAGACAGGTAAGATGTCTGATGTTGGTCATCTTCCTTCCCCTCCCATTACTCTTCCACAGCTCCTGCCTGTTTCGATGAAGCTTTTGCAAGAAAACACGGGGAGGGGAGAGAAATTCACTTGATGCATCAGATCATTCTCTATCCTGTTTGCTGCCATGTGTGACATGCAGATCTGCAACCAATCATCAGCTCCAGCTCCGCTCATCTCCCCAGTGCAATATTAGGTACATTATCATTGTTTCATTATCATCATCATCATCATCACCACCCTACCTTGCCTGCTGCAACCTTCTTCCCTCTCGCTTCCCTCCCCTCTCCTCCGTCCAGAAATCCACCACCAAATTTCATTCATCTCACCTAGACCACATTTCAGGTTTCAGCACTGCCTATCCATCTCCCTTCTGCATCCAGCACAAATGTCCCACCCTAATTTTCAGGGCCGGCCCAAGACACTGTGACAGTTGCAGCATTATGGCCCCTTCCTGGGGAAATCCAAATGGGTGTTCCATTCTGCCATCGCTTCTCTGGTGTTAGGAACTGGAAAGACAGTCATTGTGTCAGAACAAAATGAATCTTTGGGCTGACATGAAGACAGAATATAAAGCTGGCCCCCTCTCCTGTAGCAAAATTCAGGCCTCACACTTTTAGCACCTCCCCTGCTCTCCCATAGCAGCCCAGACTCCTGCTCATGTCAGCACCTAAAAAACCTAGCCTGCATTTTCTGAACTTAAATTCAGGTCTCCACATTTCTGCAGCAATCTGTGATTATTATTTTTAGATCCTCGTGAAAATTTACCGGCATTTTAATGTGAATTTCTCCTGCTGAGCACTTTCATTATATGTGGCTTTGACTAACATTTACATTTCACCAAGCAGTTTCTCCTAATGCCATGCATTTGTGTATGTCATTTTCACTGATACATGCACATTTATGCACCCTCTTAATTAATTTTGTACACATTTCTTCGTTGGAACATAGCACCACAAATTTCAGAAAAGTGCGAATTTCAAAGGATAACTAAGTTTTCGTTTGCATATTAGTTCAGAAAGTGTGAATAAAGTAACATCTCATTCAATTTCAATTTCTGCCCTGTCCCTAAGAGGCAACCGCCCCATTCTGCCTAGTCAGCCCTGTCTAAAGCTCTCTCTCTCCTGGCCTAACTCTACCTTTTCTGCCCATAACTACGGTATATGTAATGCATTTGCCTGTACAGTGGTACCTCGGGTTAAGTACGCTTCAGGTTAAGTACGCTTCAGGTTAAGAACTCCGCTAAGAACAGAAATCGTGCTCTGGTGGCGCAGCGGCAGCAGGAGGCCCCATTAGCTAAAGTGGTGCTTCAGGTTAAGTACGCTTCAGGTTAAGAACGGACCTCCGGAACGAATTAAGTACCTAACCCCAGATACCACTGTATTTCATCCCTTGTTTATTCTTCCCCCTCCATTGCTTTGCAGCACCATCCCACTGCCTGTATCCAAACTGTAGACTCCTAGGAGCATGAACATATCTCATTGCATTGTAAATGTGCCTTGCACACTGATGAAGCTATATAATAATAATAAAGAGGGCTGTGCATGACCCCCCCCAACCCAATCCGGGTCCACATCCGATCCTGACCTGAATCAAATAGATTATGCTGCCTTTCAGCTCTAAAAGGAGCCCCCCCCCAATAAATTCTGACTGTTTCTTTCTTTGCTCACTTTCCCATATTTCAGCCATTCCTACTATGTATTCAGGGACGCGGGTGGCGCTGTGGATTAAACCACAGAGCCTAGGGCTTGCCGACCAGAAGGTCGGCGGTTCGAATCCCCGCAACGGGGTGAGCTCCCATTGCTTGTTCCCTGCTCCTGCCAACCTACCAGTTCGAAAGCACGTCAAAGTGCAAGTAGATAAATAGGTACCGCTCCGGCGGGAAGGTAAACGGCGTTTCCGTGTGCTGCTCTGGTTCGCCAGAAGCGGCTTAGTCATGCTGGCCACATGACCCGGAAGCTGTACGCCGGCTCCCTCGGCCAGTAAAGCGAGATGAGCGCCGCAACCCCAGAGTCAGACACGACTGAACCTAATGGTCAGGGGTCCCTTTACCTTTACCTTTTAAACCTACAGTCAGGAGTGGGAAGGAGAAGAAGCAGGTACTGCATGAGCTGGTGAATGAAGGATTCAATCCTGTTCAGTTTGGCTGTGTGCGCGCGCCCCCCTGCTGGGTACAGATTCATGCAGTCAAAGCGCATTGTGGGGCTGTTTGAAATCCCTTCTGCAAAGAACTATTCCTTAAACCTTGCCTGCCTCTCCATCTTCCCCCTCACTGTTTGACCATGTTCCCTTTGGACGGCCCCGGATGACTCCTACTGGGGCTTCCCAGCTCAGGGCAACCCAGGGCTGTCTTAGAGCCCAGATCCACCCAAACTGTCCCAATTTTGTTCCGGATTCAGCCTGATCTGGTGCTCAGCCCTAAAACGAAATAACCAGTGATATTGCACACACAGTTACTCATCCACGTGACATTTAAGGCGACAGAGTGGGACCGATTTCAATATTTTTGAAATATTGATACACAGGGCCTCTCTCTCTCTCTCTCTCTCTCTCTCTCTCTCTCTCTCTCTCACACACACACACACACACACACACACACACACACACACACCAATTGCTTAAGCCTGTCTAATCCCCCCTTTAAGACCATCCCTCCTCCTTAAAACCTCCATAATCCTACAAAGAAACTTAAAGGAACTGAAATCTCCTGGCAGGGCCTCAGGAGCTTCTTCTTCCCTCTCATCTCTTTTTTACACAAAATCCCCACTCAGAGCCTTCCCCGATCCACCCATCGCCAGGGAAACTGAGACAGGAGGCCGGGCCTAGGCCTCAAATGGAGAGCGCAATTTCAAATGCAAGAATCCAATCCGGAGGCTCAGTCAACTCCTCTCCCCGCAACCACCGCAGCGGAGAAGTTTGAGGCTGCTGCTATGTTCCTACCGCATGCTTCTTTCCAAGGCTCTGTCATGAGACGGGTCTGCCCCAAGGCAGCACCCACTCCCGGGTTTGGAGGGCTGGCAGGCAAGATGTGTGGAGTGGTCCCCACTGCCACCGTACTGTCACCGCTGACAATTTGCCTCCTCATCTCCTTCTGGGTCTAAACTGCCCCAAGGGAGAGGACATGGCCACTGGGAAATAATGCTTCGTTGCCTCACTCCTCGGCACTGCCTACAGAAATATTTATTTTTATTGTGCATTCAGAATGATTTGTCCTCATGATGCTATTGGGTTGGTTATACAGTGGTACCTCAGGTTACATACGCTTCAGGTTACATACGCTTCAGGTTAAGAACTCCGCTAACCCAGAAATAATGCTTCAGGTTAAGAACTTTGCTTCAGGATAAGAACAGAAATCGTGCTCTGGCGGCGCAGCGGCAGGGGGAGGCCCCATTAGCTAAAGTGGTGCTTCAGGTTAAGAACAGTTTCAGGTTAAGAACGGACCTCCGGAACGAATTAAGTACCTAACCAGAGGTACCACTGTACATGATCCTGCTATGAGTATGGTCCCCCCCCCCACAAAAAAACCAAAAACTTTTCAGGGCAGAAACTCATATAACAGTTTCATAATTGGGCTAGTGGAGTTTGTGCATGTTCACCAATCTCAGGATTTGGGAATTCCCGCATGTCTGAATAGCCTTGGGTTCCACACCATTGGAAGTCCAATACGAGAGTCAGTAAAGCCAGAGATTTGCCCTGTTTTCAGGGGGAAGGGTTGGAGAGCTGGCTTCACACTCTGCGTAAATTGCAAGGGAGCAGGCTGGGGGCATACTAGTTTGGAATCCCAGGATTTAACCATTAATTGTAGATCCCTACTTCCCCTTTCTCCTTTGTTTCTGGGGCTGTAGGTGACTAAGAAAAGGTGGTGGTAGAAGCAGCTACCAGAGAGTGAGGCTCACTGGCAACACCGCAGGGCTGTTGTGTAGCAGTTAGACAAGGAAGGATGTGTGAGAGAGGCTCCCCTTCACCCCAGACGCAACGTCCTCTAACTCCCCCCCGAAAAAAACACAAATTGGAATGAATGCTCAATAAACAGCTGGCATAGACTAATCCTCCCTGCAAACAAATCAGGATGAGTCCTTTATCAACAGGTCATCTGGAAGCAACCGAACCTCTGCATAAGCTTTGTGTAGGCAAAACAAGAAGTCTGGCTATTGCAGAGAAAATAACTCACCAGCTACTATATATGTTTCTAAGGGTAAGGAAGACCCAGAACATTTGTATACCATTTGGTGGGATTTTATTTATTATGTGTCTAACTCAGTTATGCAAAACTCTCTTCCCCCACCAAGTCATGAAATATGGCTTTCAGGATGTGCTTTTCCGGTTTTATTTTTCTAAATTAGCTTGCTCCGAGTCTCTTTTTTTTTTTACATAAAAAATTACAACCTCTGTGCTGCTCCTGTGTTTTGTTGTGTGTACTTTTGACTTTACACTAATAAAAAAAAAAAACCCTATGAAACAAACTAACCCTGGTGCACCAGGAAGGAGAATTTTGACAAGTGCTGCTTCTCCCCAGAAGGCACAATATAGGGGAGAGAAGCTGCCCTCTCCAGCTCTCCCCCTCTGTGCCAGTCTTCTGTGTTGATTAGCATTTAACAGTCTTATCACGGCCGTCTCTTATCCTTCATGCGCTGCACCAGCATAAGGAATGCTCACTCCGTTTCAGATCATGGGCGCCATTTCAGATGTGGGGCCGCTGATCAAGTCTGTCACGCCTCAAGTGACAGCAGGGGAGGGGTAGAATAGAAGGGACGAAGGAGGAAAGTTGCCACTGTCTGAGCAGAGTGTTTGTGGGAGTGGGGCGGGGAGAAATGCGGCAAGGAGATGACTGGGTTCAAAAGACCTTTAAAAGTGGGCTATACTTTTATGGGGGTCCCTTTCATGGGGTTGGAAGAGGCAAGATTCTCAGCTACATTTAATGGCTCACTCTTGGACATACTGGCAGCGCATGCAATGTGCGTGTCCAATTGATGCATGGCTGCCGACACCACTTTTGGCCCTGGAAGGGGGCAGAACGGTGGTGGAATGGAGTGGAGCAGGCTGACAGGCATCATTCTGATGTGGCCATGGTCTAACTACCATAGAAGTTTCGTGCAAGCAAGTAAGGAGCAAAGCTCGATAAACAGGTCATTGGGAGGAGCCCTAGATGTCCGAACTACAGTCGTGTCATGGGCAGAGACGAGCTACCCTCATCTTTCTTCCTCTCTTGTAACGGAACTGGTGTCTTTGGCACGATAGCTTAGAAAATTTGATTGGTTAAGACTATCACCATTCTGTGACGGGGTGAGCGCCCGTTGCTCGGTCCCAGCTCCTGCCAACCTAGCAGTTCGAAAGCACGTCAAAGTGCAAGTAGATAAATAGGTACCGCTCCGACGGGAAGGTAAACGGCGTTTCCGTGCACTGCTCTGGTTTGCCAGAAGCGGCTTAGTTATGCTGGCCACATGACCTGGAAGCTGTACGCTGGCTCCCTCGGCCAGTAACACGAGATGAGCGCCGCAACCCCAGAGTCGGACACGACTGGACCTAATGGTCAGGGGTCCCTTTTACCTTTTTTTATCACCATTCTGAATGTTGAATCAGTAAGCTGGCCAGGAAGAAGGAAAAATCACATGTGGTCTGAAATACTCGCCTAAATAGCAAGCTGCTAAATAGCTACTAGCCATTAAGGCTATAAAAGACACCTATGCAGTGCTATTTTTTCTTTTAAAAAAATGTTTAGGGGCACTCTCATTTTCCTACTCAAATTGAAATACTGCCCCTCGATGAGGCCAAACTCAGATTCACAAAATGTTTAGGGGTATGCGTACCCCTGCGTACCCCCAGAAAAAAAGCACTGCACCTCTGTATACTAATTGCTGGGGGTTTCAAGTGGGGAGTGTGAGATCAAGATGCTGGATGAGGTGGGCTTTTGGGTCTCATCCAGCATGCCTCTCGTTATGTTAACCCTGTTTCATATTTTACCACTTCTCTGTTTTTGTCCCCCCCCCAGCTCCTCAAAGGACCCCGGGGGGGGGGGAGCATGCACGGGACTTACAAGATTGCCAACTTTTCCTTCCGCTCCCATGCTTTTATCATCAGCTTGGCGTGCAGCCAATTGCAGGTGGCTGCACTTATCTCCGGACTGTGAAAAGCCTCACCTGCCAATTTGCAGTTCCAGCTTCTATAAAAGGCACAGGAGCAGACCAGGTGTTTGTTCTCCCTGATGAGTTGGCAACCACACCTCCCAGCTTGCTTGGCTTCAAAAGAGAGAATCACATCGGACGCCTTGAGACCGTTATCCGGGCATGTAAGCTTTTGTTCCTCTTCCTTTCCTTTCCGACTCGTCTTCCCCATGCCTTCCGTCCCCGCAGCCCGCAGGATTCACCTCCTCCTCTCCCGTTCTGCCCCCGCAATCAATCTCTGCCAATAAATGGCTGGCATTCCCCAATTACTCAATTAACTCTTGACCCCTCTGATGTGCCATCAATCACTCTTCACCTGGGCAGAGTGTGTCACTGCCCTCCTTCTCTAGGCGCCAGCTCAGATCCAGCTCACCAACTGAGTCGAGGCCGAAACCAGACAGGTGCTTAGGTGCCTCCTGAAGACTTCTTTATTTGGTTTAGGAACACTTTTTCCAAAGTGAAAACCCAGCCATTTCCAGAAGCTTTGACGAAATGCTTTCATTATTTTTAGCAGCTGTATGGATGTTCTTTTTTTAAAAAAGAGTATTAAATAGATCTTTATTGTTCTTACAGCTTGTGTTTCTGTGCTTATTCCGTTTTTACCCTTCAGTGCCATGAAGCAGTCTATAAATTTGTTTAATAAATAAATCTTTTTTTAAGGGTGGGTGGGGGACAATTGGTAGGAAGCTCCAAGTCTCCAGCTGGAGAGTCTTAGAAATCAAAGGAGGCTGGGAGAAGAGACAAATAGGCAGGAAGCTCTAATGAGCTACTTACAGATGACATCTGTTCAGAGGTGTCTGGGGCAGCGTCTTCATTTGGTGTCTCATCCAATGTTTGGAAGACCTTGCCATCCTGGAGGAGCAATGTCCAGGAATAAGATAAAATGCATGTTTCCATCTTATAGTTTTCTTCTTGCCACTTTTTGGCGCTCCCTCTGCCTCCAATCAGCAGACAGGAGAATGTTAGCCACTTTGAGACTCCTTCGGGTAGTGATAAAGCGGGATATCAAATCCAAACTCTTCTTCAATCAGCTCAGCTCAATCTGTTTCAGACCTTCAGAAAGCAGGTTAAGTGAATGTGCGGAAGCTGGGGGGTGAGGGGGTCAGACTCACTTCTCTGTCCCTGACCCAGTGGCGGAGGAAGGGGATGCGGTGGGGGCGGTCCACCCCGGGTGTCACCACTGAGGGGGGTGACAAAATGCCGGGCGGCACTCACCGCGGGGCCTGCAGCGCGCCCGAGCCGCACGTCTCTCCTGGGAGAGACGCGGTGGCTTGGGCGCACGCAGCCTCCACTCTGCCCAAATGGTCCACTCACTGCTTCCCCCCCCCCCAGCTGTAGGGCGGCTGAGTGGCAGGTGGCAGGCAGACTCTGGAGGCCCCACAGTGCGGTGCGCCTCGCCCCTATGGGCAGTGCGCCCCGCCCCAGGCATCCGAGTGGCTTCCTGAGAGAGCCAGTGTGGTGTAGTGGTTAAGAGTGGTAGACTCGTAATCTGGTGAACTGGGTTCGCGTCTCCGCTCCTCCACGTGCAGCTGCTGGGTGACCTTGGGCTAGTCATACTTCTCTGAAGTCTCTCAGCCCCACTCACCTCACAGAGTGTTTGTTGTGGAGGAGGAAGGGAAAGGAGAATGTGAGCCGCTTTGAGACTCTTTCGGGTAGTGAGAAAGCGGGATATCAAATCCAAACTCTTCTTCCTCTTCTCTTCCTCCACCGCTGCCCTGACCTCCGTGCTTTGATTGTGTGAACACAGCCCATTACATCCAACTTGTCTGCACATAGGCTAAGGTGGCCATGCGTCCTACTTTGCAGAGGGCGGTCCTCTATTTTGAATGACTTTTGGGTGAGAATCCTCTGTTTGAAAGCTGTCTAACCCAAGCCCAGCTTCAAGAAACAAAGAAGCCTAAGGAGGGAGATCAGGAGGGGCCTTGAAGTTGCCCATCAGCGGCTGAGCATTTGCACAGCAGACAGAACAGGTCCCCTGCTCACCGTCTCCCCACTATGGTGGCATGTGTTGCATTCTATTTCAATGACAGCCATCATTTTAAGATTTGCATCTATATGTGGAAATCAGCACATGCAAATTTCATCTAACTCTGTGCCCTCGTTTGTGGTGATGCATCTCTTCTAATGTAGGCTGTTTTTGCACAATTGGGGCCCCATGGGGACCCTTGAAAAAAGGGACTGCAGGCACGCATATAAAACCCCTCTTCTCACCCCAAGGAACACAGTCCAAAGACTCTGCCAAACCCCATTGTATGCAGCTCCATCTTCCAGGGGAGTTGCGAGCTACTTCAAGGATTTAGGGCACAGGCCCACGACACAAATATGCATAAAATGTACAAAGTGCCTCTGGGCAAATTAAGCTGGTGGGTGGCTGAAGTCTCATAGGCATTGTAATCCGCAGCACACCCAGCTGCTTTGTAAGCAAGGTAAAAAAAGAAGAAGGTTTTTTTAAAAGTGAGAACAGAAAGGGCAGGAGTGGAATTGGTGACTCTATCAGCCTAAATTTCCTTGGTTCTCATTTTTCCAGTTTTCTCCATATTTTCATATTTTGTTCTGTTGATGAACATTCATCAACATTTAAGGGGCAATCTCTCTCCATAGACACAATTTTGCCTAATATGCACATTTTTTTGCAACACACTTTCCCCAAATACAATGCATTCTTTGTATGTTGTTTTTCACATAATATGCATTTATGTGCACACTTATGCGTATGCGTACCCTAGTACATGCATTTTTGTACACATTACTTGTCTGGAGAACGGCATTGCAAAATGTGTAGAAGTGCACATGTTCTCAGGCTATTGCAGGCCATCAGTACCAGCTGGTTTCATTTATTAACAACAGATTGTAGCCAACAGAGTCAAACTCAAAACAGATCCATTGGAATGCATGGACCTCAGTTAGTTGTTCATATTACCTTCAATGGGTTTACTCTGAGTAGCATTGGATTCAGCCTTTTATGCCTAGACTGACTCATTGGCTGCTGTTTGGTTTCGCACTGTAATTCCACGGTATTTCTTTTTAACTATACGTTGCCTTTTTGCAATTTTACAGTTGCTATAGATATATGCAGATGAAATGAAAATGCATATCTTATATAACAACGGCAATAAATGTGTAGATGTGATTTTATGCGCAGGGTTCCCCATCCCCCAAAATATGTGTGTCTAGGTGGGGAAGCAAGCTGCATTAGGATCCTAGAAGGGTGAATGGATGAATTGTTGCTGATGCAAACAGGGGTGCTAACTTTTTTTTAAAAAAAAAACATCTTTATTGAAAGTTCAAAAAGTACATAATTATATGTGCACTAAACATGGTGAGACGTAAATAAAAGAGAGAAAAAGAGAAAGAGAAAGAGAAACAGAACCCGTGTAGAAGGGAAAAAACCCAAAATTGTATACTTTACAAGGCTGTTATTGTACCGGTACTTCACCAGATCTTAACCTATTACAATATTTGTAAGAATGGATTCCAAATACCATTGAATTTGTCCATGGCAAGTCTCCGTTTATATGCAAGTTGATCATATGTTGCGAGTTTATATAAGTCTTCAATCCAATCGTACAAAGGAGCTGCATTTAGAATATACTGGACCCCATTATGTTTGTTTTAAAAAGGGCTATCTAAGGTATCTAACTGTTGGAGATGCAATAGGGATAACGCTTCTCTAAAACATATGTTTTTTCATTGTCCTATATTGACAGATTTTTGGCAGAAGGTAACTGAAACCATCAACAGAACTGTACAGAACAACCTTACATTTGCAGAGCAAAATATCCTCTTGAACTATATGCCCAGCACATGGAACCTTACAAAAGGACAATACGAATGGATTCTCTGTGCCCTTACCACAGCAAAAAGACTGATACAGATGAATGGGAGGGGGGAAAACAAGGGTGCTAACTTGAATAAAATATTGGGGAGGGGGGCAGGTAAGCCCTGTCCCGCATAATCGACCACAAGGCATGGCACATGCACACCATTTGAATGGCAATGCTTATCAGCTGGGGGGGAGGAGGCTGATCCCCTCAAATATTTTATTGGGGAGGGCGCAAAGGCACCTCAGTCCCTATAGATACAAGCCAAAGTCAGAGACAGTGATGCTTCTGAATACCAGTTGTTGGAAACCACAGGAGGGAGAGAGTTCTCTTATGCTCAGTTCCTGCTCAAGGTTTTCCCTGTGCTGGATGCTGGACTGCATGGCCCATTGGCCTGACCCAGTTCTTATGAGGGGCATTAACCCTTTGGCCACCGAGATGGGCCCAATGTGAACGGGGGCCCGTGCCTGCCATTTACAAAAGTGAAAAACTTACACTGATGTGAACAAGAGCTCTCCCTCCGATCCAAATTGCTGAAGCAGCACAAACTACTCGATTTGGATCAGGACCGGTGCTTTTTTTCCTGGGGGATACTTGAGGGTACGCAGTACCGGCACTCCCCCCCCAGAAGGAAAGCACGGATCAGGACACAATGAGTAGGAAAGGTGTACATTCCCCCTGCTCTCCATGTGAGGGTTGCGACCTGGATCTCTCACACAGCAGCGGCAGTTTGTGCAAAAACACCCAAAATGAGTAAGCAAGCGAACCTGAACTTCATGGCGTGGTTACACAGCTAAGGTAACATGCAGCTTTCATGTCCAAGCACATGGGGTTGCAGGTGTTCATACTACAGATAAGATGCATCACCCATCTTGACTGCTATAGACTGGGGAGGGGGTCTGAAGCCAAAAGACTGACAACTCCAGTAACTATTATTAATAACATTTCCAACAGGCAAAAGAATAAAGGACAGCGATTTGCCTGGGGCCAGGAAACAAGAGCACCCCCCTGATAAATTTGGCACATTTGGAATGTATGCCTTAACAGTATCTCAAGGGCTCCTTCTAGTTCAGCGCCAGACCTCATCTTTTCTGGGTCTCTCTTCTCCTTTCCTGTCTAATTTTTATCCACCTGTCTCTCTCTACCTCCGCCGACCTAATCCAGTCTGTCTCTCCTTGGGCCCGGGGCTCACGGTTAGCTGTCTCTGTCTGCTGTGACCACATCCCTTCATCATCGCAGAGGCAAGAAAAGTGAGCCAGGGAACGCCAAAGCAGGGAGATGTCTGGATTTTAATAAGAAAGTGGCTCTCCGCGAGCTTATTGATTGTGAAAAGGCCACTGGGGTGGGAGTGGCGAGCGAGCGAGCGAGATGGGTCTGCCAGCCGTGTTCAGCCTCATGCTGTCACTGAGGCAGCAGTTAAACCAAACAGAGAGAGAGACAGAAAGACAGACAGCACCACTCCCTAGATCGAGACCTGCTTCCGATGGAGGCTGCTCCATTAAAGTGAATGGGGCACTGTTCCACAGTTTGCCCTCGGCCAGCCCCCACTTGGCTGCCTTCTTACTTCTAAATAGCCCAGGGCTGGCCCCGTCTCCGTTTTGCCTTTATAGAACTGAACAGGGAGGCGGATGGAGATGAAACGAGAATGCATTGGCTCTCCCTGCCACTGGCTCTAGGATCACCTACTGTTGGGGTCCCTGCTTTGCTCCCTACCAGATCTTGCAGGCACCACTGTGTGCATCATCGCTCCATCCAGAATTTTGGAGTGTTCTATTCTTGAAAGCCAGGGTTTGGAAGAGGAGGTGAAAAACAAAGCAGAAGTTGAGCAAGCCCCAGAAACACACACATCAACACAGGGCCACCTGCCTGCCAAGCATCTGATGTCACGAGGATGGCAGGCGATGATCATTGGGACTTCAAAGAGCCCTGTGTGGTGCTTTGAAGAGGTGCCGATAAGCAGGCTGAAAGTCACTGCCTACCAGTGATGGGCAGTGACTTCAGACCTGGCTTCTGCAGGAATCGGCTGCATGACCAAATTCATGTCAGCGATGCAGCCAACCCAGCAGGTTCAATGTCCCCCATGGTAGAGTTCCCCATGGATCTTGACCTGCTCCACATTTGACGTCACAAACGATGTCCAGTGTGCAGCAAATAGTCAAGGTTTGGGGAAAATGGCTTCCTGAGCAAAACTGGGATCCAATCCATGCTGGGCAAAATTTGGCCCATGGGTCTGAGTCATAGCTGTCAACCCTCCCTTTTTTTGCGGGAAACTCGCTTATTCCAATGCCGTTTCCTGCTGCTATCCCGGATTGTTGATATCCCTTAAATTTCCCGGATTTCAAAGGAAGCAGCTCCTCTCCCTCCCTGCCGGCCAGGGAGGCTCCTCAGCTGCGTTGCTCGGCTGCCAATAAGGAGTCTGAGACCGACTGGGGGCGGAGCTTGCATGCCTTGTGCAGCCAGACCCTCACGCCCAACCAGACAGACAGCCTGCCTGCCGTCTATGCGCTTGCTCTTTCGCTCACCCGTTTGCGCGCAGCCTCTGGAGCGCAGGGTGATGAGGCTACTTGGTGCCATTGCACTGCCCTCGTGGCATCCCTTATTTTCAAATCCGAAAGTTTGAAAAAATCCCTTATTTTCAAATCTGAAAGTTGACAGCTATGGTCTGAGTTCCCCCACCCCTGCATCAAAGCATGGGAGACAGGTTGCCTATATGATACCTTGGAGGGACTGTCTTCTAATGACCAAACAGAAAAGAACTGCCTATTGCATATTGCAATGCACCCAACATATCCAGCGTCTTGATAATCACCTTCCCAAGCCTATCATGTTTATCATAACCTGCATAAAAAGCACCTAAGTTTCTGAAAGGCCATAAGAGTCTGTGTTAGAAACTGAGCTATGAAAGCAAGAAGCTGAACGGCACCTTAAACCCAGGTTATGGGCGCAACAACGGAATGTCTAGGCGCACGTTTTTAATAACAAGAATATAAAGCTGAAAATGAATGAACTGCAGCTAAAATGTGATGTTCATCTTTCACACGGTCTAGTCCTTCCCCTGCCCAGCCCTCCTAATATTCTTAAGAGGGTCTCTTCTCCAGTCTTCAGAGAGTAGCTGGAAGTGGGGAGGCAGAAAAAGGTCCTCCTTTCCTTCCACTCTGCAGTTTTTATCTGAAATCTTAGGCACAGTACTGCGCCCAGAGCTCAGAAACTGCTTGCGCTAATGAAATTCCCTGTCGCAAAATGCGCCAAGAACAATGGGAGTTTTGAACACTGATACGAGTGCCCTGGGAAGGGCGTGTGAGACTGATCTGTAGGAGACTTCAGAATCCTCACTACCAAGCACAGATGGGCCCAGGGAGACTAACGTCTGGGGTGCATGCAGCCCCACAACCACTTCCCTATGTCCCCATTTTGGTACTAAGCATAACTTTTCAGAAGAGGCCTCACAAAAACCCTTTGAGGTAGGCCTGTGTGCATAGATTTGGTATAGTTTAATAATCACTGGGTGCTACTGGATCAGGAGGTTCCTCTTCTTGTTCTTGTTTACGAGATAATACAAATTCTTGCCCAGATGGTGTGTCCCCTAAGCCTTCCACAAATGCGCTGTCAGGAGTCGAGCTTTAAAACCACAGATTCCTAACAAGACAGAAAATTGCACCGTCACCTGTACGGACAAGCGTTCAGCTTTAATCATCCAGCAGCACTACCTGGAAAGAAATATTTGCTTGCTTTTATCTGGCCACAAAGCTTCACAAAGAGGAAAGAATACTGCAGGTAAATTCAATCCTTCATGCTATGGGCATAGCAGCCAGCGATATTTTTAAGTTCCTTATTTTTGCCAAGTGGATAGTAAGTGAGGCTGTTTTGGCCGTGACTGGTACCCATTGCACATAATAATAATAATAATAATAATAATAATAGTACCCTGTCCATCTGATTAGGTTGCCCCAGCCACTCTGGGCAGGTTCCAACATATATAAAAAATAATAACGCACTAAACATTATTTTTAAAAAAACCTTCCCTATACAGGGCTGCCTTCAGATGTCTTCAAAAGAAATTGTACAGTGGTCCTTTCAGGTGACTGGGGCACTGCCCCACCAACCTCAGTCTGCCCTCAACCCGCCCCCATCTTTACTTACTTCTTACTTGCATCTAGTCCAGGAGGTGGCCCTTGTGGTCAGTTTTCTCTTATTTATTTATTTATTGAATTTATTGTTGTTGTTCATTTATTTATTTATTGAATTTATATACCACTCTATACCCGGAGGTCTCAGGGCGGTTCACAGAAAAGATCATAATATATACAATCAAAATAAGAACAATAACCCCATAATACAACGGCGCCATCTCCCAAGCCACATTCTAAAAGGGTGTTGGATTTCAATCAGATCAACCAAAGGCCTGGTTAAAAAGGAACGCTTTTGCCTGGCGCCTAAAGGTGTGTAATGAAGGCGCCAGGAGAACTTCCCTGGGGAGAGCTTTCCACAGGCGGGGAGCCATTGCAGAGAAGGCCCGTTCTCGTGTTGACACCCTCCGGACCTCTCGAGGAGGCGGCACACCAAGGAGGGCCTCAGAAGATGATCTCAGGTACCAGGTGGGTTCATATGGAAAGAGGCGGTCTCCCTTAATCTCAGTGTTGCATTTTAAGAATTCGGCAGGGAGGAAGATTAGGACAGAACTAGGGTGACTTGCCTCCACCAGCTGTCAACTTTTGGATTTGAAAATAAGGGATTTTTTCAAACTTTCGGATTTGAAAATAAGGGATGCCGCGAGGGCGGTGCAATGGCACCAAGTAGCCTCGCCACCCTGCGCTCCAGAGGCTGCGCGCGAACGGGTGAGCGTAAGAGCGAGCGCGTAGATGGCAGGCAGGCTGGCTGTCTGGTTGGGCGTGAGGGTCTGGATGCACAAGGCATGCAAGCCCCGTCCCCAGTCAGTCTCAGACTCCTTATTGGCAGCCGAGCAATACAGCTGAGGAGCCTCCCTGGCCGGCAGGGAGGGAGAGGAGCTGCTTCCTTTGAAATCCGGGAAATTTAAGGGATATCAACAATCCAGGATAGCAGCGGGAAATGGCATTGGAATAAGGGAGTTTCCCACCAAAAAAGGGAGGGTTGACAGCTATGGGGGGAGACATATAAGGACAAGAGGAGAGCTGGACCATCAAGAGGGAAGCCCTACCCCACCCCACCTGGGGCAGCAGGAGTTGCTGCCTGAGAGACATTGTTGCGGAGAAGAGGCTGTGGCAGACCATCAAGGGGCAAAGATTTCTGCCTGCTCTGTCCCATCTCACTGCCTGCCGACATTATAAGGAGGACCTGTTCCCTAAGGATTTGCTTCCTCTCTGCTTGACATTTTTGCAGGCGCTACCCTTTGCACAGAAGCATGAATAAATTTCACTTTTAGCCTCGCTCCCTCCCCATTCTTAAGGTTCCGCCGTTGTTTGTGAATTGCATTTCCCGCACCTTGAATTTTGTATTTTTGCACTGCCCTTTGTGAACCACCTTGAGGGTCTTTTGGGCAGGAAGGAAGTGCAGAAGTAAACTCTGAACAACACCAAGTGAGGAACCAGCCACTTTAGTCCCGGTGGTGGTACAGTATAGTGGTTAGAGTGTTGGACTAGGACCTGGGAGACCAGGGTTCAAATCCCCACTTGGCCATGAAGCTCAGTGGGTTACCGTGGGCCAGCTAAGGCCTCTCAGCCTAACCTACCTCACAGGGTTGTTGCGGGGATTGAATGAGGAGGGGGAGAACCCCCTTGAATTCCTTGGAGAAAAAGGTGTGGCCTAAAGGCAATAAACAAATACATTCACATACGTAATTTGTAAAGCGATCCACAGCATTGGAGATTCCAAAGATGGCTTGTGATCCAATCCTGTTTATGAATGAATCAGGTGGGTCTGCTTTGAGATCCAAGTTCAGCAGATTCCTCCTGAATCTCTTTGTGTGCCTGACCCGGGTGCGGATCAAAACAACTGGAGGCCTTGGGCTTGGAGCGCTTGGGAGGCCCAACCTTAATAGCATTGAATCATGAGAAACAAAACCTCTTTCTCTTCTTTATCTACTCAATGAAAGCAGAACTTCGCTCAAATTTTAGCATTGATAAAAAGATTGTTTATAAAGTTATAACCAGGGCTTTATCTCAGACAGAATTCACCGGACCTCAGTTCCGGCACCTCTCAGGTGGGTGCCGTTGCCATTATAAGAGAACAAGGTGAGTTAATGGTGAGTTCTGGCATCTCTTTTTCTAGAAAAATAGCACTGTTTTATAACCTTTAATAAGTTTACAAGAGTATGGAATTAATGAAGGCATTCACACAGAACATGCATAGGGGAACCACTGTGGGTTAAACGACAGAGCCTAGGGCTTGCCGATCAGAAGGTCGGCGGTTCGAATCCCCGCGATGGGGTGAGCTCCCGTTGCTCGGTCCCTGCTCCTGCCAACCTAGCAGTTCGAAAGCACATCAAAGTGCAAGTAGATAAATAGGTACCGCTGCAGCGGGAAGGTAAATGGTGTTTCCATGTGCTGCTCTGGCTCGCCAGAAGTGGCTTAGCCATGCTGGCCACATGACCTGGAAGCTGTACGCCGGCTCCCTCGGCCAGTAAAGAGAGATGAGCGCTGCAACTCTAGAGTCGGTCATGACTGGACCTAATGGTCAGGGGTCCCTTTACCTTTACCTTTATATACAAAGTCAGAACTATTTCCTTCAAGCGCCTCTGGATGCAAACTTATCAGTTATGTCATTAAAATCTGTAAGTCACGGTTTATCATTTTCTATGCAGAGAATGCTTGGATCGGACAACCAATCTTGGGACCTTCTTTACCGTAGAGATCATTCTTTAGCCTATAAAATGATATTTTGCCAGTACTGCTTGTAACCATGGAACATGGGAACAATCTGAAACGTGATTTGTCTTTGAACGTTTGAGAGTTTCCATCTGTCATTTCCATCACTTTCGTTTACCAGCACCACTTTCATGTTGCTTACTCGTTATTTTCACAAAAAAGCCAAAATTAAATATTATTGGGATTCACAATGATATAAAAGAATCCCCACTTGTTCTCAGAACACACACTGTAATGACAGACAATGATATGAAAACTTGAATTGCTTCACAGCTGACTTTATCATTTGATTCTGAGTAGCTTTAAAGTCTCCACGAACTTCACTCAACAGTAAGTGCGCACTTGCGTAACTGGTTTACAGTCATTGACTCATACGTCACGTGTTTAATGTTACTAAGCAACTGGGACTAGATAGTAAAATCTGCCTGTGTTTTTTTTATTGCAATTGGGTGAGCCCCCCCCCCCCGAATTATGTGGCCGTGGGCTACAGCCCACTCAGCCAGTAAGTAAATCCAGCACCGGCCAAACTCAGTCTTCTGGCCAGAGTCTGTTAATGGGGCATTCCAGTGTCTTTACTGTGCTTTTTAAATGATTCTATATCTTTAAACCCTACTTGCAACAGGCAGCCCTTCAAATAGAGGACTGCCCTCTGTTAAGTTGGGCACACGGCTAGCCTAGTGACTTTACTCTTCCATTACTTTACAAGGTGGAAATGGAGTTGAAAAGGATGGAAGAAGGTGGGATAATGAAGGCAGTCACCAAATCTGCCATGTGGTGTGCAACAGTTAGAATCATAGAATTGTAGAGTTGGAAAGGGCCACCAGGGTCATCTAGTCCTGCCCCCTGAAATGCAGGAGTCTTTCACCCAATGTGGGACTCGAACCCACAACCATAAGATTAAGAGTCCCATGCTCTACCGCCTGAGCTTTCATGATTCTGTTGTACATGTCATCAAGAATAATGTGAAAATACAGATCTGCGCAGTTCTGTAAAAGTATAATGAAGTCTAATGAAGGCACTAGGGGGGCTTCTCTTGAAAGTGACAGAAGTCAAAAGTATTTTCCATATTAGACGTCTCTCAAGTGGTCTCTAGCAAATAACTGGCCTACTAGAGTTCAAAATTGACTACAGGAATCAAGCCCTTTGGGAACTTCTGTTTTCAATGTTTGCCATTTGGGATCACAAGCGCTGCTGGGATTTTTCAAAGGAAGATGACAGAACTCCTCAGAGACATGAAAAAAGCTATTTTCTTCATGAACGATGTCCTAATCCACGGCATATCAATGGAAGACTACGACACATTGCCGGGCATCATCTTGAATCGGATCTTTGAAGCAGGACTCAAGCTAAACAGAGATTTATTTTTTATTTTTTGGAGGGGAGGGTCAAAGTGAAATATGGTTCTTGGGACTAATAATTACACAACATGGGGGGAAGCCATGACCAGAGGAGGTTAATGCCCCCAGAGAGCTGAAAATGCAAACTAACATTACAGAACTGAGATGCTTTCTAGGAATGCTAAATTATCTTGGTCTGTGTTCCCAAGACATCTCAACAGAAGCACAACTACTACCAGTAATACTGAAACCGCCATATCCTGGTTAGGGGGACCAAATCATAACACTGTCTTTAAACAGATTAAAGGATATGATCCCCAATAATGCAATCTTACATGATTATGATGTCAACAAGCCCACAAAAGTCACCACTATAAGTCAAATAGCTATGGACTAGCTGCATTGATGCCAGTTGTTTTTCTGCTCCTACCAAAGAATACAGTGGTACCTCTAGTTATGAACGTAATTCGTTCTGGAGGTCCGTTCTTAACCTGAAACCATTCTTAACTAGAGGCGTGCTTTCGCTAATGAGGCCTCTTGCTGCAGCTGCGCCGCCAGCACACGATTTCCGTTCCCATCCTGGGGCAAAGTTCTCAACTCAAGGTAACTCTTCCAGGTTAGTGGAGTTTGTAACCTGAAGCGTTTGTAACCTGAGGCATTTGTAACTTGAGGTACCACTGTAATAGAAGCATAACCACCTGACCCCACCCCATTCTCCACTCCCCACTCCCCCTTTCCCCTCTTTTCTTTTCTCTTTTTCCTTTTCTCCTTTTCTTCTTCTTCCTAATTGTTTAAACCAATTCATAAACCAAGAACTTATACATTGACCACTATTAATGAAAGATATTTTTCCACATTTATTATGCTATTCTTGTGATACACAAATGACATGAGAAAACTTGGTATACTTGTCTGTATAACATTATTATTGTTTATAAAACCCAATAATAATAATAATAATAATAATAATAATAATAATAATAAAAAGAAACCCTGTACATCCCTAACCAGCGGCTAATATTCCGCCATACTTTATTTATTCTTGTTTTAAATATGAACTTTTTTTTTTTTTAAAAAAAAAAAAAGCTTAACATTAAAAAGGACAGGAGATCAATGCAAAATAGATGATTTTGTCCACCCAATACAACAAAACAAGAATAAGAATAAAGTAGAAAAATGGTTAACAGTAAATAAAATAAAATAAAATAAAATAAAATAAAATAAAATAAAATAAATAAAATAAAATAAAATAAAATAAAATAAAATAAAATAAAATAAAATAAAATAAAATAAAATAAAATGTAACGAGCATTATCAGTGCCCATAAGCAGTTGGTGGGGCAGAGAAAGTGGGGTGGCATTGCACAGCCAGCTTCCAGATGGCAAGCATTACTTCCGCTTACTGAGAGGGAGCGAAAAGAGGCATGGGGAGCACAATGTGGTCCAGGTGTAGCAGCAGAGACAATCTGATGCTCCTGCCACCCAACTCTCCAGAGGGCACCAGGCATAGGAGGGTTGCCATAAACATTTTGTGGCCTAGATCATCTAGATCAAGGGAAGTAATAGTACCACTGTATTCCGCTCTGGTCAGACCTCACCTGGAATACTGTGTCCAGTTCTGGGCACCACAGTTCAAGAAGGATACTGACAAGCTGGAATGTGCCCAGAGGAGGGCAACCAAAATGGTCAAAGGCCTGGAAACGATGCCTTATGAGGAACGGCTTAGGGAGCTGGGTATGTTTAGCCTGGAGAAGAGAAGATTAAGGGGTGATATGATAGCCATGTTCAAATATATAAAAGGATGTCATATAGAGGAAGGAGAAAAGTTGTTTTCTGCTGCTCCTGAGAAGAGGACATGGAGCAATGGATTCAAACTACAAGAAAGAAGATTCCACCTGACAGTAAGAGCTGTTCGACAGTGGAATTTGCTGCCAAGGAGTGTGGTGGAGTCTCCTTCTTTGGAGGTCTTTAAGCAGAGGCTTGACAGCCACCTGTCAGGAATGCTTTGATGGTGTTTCCTGTTGGGCAGGGGGTTGGACTGGATGGCCCTTGTGGTCTCTTCCAACTCTATGATTCTAAGATTTGGAAAGAGTAACACTACAGTGCCAACATCTTTTAACAAATGATGAAATTCAACCCAGTAGGCAAGTATTTTCCAGGAGTTGGGATGGGCTGTTCACAGCAGACACTTTTATCACAAACCCCACAATGCAAGCACACACTTAAATGTTAGAGGAGGGTGTTAAAGTTTATGTTCACGTTGTGCGTACTTCCCTAGCAACATCTGAAAGTAGGCTTCATCAGATTCCAGCAGTTACTCACAGACATCCAGATACATATATCAGACCGGAATGCCTAACTAGCTTAATAATGCTTCAGAGATAACTTTGCTCACCGTGGACAACTGAATGAATCAGAAGGCCTGAGAGCGAAAGGAAACCGTATTGCTATGTGGAAAGAAATCCTAAACCTTATTCACAAAGGACACGAATGCCATGCGAAGCAGACACTGTAGTGGCCTAGGGTTGAAAGTGATGTAAAGAATAGTTCCCGTGGCTACTGCAAAAGAAATAGATCAGTGCAACAGAAGGAACCTTTAATCATCAGTCCCTTACCCAACAGACCATGGAAAAGACTAGCAGCTGACCTGTGCGAATTAGAAGGTCAACACTATTTGGTTGCTGTGGACTATATTTAAGATATATTGAGATACTGCCCTTGCCCGACATTAACTGCTGCAGTTGTTGTTGCACAACTGAAGAATGCACCTTTGTTTGTTTGGCATTCCGGATGAACTTGTGACCGGCAATGCAACCCAATTCATGTCTGCAGCATTCATCACTGAGGACATCTTATAACTTTTGTCACATTACCACTAGCCCTCACTACCCTCAAGCAAATGGTGAGACAGCGAAAGCAGGACAGGTTGTAAATCTCGAGACAGAATAATGATATACCGCTATGTTAAGCTACAGGTCAACATCACTGACAGCTACTGGAAGTATCCCAGCAGAACAGCTAAAGGAAAGGCAAATCAGAAGAAGACCCCTTTCCACGTCTAGAGAAGAATCTCATTCCAACACGGCGTGACCTGGAACAGGTTGCCTCTTCAGATTACCAGGGTAACAGAAGTTATGAACATTTCTATAATCGGTACAATTTAGCACAAGAACCATCAAGTTTAGAACTGGGAGAGAGAGTTTATATCAAATTTAATGGAGAAAAGACATGGCAGACTCCAGTTACTGTATAAGGAATAAATGAAACACCGATATCATATCATATCATATATCATATATCATATATCATATATCATATATCATATATCATATATCATATATCATATATCATATATCATATATCATATATCATATCGAACAAACTTCGTAGATGTGGTCAGGGCTGATGGGAGTCCAACAACATCAGGAAAGCCACAGGTTCCCTGCCTGTCTTCTATGGCCACAGCCCCTTTGTAAGAATGACCGTAGTCTTTTTCAGGTGTTCATTGTCCTTGCATGTAAGCAAACATGCAAGGAGAAGCAAGGCCACAGTGCCCAGCCCCACGCTTTCTAGTGTGTGACTGCTACAGTTTATTGCCACCCATGCATTTGAGGGCAAAGGTCTGATGTGGGGAGACTCCTCTACTCATGAAGGCTTCTCACTCAGTTGAAATCCCTGGCTATGATTTATTAATATTAAGGGATCAAGTGTATTTTGCATGCGTCTCAAGGCTATTTACAAATATATCATTAAAAAAACCAGCTAAAAACGATGTGTTTAAAACAGTACAAGCAACTAAAAATAAGTTTAAAACAATGCAAAATTAACACCTAAGGGAGAGATATTTTTTTTCATCCAGCTGCAAAACCTTGCCCAAACAAACATGTCTTCAATTGTTTCCAGAAAGTGATGTGAGGTGAGTGGGGCTGAGAGACTTCAAAGAAGTGTGACTAGCCCAAGGTCACCTGCATGTGGAGGAGTGGAGACGCGAACCCGGTTCACCAGATTACGAGTCTACCCCTCTTAACCACTACACCACACTGGCTCTCAAAAAGCTGACAGACAGGGCCACCTCGTGGTCTGGTTGTAGGTAAGAAGGCAGGTAGTGTTGGAAAAACGCCCTGGGATGCCCCTGCAGCCCCCAAACTCTGAGCTAATACAACGGAAGAGATCAGACTGTCTTCTGTTCCCACACTCTTCCCAGACAGGCATGTGATTTACACCAATCTCATCTGCAGCATCAGAGGCGTGAAATACCATCAGGTAGATGGGGGGCCAGCTCCACCTTAACTTTATTTAAAGATGTAATAGAGTATTGAGGCTATTGAGCCCTGTCGCCTAATGATGACATCATGGAGGCCTATGCTTGATCCAGACCCATTTCAAAGGAAACATTGACTCTGGAGGAGAGTCAACATTCCCATTCTGAAATATGTCCCTTATTTTTACTTTGGCAGGCACTGGAAGGACCTCGGATTTCTGCTCCTGTTCCTTTTCACACAAAGAAATGAAGCTGGTGCAACTTTTTCTGTCACAGAGAGAGGTGGTGAGAGAGAAAGCTTCACTTGCTTCTGATGTCATGAGTCAGACTGCTGTGAAAAGCACAAAGGCAGGCCAGTCATAAAAAGCAGAAGAGGTAAAGACAAGGTGACTTTTTTTGCATCAGATTAAGAGTAAGGAGCATTTTCTGGTCTGAGGGCCACATTTCTTCCTGGGCAACCTTCCAAGGACCACATGCTGGTGGTGGGCGGAGCCAGAGGGAAATCTGGGCAGAGCAACGTATATAAAATTTGCATTTCTACAGCAGGCCTGTATCTATATACACTTGCACACACCCTTCTCCACCCTCCATCCAGACAAGCCGGGGCATTATGAGCAGTTCAAAGACACATCCCACCCAGGTAAAAACACTTGGGAGTGTGAAACAGAGCCAGTCTGGGGGTGTGGCCTATGGAGGGTGCTGAGGGCCAGATAGAAAGGTGTGAAGGTCCGCTTTCAGCCCCTGAGCCTGAAGTCCCCCAACACTGCATTAGATGGAAATGGAATAATAGAATAATGGAATCGTAGAGTTGGAAGGGACCTCAAGGGTCATCTAGTCCAACCCCCTGTGATGGCATCCACGGCAGATGGCCATCCAACCTCTGCTTAGAAACCTCCAGTGAACAAGAGTCTACCACCTTCTGAAGGAGTCTCTGAAAGTTCTTCCTGGTGTTTAGTCGGAATCTCCTTTCTTGTAACTTGAAGCCATTGGTTTGAGTCCAACCCTCCAGAGCAGGAGAAAGCAAGCTTGCACAATCCTTCACGTGACAGCCATTGAGATATTTGAAGATGGCTATCTTCAAATCATATCTCCTCTCTGTCTCCTCTTAGCTAGGCTAAGTGTTCTCTTCCAGGCTAAACATACCCCACTGCTTCAAGTGTTCCTCATAAGGCTTGGTTTCCAGACCCTGGATCATCTTGGTCACCCTCCTCTGCACACGTTCCAGCTTATCAATATCCTTCTTAAATTGTGGCACTCAAAACTGGACACAATACCCCAGGTGTGGTCTGTCCAAAGCAGAATAGAGTGGTACTATGACTTCCCTTGATCAAGGCACTATGCTTCCGTTGATGCAACCTAGAATAGCCTTTCTTTGATGCTGCATCACACTGTTGACTCATGCTAAGCTTGTGGTCGACAAAGATCCCTAGATCCTTTTCACATGTACTAATGGCAAGCCAGGCGTTCTCCATCTTATATTGGTGTAGCTGGTTATTCCTGCCTAAATGCAGATGCTTACATTTGTCCCTATTGAATTCAGCAAGCCAGGCAAGAAGTGAGGGCCAAATTTTGTCTGGAGTTTAATAATAGTAATAATAGTAACACTAGTAATATATTATTATTATTAGTAGTAGTAGTAGTAGTAGTAGTAGTAGTAGTAGTATTTATACCCCACCCATCTGTCTGGGTTTCCCCAGCCACTCTGGGTGGCTTCCAACAGAGCATTAAAAACAGAATAAAACTTCAAACATTAAAAACTTCCCTAAACAGGGTTGCCTTCAGATGTCTTCTAAAAGTCAGATAGTTGTTTATTTCTTTGACATCTGATGGGAGGGCGAACCACAGGGCAGGCGCCACTACCAAGAAGGCCCTCTGCCTGGTTCCCTGTAACCTCACTTCTTGCAGTGAGGGAACCACCAGAAGGCCCTTAGAGCTGAACCTCAGTGTCTGGGCTGAACGATGGGGGTAGAGACACTCCTTCAGGTATACAGGCATATTCAAGCAAGGATCTGGATGAATCCTTGCAGAACCTGATGGCTCAGGGAAGGGCACAAAAGGGTCATGGCTGCTGCCTTACAGAGTATGATGGAGCCTCATAGAATCTGATGGGAATGCCTAGTGGTTAAAGCTTGACTGAATCTGCTCGAGTGCCCGACCTAGAGCATGAGAAGAGCCTGCTGGATCAGGCCAATGGCCCACCTAATCCAGCATCCTGTTTTCAGAGTGGGCACCCAGGTGCTTATGGGGAACCTGGAAGCAGGACCCGAACACGAGACATCTCTCCCTTCCTGCAATTTCTAGGAACTGGGATTCAGAAGCATTGCTGCCTCTGATCATGGAGGCAGAACAGCCACTGACATCAATATCCTCCATGAATTTGTCTAATCCTCAAGCCATTTGGGTTGGTGACCATCACTGCCTCCTAGCTGCATAGTTTACAGCCTTTACAGTCTGTCTAAATCTGAAACGAATGCCTGTTTCCCTCGATCTCCTCTTTCCAAAAGAAGACCGGGACCTTTGCCCACAAAACTATACAACACAACCGCTGACCCGCCGCTCTCTGCTAGCAAAGCAGCCTGCGAAGAACTGATGGACGGCAGCAAAAAGAAAAAAGAAAAAAGGTGGGGGGTGGGAAGGAGGAGGGAACCCAACCCCCTGCCACTGTAATTACTCAAGGATTTTCCGTCTCCTGATCCCAGCTACCACGTGATTAGAAACTGGGAGGAAAAGTGCTTTTACAGCCTGCGGCATCCCCTAGGGAAGAAGGTCACCCCGAACTGCCGCACATCTGCTGGATGGAAAATCCAAGCTCACTCCAGGCACAGATTACGTTGGAGACCAGGTTGGCGGTGTAGGAAGCCTGGGGCTTTGGGATTAAAAAAGGGGGGGGGGAAGAGGGCATCTTGCCTCCGGCAGGATGAGCCAGTGTGGTGTAGTGGTTGAGAGCGGTAGACTCGTAATCTGGTGAACCAGGTTCGCGTCTCCGCTCCTCCACATGCAGCTGCTGGATGACCTTGGGCTAGTCACACTTCTTTGAAGTTTCTCAGCCCCACTCACCTCACAGAATGTTTGTTGTGGGGGAGGAAGGGAAAGGAGAATGTTAGCCGCTTTGAGACTCCTTCGGGTAGTGATAAAGCGGGATATCAAATCCAAACTCTTCTTCTTCTTCTCTGCCGGCTCCAATCCAGCCCCACAGCATTAGAAGCCCCCTTCCCACCAGCCAAACTCTCTTATTCCAACCACTAGGGTGCACTTCCCTTCCAGTGCCAGGGGTAAAGCCGGTTGTCCACAATCTAAGTCTGGTTCCCATCCCAGAGTTTCTTTCCTCAATAAATCCGGGGTTATTTTTGAAGCGGGGGGTGGGGGGATGCAAACATTAAAAAGGGATGAATTGTCCCTCTTTTCAAAGGTTTTGTATGAGGTGATGGAAAGGCAAGGGGAAGAAGAGGGAGCTGGGAGTAGCTGATAGATTAGATAGATTAGATAGATAGATAGATAGATAGATAGATAGATAGATAGTTAGATAGATAGATAGATAGATAGATAGATAGATAGATAGATAGATAGATAGATAGATATTGGAAGCTGTAGCATTTGGCCACCCTGTAAGAACCATCCATCCTATTGTTTCCCTGTCCCTTTGTTTGACGTACAGGGAATCAGGAATCTAAATGTGACCCCCCCTCCTTCCCCCTCCTCCCCCAAGCTGGCATTTTCCGAGGGAGCTGATCTGATAAACGTGGAGACTGAGTCTGCGGCAGAACCGCCTTGGCGCTATTTCCCGGTTCACTTCACCTGCCCACCTCCTGATGCTGTGGTGGGGGGCCATTGCGGTGGAAGACAGCTGCAGTTAATCCCTGTGCACTGCGAGGGGCAGCAGAAGGAAGGATCTGCTCGATTCTCGCCGAGACACAATGCAGTAGGAACCTGAATAGCAATCACCACCCGGCTCTCCCCCTGGACGGACACACACACACACACACACACACACACACACACACCCCCTTCCAGTCCAGCAATAAGGGAAGGGGTTTTAAGATGTAGCCAGAAAGCTGACGTTCTGCTCAGGAGATATGCTATACCCCATCCGTCACACTCCTTCATCTCTATCTTCCCCAGTGACTACCCTCTGCAGTAAGGCATAGGTAAAGGTAGGGATTCGAACCGCCAACCTTCTGATCAGCAAGCCCTAGACTCTGTGGTTTAACCCACAGCGCCACCTGGGTCCCATACGCAGTAAAGCATAGGATTCCCCAAAAGTAACTAGGAGGCAAAACAGACACTAAAGAAGTCGGGATGGGTGGGGGTGGGGGTGGATTCAATTCTTTTCACATTTAAAGGCAAACTCCCCTAATGTGCACTTTCCGAAACAATATGCAAACTGAAACACACCCATCCTTCAAAACTGACACTCGTCTGAATTTTGCAATGTAGTTCTCCAGCCGAGTAATGCATACAGAAAGGTAAAAATGTGCAAAAAAGGGCATATATTATTGAAAATAACATACAAAACTGTATGATCTAGTTAAGTCACGTTGAGACCTTTTTATTTTTGTATAAAGCAACTAACTATTATTATTATTATTATTATTATTATTATTATTATTATTATTAGGGGAAATTGCATACAAAAATGTGTAATTGGGAGAAATTTGCACTAAAACGCCGGTCATTTTCAGGATGGAATTTTTATAAACGATAATAATAATTTTATGTCGGAATGCAGAGAACTGAACACTGGGAAATGAGAAACGGAGAGAAACCAAAACTGACCCGTCCCTATAAGGAACGCTGGTTTTTTAATAAAAAAAATAACAATTGGAAAAATAAATGATGGAGGGGGTCAGAGGGAGGCACAAATATATGTGGTCGATCACATGTTCTGCAAGATTAGTGAACATTCCAGGTTCAATCCCAGGCATCTCTAGGCTGGGTAGCAAAGACACCCCCACTCTGCCTAAGAGATGTCTGGCAGAGAGGACTAAACTAAACTAGATGGAACAAGAGTCTCATTCACTACATGGCGGTTTTGTATTTAACCTGCAAGAGACACCTAAGTTCCTTTGTCTGAGACAGGGAAGGAGCACAGTCTTCGTACCAGCTGAGAATTTAAAGGCCCTTTCGGGTGCCATCGCTGTACATGGCGTCTTATAGAACTACATGAAGAGCAGGTCCCCGCTCCCAAGGAGCTTACATTCCAAACTAGAAAGCAGGGAACAGACGGAGGGACAGGGAACATAAGATCAGACCTGATGGATCAAACAGCAGGCCCCCAAAGAGGGCAGCATCTGGCATCACATAGTAGCTGGATAGATCCACCCAGAAAGTTACCACCAGATCCTGAAGGTAGTGGACTGCCTCCCATCCCCATGTGCGCGCGTGCGCGCGCGCGCGCACACACACACACACACACACACAGCATTCAGAGGCACCGGAGGTACTCTGCAACAAAATATTGCAGTGCACAGTGTACTGGTGTTTAGGATTCTAGCTGCTCCGTTTCCCCTCTGCCCTGGTTTTCTGACCTGCCACCCACATCAAAACAACAGTAAGGTATTCCCCACCCCAACTTCAAACAGCTCATTCGGTAAAAGCGTGAGACTCTTAATCTCAGGGTCATGGGTTCGAGTCCTATGTTGGGCAAAAAGATCCCTAAATTGCAGGGGGTTGGACTAGATGACCCTCATGGTCCCTCCCAACTCTAAAATTCTATGGTTCTATTCTATGCTTCTCTGGTGGCCTCTGAGCATGCTCAGTCTTTATTGGGCTGTTTTTTGTCCTCCCCTTTTAAGCCTTTTTCTCTCTCTAAATAATAATAATAATAATAATAATAATAATAATAATAATAATAATAATAATAATTTATTATTTCTACCCCGCCCATCTGGCTGGGTTTCCCCAGCCACTCTGGGCGACTCTCAACAGAACAGAATAAAACTTCAAACATTAATAACTTCCCTAAACAGGGCTGCCTTCAGATGTCTTCTAAAAGTCGGATAGTTTTTTGGGGGAAGGTATTATTCAAATCTCTATGTTCTACTACTACTGGCTGTTATATCCCTCTTGTTGGTGGATTAGGGAGAGAGGAGAAATCCAAAATAGCTCTTATTTAAAGGCAAACCTTCCAAAATATTAAGCGTACCGAAACACACTCGCCTTTTTGAAATTCTCACTTCTCCAAATTCTGCAACGCAGTTCTGCAGGCAACTAATGTGTAGCAAAACGCAGACATCCAGGTAAACTGTGCAGTTTGCATGATAGTGAAACGCAGCAGGGGAGGCAGGGGGAAGTCAACCTAAGATGTGATGAAAGGAAGAAGGGGAAAAATTGATGATTGTTTTTGTGTTATATATGTTTTGTTTGTGTTTAATGTTATGTTAAGATTTTGTTTATTTGTTTGGAAAAACCTAATAAAAATTATTTTTTTAAAAAAACAAAAAAACTGTGCAGTTTGCAGTGTGTATGTTAGCGAAAGTAACATACAAAGGTGTGTTATATTAGGGGAATCGTTTTGCAAAAAATGTAAGACTAAATTGCGAGCAGGCGTGCGTATATTAGGAAAACTTCACTGATGAATTTTCATGAGGACTTCGTTTAATAATAATAATAATAATAATAATAATAATTGCAAATGGATGTGGAAATGTGGAGAACTGAAGATAAAACAGGAAAAAGGAATCTAAATAGAAAGAAACCGAAATGGACAGATTCACCAGCATGAATGGTGCCGTTTTGGATACAAAAGCAACAGCCCGCATCTCTGAACATTAGAGATAGAGGGAGCTCCTCTAACATGGACACAGGTTGAGAGGAGAATTCATGCAAGCGCACTCATCCCTCAGGGCTGCGAGATTATAACCCAGTGATTCTCTCTGCACATTTAACTCCTGCCGGGTGATGATTCAGGGGACTGAGCTGCTGAAATTCTCCTACTTGTTTTTCACTCTCCCGCTTTTTGCCCACCCCATTCCTGATCCCTCCTTCTGCGGCAAGCAGGTGCACTGTAGAAGAGATAGGGAGAAGGGGCAGGCAAAAAAATTTCTTTTAAAAAAATTTGGGAGGAAATGAGCAGGGGTAGGCATTCATTGGTAGATTGAGAGGGAAAGGGAAATTCTGCATGTTTCAACTTGGCAATTCTATCTTCAACGCCTGCGATGATTCCTCAAACGATGATTTGCTGTGATGAATCATCGCAAGACAATTTGCATGGGTGAAAGAGCCCTCGCAGACTACGTACCACACAGCCAGCCAGAGCTTTCCATACCAATGGATATATGGGGAGGGGCTGGGCACAGAGCGTGCTGGGATCTACAGGCAGATCTTCTGTGGGAATTGCAGTAGATCCGCATGGATCCCGATTCTCAATCGCTTAATAGGAATCTCCCCCCCCCCGCCACTTCCCACTAAGTTAGACTGCTGAGATGAAGAAAGCATGGAGTACAAACAAGGAGTTAGCTTGTCTTGAAAAGACTCAGAACCTGTGGCCCTCTGAGGGCCGTTGGACCCGTCCAAACCCCCAGGAGCCCCAACAAGCATGGCCAAAGGCCAAGGATTAGGGCAACAGAAGCAGATGTGTGGGGCGTAGGGAAAAAGTGGTTGGTGTGTTCTATGGTGAGAGGCATGGGGAAGGACTGTAGGTCGCTGGATTTGCTGCCTTAGCTGTGTTCAGCTGTTTACTTCCAGCTGTGGTTAATAGGATAGCACCAAGATATTTGCCTCCCTGAGCAGCCTCTAAGGTGAATAGTTGGCATGTACCTGCTCAAATTCCCCCTTTTGCACAACTATTAAAGGTGCAGGAGCCCCTGTGTTCTCTTTCACCTGGCCACCCTGCTAATCAGTCATACTCCTTATGGATATTGAAGGAGATCCACTTTTATCCACAACAGAATGGAAACTGCTCCTCTGTAGTGCAACCCCATGGCCAGCTTTAGACCCTGGATGTAGATGTCCCAAAACATTTGTTGTTAACCTTAAAACGTCCACAGGACTCTGGGTTGGTTCAGTTGCAATGCCAAACCATGTTTTGCACTAGCAATAGTTTAGAATCCAAATGATGATTTGTGTTCCAAAACTACATAAGAAGAGCCCTGTTAGATCATAATGAAGGTCCGTTTAGTCCACCACAGTGGTGTGCTAGACAGAAACACACTCTGGGGTGATTATTTTGGGTGTGCCTTGGCAAGGTATACAGAGATATCCTGCCTCAGAACATGGCATTCAGAGGTATAGTGCTTCACCATGGTCATGGGTCACTGCTTTAAGTACCTAGCAACAGCACTGTAAGCTAAAAAAGGCAAACCATGGTTTTGCAGTTTTCCTTACCCCCATCTTTTCTGAAAATACTTGGGTGATAACTTGAACAGAGGCATTTTAGGATGCAGTGATGCTACAAACCATGGTATGCTGGTTCAGAAGTAAGCAGCTTCAAAACATGGTTTTGGAACCTGATTTGACATCTGTTCAGAAACCATGGTTTATCAGATGGAGTTGGTTTGGACATCACAACAAACCTTGGTTTGGCGTTACACTTGAACCACCAATTTAGTTGCCTTCACTACAACAGGATACCCTTCTGGGCATTAGTTCCATTAATGCTTATGATCCCTCTGATCTCTCTCCCTTATCAACTTCCCAAAAGCCAGTTTTGGGGGACGTGCCCTAGAGAACAGAGAACAGACTTCGAACGAGAGAGATTCCAGGCTGCCTCTGCAGTTATTACCGGAGCACCTGCATCAGCCATTGCTCCCTTTTTTTGTAGTGGGTGCAGAGATGCAGCCAGCTCTGGGGCAGCTGGGGGAACATCTGCCTAGGAGGGACACTGCAACGCGTTTACTCGCCCAGCTGAGATGCAGAAAAAAGAGGAGGGAGCAGCCAGGTGGAAAATGCAGAAGCAGCAGAAGGGAGAGATGGAAGCATGGAGGGGGTGAGGGGATGGATTAGAGCTGGGGATAAGGAAGCAGCCAGGGCTGCAGTGTCGGCAAGGGTGGGGGGAGGAGGGAGGGAGATTCCCCAATGTATACACACAGAGAGAGCTGTACTCAGCCTCTCTCTTTCACACACATAATCAAACCCCCTCCATCACAGTCCTCAGCATAAAGCCATCCCCAAATTACACTTTAAAATGCAGAAGCCAACACACTCTCACATCCTTTGATCTGATGTCAGGACATGCTTTTCGCCCCCAGCAAATCCTGTGGAAAGGACTCTGTGATTCTGCAATCGGAATAAATTAAATAAATCCTCCCTCTCCTGGTTTTCCACAGATGTGTATATATGAATCCATAGAAGTGTGTGTATGAAAGATAAGCACAAAGGCATTGTTAGCACAACATATTAAACCATGGTTTGATGTTCATTTTAAACCATAGTTTAAAATGAAACCTGTGGTTTCAAGGCGAGTACCCAGCACACGCAAGCACGCTGCTGAAATTCAGGCGCCTTGCTTTCGCTCAGTGTTGCATCCAAACCTAGGCTGTTGGCTTTTTCTCGCCAAGCAAATCACAAGTTATAACCATGTCCTTGGCTTACAGCTCGTGGTTTGTTTCGGAGAAATGAATCACAGGCCTGGGCTCATTCATAACATTCAGCCAACCCGTGGCTTGCTTCCTTGCCGCGCAACAGCAGCAGCGGAGGAGTGAAAGGCCTAAAAGTTTACTAGCATTCACTTTTAAAGCACAGCTAAATTTCACTATGGTCATATCAGCACCATACATCCGAAGCACATTTAAAGCACATGGCTTCCCCCCAAAGGATCCTGGGAGCTATTTTTGTACTAGTGACTTGGTTGAACGGACTGTACTGCAAAATTTAGAGAAGCGCAAAGGGCTGTGTTTCAGTTTGTAAATTGTTTTGGAAAACACAAATTTGGTGGGTTCACCTTTAAATGCAAATGGGATTCATTTTCACCCCCAGCCCTATCTCCACAACACCTGAGGGCAGCAGGCTAGCTCTGTCACAGCTCTGTCTTTCTGCCCAAGAGGGACTCAAGAGAAATGGCTAGGAGGTTTGCTGATGTGCTAGCATCCTCTCCACTCTCTAGCTTCCTCACTCTGCCTAATGGTAGGGCTGGCTCCTCTCCACAGCTCATTCTCTTCACACCAGTTCTCTCCCCATCGAAAATGTGACCACTATGCAGTTCTCCGTTTGCTCCCCGGCACTTCACTGCAATGTTCCTTTAAAGCCGCACAGGCCTCGAAGAGAAATTCTCCTGAGAAATGTCTCCGTCGAAAGGCCCTTACTAATGCAGTCCAGCAGTTTTTCAAACTCCTGGAAGTTTGCGTCTGCCACAGAAACTCTGTGCATTGTAAAGGGGGCCAGTCCAAAGCTACAATAACCTACAAGCCGCACACAGGCTCAGTCCCAGGTTTGAGGGGGTCCTCAGCAAAATGCCTTGTGGTGGGACCCCTCATACACTGGCGTCTAGGGGGCTTACAGAGCCACAAGAAGGAACCAGGTGCTAATGAGCAATGGATGGCTGGGTGTTGGAGCCACCATTTATATTTTCCACAATGCTCCACACCAAGGTAATTGCCAAAGATTAAAATGGTAGCTTCCAAACTCAACTGTGAGTGCTGAGGGGTAAAGAGTTCATAGGTAAAGGGAGGATGTGTGGTGAGTCCTGGTCATGTTCAATGGCCTCAGCGGTTCCCCCAGGTTGCTGTGCATTTATGCTGGACCTCCACACAACCACAAAGTGGGTTCTCCTTCATGGAGAGAACGTGTTGCGGTGGGGGCCAGCAAGTCACCCCTCTGTTGCTGGGCGGGATCGTATAGATTGCCACTGCTGTGATTGGACCCAGGGTGTTGTTGGGGAGATTTCTATGTTGCAATTTGTTGCTGGACAGCCCAGTGACTATATACTGCTTGGCTTGCAGCGTGTTATTCCTCTTTGCTGCGTGCATCAGATCTCCCGCCCCCCTTCCCTTTATTAGGCCTCTGTGTTTGACCTTGCTATGCCTGTCATGGGGTCGTCTGCTTTTGGGCCAGGGGCCTGGTAGGATTTTTTTCCCATTTGGCTGATTGGCTGGTGCCATTTGGTTTTCGCCTACTGCGTAGCAATTAGTCACAACTTGTAAGGTTGGCGGTTAGGCATTGGTTATTAATTTGGTTGGTGGAGGGGTCAGGATTGACTGTGGCTGCCCCTCCAATGCTGCTGCTGCGCGGGGAATTCTGCTGGTCGTGGGCCAGGGCCACGCAAGAGCCCCTGGGAGCATTTGGGGAGAGGCGAGGGTCAGACTCTATGATTCTATGATTCTATGATTCTATGATTCTAGATCCCCGGCTCCCATTCTCTCCCCAAAGTGTTTTCCCTTTACTGATAAATGTCAGTTCTGTCCCCAGCGGGACAGATAGTCTGAACCAATGCCTAAGCAACCACTCACATATTTTGTATTTTAATAAAGTTGTGGCCAAAATCATGCCAAAAACCTTAAACTTAAATTTCTGTCTGAAGTGTATTTCATTTGAGGGGTGGTTTGGGACCTCGACACACAATACTTGAACAAACTTTCCCTCTCAGAAGCACAGAGCTACATACATTCATGCGCATATGCACACAGGCACACACGCCGAGAAGCGCACTGCCCTGTACGTCAGGCCAGAATTCAGGAGAGTCTTCACGCTCAGCGTCTCGGAGATGGGATTACACGACGTCTCGGGGAAGATCTTTCTCTGCCTGTTTGGAAAAGGAGGTCAGGGCCTAGGCAGCAGGGGGACAAACAGAACGGTGGCTCAGAGAGAGAAGACGGACAGGCTGCACTGCTACGCACTTAAAACACAGAGAGAACCAAAGCAAAGCAAAGTCATTCATAGCCACAGCTAGACACAATCCAGGGTGGGGAACGGCTTCTTGAGGTTCCTTGTTTTGCCAGTTTCCAGGAGTAACTGCTTTACCCAGCTTCAGTCCTTATTACATTTTGCATTTATTTATCTTTTTTCCTACGTTTATATAGCTCTCTTATAAACAAAGTTCTTTGGGTAGCTCAAAAAGCACACACACACACACACACACACACACACACACACACATAGAAAGTATAAAACAGCAAAAAAAAAAAAAAGTGGAACACAAACAAGCCACAATTTAAAACTCAAATCAATGCAACTGAATAAAATTATATGGAAGTGCAGCCTACCCATGTGGTCTGTCTAGCACTTTCACTATACATTTTTCATTGTGTGCTGAAGATGCACCTCTTAACCTGGCCTTTGACACAAGAGAGGTACATTTTAAGGCCCCAACCCTATTATTGTGATTACAATTTGTTTTCAGCTGTTGTATTTCAAATTGCAGCGACCCACCCTGAGACCCCGGGGTGAAGGGCAGGGGATAAAACAAAACAGCAACACAGTCCCAGAGTCAGCACACTTCCGTGCCCCAGAGGAGGCCACCTCTGACACACACAGCCGGGCCCTCCTTTGCATTTTTTACCGGCAGGAGCTGCCATTTTAATTTCCCTCAAGTCCCCTGAGCGATGTGGAATTGTGGGGAAGTAAAATGGGGGGTCCCAAGCTCTCAGTGCAGCTGCACACACACACACACACACACACACACACACACACACACACCCCAGCACATGCATATTTCATGCAAATCTGTTTCACTGTCTTTGGTGGGGGGGGGGGTAAGTAGCCACACTACACTGTGGAGGGCTTTGAGGAGTGTGTGTCTTTTTTTTAACCCTTTCTCAAAGCTGCTATTTCCAAGAGCTGCAGGCAGGTGTTGGGAGGCAAGAAGCAGCCTCAGGTTGTGGGAAGGAATTGTAGAGCAGACAGAACATCAGGACAGATAGCCTGATATGTTTAAAGATTTCTTTCTTTTTATTTAATGCATTACTTTTTTGTGAGCCACTGGCAGAATCCTGCTTGCACACTTTCCCTTATGTCGGCACAAGTGAAAGAAAAGCCTAGAGATATCTTGCAACTCTGTGCAAACTTACTTAGGAAAAAGCCTCATGCAACTTAATGGGACTTTCTTCCAAGACAATATGCATAGGATTGTGCTGTTAATTTCTTTTGCCTATTAAAGCAAACCTGATTTCTATTATGTCCCCAATGAATATACCTTCCTTCTCTCTCCCTCCCCTCCCCCCCATTAGCCATGAAGCAAGGGGATGGATTTAAGCCAGGAAAAACAAAGTGGAGGAAAAGTGTTATCCCACAATTGTGCTGCAGTTCCAGTCAAAATTGCCCCTCCTTCTAGCTCCGAGATCAAGCTCCGAGGGCCTTCTGACGGTTCCCTCACTGTGAAAAGTGAGGTTACGGGGAACCAGAGAGGGCCTTCTTGGTAGTGTCACCCACCCTGTGGAACACCTTTCCACCAGATGTCAAGATAAGTAATTATACAACCTTTAGAAGACAGCCCTGAATAGGGAACTTTTAAATGTTTGATGTTTTATTATGCTTCTGTATGTGCTGGAAGCTGCCCAGAGTGGCTGGGGCAACTCAGTCAGATGGACGGGGTACTAATAATAAAATTGTTGCTGTTATTCTGGAGGCTGCTTCTAAAGCAAAGACCATAATGCTTGGGGATCCAGTCACAGACTTCCCGCGACACATGGCTTCTTTGGCCCTACATCTGATTAGTAATAATTCACAACACTTGAAAAGCACAACAGGAATATGCATCTGAACATGCTTTGGCCAATCAATGCCTGTTGCCAAAAGCTGTACATACTGAGTACATTTATGCAGGATTATTACTAGGTTGGTCTTGTGTTCTACTCAACACAGGACTATCCTCTATTTTAAAAGGATGCCAGAGGGTAGTCCTCTGTTTAAAGCTGCCGTTTATTGGAGGGCTGTCTAATTCAAACCTTAAAGATAAAAAGTAAAGGGTAAAGGGACTCCTGACCATTAGGTCCAGTTGTGTCCGACTCTGGGGTTGCGGCGCTCATCTCGCTTTATTGGCCAAGAGCCGGCATACAGCTTCCGGGTCATGTGGCCAGCATGACAAAGCCGCTTCTGGCGAACCAGAGCAGCGCACGGAAACGCCGTTTACCTTCCCGCCAGAGCGGTTCCTATTTATCTACTTGCACTTTGACGTGCTTTCGAACTGCTAGGTTGGCAGGAGCTGGGACCGAGCAACAGGAGCTCACCCCGTCGCAGGGATTCGAGCCGCTGACCTTCTGATCAGCAAGCCCTAGGCTCTGTGGTTTAACCCACAGCGCCACCTGGGTCCCGGTTTAAAGATAAGGAACCATAAAAAGGGAGATCAGGACCCTGGACAGCAGATTGAGTAGACACACCAATCACCTGGTGTTTTCCTCATTATGGTGAGGTGTACAGTGGTACCTCTGGTTACGTACTTAATTCGTTCCTGAGGTCCGTTCTTAACCTGAAAATGTTCTTAACCTGAAGCACCACTTTAGCTAATGGGGCCTCCCCCTGCCGCTGTGCCGCCGCTGCCCGATTTCTGTTCTCATCCTGAAGCAAAGTTCATAACCCGAGGTAATATTTCTGGGTTAGCAGAGTCTGTAACCTGAAGCGTATGTAACCTGAAGCGTATGTAACCCGAGGTACCACTGTATTAGAGCTAGGGGTGTCAAAGAGTTTTGACCAAAACAGAAATGGGAGCAGAAATTGCCAGCATCCACTTACTCGTCCCATGCCCTGAACAGAAATCAATCCAGCAAACACGATCAGTATTTTCTAGTGTTGTTGCTTTCAGTCCACAGCTGACACACAACTGATTAGGTTTCGCCCCTACCCAACATTTGCACTTCATCTCCTTTGAACTGAAACAAATGGGGTGGAATAATGCAATGGCAACGTAGCTTACATAACTCCTAATGTAATTATGCAAATTCCATAAGTTGTGTAATTTTGCCACAGCGAACACCAAGATGGATAACATTTCTGTTGGAAGACTCACTGCAGCAGAATGGAACCAGTGCTGCAGGCGGCAAATACCGAGTAGAATGGAAAGTGATACCATCTTAAGTCCCTAATTATTGTTCCATTTAAATTATACTAATCATTTTGAAATTCGCACCTATATGTCTTAAGCTACCATATGCATATCTCATGCAAATCTGGGCCCTTTTTGCGATGTAAATCCAATTTGGGGGCAATGCATAACTGAAGAAGAAGAAGAGTTTTGGATTTGATATCCCGCTTTATCACTACCCTAAGGAGTCTCAAAGCGACTAACATTCTCCTTTCCCTTCCTCCCCCACAACAAACACTCTGTGAGGTGAGTGGGGCTGAGAGACTTCAGAGAAGTGTGACTAGCCCAAGGTCACGCAGCAGCTGCATGTGGAGGAGCGGGGAATCAAACCCGGTTCACCAGATTACGAGTCTACCACTCTTAACCACTACACCCCACTGGCTCTCTGACCACCCCACCAGTCCCTGCCTGAAATCTGTGGGTTGGGCTCTGCCCCTCTCCCTCCCTCCCCACTCTTGTGATGAGGATCAGAGTATTTCCAGACATACCTCCAAGGCTGAAGGGTAAAATGTCCCTAGGAGGACCCAGAATCATTTCTCCTTGCCATCTTTTTTTGCAGAAAATGTAAAACCTGCCTTTTGGGGGAGAGAAGAGTGAAGCTTTTGGCTGTTAAGCTTTTTAATTTGAGGCTTTATAAGGCTTTATATGAGCATTGCCGAAATTTTCTGGTTCTTGCATTGCTGTTTTTAAAATTGAGGAGAGTTTGTTTGTTGTTATTGTCTTTTTATGGCCGGAGAATGTTGCTGCAAGCCACCTTCCGCTTCGGAGGGGGAGGCTTTCTGAGCCTTTTAAATAAAGAAATAAAGCCCCCCAAATAGCACACCGGCCTCTGAAGCACTTTCGCACACGTCGTCTTGGCAGTCCTTACAACAACACTGTAAAGTGGGCAGTATCCCCATATTGCAGGTGGAAGGCAGCTATTCCAAAAACCAAAATCAATACACAAAGCGAAACACAACCGTCCTTTGAAATTTGCCCTTTTCCAAATTATGCACTGCTGTCCTCCAGCTCCAGACCAGGGTAAAGTGTGCAATAAAATGCACCTATCAGCCTGGGTAGCTCACTTGGTTGGTGCTGATAATGCCAAGGTTGCAGGTTCGATCCCCGTATGAGTCAACTGCATATTCCTGCGTTGCAGGGGGTTGGATTAGATGATCCGCAGGATCCCTTCCAACTCTACGAGTCTGTGATTGCGAATAACATGCAAAAATGCATTGCATTAGGGAAAACTGCTTGGAGACTGGCTATTCTCACTGCTACATATTCTCCTGCCATCCTCGTGGGTGCAAGGCATCCCAAGAGTGAGGAGAAGGATTGGCAGCCTCTGTTTCCATGCAGATACCAGTGAAAATAGCACACCCAAAAATGTATTCTACAGGTGAAACTCGAAAAATTAGAATATCATGGAAAAGTCCATTTATGTAAGCAACTGTTTTCATTAGCTACTGGAGTTTAATATATGAGATAGACTCATGACATGCAAAGCGAGATATGTCAAGCCTTTGTTTGTTATAATTGTGATGATTATGGCATACAGCTGATGAAAACCCCAAAGTTGAAATTGTTACTTTGGGGTTCTCATCAGCTGTACGCCATAATAATCACAATTATAACAAATAAAGGCTTGACATATCTCGCTTGGCATGTCATGGGTCTATCTCATATATTAGTTTCACCCTTTAAGTTGAATTACTGAAAGAAACGACCCTTTCCACGATATTCTAATTTTTCGAGTTTCACCTGTATTAGAGAACATTGCTTTGCAAACACGCACAAAGCAAAGTTGCATACAGCCATGTGCATACTGGGGGGTGGGGGTGGGCGCTGTGCACTAAAATGCTGATCTGGGAATGTGGAGAGCCATACTTTGGAAATGTAAGGAACTGAGAGAAACTGAAATTCATCCATTCCCTAACCTAAAGCCAAGAAACTGCATGTTTCCCAGCTTGCGGGACTCTACCAGCTCTGAAGCCCAGGCTCAGAGGCGTGGTTGAGCTGCAACTCCCTGATGCCACCCAAAGTACTAGTCTCCATTCTAACTCTTGTGAAACACAACAACAACAATTTTATTATTTATACCCTGCCCCTCTGGCTGAGTTTCCCCAGCCACTCTGTGCGGCTTACAGCATATAAAACAAATTGTAAAACATCAGACAATTGTAAAACATTAGACATGGTAAATGATGGCAGGTAACACTTGCTAGGGACGCGGGTGGCGCTGTGGGTTAAACCACAGAGCCTAGGGCTTGCCGATCAGAAGGTCGGCGGTTCGAATCCCCGTGACGGAGTGAGCTCCCATTGTTCGGTCCCAGCTCCTGCCAACCTAGCAGTTTGAAAGCACGTCAAAGTGCAAGTAGATAAATAGGTACCGCTCCGGCGGGAAGGTAAACGGCTTTTCCGTGCGCTGCTCTGGTTTGCCAGAATCAGCTTTGTCATGCTGGCCACATGACCTGGAAGCTGTATGCCGGCTCTCGGCCAGTAAAGCGAGATGAGCGCCCCAACTTCAGAGTCGTCTGCGAATGGACCTAATGGTCAGGGGTCCCTTTACCTTTACCTAACACTTGTTATTACACCCTTTCTTCTCCCCCCCTTTTTTAAATGCACAGGTGCTCAGTCCAGAAATAGCTGTGCACATGCTCAGAATGGAAAATGATAGTGGAGGGCAGGGTGAGGAGTGACTGAGGAGAGGGGCAAGAAGGGCATCATGGGTACATACCACCCGGGGAAGTGGCTAGCAAACAGCAGAACGCAACAAATACCCAGGACTTTGTGTGGAAACCAACAGAACGTGTGGAAGCCAAGAGCACGATCTGAGTAGCGCATTTGCAAAACGAAACCTCCATTTCTGAGCACCCAAGAGCTTTGGCCACCACATCAACATGCCGCTGACCAGGAATGATTCCTGTTGAGTTATTTTCAGCCTTGGAGATGAAGAAGAAGAAGAAGAAGAAGAAGAAGAAGAAGAAGAAGAAGAAGAAGAAGAAGAAGAGTTTGGATTTGCTATCCCGCTTTATCACTAGCCGAAGGAGTCTCAAAGCGGCTAACATTCTCCTTTCCCTTCCTCCCCCACAACAAACACTCTGTGAGGTGAGTGGGGCTGAGAGACTTCAGAGAAGTGTGACTAGCCCAAGGTCACCCAGCAGCTGCATGTGGAGGAGCGGAGACGCGAACCCGGTTCACCAGATTACAAGCCTACCACTCTTAACCACTACACCACACTGGCATGGGATAGCAGCCAGAAGGGAACAAGACCCAAAGCTTGAGCCAGACATGTCGCATCCATTCCCCACTTTTTAAAGGAGATCAACTGAGAGAAGGGACCTACTTGGAGCAGACCGTGAGTAGGGATGCAGGGTGAGGGGTTTTTTGTTTTGTTTGCATTTCAGCGGCAATTTGTGAACCTAGACATACCTCTCCTAATTTAGCAGTTCTCTGACTTTTGGGATGCAACTCTCTAACCCGTGTGTACAGAAATACACATATATTAGGGGAAGGTGTGCTTTACAAAGGCAGAGTAGTGCAACTAATACGCAAAATGCATTGTCTATGGGGGAATGGCTTGCAAAATGGTTACGTCCGCCCAAAGTGCAAAGGGATGCTTTGCTTGTTAGAGATAATTAACAGCAAATTTCTGCTGAATTTTGACGAAGATTTTTTTTAATAAAATAATAATAATTATAATTTACAAACCGTTCTGGAAATGTGGAGAACTGAATTAAGATCGGGAAAAGGAGAATCCGAGAAAAACCAAGATCTGACTGCACCGTGCATCTCTAGTTGTGAGAGCCTCAATTCTGCTCAAATCCTTGCAAGACCTCCAACTTGAAATCCTCAGCTCTCACAAAGTAAAAAAATAACAATAACAAACAGGCAGTCCAAGGAGGGAGAGAAGGACAGCCAGATATGAAAACACACTTCATATTTTTTTTTGGAACGCTTACGATTCACCAGGGACAGTCCCTGCTTTCTGAGGGCAATTTCTGCATTGTTAAACCATTAGGGACCAGTTGGGCAAGTTGCTATTTTTCAGAGCTTCGCTCCCTTTCCAAAGCCCCAGAAGCGAAATCTAAGACTAGGGAGAGTAGGTGGCTCTTACAATCCGCAGTGGCCATCTGCGTGCTCACGTTCAGCAAGACCACTGCCTGCAATGCCACACGTTACAGCTGCAGAGGTGCGATCCGAATGATCCGCCTCGCAGGATTGTCGCGACGGTAACATGCAGAGGAGGAGAACCATGTACGCGAGCACAGGTTCCTTGGAAGATATAAAATGTGGGGTATAAATGTAAAAACTGAACAAGTACAAACACCTTTCTGGCTTTTAAATCAGCGAAGGATTTGCTATTGCAAAGAATTTGACCACAGTGGACAGTGGTAGAACCTTCAGCAATCTGTAATAGGTGGACTGGGGTGGAAGAGGAATCCTTTTTAAATGGATTTATACATGGGATTTTTAAGGGACGTGGGTGGCGCTGTGGGTTAAACCACAGAGCCTAGGGCTTGCCGATCGGAAGGTCAGCGGTTTGAATCCCCATGATGGGGTGAGCTCCCGTTGCTCAGTCCCAGCTCCTGCCCACCTAGCAGTTCAAAAGCACGTCAAAGTGCAAGTAGATAAATAGGTACAGCTCCGGCGGGAAGGTAAACGGCGTTTCCGTGTGCTGCTCTGGTTCGCCAGAAGCAGCTTAGTCATGCTGGCCACATAACCCAGAAGCTGTACGCTGGCTCCCTCAGCCAGTAAAGCTAGATGAGCGCTGCAACCCCAGAGTCGTCCATGACTGGACCTTATGGTCAGGGGTCCCTTTACCTTTTATACATGGAATTTGGCAGTTCTGACCCAGCTGAACTTCACCCACATCTCTCACATCAAGCCCCAACTTATATGTCTGAGCTGCTTCTGCATGGATGGCTACAATAATTATATACAGTTTTAGATACAGTTATGTTTTATACAATTAAGTTGAGGTTCCTGAAGCCAAAGCAGGTACTGTGATTGTCCAGCGGTTTGACCCTACCAGTTATATGATTCTATGTGTATTGTTATAGGCATATAGAATCATAGAGCTGTAGAGTTGGGAGGTGCTCTGAGGGTCATCTAGTCCAACCCCCTACAATGCAGGGATCTCAACATGCAGTTCCCCATCCAATTTGAAACCAGACCAGACCCTGCTTAGCTTTGCAAATGTGCTATGCAGTACATTTATGTGCTGGCTACTTTAGGAAACATAGACTGCAAATGTGTAATAATAATAATAGGTGTGTAATATCATACATATGACAGTGCATAAAATATCGCATACTTTATTGCATGTAACAATGTGTATAAGAATGCATAGGATATGCAAGAATCGTTCATATTTTTAGACGAACCAGGGGGAAATGAGCTTGCTTCTTGTCAAGATTAAGATAAGAAACAAGACTAGAAATAGGGGAGAGAGAAAAGCACGTTGATAAGCCTGAAATAAAGATTTTCAGAAAATCCAATCCAATAAGTGGAGGAGGGAGCTCAGGAAGTAGTTTTTGACTGGAGAATCGAGACATTACAATCATGTCCCTATTTTTGCCTCCGAAATAGAGCCAGTTCCAGGATTGTGGAGGAGCTGTGTGTGTGGACATGCTCAGCATAATACCCTCCTCTTACAGTACACCAGTCCCCCACCCACCAGCAGCAAGCGCACCTGGTGGTGGTGTTCCTTCTATCAGTGCTGAGCAGCTACCATTTGGATTTTCCACAACGGACCCAAATGAAACGTTGCTCCAGGGCATTGTGGGAATAATAATAATAATAATAATAATAATTTATTTTTTTATACCCTGCCCATCTGGCTGGGTTTCCCCAGCCACTCTGGGTGGCTTCCAACAGAATATTAAAATACAATAGAATATTAAAATAATAATAATAATAATAATAATAATAATAATAATAATAATTAATAATTTATTATTTTTACCCCGCCCATCTGGCCGAGTTTCCTCAGCCACTCTGGGCGGTTTCCAGTCAAATGTTAAAACAATACAGCATTAAATATTAAAAACTTCCCTAAACAGGGCTGCCTTCAGATGTCTTTTAAAAGTAGGATAGCTGCTTATTTCCTTGACATCTGCTGGAAGCGCGTTCCACAGGTTTTCCAGACTGGTGCAAATGTCAAGTTTTCCACAAATACAATAGGAAACTGAAATAGCAGCTGCCTGGGGTCAAATCGCTGCTGCTGGTGGGACATACATAAGGAGGCCCAAGGTAGGTGTGACTAACAAGATAGGAGTGGGGTGGTGGTACCCCAAACCAGGTGGGAAGAGAGGAAGGGAGAGGAATCACTTAGCATGGATCCAGAAGAGTCACAGGCTGACGGACAGGCACGGGAGGTTGCCGCGTGATAGATGGAGAGAGGCGAGACAGTTGGAGCCGAGGGACTCTGCAAATGCCGTCCAGTGTAAATAATGCCTCGCAACAACAAATCAATGCTCCCAGGGGAACCTGCGTCGGCTTTGTGGGCAGAGCAGGCGGGAACAGAAGACCCCCCGCCCTGCGGAATAACCAGCCAAGACCTTCGAGTCGCCGCGCTGCAATACCAAGACACAGAACAATAACCAACTGGCCTTGTCCTGACCCGGGGCAAAGGAGGCCGCAATAACAAACCAAAGTTCCTGAAAGGCCCTGCAGTGCCCAGATGGTTTTGACGCTCCAAGAGTCTGTACGGTTACAAATTGGGCTGCGTTCTGCGTGTCACAGGTAAGGCGCTCCTTTGACCTCATTCCGTGGCTGCACCACGAGGCTTTCCAGACTGGTGCAAGGGTCAAGTTTTCCATCTGTCCTGCCTCAGGGAGGAGGAGAGCAGGGAGGAACAGTAGTTCTCTCTCTAGGGAGCCAGCCAACAGGTGGGGAGCTGCAGCCGAGCAAAGGCTACCAGGAAAGAGCATCCCGTTCTCCTGAGAAACTGCAGCAGAGGGAAACTTGATGGAACAGTTACCTGCCAACAACAGGAATGGGGAGCCTATGGCCCTCCAAATGTTGTTGGACTACAACTCCCATCATCTTTGACCACTGGCCAGAGGCTAGCTGGGTCTGAACAGAAGCTGGATTCTGACAATATTTGGAGGGCCACAGGCTCCCAATTCTGATCTACAGCTGTAACAGACTTCTCATTAAACCCCCATTGTAGCACCTAATTTCATGACTTCTCTTATCATGCAAGTTTTCCTGCCTGCCTGTAACAAACTAGTTCCCAGGATTATTTCTGAAGGGGGCATATGCATACCTGCCAACATTTCTCCCATGAAAATACAGACGTCCTATTCAACAACAACAAGAATTTTATTATTTATACCCTGCCCCTGCCCATGTGATTGGGTTGCCCCAGCCACTCTGGGTGGCTTTCAACATATATAAAAACATGATGAAACATTAAACATTTTTTAAATAAAACTTCCCAATATAGGGCTGCCTTCAGATGCCTCCAAAGGTTTTATCCTTGGCTCAGGGGGTCACCTAACTGCTTACCACCAGTATTTCTCTGATGAAAATAGGTATGTTCTAAGGCAGGGGTAGGCAACCTAAGGTCCGTGGGCTGGATGCGGCCCAATTACCTTGACAATCCGACCCACGGACGGTCCAGAAATCAGTGTGTTTTTACACGAGTAGAATGTGTCCTTTTATTTAAAATCCAACTCTGGGTTATTTGTGGGGCCTGCCTGGTGTTTTTACATCAGTAGAATGTGTGCTTTTATTTAAAATGCATCTCTGGGTTATTTGTGGGGCATAGGAATTCGTTCATATAGTTTTTTCAAAATATAGTCCGGCCCACCACATGGTCTGAGGGACAGTGGACCGGCCCACGGCTGAAAAAGGTTGCTGACCCCTGTTCTAAGGAAAAATGGGACCTTCTGGGATCAAATAAAAAACTAGGCATCTTCTGTAAATCTGGGACTGTCCTTGGAAAATATGGACACTTGGAGGGTCTGCAGATACTTTAAACATATGCAGCCTCATACTGCAATCATATGTGACCATATCTTAGAGTAATATCTATATCTATCCATCTATCTATCTATCTATCTATCATCTATCTATCTATCTATCTATCTATCTATCTATCTATCATCTATTATCTATCTATATCATCTATCATCTATCTATCTATCATCTATCTATCATCTATCTATCTATCTATCTATCTATCTATCTATCTCTATCTATCACAATCTACTTATTCAGTGCTATTTTTCTAGAAAAAGAGGTGCAACAACTCACCATGAACACCTCCCTTGTTCTCTTAGAATGGCAGTGGCACCCACTTGAGAAGTGCCGGAACTGAGTTCTGGAGAGTTCTGGCTGAAAAAAAGTCCTCTATCGATCGATCGATCGATTGAGTGATGACTTGGTGTTACTGCATTTATATTACACTATTCCTCCAAGGAGCTCCAGCTAGAACAGATGGTTTATCCTCATGACAACCCTATGAGGTGGGCTAGGCTGAGAGCCGGTATTTGGCCCAAGGTCACCCTGCGAGCTTCAGGGCCAGGTGGGGATTCGAACCCTGTCCTCCCCAGTCTTCATCCAACACTTCTGAGTAAACATAGGCTTGCACTATCAGCCCCTTCTTCCCACATAGCTCATACATACAGGCACAGGGGTACCTCAGCCCTCTCTTCCCTCCCCTTAGTATGCACCTTGGCTTCTCGTTTCCCATTTCCCTCGGTGTTTGTTTGTTTTAATTCAATTTAAAGTGTCGGCAGTGACCTTTAAAGCCAGCCGAAACTGCCTGGGCCCAGAGTACTTGAAGGACTACTCCCACCAACGTGAGGCTGCTCGAAGGTTTAGGTCATCCTCATCAGAGGCGCTGCTCTGTGCTCTTCCCACTCTCTGAAGTGGCGCAGGCGGCTATGTGCATGAAGAGGGCCTTTTCACCGCTTGCCCCCAAGCTCTGGAGCCTTTCCCCATGGATGTTTTTGTGGCTTTCTTCCTTTGGGGTTTAACCAGCAGAAGGTCAAGAGAGCCTCTTCTTTCAGAGGGCTTCTGGTGCCATGGCAATTCAACAGAGTATTTTGCTGCCGATGTTGTTCTTAACCTATTTATTTATATTCCCAGAGCGTTCAGTGGAGCATACTCCCAGGTAAGAGTACATAAGGGCCCTATCTGCACGATACATTTAAAGCAGTATTGTACCACTTTGAACGGTCATATATACCTTTCCCCCAAAGAATCCTGGGAACTGTAGTTTGTTAAGGGTGCTGGGAGTTATTAGGAGACCCCCTGTTCCACCCATAGAACAACAATTCCCAGAGTTCCCTGGGAAGAGGGACTAACCTTTGCAAATTGTAGTTTTGTGAGTAGAATAGGGGGCCTGCTGGTAACTCTCAGCGCCCCTAACAAACTATAGCTCCCATCATGCTTTGGGGAAAAGCCATGACTGTTTAAAGTAGCATAGTACAGGCGGGGCCTAACTGCATCTAAGGCTGTAATCCTAAACATACTTATCTGGCAGCAAGCCCCACCGGATATGCTGGGATTAGCTTCTGAATAAATAGGCACAGGAGTGCAGCCCTGGCACTGTTGTTTTTTTATGTCAGTGTTTGCCTTGGGTGCATTTTTCAAAACACTCATTTTTAAATGTGTCATTGCTTTGCTTTTGCATCATGGTTGCTTCGATTTCAACCCCTCCCATGACATTGCTTGGTTAATTTATATAGAAAAGCAGGATGGTGATCCCTTTTAATATATATATAAAGAAAGCACAATCTATTTTTTAATATACACATACACAGCTTACAAAAAACAACAACCCATGCCCAATTTAAAACAAGGAACATGCACAGATTAGAAACGAAGATGGTAGCAGGGAACTGTTAACCCCCCCCCCACACACACACCAATTTAAATCAAATAGATCCACTGAGATTAGATAAAAGCAGCAGATAAAGGCAGCGAGGACACAGATCGCTCCGTTTAAAGCCATGGAGATATTTTTTTTTAAAAGACTTGACCTGATTCCAGGAAGATGCCACTACTGATTCTTGATGACATGGCAAGGGGACAGAGTTTTACAGATGCAGCTACCTAAACCATTTTTTCCCCTCAGAAGTCAGAAGCCATGCAGAAGTCATAAATTATCACATACTTCAGAAAAGGGAAGGCGGTGCTGCAGAACACTGCCTAAATAACACTACCATTATTTTTGTGACCCTCATTATTCCACCACCACCACCACATGTGCATTCAGTGCCCCATAATGATGCCAGGGTTGGGGCACTATGGACGATACAAAATGGTGGACAAGTTGGAAGCACAGTCTCTGCTGATGACACTTGCCATGTCAGCCCCAGACACATTAAGAAAAAGGGGGGGACATGCTCTTCTGCTATCATTGGGAATGGTGAGCGCCTCTGGACAAGCAGCGTATTCAGCAGTCACCCTGATTTCCTTGCCCAAGGCTTCTATGATGGTTAGTTTATGGCCATGCATTCATTCACACCATGCATTTAATAATAATGATGATGATAATCTTATTATTTGTAGGCCGCCCATCTGACTGGGTTGCCCCAGCCACTCTGGGCGTCTCCCAACAGAATATTAAAAACATGCTGAAACACCAAAAGTTAAAAACTTCCCTAAAAAGCGCTGCCTTCAGAGGTCTTCTAAAAGTAAGATAGTTGTTTATTTCCTTGACATCGGATGGGAGGGTGTTCCACAGGGTGGAACCACTTGGAACAGTCATGGCTTCTCCCAAATAATTCTGGGAGTTGTAGTTTGTTATTCCCCACACGTCCCCACTGCCGCATTCCATTGGTGGGGCAGGGCCAGGCACTAAGGTGGGCAGAGCAATAATTGTGATGGTTACAGGCTACGTTTCAGCCATGCAAAAGTCAGAAGGTTCCACAAACATGGAATCGCAAGCTAGCAAGAGGGCAAGCAACCTTCCAAGTGTCCCAATTTTCCAGGGGCAGCTCCGGAACTACGAAAGCCACCCCAGCTTCTGATTTGATCCCAGAATGTCCCCATTTCCCCTGCCAGTGCTGCGGCCACCGAGCTCAGGAAGAAGGCTGAGCTGGTGGTTGTCCCGAACAGTGGCGATCTCTCCATGGCCACTGCTGCCAGCTTCCTCCTTTGGGCCGCTCATAGCAGCTGCTGGAGAGCAGGTGAGGAGGAAGAGAGGCTGCCATCACCAAGGCCCAGCCCCATGTGATGAGTTGGCTCTGAGGGGCAGGAGGAGACAGGGCCGCGCTGGGTGGAAAAAAAGGGGGAGCAGAGTAGAGCTCAAGGAGTCCTGGTTTTTTTTTTAATGCAACAAAATCTTTGTGCATCTGTGTCTAATCCTGCCCCTTTCTAAAAGTTATTTATTGGCGTGTGCTTTTCTTTTAGTAGGGACCCAGGTGGTGCTGTGGGTTAAACCACAGTGCCTAGGGCTTGCTGATCAGAAGGTTGGCGGTTCGAATCCCTGTGACGGGGTGAGCTCCTGTTGCTCGGTCCCAGTTCCTGCTAACCTAGCAGTTCGAAAGCACGTCAAAGTGCAAGTAGATAAATAGGAACCGCTCTGGCGGGAAGGTAAACGGCGTTTCCGTGTGCTGCTCTGGTTCGCCAGAAGGGGCTTTGTCATGCTGGCCACATGACCTGGAAGCTGTACGCCGGCTCCCTCGGCCAATAAAGCGAGATGAGCGCCGCAACCCCAGAATCGGACACGACTGGACCTAATAGTCAGGGGTCCCTTTACCTTTACCTTTTCTTTTAGTAAATCTAAAAAGGTAAAGGTAAAGGACCCCTGACAGTTAAGTCTAGTCTCGAACGGTTCTGGGGTTGTGGCGCTCATCTCGCTTTGCTAGGCAAGGGAGCCGACGTTTGTCCACAGACAGTTTTTCCAGGTCATGTGGCCAGCATGACTAAGCCGCTTCTGGCGAACCAGAGCAGCGCACAGAAATGCTGTTTACCTTCCCGCCAGAGCGGTACCTATTTATCTACTTGCACTGTGACATGCTTTCGAACTGCTAGGTTGGCAGGAGCTGGTACCGAACAACGGGAGCTCACCCCGTCGCGGGGATTTGAACTGCCGACCTTCCCATCTGCAAGCCCAAGGCTCAGTGGTTTACACCACAGCGCCACCCAAATAATAAAATAAAATCAGGGTTAAGGGGTTTTCTCGGGACGGTGGAGGGCATGCGTATTGTGTCCCATTGGTGCAGTGGGGTGACACTCACCCTTCTTCTGATAGGAAATGCTCCCTGTGTGTGAGACACATTACAAAGGGGGGGGTTGAGGAGGGTCAGTTGTGTGGGGGGGGAGTGAATGTTGGAGGGCATGCTATGCAAGGGTGGCATTATCAAGGAGGTTATCCTGACGCAACCCAATACTGCCCAGAACAGGCAGCTTATTGTTCCACCCGAGATACGCAGAGGCTTCTACAATGCTGGATTGCCCGGTTGCAGAGATGAGCTGCTGCCTAAATGCAAGACAGACCAAAAAGGGGAAAAAAGAAAACCCATCTTAACACGAGCCCCAGGGATGTCGGAGCTGGCTTAGTAGGTTAGTGCAGAGTCAGGATTCCTTAACAGACTGCAGGAGAATCAATACAAGGGGAAGGGAGGGAGTCAGAGAGGCTGGGGGCTGCTGAGATGAAGGGTCTGCGCTTTCCAGAGATAGCAATGCAAGTTGGCTGGTTTTTAAGCGAGCTGGACCAGGAAGATGTCCAAAAGCTGAGGTGGAAATATACACATATGCATACATGCACGCACACACACACACACACACACACACACACACACGTGAAAATCACTGATCTCTGAGTCTTATCTTAGAGGGGAAGGAAATTTGGTTTGGCAGACCCCCCTTTCCCCAAGCAAATGTGATGGCTATGGGAACCTCTACAGGATCAGCCTGCGATGGAGATTCCTGGGAATGCAGAACACAGTCTTACACCTGCTTACTTGGGAGTAGGGATGGGGAGAAATTCGATTCAGTGCACCGTTAGAGGTCAACCCACCTAAACAATACGAGAATTTGAAACACAGCCATCCTTTGGAATTTGCACTTCTCTGGATTTTGCAATGCTGAAGCAGTTCTCCAGCCAAGCAATGGGTCAAAAATGCATCTACTGTAGACAACGCCAAGCTAAATGGAAGGAAAGTCCGACTTGCCATGAGGCAACATCCTATGTTCTCAGTATCAGATGTGTCTGGCTCACATATAAAGAATTATCCACTCTGTGTTGTGGTCCTTAGAGCGTCAGAGTGGGACTGGGGGAGCCCAGGTAACGGTTCAAATCAGCAGTCAGCCATGAAGCTCAGTGGAGCAGCCTTGATCCCATCAACCTCTGTAAGATCAATCTACCCCTACAGGGTTGCTGGGAGGATGAAACATGGCAGAATACTGTAACTATGAAGACATCTGAAGGCTGCCATGTTCAAGGAAGCTTTTAATGACTGGTGTTTTATTGTGTTTTTAATATTTTGTTGGGAGCCGCCCAGAGTGACTGGGACAACCCAGTCAGATGGGTGGCCAACAACAACAACAAACAACAACAACAACAACAATGTATACCACATTGAGCTAATAATAATAGTAATAATATTTCCAAAGTCATAAGCAAATAATACAAGGATGGATTAGTGTAAGGCTGACCTGTGGGTTGTTGTTCTTTTAGAAACTTGAGTACTTTTTAAGAAGGGACCCAGGTGGCGCTGTGGGTTAAACCACAGAGCCTAGGGCTTGCTGATCAGAAGGTCGGCGGTTCGAATCCTTGCGACGGGGTGAGCTCCCGTTGCTCGGTCCCAGCTCCTGCCCACCTAGCAGTTCGAAAGCACGTCAAAGTGCAAGTAGATAAATACCGGTAGGTACCACAACTGGAGGTCACAAAATAGGTCACAACTGGACCTAATGGTCAGGGGTCCCTTTACCTTTTTACTTTTTAAGAAACTTTAAAAAAAATGTTTCTGCAACTCATGGTAACATATAGAACTGATAACACAAGCACCCATATGAATCCGAAAAAGTGAATTATGTAGTGAAGAGGAAGGAAGGAAAGAAAGAAAGAAAGAAAGAAAGAAAGAAAGAAAGAAAGAAAGAAAGAAAAGCCCTGATGCTTTGCTTTTCAACTATTTTGCTTTCAAGGTCCGTACATCAAGGCATTTCAAGGGCTGACACAGGTTTTTCACACTTGAGGGCAACCATTTCAGAACGGGGAATCTTGTCGAACAAGTGGAACCTGCTCACCCAGCTGTACTTTGGCATCTGCTCCATTCATAAGAAAAATATGCAAAGTATGTTAATGATATGCAAATTAATGGCGACACTCCATCTCGGGAAATGATCCCAACATGGGGCAATTCACCCAGTCCTGGATCAGATAGGCAGATAATCTGGAGGTGGGTGAATAGATACATCATATGAGGAGGGATACCAACAAGAGGGCGGGAGAGAGAGGGATGATGTGTGAGTATATGGTTAGCATACAGAAGACAGAAGAGAAATGGTTGGTATTACATTTGTGGTGGACGAGAGGAAGACACGAGGTGTCTACTAGCTTAGATGGCTTGAAAAGATGATTCAGCAAATTCATGTGGGAGGGTAGCAGCTCTATTGAAGGTTATTTGCCCTGACAGCTAAATTGAACTTCCATCTTTAGTTGCAGTATACCATCAGATGTCAAATGCTAGCAATAAATAATGGGTGACAGCCAATGGTGGCATGCCTTGCTTAGGGGACTTTGTAAAGGCCTCTGGTTGGCCACTGTAGGCGATCAAGAAAGGCTCGATTAGACAGACCTTCACTCTAATTGAAGTACTTGTTCAACCAATCTTACTTAGAGTAGTTGGATATACCCCGCAGGGTTGCTGTGGTAAGATAACATGTGTCACCGATGCCCATGCGGAAAGCTGCCTTTATGAGACCGGATGGATGAATAATATAGAATATGTGTGTGTGTGTGTGTGTGTGTGTGTGTGTGTGTGTTGATTCTATCCTGCTGTGTTTTAGTACCTCAGTGGGGAAGCCATTAGGAAAGCGTAACCGAAACACTTAAATGTTTTAAAATTTATTTTTAAAGCCAGCCTCCAAAGGATTACTTGCTCAGACCTGAAGGCCTTGCATTGCTTTCGGAAGAGATTGGAGAACTGGATCCGTTTCAAACCCCTAGGTATGGTCTGAATATCAGAGCGGATACATAATATGAAAGCGTGGAGTCGATGATTATATGATATGATATCAGATGGGGAGAGGTGGATGCAGAGGCAGAGCAGTGGCCAGACTCGGAGGTGGATAGAGAACCCTGATCTGCAACTAATTTTAAACACGGCCAACATCTGTAGCCCTATTCCTTGATTCATTTCGAACCAGAGTTCTCATTCGGCAGAGTTATCAACTGAAGAAGTCCTTTCGTGACACAAGCCCACTGATTGGGCCCCATCTGCACCATACATTTAAAGACAATATCAAGTAGACACCCAGAGATCTATCCATTCATCCAGCTGGGAAAGGCTATCAGAACAGAAATGTCTTCAACTGTTTCTGGAATGTGCAGATAGCGGGCACCTCTCGAATCTTGAAAGGGACGCTGTTCTACGTAATAGGGGCAGCCACACTGAAAGCCCTGTTCTGAATTAGTGCAGAGTGGGCTTCTGAACTCTTTAGTGCTTGGAGGAGAAGCTCTCCCACAGACCACGGTGACCTCCTGGGTATTGGTAAAAGGTAAAGGTAAAGGACCCCTGGACAGTTAAGTCCAGTCAAAGGCGACTGGGGTTGGGTGCGCATCTCGCTTTCAGGCCGAAGGAGCCGGTGCTTGTCCACAGACAGCTTTCCAGGTCATGTGGCCAGCATGACTAAACCGCTTCTGGCGCAACAGAACACCGTGATGGAAACCAGAGTGCACGGAAACGCCATTTACCTTCCTACCACAGTGGTACCTATTTATCTACTTGCACTGACGTGCTTTTGAGCTGCTAAGTTGCCAGGAGCTGGGACAGAGCAACAGGAGCTCACCCCGCTGTGGGGATTTGAACCGCCGACCTTCTGATCGACAAGCCCAAGAGGCTCAGTGGTTTAGAGTACAACGCCACCCACGTCCCAAATGATGGACCAATGGTCTGACAGTATAAGACTGCTTCCTATGTTCCTGAACTTGGCCTGGTAGTAGAATGGCAACAGCTTAGAATCCTTTCAATAAGATAGACCAGCGTGAGGGACATGTTGTTAGATTCTACCTCCTACAGTCCATGAGCATTGGGCCATGCTGGGATGGGCTCTCTCAGGATCTGTAGCTTACCTGGGGTTCTTCCCCAACCCCCAACCCCCCACCCCCCCAGTATGGAGAACATAGAAATTTAGTGGCTTGGATTGGTATCATCACAGCTGCGTGGCAACCCAGCCACAGAAAGCAGTTGCTGGCCAGAATAATAGCGAAATGAGCGCCACACCCCATAGTCGCCTTTGACTGGACTTAACTGTCCAGGGGTCATTTACCTTTACCTTAGACTGTGATAAGCCTTATATAGCCTGGGTTAGACCCAGGTGTGGTCTGACTCAGTATACAAGGCAGCCTTTTCTTCTGTTGAAAGGGAGAACTCATATTTTGCATAGATAAGGGCATTGAACTGGGGTTTTTTTGTTTGATTTTTAAAAGGGATCTCATAGCAGGGATGGCAAAGACCCGTCTGGGATTCTGGCAAGCTGCTGCCAATCAAAAGAGGAGAAAGAGAGCTATGCAATCCGACACACACATGCACACCCAGCAGAAAACCTCGTATGTCCTACCTGCCAATATGGATGTTGGAGAATTCTGACAAAGACAGAAATGGGAGCAAAAATTGCTGGTGTTCACTTATTCATCCCATGCCTTGAATGGAAACCAATCCAGCAAATAGGAGTGGCATTTGTTGAGGCTGTGGCTGTTGGTCCGCAACTCATACACAATTGATTCCCCTTCCTCCTGTTTGCATTGCGTTTCCTTTGTGCTGAAATGAATGGATTGGAATAGAGCAACAGCAATGTAACTCGCATAATTTCGCCACATCGGGTAACGAGATGGATAGCATAGATTTGGGCAGAAGACGAACGGAAACAGAATGGAAACAGCACTGCGTGCGATCAATGCAGGGCAGAACGGAAAACGATGCAAGTTTCCGAAACACACCAATCTCCTTTTCGGACGGAGGTGCTCAAATGGAAAACGAAAGGCTGGCATCGCAGCATGCCAAAACATCTTATGGACTGGGTGGAGAAAGGTGTTATTTAGCACAAAGGAGTAGGGAAATGTAAGCTAGGACTGTCATATCTGGGTTGTGCCTTTCCTGGCCCTTTTCTCCATGCCCTGTGGAACTTCTGCCTGTTCAGTCAGAAGGGCTAGAAGGTTGCTATCCTGCCTTTCCCACCCCCCTCAACCAGCTCTTATATTGGATAGCTATAATGAATTGTTATAAATAAACAGAGGAACAATTACCACCAACAGATGAATAAACAACGTTCATCAACAATATCTGATATCATACAAAACGTTGGTCTCATTACCATACATTCATTAAAAACGTAACAAAATAATTGCAGATCACACGGCACCATTGGGACACTGAGAGAGAGAGAGAGAGAGAGAGAGAGAGAGAGAGAGAGAGAAGAAATTCAGAAATGGTAAATTAGATTATAAACTGTCTGGCCTTTGATTTTATCTGTACCTTCTGTCTTCCCAGACAAAACCCTGAGGGCCAGAAACTTGGTTTGAGGGGGGGGGACAACTACAACAAAACTGGTATTCTCAGAATTTTATTCTGCTTTTTCTCATGGGCTCATGATTTGTTTGTTTCTCCTGTATCTCATCCTTCTCATGAAGAGCCCAGGGTGGCTAACAGCTATCAATAGCACTTAAAACAACATTAAGAGCACAATTCAAAATTATGTGCATAGACAATATAACAGTCAGTGAAAAATTATGCAGGTAAACTCATTTCCTCTGCGTTCCGAAGGCCTGCAGAAATATGTATGTTTCAATCTGGCATCTAGAACTTTACAAGGATATTGTTCCGTAACTGGGGTGCCACCACCCAGAAGGCCCTGCGGCATGTGATAGTCCCACTGGCCACACTCACTAAGGGCCTCAGTAAGGCCTCTTCCATAGATCATAGAGCCTGGGTTGGCTGGTATTGGGGAAGGCGTTCCTTTGAACCATGTACTAGGACTGCAATACATCTGGGATTTCCCAGACATATCCGGGATTAGTCCATCGGAAATAGCATCCTTAATTTTCCTTAAGAATAGCTCAAGAAAATCCTTAACTTTCCTTAAGTATAGCTCAAAAACTCAACAACTTAGTCAAAAAAGAAAGAAGCTGAACAACTTTGCCTAGTATACAGTGGAACCTCGGCTCCCGAGCGCCTTGGGAGCTGAACATTCCGGCTCCCGAACAAATGAAAATTGGAAGTAATTGTTCCATTGCTTTGAACGTTCTTTGGAAGCTGAACACCCAGCGCAGCTTCCACGGCTTCTGATTAGCTGCATTTTGGTAACATTACTCAGCCGGAGAACTGCAATGCAAAATTCAGAGAAGCTTGATTAGGAGCCCAGCCCACCATAAACCGCAAGCCCTGCCTTCCAGGCCTGCCAAACTCTACAGGGCTCCACCCCAGGCCCCACCTAGGTACCAGAATGTCTGTTTTCAGGAGCAGGCAGCCTTATTTAGCTGACAGGCCACGCTCAGCTTGGTGGGTCTTAAGCCTGTTACAGGACAGCTTGCCATCCTGGTTTCTGAGCTTAACCTCACCATTGGGGATACAAGGGGATGAAAAGCGGAGGCACAGCCTTGATGGAAGCTGTCTTTTCTGTTTCAGATGCAGACAAGAGCTCAGGCCGAGGCTTTGAGTTGTTCTGATGTGCTATTTTTGCAGCACCTTCCTTAGAATAAAAACCGGCGAATGATCGTGAGTTGTGATGGCATGGAATGAGGATGCAATGGAATAGTTGCGTTTTAGACTTGCACGTTGCATCAAACATGGCAAGCATCCTGGAAAGAAATAATGGATACTTGGGGAAACAACAGATTAGCTATTTGTATTTGATTTGGGTGGGGTTTTTTTAATTAAAAAAAAATAGCTTTAAATTGCTTGCACAGACCATGTTGTTTGAAGCAAACAGGTCTGATCTCTTCAGCGTGACTTAAAAATCCATGTTTATTTACTCCTTTATGAATTTATTATCCCCCACATTTCCTCCGGAGATTCCTCGATGCATCTCTTCCCACTTCTATTTCCCACAACAGTCCTGTGAGGTAGAACACAGTCCAAGATTGCTCAGTAAGCTTTGTAGTTGAGTAAGTAGTTAAACCCAGGTCTCTATGGTCTAAATCCAATTGCTCTAAGTGCTGATGTCATACCAGTGTGGATGGGCCATACTGATGTGTGATTTGGACCCAGGGTTCCTGCATAACAACTCCACCTTTTTCACTCAGACCTTAGAGCAGAGAAACTGAGCTTCTTGGTGCCAATGCTCTGAGCATCATTGATTCCCCCAAACATCTCCCCCACTCTGTCAATGTCAGGTGGCAGGAGGAACGTCCAAAGCTGTGACATGTTCTGATGCTTCTGGGGAACAAACAAGGCCTGAAATCTTTAGCTCTAATTAAATGAATAGCATTTTATGCCTCCCCTTGTATGAATCACAGAGTGAATCAGAAGGAGAGAGTTCTGCATGCAGAGGAAGACAAAACCACACACACACACACACAGGGCCGGTGCGTCCATTAAGGCGAACTAGTCAGTTGCCAGGGCGCCAAAATGGAGGGGGCGCTGGCCAGCCTGCCCCTCGCCCCCTGCCGCCGCCCGGTGCCGCCCCAACCAGCGGCGGAGCAAGCAGCTTGGGGCGAAAACCACGGCGGCGGGGGCGCCAAAATGGAGGGGGCGCTGGCCAGCCTGCCCCTCGCCCCCCGCCACCGCCCGGGGCCGCCCCAACCAGCGGCAGAGCAAGGAACTTGGGGTGAAAATCACGGCGGCAGGGGGCGCCCGGCTGGGCAGGGGCGGGGCACTGCTCCGCAACGTGCGTCTTGCGCAATGTTGTCACGTGGCCCGCCCCCTCGCCTAGGGCGCCAAAATTGCTAGCACCAGTCCTGCACACACACACACACACACACAGCAAAGCACTGGAGGTAACACTGCACTTTCAGGCCTTCTCCTTCCAATTTCAGACAGGGGCTCAGTTCAGCTCATCCTCCAAACCATGTTCTGCATCATCATCAATGAGCTGCGGAGTTGAGCACGGTTTCTGCACTCCCCTTCCCGTTTCCTGCATAGCCTTAACCACTGTTTGCCATTCAAAGTGTCCAACTATGCTTAGTTTAACTATGGTTAGTTTCTCCCAAAGTGGAAATCGGAAACCGTGGTTTGGACTGGGTTCCCAGTCCTGCTCCAGAAGGAAAGCACGAACCATAGCTTCGTTTTGGACATTGTGGCTTGACCCATAACAGGAAACCATTTGCGAGTACGGCGGCGAGTTCATAGTTTGGAGCACCATCAGAAGCAAACCACAATTAACACGCATTTTGACCTGTGTTTTCTACTCTGTAAATATAAAGAGTAGTAATCATTTAACTGCAAAGCTGGCAAAGAGGAATTTCTGGACTTGGTACAAAATTCTTGCTCCCCATCCTCACTTGGCCTAGAAAGTCTGTGAATTCTGCAAGTACCGCATTAAGTACACATAAGCATGGCACAGCATCCCCGCTCCAAACTGCAGACAGTTCCCAAATCTTTCCTTGTTTGCAAGCCTGCCTCAGCTGCCATCAAGCTCCCTGGCTGGGTAGCCTAGGATGAGTCAGTCTCCACCTAATCTTAGAAGGGTAACATTATGTATCAATCCTATTTCTATCCAGCATCTAATCCAGATAGCTTTCCACTTGAAATGAGCTGTTGTTGTAGGAGGGCAGACATGCATGTGATTTCCCTACCCACATTATGAAGCCATACATAAGCACATAAAAAGAGCCTGCTGGATCAGGCCATTGGCCCACCCAGTCCAGCATCCTGTTCTCACAGCGGCCAGCCAGATACCCGTGGGAAGCCTGCAAGAAGGACCTAAGCACAAGTGCACACCTCCCTCTTGCAGTTTCCAGAAACTGGTATTCAGAAGCAGAGCATCGCCAGGGAAGGCGACAGTAGATAGTCTTATCCTAAAGCTATTCAAGTTGGTGACCATCAGTGCCTCCTGTGGCAGGGAGTTCCAAAGTTTAACTATGTACTGCATGAAGAAATACTTTCTTTTATTGGTCCTGAATCTTCCAAGACTATCAGATGCCCATGAGTTCTAGTGTTAGGAAAGCGGGACAAATCCTTTTCTCACCAGCTCCACGCCACGCATAATTTTACAAACTTTTATCATGTCACCTCTTACCTTTTCTCTACAGTCCCAGGTGGGCTATACCACCCAAGAGCTTTGGAGGATGGGCAGGAGACAAGCAATCAGGCTGTCCCCGGTGTGCTAGCTGTTGTGCAGAACAACAACAACCGCGAAGTGTGACATGGTTGCTTCTCTGTGGGATTTGCAAACGACAAGACGGGCTGAGACAGAGATGGTGGGAAAGGTCAACGACTGCCAAATGAGGCGAGGGAGTTGTAAGAGACCCAAGAGTCTGACAGCGGCAGAGATGCAGGCTAAGATGATGTGGAAGTGGTCCAAGAAACTCTTGGGTCAATGAAGGTGAAGTTGGAGAGTGAGCAAAGCAGGGATTGGGAAGCTGTGACCTCACATGTGCTGGTGGACTTCAACTACCATATACTGCTGGTCTGTAAGTTATGCTACCAGATACTTTTGGACTACAACATCCATCATCCTGGACCATTATCCATGCTAACAAGAGTCCAACAACAGCTGGAGGGCCACAGCTTCCCCATCCCTGGCATAAAGGGGGTGAACTTGCCGAAAAGACACAGAAATGGTGCTCTAGCTGTCATCAGGACTTACTAATTTTATTTGTTGCATGTATAGTTGTTGACATCTGTCTGTCTCAAGAGACAATGGAGTGCACCTTCACGGGTGAAGTCAAACCACTGTGTTTGCCGCACTGAAGTGACTTCTCCGGGGCGCAAGCCTGGGCAGTGTGCATGGAGGTCCTGGGCTGCCCAGACGACAAGACCCCCACATTTGACCTCACCGATGTGGTCCAAAGGAAAGCAGAACAATATGTTTGGCACCAGCTTGGCAGCAGGAGTGGCCAGAAGGAGGAGTACAAGGCAACATCCAACCGTCTTAGGGACTCCACTTCGGATTTGAATAGCGTTTATTCCTTATTCCTTTCTTCTCCGGAAGATATCCCACAAAGCAGTGGGAGGCTAGGATCAGAGTTTTCCTCCTTGATGGGTTACATTCTCAGGTTGACAAGCCCAATCTGCCCCTCAATTCCCTCTTCAGCACCTGCAGAAAATGCCTTCTTGACCGTTGGACCTACTATTGGTCTTGTCCAGTCAATTCACTGGTGCCTGTCTTCACATACAGGTGGAGTCCCTAACTCACTGAGGGTTTGAGACTCATCGGCTACCCTCACCTGGTTTAGCCGGTCAGTCAAAGCCATTTCCTGGGGTGTGGCCACTGTCACATGCTAATTTTCTAGGAGCCATAGATGAGAGCTGAGTGCAGGGTGGGGACCAAAGCTGGACAAACTACCCCAGAAGGAGCGCGGCATGTCCCCCGTTGGAGGTACTACCTGTCCCCTAACACCCCATACATCCTATTTACACCCCATCATTTTCTCCAAGGAGCTCAAGGTAGCGTACAGGGTTCTCCCCCTCCTCATTTAATCCCCAGAACAACCCTGTGAGGTAGGTTAGGCTGAGAGGCAGTGACTGGCCCAAGGCCAGCCACTGAGCTTCGTGGCCAAGTGGGGATTTGAACCCTTGTCTCCCAGGTCCTAGTCCATTTAATAATAATAATAATAATAATAATAATAATAATAATAATAATAATAATAATAATTTATTTATACCCCACCCATCTGGGTGGGTTTCCCCAGCCACTCTGGGCGGCTCCCAACAGAATATTAAAAACACGATCAAACATTAAAAACTTCCCTAAACAAGGCTGCCTTCAGATGTCTTCTAAAAGTCAGGTAGTTGTTTATTTCCTTGACATCTGATGGGAGGGCATTCCACAGGGTGGGCGCCACTACCGAGAAGGCCCTCTGCCTGGTTCCCTGTAACCTCACTTTTTGCAGGGAGGGAACCACCAGAAGGCCCTCGGAACTGGACCTCAGTGTCTGGGCTGGACGATGTGGGTGGAGACGCTCCTTCAGGTATACTGGGCTGAGGCCGTTTAGGGCTTTAAAGGTCAGCACCAACATTTTGAATTGTGCTCGGAAACGTACTGGGAGCCAATGTAGGTCTTTTAGGACCGGTGTTATATGGTCTCGGTGGCCACTCCCAGTCACCAGTCTAGCTCCCGCATTCTGGATTAGTTGCAGTTTCTTGGTCACCTTCAAAGGTAGCCCCACATAGAGCGCATTGCAGTAGTCCAAGCGGAATATAACTAGAGCATGCACCACTCTAACCACTACACCACACTGGTTCTCTTGTGCCTCCAGGCTGCTCTGAACCTAAGAGATGTCAGGCAGGAAATCCCAGTCTGTGGGCTCCACTGACCTGCTCTGGCCAAATGGGAGGAAATGTAGAGTGATTAACCACACCACAAAGGAAGCCTCTTAACAACAGGTCAGAGTATGGCCTTGGTAATGGTGACCAGGTAAGCCTCGCTCACTGATGCAAGCAACTGGAAGACAAAGGCTTGACCTAAGAGGCAGAGGATAAATAAATAAACAGGAGACAGGTGTAACAGCCCATAGAAAGTAGCCTGGGGAACCAGAGCATGAAGGAAGAGGAGCCCCCCTGCTCACATGTATATATGAAGCAACCAGCCCTTGATCAATGATGCCAGTCCCACAGAGGGCGCCATCTGCACACTGAACAGAGAGGGATGGGAGGGATTCAGGACGGTTTGATTGTAATGCGGAGCTGCCCAATTCGTACTTCCTGCAACGTTACGTGGAACGAAATGCAAGTGTCCTTTGGAATTGGCAGGTTTTGGAATTTCACGAGGCAGTTCTCCGTACGAAGACTGCTTGCAAAAATGCATACTGTATGTTGCAGGAGAAACTGCGTGGAAATGTGTTTGTGTGTGTGAAAATAACTTACAAAAAGGTATTCTTTTGTGGAGGAATTGGTGATAAAAAAAAATGTGTGTAGACAAATCTGCCTGCAAACTGTGTGCATCTGGAGATATACACACTAAAAAGAAAGGAAGACATTTGCACCCTAACAGGGAAATGCAGTGCCATCAACTTACAAGTGGAAAACTGATATGGACAAATTTGTCCATCCTTACTGAGAGGGAGAAGGCACAAAACACACCTGCAGGCCCCAAAACATCTCTGCATCCAAGCTACAGAGCCTCCTCCCAAGCCACTCACCTGGTATGGTGGCTTAGCGTTAGGGCAAATGGGGGGAACCCTTGGCCCTCCAGATGTTGCTGAACTACAGCACCCATCAGCCCCAGCAAGCAGGGCTGGCGCGTCCATTAAGGCAAACTAGGCAGTTGCCTAGGGCGCCAAAATGGAGGGGGCGCTGGCCAGCCTGCCCCCCGCCGCCGCCCCCCGCCGCCCCAACCAGCGGCGGAGCAAGCAGCTTGGGGCGAAAACCGCGGCGGTGGGGGTGCCAAAATGGAGGGGGCGCTGGCCAGCCTGCCCCCCCACCCCCCACGGCGCGCTCCTCATCGGCGCGGGGGCGCAGCTTGGCTCAGGCAATGCGCTCCTTCGTCATTGCCTCAGCTCGCTGGGATGCCGCCCGCGCCGTCGGCGAAGCCCCGCCCCCAGGAGGGCCTCGCGGTCTTTCCAAAGCTGCTCTCCCGTTCCCCTCTCTCGCGCGCCGCACGTTCCTTCCCACTTCTCAGAAAACCTCCTCACGCTTCTTCATTTTGTGAGCTGAGTCACCCGCAGAAAGGAAGCCTCTTGCCGGACTCGCCACGAGGATGGCTGATGTCCGGGGATGATGGGAGTTGTAGTTCAGCAAAGATATGACGGGCCAAAGGTCCTCTGCACCTGCCTGTGTGTCCTGCTTTGAAGAGGGCAGGCCTCTATTTGAGGGAGCCAAGTGCATCAGAAACCAAGGGGAGTTTTGCTTCTCCACCTCTTCTAGGTTAAAGAAAACTACATCATGCGCAAAGACACCCCCCCCCCAAAAAACCACCACCACCCTTAGAGCCACCACCGCTGCCAATTTCTCTGCTGCTTTTGTTTATTTGTATTGCTTATTGCAGAGAGGGAATGTGCCCAGCTGCTGATGTTTATCCTGATTATGTCTCCATTCCTCCAACGCATAAAATATTCCTCCGCCACAAGATTCCGGTGTGATATAAATAGGCAGATTTCTCTCTCTCGCTCGCTTTTTCTTTTTCTGCAAACAAACATACCTAAATGCAAACTCTCGCAAGAGCCCTGACACTCGCACAAAGTTTGACGGCCCGGTTTTGGCAGGCGCTTCTTGTTATCTAGGGCTGATTGGCTGCTTCTTTTATCAGCGTGGCACTCGGAGCAGGAGGTGAGTCTCTCCAAGGAGACATAAAAAGGCTGACAGAGGAGGCAGCAGCCCTTCCTGGAAAACTCCTAACATGGATGCAACTGTGCTGCTTCCGTCTCCAGCCTACAGGCAAGGCGATGCCTGTTTGAAAATTCTGCAGACTGGCAGGGAAAGATGAGGGTGAGGGGCTGGGTCAGCCTTACTGGCATAGCAGGGGTCTTTTAGAAGCGCATTTCTAGCATTGGCACGGATGTGAGGGAGACTGGGATTAGCATTGGGAGGGGAATTGTCTTGGATCTAGGCATGTTTGCAAACCTCTGGTCTTTCAATGGGAGATCTGGGTGTGCTATCAGTTCACAGGAAGAAAGGCATGCACCCTGCCCCAGAACCCTCTGTGGTGCACACATGTTCAGACCCTCCAAGCGTCCCTATTTTCCAGGGACAGATCCCGGATTTACAGAAGACATTCCAGTTTCTTCTTTGATCCCGGAATGTCAGGGCTTCCCCCAAAGAATTCTGGGAACTGTTGCTTGTTAAGGGTGGTGAGAGCTGTTAGGAGGCCCCTAATTCCCTCACAGAACTACAATTCCTGAGTGCGCTAACAATCAATTCATTTTCCTAAAGAACTCTGGGAAATTGTCGTTCTATGACGGGAACAGGCATCTCCTAACAACTCTCCACACGTTTAACAAACTACAGTTCCCAGGATTCTTTGGGAGAAGTTAAAGTGGTATCACAGACCCTCCAAGTGTCCCTATTTTCCAGGGACAGTCCCGGATTTACAGAAGCCATCCCAGTTTCTGATTTGATTCCAGAATTTCCCACTTTTCCTTAGGATGTTCCTATTTTCATCAGAGAAATGTTGGAGGGTATGGAGTTATGCGACGCCCGAGCCAAGGAGATAAGTAACTATACAATCTTTAGAAGACATCTGAAGGCAGCCCTGTATGGGAAGGGTTTTTTTTTTTTTAGTGTTTACTGTTTCATTATGTTTTTATATATGTTGGAAGTCACCCAGAGTGGCTGGGGCAACCCAGTCAGATGGACAGGGTATAAATTATAATTATTATTATATTTCATTATTATTATTATTATTATTATTATTATTATTATTATTATTGACATTCCAATTTTCATCGGAGAAATGTTGGAGGGTATGCAGGTTCCAAATCAACCTCTACTGATTTTCATTTGAAAGCTGACTAATCTCTCTGTGTGTCACACAGAGTTAATATTCACAAGAAGTAGTCAATACACATGTGGTCTTGTGTGTTTTTAGGGTTTAGGAAGAGTTGATGGGAAGACCTTTGGAATTTAAAATTGTATATTGTCCACCATATGGCCAGTCTACACTCAGATGGGTACACTGTTTCTGGGACCGCACTGTTTCTGACTGAAGGTGGTTTGCATGCTTGAACGTTCTCCTTGCATCAATATCTCCCATCCTGTGAAAATGGCTGCAGCACGAGAGTGTTCAATCATGCAGTTTTCAACATTCAGCCAATATATAGTGCAGGCCCAGAAACCCATTAAAACGTGATTTTTCCGAATGTATAGACAGACACTCAGTTTGAGTGATGTGCCAAAGTAGCCCAGTTTCTGTGCCTGGAAAAGCAGAATTCCGCAACCTGTGTGAATTTTTCAAATGAAACTGGTTCGCTTTGCATTGCATAATTCAGCCTGTTTGCTGTAAGAGAAGCGAAGAGCATTGTCAAGTGCTTCAATCTTGACCCTGCTGCGAATCTCAGCTTTTACTTTTTAAACAGTCACACTATGAACCCTTGAGGCTTAACGTCTCCTGGAATGAACCCTGATTCTGGCTGCTGGGGTTTTGTCAGGCATTGCCTACACAATTTCAAGCACACCTGTGCAGCCAGGGAGGGAGGGGGTTCTGCAGCTACCGTGTCCCAGGGGCACGAGGACCTTGCCTGCTCTCCTCCCACTGTGCTTGCCTCGTGCCCTCCCCAAATCTGCTCTGAAGGGTTCTCCAGAAAAGCCTGAGAATCTTCCCCGTCTGAAACCCTGGAGAGAGCCACTGTCACCCAATGATACTGAGTGAGAGGGACCAATAGTCTGACTCATTATAAGGCAGCTTTTTATGTTCTCCTTGGCCAGCTGGACCAACTGGTCCACCCCTGCAGTTTGTGGAGAGATATACAAGAAGAGAAGGGATAGGGCCATCCATCAAACTGGGAAGGGGCACCAATGAAACAGGCCACAATGGGTCCCAGGCCCCTGTAAACCCAGAGCCAACCCTGGTTGGAGGGGGCCCAGAGGGCGCAGCCTATCACCCTCCTCTTTGCACATTTAGCAAACACCTGGAGTCATGAGCAGTGCTTCTGCCTTCCAAGGAAGCTGAGCCATTATGACTGATCTTCTCTTTTCAGACAGGCAGACAGGCTTCCAAGGAATTCCCTGGACTGCAGCTAGGAAGGCGCCGGACAAAGGCTTTGGAGGCTTAGCACGGCTCCTTTTGTCCTGCGCTGTTCTTGGCCAGGTAAACCCTCTACCGTCAGCTTGTTTCCCCATCTGGCTCTCCGCTTCATTTACAGTCTGCAAGACACCCTTCAAGGATCCTTCCTGGACGACCTTTCCTCTGATCTCCTCGCGGCTGTCGCTGGCAACCTAACCTGTCACTTCCTCCCCGTCCCTTTGCAGAAATGATGATGACATCGGTTCCCTTCCCTGAGCTGCCAGATCGCGAGAGCGGTGCTTCTCTTGTCCTTCAGGAAAGGGTGTCCAGCCGCTGCTTCTCGGATTTGTCTCGGCTGTGGGTGTTTCCCCCGCCCCCGGGGGAAGGTGGAGGGGATGAGGTTTAGCAGCAGCGTCTAAGCCTCGGCTCCCCCGGTATAAGACAACAGGTACAAATCATAGGCTGCCACTGCAACCTTCCCTTTTGACAAAGCAGACGCCGCATCGCTCTGCTGAATGCTAGCCCTGCTCAGTCTTTATAACACATCCGATCAAGGCAGATGCCTCTCACGCCCATTCCCAGAGCTGCCCTGCCTTAAATCTGGGTCCTTGACAGCTCTTGGAGCTTCCATCAAGCATCACAGAGGGTGAGAGCGTAGCTAGGTGCAGGGGTATAGCATGGGCGGCCAGGGGAATGGTATCCCTGAGTGCATTGGGGGGCGGGGGCGAAACCAGGCACCCGTCAGGGGTCTCTGGACCCCACAGCCCAGCCTTGCCTTGCCATCATGACCCCGGCACCCTCACCTGGACAACCTTGGAGGGATGCACCTGCCAAGGGCCATGCTGGCTGGCTGGGCTCCCCCCTGCATGGGCAGGCAGGCAGGTGGTGCAGCACAGCCCTGTGAACCCTCCATGCCCCATGCCCACCCGGCGATGGTGAGGGCTGGGCTGGCGCAATGGGTATTGTTCACCCTCTGTGCACTGCCACCAGTCCTGCCTGGTGCGTGCGTATGTGCAAACATGCCCGGGCACCAGCAAAGGAAGCACCGCCACTGATCAGGTGAGCTGCCTGGCTGTTTGGGGCTTAAGAGGCTTCTTAGGGCAGGAATAAGGAAACTGGTGGTCCTCTGGATTCTCACTGTTGGGCTCCAACTCCCATCAGCCGTAGTCACTATGGCCAGTGGGCAAGGATGGTGAGAATTGCAGTCCATCAGGGTCTTCTTCTAAAGCCATCCAAGTTGGTGGCCATTATTATTTCCTGTGGAAGGGAGTTCCATAGTTTAACTATGTGTTGTGTGATCTCAAGCCCAGAAGGGCTGGGCCTGACAAGACCCAGGGCCAGCCACTGTGCAATAATAACTATGACTAGACCTGCATGTATTCTGTAGCCCAGGGGAAGTGGCTGACCTTGGGGCCTCAAATTTCAGCAGCACCCTTTGTGATGCTAAAGTTCGGTGCCCCCTCGCCTCTCACACCACATTCTAAATAATAGTTTTGGCGTCCCCTAGCTCAATGCAACTGAACCAGTCGCACTCCACTCAATCTGGACCACAATTCCCATCATCCCTGACAATTGGCCAAGCTGGCTGGGGCTGATGGAGTCCAACAACATGTGGAGGTTGGAGATAGTCCACGTTGACTATCCTTGGTGCAACCATGGAATTCAAGGGCAGACATTAGGCTTCGGTATCTTTCATGTCTCAGCTCTTTATTTTTTAAGCATTCAGGTTTCCAGATGTCAAGAAAATGCATACCCCGTAACATTTTGGGAGGCTAATTCAGAGCATCTCCTAACCCCATGACCCAGTTGCTTTCCCCTTCCCTGCCACTGCCCATTCCTTGCCCACCCACTCACTGCTACAACCCTTTCGCTCGCCTCGTCCCCCTCTCCTACCTTTGTCTGCCGTCTTCCAAGTCCTGCTCTGCAGCCTTGGGAAATGCCTGCCGCAGCCTAGCAAGAGGTTGGCCCAGCCTGCACAGGGTCTGGAGATACCACGCAGACCAGACCAGCTTTCTCTTCCTCCTCCTGCACTGTAGATGTACTTCCAGAAGTGCCATGGCGAAAGGAGGGAGAGGAGTGGTGATGCATGAGGTCAACGTACGTTTTCCTTCCGTTATTTGTTCCTGCGCTCTGGTGTGAGCCAACTGACTTCCACCACAGCACAGAACCAAAAAAACACCCATCTTTTGGTCCCATGCTCTGTCACAGCCAGAGCACAGGAGCCAAAATGGGATGTCCAGGATTGGGTTTAGAAGCCAAGGCGGCTTCTGTCAATCCAGGACGTCCCAGTAAAATTGGAACACTTGTGTGAGCTATATCTCATGAAATCTTGGAAACCTTAGGCAGGGCAGAGCTAGATTTCCAGTCAAGGTTTCAAGGCCCTTCAAAACATTTTAGGCCTTGCCATGACCAGTGCAAGCAGAATAAAGTATGCATAATGAACAAAGCTCATGCAAAAAAAAAAATGCTTAATTTGAATGATTCTCATGAATCTTAACTTTGTGCACGGCATTTTTTAGTGAGGAGCACACGCAAACCTGGGTAGGCTCAAAGCTGTGTTCTTTACAGGTTTGCACCTTCAGGAGGCTCTCTGCTTCGATCTGACCCAAGAAGTAAGGTTCTAGATCTCATGGTCATTGAGAAACATCTCGGTCCACTTCCCCACCTTCCCTCCAACTCTCACACATGCACAGAGCTTGAATCAAAGAAGGAGCTGAAGTCTACAAACCCAGGTAAACGGATGTCCCTCAGCTTGTTTGCATGGGTTTATTTCAGATCACAGAAACTGGGCTACTCAGTTACAGAATCTGGGTTTTGATTTTTGACACGGAGCACGTGGGCAGAGGAGGGGCCTTCCGGTGTGACCTTTATTGTCTCCTTGCAATTCATATGCAGATCCAGCTTGTTCCTTGTCACACAGAGGCCCCCGGAGGAGTCTATCTGGGAAAGTGAATGAGCTTCTGCTACAGGGCGGGCTGGAGGAGGGCCAAATGTTTCCTGTAGAGGTTTCTGCACCCTTGTCTGACTTGTCATGTTCCTTGAAGGTTTCCTGCTACACACAGTACAGCTGCGAACCATTTCAAGGATACAATAGCACCTTGCTACGCTTCCCTGACAGGTTTAAGAGCAGTTTATACCTTCGGCAGGATCCAGGCGGCATAGCTTCTCCCGGACGGTGCCACTTCAGGCTCTGTCTAGGTGGGTTGTTGTCAGGTTTTCATCTGTTTGCTTGGCATTATTTGCATGTCCCCCCCCCCATGAGGAATGAAGCATCTGCCTGATGCAGGGGGTGGGAAACAGACTGTTTAGGAGAAAATTTTTTTGTGCAGGTCATTTTTCCTGACCTGCTAATTTTCTGCACACCGTACTTTCCCCCTCTCTCTTTCACGCAGGAGCACCAAAACACACATGCAGCAACGCTTTGCTGGCTGAAGCAGCCCAACCCAGAAAACCTTTACCGCTTGAGTCTGCAGAACTGATAACCCGAGAGCCTCAGACCACCAGTTTAGCATTAGCCAAGGGTGCTGGTAAAGAAATGACTTTGTCCTGGAAACGCTGCTTTCACACTTTCCGTGACATTGGCAGGGGTGGCTTGGATGAGGGGTAGCCAACTGGCAGCCCGCAGGCAGCATCCGGCCCATGGTTTTGTTTGGCTCCTGTGACCCTGCAGAAAGCCTTCTGGATAGAGGGCAGGAGGATGAAGGGGCAGAAATGCCTCTGCTTCCTCTTCCAGCTGGCTCCAACGAGGGCAGAAGGACTACACCTCCGTGGTAGAGCATCTGCTTTGCATGCAGAAGGTCCCTGGAGGTCCCTGGCATCTCCAGGCAGGGCTAGAAGGAAGTCCTATCTAAAATCCCGGAGAGCCGCTGCCGTCAATTTGCACGACACTGAGCAAGGATGGACTAATCTCACGTGGTATTAAGCAGCTTCCTCTGTCTTAGTGCTGTGCTGAAAAGGTCTCCCTTGGATGTGCTTGACCCTAACTATTCTCCATCGGTTAATAAGAAATGCATTTGGAAATTATCAACTGGGAGAGAAAATTTCAGTGAAATGCTCATGGGTGCAACTTTTCTGTTGTGCTCACGGTTTACCTTACGTCTGAGATGGCTGGGGGGGCATCTTTGAGTGTCCTTTCTGTCACTCTACAAATCATCTCTCCAGTGGCCTGCGCTCTGCAGCCTTCCTAGGTGCCCACCCTTCAATTAAACCCCAGGGAATGACATTATAGGGGTGCATGGCTATCTCCTCCAATGGACCTTTTTTCAGATCAGGAAGCTCAGGCAGTGAGGGAGGCTGCAGAATGATGGATATATGTTGTCTAGAAAGGAGGAAAAAAACATGCACATCATCCTTGGCGTCCTCGCCATGCTGAGGTTAAGCTCCACACCCACTGAAATTGTACAAAATTTCCCAGGAATGAGGCAGAAAACTGGAAGTTTCTTTTGCAGAGGAAGAAAGTGTTTGAGCAACCACAGAACAGATTTCAGGACAGCACTATGTCTTCCAAACACAACATCTTCCAAACACTACATCTTCCTATACCCAAAGTGGAAGGGAAGACAGTACAGCCAGAAGATGTGGTGATGGCCACCAGCTTAGACGGCTTTGAAAGAGGAGGTGCTGAAATGGGTATTTGTCATTATCGCTATGTGGAACCTCCAGGTCCCACCCGATGCCAGTTGCTGAAGAGCAACTTTGAGCAAGGACTATTGCCTTCATGAGCTGCTCTTACATTCACGGAGGACAAGGCTATCAATGGCTACTAGCCATGATGACTGTGCTCCACCTCCATTGTCAGAAGCATCACAGAGTGCTGTTGCACTGACAGCCAGCTTGCCACTGGTTTCTGGTTGGCCATTGCCAGAACAGGGTGCTGGATTAGATGGGCCATTGGCCTAATCGAGCAGGCTCGTCTTATGTGAGTTTCCGGGAGACATTTGTTTGGCCATTGTGGGAAGCAGGATGCTTGATTAGATAGACCAGTGTTTCCCAAACTTGGGTCTGCAGCTGCTTTTGGACTACAATTCCCACCATCCCTGCCCACTAGGCCTGCTAGCTAGGGATGATGGGAGTTGCTGTCCAAAGAAAGCTGGAGACCCAAGTTTGGGAAACACTGAGGTAGACCTTTGGTCTGACCCATAGGGACATAGGAAGCTGCCTTATACAGACCACGGCCCCATCTAACTCAATATTGCCTCCACTTATTGGCAGCTGCTTTCTGTGAATTTTGGCAGGGGTCTCTCCCAGCCCTACCTGGAGATGCTGGGGACTGAGTTTTGGACGTTCTGGGTGCAAAGCAGATGCTCTACCACTTGCTGGCTGGTAGAGGCTCCACCATCCAGGAAGATGCTTCTGCTTATGGAAAAGGCAACTCAAAGTATTCCTACCCTCACTAGAGCTAACCAGTGCCAACAGCAGTAGTTCCATAGTTCTGTTCCACCTGGACTGTCTCCTCTCCCACCATGGGGCCTTTGTCCAATTGGTATCCAATTGCCCTGCAGGGAACAACATGTTTATGCTCTGTTTTAATTTTAAGTGTGTGGTTCTTGGCGTGTCCATTTGACGTCCATAAATGCTGCAAGCTGCATTAGAGGCCTGCAGTTGAAAAGCAGGATGTGAAACTGCTAAATAAATAGCTGCAAATCAACCACAAACCTACCCCTAAGAAGCTGAGTGGCACAGATGGGGAACATGTAGACTACAGCTCCCATCTTCCCTTGGCCCTTGGCCATGCTGGCTAGGGCTAATGGGATTTTGAGTCCAACAACATCTCAGATTTAAACTGTTGGCAGCGTTGGCACGGTTGGCAAGGTGGGCAGCCACTATTGGTGCCCATGGAAGCATAGATGCAGAAGACCAATGTGGCAATCACGGTTATCTACAGCCGTTCAAATTTGACATATGCCATAGTTGCTGACTACACTAACCCCTATGCCAACAGCAAACTGATAGTACCAGCCAGGATTGGGAAAATATTCTAAACTCATGCAAGAACAGCAGGAATAGGGAGGGTGTTTGTGATTGCTGACTTTCAGCTGTCTGGTCCCGAGGTCACCAAAGATGCCCAGACAGGAACTTCATCAGATTTGGTAGCACAGGGAATTCATTGAAAACTCTGCCTTCAGCACGTTCACCCTGCTGGTCCCAATTCCAAACTCTGCTGTTTCAGCAGAAAGTGCTATTGGAATCTGTTTGGTCACTTGGGGTGGTATACAATGCTAGTGCTACTCAAAGCAGTCCTACTAAAGTCAATAGACATGACTAACTCAGATCCATTAATTTCAATGAGTCTACTCGGAGTAGAAGGTAATTTGAGACGACCCATCAGTGGAAACCAAGGACTGGCCTAGACAGAGCTTTGGTTTGATTCAGCAAGGCGGCTCTTAACGTTGGAACAAATACATATTAATAATGGTTCAATTAAAAGACACACACAAAGGAATTTGTTGTTCGGCATTGTCGACATGTCCTGGAACATGGAGCAGTTTGGGGAAGTAATGGAATTTTACTGGGAGTTTAGGTGGAAGTTTCTTGGAAATCCAGAATGCAGCCTTTGTAACAGCCTCACAACCAAATCATTTCTGCCGTAACTATAACAACACCAGCAAGAATGCTGTGGCCGGGATCCAGAGATGTACTTCAGGCATGCCCGAGGGCTTGGGTACATCCAGTGGGATTTCTTCCCTCCTTTGAAAAGCAGTCCCCACTCCCCGTCAGTACCATTTCGCAAATTGATTTGGGATTCCCTTGCCATGTGGCAAATCTCCAAATCTCTCTTGGGTGTGCCAAACTAGTTGCGCGAGTTCTTTGGAATCTTTGGGGCTGTTCTCCATTAGTGCTGATAATCGAGAATCAACATCAGCATTGCAAATGATGTCCAGGCCGGTGCCCACCCACTTGCATTATTAATAAAGGATGCTCCCAACAATAATAGGAAAGGCAGCCTCTGATTTCAATCAATGCCTTCAATGATAACTGAGAGCTGTTTTACCAAAGCTGTGTACACAGTATACATTTAAAGCACACACACATTGAAAAAGAATAATGGGAACAATAGTTTAAGGCTGCTGGAATGGTGGACCTGTGAGAGCTGAACTACAGTTCCCAGGATTCTTTTTTGGGAGGAGGGGTGCTTTAAATGTGCTTTAAACAATATACACAGCCTGAGTCTTAACTGTTAAAGCCCTCTCTCTCTGTTAAAGAAATCTTAAATCAATTAACTGTGAGTTTTAGTTGATTGATCAACTGATTAAATCTGCATACATTTGCATATGAATACAACACTGGGGGGAGGGGCACTCTTTCTTTGTTTTTAGGTTATGCATGCATGTGTCATCATCTCAGAGAAGACACTCCCTCCTGTGTCAGGAGATAGGAGGTAGACCTCACTAAGAATGAACAATCCAACCATAGATTTAAGAATCGCCCCGCTCGATCATCCTAAATGACTATTGAGGTCCAGAATCCTCTTTCCACAGTGGCCAATTAGATGCCATCTGGAAGACCCCTCATCAAGGTATGAAGTCTCCTAGGACATAGTAATCAGTTGCATGCTGCCTCTGATTCTGCGCCCAGATTAGTAGTTATTGATAGCCTTATCTACAATGAAGCTGCCTGATTCCCAAGCTGCCTGATTCCCATTTAAAAATACCTAAGTTAGTGGAATTGAGTACTTACATTTACTTTTCAAATAAATAAATAAATAAATAAATAAATAAATAAATAAATAAATAAACTGTTCCCCTTTAATTTGGAGTTCCTTTTTAGTTGATCAGAAGGCTTTTAAAAAATCCAACTGATTAATCAACGCTGTGCATATATACTTGGAAATAACTCCTACTGCAGAGGTGGGGGACGTGAGTCCTTCCAAAAGTTACTAGACTCCAACTCTCATCAGCCACAGTCAACGTAGCCAATGGGCAGGGATGAGGGACCCGTGGCCCAGAAACATCTAGAGGCCCACAGGTTCCTGCCCTACTGTGAAGGTAGCCGATGGGTCTCAAACCCTCAGTGAGGGACTTCCCCTGCATGTGAATACAGGCTCTGGTGGACTGAGCGCATGAGACTAATAGTGGGTCCAATGGTCAAGAAGCCAGTTACTGCATGTGCTATAGAGGGAAGTTAGGGACATGATGGGGCTTGTCAACCTGGGAAGGTAGCCCATCTAGGAGAAGGGAAACTCTGGTGCTAAACCTCTGCTGACTTGCGGCTATAGTCATTTGTGAGAAAGCCTTTGGGAAGAAATCCTGAGGTAAAATCTGCACCCGCTGCCTTGTGGGACATCTTCAGGAGAAGAAAAGGCTAAGGAGTAAACCCTACACAAACCCGGATTGGAGTCCCTAAGACGGTTGGATGTCGCCTTGTACTCCTCCTTCTGGCAACTCCTGCAGCCAAGCTGGTGCCAAACATGTTGCTCTGCTTTCCTTTGGACCCCATTGGTGAGGTCAAGAGGGTCTTGTCATCTGGGCAGGACAGGACCAGCACACACACTGCCCAGGCTTATACCCCAGTGAGGTCACTTCAGTGCTGCCAATGCAGGAGGCAGCAGTTATGAGTTATCAGTCTCTGCAGCCATGGCAGGCGCTGTGATTCTCCAGCAGCTTGACTTCACCCCTGGAGGCACACTCCGTTGCTCTCGAGTCAGACAGATGCCAACGACAAGCTAGTAAGGAGAAATTCCTCCCTGGTTAAGGACAAATTCCTGCTATGCTTCCACAGTTGGAGGCAGTAATGTTTCTGAATACCACTTGCTAGAAAACATGGGGGGGGGGGCAAGCAATGCTTTTGTGCTTGGCGGTTTCCCTCAGTCACATGTCTGGCCAATGTGCAAACAGGATGCTGAACTAGATGAGCCATTGGTCTGATCCAACAGAACATCTTTTTAAGTTCTTAGGTTCTCAATTGAGCTTAGCATTGCAACCTAAATATTGAAGCCCTGCAGGATGGATGGATAGCCACATATAGATTTTTTTGTGCATGCCACTATCATGTGCAGGGAGGAACGCACAAAACTGGCTGGAGAAATTTGGGCTTTTCTGAGACTCCTTGCTCTCATTTCTCAGACCGCAAGTTGTGTTAAAAACAAAAACACACACACACAACTTCCAAGATATGCTTGAAAGAGTGTGGGCAATACCTGCTGAAATCTCAGGTGCCAGAGAGGTGGCTGAGAACAGTTTCTCAGTGGTCATTGAAGGGAAGTAGAATTCCTGAATAGCAAACTGCCCTTCCCTGTAATGAGTCAAACCAGAATAAATGATGGAACATTTTAAGTAAAGACCACAAAATTAATTATGCAATAGAAATCAGGCAACACTGCTCAATTTGCATAACAGGTAGATAGCCGTGTTGGTCTGTCATAGTCAAAACAAAATAAAAAATTCCTTCCAGTAGCACCTTAGAGACCAACTAAGTTTGTTCTTGGTATGAGCTTTCGTGTGCATGCACACGAAAGCTCATACCAAGAACAAAATTAGTTGGTCTCTAAGGTGCTACTGGAAGGAATTTTTTATTCAATTTGCATAACTTAGACAAGCCCCAGAATTCAGTTTCTCCTTGTGCAAAGTTTGTATACCTGGGTGCAGGACTATATTTTACTAATTATATGGGGCAGGTTTAATTTTTTAAAATTTATTTTGGAGCACTCACAACCCTTGTTAGGGCTCTGTAGTTCTGGGGAGAGAAGTTCTCTTTACTTTCTCCTCCAATGTCCTTTCCCCCAAGGAACTGAGAAATGAGACCTTTAGCTGACTTTTTACATCAGTTAGTGGTCTAGGATCCCTCTCTCAGAATTAAGTCCTATTACTTGGCGGATTTTGAGGCAAACGTCACACAAAGGATGACCGATTTTTGGCATTTGTGCAGCCAGAATCAGACTGAAATTTGCAGAAGTAAATCCGATTAATTGCAAGGAGGAACATTTGTTCCACTCGATGATCCAAATTGCGCCGACGGACGTATAAACCTGTCTGCTGCTTTTTATCCCAGCCATGAGTTTGTCTCCCTGCCTACCTGTTTCTTTTTTTAACCGTTTCTTTGCAGCAGGATATTGGGTTGGCCCCAAGCCAGCTACCGTAATAGAGAAATAAAAGAAAATATGCACCTTACACAAGTCTACAGATTTAAACAATGAAAACATTCGAGATTCTGTTCTAAGAAATACAGAATGTATTCAGCTTCAGTTAGACATGGGAAAAGACAAAGATGTAGATCATTGCGGCTTCTGCTCAGAGTCCTCACACACCGAAATCAGCAGTGGCTGGTGATTCTCTGGCAGGAAGTACCTATAGCCACTGCAAATAACTGGTAGGAGGGCTGACACCCACACCAGACATTTAAAGCACTTTTATATGACTTTGAACAGTCACCACATTCCCCCAAAGACTCCTGGGACCATAGGTGCCAACTCCCTGGGGCCCTAGGTGCCTGAGCATCCACAAAAATTCCCCATGAAGGGGCTGGGCACCCACAAATTTCGGTACCAGGGCCATTCATGCTGTGTGGCACCTGTGGCCCCGGGCACCCACAGTCGCAGGGCCAAGTTGGCACTCCCGCCTGGGACCTGCAGTTTGTTAAGGCGGTTGGGGAATCACTGCTCTGTGAGGGCTCCCCTAACAACCCTTAGCACCCTTAATACACACTGCAATTCCCAGGATTCTCTGTGGGAAGCCATGACTCTCTAAAGTGGCATGATGCTGCTTTAAAGGTACAGTGTAGATGCGAACTTAGCCAACATCATATAAGCCAGGAGCGGAAAACTCTTTTCCGCCCAAGGGCCACATTTCTTATTGGGCAGCTTTCTGACGGCTGGCCAATAGGGGACAGTCCTAGCATGCAAAAGTCAGAGGTTTCTCTCTCCATTCAGGCAGTAGGTGTTATTACAGTTTGATACATTTCAGCCAACCAAAGTATTATTATTATTATTATTATTATTATTATTATTATTATTATTATACTGCCCTTCATCCAAGGATCACAGGCTGGTTCACAAGTACAGTGGTACCTCGGGTTACAAACAACTCGGGTTACAAACACTTCGGGTTACAGACTCCGCTAACTCAGAAGTAGTACCCGGTTAAGAACTTTACCTCAGGATGAGAACAGAAACAGCGTGGCGGCAGTGGGAGGCCCCATTAGCTAAAGTGGTACCTTAGGTTAAGAACGGTTTCAGGTTAAGAACGGACCTCCAGCACAAATTAAGTTCATAACCAGAGGTACCACTGTACTGGAAGAAGAGGCAGGGCTAGCCTGGAGAATGTCCCAAGTGCCAGGAAAAGAAGCCTCAAAGAGATCCATTTGGTCCCTGAACCTGAGATCACAACCCTTGATGTGCTAAGAACGTAACTGTTCGCTGATGATAAGCTCCTGGCACAAGATTCGGACATCACCAGAGCCTGCGGCTAGCCAATCAGCAAACAACACCTTTGCCTGGTGCTGACTAAGGCTGACACATGCAGCAGAATGAGATGGTGGAATCCCAAGGTAAGGGGCAGTGAGTGGACTTTTCCACTTCAATCCAAAGGTTGAGGCTCCAGTTTTGAATGCTTCTGCAAGGGAGAGGGAGGGAACAAACTCCCCGTAATAATATTTTATATTATTTTACAAAGGGAACTATTTTAAAATTGTGACACACAAACACACACACACACACACACACACACACACACACACACACACACCCCCTTTGTAATTCTTGGTCAGGCACATCCAATGAAGCTGAATGTTTGAATATGCAGGATGGACAAAGGAATGCATTTCTTCAAGTAGAGCAGAGCGAAACTATGGAACTCACTGCTGCATGAGGTAGCGATAGCCACCAACCTAGCATCACAGAATCATAGAATCGTAGAGTTGGAAGGGACCCCAAGGGTCATCCCCGCTTCAATGCAGGAATATCAACTAAAGCATGGCAGATGGCTTAAAAACCTCCAAGGAAGGAGAGTCCACAACCTACCGAGAGGGACCATTCCCTGAATGGCTTTTAGATAGCAAGATCAGGCTATCAATGGCTACTAGCCATGTTGGCTATATTCTACCTTCATTGTCGGAGACAATGACCAGTTGCTGGCCAGCTCCTGCTTGTGGGCTCCCCATTGGCCACCGTGAGATCAGGGTGCTGGACTAGATAGGCCTTTGGTCTGGGACCCAGTACGGTTCTTTCTGATGGATGCCATGATAGCACATGCACTCAGGTTAATCATGTCAACCTCACTGCCAGGCACAGGTTTTCCAGGTGCCACTTCCACCGAAGCTAACTTGGAGAAATCACAACCGACTATTCTGCCATTGACAAAGTTGAGAGTGCCAATCATATCGAACCTATAGCAAAGCCAATGGTGTGGCATCACCGCCATGTACTCAACAATCAGGATCAAAGCAATCTTCAGCGGCTGACCACTCGGTACGTACAGTATGGTTTAGTGCCACTGCTGTGGAAACTCTGCAAGTAGCTGGCAGCCCGTGCCATCAAAACCGACAGGTACAAATTGGACATTAACAGATTTAGACTGGAAATCAGAAGGCAGTTAATATTAAGAGGTGTAAAATTATGGGGCAGTCTCCCCGGAATGCCGATTTGAGCGAAAAGACCCTTGTGAACATAGGGAAGTTGGATAAATTTAGAGGGGATCAACTGGTGATTACTTTTCTCAAGCTTCATGGGAGTCGGAAAGGTTTTGTTTTGGCCCAGCTTCTCCTTTGCATGCAGAAGGCTGGCTCTGCCATTAGGCAGTATGAGGCACCCGCCTCAGGCGGTTTGATCTTGAATGTCATGAAAGGGCAGCAAATTGTTAGTTACTGCATTTCTATTGCCAGAGCGCTGGAGAGATGCTTATTTTCTGCCTCAGGTGCCAAAATAACCCAGTTGGCCTTGGATAGCATGCACCTTGACTTGGGGCAGGGGTGCATTTGCAACGAGGCAGCGCATGGTCTTGGGCCAGGCGGCTGAGATGCAGCCAACAAAATGCCAGTCTGGATAGATCTGTAGATGTGGGGAAGTGCTGTGGCTCAGTGGCAGAGCACATGCTTTGCTTGCAGAAGCTCCCAGGTTCAATCCTCGGCATCTCTGTGCGGCACTGGAAGAGGCGCATGGAGAAACCATGGAGAGCTGCTGACAGCACTGAGCTATATGGATCAATGGTCTGACTCAGTGCTTTTCCCCCAAGAAAAATAGGTGCCTCAACTCACCACAAAGTTGTTACAATAAGTCACCAGGTGACTCAGAGAACCCTGAACAGATGCCAGTTTGCCAGCAACTGTGTTCACCACCCATGGAGGTGCTTAAAACTATGGCAAGCTGTCTTCCTAGCTGGTTTTAGGGGTTGCCCCTGGTTCTGGTGCAGGTCAGATAAATGTGCTTCCATCTCCCTTGTTCTCTTAGATTTGGGCGAATGGCTAGGGCAGCTTGGAAGAAGAAAAGGAGGAGGAGGAGGAGGAGGAGGAGGAGGAGGAGGAGGAGGAGAAGAAGAAGAAGAAGAAGAAGAAGAAGAAGAAGAAGAAGAAGAAGAAGATTTGGGCGGATGGCTAGGGCAGCTTGGAAGAAGAAGAAGAAGAAGAAGAAGAAGAAGAAGAAGAAGAAGAAGAAGAAGAAGAGGGGGAGGAGGAGGAGGAAGAGTTTGGATTTGATATCCCGCTTTATCACTACCGGAAGGAGTCTCAAAGCGGCTAACATTCTCCTTTCCCTTCCTCCCCCACAACAAACACTCTGTGAGGTGAGTGGGGCTGAGAGACTTCAAAGAAGTGTGACTAGCCCAAGGTCACCCAGCAGCTGCATGTGGAGGAGCGGAGACGCGAACCCGGTTCCCCAGATTACGAGTCTACCGCTCTTAACCGCTACACCACACTGGCTTGAGGGAAGGGCCCTCAAGCAAACATACGCACGTGCAATGGTAGAGGCCTGCCTGGAAAGCTTAAAGCCTGTGTTCTTCTGCCTTTGCCTTTCTTTGGTCACCTAAGGTAGATCTACCAGGTATGTTTAGCCTGAGTAAGAGAAGACTGAGGAGCAGCACAGTAGCATCCTTCCAACAAGGCTGGTTTGCTATTGCGCTCCCAAGGCAGGCAAGAAAAGACCAAACTGGCTTAAGTTGCAGGAGGGCAGATAGCAGCTGAACATTAGCAGAAACTTATTGATGGTATGATCTGTTTGAGAAAGGAACCAATTACCTAGGGCAGTGGATGAGCTCTCCCTCACTGGAAGTCTTCAGGCAGAAGCTGGGCAGCCATCTGTTTAGGGTGGTCTAGCTCTGGATTCATAAGAACACAAGAAGAACCTGCAGGATCAAGCCCTAGGCCCATCTAGTCCAGCATCCTGTTCCCACAGTGGCCAACCAGATGCTTGTGGGAAACCTCCAATCAGGACCTGAACACAAGCACATTCTCCCCTCCTATGGCTTCCAGCAACTGGTATTCAGAAGCATTATTTCTTCCACGAATTTGTCCAATCCTCTTTTAAAGCCACCCAGTTCCCCTTAACTGAGCAACTCTATGATTCTGGGATCTATTAGCACATTCAGCGACTGCACACACACCATACTTTGAAAGGACGTGACTTGCCCAAGAATCCCAGGAACCATAGTTTGTTCCAGGTGCTGGGAATTTTAGCTGTGTGAGAAGGTACAGTTCCCAGAAATCTTTGCAGGGAGCCATGTGAATGTGAATGTACGGTGTGTGATAGTGTATGTCTCCATGCTAAGTGCTGGGGACAAGCCAGAATTGTGTTGTGGTTAGACCGTAAGACTAGGGCCTGGGAGACCAGAGTTCAAAACCCCACTCCACCATGATGCTCACTTGCTGACCTTGGGTGAGTCACATCAGCCTAACTTACCTCACAGAGTTCCAAAAGGCATTTGACTGGCTAGTGTGGGAAACAGGGTGCTAGGCTAGATGAAGCTTTGGTCTTGCCCAGGGGTGTGCACAGATATGCTTTTTCTTACTTCCTGAACTTTTGGAGAAGATGCAAACCTGACCTTTTCGACAAATTCACGGAGGGTTGGGCTATTGACAGACTATTAGCCACAGCAGCTGAATGGAACCTTCAGGTCCAGTGATAGCCTACCTCTGAGCACCATGTAGCTTTCATGTCTTGCTCATTAGCTTTTAGACAAGTCAGACTAATGGTCCATCTAATGGACCATTGTCCACACTCACTGGCAGCAGCTTTCCTGGGTTTCCCCAGCACAGCTTGGAGATACTCCAGGGATTGAGCCGGGGAACTTCTATACTCAAAGCAGAGGCACTGAGTTACAGCCCCTCCAACCCCACAAAAAAATTAGAATTAGATTTGTTCACCGGTCTTCCTGTTGCTCCTATCCATCCTTTGCAATGGCAAAGGATATTAAGAAGCTGGAATGTGTACAGAGGAGGGCAACCAAGATGATCAAGGGTATGGAAACCAAGCTTCATGAGGAACGGTTGAGGGAGTTGGGTATGTTTGGCCTGGAAAAGGAGACTGACAAGAGATATGATAGCCAAGTATCTCAAGGGCTGTCACATGGAGGAGGGAGAATGCTTGTTTTCTCTTGCTCTGGAGGCTGGGGCCCAAACCAACGGCTTCAAGTTGCAAGAAAGGAGATTCTGACTAAACATCAGGAAGAACTTTCTGACATTAAGAGCTTTTTGACAGTGGAGGTGGTGGACTCTCCTTCCATGAAGGTTTTTAAGCAGAGCTTGGATGGCCATCTGTCATGGATGCTTCCATCGAAATTCCTGCATTGCAGGGGGTTGGACTAGATGGCCCTCCGGGTCCCTTCCAACTCTTCAGTTCTATGAGTCTATAAAATCGCAGCGTTCCGATAATCAAAACCAGTAGGTACATGGTCAGTAACAGCCAGTGCAAATAGCACAAACTCAGACAACCTCATCCTGACACTCCCAGCCATACTAATGCCTGCAACAGAAATACCTCTGCAGCCTTCCACGCCACTGCCAATACTGCTGAACAAAGAAGTAATCCCAATCATATCAGCTGGGAGTAGATGTCAATCATGCATGCAAATAAGCAGGAATTTCAAGGAGTTGTACTTTCTGTGTCCTGAGCCTGACGTTACACGCCTCAGATTAATGTTTGAAGTGGGAGAAGCAGACATGCTCCCTGCGCGGGAACAACTGAACCATTTCCCACCATTGGCAGCAGGGCGGGATGGGGGTGTTGGCGGGGGGGGGGGTCCCACAAGCCACTGCACCTTAAAGCCAATCAGCCTGATTTACACTTTCACTTCCCAGTCTGATACACAGATTGGGGTGGAGTTACTCTTTGGCTTTCGCACTTCTGCATTTTGTGAGACACTTCTCATCTAAAATAAAACCCCACACATGCACATAAGCATGTGCATTAGATGCATATTTTAGTTCCAAATCGGGGGGGGGGGGAATGCTTATTTTAAAATGAAACATATACAGAAACATGCAAACATATATCTTTTTAGAATGGAATGTGTGCAAAATATGTATTTTACATTTGAAGGTGTACAAAAATGCCTTTTCCTGCAGGTTTTTTTTTTTTTAAGAAAACATTATTGCAGAATGATGTTGAAACTGGGAAGAAAATATTTAGAATCAGGCATGGATCAGGAATTCAGTGATAGGGCCACACTTTGCTTGCATGAGATGCTCGCAGTTCAGTCCGATATTTTCAGTTATAGGAACGCATAGGAACACAGGTCCCATACCACAACCATCTATTTGCCCACCTAGCCCAATATTGTCCACTCTGACCAGCAGCAGCCCTCTAGGATCTTGGGTAGAAGTGGGCTTTCACAATGCCAGTTACCTGCTCCTCTTAAGTGGAAATGTCGAAGAATTTTACCCCATTCAAAGCATCTGTTCTACCATTAAGCTATGGTCTCTCTCCCTAAATTGTAAAGGGTTTTAGGTACAGTAGATGGGTTTGGGGAGGAGGGGAACAGCTCCTGGAACCTCAAATGCCCTCTGCAGTCACAGCAAGTAGTCCTGTTGGGCTGGGTGGGCCCGCTGAACTGCCTTCCATCATCCTGCCCCCATCACATAGATCCCAGTCCCACCAGCCACGCTGGAGCAAACCCCAGACACCCAATTGTATTTACATCAAAACCTCTGAGCTTCATCAGGCTCTGCCAATGAAACTGCTCATTCTGGTGATGCCACCACTGTGTGGCACCAACCAACAGTGGCTGGCTGGCAATGAATGTCACCCCGGCAGCCAGTGAGAACGCTGCTCTCAAAATAGGCCAGAGTCAGAGCACCTGCTGCCACAGACCCGACCCATGGTTTGAGCATGGGCACTACTGTGAAAGAAAGAAAGAAAGAAAGAAAGAAAGAAAGAAAGAAAGAGAGAGAGAGAGAGTGTTGCACTGATGGAAAAGGCCTTTCCATAAAAGGCTGATCCAACTATTTAGAGCCCACAGAAAGGTAGCTGGGTTAGTTTGCTGTAGCAAAAATAACAGAAGAGGCCTTCAGCACCAGAATATGAACAAACTCATTATTGGATACATAGGCAGTGGTCCACAGAAGGTCACGCAGCTACAGATTTGATGGTCTCTAAGGTGGTATGGGACTCTTGGTTGTTCATGCTGACCAGATGTCTTCCAATTCCATCAACTGAACAATACCCACACCAGAACCTCATTGCCAACAAGGGGATGCAGATGTCACAATCACCCAAATGACCCTTGTGATCTGATTTGATTTTACTACTGTTAATACTAGTGTTTCCTGTCACACCAACCGCTGCAAATTGGGAGAGGGTGGGTGAGGAAGTTCTTCTCCTTCCCTCCCCACTTTCCTCTTTCTTTCTCATAAGGAATGAAGGCTCAGGACCACTCAGTTAAATTGTTTGGCAGTACATTCAGGAGAGATGAGAGAGAAGTAACATATAATTAATTTATGGCATTCACGACCACAGGATATGATGATGATGTCCGCTAGCTTTAGATGGATTAGGCAAATTCATGAAAGATAGATCTGTTGATGGCGGATACCCAGGACAGCCTCCCAGGATAGAATGTAGGACCTCCTCTTTCAGGGATTGTGCGTCTCTGCAGGCCAGGTGCAGGGAGAATCTGGGAGATGACTGTCCTGTCACGACTGGAAACAGAACGTTGGAGTAGGTAGACCTCTGGGCAGATCCATCAGGGTTCTCACAAACCCATTTTAAATGATAAAGCCATCCACAATGTTCCAAAGCACTAGCCTGGCATTAGCCTGACCTGCAGCGCCACAGCTCCAAGCAACCACACTTACAACTCCTCACCTAACCACCCCACGGCCAGTGCCAGCAACCGCACCAAAATGCCAATGTTGGCATCTGTGTTGAGATCAGGACCATTGGTCAAGCCGTGGCAATGATGCCTGTCCACCCCACCACCGCCACCCAATGGCAAGATTAGGTCTACACACAAGGCCAGGGTCAGTGGCATCAAATTCTCACCAGGTGATGGAGCAATGGGCTTTGGAAGGACGGCAAAGGGAGGCCAAGGATGAGAACCAAGCATCGAAACCCAAGCAAACAGATCCTCTGCATGTTTACTTGGAAATATCCTCCTGAGTTCAATGGGATCCATTCCCAAGTAAGTGCTGCACATAGTGTTGCAGTCTCACTGTCCCAAAGTGAGCACCATGGCATGGTCTCTCTATCTCTGTGTATATCTTACCTTCTACAGTGTCCATCTCAACATCTATCCTCTGGGTTCATCTATGCCTCTATAAATATTCTGGTCATCATCAGCACCACTATCACCTATCATCACCTCTCTTCCTTTCCCCAATCCCATCTCCCTCCCCCTCCCTCCCTCTCTCGCACACGCATTACACAAGTCCCCTTTTCTCTCTTTGTTTATTCCCCCACAAATGTATCCATCTGGTGATTAGCATCCATACAAGCCGTTCATTCATAGACCAGGGTGTCTCCATCCCTCTCCATCTCTCTCCTGTATGGTCATCTCTCCAACATATTAGGGGCACACAAATCCCCTCCTGTTTCTCTCCAGATCTGCACCCTGCGCCCAGGAGCCCCTCTCTTCCCTCCACCCGCCAGAACCCTTTGCAGATCTTTAGACGGCTTGCTCCCTCTCTGCCCACAACTACCCCGTGGCAAACAAGTCTTGCAAAGAGGCGAGCGGCGCACTTAATTAACGACCGGCATCTCCGACGTTAGCTATCCGTGGCAGGAAATGTACAGTAAGCATCCAGATACGCAGACCGAACGGTCCGGCGGAGAGAGTGAGCCGGATGTTGGAAAGGAGGTGCCAAAATTGTGCATTCACAAAGCACGCATGCAGTTGTTGTGACACCTCATTGGGAGGGGGGGGGGGCGAGAGAGATCTGGGTTTCCGTGGCATGCATCTGCGACCAAGAACGACGTATCCCAGAGGGGCCGCACGGATATTTGCAACGCGGTTGGGGGTGGGGAACCCCACGCTTATACTTGGGACAACTCCAAGGTACCTCAGCGAAATGCGCCCCCCCCCAAAAGACCCCAATCGTGCGCACAGCCACGCACATCTGTGGCGCTCGGTTGGTCTGCAGACCCAGGGACAGAGCACCGCGCAACTGTGCTACAGAGATGCTCCCAGCGCATCGGTGCAACTGCGCTACCGCCGTGGCACGCCACACAGCCGTGTCTCCCCGTGGCGCGCACACAGGTACGCATTGGGTATTCCGTCCGCGCACTCCTGCTCTCCCAGCCCAGCCCCCCGCAAACCACCACCAGCACCACCACGCACACCCCGCCACCGCCACCCCGCGCAGCCGGAATGCAGCACCTTGATAGAGGAACAGCATCCCCATCCTGTAGAGCAGCGTGACCAGGAGTGCGCAGTGCATGTCTCTGGCTGGTCCTGGGTGCCGGCTGGGGGGCGATGCTGCAGCAGCTGCCGGAGGAGGAGGAGGCAGAGGAGGAGGAGAGCGAGGCACAGGCAGCGATGGAGGGAGATACAGGCTGGCTCTCGCATTCAACCCACCGCCAGCCTTGCTGCATCTCATGAGAGGGGGGGTGTATTGTGGAGGGGAGAGAGGAGGGAGGAGGAGGAGGAGGAGGGGAGAGAGAGGGAGCTACTGAAGGGGGTGAGAATTCTGACAGACAGCTGGGCAGAGATGAGGGACGCGCCCGGCAGGGCCAATCCGGAGTCCGGGTGGCTGGGAAAGGGGCCGGGCATGCAAATGAGGAGGGAGGGGGCCGCCAATGGGAGGGAGGGAGATGAGGCTGGTGGGACGGGCCGAGGAAGGTGGGGGGGGCTGATTTATGAGGGGCTCTTTGTTACTGCAGTAATGCTGGGGATGAGGAGAGTGGGGAGGAAAGAGAGCAACCCCCCCCCACGCACACAGAGCCAGGGAAACCCAGAGAGATCCCGGCTAGGCTGTTAAGCCCCCTCTTCCCTCCCTCACCCAGCCCCCTTCCTCCGGCTTCCCCCATAGAGGAGCATCTTCTGTGGGTACCTCCTGGGGATGGAACGGAGGAAGGGAGTTAACTCTTGCAGCCCATTTCTCGGCTCTCTCACGGATGTCTCTCGTCTAACCCCCTCCAAAGTCTATCCACCACTTCCTCCGCCCCATGGCTCGCCTCAAAGCTGTCCTCAGCACTTTTTTCCCCCTTTCCAAGCGCGACGACCTCTTGGCCCTGCAGGCTTCCCCTTCCTGAGTCCCTGCAGTCCTGGATCACCTTCAGCTAAGTTAGCCAACCCCATAGATCCAAGATGTTTTTCTCACCTTACTTAGACTCTGTGCTAGAAAGGCAGTGAAATGCAGTGGTTAGAGCACTGGACAGGGTTGACCCGGGCAATATTGGCCCCTGTCCCTCTTTCCTCCTCCCCCCTGATGCCCTCTCACACCTCTGCCTCCTTAAGGCTTGCACAGCTGTTTGTTGCAGCAGCCCTGGCTACAAGCTCCCCAGGAGAATGGTGCCTCTGGGGCAGGCCAGGGGGTGCTTCCCAGGCCCCTGTGGGGCAGTGTGAGGAGGCACCTCTCTTTGGGGCGGGTGGGGGTGCAGCTCAAAGACCAGGGGCAGCAGCTGTGGCTGCCCAGAGGGCTCCCAAGGAGAGGGGAGAAGAGAGGAGGCTGAGGGAACACTCCACAAGGGAGCGTGTTCAAAAAATGGTGAGAGGGTGCTGGCTCTGCAGGCAAGGGGTGACATAACTGGGCTCCTGAGTCCCACAGGGGTGCCCCAGAAAGAATGTAGTTGGTCAAGGGAGTCGTGGTCTCAAAAAGGTTGTAAACCTTTGGCATAGAGTAAGGGCTGCTTACCTTTGCCCCCCTCCAGGTGTCATTGGATGACAGCTGCCATCAGCCCTGCCCATATGAACATAGGATTGAGGTTGAATCCTGACAAGACAGAAGTACTGTTTTTGGGGGACAGGGGGCAGACGGGTGTGGGGGACTCATTGGTCCTGAATGGCATACCGTAACTGTGCCCCTGAAGGACCAGGTACGCAGCCTGGGAGTCATTTTAGACTCACAGCTGTCCATGGAAGTGCAGATTAATTCTGTGTCCAGGGCAGCTGTCTACCAACTCCATCTGGTGCGCAGGCTGAGACCCTACCTGCCCGCAGACTGTCTCGCCAGAGTGGTGCATGCTCTGGTTATCTCCCGCTTGGACTACTGCAATGCGCTCTACGTGGGGCTACCTTTGAAGGTGACCCAGAAACTGCAATTGATCCAGAATGCGGCAGCTAGACTGGTGACTGGGAGTGGCCGCCATGACCACATAACACCGGTCCTGAGAGATCTACACTGGCTCCCAGTACGTTTCCGAGCACAATTCAAAGTGTTGGTGCTGACCTTTAAAGCCCTAAACGGCCTCGGTCCTGTATACCTGAAGGAGCGTCTCCACCCCCACCGTTCAGCCCGGACACTGAGATCCAGCGCCGAGGGTCTTCTGGTGGTTCCCTCACTGCGAGAAGCAAAGCTACAGGGAACCAGGCAGAGGGCCTTCTCGGTAGTGGCGCCCGCCCTGTGGAACGCCCTCCCTTCAGAGGTCAAAACGATCAACAACTACATGACCTTTAGAAAACACCTGAAGGCAGCCCTGTTTAGGGAAGTTTTTAATCTGTAATATTTTAATGTATTTTAGTGTTTGTTGGAGGCCGCCCAGAGTGGCTGGGGGGACCCGGTCAGATGGGCGGGGGTACAAATACTATGGGCGGGGGTACAAATAATAAATTATTATTATTATTATTATAGGACTCAGATACATTAGCCAAGAAACAGCGTTTTGAATGCATTATAAACATGCAACACCAGATGGCACCAGAGAGCAAAAAAAAAATTCTGAGCGATTTCCCATAGCGTCCCCCCCCCCTTTTGTTTAATTTAACGTTTTAATTTCTGACTTATTTACAGAGGGGGGTTTCCCCCTGTGTGTAGATCCACCCATAGAATTTTTGCCTGGCATGGAGAAAGTGGATCGGAATAAGTTTTCCTTCCCATCTCATAATTCTAGAACTCCCAGTCATCCAATGAAGCTGACAAAAGAAGACACCTCTTCATTCAGCATATTGTTAAACTATGGAACTCGATTTCGCAGGAGGCAGGGATGGCTTTAAAAGAGGACGACAAATTCGTGGATGATAAGGCTTTCGGTGGCCACTACACAGGATTACCAGCCACAATGGCTGTGGTCTCCCTCCAGGGTCAGAGGCAGCAATGCTTCTGAACACCAGTACCTGGAAACTGCAGCAGAGGAGAGATCTCTTGTGCTCAGGCCTTGTTTGAAGGCTCCCTACAGGCTTCTGGCTGGCCAGTGTGAGAACAGGATGCTGAACTAGATGAGACCTTGGCCTGATCCAGCAGGCTCTTCTTGTGTTCTTATTGGCCATGCTGCCCGGGGCTCATGGGAACTATAGTCCAGGAATGTCTGGAGAGTCACAAGTTTCCTATCCCACAGTCTTAGAGGAAGATTGTGGCAGAAATAATGTGAAGAGGAAATGAACACAGGGTGCATTCACATCACCCCCTTAGAGCACAGTGAAGTTATTTCCAGTGCATTCCACAACTCTCCCCCCCCCCCTCAGCGGTTCACATCAGCACGGCTTCATTACTGTCGAATTCATTTCTGTTTGTGCACTCACTAGTGGGTGTTGGCAAGGCGAGGTTGCCTTTGCCCTGTGCAAATATATTGTTCACACTTTGGTGAGAGGTGAATTGGGAGCAGCTTAAGGACTCCAGTGTGAAGCCGGTGTGAAGCCGGGGGGGGGGGGCTTTAAGGCAGCAAGATGTAGAAAAGGGGAGTCTCCACAAGTGTAACTTGTCAGAGGGAGAACATGCTCCGGGTGCCAAAGACCAAGAAGCAGCATTGGCAGTCCCAGTTGCTTATGTATTGCCCAGTGGAGAAGCTTGCGGGTGGGGATTTTAACCAGGAAAATGGTGCAGCAGGGAAAGGGTTAACCTCACTGACTTTAGGTCAGGTTATTCCCCCCCCCCCTTCTGCAATGTAATAATTCCTGTCCCTGCTTCCATTATGGTTTTAAGTGCTATTTTAATACTCTGTAAACATGTTTTCTAGAATGTATGTACACCGCCCCCCTTCTGCAGTGTAATAATTTGTCATTGTTTTCATTGTCTTTTAAGATGCCATTTTAATGATATGTCAAATGTTTGTAAACAGTGATGTGTAGCCATAGAATATAGGTATCCCACCCTAGAACTTTTTCTCTTCTTCCCTCCCCCTTATTCCCCCCTCCCCCTGACTTCTATGTCAGGTCTTTTAGACAAGGGCTGGAGAACATTTCGGGGAGGGGGCGAGGGACACAGGTCCTTATCTCTCCTCACCCCTGCTAGTCACCCACCTTTAAATCATAACATGCCACGATGACATCAGGTGACTGATAGTTGGCAGTCCCGCCCACCAGTCAAAGTTGGCCCATGGAGGTGAGTGGGGTCTCCCACAGGGATCATCCTAGCAAAGCAGCGCCCAGCAGGATTGAACCCTCTACTCAACCAGCTGGCAAAGCAGACCGTAGCAGGATTGAATCCTGCCCATCAGTTGGCACCATGCAGTGGCATCAGCTGACAGGCAGGAGGATGTGGTTTGGAGGGAAACAGCTCTGCCGTTCAACTTGGACCCCCCTGGCAGGCCAGGATTTGTTCATGGACCATGGGCTCTCCACCCATGTTTCAGATGATAAGCATTCAGGGATTCATGCTTCTCTCTCTCTCTCTAGCCAAAAGAGGAGATATGATAAAGGTAAAGATAAAGGTACCCCTGACCATTAGGTCCAGTCGTGGACGACTCTGGGGTTGCGGTGCTCATCTCGCTTTATTGGCCGAGGGAGCCAGCGTACAGTTTCCTGGTCATGTGGCCAGCATGACTAAGCTGCTTCTGGCGAACCAGAGCAGCACACGGAAACGCCGTTTACCTTCCCGCCGGAGTGGTACCTATTTATCTACTTGCACTTTGACGTGCTTTCAAACTGCTAGGTTGGCAGGAACAGGGACAGAGCAATGGGAGCTCACCCCGTCGCGGGGATTCGAACCGCTGACCTTCCGATTGGCAAGCCCTAGGCTCTGTGGTTTAGACCACAGCACCACCCGCGTCCCTGCAGGAGATATGATAGCCATATTCAAATATCTCAAGGGCTGTCACATGGAAGAGGGAACAAGTTTGTTTGGGAGGGTAGGACTCAAGCCAATGGCTTCAAGCTACAAGAAAAGAGAATCCGACTACACATCAGGAAAAACCTTTTGACAGTAAGAGCTGTTTGACAGTGGAATGGAGCAGGAGTGCCAACGTGGCCCAGTGACTGTGGGTGCCATGCAGCGTGCATGGCCCTGGCACTGAAATTTGTGGGTGTCCAGTCCCTTCATGGGGAATTTTGTGGGTGCTTGGGCACCCAGAGCCCCAGGGAATTGGCACCTATGCTTAGGAGGTCGTGGACTCTCCTTCCTTGGAGGCTGTAAAGCAGAGGTTGGATGGCCATCTGCCATGGATGCTTTAGTTGAAATTCCTGCATTGCAGGGGGTTGGACTAGATGACCCTTGGGGTCCCTTCCAGATCTGCAATTATATGATTCTGTTCTCTCTCTCTCACATACATACCCACCCAGAGAGAGAGAGAGAGAGAGAGCTCCTTTGGACTAAATACAAATTTAATAAATCACCACCCTCTTCTTCTCCAATATGGGTATGCAGCATCACTCAAACGCATAAATACAAAAGCATGGTCCTCTTCCAAATGGAAACCCCAACTGTGGGAGATCCTTAGCCGCAACATTTATCTCGCAGTAAGGAGTCCAAGTTGCAATCCCGGAAGCAAGGAATGACACGCAAACTCTTGGGGAAACCTTTCCTCTGCTCCGCTGCACGGCATCTCCGTAGCACGCAGTGCTCCACTGCTGCCTCTCCAAGCAGGGATGGGGAAATTGTGGCCCTCCAGGTGCCATCGGGCTCCAGCTCCCATCAGACCCAGCCAGCATGGCCAAGGCTCAGGGATGATGGGAGTTGTAGTCTAGCAGCACCCAGAGGGCCACAGGTTAGCCACCCTTGGTGCAAAACGATCTCTGCCCCTGAGCAACCACCTCCTTGGCCAGTGGTGGCTAACCTTGACACTCCAGATGTTTTAGGACTACAACTCCCATCATCCCTGACCACTGATCCTGTTAGCTAGGGATGATGGGAGTTGTAGTTCCAAAACATCTGGAGGGCCAAGGTTAGCTAGGCTGTCAGAAAGGCAATGGAAACAGGCCAGGGGAGGAGGGAACACGAGCCCAGAGGCACAAACAAAGAACATTTGAGATTGCTACCTTAAAATGGGGGGGGGGACCCTCCACCCCCTATCTTTAGATTTCTGCTGCCCAGAAATTTACCGGGTGAAGCTTTCCTTCCTCTGCTCCCTCCCAGACTGGTAAAAGCTTTGCCCTGCTGAACTTGCATGCGCCTGCCTGCTGCGAAAGCCACAAGTGCGGGCTCACAGAGTCAAAACTGGGGCAGAGTCAAGTCTATTCCCCCATATACAACCCTCCCCCCTCCTCCTTAAGGAGGAGAGGCAGCCTTGACCTCCCAGTTCAACGCTGCAGGCCACTGGGGACGGGGTCAGCAGTGCCTGTAATGAGGGCGCCCCCTAGTGGGCCGGAGACTCTCAGTACAATATCACCGTTCCAGAAATGCTGATGTTGGTGAGCTAGTGATGGATGCTAATTACCAGGGGTTTAATTGCTCCTCTTTACACCATTAGCTACGAACCACTCAGCTTCTGGGATAGGGAGAGGATCATTAATATGAGCGATTCCCAGGGAGCTGGGTTGGAAAGAATGTGGCGGGGAGAGCTCTCTCTCTCTCTCTCTCTCTCTCTCATCTTTCCGCTTCATTCAGTCCATCTATCTACAGTGTTCACGATGCCCATTTTGTGCTTCCTGCTCTTTTAGCGGCACTGCCAACTCCCCCCACGCACCAGGGAAGTGTTGTGCAGTGGTTAGAGCGTTGGACTAGGACATGGGAGACCAGGGTTCAAATCCCCATTCAGACACATGAATGGGTGTGACATTGGGTCACTCAGTGCCTCTCAGCATAACCAACCTCACAGGGTTGTGGTTTGGATTAAATGAGGAGGGGGAAACCATTTGTTCACTACCTTGAGCTCCTTGGAGATAAAGGTGGGATAGAAATGCAACAAAGAAATATAAACCAAGCTTAGCAGCTACGGGAGAGGAGGAATGCTTCACTTGCTAAAGTCCTGGTGATGGGGTCAGACAGGGGAGGCCTCAGTTTGAATCCCCCACTCAGCCATGAGGCTCACTGGTTTGGCTTTGTGCTAGTAATAGCCTTTCTCCCCAACCCACCTCACAGGGTTGTTGTGAAGATATTGTGGGAAGAGAATCAGTACATGCTACTTAAGTTCTTTGGAAGAAAGAGGCAGGGCTGTAAAAGGAATGGGTGGATTTCTGCCTGTGATACAGTAGTGGCACAGGAGCCCTGGCAGAAAATCAGTTGGCAACCAGGCTTCACAGGAACTCAGAAGATAATCTGAACCCAAGGGTCAGGAAGTTTAGTCTCGGAAAGGGAACATTTCGCCTATGAGATCCTTCCGTCTCAGAATCCTCCACATTTCTCGTCGACATACTAGATCTGTCTACGACATTATTGTTATAAAGCATGCAATGCAAACCTAGGCATGCTTACCCAGACATAACTCTCATCAGGTTTAATTATTTAGAGCGTTTGTACCCGGCTCTTCTGCCAAAAAGGCTCCCGGAGCGGCTTACATACAGTCAATATAAAGACCATCTTTATCCAAAGACTTGCAATCTTAAAATAAATCCAGCACACAAGGGGAAAGGGAAGAGGGAAATCAAAACTCAGGCACCAATTTAGAGAAAGGCACATGAAAATGCTGGTGAATTTTCATAGAGACTTTTAAAAAATTGATTCAGAAATATGAAGAACTGAATTTAAGAAGGGAAATGTGAAGCACCGAAGGCAAAACTACACCAATGTACATGGAACACAGTCGATGCACACCTAAGACACAGCATTTCCCTCCAAAGATTAATGGGAATTGTAGTTTCCCCCCATCACAGAACTACATTTCCCATCACCTTTAACAAATTACAGCAGCCGGTTGCAAAGTTGCCAATCCTAGGAGCATCGCTCGACGGCTGCAGAATCGAGTGAGGACGCAGTATCAAGGGATGACTCGGTGCGTGTGTAAAAGCATCACAGATCAAACATCACAGCTAGAATTTTCGTCCTACTCGGTGTCACCTCAAAGGCATTGCTTTTCACTCAAGCCGGCTCACACATTCAGCTATCAACTGTCAAGAGCTGGCTGGATGTACTACTTATGTTCAGTTACCCGCATCCCTTTCTACCAAAGCCCTCCTGAGCCCTCCTGTCCCAAGGCCCTATTTGAGTTCTTCTTTTAGCCAAGTCTGAGCTTTCTCCTCCTCCTCCCCTCACCTTCCCTTCAAGCGTTCAATTAAAAGGAACATAAGATTAACCTGCTAGATCAAGCCAATGGCTCCTTTGATTTAGTATCCTGTTCTCCAAGGCAGGGGCGGTGCAAGGGCGGGGCGTTGGGGCGGGCCGCCCCGGGTTCCACCCTGGAGGGGGCAACACTCTGGGCGCCCCCCCCGTGACACCCAAACCGAGCCCCGCCACGTGGCAGCCCGTCCGTGCGGTGGCTGCTCGTGCGGCAACTCGTAAGGCTGCCGCGAGCGAAAAGCAGCACGGTCGGGGCAGCCTTACGCACGCTGTTCGCTCTGTTCACGCGCGGCAGCCTTACGACACTGAGATCCAGCTCCGAGGGCCTTCTGGCGGCTCCCTCACTGTGAGAAGCAAAGCTACAGGGAACCAGGCAGAGGGCCTTCTCGGTAGTGGCACTTGCCCTGTGGAATGCCCTCCCATCAGAGGTCAAAGCGATAAACAACTATCTGACATTTAGAAAATACCCGAAGGCAGCCCTGTTTAGGGAAGTTTTTAATCTGTGATATTTTAATGTATTTTGATATTTGCTGGAAGCCGCACAGAGTGGCTGGGGAGACCTGGCCAGATGGGCGGGATACAAATAATAAATTATTATTATTATTATTATTATTATTATTATTATTATTATTATTATTATTACCAGCACCAGCATGGACGAACTGCGCATGTGCAGAATCCAGCACATGCGCCGTTCATCCTGATGCGTGCGCGTGTAGGCTACACGCGCTGAGCCGGCTGCCTCCAAAAGCTCGCTGCGCCCTTCCCGAGTTTCCGACGGCGCTCGCTCGCTCCGCATCCGTTGAATGTTGATTCAGGACCAGCTTGCGAGACCTACACTGGTCTCCGTTTCGACTTCAAATGTTTGTTTGGGGCTTCTCGGAGTACATAAAGGCAAGAACCACAATACCTCAAGGACCACCTCTTTCCGTATGAACCTACCCGGACCATGAGATCATCTTCCGAGACCCTCCTTTGTGTGCCCCCTCCTCAAGAGGTTTGGAGTGTGGCAACACGAGAACGGGTCTTCTCTGCAGTGGCTCCCTGTCTGTGGAATGCTCTCTCCAGGGAAGTTGGTCTGGTGTCTTCATTACACACCTTAGGCACCAGGCAAAAACGTAACCAGCTTTGGTTGATCTATTGACATCCTATACCCTTTTAAAATGTGGCTCTTTTCTGAGGGGGTGTGTGTATGTGTGTTATTGAGTTGTTTTTATTCTGATTATATATGTTGTGATCTTTTCTGTGAACTGCCCTGAGACCTCCGGGTATAGGGGTGGTGTATAATGTTGTTATTCAGTCGTTCAGTCGTGTCCGACTCTTCGTGACCCCATGGACCAGAGCACGCCCAGGCACGCCTATCCTTCATTGCCTCTCGCAGTTTGGCCAAACTCATGTTAGTAGCTTCGAGAACACTGTCCAACCATCTCATCTTCTGTCGTCCCCTTCTCCTTGTGCCCTCAATCCTTCCCAACATCAGGGTCTTTTCTAGGGAGTCTTCTCTTCTCATGAGGTGGCCAAAGTACTGGAGCCTCAACTTCAGGATCTGTCCTTCTAGTGAGCACTCAGGGCTGATTTCTTTAAGAATGGATAGGTTTGATCTTCTTGCAGTCCATGGGACTCTCAAGAGTCTCCTCCAGCACCATAATTCAAAAGCATCAATTCTTCGGCGATCAGCCTTCTTTATGGTCCAGCTCTCACTTCCGTACATACTACTGGGAAAACCATAGCTTTAACCATACGGACCTTTGTTGGCAAGGTGATGTCTTTGCTTTTTAAGATGCTGTCTAGGTTTGTCATTGCTTTTCTTCCAAGAAGCAGGCGTCTTTTAATTTTGTGACTGCTGTCACCATCTGCGGTGTATAAACTCAATAATTAATAATTAAATGAATGAATGAATGAAGAGGGCAGGAGGGGGTGCCGGCCCACAATGTTGCCCACCTGAGAGATGCTAGAACTGCGCTCCAGCACACTCCAGCTGGAAAAAAAAAGCACTGCCCATAGGCATCTGGTTGGCCAGTGTGTTAAAAGGATGCTGGGCTAAATGGGGAGATTGGCCTCATCCAGCAGGCTCTTTGTACATTGTTGTGTGTGCCCCGTCTTTATTGCTGCGGGGACTTTAAAGAGACAGGCACTAACTCCGAGTGACAACTACTAAACCTACACTTCTGGAGCTGGTAGGCATCTAGGAATCCTGCCCCCACTTGGCATCCCTTTCCGCATGCTGAAAAAAGGCCCCAGAGATGAAGCTTCCAATCCCCCATACGCTAATCACCAAACAGCTGCAGCAGACGCAGCGGGTCAAGGAGTCAAATTCCGCAGTTAGATTTAATAAAGGGGGTTGGGGAATTTTATGACTGCTAATAACATCTGTTGCTATAGCAATGAGGCTAATGATAGGGACGTGGTAATCGAATTTCACGCTTCGAGGCTAGATGGGGGCCATTGCTCTGATCTATTGGGGCAGGAGGACCAGGTTAGGTGGGCCCATTGGTCTGGCATGAAGCTCTGAGTGGGTCAGAAAGAGATATGCTGCTGGCTCATTTTTCTCACCTTTAATGGCAGAAAGAAAATGTTTAGTGGTGCCGAGCTCTCTACTGGGCTAAAGCTCTTGGGTTATTGCTCTTTTCCTTACTCTGTTTTGGTGACAAATCCTGAGCTAAGCAGCCCTTGCAAGAACTCAGCTGCCAGCAAACTAGCAGCCCAGGTTTAGAAAAGGCTTCTTGTCGTTAATTAAGGGCCTTTCCACAGCATAAATTGCAGATGGAGGGGGGGTCCTGATTGGCCAGGATGGGAGTAAGCCTTGAAATCTCACTATTTGCCCTTGCCTGGTCAACAAGCCCATTGCCCTCTCCTACCAAAGCTCCTGGCTTCAGATCTAAATCCATCAACTGATTGCTGGGATCCTGGGTCTCAGAAACACCCATCTCTGGTGCCAACCATTCAGCCTGGCCTTGATGCAGGAAGAACTGAGGGCCTCCCCCTACCCACTGTACACACACTGTAAACTGCTGGGCAATAAGGCGAAGACTGTGTATATTCTTCACAATAATAATAATAATAATAATAATAATAATAATAATAATAATATATATATTTATACCCCGCCCACTCTGGGCGCTTCCAACAGAACATTAAAATGCAATAATCTATTAAACATTAAAAGCCTCCCTAAACAGGCTGTCTTCAGATGTCTTCTAGTCTGGTAGTTGTTTTTTCTCTTTGACATCTGGTGGGAGGGCGTTCCACAGGGCGGGTGCCACTACCGAGAAGGCCCTCTGCCTGGTTCCCTGTAACTTGGCTTCTCATAGTGAGGGAACCGTCAGAAGGCCCTCGGAGCTGGACCTCAGTGTCCAGGCAGAACGATGGGGATGGAGACGCTCCTTCAGGTATACTGGACTGAGGCCATTTAGGCTTTAAGGTCAGCACCAACACTTTGAATTGTGCTCGGAAACGTAAATAAATACATAAACGTAAAATAAAATAAATCTGCACCCTGACAATCCGAATCTTGCATCGAGGAAAGCTAAATTCTACAACTTAGGTATGATTATCTGCTCTCCAAAGTTGTATCACGTCTCCTGTTTCACAAAACAGTTATGCCTGCTAAAAATCTATGAAGAAGATATACAGCCAGAATAGCCAGAATGGTTGTGCTCTGCTCCACGGCTGGAAGCAGTAATGCCTTCCGAATCACCAGTTGCTGGAAACCACAGGAGGGAGAGGGCTCTTGTGCTCGGGTCCCACTTGAGGGTTACCCACATGCATCTGGGTGGCCAGTGTGAGAACAGGACGCAGGAGGAGGTGACCCACTGGCCTGGCCCTGCAGGCTCTCCTTATGTCCTTAAGGCACTTGCCACCTCTCTAAGATTGCAGCAGACACCACCAGCACATCATGAAGTTTGGCAAATCCTCACCGTGATCAATTCCCGCCTGGAAACCTATGTCCCCACTGTGGAAGGACGTGTGGATCCAGAGTTAGCCTCCACAGTCACTTATGGGCCGCACTATTAAGACCGTGTTCATGGAAGATAACCTTACTCAGCTATGAGTAACCGCCAAAGAGAAGAGAGGAGGAGGAGGTTGTTGTTGTTGTTGTTGTTTAGTCGTGTCCGACTCTTCGTGACCCATGGACCAGAGCACGCCAGGGACTCCTGTCTTCCACTGGCCTCCCGCAGTTTGGTCAGACTCATGCTGTAGCTTCAAGAACACTGTCCAACCATCTCATCCTCTGCCGTCCCCTTCTCCTTGTGGCCCTCCATCTTTCCCAACATCAGGTCTTTTCCAGGGAGTCTTCTCTTCTCATGAGGTGGCCAAAGTATTGGAGCCTCAGCTTCAGGATCTGTCCTTCCAGTGAGCACTCCGGGCTGATTTCCTTCAGAACGGATAGGTTTGATCTTCTTGCAGTCCATGGGACTCTCAAGAGTCTCCTCCATCACCATAATTCAAAAGCATCAATTCTTCGGCGATCAGCCTTCTTTATGGTCCAGTTCTCACTTCCGTACATTACTACTGGGGAAACCATATATAGGAGGAGGTTATCCTATGCCAATGAGGACTAGAAGCTTGCCTTCTGAAGAGAGAGAAGGAGAAATCTGGGATTCGCAGGCAGCTGAGTTCTGTGCCTAGTGCTACATTCTGTTTTCCTGCAGCTCCGCAAGAACACTGCCCTTGACAATTGGTTTGGCAGATACGTGCATGAACAGATCCAAGCGGCAGCACCATGAATGAAGGCTGGTCTACTAATGATGATCTCTGGCACGCAGCCAGGGGGTTGTAGCGAAGGAGACTAGCCCTACAGTGAGGAATCTTCTGCTCAAAGCAGGGTAACTGGCACAACCGCGTTCCAGATCTCTGTGTGGGCACGCCACACGTGCAGATGGCTGAATCCACTGATGGATGGGTTTATTTTTAACGCAGGGTTCTTTGGAATCGTGCAGGATTGGACTGCACTTTTCTCTCACTCCCCTGTCCCCTCTGCCCCCCCCCCTTGCTTGGCACCAAACCTTTTCCCTATCCCTCGCTATAATAAATGCCTTTTGGCTAAATTGTATCATTTACCCGCTGGAGCAATCTGGAATTCACATATCTCCGTTCTTTCCCCCAGCTCCTGCCCACCCCTGACCGCCCGCCCGCACATCCTAATTTCAATTTAACTGTTGACTTCTTAGGAAATAACTCAGCCGCTGTCTTGCCAATTCGTCGCCTCTGCTGTTTATATATTATTTGTTTATATTAATGTTTTTGAGGCTGCCTCGCCACCCAAGGGCCTTCAAAGTGGCTGACGAGCTAAAAACACAATGGAACACAAGATCAAGAGATATTAACGCAGAAATAGACAGCGGCAAGACTTGATCCGCAGCAAAGCCACCTCCAGCTCTGGTGGCTTGGCCCTTCCTGGTCCCTTGGCAGGAGTGACACCCCCCCCCCCAAGAGCGACCTTGAAGCTGGGCTCAGTGTGCCCTGAAGGTCTTGCACCCTCCCTGCTACCGGGAAGATGAGCCTGAAGGGGCCTCTCCCACTGGCTCTGCTGGCAGAAAGGAGGGGGATGCTATTGTTCAGACTTGGCATCACTGTACAGTGCTTTTGAGGGTCAAAGCAACTCACTATTTCCTTAGGAATACAAGACACTGCCTTATACTCAGTCACAGAATCACAGAACTGTAGAACAGGAGTCACAACTAAGGAATCCCTGACAGACAGACTGACAGACCGACCATTGTTTCATGTAACCATTAATGACTACACTGGCTGGCAGCAGTTCTCCAGGGTCTCTCCTAGTCCTGGCTGGAAATGCCAGGAATCGAACCTGGGACCTTCTGCGTGTGAAGCAGGTGCTCTGCCACTGAGCACAGCTCTTCTTGTAACCTGGCTTGCAACAACTCTGCGAGGTAGGTCTGTATTGCACTCTTGTTGCAGGTGGGAGGCTGAGGAAGAGGTGTTTGACAGTAACTTTTTCCAACCTGCTTTCTCTGCATGCATAACCTTTTTGGGCACACGTGCCAGTGGTATATAGTGCAGAGATGAAGTGGGTGTGGCCAGAGGCAAAAGTGGGTGGAGCAACAGATGTGACTCTTAACCTTGTGGACAGCTGTCAGCTGGCACTGAGCCTGCCACAAGGCCTTTCAGTGGTGGCTCCCCATTTGCAGAATGCATGGCTGTCTTCATCATTAACAAATGCCACAGTGCCCTTCAGCTCTCTATATTGGACAAACAGGCCAAACCCTACGCCAAAGGATAAATGGACATAAATCTGACATCAGGAATCACAAGACAGAGAAACCAGTAGGAGAGCACTTCAATCTCCCAGGACACTCTATACAAGATCTCAAAGTAGCTGTCTTATTGCAAAGGAATTTCAGAAATAGACTGGAAAGAGAAGTTGCTGAATTGCAACTCATTACCAAGCTTAAAACCATGGAGAGACCTGGTCTGAACAAAGACATTTGATTCTTATCTCATTATACATGACAAAGCTTTTTTAACCTTCTCACCCCTTGCTTTTTCCTGTAAGACTAATTGCAGCCGTTAACAGTCGTCAACAGGTTTACCACAGCTATCAGCCTATCACCCATTCCCACCACCGTTCTGAGTAATACCCCTCCCCACCCTCTCACTATATATAAGGGTCTGGTGACTTCTGTTTCAGTGTATCTGAAGAAGTGTGCATGCACACGAAAGCTCATACCAAGAACAAACTTAGTTGGTCTCTAAGGTGCTACTGGAAGGAATTTTTTTTATTTTATTTTGTTTTTTCATCATTAACATTCAGGAGGGATTTTTTTTTTTAAATGTCCCTGTTTACTCAGAAATTTGATGGCTGAAGAAACTCCAAATTCACTGGATGAAATAATGTTTTTAATGGTCACTGCCTTTTGAATACTTTTATCTCTGTTTTTATAATATTTTGGCTGTTTCTGAATGCTTTTTAAAAAAGATTCCTCTCACAGAGCTCGAATTCCCAGAGTTCCCCCCTGAAGAGGGATTGCCTGTCAAACCACCCTGAGAATTGTAGATCTGGCAGGCAAATAGGGGTGCTGGAGGAGACTCTTGAGAGTCCCATGGACTACAAGAAGATCAAACCTATCCATTCTTAAAGAAATCAGCCCGGAGTGCTCACTGGAAGGACAGATCCTGAAGCTGAGGCTCCAATACTTTGGCCACCTCATGAGAAGAGAAGACTCCCTGGAAAATACCCTGATGTTGGGAAAGATGGAGGGCACAAGGAGAAGGGGACGACAAAGGACGAGATGGTTGGACAGTGTTCTCGAAGCTACCAACATGAGTCTGACCAAACTGCGGGAGGCAGTGGAAGACAGGAGTGCCTGGCGTGCTCTGGTCACGAAGAGTCGGACATGACTAAATGACTAAACAACAACAAATTACTTTCAGCACCCTTAACAAACTACAATTCCCAGGATTCTTTGGGGGAAGGCATGTGCTTTCAATGTATGGCATGTGGGCAACCACAATGACCAAATGCTTAGTATGGGAAGCTTGCAAACAATACCTAAGTGCAATCGAAGTTCTCTCCCCACTTGCGATTCTCGAAATATCCGTGGATATTCTCCAGGGTCTCAAAGAGAGGTCTTTCCCATGTCACCTGATTCTTCTAGCCGGCGATGCCAAGGATTGAACCTGGGGCTTTCTAAGTGCAGAATGTGTGGTCCCTTGGGGAGATAAAGTGATGGGAAAAAGCATCTCCTGCTAAATTGATTTCTGCCAGGTTCCTGTTAGAGGCACGGGAGCGTGAAAACGAAAGTGGCGGCTGGCAACCTCATTGGTATGGCTTGCTAGCCATTTGCTGTAGACGTCCAACAGGCAACAGTGGCTGTCAAATTATGCAGACTGCGCAAGGGTTGTGGCTAAGGACCCCAGCTCCCGCCAGCGCCTGCCTACATACCCAATGGTCAGGGTTGATGGGCGTTGTAGTCCAATAACATCAGGACACCACCTGGTTGGGGGAAGGCTATAGCATGGCAGACAAACCAGGATTGCATCTGGCATTGGCTGCCCCTGCCATACAGCAGTGCCCTCTGGGTAGGGGACCCTGTTGCTCCCGTGCCATCTATTTGCTAAACAAATGGTAAATACTAGTGGCGGTTGCGGCAGACATTTAATTAGGGATTCATTAAGTCCATTGTATCGGAGGAGAAAATCCATAGCAACACTCCAGGAGGGAGACCGCAGGAGTCTGGCTGATTCCCCCCTCCCACATATAAACACAAAAGCATCACATCCTCTATCCCATCTCTGGTTGGACCATGTGATCTGCTTACCCCACCAGCTGCCAGGACACCCCAAACTGATGGCATTTAATGCTCTCAAACAAACAAACAAACAAAGAGGAATGCTTGCTGCTGTCAGTATGCCTTCCTCATTGTGCTGCTCACGTGGGTGATTTCTTGGAGTGAATGGGGTGGCCGGCCAACTCAGTGCACTATCATAAGCAACTGAGGGGGTGGGGGGGGAATGTAGGGTTGCCATATTTCAAAAAAGAAAAACCAACACACCCCGAAAGTTGTTGAACTTTTTTTTAGGAAGGAAGGCCTCAAAATTATTGAGCTTTTAAAAAGACAAACCTGTTATGTACTGAGTTGAATAGGATCCAAAATGCAGCAGTCTGAATGGTCCTAGAACAATAGGATTCAGAATGCAGCAGTCTGAATGGTCCTAGAACAATAGGATTCAGAATGCAGCAGTCTGAATGGTCCTAGAACAATAGGATTCAGAATGCAGCAGCCTGATTGGTCCGCAGGAGCTACCCAATCCAGCTCCAGGGGGAAGTGAATCTGCAACCTGATTGGCCTACAGGAATATCCTGGAATTAGCCAATTACATGGGGCCCATTGTGTAAATAATGTATATAAAGCAGGCGTTCTGGGGGAACTTTCATTCCTCGCTACTATGAGCTGAATAAAGAGCATGAAATCCACACTCGACTCCGAGTATATTTCAAAACCCCAAAGTTGTTGAGCAAAAAACCGTGGTTTTTACGATTGACTTGCCTAAGATCCAGAACAAAGTGCCGCCTTTTGGAAATCCCCACACCCACACACCAGGACGTCAATTCTGCCTTTGAAATGTATGGATGCCCTAGGATGTATGTATGGGAGCCCTAGGAAATGACTTATCAGAGAGCTGTGTAATCCTGATTTTTGGCCTCACTCTGTGCTTCTTAGATTCTTCACTTAAACGAGTAAAAAGAAAAAGAGAGAGATAAGGTGGTCTGACTTTTTAAAAGGGCAACATGCTAACGAGCATGTCCAGAGTGCCTTTGCGCTGTTATCTACTGTATCTGTCTGTCTATCTATTGGAATATTTCTATACCACCTCATCTTGAAACATAAGACATCATTTTGAAAACAAATAAATACAAATGATCGCCAAGGCGACTGGCTAATCAAAAATCAAGCCGTTTACAAAGGCCCATCAGCACAAAAACATCTTCAAGAGACATCTGAAAGTGACAACAGAGGATGCCTGTTGAATCTCTGCTGGATGAGTGTTCCACAGCATGAGACCACCTTGGTTGAGTCTCTGTAACACTTGGAGCAACTAACGATAATTCTCAGAGTGATGGAGCTCAGATATAAGGACTGAAGCGGTTATTAAGGTCTCCCAATGGCCAAGACGATCAGGGCTTCGCATATCAACACAAGAAAATTGAACCTGGACCAGATAACGGAGGTGTTTCCTGCTGTCGGCCACCTGCCCCCATCAGCAGTCAAGCCACTGCGTTGTGCACCAGCTGCAGCTTCTGGGCCAGGCCCAAGGGCATAGAGCGCATTGCAGTCATTCAGGCTCAAGGTCACCAAGGCATGGACTACAGTGGCCAAGTGATCTCTATCCCAATATGGCCATCACTGGCATAGTAGTAGCCAAGTGGGAGAACAATGAAGGTGCTCTATAGAAGCACCATAGCTCTCTTCAAAAGAAGGAAGGAAGGAAGGAAGGAAGGAAGGAGGGGAGGGGAGGGGAGGGGAGGGGAGGGGAGGGAAGGGAAGGGAAGGGAAGGGAAGGGAAGGGAGCGCATTTCTTTCTTCATATCTGGAAGGAAGATGAAATCATAACCATATGGAAATGTTAGTTCAGACAGCTCTTGGGGTTATATACCCCATGTGCCCTGTCCAATAGTACAGGTAAAGGTAAAAGTAAAAGTAAAGGACCCCTGGACGGTTAAGTCCAGTCAAAGGCAACTATGGGGTTACAGCGCTCATCTCACTTTCAGGCCGAGGGAGCTGGCTTTTGTCCACATACAGCTTTCTGGGCCATGTGGCCAGCATGACTAAACCGCTCCTGGCACAACGGGACACTGTGACAGAAATCACAGTGCATGGAAATGCTGTTTACCTTCCCGCCGCAGCGGTACCTATTTATCTACTTGCACTGGTGTGATTTCGAACTGGTAGGTTGGCAGGAGCTGGGACAGAGCAACGGGAGCTCACTCCGTCGCAGGGATTTGAACCGCCGACCTTCTGATCGGCAAGCCCAAGAGGCTCAGTGGTTTAGACCACAGCGCCACCAGCAATAGTACAACACTATGAAGAAGCTGTGTTTTGCCTTAAGACTGCAGATAGTAATTTTAAACATCGGGAAGAACTTTCTGACAGTACGAGCTGTTCGGCAGTGGAACAGAACCCCTCGGAAGGTGGTGGGTTCTCCTTCCATGGAGGTTTTTAAGTAGAGGTTGGAGGGCCATCTGTCATGGATGCTTTAGTTGCGATTCCTGCATTGCAGAAGATTGGACTAGAGTTGGCCCCTTCCAACTCTACAATTCTATGATTCTAGGAGGAAGGGTGGTGTTGAACATATGCTCTGCCAACAAGTGCAATGGTCACAGGTCAGCCCACAAACTTTGAAGGTGAGATGCATTAGACTGTAAGAAAAGCCCAGCTGGATCAGGATGATGGTGGAAGCTGTGGCCCCGCAGTGCCTCGATGGCCAAAGTTTCAACATCCTGGAGACAGGCCTTTGGTCTATGCGACCAAGCTATTCTTCTGTTCTTATGCGATTCTAAACACACTGCTTTAGAATGATTAGAAGGGCGCCTCCGAGGAAAAACTAAGAGAAGAGACAAGCTTAAAGCACCATCAAAGATATCTATCACTGGGTTTCATGTGTGGATTTAAATGCCTGCCCCTCCCTCCCTGCCCCTGAGGTAGGTTTTCTAAACCTCATTTCCAACAGGATTCAATAGGGGCAAAAAAAGCTTTCAACGAGATTTGTAATCAGGGTTATAGTTTCAAAAGAAGAGGGAGCGCTTCCCCCCTCCCCCTTATTTTTATTAATAATAATAATATTTTGAAGGGGAGTTCTGATGATTGTTTCTTTGAATTCTGGAGTACAGAAACAGAATCTGCAAAAAGAAAAGGGGGGGGAGAATATAATGAGCCTCGCCGAGGCCTCCTCATTATGCAGTACAAGAGCTCAACCACTTCATTAAACTCGTGCCACACATAGTAATGAAGGTCTTAAGTGGCGTCATGGATGGTGAGCCCAAGATGGTTAACAGGTACAAAGAAGCCATCTCATACTCAGTTGGCCCAGATGGGAAGAGGAGAGATACTGACGGTAAAAGGGAGGGGGGACGGGAAAGTGAAAAAGAAGCGGTCTCTGTGTGTGTGTGTGTGTGTGTGTGTGTGTGTGTTGGAATAAAGGTGGAACTTGGAAGGTGGCGCTAAGATAGATAGCTCCTCCTATTCCCACCAGACCACCCCTTAATCCCACACGCCCCACGCCATTTTTAATTGTTTTATCTCATGGCAGTAGACTTTGAAGTCCAAAATAAAGTGAGCACAATTGTAAACACGCAAACCGCCTTTGACAGGAACACAAAAACTTACAAAGGTGGGTTTGGGTTTGGGGGCAGAGATGCCAGCTTGAGTAGAAGATTGGGGGGGCCGATGATGTTCATGGGACACTGGGAGGAGCCAGCCTGCTCAGTTGGAGGAGGAAGAGGCTTTCTATCTTGGTTTTGGCTTGACAATTACTCACTTTTTTATTTTATTTTTTTTAAAAAACAACAACAACATGCACGTGGTTTTCACTGAGAAAGCACAACAAATGGGCCCAACGTGATTGGCTAATTCCGGGATACTCCTGTAGGCCAATCAGGTTGCGGATTCACTTCCACCTGGAGCTGGATTGGGTGGCTCCTGCGGGCCAATCAGACTGCTGCATTCTGGATCCTATTGTTCTAGGACCAATCAGACTGCTGCATTCTGAATCCTATTGTTCTAGGACCAATCAGACTGCTGCATTTTGGATCCTATTCAACTCAGCACATAACATCCCCCAAAGTAGAAATCTAGTTTTAAGTTAAGGATGGCCGCATCTGTCATTTGCGTGCCAAAGCACCTGAGCCACAAAGTTCCCAGGAGTACAATAAAACACAATGAGACATGGTATTTTGGTTTATGGGTTCAAATAGGCCACAACTTTATTGGTTACAGATGTGAGCGGTTTGGCTTAGGCATTGGGGTGAAGCCAGGCTATATCTTGACTCCTGCCCGTCTGCAGGGAGTCCACTGAAGGGTAAATCACCAATAGGCCACACTCAGCCTGCCAGCTGATTAGCTGGGGCTGTCCCCCAGCAAAGATGACATGGCCAGCTGTGACGTAGGGGAGAGGCATCGTCCCTCCGCCCCATGGCTGGTAAACTGTTGAGGCCAAGCTGCCTGGCCGCAACGCCGCCCACCGGGTAAAAGGTGAGCAGACTTTTGGGGCGTTCCTTTCAGTCTCCCATTTTTCCAGTCTCAAATTCAGTTCAGCACATTTCTGCATGAGTTTGCATTTTATTTGTGAAAAAAGAAAAAAGTCCTTATAAAAATTCATCAGCATGCTACCGTAGTGCACATTCCTCCTAATACACATTTTTGTGCAAACCAATTTCTCCTAATTGAACGTTGTTTTTGTATGGTTACTTTCACTAATACATGTATTATTATTATTTTTTTTTAAATGTATTCCATCCTATAATATATGCACCTTTGTAAACGTTATCTGGGTGAGAAAGTGTATATTGCAAAATTCAGAGAGGTGCAAATTTCAAAGGATAGATGCATTTTGCTTGCGAATGGTTTCAGGGAATGCAGATTCGATGAGTTTCCATCAAAGGGTGAACCGAGCTGAGTTTCTCCTCCATTTGCATCTCTAGAGGCCTCGGTCCAGAGCTTCTGCCCTGATCAATTCCACAGTTTAATGGTGCTGGCAGGTAGGAAAAAAAGAGGCGAGAGCAAAATCTTCCAGTGCACAGATTAAGGATTGGAATTTAATGGTTTAACTAGATTAAACAGATGAAGAGATTAACAGGGTTAGATTAGAAGGATCATTTTAAACACATTAATGTATAAGATTAAGTGCTATCAATTAGCTTGATCCCTCTAAAGGCTAGCAGAGAGGAAGGTGGGTGGATGGGATCAAAGGGGATGAAGAATTAGGATAAACGGTAATAGCTGCACAGGTTAAGTCAATGTTTATTTATTCTCCAGCCCACTCCTACAGCCCACCACGTGCCTTTAACTTCTTCTTCTTTAACTGCACCAAGACTGAGGGCTTATCCACACTCTGGGACGGGGGGAAAGTGCTCAGATATGGAGCTTTAAAGCGCAGGCCTATGTCTGGAAACCAGGGCCCGAAAGGTAAGTGTAGATAAGCCCTGAGACCTACGCAGAAGTCATAGGGCCACGGGAAGCTGCCTTGCCCTGAGTTAGACCCCTTGATCCATCTACCTCAGTGTTGTCTGCACTGATTGGCAGCAACTACCATTGAAATTCTAACTCAATATTGAAACAGAGTAGATTCCAATGTATAGTTGTTGTTGTTTAGTCGTGTCCGACTCTTCGTGACCCCATGGACCAGAGCACGCCAGGGACTCCTGTCTTCCACTGCCTCCCGCAGTTTGGTCAGACTCATGTTGGTAGCTTCGAGAACACTGTCCAACCATCTTGTCCTCTGTCGTCCCCTTCTCCTTGTGCCCTCCATCTTTCCCAACATCAGGGTCTTTTCCAGGGAGTCTTCTCTTCTCATGAGGTGGCCAAAGTATTGGAGCCTCAGCTTCAGGATCTGTCCTTCCAGTGAGCACTCCGGGCTGATTTCCTTAAGAATGGATAGGTTTGATCTTGCAGTCCATGGGACTCTCAAGAGTCTCCTCCAGCACCATAATTCAAAAGCATCAATTCTTCGGCGATCAGCCTTATTTATGGTCCAGCTCTCACTTCTGTACATCACTACTGGGAAAACCATAGCTTTAACTATACGGACCTTTGTCAGCAAGGTGATGTCTCTGCTTTTTAAGATGCTGTCTAGGTTTGCCATTGCTTTTCTCCCAATAAGCAGGCGTCTTCTAATTTCATGACTGCTGTCACCATCTGCAGAGATCATGAAGCCCAAGAAAGTGAAATCTCTCACTGCCTCCATTTCTTCCCCTTCTATTTGCCAGGAGGTGATGGGACCAGTGGCCATGATCTTAGTTTTTTTGATGTTGAGCTTCAGACCATATTTTGCGCTCTCCTCTTTCACCCTCATTAAAAGGTTCTTTAATTCCTCCTCACTTTCTGCCATCAAGGTTGTGTCATCAGCATATCTGAGGTTGTTGATATTTCTTCTGGCAGAAGAAATATCAATGTATAGTTAGCAGAGTAAAAACTTAAACACGTTGCAGGATTCCCAAAAAAATAGACCAGAGGCATTTCATCCAGCAGAGCTTTACTGCTGCTGAAGGCAAAGGAGCATAATGGTCACAAATCCAATACATCCAGGATTGGCACTGTTCATAAGAAATCCAGTTGCAACAGACTTAACATAAACTTTACAAACTTATAATAAGACTAAAACCTTAACACTATATACGGAACACCACACCAGAAAGAAAGAGAGACAGAAAGCGAAAGTGTGAAACCCAGGCTCCTTCTGGCCCTACTATTAAAGTCAGCACGACCTTGACAGAAAGAGATAACAGAAAAAGTTTCAGCCAGCTGTACTCAGCTTCTCTGAAGGGATAACCCAAACATCGTGAACCTTCTGCTTGTTTCTTTCACAAAGAGAAGCTTCCAGAACCCTCCTGAACTCAGTAGAATAGGAAATATCTCTACACATCAGATCAATACTTTCTGTACTAGGAAATGCAACTGACAGCAACTCTACAGGATTCCAGTCAGGAGACGTTCCGTGTCCTATTTGGCACTGCCGGGAATTGAATCTGGGACGTTCTGCATGAAAGGTAGCTGCAATATCACTGAGCTATGGCTCTTCCCTTCTACCTCAAGAGGTTCCGCTCCTTCACTGCAGGTGTGACCTCCATGAAAACATAAATACAGTCTGGGTATGCATGCCTTCCAACTTCTTCTGATGCAAAACCGGGATGCGTGTGTTCCGGGATGCGCTCCCAGGCAACTCATGAGATCTGTGCCTCACTCTCCCCCCCCCCAAAAAAACCCCTGCTTTTGGGAGGCAAGATCTTGCACAGTGTCCCAAAAGGAAAGCACAGTGTGAGAGTGCATGAGAGCATGGCGCCCAAGATGGCTGCTGAGATCTCATGAGAAAAAATGGGATGTCTCGTTCCCCCCCCCCCCGGGGCATTTGGAAGGTATAGGTTTGCTCAGAGGTGCTCTTTCCTTGTGACTTTGCCGCTTCTTTCTAGGATTGATTCTTAGCATACCACGCAACCATTAAAAGCCCAGGGGAACAGGATGGACTTTTTCTAGTATATAAAAGATACAGTGGGACCTTAGTTCTCAAACTTAATCCGTTCCGGAAGTCCGTTCAAAAACTAAAGCATTCCAAGGCGCGCTTTCCCATAGAAAGTAATGCAAAATGGATTAATCTGTTCCATACTTTTAAAAACAACCCCTAAAACAGCAATTTAACATGAATTTTACTATCTAACGAGACCATTGATCCATAAAATGAAAGCAATAAACAATGTACGACAGTCACACAATCAATCAATCAATCAATCAATCAATAGCTGAACGGAGTTCCACACACACACACAAACACACACGCAAAAGAGCTGCAAAAACAAAAACGCAAAATAAATAGCAAAAACAGACAGACCTCAACGTAACACTTAAAATGGAAGTGTGGCACTCAAATAGAAAGCATAAGACTCAAAACGGAGCACGGTTGGCTTCCAAAAAAAAGTTCGCAAACCGGAATACTTACTTCCAGGTTTGCAGTGTTTGGGTTCCAAGTTCTTTGAGTACCAATGTACAACTGTAATGGCAAAGGTGTCAGGAGCACATATCTAGGAAGGGGATGCTATTTTTGGGGGGGGGGGTCCTCCCCAACTGCTACCTGGCAGTGTCAATTCTGTCAGGCTGCAGAGCAGAGGGAAAGCAAGGAAGGCAGGGCTCACCTCTGCTGTGAGACCAGCTGCCTTTGGCTTTCCCTGGTTTAATGTATGCCAGGGGGGACTGTGTTTCAGGTTAATGCTTTTTGGGCCTCTTGAGTTCCTGCAGTTTGCACATTTTAGAGAACTAGAGTCCACTTTCATTTCCTGTTTTTGTTTTGTAGTAATAAAGGACGGTTGCGCTTAGAAGGTCTGCTTCCTCCTGATACAAGTTCTTGGGACCCCAAAACAACACCCAAATCTCAACGAAGTGGACCAGCATTCTGACTCAGTATCAGTTTCCTATGTCCCCAATTTGGGAGAAAAGGGCAGTCAGAGAATTGGAACGGAAAGAGAAATGGGAGCAGAATTTCGTCCCAGGCCTGGAACAGAAGTCCTTCCAGTGAATAGGACTGTTGTTTGCTGTTGTTCTTCAGTCTGCAAATGATTCTATTTATTAAGATTTTTATTAGATCTTCATAACTTTAACCAATTAATTTCAAACTTCAAATTTGTTATGCATTTCTCTTATAATTTGACTTCCCACCTTCCTTTCCATGCTGTTTTATACCCATCCGTTTTGTATAATGCATAATATTGCACATTTCACCTAATAAATATTCCTCTATTACATCACATTTCATTTAATATATATTCCTGTTTCATACATTAACATTTCTTTCCGTTGGTCAAATTTCAAATCCTGCCAGTGATTTGATTATGATATTATTTCAAATCATCCAAAAAAGGCTTGAACTCTTCCACATATTGTCCCTCGTGTTGATCTCTTATGCAAATGATTCGTAATCGATTGCTTTCTCCCAATTTGCATTGCGTTCCCTCTGCATGGAAGCAAACAGAGTGGATTAATGTGGGAATAACGCTGCTAATAATGTAATTAGATTATGTAAAAACTCGACTGCCGCAGACGGCAAGAAAAATAGCATAGTTCCCCTCACCAAACACAAAAAGGCAAACTGCAGCAGAATGGAAACAGCGCTGTGTGTGTGTGTGTGTGTGTGATTAGGACAGATCAGAATGAAAATTGCTGCAAGGATCTGGCTTGTGGGACAAAACAGATTCCCCACCCCTGTGCTAAAACAAGGAAGGTCCATCCATGACCGTATCGCTCTGGCAGATTAAGTCATGGTCCCTACCCTGGAAAACGTCCCAGGGTTACAATCACTCTGCTGCATTTTGCCTCCACTGGTTGGAGGTTGAGGTCTGCTGAGCGCAGGCTGGACCTTCTCAAAGTTGAACTGGAGGGTGCAAGTTCCCCCTTCTCCCCACCCTTTAGCACAACCCCCAGGAATTTGTGCAACTGGAGTGCTTAATCCCACCTGCGTTAGACCTAGAGCCAGTCGTTCCCTCCATCTCTGCCTGCGTATGTGTGTGTGTGCGTGTGTGTGTGTGTGTGGCTGCCATAGGAAATCAATTGGCCAGTTTACTGTCTGGTCGATTCCCAAGTGGTTTCTAGGTTACTTGGGCCATATTGACGCAGCCAGTGCAGCTCTCGGATCAATGGGAAGCCATCAGTGTTACCTTCATGTCCTTGAAAGAACTGAGCGGCCCAGGCACAGAGAACTTCTGAACCAGGAAGGCCCGCTTTGCAGCACCTCCCTCGAGCCGAACAGAGAAGATAAAGCAAAATTTAAAAATTCATTCCAGGAGCACCTTAGAGACCAACTAAGTTCAATAGGGCAACTGATCCCAGAATTCCAAATTAAGTCATACATTGTAGAGTTGGGAGGGAACCCAAGGGTCATCTAGTCCAACCCCCTGCAATGCAGGAGTCTCAGCTAAAGCATCCATGACACTGCAAGAATTGAAGTTACAGGGAACCAGGCAGAGGGCCTTCTTGGTAGTGGCGCCCTCCCTGTGGAACACCCTCCCATCAGATGTCAAAGAAATAAACAACTATCTGACTTTTAGAAGACATCTGAAGGCAGCCCTGTTTAGGGAAGTTTTTAATGTTTGAAGTTTTATTCTGTTTTGAGTCCTCTGTTGGGAGCTGCCCAGAGTGGCTGGGGAAACCCAGCCAGATGGGCGGGGTATAAATAAGATATTATTATTATTATTATTATTATTATTATTATTATTATTATTAGCCAACACCAGCTGGGCAACCCCAGCACACCAACACCCCAAACTCCATCTATAGCACACAGACCATCCTGCCAATCCCTTGTCCTCATCAAAGCTGTTTAGCAGCAAGTTGATTAACATTCCTCACAAAATCTGCACTCTTTATCAATATCCTATTGCTGACTGCCCTCTGTGACACCATGGCAGCTCAGCCAACAGCTTGGAATGAGTGGCTCGATAGGAGGCAAATGTAACCTTACTCAAAGGCGGATCTAAGGGAACGTGACCAGTTCGGTCACACCGGGTGTGGAGCTTCTGGGGTGCTACAGCAGCCCCCAGAACCACGAAGTCCAAGGGAAGGCGAGAGGCGTTGGCACACACACAACACCACTGAAATTTGAGACGCCAAGGTCCACCACTGCCTTACTCTTAAAACAGTTACATTTCAAATTATGAGGTGTCTGTTCACCTCCAGTATTCAAATTTGAAGATTCAACTGAAAATTTCACATTCAAAAAAAAAAAAAAAGCACTGGAGAATCTGGGAAGCTTTCCTAAATCTTGAATCGCTTGCAAATAATTAGCTGCGACTCTAACTTTCTTGGAGTGTGGAAACAAAGGACGAGTGCAGCTGTTGAAGTTACATTCACAACGTTCTCCCAGCGTGCTGCAGTCCGGGTGAAGACCAGCCCCTTCTCAGGTGATCCACACTGATCAGCTGAGGAATGGAGATGGGACAAGATCCATCCCTATCCTGGTGTGTAGGGAGCTCAGTGAAGTAAGGAGGGGGATGGCTTTCTGTGCTCTAGGGGGAGTGCTGGGGGCCAGATTTACAGCCAAGCGAGTCATATTAGACTGGAGGTTCTCTATCTCTGCCATAAATAAAAAAAATTCATTCCAATAGCACCTTAAAGGTAAAGGGACCCCTGACCATTAGGTCCAGTCGTGTCTGACTCTGGGGTAGCGGCGCTCATCTCACTTTACTGGCCGAGGGAGCTGGCGTACAGCTTCCAGGTCATGTGGCCAGCATGACTAAGCCGCTTCTGGCAAACCAGAGCAGCGCACGGAAACGCCGTTTACCTTCCTGCCAGAGCGGTTCCTATTTATCTACTTGCACTTTGACGTGCTTTCGAACTGCTAGGTGGGCAGGAGCTGGGACCAAGCAATGGGAGCTCACCCCATCGCAGGGGTGCCGACCTTCTGATCAGCAAGCCCTAGGCTCTGTGGTTTAACCTTAGAGACCAACTAAGTTTGTTATTGGTACAGTGGTACCTCGGGTTACAGACGCTTCAGGTTTACAGATGCTTCAGGTTACAGACTCCGCTAACCCAGAAATAGTACCTCGGGTTAATAACTTTGCTTCAGGATGAGAACAGAAATTGTGCGGCGGCGGCAGCACAGCGGCAGCGGGAGGCCCCATTAGCTAAAGTGGTACCTCAGGTTAAGAACAGTTTCAGGTTAAGAACGGACCTCCAGAATGAATTAAGTTCTTAACCCGAGGTACCACTTTATGAGCTTTTGTGTGCATACACACTTCTTCAGATACACTATCTGAAGAAGTGTGCATGCACACAAAAGCTCATACCAATAACAAACTTAGTTGGTCTCTAAGGTGCTACTGGAAGGAATTTTTTTATTTTGTTTCGACTATGGCAGACCAACACGGCTACCTACCTGTAACTCTGTCATAAATTATCTCCTTGAAGTAAGATGGTAGTTTAAGATAGCAGACCATCCAAGTGTCCCTATTTTCCAGCGACAGTCCTGGATTTGCAGAAGCCACCCTAGTTTCTGATTTGATCCCGGAATGTCCCACTTTTCCTTAGGACGTCCTTATTTTCATTGGAGAAATGTTGGAGAGTATGGTAGGATGCCTCTATTTTCATTGGAGAAATGTTGGAGGGGGACACCTCTATTTTCATCACCAAATTTTGGGGTTCTGGTGGGCCAGATTAGACTCACAGGCCAGATCCCCCCCCCTCTAGTCGTGTCTCATCCCTGTGAGTTAGTCTAAAAATGGATAAGGAATAGCTAGAATCGAGAGGACAGGGGTTTATGAGTCACTGTTGTAGGCCCAGCCCATATCGAACATACAATGGAGCCCTTTGACTCACTTCCCGCTGGTGCGTGAAAGAAGGGAAAAAGGGGCGGGGGGGGAGAGAACGGTGCCTGTCAAAAATGATGCATCTCTGCTGCGGTCTAGTTCTCTGTCTCTCAAACCACAGGCACTGATATTCTCATTGATTTTCATGCTTCCCTCCTACTTGCCAACCCACAGGCTGCAGGAGGAATCCTTCATGCCGCCTCGTCCACAGGAGAACCGCTCCCACTCAAAACGGAGACTTCTGAGGTGAAATATGGCGAGTCATTATCCTGCGTATTAGAGCCATGCACACAGCTCATCACCTCTCCTCACCCCCTCTCCCTCTGACTATCACAAATCTGAGATCTGCCTGTTCTGTCTACAAGTGTTAGAACATACGAAGAGGCCTGCCGGCTCGGGCCAAGGGTCCATCAAATCCACCGTTTGGTTCCCACACTGATCAAGCACATGCCTCTGGAAAGTCTGCAGGCAGCAACGACGGCAATGGCCCTCTCTTGCTTTTGCTCTTAAGAATGTAAGAAGAGCCTCTGTCATGGGCCAGGAGTCAGCTTCACCTGCTGAACAGCAGCCTTGATTGGAGAAAGCCTGAAAGCTGTTTAACAAGAAAGAGGAAACCATAAAATTATCACTTAAAAAAATGTCCAACCATAATTTAAAACGTATGGAACGTTCAAACCACAATAGAATGGACTAAAACAAGTTAAAGCGCCTACAAACCTTCATCAAAGATCACAGGGTAGTTGGCAGCATTGAAAACAGAAAACAACAACAACAACTATTATTATTATTATTATTATTAACCCATCTGGCTAGGTTTCCCCAGCCACTCTGGGCAACTCCTAACAGAATATTAAAAACATGATAAAACATCAAACATTAAAAACTTCCCTAAACAGGGCTGCCTTCAAATGTCTTCTAAAAGTCAGATAGTTGTTTATTTCCTTGACATCTGATGGGAGGGCATTCCATAGGGAGGGCGCCACTACCGAGAAGGCCCTCTGCCTGTTTCCCTGTAACCTCACTTTTCGCAGGGAGGGAACCGCCAGAAGGCCCTCGGAGCTGGACCTCAGTGTCCGGGCAGAACGATGGGGGTTGAGATGCTCCTTGAGGTATTCTGGGCCGAGGCTGTTGAGGGCTTTAAAGGTCAGCAGCAACACTTTGAATTGTGCTCAGAAACGTACCAGGAGCAAACGTAGATCTTTCAGGACTGGTGTTATATGGTCTCGGCAGCCACAACAGGTCACCATTAAGTCCCCACCACAACCCAATTTCAATAACATAGCAGTTAGAGAAGTAGGAAAACTGAATTCCAAGAGGGCCAGCCCTACCTTAAGGCAGAGTGAGGTGGCTGCCTCAGGTGATAGATGCTGGCGGGTGAGAAGCTGTGGTGAGATATTGGGAGGACAGCAGGCTCAACAGAGTGCTTTAAAAGTATGGTGTGCTGGTGGCCCAAATGTGAAATTCCCTCCCACTGAACATTAGACAGACACCATCTCTGTTGCCTTTTGCCCACTCACCCACGTTGAGCAAAATATTCCTGCATTGCAGGGGATTGAACCAGCTGGCCTGCATGGCCCCCTCCAACGCTACGATTCTATGAAGACTTTCCTCTCCCAACAAACCTTTTCCGTTGAGCTCTTTCCTAGCCTGCATCTCTGTATTGGAATCATTTTTTCTGATTCCACTTCATTACGTGTTGTTTGCCACCCTGGGCTCCTTTGGAAGAGCGGGATGTAAATTTAATAAATAATGCTGATGTGAACAAGGAGCTGCAAATGTGGTTCGAAATGCAGCTCAAGGCGGAGGGGACACACACAAGAAAGAGAAAGAAAGAAAGAGTTTGGATTTGATATCCCGCTTTATCACTACCCTAAGGAGTCTCAAAGCGGCTAACATTCTCCTTTCCCTTCCTCCCCCACAACAAACACTCTGTGAGGTGAGTGGGGCTGAGAGACTTCAGAGAAGTGTGACTAGCCCAAGGTCACCCAGCAGCTGCATGTGGAGGAGCGGAGACACGAACCCGGTTCACCAGATTACGAGTCCACCGCTCTTAACCACTACACCACACTGGCTCTCAACTTCACTTAACGTTTTAAGCTGATAATGCACACAGAGGCGGAGCTAGCTGCTCCAGCACCCAGAGCAGCGCACATGCTGTGCACCCGGGGGCAAGGCCATGGGGGCTGGGCGAGTGTCCCAGAGGGGCGGGGTGAGCCACCCATGGGGGATGGAGCGAGCCGCCCATGGCGGGCTGCTTCGAGCCATGCCGCTTTGCCTTCCCTCTTTCTTTTGACAGCTCGCGGGAAGCTTCCCCGCCCCCCCCCGGATGCAGCCCAGGAGCGGGGGGCAATGGCGCATCGCCCGCCCGCAACTCCCAAGCTTCCCCCAAGCTGTCAAAACGAAGGGAGAAGGGGGGAAGGCCGCTGGCAAGGCGGCACAGCTTCGCCCCTTCCCCCGACGGCCCAGGGTAGGCTTAGGAGTCGCGGGCAGGCAGTGCACTGAATGTCACCCCCCTCGGTGATGATACCCGGGGCGCACCGCCGCCCCTGCCCCCCTTCCTCCATCCCTGAATGCCCACACAGTCCCATTCTAACCTAAAGCAAACGGGAAGCCAGGGCAAAGAGAAGCCAGTTCCTCCTCGCACAGTGAGTGCAGGGCTGAACCACAAACTGATCCCTGGTGTTCCTGGTCTTCCTCCAGCCTCACACTTTCTTTGCTCCCCACCGCACCATAACTAATTCTGCGCCTGTTTGCCCCTCCTCCCTCCCTCCCTCCCTCCCTCTGGTCCTGAGCAAATGCTCCTTCAGCCCATCAATATCAATGCATGGATCCGATTGCAACATTACTTAAACCTTGGAGGAAAAATAATTTCAAGGATAAATTATTAATTTGTATCGAACTTGCAGTAATTGTCCTATTAAGTCTAACAAAGCCATATGTTTGGTTGGGGTATTTATTCAAGGCCGTAATCCCCATCGACGTCCTCAATTCTAATTAACGGACATTTAGCAAACAGGTTCCATAATTGATATACCCCCACCCAAATCGATCACCTTTGTAGAATCCTCCCCCTTCCTTCCACCCCTCTCCATCTGTGTCCCTAACGGCCACTTGGAAGGATAACAATTCATTTCCTTTCTTTCTTTCTCTTTCTTTCTTTCTTTCTTTCTTTCTTTCTTTCTTTCTTTCCTTCCTTCCTTCCTTCCTTCCTTCCTTCCTTCCTTCCTTCCTTTTTTTTTTAAAGAGTAGTTTGCTTTTTACCTGGTTCAAAATGCAGATGCCTCTGGCATAGGACAACCAGATGCAAAGGAAGGTAGGGCTTCTGAATTGCATTTAAGGAGGAAATTAAGCAGATGCACATTTTTGTTTTGTTTTTTAAACTCCTAAACTTCCATGAGTTTCGTCCACCTTTCAATCTGAATCATAGAATTATAGAAGAGTTGGAAGGGACTCCAAGGGTCATCTAGTCCAAGCACGTGCTCGAAAACATACTGGGAGCCAATGTAGGTCTTTCAGGACCAGTGTTATATGGTCCCAGCTAGGGCTGGGCGATATCTGGCTTTAAACATTGTGATATATCATCAGCTAAACATCACAATATATACCAATATATCACGATGTCTAAAATAAGGATGCAACTATGTAGAGGCAAACGGAGTAATGTCCTGGCAACTGCTACTACTTAGGGGTCTAAAATCGATCCATTTTTATTTACCTTAAACATATTGTTACATCTGTTATAGTGCAGAGCAACGGGGGCAGCAGGAATGATGAGAAAAGCGATGGACAGCTTAACGGTTCCCCCCCATATCACAATTTTTTTACATAGCACACACATTGTCATATTTCATGATATATTGCCATGCCAAATATTATGAAACCGTTATCACAACGTGGACTTCAAACCGATTTTGGATTATGTATCGATGCACTGCCCAGCCCTAGTTCCGGCGGCCGTATACATTTCAGCAATCCCAAAGTTTGAGAGTCAGTAGCACAGGTGTGGTCTTTACTAAGAATGTAGCTAAATTCTGCTACTTCGCGTCAAGATTAAGACCGGCCGTGACGTCAACCAACAACAGAGATAAAGTCGCCAGTTAATCCCTTAGGAATGATATTAAACTGAAAATATTTGGTGAAATTTATCACCAAATTTTAAAGATAAAACATGATTATGAATTTTAAATGTGATTTTAGCACATAGATGATATTTAAGATCCGAACTGTTTTATTGCTGTATTGTTCTTTTTCTGGTCTATGACCGCAATAAAGATTGATTGATTGATTGATTGATTGATTGATGTGGTCAAGTAAACAACCCCATTGAAGAAGATAAATGTGGTTAACCAGACCTCGTTGCTGGTTGCGAAAGGGTCCCCATAACAGTTCAAGCTTTAGGGGCCCGAAAATGTAGGTCCTAGGATGACTCTTGGTTGTCTGAATGGAGAACAGGAAAGGGTGTGAGAGTGTGCACAGAAACTATCCTGCTGTACAATGATTTGCATTTGTTGCTAGCCCTGCCAATGCCAGGGACTGGGCAAAGGAGGAATGGTGGAGACCGCCTCCCCAGCCTGACCCTTCCAGAGGAGAAGAAGACAGTTCAGAATTACAACAGGGATTTGAGGAAGGTCACAGCTCGGAGGAAGATGAAGGGGAAAGCTGGGAAATAATGGGAGAGGAGGAGGAGGAGGAGGAGGCAGAGCCAGAGCAGTTGGCTGACATGTTATCACTAGAAAGCATTCCAGACCCACCATCTCCCAGAACCTGGCAAGCCTTAAAGGTAGGAGAGCAAAGATCTCGGAGACATTTGGCCCTAAGCGGCAACCGTAGGGGTGGTGGTGCTGTCGACAAATGAGAGAAGGGGAGTAGAGATTTACTCAGGACAACACCATTATTCCAAGAGGCTGCATTCTCAAGCCTCTCTCTGTAAATATTGAATAAAAAGCAGATGGTAAGAACTTTTCCTTGTCTTATCCGTTCCTGGCAACCTGTTGTGGGGGTTGGTTCCTCTGCCATGACAGCCCACCATGTGGCCCCCAGGCAGGGGTGTAGGAAGTGGGGGGCGGGGGGCGGTCTGCCCCAGTTTCCACCATGGAGGGGGGTGACAAATTATCAAGGAACAATTACTACCCTACTAGGGTGGTTCATAAAAAACTTTTTTTTTTAAATGCCTGCTCCAAAGGTCTTATCTTACTACACTAGGGATTATATAGCTATATATGCAATTTCATGCATATCAGTTAATATCTTGACCCTCCTCCACAAAAATAGCTGTTTATTTGGCCGTTTTCCTATGTCGCGATGGCTGAAATTTCAACTCAGTGGAGCACTTACTGTTCCCAACCCTAACCCTGCGGAAAGCCATCTACCGGTAATTAGACTTTAATTTGATTTTGACATGTTTTTAGGGGGTAATTTAATTATTGTTTGATTTTATACCCATATTATGTATCTGATGTTAGCCGCCCTGAGCCCAGCTTCGGCCGGGGAGGGCGGGATATAAATAAAAGTTTATTATTACTTATTATTATTCCTTTGTAAGAAAATATGAAATAACGTTAAACCATTTTCAAGGAGCTGCGGTTGCTCAGGACTGTCCTCAAGAGATGTTAATGCAGAAAAAGCGGTCTCCGGAAGCATGTAGATTTGAAAGCCCCTACATCCTTCAGGTGAACTAACATGACCGGGAGTTATGATAGTCTGAGGACAAAACAGAAGCAGAGTAGTTACTGCAGAAGTACCACTCAAATAGAATCGGTTGTAACGACCCTGCAAAAATACGACCACTCGGGCACTTTTCCTCCTGCTGTTTGTAATAGCTGGTCAGTCCGTCCCCAGTGCTAAGTATTTATTGGAGAGTGTGTGTTTTTATTGCTTGGAAGATGCTGCAGGAGAAGGTCAGAGGTTTATGATGTGGTGATGAAGAAGTTATTATGGAGCTTGCAAGCTAATATTAGCTGAAAATTATCTGGAGTTAATAAACACAGCTTTTAGATATACAAACTCCTGTCACACGCGGTCAGATGCTGAGGTGCAGAGTGCAAGTGGCAGGATTGGAAGAGGAGAGCGAAGCGGTTGCTTTGGAGCATACCTGCTCCTTGATTTCTTCTTTCTGTGCAATTATTTCCCTTCTCATACAGAAACTAAGAACAAAAATAAGAAAGCAACATGGCGGACTATTCACGGAAGAATGGAAGATCTGAAGAAATATCGTAATCCGATGAAATCGCAAGCAGTTTTTGAAACAGGAGCAGTGAAAGAAAAATGATGTTTGACGTAGAAGAAAATGTCTTAGGTGAAATGTTTGTTAGAATGCAGCATGCAGATGGGTTGGGATCAAGAATAGCATGGAAGGAATGGCGGGGTATCAGAGTTGAAAGAGAAACGTATAACAGATTTAAAAGCTGGGATTTATATGTAAAGATTTTAAAGTCTGATAAAACATTTGACACAAACAAAATGCAATTCTCTCCCTTCTCAAGTGTTTTTGCTCGGGTGGAATCTGTGATGATGCCTTTTGCTGTCCTGGATGGAAGATGGAGGGGTGTGTGTGTTTAGAAACCCTTAAACCTGGCTGGAACTGAGTCTACTGTGCAAAGGAAAGAGTCATATCTATTGCTTCACTCAGAGGCTTGACAGCCACCTGTCAGGAATGCTTTGATGGTGTTTCCTGCTTGGCAGGGGGTTGGACTGGATGGCCCTTGTGGTCTCTTCCAACTCTATGATTCTATGATTCTATGATTCTATGATTCTATGTATGCTTTGCCCATGCCCAGGTATTATCCCTGGCCCCACCCACCACTAGATCCAGCCCCCAGAAGGGCTACTCACAAGGTTCCCTCACTGCGAGAAGTGAGGTTACAGGGAACCAGGCAGAGGGCCTTCTCGGTAGTGGCACCTGCCCTGTGGAACGCCCTCCCTTCAGATGTCAAGGAAACAAACAACTATCTGACTTTTAGAAGACATCTGAAGGCAGCCCTGTTTAGGGAAGTTTTTAATGTTTGGTGTTTTATTGTGTTTTTAATATCCTGTTGGAAGCCGCCCAGAGCCAGATGGGTGGGGTATAAGTAATAAATTATTATTATGTTTTATTACTAGGGCTCAAAAAGTTTCCCTGCCCAATGTGGAAAGAACTTCTGTTTTAGCAAAGGATCCAAAATACACAACCCTTCATGAATCAGGAAAGGGTTTGCATGGAAACCCGCCTGATGGAGCAGGATTTACCCCCCCCTTTGGTCAGCTGATGAGTGCAGGTTAAATCCTGCTCACTCCGGTTGAGCTTCTTTGCTGGGAACAGCAGCATGCAACAATGGAGCATTTAGGCCCTCCCTTGTGACGTCACGAGTGATGTCGGCTGAAGGGTGAGTGAGCATGGTTTGGGGAAAATAGCCTGGAGGGGCAACTTGGATCCCTGGTTGGCAGGCAGGAGGTTTCCCGCTTTAAAGCACAGTCCCTCTTCCTCATCTAGTCACTTCGCTTTGGCGGAGCACTACCCCAGAAACACGAGTAATTCGAGAATAAAACTCAGAGCCAGTGTGGTGTAGTGGTTAAGAGCGGTAGACTCGTAATCCGGTGAACCGGGTTCGCATCTCCGCTCCTCCACATGCAGCTGCTGGGTGACCTTGGGCTAGTCACACTTCTCTGAAGTCTCTCAGCCCCACTCACCTCACAGAGTGTTTGTTGTGGGGGAGGAAGGGAAAGGAGAATGTTAGCCGCTTTGAGACTCCTTCGGGTAGTGATAAAGCGGGATATCAAATCCAAACTCTTCTTCTTGAGGAATACTTGGCTCTGCACCAACATTGGCTCCCAATTCTGTGGAATGGCAATGGCAATGCCAAGCCATGTTGATGTGTTGCTACAAAGGTGAACGGGGCAAATATGGCAAGGGGCGCTTGCACACCCAAAGGGCTGTGGGAGGAGGAGGAGAAGGAGAAGGAGAAGGAGAAGGAGAAGAGTGTCAGGGATTCACAGGCTCACACAAAGGGCAAGCCGCGATGATAGAGGGGAGACAGCCGTAACGCAGAGTCACAACTGTATTAACCTCCAAGCCAGCGATTGCTTGTGACCTTCGCCCTCCCCACGTCAGGGTGCTGGTTCCGCTCCCCTGCCCCAGCCACCGTTTCCATGCAGCTGAATCTTTGTCTCGTCAAGGTTCAACCTAACCCCAAATATTTCTATTATATTCATATTGAGAGGGGAGCAATATAGATAAAACCTCTGACCAAAATTATGTTGTTATGGCAACACCTCAGGCCTAAACCTCTCCGCGCAGCCTGGGAAATATTGTCCAATACATCATGCACCAGGAGACCTGACAGGAAGAAAATTGTCCTTAACCAGCGCCTGTCGGGGTGATTTATAATGTGTTAATTTCCCCGTGACAATAGGGTATTTAACTTCATTTGCTACCAAGTTCTCCCCACATTGTCCCCCCTGGCTAACAGGGGAGATTGTCGGCTTCACCTTTTTGGGGCAAGTTCCTTCTCTTGCTCCCCTCCCCAATTAAAAAACAACAACTATGTTTATTCATACTTGGTTTAATTTAATAATGGGGGAATGGGAGGTCTTTAATCGGCATTGTGCTGCGCTTACCACATGTCCTCAGCTGCCCCTTCGCCAGGCCCATTGCTGAGATCACTCTACCACTGCCTCCAACCTTCCAGATAGATAGAATATGGGTAACCTAAGTGATGCTCTCTGGATCATGAGGACTACAACTCCCATGATCCCTGATCATTGGCTGTGGATGATGGGAGTTGTAGTCCACAACAGCTGGAGGGCACTACATTGCCTACCCCTAGACAGACAAACAGACCGAGCTACCCGGAATTGAAGAAGAAGTGTGCATGCACACGAAAGCTCATACCAAAAACAAACTTAGTTGGTCTCTAAGGTGCTACTGGAAGGATTTTTTTTTTATTTTTTTTTTTGACTACCCAGAATTGGTGAGCTTAGTTTCTTTGGTTGAAAGCACTGAACACTGGTAGTGTCTTTGTAATATCTGTTTAAAGCAGGGATAGGGAATCTGTGGCTCTTCAGATGTTGTTGGGCTCCATCTCCCACCAGTTCCAGACAGCATGGGCAGTGGTCAGGAACAATATCCCATCCTTTATTGACAAAGGTACAGGCAGAGGAAAAGTGGAGACTAAGAGGTCCTTCCTCCTGAGAGAGAGGGGGGGTCTTCCTTGACACCTACAGGGTCCCTTGCCTCCCACCAAAAAAAAAATGCATTGAAAGAAGCATTCTATTGCAGCCAATGGAACAGCTTGCAGCGAGTGCCTAGTTGCAGTACGGGTGTGTGAGAGAGAGTTAGAGAGAGAGAGAGAGAGATCCCACCTTTCAAGGTTATACCATTTTAGCTAAGGACTGACAAAGCCTGTCAATTTCAGCTTCTCTCAGGGTCTCATTTTTACAATATTAAATTCAGTTCAACAGGTTTCCACATCAGGTAGGGTTGCCATATTTCAAAAAGTAAAAACCAGGATACCCCGAAAGTTGTTCAGCTTTTTTTAGACAAACCCCGAAATTGTGGAACTTTTAAAAAAAACACAAACACAAAACCCCCGTGATTTTTCGATTGACTTGCCTAAGATCCAGGGCAAAGTGCCGCCTTTCGGGAATCCTCCCTGCTCCCCGACATCAATCCAGCCTTTGAAATCCCGGTAATCAGGAAGACCCAGCTGCACAAATACAAGATGAGAGACACCTGGCTTACCAGTAGTACATGTGAAAAGGATAATAGGGGTCTTAGTGGACCACAAGCTTCACGTGAGTCAGAAGAGTGATGCAGCAACAAACAAAATCGAATGCTATTCTAGGCTGCATCAATAGAAGAATAGTGTCCTGATCAAAGGAAGTAATACCCTGTTTCCCCTATTTTAAGACGTAGTCATAAAATAAGCCATAGCAGGATTTTTTCGCATTTGCGAAATATAAGCCGTACCCCGAAAATAAGCCATAGTGATAGGCGCAGTTCTGGAGGGCGCCAAGGAAAACGCAGGGCTGGGCTTACGTAATAAAAATAAGACATCCCCTCAAAATAAGCCATAGTGCGTTTTCTTGAGGGAAAAAATATATAAGACGGTGTCTTAAAATAGGGGGAACACAGTATTTGGCGTAGAGCACCACAAAATTCAGATAAGTACAAAGGCCTGCAGGACAGCTGTTTCCCTTTCTGGATTGTTGCAGGAAGTGCAAATTAGTTTCACATAAAAATACGAACCTAACCAAATTTCTTCCCAGTCCCTCTCAACTCCCAACTCTTTCTCCATCTGTTGCTTTATCCAATCCGTTCTCTCTCTCACCCACCTTACATTTTACACCTGCCCCCACTTCCTTCCCTTTGCTGGGGAGGTCACCTTCTCCAAGCTGATGGCTACAGAACTGCAACAGGGAGGTTCCTCATCTGTGAGGCAACCATCTCATCATAACACCTTGATGAACCAACTGACCATGCTGGGCAACTGACCATGCTGGACAATCAACCAGCAAATGTGCCTAACAAAGGAGACGGGACAAGACCTCTCACAACAAAGGGAAGTTTCCCAAATTCCATCCTATTCTCTCAACATCCTAGTCCTGCTTGGGCATTTATCATACTCACCAACATTTCTCCGATGAAAATAGGGACATCCCCTTCCATAATGATAATTTTACTATTTATACCCCACACATCTTATTGGGTTGCCCCAGCCACTCTGGGCAGGTACCAACATACAGTGGTACCTCTGGTTATGAACTTAATTTGTTCCAGAGGTTCGTTCTTAACCTGAAACCATTCTTAATCTGAGGTACCACTTTAGCTAATGGGGCCTCCTGCTGCGGCCGCGCGATTTCTGTTCTCATCCTGAGGTAAAGTTCTTAACCCGAGGTACTACTTCCGGGTTAGCGGAGTCTATAACTCGAAGTGTTTGTAACCCGAGGTGTTTGTAACCCGAGGTACCACTGTATATAAAAACATAATAAAACATTAAACATTTTTAAAAAAACAAAAACCACTTCCCTATACAGGATTGCCTTCAGACAGCTTGGGGGTCGGATAAGTCCATACCCTCCAACATTTTTCCAGTGAAAATAGGGACATCCTAAGGGAAAGCGGGATGTTCCAGGATCAAATCAGAAACCGGGATGGCTTCTCTAAATCAGGGACGTCCCTGGAAAATAGGGACACTTGGTGGGTCTGATTTATACTCATGCATATTGCTGCTTCTGCCCATCTCATGCATATCGACTCCTTGCTTAATTTAGTACCCTGCAGCAGTGTTATTTTTCTAGAAAAAGAAATGGCAATGGCGCTTAGAGGTGCTGGAACTGACTCCTGCTGGGGGGGGGGGGGAATCCTGCCCTGCACAATCAAGGCCCTTCTGCGGCCTCCAGCAACTAGTAAAGAGGAAGGCAGACGAAAAATGGTAGAGCTGCACCTCATTTGCCCAAATTCACTTGCCAACACTGCTTAGAACTGTTAGGAAAGGATGGAGTGGGTTTCTGAACAACATACCTCCCACCAACCACAGTGGCAGCCACCAGGCTTAGTTTCTCCTATATACCGGTAACTGAAATGCTGCTGTGCATTTCTTTGGGGGAAAGTCGATTAATAATATAATATAATATAATATAATATAATATAATATAATATAATAATAAATTTATACCCCACCCCATCTGGCTGGGTTTCCCCAGCCACTCTGGGCGGCTTCCAGCAAAAGATTAAAAATACATTAAAACATCAGTCATTAAACAGGAAAGTTGCAGTGAGCCTAAAACCTGTCCTGTTCCTTCTTTATTTGTTTATTTAAAACCTGTACGTCGTCTTTCCACTTATTTCATTAACAAAAAGAGCATTCTTTAAAAAGCACTGAGCAACAGATGAAATAAAAGCATGCCAATACACAATCATGAAAGAAAACATGTAGCATTAAAATCCATTCCAGCTGTCATCAAACCAAAGTAAGGAGAACAAAGTGAGCAAACTAGGCACAGTAGCAGAAAAGGCTCTATTCCCAGTTGCCTGCCCGGAAAATTACCTCTGATCTTGGAGGTAGCATGTAACAGCTTGGAATCAATTTAGTTGAAGGATCGCCTTTCCCCATACATGCCCACTCAGCCACTTTGATCAGCAGAACTGGCACTTTTGCCAGTGGCACATACTGCCTGTTCCATACTTGGAAGGAATCAATCCTCTAGGATGGAAGCCCCTAAACTTTGGAACTCCCTGCCCATTGATATATATTATTTTTGGTGCCCGACAACAAAAGTCCGATTTTATTTGTCGTTTTAATGTATATATTATATTTAACGCTAACACTTTAGGGGTCTGGATGATAAAACAGTATATGAATCCTGTTAAGCAAAAAAACAAAGACTCTTCATTGCCAGTAGGCATTGATGGTCTTATTTCCCATTCATTTGTCTAATCCCCTTTTAAAGGCCGGAGGTCATCACGGCTTCTTGTGGAAGTAAGTTCCACTGTTTAACTAGGCTGTTCCACTATTTAACTTTCCTTCATCCATCCTGTATAAAAATCCATTGTATCAGGAAATGCTATGTATCAGTGGTGGGGTGGTGGGAATACTTTGCAAAGCTGTGTTTGGTAGGCAGAATTGCATTTAAAAATGCATGTACCGTGTTTCCCCGAAAATAAGACACCGTCTTATATTTTTTTCCCCTCAAGAAAACACACTATGGCTTATTTTCGGGGGACGTCTTATTTTAACTGCTCTGCGTCAGTACGCTGCATAGCCAGGCCGTCTTAAGGGAGGTGCCGCGTCACTATGTCTTATTTTGGGGGTATGTCTTATTTTTGGGGTATGGATTATATTGGGCAAATGCATAGAAATCCTGCTACGGCTTATTTTATGGGTATGTCTTATTTTCGGGGAAACACGGTAGTAGGAGAAATCTGCCCTAAAATGCTTACGAATTTACATGAGGACTCTTGACTCATGGTGTGGAAACGTGGAGAACTGAACTGCAGACTGGAAATATAAGAAACAGAGAAGCTGAAGTTGTCGGATTCTCCCATCATTAATCTAGAAAACATTCAAATGGTCTCTCCCAAGCCTATGTTTTTAAAAACATTTTTAACATTTTTAACATTTTCGCATTGACGCAACGGGTCAATGTGCCTTGCTGTTAACCAGAAGGTTGGGGGTTCGAGCCCAATAAGGGATGGCTGTGGGCAGGATTCCTGCATCGCAGTGAGTAGAACTAGAAGACCCTTGGGTTCCTTCCAGCTCTATGATTCTATGATTCACCTCTTCCTTGTCTGGGGAAACTGGGTCTTTGGGCGTGTGTGTGTGTGTGTGTGTGTGTGTGCCCTCTTTATATGGATTTAAGGTTTTGAGCTTGCAAAGATTCGAATAAAAAGTCAGGGTGGGGGTGGAATGGGGGAAGGGTGTGTTTTGTGTGTGCATGCGAATGAGGCGATGGGGAGATACCACTTTGGAAAGCGACGTGGTCGTCAAGGCATGTCGAGGTCAGGATTAGCGGCTGCCAGCTTTTCAAGTTGGGCTTTCTGTGCCAGCCAGCTCCCCTCTCCTGCTGGGAAGGACGAGGACGGAGGGGCAAAGGGGAGGGTTCTGGCCAGCATCCAAGGCCTGTGGCTTCTGGTGATAAGGAAATGGGGCGGAGGGAGGGAGATGCTGCTCAGCTGCCACTGGAACAGAGGCCAGAAGCAAAGCTAGGCATATATAACCAATTTGGTGCCAGCCTGGAGTTACAGCAACAAAATGAAGGGGGTGTAAGGGGGAGGGGGTACGTGATCCTTTTCCAAAAGCAAAGTAAGAGCTCTGAGGATCCCCAGAGCAAATCTGCTCTTTTCCTTTCTCTTCCCTCACCCTGCCCAGCCGTGCTCCCTGAACTGCTTTATTTTCTGCTTCTGCATTTTGTCACGTGGGCTCAGTTTTACCGCCACTTTTTTGTGTTAGAGCTGCTGCCCTTGAACGGCAAGGCTGGGATTCAACAGGTCCACCTCTCCTAACATCGATCAAAACCTCCAACATTCCCCCAATGAAAATACGGACATCCTATTCTAATAATAATTTTAGCCCGGACACTGAGGTCCAGCTCCGAGGGCCTTCTGGCGGTTCCCTCACTGCGAGAAGCAAAGCTACAGGGAACCAGGCAGAGGGCCTTCTCGGTAGTGGTGCCCTCCCTGTGGAACGCCTTCCCATCAGAGGTTAAAGGGATCAACAACTACATGACATTTAGAAAATACCTGAAGGCAGCCCTGTTTAGGGAAGTTTTTAATCTGTGATGTGTTAATGTATTTTAATGTTGCTGGAAGCCGCCCAGAGTGGCTGGGGAGACCCAGCCAGATGGGCGCGGTACAAATAATAAATTATTCTTATTCTTATTCTTATTCTTATTATTTATAACCCAACCATCTGACTGGGTTGCCCCAGCCACCCTGGGGAGACTCCCACACACACACACACACACACACACACACACACACACAATAAAACTACACAGGGCTGCCTTCAAATGTCTTCTAAAGGTTGTATAGTTACTTATTTCCTTGGCTTGGGGGTCACATAACTCCATACCCTCCAACATTTCTCCGATGAAAATAGGGACGTCCTAAGGAAAAGCGGGACATTCCAGGATCAAATGAAAAACTGTGATGACTTCTGTAAATCCGGGACTGTCCCTGGAAAATAGGGACACTTGGAGGGTCTGTGATACCACTTTAACTTCTCCCAAAGAACCCTGGGAACTGTAGTTTGTTAAACGTGTTGAGAGTTGTTAGGAGATCCCTGTTCCCGTCATAGAACTACAATTTCCCAAAGTTCTCTAGGAAAAGGAATTGATTGTTAGTCCAGTCAGGAATTGTAGTTCTGTGAGGGAATTAGGGGCCTCCTAACATCTCTCACCACCCTTAACAAGCAACAGTTCCCAGAATTCTTTGAGGGAAACCCTGACATTCCGGGATCAAATCAGAAACTGGAACGGCTTCTGTAAATCCAAGATTGTCCCTGATAAAGATTGCTATCTGAATCCCTTAGGAGCTGCTTCCGGTCAATGTCAGCTAATGACCTCTTATGTCTCTCCGGGGCTGAAAATGCACCTATTTACCCTGAGATGTGCGTTTGCAGGACCCATCCTATTCCTGTGGCTGCCGTCTGTTTAAACTCTTTTTAATTCTGTGTTTTAAATTGCTGCAACCCTCCATGCGACCTGCTGTGGAAAGGTGGGCAATATGTTGAACAATAATAATAGCACCAGCCTGTTTTGTATCAGTAGGCCTCTCTACAGGGGCCTCTCTACAGGGGGAGCTGCATCTTAGGGCTACAAGACCCTCCAAGTGTCCCTGTTTTCCAGGGACAGTCCCGGATTTACAGAAGCCGTCCCAGTTTCTGACTTGATCCCGGAAGGTTCCACTTTCCCTCAGGACACCCCTGTTTTCATGGGGGAAATGTTGGAGTGCCTGTCATCCCCAACCTTACCTGGAGACGCCAGCGAATGAACCTGGGGCCTTCTTCATGCAAATCATGTGCTCTCCTGCCAAGCCGCGGTCTCTGTGTGCTGCGACATCTGCCTGCATCGAAAAACAAAGGCACGGTCCTTTCAGAACCGTTGCTTTTGCTCCAGTGCGGATGTCTGCAAGCTTAATTGACGTGTTTCAATTATATCAGTTAATAGGATCAATTGACAAATCCAGTGACAGTCCTGGTGAATATTGGGAGCCATTCTTCCTAGCCCACATGCAATCCCATTACAGGAACCAGCAACAGTAGAGAAGGCAATTGAGCTTCCCCTGTGCAAATTCCCATTAAAATATATAAACAACCCTTAACCATACATATGTAAGATCATACCCGTAGCACTCTATAAGTTAATTAACCTGGAATAACTACCATCCTCTGCTTCAATCCACATAACCGCTAATGTAGATGAGAATCACCATAAGAACGCAAATTGAAAAGTGGGGCGGGGGGGGCAGGGAAGGGAATTCACCCTATATCTCCCATCCCGACTGGGAGCGTGACAAGCTGCTTAAAGGGTGTTAAGGGGTAACTAATCTGCATTGCGTGATCTTCTTGCATGCCCCCCCCCCTCCTTTCAGAAATATCGTGGCTGCAGCGCTCCACTAGTTAACCCTGATGGAAATTAATTCCCCACTAGTTTGTCAGTTGGCTTCACTCACACTTCATTTTGTTGGGTCTAAATTGGATGATCCATCACCGCTCCAAAGAGACATGTTCCTTTCCCCGCCGTTAAGCAAAGCACAGAATAGAAGCGTCATTAAACTATAACTTATTCCGGGCTTTAAAAAGATCGCAGAGAGCATGGAAAGGGGCTCTCTGATCCATGGAAAGGCAGCGTTCTCTAATGGTCACAGCAGGGATCTTCTGAGCCGGGTCTCCTGGGGACCATCAGTAGCTCTGGAAGGGGAGCAGCCCCCCTGAGCTCTCGTAAAAGGATGCCGGAGGGAGAGAGAGATGGAGGAGAATTTATTCCAATCCGTATTTTAGTTTGCGGTTCGCGAGATCAGAACCGAGTTAACCATCAGGCGCTCTCTGTGATGCACTTTCTGGTTCATAAAACGAGGACCAAACCACACGTTTTGAAGAAAAGATGCATATTTTCAGGGGAAGTGCATAGGAAGGCACTTCCTATGTGTGTTTTAAAAGGGGAATGGTTAGAAAATATAGATGTGGGGGAAAATACGTTTTTTTGAGAATAATAATAATAATAATAATAATAATATCACTATTTATACCCTACCCATCTGACTGTGTTGCCCCAGTCACTCTGGGTGGCTTCCAACATATATAAAAACATAATAAAACATTAAACTTTTTTTTAAAAAAAACTTCCCTATACAAGGCTGCCTTCAGATGGCAGTTTTTCCAATGAAAACAGGGACATCCTACCCTACCCTCCAACATTTCTCTGATGAAAATAGGGACGGCCTAAGGAAAAGCGGGAAATTCCGGAATCAAAACAGAAACTTGGATGGCTTCCGTAAATCCGGGACTGGAAAATAGGGGCACTTGGAGGGTCTGAAATAGGCCCTGGGTTCAGTCCCTTGTATTTCTGCATAAAAGGCCTGGGAAGACCTCTGCCGGAGACTTTTCAGAGCCACTGCCCATCAGATTAGGTGGTACTGAGCCAGACTGACCAATGGACTGATTCAGCACAAGACAGATTCATAGCATATGTAGCCAGGATCACTAGCTTAGATTACTTTTTTAAAAGCGTCAAAGGCAAATGCAAGACAGAGCCATAGCTGTCAACTTTTGGATTTGAAAATAAGGGATTTTTCCAAACTTTTGGATTTGAAAATAAGGAATGCCGCGAGGGCGGTGCAATGGCACCAAGTAGCCTCGCCACCCTGCGCTCCAGAGGCTGCGCGCGAACGGGTGAGCAAAAGAGTGAGCGCATAGACGGCAGGCAGGCTGTCTGTCTGGTTGGCCGTGAGGGTCTGGCTGCACAAGGCATGCAAGCTCCGCCCCCAGTCGGTCTCAGACTCCTTATTGGCAGCCGAGCAACGCAGCTGAGGAGCCCCCCTGGCCGGCAGGGAGGGAGAGGAGCTGCTTCCTTTGAAATCCGGGAAATTTAAGGGATATCAACAATCCGGGATAGCAGAGGGAAACGGCATTGGAATAAGGGAGTTTCTAGCAAAAAAAGGGAGGGTTGACAGCTATGGACAGAGCAGTCTTCCCCAGTGGCTTATTAGCATCTAAGAGCACAGCCTCTGTGTTCAGGGAGTGTCCAGCTAGAATATTAAAAACCCTCTGTATCATCCCCACAAAGATAAACAGCTTTGTTTACTTGAGCCAAGCAAAAGACTAGTGGCATCCACCCCACTAGAAGAGCAGAATTTGGGATAGGGTTTGCTTGATTCGCTTTCTTTGCCTCATTTTGCACCCACAAGGATGCCTTTTCGTTTTACGTTTCTGAAACGCAAGCTGAGATTCCGCGCCCGATACCAGTACCGCGTTCTGTGCTTGGGAGAAATTGTGGTGCGCAAGTGTGGCAACAAGCATCCTTGCTGCAAAGGGCGCTCTGCGAATGTCGTGCCAGAATCCAGGCTCTGGACCCCATGGCGGTGCGCATGCACACACACACACACACATCCTCGCAGGCAGAGGGAGAATCTGCGCCGCCCGGCTGAAAACACAAGAAAGCTGCAAGGGGATGCCAGATTGTAAATTCTTCGCCTCCATCTCCTCCCCTCCTAATCAATACCTGCTCTTTTTGCCAGAACGACTGAGCTAAAGGAAAGAATAGTAGTTAATGGAGGGAAGTGCTTCAGAACTTGCCGCAAGGCCTTTTGATGGCTTGGCATCCATTCAACCCTGGCTTTTAAGAACACCAGGCGACCCCTTAAGAAGACCTGGCTCCTGGTTCAGGGGTGACAGGCTCCCTGATGGAGATTCCAGGGTTCCCCTTACTGCAGGAGTGGGGAACCTATAGTGAGGGCGCCGACTGCTTCCTATTCAGCACCGTGAAGGGTTTGCGTGTCGAGGTCCCCAAACCACCCCTCAAATAATTCACACATCAGACAGAATTTTAGTTTTGGTTTTTGGCAGGATTTTGGCCACAACTTTATTAAAATTACAAATAATGTGAGTGGTTGCTTAGGCATTGGTTAAGACTATCTGTCCCACTGGGGACAGAACTGATGACCGTCAGTAAGGGGAAAACACTCTGGAGAGATAAAGAGAGCCGGGTGGTCTGACGCTTCCCTCTCCCCACAGGCTCCCAGGGCTCTTGCAAGACCCTGGCCCCCGACCGGGGGTTCGTACAAAAGCATATCGAGCCCCTGGATTCCTTTAATGGAATTCCCCGTACACCAGCATCAATTGGAGGGACAGACACAGTCAATCATAACCCCTCCTCCAACCAACATAATAACCAATGCCTAACCACCAACCTTACAAGTTGTGACTATTTGCTACGCAGTAGGCGAAAACCAGATGGCACCAGCCAATCAGCCAAATGGAAAAATTCCTACCAGGCCCCTGCCCCAACAGCAGACGACCCCATGACAGGCATAGCAAGGTCAACGCAGAGGCCTAAAATATAGGGAGGGAGGGAGGGTGATCCGAAGCACGCAGCCAAGAGGGAGATCACGTTGCATACCAACCCTTATATATACACTGGGCTGTCCATCAACAAATTGCAACATACAAATCTCCCCAACAACACCCTGGGTCCATCACAGCAGTGACCATCTATCCGATCCCACCCAGCACCAGAGGGGTGACTTGCTGGCCCCCACCGCAACACGTGCTCTCCATGAAGGAGAACACGCTTTGCAGAATTTGAACCCTGCTCTCCCAGATCCAAGTCCAGCACTCTAACCACTGAGCCACCCTTGGCTTTCTACTGCCTCGAGGTGGAGGAGCAGGCTGATGTGGCACCTCCTACCCAGACCTGGCTCTGCTGTGCATTGAGGAGAAGGAACCAACTTCAGGAGGGCACCATGATGAAGACGGTAGATGATGGCAGGGTCTTATGTCTGATCGATTCAGCTGGACTTCTTAAAGCAGTGGGAGTTTAAGGCTTCGCTTCTGGCACCGTAATGTCTTGGGCTGGCCCCTACAAGTCCCACCAGCCAATCCCTGCTGTGGGTAAGGGTGTCCCTGCTCCTCTTTAAAATCATAGAATTGTAGAGTTGGAAAGGACCACAAGGAATCCTTTGCCCAACGTGGGACTTGAACCCACAACCCTGAGATTAAGAGTCTCATGCTCTCCCGACTGCCTTTAGCATGGTGAGGCCTTTCCTGGCAAGGAGCTCAGCGGTCTCAAAAGCTGAAGGCTAAATGCCTGTTAAGTTGTGGATTACTCCTTCACTTGTGTGATGGATAAGTGTGGATAGGTCATATCACTTACACACCACCTTCTAAGTGCCTGATATGTTGTGGTTTAGTCCTTCCCTCTGTGTGGACAGGTGCCAGTCACTTAAGTGATGGATAAGTGTGGATAAGCAACATCACTTTGCAGAGAAGTAATATCGCTTACATTTCGCCTGCAAAGTGCCTGCTAAGTTGCAGTTTACTCCTTCTCTCGATTAAGGCGACGTCGTCATTTGTGACTTCATTGTGTGCATAAATGACATCACATATGTTTCACCTACTAAATGCTTTTCAAATTGTGGTTTTCTCTTTGCCTCAATCCATCTGAGTGGATAAATAATGTCATGTAGTTTAGTCACTAGGTGGCACAGGATTTGGTTGCATCTAGGTGGAGTCAGAAGTGCCTTCCTTCCTTCCTTCCTTTCTTTCTTTCTTTCTTTCAGGAGAGATGTTAAGGTTCTTATCTAGCTTCCTGATTGGCATGACCTATTAGCTTTCAAAGGCACCCCTACTTCCCCAATCCTTCTAAAATTTGATGGGAGAGGGGGTTATTGCTTTATTTTGTTTTTGATTGTTTGTTTGGAGGACTTATTATCATCATCATCATCATCATCATCATCTAATTCCATTTGGCCATGACTGCACCAACCTTTCCAGCACCAAACACACATAAACCATTGAAATGCAGACATACATTCAGGAATAATTCCTAACTGACCAATCTGTGTTTGTTTATTTATATTCAGTGGAACCTGTATACTTCACAAAACATGCATTAAAAATTAAGCCAGGAGTTCAAATCAAATTGGCTTCAAAAAGCAAACTGAAAATAGAAATAAAACCAGCAGTACACACATTATAAAATAAACTTGCACCTTAAAATACATGCCAGCTTTACATGTCTGGGTAAGCAGTACAGCAAAGGTCAATGGGCAAGGAGTTGCAGAGTGCAACTGCTTACAATACAAATACATGTATATCCGCAGTACAGGCTCAAATGGTGAAAACTGAAGTTTCATTGGCAGTGAGTATGTGCAGATCTCAAAACCGCACTGAGCATCTGAGGATTTCTTGGTGGAAACCTTGTCACTTGGGTTACTTCCACACTCGTTTGAAACACCCATCCTTTTTTTGAACTCGCCTTTTACAAAGAATCCAGGCTTCATTACCAGCCCATTGCATTTCAGTCTTTCTTGTGTGGTTCACCTCTCTCTTTTCAGACTCCGTGCTTTTCTGTTTAATGTGGACTAGCAAATCGCTGCTTTTCGGTGCTTCAGCGCATTAAACGAGAAGCTTTCTTCTATTGGAGTCTGCCTTTAATTACTTCCTGTTCAGCACAAGGAACCGATTACTAGTGAAATAATCCCTTAACTGACTGTTAGTTCTTGTTTTCTCCTCTCCATTGTGGTGCTGGTGAGGAGAGTATTATTAAGCGAATGCTCTCATTCATTCCCACTCCTCCTTTTTCAAATGGAGCTATTTTGCAACTACAGAAAAGAAAAATGGGAGGAGACAAGTAGCTAAACTCCCACCTGCCCCCCCCCCCTCAAAGGGAGCAAAAGATAAGTAAATTAAAGTTTGGCTAAGGACCCCTGGCCACGATGAACAGGAAACAATTAGAGGCAGATGCTGCAGGGAGGTTGCAATTAAAGATGATGAGGACGTTTGCTTAAACAGAAAGTACTTCTGCGGAAAAGTTTCAGTAGGATCGTGGCCAGAGGATGAGCATTACTAGAAAATATAACGATACATTAAGCTTAAGCGCAGTGTGGAACCATCATTTTAATTCCGTTTCTGGCTAATTGTGTAAAAGCAATGCTTTAGCAGCATTAAAAGCAGCTCGTGGGAAAGTAATATTTGTAAGGTAGAAGCTGCCCCCCATCGCAATGCTGCCATCCCCAGTTTCTTACACACACATGTGTGTTGTCCCATGATGCAATAATAATACTACAATAATTTTTATTTTATTTTTATACCTCGCCCATCTGGCTTGGTTTTGCCAGCCCCTCTGGGCGGCCCTCAACGGAATATTAAAAACACGATAAAACATCAAACATTAAAAACTTCCCTGATGTCTTCTAAATTCAAAGAGTTGTTTATCTCTTTGACCTCTGCTGGGAGGGCGTTCCACAGGGCGGGCGCCACTACCGAGAAGGCCCTCTGCCTGGTTCCCTGTAACCTCACTGATCGCAGGCCAGTAGGCCCTCGGAACTGGACCTCAGTGTCCGGGCAGAACAATGGGGGTGGAGATGCTCCTTCAGGTATACTTGGCCGAGGCTGTTTAGGGCTTTAAAGGTCAGCACCAACAGTTTGAATTGTGCTCAGAAACGTAGTGGGAGCCAATGTAGGTCTTTCAGGACTGGTGTTATATGGTCTCGGTGGCCACTCCCAGTCACCAGTCTAGCTGCTACATTCTGTATTAGTTGTAGTTTCCAGGTCACCTTCAAAGGTAGCCCTACGTAGAGAGCATTGCAGTATTCCAAGCTGGATATAACCAGAGCATGCACCACTCTGGCGAGACAGTCTGTTGGCAGGTAGGGTCTCAGTCTGCGTACCAGATGGAGCTGGTGGACAGCTTCCCTGGACACAGAATTGACCTCCGCCTCCATGGACAGCCGTGAGTCCAAAATGACTCCCAGGCTGCGTACCTGGTCCTTCAGGGGCACACTTACCCCATTCAGGACCAAGGAGGCCTACACACCTGCCCGCTTCCTGTCCCCCAAAAACAGTACTTCCGCAAGCTAATGCCGCTAGGTATCCATGTGGCTCAGGGATGATCATGTGACTCTTCCCTCACCCCTGTCCCCATGATCAGCATCCTAACCGGAAGTAGACTGTGGACTGGGTGAAAAGACACTCTTGATTGCTGGCTAGCACAGCACCCAACCTTAAAGTGGTGATATTCATACACACATTCCCCAACAGCTAGGGAGTACACCATGGTGCCTTGCTACCTGTGACCCAGCCCTATTTGCAAAAATCTGCATACATTTGCATATGTTAATATATATGGAGGTTTAAAAATAATTACTAGAACTTCATGGAAGGCGAGCCAATTAATGCCATATCCAAAATCAAATACCCCAATAAATTTTTCAATTAATTTGCACCCAACCCTGATCACTCAGATCAGTTCAATTAATTTTCCTCCATTACCTCTAATTAATTTCCCACCCAGATGATCCAGTTCCTGCTGCAAAATCATTTTCTCTTCCGGTTACCCCCATTCATTAACCATCAAATTATTGCCATTCCACATCTTCAAAAAAAATTAATTAATTACCGGTAAGATAAAAATAAATAAGGTACACATCATGATTCCTTTCAGGTGCTGGAGGGAGGAAGAATTTTTACTGTGGGATAAAATGGCCAGCAATGGTATCTCTTCTTTAAAAAGAAAGAAAGAAAGAATTTAGGGTACCTCCAGAATACCAGTGTCTCACAGAAGAAATTCAAACACGTCAGAAAGCGTGGATAACTTTAAACGAACATTATATAAATTCATGGATGACAGGGCTTTCAATGGCTACTCGTTCTACTCTGGCACCATGGTTGGGGGCAGTAATCACAGACTTGTAGAGATGGAAGGGATCCCCAGGGTCATCTAGTCCAACCCCCTGCAATGCAGGAATCTCAACTAAAGCATCCATGACAGAAGGTCATCCAATCTCTACAATCCGGGATAGCAGCGGGAAACGGCATTGGAATAAGGCAGTGTTTCCCAACCAGTGTGCCTCCAGATGTTTTGGGACTACAATTCCCATCATCCCTGACCACTGGTATTGCTAGCGAGGGATGATGGGAGTTGTAGTCCCAAAACATCTGGAGGCACACTGGTTGAGAAACACTGGAATAAGGGAGTTTCCCGCAAAAAAAGGGAGGGTTGACAGCTATGGTGAGAACAGGATGCTGGACTGAATGGACCATTGGCCTGATCCAGCAGGCTATTCTTATGGTCCTTTGTTCTCCCATATAACTGAAGACCTACTGTGCTTTTCTTTGGAGGATAGTCAAAGGCACTACATTTGAGGGGCAAAGTTGCGCAGAGCCCCAAACTTGGCCTGTTTCGTATTTAAAACCTCTGCATCGTCCTTTCTTTTTCTTTTTAAAAAAGTTTTTATTTATACTTTTCAAGTTTATACATTTCATTAGTTTTACAATCAATTCAACATTTCAAAGTTTGACTTCCTTCCCCTTCTTTCTGCAGTTCCTTAAATGTATTTTTCAATATCTTCTGCATATCCAAATTCATTTAATTTGCTCCTTTAATTATCTACTTCAAATATATACTCTTATGAAACTGCAGGTTATTACAATAATCCTGCTAATGTTTTGTCTGTTTGCAATTTATCTGTAAATATTCAATAAACCATTTCCATTCCTTTATTTAAAAAAAGTTTGTTATCTTGATTTCTTATTCTTCCGGTAAGTTTTGCCATTTCTGCATGTTCTGTAAGTTTTTGCATCCATTCTTCCTTCACTGGGACTTCTGCTTCTTTCCACTTTGGGGCAAGTAGCATTCTTGCTGCTGTAGTAGAACAGTTTCTACCCAAGAGCTATAACCATCTTAAATGCTGTAACCAGATAATATGACCTTGGAGAGCTGTGATGGGTGTATGTGTGGCTTTTTTTGGTGTGTGTGTGTTTTGTGCTGTTTTTTGTTTCTTTCTGGTTTTTTAAGGGGATGGCATGCAATTTCGTTGCACTTGTATGGCGTTGTGCTTGTACTTGTGCAATGACAATAAATTATCTTATCTTATCTTACCAACAGAGGCTTGGGTTAATAACATCTGGAGCACTGCTCTATCAGAATGCCTCACATACCACCAGCAGCTAATCAAAGGCATTTTTTTAAAAAAAGATATCTTTGACACAATTTGGTCTCTTTTTTTCTCTTCCGTTGAAGAAGAACAAGTTCTTTTAATGCCATCTTCATCACAGAGGTGCCTGTGGAAGGGATATATAAGTAAACCAAATCGGCAGTTGGGTTTCTATTGAGGATATTTAGCCTGTCAACATGACAGCGATGAGGGGTAGACGACTGGAGGGATCATTCTGTGATATTATGGCAGTGGGCAAAGCTGCATGGTAACTTTTGAATAAATGTGTTTTAATAATAAAGGGGGGGGGAGAGAAAATGTGCGGTGAACAAATGATGAATGGGAAGGCGTGAAAACACCCCGCAAGCAAATCAGGATGGGTGCTCATTGTCATATATCCACAAATCTGAGGAATGAATGCTCAGTTAAGACTCACCACCGCATAAGTTCTGAACAAGTAAATCAGGATGAATGCTCAACAAACAGGCTTCCTTACTTAAACCGCAAGGTGCGCCGGCAGCTGAGCAGCTGCCATTATCGCGCCACAAAGTGAAACCACAAATATCGCCGGGAAGAGGAAATGTTTGCGCTTCCTTTTCTTTTACAGAGACCTTTTAACGAGAGCAGAAATGGCTCTCTTTTTTCTGCACGGTGTCATCCCTTGTGAAGTAAATGGAAGCGACGCCGTCTCCCTCTTTCTGCCTTGGCACTGGCAATCCCAGTTTGCAAGGAGCCACGCGCAGCAGCTGCCCACTTGCCGTGGCACAGCCCACCACTATGAGGCAAAGGTTTCCCATGCCTGCAGCTGTTTTGCCACACTGTGCGTTTAAAGCACGAGGATACCATTTTTAGCAGCCACGGCTTCCCCCAAAGAACCCTGGGAATCGTAGTTTGTTAAAGTTATTAGGAGACCCCCTGTTCTCACAGAGCTGCAATTCCCAGAGTTCTCTATGAAGTGGTATCGATTGTCCAACAACCCTGGGCTGGGCTGGACTGGCATATGTGAACAGAGGTAAAGCCAGTCAAACAGCGGTTGTCAACCTTTTGGGCCTGTTGGCACATTCATCTTTTGTTGGAAGCTGCCCAGAGTGGCTGGGGAAACCCAGCCAGATGGATGGGGTATAAATAATAAATTAGTATTAGTATTAGTATTAGTATTTTCACAAACAGGAGTTTGCTTGGCCCTGTGACTGTGGGTGTCCGGGACCGTGGGTGCCACACACTGTGCATGGCCATGGCACCGAAATTCGTGGGTGCCCGGCCCCCTCATGGGGAATGTTGTGGGTGCTCAGGCACCCAGGTCCCCAGGGAGTTGGCACCTATGTTTGCAAACCTGAGAAATGGTTGTTGGCGTCACAGGTGTGCCAAAACTCTCCCCTTCCTAGCAGTGGGGCTTTTTATTCCAGCCAGAACTCACTGGAACTCAGTTCCAGCACTTCTCCAGTGGGTGCCACTGCCGTTATAAGAGAACAAGGGAAGCGTTCGTGGTGAGTTTCGGCAGTTATTTTTTCTAATAACCACCCAATCGCCCTTCATGCTACAGTTTAGTCTGAAACAAAGGCTCCTCCCCTCCTCAAAGGTTCTCAAATGGAAAAGCAGCACCTGCTAGCATAGGTAAAACCACTAAAAGCGTTTTTTTAAATTAGGTATTTTCTTATGTTTATATGCTACTTTTCTTCCCTCATGTGTCCCAAGGTAGTTTACCGAGGCGGGGTGGGGGGTGGGGCTAAACCCTCACAGCGGCCCCTCTGACCAGACCCTGGGACTTCTGCCGGCTTTCTTGTGCTGCCGTGCACTAAACATTTAAAGCAGTATGACACCACTTTAAACGGTCATGGCTTCCCCCAAAGAATTCTGGGAACTGTTGCTTGTTAAGGGTGGTGAGAGCTGTTAGGAGGTCCCTGATTTCCTCACAGAACTACAGTTCCTGAGTGGACTAACAATCAATTCCTTTTCCTGGAGAGAAAACCGGGAAATTGTAGTTCTATGATGGGAACGGGTCTCCTAACAACGCTCAACACCCTTAACAAACTACAGTTCCCAGGATTCTTTGGGAGAAGTTAAAGTGGTATCATAGACCCTCCAATGTTCCTATTTCCCAGGGACAGTCCCGGATTTACAGAAGCCGTCCCGGTTTCTTATTTGATCCTGGAATATCCCACTTTTCCTTAGGACGTCCCTATTTTCATCGGAGAAATGTTGAAGGGCATGGAGTTATGTGACCCCCCCACCCCCCCAAGCCAAGTAAATAAGTAATGACCTTTAGAGGATATCTGAAGGCAGCTCTGTATAGGGATGGTTTTTTATGTATACTGGGTGGTGTATAAATAATACAATTATTATTATTATTACTACGGAATCAGAGGTTCCTATTTTCATCGGAGAAATGTTGGAAGATGTGGGTGTCATAGAGCTTCAAACGTATCGTGCAGAGTGACCTTACACTGAATACAGGCATTGCAAGAGATTCCTCCTCAGCACCCAACACCAGCAGACTACCTCAGGGGTGCAGTGCAGGCCTTGAGGCCCACGAAGCAACCCTTTGGCACTTGCAGCTTGAAGCAGCATCTTATTCTGTCCAGTGGTAGGGCCGGCCCCATCTACTCTACTTCATATTCAACATTTTTCTTCTGGGTGATGCTGGTGGATGTAGCCGCAGCAAAAACGCACGAACCAGATTTTATCTGCCCTGAAATGGCGCTGTTAAACACCTGCCACATTACCCCCCCCCCGGCACATGTTTTTTCATATCCGAAGGATCGCTGCAATACCAGGCCTCCGCCTCATCCCTTTCGGAGGCAGATGCTTCTCAGTGGTCGGTGACCGATTTCTGTACAAACACTTTTAAGATGTTATGATTATTTTTCCTGTTTGGAGGCCAAATTGACCATTTAAAAAATTAACTCCGCTGCTACCTTTTCCTGTGTTGAAACCCTTTTCATTACACCCTGGAAAATGGATCTTAATTGGATTAGGCACTCATTTGTCAACTAATTAATTGGCTTTCAGAGATACCTGGAGCCATTTCACTTGAAAAGATGGCTATGAATGCAGACAAGAGCTTTTTTTTCTTATGGCGCAATTATCCCATGGTGTGTGGGTGTAACAGAGAGGGGTGGTGGTAAAGAGAAGCGGAACTATTCATTCTCTCCTTGCGAAAATTGCATACGCTGCCTTGCAACATACTTACAATATTTCAAACATGACTATACCGTAGCTCAAGAAGGCGAAACCTCAGGCCTGACGTCCAAAAGGTGGCCCTCTAGAACTCTCTTTGTGGCCCCCAGAACTCTCCCCAGGACACACTGGCCCTTCCTCCACACTCTGAATGTTTTTTGCCTGGCTGGCATGTGTCCTTGAACTCTGATCATGCCTCTCGCTTGCCTGGACTCAACCTCCTATAAACCCCAAAGAGAAGGACCAATGGTCTTACGTTCTTGCGAGTGCTCCAATTGGAGAACAGCCTTTGCCAAAGGTGTCGTGGGTTTTGAAGACGCTTGAACACAGGACGAAAGGGAGAAGCATACTAAGAGGAAGGCGCGCTTGGCAAATCCACACCGTGATCAACTCCCGCCTGGAAACCCATGTCCCCACTGTGGAAGGACGTGTGGATCCAGAATTGGCCTCCACAGTCACTTACGGACTCACTGTTAAAACTGTGTTTATGGAAGACAATCTTACTTGGCTACGAGTAATCGCCAAAGAAGAAGTACTGAAAGCAGGGTTGTGTGTAATTGTCCCAATAATACCACCCCATCTATGCCCACTCAACCGCTTTGACCAGCTCAACAGGCACTGCTCCGAGTGCCACAAAATCCCTGTCCTGCATTTGTAAGAAATTGACCTACAATTCATAACTCCCTGCCTATTGACATAAAGTGGACACGTTGACTCTACCCTTTCCGGAGCCTGCTAAAAAACTTATTTGTTAATAGACAAGCCTACCCAGATATGTAGAATGCTGCTGTATGTTTAATCTGTTTTTAGTTTTATCGCTGATTTTAATTCCCCTCCTTGAATGTTTTAAATAGTTGCTGTTGGCTGTTTTTACTGATACCGTATTTACTCGAATGTAACCCGCACCTTTTTGGGCCAAATTATGAAAAATAGGGCCCACATTAGATTCTATGGCACGTTTACATTTGCCAGCAGATACTTTTCTGGTTTCAAGGTTTTGAAAATTGAGGTGCGCATTCGATTCAATGGTGCATTAGAGTTGATTAAATATGATAATTTTTCTTGTGTTCTTTTTTGTAAATCACTTTGCAGGTTCCTACCCACCCCCATTAAGTAGTGTATAAATTTTATGAAATAAACAATAAACATCATGAGGACAAACCATCATGAATGCACAATAAATAAGGACATCTGGAGGGTGTGTGTGTGTGTGTGTGTGTGTGTGTGTGTGTGTGTGTGTGTGTGTAGAGGGGAAGGTGTCACAAGGCTGAATGATCTTCCATATATATAATAGAATCATAGAATCGTAGAGTTGGAAGGGGTTCCAAGGGTCATCTAGTCCAACCCTCTGCAATGCAGTAATCTCAACTAAAGCATCCATGGCAGAGGACCATCCAACCTCTGCTTAAAACCTCCAAGGGAGGTCCACAACCTCCTGAGACCGTTCCACTATTGAACAGCTCTTACTATCAGAAAGCCATTCCTGATGTTCAATCAGAATTTCCTTTCTTGTAACTTGAAGTCATTGGTTCGAGTCCTGCCCTCCAGAGCAGGCGAAAACTAGCCTGTTCCCTCTTCTGTGTGAAAGTCCTTGAGATATCTGGAGATGGCTATCCTATCTCCTCTCAGACTCCTCTTTTCCAAGCTAAACATTTAAGCGAGCCAAGAGGAAGGTGCGCTTGGCAAACCCTCACTGTGTTCAACCCCCGCCCGGAAACCTATGTCCCCACTGTGGAAGGACGTGTGGATCCAGAATTGGCCTCCACAGTCACTTACGGACCCGTGTTCATGGAAGACAATCTTACTAGGCTACGAGTGATTGCCAAAGAAGAAAAAGAATCTGTAGAAAATCAGCACAGCACAGACAAGGCTGCTCTGCTGTTCCTTTCTATGCAGAAGAAAGTGGTTTGAGAGAGTTTTGGGACAGAGGGCCCCTGGGACGGCCCATCTCTGCTGGTTTACTGCTTCACTGCCAACTCGGCCCCCTGACTAAATTTTCCTGGATGGCACCCAAGGAAAGACAGAACTCGCGAGGGGAGGGAGTGGAACTAATGAGGGCGGCGTGGTGGTGCTAATGGCTCTTCTGCAGCCGCCTTCCTGCCTCCATCATCCCTCCTTTGCTTCTGCCTGGACCGTAGCAGCTGGAATAACTTGCAGACAGCTGTGGGAGACTTCCCAGCAATGACTGAGTGATGGAGCGGGGAAGAAACCTTTTGTTGTCAATTGTGTTTCCTGGAAACTGTAGATGAAGACCCAGACTTGCTGCCAAGCTTTTGGTTCTAAGGTGCTGAGTGCCTCTGGGGCACACCAGAGGCTTGCCTGTAAACCACATGTTCTGCAGACAGGCACGCCCCCCCCCCCGGCTATGGTTCTGGTTGCTTGCTTTTCGGAGTGAGGGAGCATTTTGCGCATGCTCAGAGGCGCTCTTCGTCTTCTTCATGTTTCAGAATTTGTCTATTGTACTTTTTATTTATTTCATAAAATCTCCATGCTACATGATTGTGTGTGTGTGTGTGTGTAACCACATCAAAACTGTTTACGGGATGGTGGTGGAATAAAACCATGAAATTATCAGTTTAAAAAGCAGTTAAAAATTAATTAAACCAGATTAAATTTAAACCAGATTAAAGACCATGACAACATGTCTGGGTAGGCAACTTAAGTTCAGTTATCCACATTTACACATCCGTTTGCCCCCCCCCCTTTTTTTAGTCCTCATGAAAATTCATCAGCATCCTGTATGCAATTCTGCCTCATACACACATTTCTGAAAAGCAGTCCCTTCCCCCAGTATAATGCATTCTTCCACATTGCCTTTAATGAACATATGCATTTTTTTGTACACACTTCTGCTCAATGTACATGTTTTTGTAAACATTATTTGGCTGGCGAACCGCACTGCAAAATTCGGAAATTTGTGGATTCCAAAGTGCTTTGGTTCGTGCGTTGCTTTGAGAAGTAGAAATTATGTAAATTCGCCTTTACATGTCAACTGAACAAAATTCCTCCCCTATCCGTGTTCATACATCAGGACTGAGGCACACTGGCAACTACTGCCTTGCTGTGTTGCCTACTCTGACTGGCAGCCACTCTCCAGGGTGTCGGGCAAAGATTTTACCCCACCACCCATCACCTACCTGGTTCTTTTCACCGGCAATATCAGGGATTGATCCCTTCTGAATGCAAGCCTCACCCACCAATCCCGTGTGGTCCACTGCAGTGGAGGAGATCAGGATCTGCTGTCTGGATCCAATTTCCCTCTCATAGGATAATGGTGCGTGTTTTGCTTTTTCGTTTTAAATTGAAAGTTATTTTAAACCCCTGCTGTCCCTGAGCTTAAGGCGACCTATAAACAATTTAAAATAGCATGCACGTCTTGGAAATGAAAGTGGGCTGCACATATGAAGGAGAGGGAGCCACTGAGGTGGGGGGGGGAGTGGCCCCCTCAAATATGGTGGTGAAATTGCAAAAAAGGGAGGCTGCGAATTCCCGGGTCCCTCGGGGGTATCCCGCTCCCCCACTGCCTGAACGTTCAGCTTCCATTTCTTTAAAGTAAGCCTTTAGTCCTTTCGATTGCCTAGCTATAAGGAGGAAAAATCTAAGGGGAAGCGATCAGGCGGCCTTCCATCCAATAGCTCGCTGAGAAGTAATTAAATGACTTTGAACGTATTAGGCTACCTGTATTTATGCTCTGCCTGCTCAACAATTATTCCCTGCCCACCCCCCACCCCCCAGGCCTCATCGCCACGTCTCTGTTTACAAGCCCACCCAAAGACTTAGGACTAGCCCTGGACGTGTCTTTTGTACACACATACAAAAAAAGGGGGAAGCATTCTTGTTTCAAGGTCAATTTTATCGCCTGTGATATTTCTTAGGGGGTCAGTTGGTTGCGGAGCAGAAGGGTGAGCGAGTCCATATAACATTTTCTCCTTGCTCTGCCTGTTCTGCTCTCTCGAGTATCCCTCCGTAACCCTTGCGTGCCCAAGGCCTCCGACGCCTCTCCCTCCCTCCCCGCCGCCGCAGGCTGTCGCTTCTCTATGCCCCCTTTCCCCAGCCCTTAAACGCTTTGCCATTCCCCCATAACCTCACAATGATTAGTGCCTCATTTGCATTCCATTTGCATAATTAGCACCGTGGCGATTACAAAGCAGATTACAGGGCAATTTCCAAAGGAAAATAAAAATTTAGAACCAATAATGCACACAGCAGCCGGAGAATTTAATTGGCAAGTGAGAAGTGAGGTCTAGTGGTTAAGTGCTTGCACATGGGGGGGGCTGGCAGCAGTGGCAGGGGGAGAAGAGATGGGAGTTGGGATCCCTGGCTTTCTAGAAGGAGAGTGAGGTCTAGCAGTTAGAGAAAGGTGCATGTCTCTGCGCCGCTGACTCTTGCTATGGAGGAGGGGGAGAGAAAGGATGTTTTTGTTAAGTTCCTCCAAACAACCTTGGAGGTTTTTAAGCAGAGTTTGGGTGGCCATCTGTCATGGATGCTCTAGCTGAGATTCCTGCATTGCAGGGGGTTGGACTAGATGACCCTTGGTGTCCCTTCCAACTCTCCAATTCTATGATTCCATGAACCTGTTCACTAAGCATCTACCTCGATTTCCTCGCTCAAACCTTATGTGGTGGTTAGGCTACGGCCAGTCTTTGTTGAGCCTTTGTTGTGATTTGTTTGCCGGACGGTACTATGACTACCAGCATTCATCCTGCACCCACTCTGATTTGCTTTACTGGGTGTTCACACATCTTCCAGTTAATCATCCACCCATCCCACACTTTTCAGTGCATTTCCCCATCACTTTCCAAACAGCAAAAAGTCGTGCATGTATTTGTGTGTGTGTGTGTGTGTGTGTGTGTGTGTGTGTGTGTGTGTGAATCAAGTGGATTTGAACCGCTTCAGTTCTGCAAAACCAAAGTTATGCAATCTGCTTGAATCCCACCTGCAAAATGCTGTGAGGTTGGATACATCCAATGGAACGCTTGCCAGTGCCAGCCTACTGCTTTCCAGAACCTTCTTCTGAGCCGTGGACAACCTTTTCTGTAGAGTCTGCCTTCGGTCCAACCCTCACTCTAGACATGCTGTACCAACTTGCTGTGCCCATTCTGATGGCGCTTTGGTGGGCTGATTTATGAACCCATGAATCACAGAGATATAAGGGGGAATCATGGTCAACTCTAGGTCTCAAAGGAGACTATTCCATAGACATAATGCCATACTCTTTCCAGCAAGGTTGCCAATATACCAGTGCTTTACTGGTCTAGCAGATAGGAACACAGGAAGCTAAGGAAAACCATTGGACCATCTAGCTCATTAATGTCTGCAATGACTAATAGTGACTCTCTAGGAGACATTCCCAACCCTACTTGGATATGTTGAGGATTAAACCAGAGACTTTCTGAATGCAAAGCAGACACTCCACTGCTGAGCTACAGCACCTGTAAAACCACGTTCTTCAAGAATACCCATTATTGATATCTAAGAAGCCAGTAAACTCCAGGTTCAGCTAGATTCTGCCATATTCTTATTCCTAACCTGCCTGATTCTGGGGAATTCTGGGGAATTCTGGGGAATCTGGGGATTAAACTCTTAAGTGCAACGTCTCAAACAACAGCCTTGGTTCGAGTGTTTCTGGAAGCCCCAATCCAGATGTTGTTGAGCTACAAGCCCCATCATCCATGGCCATTAACCATGCTGGTGGAAGTTGTGGTGCAAGAACATCTGGAGGGCATCACACCAGCTTTTTCACATTAATGCATCTGTATAGATGCAAATTTAGGAAGGAGTTCTATCATTTCAATCGAAATACAATGCATCTCACCATCATGGGGAAGACAGTGCCCAGGTGACTTGCGTGTCTTCTCGGTCTGCTGCTCAGGTGCTTGTTTTTGATGGAGTTTGGCAAATACATTGCAGCAGTGTGCTGAAAGAAAGTGTCTGGCAAGGCTGCTGGTTGAAAGGATAAAGAAAACTTGTGGTTCATGACTCATGGCAAACAAAGCCGTTCTGAGCACAGGCTTAATATGCAGCCAGAAATGGAGTCAAGGGGTTAACACGGCTGCACGCTTACTCGGTCCTTAACCAGCTTGAGCTAACTAACTTGATGAAAAAGCAGAACGCAAAGCCTAAAAAGAAGTGATCTACTCTATCAGGAGGTAAAGGTAAAGGACCCCTGGACGGTTAAGTGCAGTCCAAGGCAACTATGGGGTTGAGGCGCTCATCTTGCTTTTCAGGCCGAGGGAGCTGACGTTTGTCCGCAGACAGCTTTCCAGGTCATGTGGCTAGCATGACTAAACCACTTCTGGCACGATGGGACACCATGAGAGTGCCAGAGCACAGGGAAACGCCATTTTCCTTCCCGCTGCAGAGGTATCTATTTATCTACTTGCACTGGCATACTTTCAAACGGCTAGGTTGGCAGGAGCTCGGACAGAACAACGGGAGCTCATCCCGTCAAACTGATTTGAACAGCCGACCTTCTGATAGGCAAGCCCAAGAGGCTCAGTGGTTTAGACCACAGCGCCACCTGCATCCCACTTTATCAGGAAGAAGAGAAGGAACCAGTGAGGAGGAGGAACAGGTTGCCTTTCTCTCTACGGCCTCCAACTGCTTCAAGTAACGTATTGCAAGCCTTGTTGCTTTACTCACAACAGCACCCCCTTCTTAGGGCTCCGTCCACCATCTTTAAACCAGACTTGGGACCAGGAAGTCCTTCAGACAGAAGATGTATTCAAACAGGGGACTGTCCTCTGTAAAATAGGACACACGGCCACCCTAAATGGATGGGAGTTGTACAAAGTTGGTTGGTGTTTCCTCCATACCCCAGATGAAGAATTGTGTGAGGGTGGCAGCCCATCATTTCAGTCTAACAGCCTCGAGGTCTGCCTGTCTGTCCGTCTGTCTGTCGGTCTATCTATCTTTACTCATCTAAGTCTCTCGATCTAATGAAGCTATTCTAATCTAATCATGTCTAATCCAGCACTCCCCCGCTCTTATCTTTTCTACCTAAATGATAGCCCTGCAGATTGCCAGCCACGGATAAAACAGATACAGACTGATAAAAGTTCGCAAATGCAGATAGCGAAGACAAGCAGACCGGCTTTAGGTGTCTCCCTAGTGATCAAGGCAGCCTGGACTGAGACAAGAAGCTGAGAGGGGGGGGGTTCTCTTTTTTGGGTGGGCTGGGGGTTGACGTGGAAGAGGGATGATTAACAGGCACAGAAAGTCTGGGAATGATGGAACCAGCTTGCTGTGAAATTGGTGTCGAAGGTTGGGAAATAAAGAGAGGCCGGCTGATGGGTTGGCAGGAAGGAGAGAGGATCAGTGGAGGCTGGTCCACATTTGGGGCAGACGGGGCAGTGTCCCACCAACCTCAATCTGTTCTCACACAGCCCCCAACTGCCTGCCTTCCTACTTGCAACCAATCCGGGGGGGGGGGTGATCCTGCCTGTCACCTTCCTCTTCCTTTGTCTTGGTGTTGCCCTTGTAGATGCCAGCAGAGAGGAGGATGTGGGATAAAACTGGAACTTTGCTGTCACTGCCTCTGGCGCCACCTACTGTTGGGCTCCCTGCTTTTTGCCCTACCAGTTTCAGTGGGCACCGTGAAGAAGAGGTACCCACTGTCAGGCACTCATTACCTGGCTGGAAAAGCAGAGGGGTGTGTGTGGTCCGGAGCACCTCTCTGTCTTTGCAAAGGATGTCTGGCATTTGGCAAAAGCCCACCTGACTTCCAAAGGAGTGATGCCCACCATGCAGAAGGAGGCAGAGGGCAGAAGTGGTGGACTGGCTGGCTGGGGCGGAATTGCTATTGTAGTTCCCCAGCGATGTGCCTTTCAAACTGATGTTGCACAAAACCCCAGTCTCTGAGTGGTGAGGGCTAAGAGTGGTTCCAGTGCTTACCCAGTTTTCCTTGGGCAGAAGGTCAACAGAGACTGGTGTCTTTAGGATATGTGTGATGGCCTGGGATTCAGACTCAGACGCTGAACCTGAGGGATCCCAGCCTGCACAGGATTCCCTGCCTCCAGAACCAGCAGAGCCAGGGCTGGGGCCTGAGTCTGAAGGGGACTCACCTGTGCTAGATCCGCAGGTGCAGGCATCGGCTGAGTTTGATCTGGCTTCTGATGGGGTGGAGGACTCATTGCCTGCAGGTGCTCCACTCCCCACCCAGTCAGGGGAAGCTGAGGTTGCCTCTGGGTCCGGTAACCCTCCAGCTTCTCCTGAGCTGCAGAGGTTCAGGGCAGAGAGGCGAAGGGAACTAAGTTCCCGCAGGAGGAGTGCTCACCTCCAAGCCAGGAGAGGCGAGTCACCTGAGGATCGGAGCCGCCCTGTGCCTTGGGGCAGATAAAAGCCAGCCAGTCCCAGCCCCAAGTTGCAGGAGCAACATCGTTGCTGCCCAGTTCCTGTTCCTGGTTCATGGCTCCTGACTCCTGTGTTCCTGACCTCGGCTTTGTCACTTCGGCTTCTGACTCCTGGCTTCCTACTGACCTCGGCTTTGTGACTTCGGCTTCGTGACTTCTGGCTTGGACTGACCTTGGACTGGACTAGACCTCGCCTATCGGATATCCCTTGGGACCAGCACAATATGTGGTTTTATGTACACGTTGTTGTTGTTGTTGTTGTTCAGTTGTTCAGTCGTGTCCGACTCTTCGTGACCCCATGGACCAGAGCACGCCAGGCACGCCTATCCTTCACTGCCTCCTGCAGTTTGGTCAGACTCATGTTGGTAGCTTCGAGAACACTGCCCAACCATCTCGTCCTCTGTCCTCCCCTTCTCCTTGTGCCCTCAATCTTTCCCAACATCAGGGTCTTTTCTAGGGAGTCTTCTCTTCTCATGAGGTGGCCAAAGTACTGGAGCCTCAACTTCAGGACCTGTCCTTCTAATGAGCACTCAGGGCTGATTTCTTTAAGAATGGATAGGTTTGATCTTCTTGCAGTCCATGGGTCTCTCAAGAGTCTCCTCCAGCACCATAATTCAAAAGCATCAATTCTTCGGCGATCAGCCTTCTTGATGGTACAGCTCTCACTTCCATATACCACTACTGGGAAAACCATAGCTTTAACTATACGGACCTTTGTTGGCAAGGTGATGTCTTTGCTTTTTAAGATGCTGTCTATGTTTGTCATTGCTTTTCTCCCAAGAAGCAGGCGTCTTCTAATTTTGTGACTGCTGTCACCATCTGCAGTGATCATGGAACCCAAGAAAGTGAAATCTCTCACTGCCTCCATTTCTTCCCCTTCTATTTGCCAGGAGGTGATGGGACCAGTGGCCATGGTCTTAGTTTTTTTGATGTTGAGCTTATACAACCTAAGTACAGGATGGAGGGGCCCGCAGCATCAACCTACCACAGATCTCGCCTCCCCTATAAGGTTCCCAGGAAGATCCCCATAGCTTTGAGTTGCAGATAAGCCTCTCTGTCCTCAGCTTCTAGCATCAACCCAAAACTCTCTCACACACAGTCCTCCTTGGCCTATTTTTCTCCCTTGCAGGATGACACAGCATCCAACCAGGTGAGCTGGCAAAAGTCCTCCCCACCCCATTTGTCTCTATGGCAACAGGGCAACCTCTTTGGACATGTAAATGGCAGCACTTCACTAACCAGCTAAGGCCTTTACCTGAACAAAGAAGCTGTTTGGCTGGTTTAGCAGGTTTGCGCTTATAGATTCTAACCTCGCAGGATCACAGGTTTGGAGGAGACCCATGGGCATCATCCAGACTGACCCCCAAACCTATAACACTGCATTCCAAAGCGTCCTTACCAGGATGTAAATCCTGCTGAACTCATGGGATTTTCTTATTGGCAGTAAATCTGCTTATCACCAGGCTATACATGCCTCGTTGCGGTTTGTGTACAACGTGGTGCTAAGTAATCACCTAATCAGTGCAAGGATTTGTGCTTGTGCAATGGGAATTCCTCCAGCTCCGCTCCCCATGCATGCTCTGCAGCTTCCAAAATCTGCTCTGGGTTGTTGGGGGGGGATAGCAGAACAGATTTAGAGAGGACGGGAGTGGGAGAGGAATTGGGATCCGGTTACACAAGGGTAAGTCCTTGCACTGAAGTGATGGTCACTTAGTGCCACATTGGGGACTCAGCTACATTAGTCAAAACACAGCGTTTTAACTGCGTTATAAACATGCAGCACCAGATGGCGTTGTAGAGCACAAAACTTTTCTATGCGAATTTACACAGCGTTTTTCTTTTTCTTTGGTTATAACAATTTAATTTATGATTTATTTATAGCGGGTTTTTTTCCTGTGTGTAGATCCACCTTGGGTCCAAACCTGAAGCTAGAATATACTATTGAATTCTGATAATGCCTCTAGAAGGTGCACACGGAAGCAAGCCTACTGTACTGAAGTAAAATTAGCATTATTGTGCCCACTTTTGTTTCTGGCCTCACCCACAACTGTCATACAGCCCCCAGAAGTTTGCCTAGAAGAGAATGTGGCCCTCAGGGTGAAAAAAAAGGTTCCCCACCTGTGTTTCCAGGCTGATAGGCTCACCTGCACAGTCCAGGTGTGGCACAGATGCTCACTGCCAGTGTCACTTGCAACACCCATGTCACAAGATTCTGGCCACCCAGCAGGGAAAGGCAGCCGAATTGGCAACCAACTGGAGTCAAAAAGATTAATAATAATAATAATAATAATAATAATAATAATAATAATTACTTATACCCCACCCATCTGGCCTGGTCTCCCCAGCCACTCTGGGCGGCTCCAAACAGAACTTTAAAAACACGATAAAACACCAAACATTAAAAACTTCCCTAAACAGGGCTGCCTCCAGATGTCTTCTAAAAGTCAGATAGTTGTTTATTTCCTTGCCATCTAGTGGGAGGGTGTTCCACAGGGCAGGCACCACTACCTAGAAGGCCCTCTGCCTGGTTCCCTGCAACCTCACCTCTCGTAGTGAGGGAACCGCCAGAAGGCCCTCGGAGCTGGACCTCAGTGTCCAGGCTGAACAATGGGGGTGGAGATGCTCCTTCAGGTATACTGAGCCGAGGCCATTTAGGGCTTTAAAGGTCAGGACCAACACTTTGAATTGTGCTCAGAAACATACCCGGAGCCAATGTAGGTCTTTCAGGACTTGTGTTATGTGGTCTTGGCGGCTACTCCCAGTCACCAGTCTAGCTGCTGCATTCTGGATTAGTTGCAGTTTCCAGGTCCCCTTCAAAGGTAGCCCCACATAGAGCGCATTGCAGTAGTGGGAGATAACTAGAGCATGCACCACTCTGGCGAGACACTCCGCGGGCAGGTAGGGTCCCAGCCTGCATACCAGATGGAGCTGGTAGACACCTGCCCTGAACACAGAATCGACCTTCCCCTCCATGGACAGCTGTGAGTCCAAAATGACTCCCAGGCCGCGCACCTGGTCCTTCAGGGGCACACTAACCCCATTCAGGACCAAGGAGGCCTACACACCAGCCCGCCCTGTCCCCTCAAAACAGTACTTCTGTCTGTTTAAAACCTGTCATTGAGGCGGTGGCTGGGTGCTGCTATATTATAAAGGAGTGCTGCATTGTTTGGTATCGTCAGATCTTAAAATTCACCCCTTTGGTTGTCTATCTCTGCGGAAAAAGCAGGCCGGTACAGATTTTCCAGTTTACTATTGTGTTAGGAGGCAGTCAAACGCACGCTGCGACTACGGCTCCCCGGAGGCTAGTTCTGGGGACTTCACAGAGGGCTAATAAATTTGCCAGTGACGCGCTTTTGATTTTGTTTGGGGAATGGAGGAGGGGATCCCGAGCGAGTCGTACATCAGCTTTAATGCCTTCATGAATAAGTGATCAAATAAAAAAGGGAGAAGAAAGAACCACCCTGAGAGCTATAGTGGCCATCGGATAAAACTGTTCTCCCTTCTCCCCAGAGAGATGGCATTCCCCCCGGAGTGACAAGAAGGAAGAAACCCTGGGGAACGGAAGAATAGGAGTAGAGGACTTCAGGTAGCTCAGTGCCAGGCTCTCTGAAATGCAGAAGCAGGAGAAATTCAGAGCCAGAGTCTGGATTTGGAGGCGATGGTGCAGTCTAGAGGCAGTTTGGGGACTGTCATCTCACATCACCTGAGACTAAGGGATGGAAGAGGCATTTGTCAGGAAATTCACACTTCCCCAAAAACAACAGATGCAACCTAAATGCAGCTCTACTAGGAAATCTCCACTTATCCCACTTGCGTAATGCAGTTCTTCGACCAAAGGACATATAAAATATGTATACTGGTAAAAAGTGGCTGCAAAATAACATACAGAAATCTATGTCGCTTGCAGAAAAGTGCATAGACTTAAAAAAGTTGTGCACAAAGGAGTGTACATCGGGATAAATGCATGCAAAAAAATGTGTATGGATATCTGTGCAGGCATATATATATATGCAAATGGAGCCAGAAATTCATTTATTTGTTTTTGGAACATATCCCACCTGTTCTTCCAATTACAGGTAGGTAGCCGTGTTGGTCTGCCGTAGTCAAAACAAAATAAAAAAATTCATTCCCTTAGCACCTAAGTTTGTTTTTGGTATGAGCTTTTGTGTGCATGCACACTTCTTCAGATACACTGAAACTGAAGTCCAAGAAACTCAAGGTAGCATGCATGGTTTTTCATCTCCTCATTTAATCCACACAACAACCCTGCGAGGTAGGTTAGGTTGAGAGGCAGAGGCTGGCCCAAGGTTACCCACCCAAGTGAGCTCCATAGCTGAGTAGGGATTTGAACCAGCAGCCCTCAACACAGCCTCTGAGACCAGCTCTTTCAGCTCAGGCAGGGAGACTGCTGGGCAGCAAAGCGGGCGGTAAACCAGCAGAATCTCTAATCTGTTCCGATTGCTCAATGCCAAGAATGCACAAGCCAAACAAATTCCCCCTTCAACCCTTTGATCTTCAATGGAGGAAGTTCAAACTTTCATTGGAGAATCAGTGAGCGACAGCTATACAGGCAGCACTTTGAGCTGGTGCAGCAGCTCCTTCCCCCTCACCTCTCTGCAGGCCGCCGTAGGGCCAGAACTAAGACCCAGGCTGATGCTAAAGTTGGCATTGTTGGGTACCTGATGAGGTCCACACCTCAACAAGAGGCCTCCTTCCAACCAGCAGAAACCCATTACACATACCTACCAACATTTCTATGGTGAAAATAGGGACATCCCATTCCATAATGATAATTTTACTGTTTATACCCCACATATCTTACTGGGTTGCCCCAGCTACTCTGGGCAGCTTCCAACATATATAAAAACATAATAAAACATCAAACATTAAACAAAACTTCGCTATACAGAAAAAAATAAAAAATAAAAAAATTCCTTCCAGTAGCACCTGAGAGACCAACTAAGTTTGTTCTTGGTATGAGCTTTCGTGTGCATGCACACTTCTTGACTTGAGATGGCTCGGAGGTCAGATAACTCCATAACCTCCAACATTTCTCCAATAATAATAATAATAATTAGATTATTAATAATAAATATTATTATTATTATTATTATTTCCAATGAAAATAGGGACGTCCTAAGGAAAAGTGGGACATTCCGAGATCAAATCAGAAACCGGGATGGCTTTTGTAAATCAGGGACATCCCTGGAAAATAGGAACACTTGGATCTGATTAGACGGTTGCCTTTCCTCTTTGGCTGAAGCTTTTTCCTATCCTTATCCTAGGAGATTCTTCAGCAGGTGGGCTTCTGTGTGTCAAGGCACTGTTAAAAGCACAGGAACAATTAAAAACTATTTAAAAATAATAATAAGCAGGTGCACAGGCCATTTGTGATTACGGAATCACACTTTGCAGATGATCAGAGGCACTCTTGTCCATTAGCACTTTCCATGTTTCAGGGAATGGCTGAGTGTCGACGTTCCAAACTGGTTCAGCAAACTGAACGCACATTAGCAGAAAAATGCAGTTAAGTGTCCCTGGCCTTCACATAAATAAATACCTAGACAGAAGTCAGGCCCTGAAGCATGCTCTGTGTCTGGAGCACAGATCCCCAGGCAATTCCTGACCCCTGCTACAGAATGTTCTCCCACATGCTCTCTGTATGAAAGATTCATGCATTGGCAGACATGCTTGAGGCACACAGGAGAGAGAGAGAGAGAGAGAGAGAGAGAGAGAGAGAGAGAGAGAGAGAGATCTGGCAGCAGCCACTACAGCTGAGCTCAAGGCATCATAGGCTGGTGAATAGTGCCACCTGCTGGGGCCTCCTGGCCTTGCATCAATGAAGTGTAAAAATGGGTCAAAACAAAATAAAATAAAAAAAATTCCTTCCAGTAGCACCTTAGAGACCAACTAAGTTTGTTCTTGGTATGAGCTTTCGTGTGCATGCACACTTCTTCAGATACACCTGTGTATGCTATATATGTCTGCTCTGATAGTCATATTTTCCTTAATCTAAGGCATTTCTGTATGTTATTCTCCCCAATATATGCAGCGCTAGGCACACTTTTGGCACACATCACTTGGCTGGAGAACTGCATTGCAAAATTCAGAGAAGTGTGAATATCAAAGGAAGGCTTTTTTTCAGGCCGCATATTGTTTCAGGAAGTGCAAATGAGATAGATTCACCTTTAAATGTGAACCAAATCAAATACTCCCTGATCCCCAGCGAGGCACACTCCCAGGTAAGTGGGTATAGGCTTTCAGTTTGTTCTTAATTAAGCACATCTTGCTGCAAAAAGATCTCGGGTTGTAGCACCCAGGGCTGCAGGAAGAGATAAATGCTTTGAACATACAAGTTATTCACTTTAAAAGCTGGTGCGATTGAAGGTGCCATCATTTTATTACCAACTCTTGGCAACAAAAGTGGATTAAATGTTTTACTGCCACTCTCCAAGGGTTGCCTTTACACCTTACGTTTGTTAAATATGTTATATGCATATCTAAATTTGGAGTTTTCAAATATGTGCATTGCGCAAGCGAGCAGCTTGCCTACTGAGTGCCTACTACGGGTGATGTGGTTTAACTTTCTTCCCCCCAACTCTTCCTATCCCCTGGTAAAGCTCTTGCCACTTGTAAGTAGGGGTGTATTGTTTTTTTGGTCCACTCTGTGTACTTTGCATGCAGCGCCGCTTCCGTTCCACTGCAGTTCATCTTCTGCTCATAAGCTACGTTATTCATTTTGCAGTCCACTGTGACATATGTTGTTGTTGAATTATTTTCCCCCATATGTTTCCATGCAAAGGAAACACAATGTGATCGGGAAAGGATGCAATCTTTTAAGTATCAATTGCGGACTGAAAGCAACAGCAGCGAATGCCAGCTGCAGTCAGAAGATTGATTGCCATTCCGGACATAGGGCTGATAAGTAAACTTCAGCAATTTCTGCTCCCGTTTCCATTAAAATTCTCTGACATCCTGTAGGCTAGACTACTAAAGGCAAATGGAGCTCTGGTGTTGTGGCAACAACAGTCCATCAGTCTTAGTCCTAGATAAGGGCAGTACTTCTGTCCCAGTCGCACCCAGTGGCCCACCTAGTCCAGCATCCTGTTCTCACCATGGCCAACCAGATGCCTGTGGAAAGCTTGCAAGAAGAACCCGAGTGTGGTTTCCAGGAACTGGTATTCAGAAGCATTTCTGACTCCAACCATGGAGGCAGAGCATAGCCATCAAGGTTAGTAGCCACTGGTAGCTTTTCCCTCCATGAATTTTCTTTTAAAGCCATCCTAATTGGTGGCCACCACTGCTTCCAGTGGGAGGGAGTTCCATAGTTCAACAATGTGCTGCATGAAAAAGTATTGTATCTGTCCTGACGCAGAGAGAGCCTCTGGAGAAAATAACCACACATCCATAACAGAGACATGGAAGGTCCCTAGTAAATGGTAGAGCACTGAAGTGGCCCATCCTGTTCAGTGGTGGAGGAGCCCTCTCGGGCACCTGGGGCGGCGCATGTGCAGCACCCCATACAGACTGCGCATGTGCGGCATCCCGCGTGCACTCCGTACGGAATGCCGCACATGCACAGTCCGTACGGGCTGCCACTTGTGGGCGGCATCCCATACGGACGGCACGAGAGAGTGGCAGCCCGCACGGACGCTGCACCCTCAGCTGCTCTACACCTGAGGGGAGGCAGGGCCATATTGTCGCCCCGCCCAGAGTGGCACCCGGGGCACTCCGCCCCCTCCGCCCCCTTCCTATGCCACTGATCCTGTTTGATTGCCCAAAGCAACATGGGTAGGTGATGCCCCGCCACCAAAGTCTCCCTTACTTGTGTTTTTGGCAGCACCCGACGTCCCTATTTTCATTGGAGAAATTTTGGAGGGGATGGTGCTGTATCTTGGGGTTCAGCCTGTCTCATGGGTGAGCCCTCCCTTGTAGAGCACATGCTATAGCATGTCCTAACCCCTGACATCTCTAGTGATGGGAGACGACTCTGCCTGAGTCCCTAGAAAGTTGCTGCCGGTTCTAATAGATGGACCCATGACCTGCCTCCAAAATAGATAAATATCCAGGTTTGCTTAGGCTGCGTCATTTGCGCTGCTTTTATCCTTGGACAGTGTCATCCCTGTGCCTTTCCGGCCAGCTGATGTCACTGTTGCCGTGTGATTTCTCGCACTGACTCATCCTCCTCACACCTTTCCAACAAAGAAAGCTCCTCTCTGCGGATCTTGCAATGGCACTGGCACCATGACATCGCACAGCCAGCAGGCCTGCCTGCAGAATGAGCACCACCAGCTGGCTCGGCAGTGAGCGGCTCTTTATTTATAGAGGAGGCGACGGTCTCATTCTTACGGCCAGAGGATTGCGCAGCTTGGTTTGTGCCGGGCGGCAAGCGGCGGAAAGGCCACATGGAATCGTCACACAGGCTGCACCGTCGCAAAGCATTCCAATACACATTGGCAGGTGGAGAGGAGGTTTTATTACTCTCTCCCCACCACTCACTTTTCTTCCAGAGAAGGCAGGGCAAGATATTTCTCCTTCATTCATTTTGTACTCTCCGTGTCCTGCAATTTCTGAGTCATCGTTGGCATCATTTTTGTATGCTTTGTTTTGCAGTTTTTTTAAAGAAACAAAAAACCAGCAGGACTATAATCAGCGCTTATTTTCATCTCCCCAGGGGGCACTCAAGGGTACGCAGTACCGGCACCTGATTTTGTTGTTGTTAAAAAATGTGACATTTACTGTTACGACTTCATGGTGAGTCCCTGCCCCTCTTTTTCTAGAAATAAAGCACTGATTATAATGCATTGTTTACAAAACGAGAATACGCCTTTTAATAGGAATCGCGCCAACAATGCAGTTAAAGAGTGTGTGTGTTTATGCATGTAGCTGGAAAAGACAAAAGGCTAGGAGGAAGTAAAAAAGAAATAGTTTAGAACTCCTGGGCCCTAAGGAAGTCAGACTATTCTCCACCAGGGCCAGGGCCTTTTCAGTGATGGCTCCGACCTGGTGGAATGCTCTGTCCTATGAAACTAGGGCTCTAGAGGACTTAACCTCCTTCCGCTGGGCCTGCAAGACAGAGCTATTCCACCTGGCCTTTAATCTGAACTCCGCTTGATCCTTTATTTCCCTTCTCTTCCCCCCTCCTCTTTTTATGAAGATTACCCACTCTGGGACCCCACAGCTAATTCTCCCCAGGCCTTCTAGCTCGCCCAAGTAGGATTAATTTAGCCAGCTAGCCCTGGTGACTATATAATGTTTATTGGGTGGATTTCCCCCCAAATTGATTTTTGAACTTTGAATTTTATTGTTATTCATGCTTTTATACTGTATTTTATACTGCTTTTATGTTGTATTACAACTAAGTGTTTTAAATTTGTTGTTAGCCGCCTGGAGCCCTGGTTTCTGAACCGGGAAGGGTGGGGTATAAATAAAAAAATATTATTATTTATTATTATTAAACAAACCAGAAACTAGTCGTATTGTAGGCACAATGCAGAAGAGTTTGGATTTGATATCCCGCTTTATCACTACCCGAAGGAGTCTCAAAGCGGCTAACATTCTCCTTTCCCTTCCTCCCCCACAACAAACACTTTGTGAGGTGAGTGAGGCTGAGAGACTTCAAAGAAGTGTGACTGGCCCAAGGTCACCCAGCAGCTGCATGTGGAGGAGCGGAGATGCGAACCTGGTTCACCAGATTACGAGTCTACCACTGTTAACCACTACACCACACTGGCTCTCAGGCTTTACAGGCATCCAAATGGCATTGGGGACACTGGCGTCGCAAGGGGGCTGGAGGGGGCGGTACGCCCCGGGTTCCACGCGGGGAGGGGGTGACAGTTGGGCGGGCTGTCCCTGCTGCTCCCGCGGCTCCCTTGCAAGCCACCGCGCCAAAAGCAGCAGCGGCGGGGCACCCCCCCAGCCACCGCACGCGATCGGCGGCTCAGGGAGGTGCCGCCGCTGCTGCTTTTGGCGCGGCGCTTCCTGAGGGCGCCGCGGGAGCAGCAGTGCCAGTTTGGATGGAGTGCGCACGCGCGCCTTCATGCGTGCGCACTCCATCCAAACCGGAACCGCTGCTTCTGCGGCACCCTTGGGAGGCGCCGCGCCAAAAGTAGCAGCGGCGGCCCCCCCCCCTGAGCCGCCGATCGTGTGCGGCGGCTCGGGGGGGTGCCGCCGTCACTGCTTTTGGCGCGGCGCTTCCCAAGGGCACCGCGGGAGCAGCAGCGCCCGACGACGGAGTGCGCATGCGTGGCATTTCGCGCATGCGCACTCCATCGTGACGTTGCGTCGTGACATCACGACACAACGTCACGACGCCCCGCCCCCAGGGGAAGCCTCCGTTCACCGCCCCGGGTGGCGAGGAGGCTTCCTCCACCCCTGATTGGGGAGGGTGTCATTCCCACGCAGGAAGTTATCCTGGGATTCATCTATTAAACTGCAGGGGCCTGTGGACAAGGCAGCCCCAGCCACATCTTTACCTGCCCATCCCATGCCTGAAGGCAGGCTGAGGTCCCCATAATGGACCGGCCTCCACTGCATTCCCGCCTGCAAATGTCAAGACTGCCCCAGAGGCAGCTCTGGCTTTCCATAGGCGATTGGACAAGTGGTTATTTATGAGTCTGTAGTAAATGGCATTTTGTGATATGGTTGGTTGTTTCTTTCTTTAATGGAAAACAACAACACTGGGACTCTGAGGGTTCCATTTCAAAGCCTGCAGCAGGCTGCAAATCAATGCCTGCACAGAGGCACGTGCTGTGAGAGGTCACTCTTTGGTTGACTGGCAGACGGAGCTGCAAGATTTTACTGATTTTATTCGTTCATTTCGCAATATTTATATGCTGCTCGATTGTCGCAAACCCTCAAAGCGGTTTACATAAAGAACAAAACAATAAGATTATTAGCAAATAAAGACAGCTAGAAGCAGCTATCCTAAATAAAATATCCTGGGAGCTGCTCTCTTGTCTGCATCCTTAGGAGTCTCCAACTAGCTACCACGGTGTTGCAGCCTTAATTCTTGCAATGCCATTCCTATAGAATGAATAACACATATTCAGCCTGAGACCTTATTTCCAAAACATGCGTCTGAAATCAAAAAGGCTGCGCTCAGACTTCCTCTGCGTGCACGCAAATTTTTGAACAGCACCTGCTCTGCATTGAGGGTTCAACCCTGACATCTCCAGATAGGGACTGCCCACTGCCTGAAACCTGGGAGAGCTGCTACTAGCCAGTGTAGACAGCACTGAGCTTAATGGGCAGATGGCTTAACACAGTAGAAGACATCTTCTTATGTTTTGATGAGACAGGAGTGAGGTGGGGTAGAGACATTGCTCTGGCTCTCTCCTCTGCTTTTAGCAAGTTTGACACCTGTTAAAAATCAGGGGATGGAGCTTTTTGCAGGAGAGGGCTAAACTGAGCCTACAAAACTCCCTCAAAATAAATGCTCTTTGCTCCGATGGCCAGAGCTGTCCCAATACATTTTGCTGTTGCGGTATAGAACAAGATTGTGCCCCCCACTTTCCACACAAAGGAGCTGCCTAGAATGGCAGTTGAATCTTACTTCAATACTGGCAAACAGCTAGGAGGCTGCCCCTGCTGCTCCTCAACATTTGCCGCCTGAGGCAGTCACCTTACTCTGCCTAATGTTCAGGCCGGCCTTACTGACAAGAGGTGGTTTCTCAGGATCACAGGTGGGCATCGTCCAGTGTGGTGTAGTGGTTAAGAGCGGTAGAGTCATAATCTGGTGAACCGGGTTCGCGTCTCCGCTCCTCCACATGCAGCTGCTGGATGACCTTGGGCTAGTCCCACTTCTCTGAAGTCTCTCAGCCCCACTCACCTCACAGAGTGTTTGTTGTGGGGGAGGAAGGGAAAGGAGAATGTTAGCCGCTTTGAGACTCCTTCGGGTAGTGATAAAGCGGGATATCAAATCCAAACTCTTCTTCTTCCCACCCCTGAAGCCTCAGAGCCTTTGGCTGGAGGGTTGAACCCAGGGTTTTGCGCATGAAAAGCATGTGCTCTGCCACAAAGCTACAGGCCCCTTTCCCCCTTCCTTCACTTGCTGCAGATCACGTTTCAGCGCCAGAGTAAACAATGGGCAGCCTATGCTCCCCCAAAGGGGGTATAGAGAAATGGACAAGAGCAGGAAGGGTAATTGACACATGCACACTATGAGGAAGAGGTTTCTTCGGAGGGCAGACAGCAGATCAGAACCAGGAGGTGACCTCCTTTGTTCGCAGTGTCAACCAGACTTGAGAAATCCTCTTCAATCTGCCTCTCCGGCTCCTCTTTCAACATCTGCAGACTAGACCTTCTTGATTTCAGCATAATCTGATTTGGATTCTTCTGAAGGGGCTTCCGGTAAACATTTCAGTTCACCAAAGTTGAGAGATGCGTAATGCAACTCTTCGGGGTCGTTGGAGATTTCCTCGGGGAATTCGTCAAACTTCTCTTGATCTTCAGGAGCATCATTGCCTTCGTCTGGATTAGGGACCGTGAGGCTGTTACGCTGTTGGTGAAAAACAACAAGCAAGCATTATGCAAAACCCGGGATTGAGCTACTTTGAAGCTTCTCCGTAACCTGGACTGCAAAACTTAAGAACAAACGGGTTCTCCCTCCCCCAAATCTTGAGCACGTTCTTCCTTCTTTGCCTTATTTCTAACCTTAAAGGGCCCTCGAACCTTTTTGCTTTTAAATTAGAAACAAACAAAACCCAAGTTTAATCTCTGTGAATGAATGAAGGGGTGCATGGTTACCTGAGGCCATGGGGATGTGCACAAGCCCCATTCCCAGTATCATCGTGTCTGCCTTTGCTCTGTCCCTGACTTTCCTCGTATTGCGCCAGGAACCTATAAACCTTTCCTTGAACACAAGTAGAATGATTTGTGTCTGCAGTTGGGAATTTTTTTTCCACCCAAGGAACACATGCCTTGTGGGAAGCCCTTTGGGGGCTGCATCCCAGTGGCGGGAGTGTAAAAAATGTGTGTAGCCACACCATTCTCCAGCCCGACAAGCAAGGTGAGAATTCACAGTTCAAGGAAACATCCCAGCCAGGTAAACTCATTACAGGAGGGTGTAGAGTTGTGAGAGGCATGAGCTGGGTCGGTGGGGCCTGGGCAGATTTCCAGGGGCGGAGGAAGTTCCTCATTTGGTGGGGGCGGTCTGCCCTGGGTGTCACCACTGAGGGGGGTGACAAAATGCCAGGCGGCACTCACTGCGGGGCCTGCAGCACGCCCAAGCCACACGTCTCTCCTGGGAGTGACGCGGTGGTTTGGATGCCCTCAGGCTCTGCGCTGCCCCAAATGGTCCACCCGCTGTCTCCGCCCCCACAGCTGTAGGGTGGCTGAGTGGGAGGAGGCAGGCAGACTCCTCGGAGAGCCTGCGGAGCATCCTGCCCCGGCTTGCCCCTCCCCATGGGTGGCTGGCCCCGCCTCGGGGCACAGGGCACACGCGCCGCCCCAGGCGCCCAATCGGCTTGCTCCGCCACTGCAGAGTCCCAAGGGGCTTGGAAGGCCTCATTCAGCCTTCAAGACTGAGGTTTCCCTCCCTGCAACGTGCAATCTGATAAAGCAGGGTCCCCCATTGTTCAAGGGATTCCGCTGCAAACGTGACATGAAGCCTTGCAACATCAACCCCGCTGTGTGGGAATCCCCTGCAGATAACCGCAGCACCTGGAGACAAGCAGTAATGACTGCTGGGAGGAGTGCAGAGAGAATAAACGCTGTGATGCATCTGCAGCGGCAAACAACTGGACGCCTTCATCTGCCCCAGCTGCAGCAAAACATGTCTCCCCCCTATCGGTCTTTACAGTCACAGCAGGCGCTGTAACTCTCCCAACTGTTTGTCTTCACCCTCAAAGGCTTACTCTTTCATCGTCTCCTGAGACAGATGGATGCCAACCAAAACTCCTTATGGAGGTCTTCTCCATGTAGCACGGGGAAGTCATGGGTTGAAAAGGAGGCGTGTATATGAAAATGATGACTTTGGGGAGGGGGGTGAGGCTGGCATTTGCCCACCCTCCACCCTGCCTGAACACAACTGCATGCTATCAAAGTGCTGATGTGGACTTTTTAAACGTGACAGCTGAGAGGCAGGTGCTACAGACCTTGACATCTGGGGAAAGCTCGCTGTGGACGTGAGTCAAGGGCTTTGCGTAAGATTCTGAGGCAGTCAAAGGTTTTCTGTCCTTTGGGTACCTGCAGAGAGAAATTTCATCCCCTTTTCATTTAACTGACCTCACGCCACCTCCACTTGGCCCATGCCACTCCTCAATCCATTTCCCTTTTTGTTTTTAATGTCCAGAACATGCGCACAACAGGGGCAGGAGTGCTGAATCTTGGCATCGGCTTAAGCTGCAGTGGTGTAAGTCGGCGGAGGCTGGTCTCTTAGGGCAAATGGGGAGCTTCCCCACCAATCCCAGTCAGCCCCCACTTGCCTGCCTTCTTATTTACAAACCTGGCACCAGCCACCACTGGTAGAAGTCAAAACTTGCAATGCTTTATGTGCACAGATGAGAAACTCTAATTTCTTCCCTTGTTACAGGGGCTGTTCCAGACACTCACCAGCTGCATTCATACAGCACTTCATTCTATTTCCCCAGCATTTCCCCAACCATTATTTTTTGCATTATATTCAAGCTTTCACACAATGTGTAAGCCACTCCCAGAATAGCACAAGCTTAGCGCTCATTTCGCAGTTATTTGCAAAAACTTTTTTTTTTTGCAGTAGCAAAAAAACACGAAAATAAGCTCTAGACTTTTGCTATATTCTGCTATATTTCTAGAAGTGATACACACAAGTGTAATGCAGAAATTAGCAGGGAAATGCTGGGAGAGCAGAATAGACTGTCATGTGAATGCAGCCACCGTCTCCCCAAGGAAATGATCTCATGTCTCTTTTTAAGTGCTGTACAAGCCCTAAACTCTGACACCGTGCCTGCTATTCCTCATGTACCAAAGGAGATGGGGAACCCTTTAAAAAAAGTAAGGGAAAAAAGTAAGAGTTATACAGGCCAGCAAAGGCCAGGGTGAGGAAAACACAAATACCAATGAGATGGCTTAGCCCCAGATTGTGGGGAAGAGATAAGGCAATGCTGGAATCAAGGCTATGTACATCACAATCTGGTCCTATCATGTTATTCAGTAGTGAACCCAGATTTCAAAGAAATCACAGAATCATAGAGGTGGATTGCAGCCAGAAAGAGACAGACAGAAAATCCTGACATCTTAAACAAAGAGCTGGAGGAGATGAGGAAAGAGGTTACATGTATATAGAAGCAAAATTTGGGATGTTTTGATTCGGCTACAAAAGTAGTTGAGATTGTAAGTGACCAAGAAGATTAAAAGGCGGTTAGAAGAGAACAATGATGAATCAGGCAACAGGGTGAGAGAGAGAGAATTGCTCAAGTCAAGAGGCTTACCTGAAGTTGATGGAGAAAATTTAGCAGAAGACCTGGAAAAGATTATTTGCTAGTTTAGTGGGAAGCCTTGTGAATGAGCAACGCTGCTTTAAGCAGCTCTGAGAATTAACAGTGTATATTCTTATAAACATGAGGTGCCTTGGTCTGGTTTCAGAACCAGAATTCCAAAGATGCCGCTATGCAAACAAAATGGAATGATCCCAAATGGCTAGCCACTGGTGCAGACATACAAGCGTCTGCTTATCACTTTGACTGGGGATTACTTTGAGATAAGAGAGAAAGTGGGGGGGGGGAATTCTTAACAGATAAAGTAACCAAAGGAAACAAGTACAGTGGTACCTTGGTTCTCAAATTTAATCCATTCTGGGAGTCCATTCAACTCCCAAAACGGTTCGAAAACCAAGGCAGGAGCTTCCTGCACTCACTCAGAAGCCATGGAAGCTGCGTCGGATGTTCGGCTTCCGAAAAACGTTCGCAAACCAGAACACTCACTTCCGGGTTTGCAGCGTTCAGGAGCTGATTTGTTTGGGAGCCAAGCCGTTCAACTACCAAGGTACCACTGTATATGGATGGCATTTTAAAGTTCTTTCCAGTAACCTTAGAGACCAACTAAGTTTGTTCTTGGTATGAGCTTTCATGTGCATGCACACTTCTTCAGATACACAGAAGAAGAAGATACACTCTGTGTATCTGAAGAAGTGTGCATGCACACGAAAGCTCATACCAAGAACAAACTTAGTTGGTCTCTAAGGTGCTACTGGAAGGAATTTTATTTTTTATTTTGTTTTGACTGACAGACCAACACAGCTACCAACCTGTAATTTTAAGGTTCTGTTTGGATATGGTAGAAATGGGGGTTTTTTTTTGGGGGGGGGGTGTCAATTGAAAACTTTGCAGTGATTTCTTGCAATTGTTCGAAAGATTATTCATGGGTATGCTCTGTGTTCAGAGAAATAAGACAAACAAGGTACCACACCAAATGCTGCACTAGTAATCCTCCCACTGATACAAAAGAATCATTTGCAGCCATGTAGTATATTACTTGGGATGCGGGTGGCGCTGTGGGTTAAACCACAGAGCCTAGGGCTTGCCGATCAGAAGGTTGGGGGTTCGAATCCCCGCGACGAGGTGAGCTCCCTGTGATGACCTGGGAGTCAGACTCAGACGCTGAACCTGAGGGATCCCAGCCTGCACAGGATTCACTGCCTCCAGAACCAGCAGAGCCAGGGCTGGGGCCTGAGTCTCAAGGGGACTCACCTGTGCTGGATCCTCAGGTGCAGGCATCGGCTGAGGTTGATCTGGCTTCTAATGGGATGGAGGACTTATTGCCTGCAGGTGCTCCACTCCCCACCCAGTCAGGGGAAGCTGAGGTTGCCTCTGGGTCCGGTAACCCTCCAGCTTCTCCTGAGCTGCAAAGGCTAAGGGCAGAGAGGCGAAGGGAACTAAGTTCCCGCAGGAGGAGTGCTCGCCTCCAAGCCAGGAGAGGCGAGGCACCTGAGGATCGGAGCCGCCCTTTGCCTCGGGGCAGATAAAAGCCAGCCAGTCCCAGACCCAAGTTGCAGGAGCAACATCGGTGCTGCCTAGTTCCTGTTCCTGGTTCCTGCGTTCCTGACCTCAGCTTGGTTACTTCGGCTTCCTGACCTCGGCTTCCTGACCTCAGCTTTGTTACTTCGGCTTCCTGACCTCGGCTTCCTGACCTCGGCTTCCTGACCTCGGCTTCCTGACCTCGGCTTCGTGACTTCGGCTTCGTGACTTCTGGCTTGGACTGACCTTGGACTGGACTAGACCTTGCCTATCGGATATCCCTTGGGACCAGCACACTCCCGTTGCTCGGTCCCAGCTCCTGCCCACCTAGCAATTCGAAAGCACGTCAATGTGCAAGTAGATCAATAGATACCACTGCAGTGGGAAGGTAAACGGCGTTTCCGTGCGCTGCTCTGGTTCGCCAGAAGCGGCTTACTCATGCTGGCCACATGACCCGGAAGCTGTATGCCGGCTCCCTCGGCCAATAATGCGAGATGAGTGCCGCAACCCTAGAGTCATCTGTGACTGGACCTAATGGTCAGGGGTACCTTTACCTTTACCTTTAGTATATTACTTTCTTCAACTTTCTTCTATGGGGACAGATCTACTCTCTTACCCCAGGCGCGTTGCCTGAATGCAAACATGACAGAAGTCTCTTTTGACCCTAGGCCTAGGACATGCATCATCATAGTCCTTAGCCCTTTGGTCCAGTAGGGAGAAAAGGAGAGACAGCTTGGAGGCTTGCTTGCATCTCTGCACACCGCCGGGAGATGGAGGAGCAGGACTCTGTTATGCCTCCCCGTATCTCTCCATGCTTGAGCCCATGGTACAGCTTACAAACCGGTCCATTGGCAGCCAGCTTCCTCCTGTTTACTCTCATTGCTGCATAGCTGTCAACTTTCAGATTTGAAAATAAGGGATGCCGTGAGGGCGGTGCAATGGCACCAAGTAGCCTTGTCACCCTGCGCTCCAGAGGCTGTGCGCGAAGGGGTGAGCGAAAGAGCGAGCGCATAGATGGCAGGCAGGCTGGCTGTCTGGTTGGGCGTGAGGGTCTGGCTGCACAAGGCATGCAAGCTCTGCCCCCAGTCGGTCTCAGACTCCTGACAGAAGAAAGAAGGTTCCACCTAAACATTAGAAAGAACTTCCTGACAGTAAGAGCTGTTCGACAGTGGAATTTGCTGCCAAGGAGTGTGGTGGAGTCTCCTTCTTTGGAGGTCTTTAAGCAGAGGCTTGACAGCCACCTGTCAGAAATGCTTTGATGGTGTTTCCTGCTTGGCAGAGGGTTGGACTGGATGGCCCTTGTGGTCGCTTCCAACTCTATGATTCTATGATTCCTTCTTGGCAGCTGAGCAACGCAGCTGAGGAGCCTCCCTGGCCGGCAGGGAGGGAGAGGAGCTGCTTCCTTTGAAATCCGGGAAATTTAACGGATATCAACAATCCGGGATAGCAGCGGGAAACGGCATTGGAATAAGGGAGTTTCCTGCAAAAAAAGGGAGGGTTGACAGCTATGCATTGCTGCCTTTGTAGAAGTCATCGGGACAAAAGTGGAATTACTTGGCTCCGCCCACCCTGGGCTCTGGCTCCGCCTTTTTGTTGGGCCTGCCCCCCTACTGGTTCCAATGGGTACCAGGCACCACTGATTAACTGCATTCTAATAAACACTAAATGGATTTAATTGGGGCGTGGAGATTTCAGGCTTGTGAGTTCTATTTGGGATTTGATTTATTTATTTTGCTAGAACCACAATGTTTAATACTAGAGGTATTACTAGGACCACAAGATAACAGCAACTGAAGCCTTGTGCAAATAGTTGCTTCAACTGAGGCAAGATAGAATTAACGAACAGGGTGCCTCTGAGCGCATGCAGAGCCCAATAACATGCCTTCAGCACCGGAACCAAGCTTACAGTCCTCCTACACAAGAATCCATTCCAGGTTTTCCTCTCAGGCTTCCTTCATCCCAGCAGTTTAATTTAGAAGGCAGTTGCAACTTGATGGTGGCTAGGGCAGCCTTTTTATTGTTACAGTAATTAAAATAACTGGGAGTCTGAAAACCCTGGTGATCTACTGCAAATCACCTGGAGATTTACTAGAAGATCCTGATTTACTTTCTGCCTTCTCCTGGGTTGTTACATAACACGATAAGTAAGGGAGAATTTTCCCTCTCTCTCAAAAGGTATGCAAGGAAAGTAAGACTACGTTAATAATTCAGGAAATGCATATTGATTTAGGCTGAAGGCACCAGAATTCATTACAAAATTAAAATCGAGGGAGACATTTTCATCTCCAGTTACCACTGTGTCAAACAATCTGCATGGGGGGAAACAAGCCAACTTGGATTTTTGCAGTGTAAAATATGTTGTAGCCTATCAATATATTGACAAGGAAGGGAGAATCTTGATGATGGAGGATTTATTGCTGAGCGAAAATAATGCTTCTGTGGGCTCAAGCACCAAATCACAAACAGGGGAGAAAGAGGGAGAGAGGGAGGGAGGTTTGGAAAACGAGGTCGATATTTTATTAGACTTCATAGAAGGAGACACTTTGATAGGTCAAGAAATGAAGAGTGTTATGGGTCACTTATGTTGACAGATTGGGTCAGGGTAATGTTTAGAACACTTCATGCTTCTAAAGTGTTTAATAAAGGTGTACAATGTTTCTTAAGCAAGCGATGCCTAGAAGACTCCAACTTTATAGACATTAGGCTTGCTGCTCCAATGTACATAAGGAAGCATTCTTAAAACTCAATAAAATACATTATTTTTAAAAAATGAAGCATTCCTGCTTTGCAGGGGGTTGGACTAGATGACCCTTGGGGTCCCTTCAAACTCTAGAATTCTATGATTCTAAAAATTGGAGGATGCATCTAGTCGAGCAGATGCAGAAGGTCCCTGGTTCAGTCTCTAGCTTAGCCTTCTTCAACCTGGTGCCCTCCAGAAGCTGGTGCCCATCAGAAGCGGCTCTCGACCAAGTGAGAACCATTGTCAGTCTAGCTCAGTATCATCTACACTGACTGGCAGCAGCTATTCAGGGTTCTAGGCAGGGAGTTTTTGCCAGCCCAACCTGGAGATGCCAGAGATTGAACCTTCACTACTGAGCTGTCATTCCTCTCCAACAAGTCCCATCATTCTCCAGCCAGCTTGTTCAAAGGTTCAGTGGTTTAGACCACAGCACCACCCGCCCGTCTTGTCAGAATACAATACGAGGCTAAACAGGTCAGTGGCCAAGTTTGAACAATCAAATCCTGACTCAATAAGCCAAGAGATGCAATGAGCTGCATGCAGTTCCTTTGCCTCCACTTTGCTGCCCTCCCACACAGAACATAAGAAGAGCTCTGCAGGATCAGGCCAGTAGCCCATCAGCCCAGCATCTTGTTCTCACAGTGGCCGACCGGATGCCCATAGAAAGTCCACAAGCAGGACCCAACCTCAAGAGCACCACCCCACTCCTGTGGTTTGCAGAAACCGGAATTCAGAAATGTACATTGGAAGTAGAACAGGGGAGGAGACGATCAGCTAACCATGGTTCCCATGACTTCTGCACCAGGAAACTATGGTTAATGGCTTCCAAACAACCAGGGTATGTAACCATGGGTGAAAAGTTGACTTATGAAACCAGCTTGGACTTAACAGAAAGCTCTAGTTAATGCTAGCTTCTTGCATTCTCCCTCTACTTGTGCAGAACACAAGGAGATAAAGAAGAGCTCTGCTGGATCAGGCCGAAGACCCATCTAGTCCAGCATCCTGTTCTCACAATGGTCAACCTGATGCTTGTGGGAAGGCTGCAAGCAAGACATGAGCACAACCACACTCTCCTCCCTTGTGATAGCCAGCAACTAGCATTCAGAGACATTCTGTCTCCAAGAGCAGAAGAGTTATAAGTCAGGATATGATTGCGTAAACCAGGTTGAGCACTAAGGCAGATTTCATACGTCTGATTTCTTCCCCACATAAGAAATAGCTTTTGCCAGCTTCCCAATAGATGCCTCAGTATATAAACCGACTGCAACACATTTAACTTGATCAATTATAAATAAGAGCAACTTTGCTCGAGGAAATTAAATAATTTGTTACTGTCAGACAACGAGGTTGCGTACTGATGAACTAAGGGGATTTTTCAGACTTAATAATACTCCCGAGAAGAATAAACTAACTGTATGAGAAACTAATAAAGCTTATATGTGGAGGGATTCATAACAGTTTCTTCATACTTGAATTAAAGGAGAAAGAGGCAGAGGGAGGGAGGAATATATTAGCGAGACTGAGATGTTGCAAACGGCGGATAGACAAAAGAGGAAGAGGTCGGCTTCCGTAGGAAGTACAAAGGATGCTTCTGCAACAAATCTTAAAGATGCATCCTTAATGGGCTAAAAAGTTGAAACGGGTCAATAAAAACAGTATAGGTAACATCTGAATGTGCATTTTTGTACCTTTTTAGGCTGCTTTGGTACTGTGCAACCCCTCGGTCTGCTGACCCCAAAGGGCCAATCTTCACCCTCCAGGACTTACGAACCTCACTTAGGATTTTTGAAGCAGGGATGCGCTTAATCTTGGGAGCACACCTGCTTGACATGGTGGAAGTCGGTAGAAACAGCCCACCTAGAGCAGGCCTCTCTGCCTCACGTCTGCCTTTGCACCTCCAACCCCCTGCTGGCTGCTTTCCCCAAGGTGGTTTATTTTATTTGAGTCCCTAGGGGAGGCAGAGCAGCTGGCTGGAGTTGGCATTTGGGTTGGCCCGAATACTCAGAAAGCCTCCTCAGGACTTTCATTGAGGGCTGATCCACCTTCCTCTTGCCCCGCTGCTTTCTCCTGGAGAAGACTGCTCCCAATCAGAGCAAACATCATTTGGGGTTTTCTCCGGAATTGACATTTGCTCCGATTGAGCACTAGAGAGCGGGTTTTCCCTGGGAAAGAAGTGGGGCAAGGGGGAAACCGCTCTGACCCATGCTATCTAGGCATGGGACGAGCAGAAGTGTGCATGGGTCCAAAGTGTTGCGATTAAGGCAACAACACTTGCAATAAATTGCCTGAACCAGTGAGGGGCAGTAGGCAGAAAGGTAATGAAGAGCTCATCCACACTTCCAGTTTTCTTGTGCCAAAAAATCATGGGTTTTCTAGGCATGGGTCCAGGAGGTTTCACCTTTGCCCTGACACCTTCCCCCAGAAAACCTGTTCTTTAGCGCTAAATTGGAACAAAGAGCAATCTGCAGAAAACCTGATTGCCATTTGTTCTGATTCAATGCTAAGCCACAGGTTTTCCCCAGGGGAAAGCAGCAGGGCAAACAGTGGTGTGGGTGAGCCCCTAGTCTTCCCTCGCTGATTCCTTCTTAAATAACAACCTGCAGATTGTGTTTTCTCCATCAGGCTTTACTTCCTTCCTCCTGCTTCTTCAGTCAGTTAACATTCGTGTTAGACCTTCCTTTGGTTAGGGTTGCCATATTTCAAAAAGTGAAAATCTGGACACAGAAATTGTTGAACATTTTTGGCAAAGTTTTTTTGGGGGGGCAAGTTGTTGGGCCATTATGATCAGGAGCCAATTGCCACAGATAGTCTTATCCTCCTGAACTTCTCTCATCCTCTTTTAAAACCATCTAAGCGAGGAGAAGGAGAAAGAGAGAGAAAGCCAACCAACTTTCTCCCCACCATGTCTAATTTAATTCCCTTCACAGGGAAGGGGTTCTGTGGCCCTCCTGATGTTGCTCACATGACCAGTGGTCAGGGGTGATGGGAAGTGGTGTCCAATATCTTATGGAAGTCTCCGTATGTTCCCAACTGCTGTGCTCCCCATGTGCTTCAGTATAGCACAAACTCTAAATATGAGGGGTTGGGAACCTCATATTTAAACCCAGCCAGATGAGTGGGGTATTATTATTATTATTATTATTATTATTATTATTATTATTATTATTATTTATTATTATTATTATTATTATTATTATTTCATGATCCCTTATGGACCACATACCAGTACAAAAAAACCCACATTTATATATTACGTGTATTGCTTTTATTGACAAATATTTAAATTTGTCCAAATTCCTAACAAAGGCTAGCAAACCCAACTAAGGAAAAGCCAATGAAATAATAACAAAACTGTAATAGTAGAATGTATTCCATGCACACACCCTAATCCAGCGATGGGGAATAGAGCAGCCGCTGGTTCTGGGACTAGATACCTGCCTAATCTGTGCTATTTTACATGCTTCTTGACCACCAGGGCTGACAGCTCAATCCCCTCCCCACCTGTGCATCCCAATGGCCAGGATCGCTGCAAAAACCTGACAATTCCCAGGCTTCAAATCAGCAGACTGATTGCTGGACAATAGTCAATTGCCTGCAACAGCGGCACTTGCTAGGGCGACACCAAGCGACTGTGTCATGCCTGATCAGTCTCCCAGAGGAAAGATGAGTGTCTGGAAAGCTCTGCAGAGTAGGCCAGCACAAACACGCGGTTTTTTGCAAGCCAAAAAGCACCACCGCCATCCACCTTCCATGAAAGTGCAAGGCGGTGATTGGCTTGGAGTCTGCTCAGCCACAACATTGGTGATGACGTTTCAACATACAGCCGATGACAGCATTAGGCCCTCTCTCCTGCAGAACATAGTGCCGAACCAAAAATTCACTCCAGATGGAGCCTTCCCCTCCATCAGCGTCCAGCGCAAAAGAGACTCCGCTCTCCTCAAGTACTACAGAAACAGACAGATGCTAGCCGTTACTTACCTTCTGGAAATCACAAAGACGATGATAACGATCAGCATGACGATAGCAAACATGACGAGGGCACCCATTACGCCACTGATTATGTTCTTTTTCAGGGATTCTCCTGTTGGTTGAGAGGAGAACAGGTCTGGTGAAGCCACAGAGAACCAGCTTCTCCATTTCCCTCCCACATCTCAACCCAATGTTTGAAGTGACTTCATTCTGTTTGTCTCAAAGAGCTAAGAGAACCCAGGGCTATCAAAAGAAGAAGAAGAAGAAGAAGAAGAAGAAGAAGAAGAAGAAGGGACGAAGAAGAAGTGTTTGGATTTGATATCCTGCTTTATCACTACCCTAAGGAGTCTCAAAGCGGCTAACATTCTCCTTTCCCTTCCTCCCCCACAACAAACACTCTGTGAGGTGAGTGGGGCTGAGAGACTTCAAAGAAGTGTGACTAGCCCAAGGTCACCCAGCAGCTGCATGTGGAGGAGCGGGGAAGCGAACCTGGTTCCCCAGATTATGAGTCTACCGCTCTTAACCACTACAGCACACTGGCTCTCAGAATGGCTAGGCAGAATGAGGCCAGTGCCTCAGGCAAAACATGCTAAGGACATCAGAAGAGTATTGCTGGATCAGAACAATTGCCCAGTCGGGATCCTGTTCTCACATTGGCCACCCAGATGCCTCTGTGAATCTGGGAAGGAGGACCTGAGCACAAGGGCACTCTCTCCTCCTGTGGCTTCCAGCAACTGGTATTGAGAAGCATTGCTGCAGCCATGGCAGGAAGGGACTAAAATGCTAATGAGGGAGGAAGGCAGTGGTGGTGACCAGCAGCCAGAGGCGTAGCAAGGTCAGGTGGTACCCGGTGTGGAAATTTACCCGGTGAGCTTTTTAAAGGGACGGTACCCTAAAGTTGTTGACCTTTTTTAATGAGGGTTGGCCGTGAAACAGATATGCCCACAGATCGCGCAAATCCGACCGGTGATCACATAACACTGTGTCAGCGCCACCCACAGCCAGTGAAAATCCAACTGCCCATTGGCAATTGCAGGGGTCAGCAACCTTTTTCAGCTGTGGGCCGGTCAGCTGCCTGCCTGGGGATGCGAACGCCTGCTAGAGGGTGCCAGTCCGATTGCTGGGTGTATTTGCACAATCAGCGGGCGAATTTTCACGACAACAATCGCAAAAATCCGCCCGTCGGGGGTGCGAGCGCCACCACAACGATCTGCCTGGGGGGATTTTGTCACACACACCCAGGCATGACACCCGAGGTGGACCACACACACACCCCGCTCCCCTTGCGATGCCCCTGCCAGCAGTGGCTGGTGCCCATCAAGGTGTAAGTCACGGAACCCAACAGTGGGGGTTGCCAGAACCAATGGCAGGCAGAACCATTTGAGTGTCCGTAATGACGCACGTAGGCAGAGAATAACTGAGAACAGGTTGAGCTGGGTGGGGCAATGCCAGAGCTGCCCCATGAAACAGCCTCCACTGGCTAATGGAGTCCTCAAGCAATTCCCCTTTGTAGATGGCAGAGCCATGCAATCCCCTAAGGTTGCCAGTTGCCTTTGAAAACCATGGAGGGAGATGCCTTCTTGCTCGCTCCGAAGTAGTAGTAGTAGTAGTAAGGGACCCCTGACCATTAGGTCCAGTCATGACTCACTCTGGGGTTGCGGCGCTCATCTTGCTTTACTGGCCCAGGGAGCCGGCGTACAGCTTCCGGGTCATGTGGCCAGCATGACTAAGCCGCTTCTGGTGAACCAGAAGAGCAAACGGAAATGCCGTTTACCTTCCCGCCACAGTGGTACCTATTTATCAACTTGCACTTCGTGCTTTCAAACTGCAAGGTTGGCAGGAGCTGGAACCGAGCAATGGGAGCTCACTCCGTCACGAGGATTTGAACCGCCGACTTTCTGATCGGCAAGCCCAAGAGGCTCTGTGTAGTAGTAGTAGTAATAGTAGTAACAATAATAATAAAATATTATTTATAGTCTGCCCATCTGGCTGGGTTTCCCAGCCACTCTGGGTGGCTCTCAACAGAATATTAAAAACACGATAAAACATCAAAAATCAAAAACTTCCCTAAACAGGGAAATGTTTCAACTGCATCTGTATGAGGAGTAAACCCTACACAGATACAGAGTGGAATCCTTATTGCCCTGAGTTGTATTGCCTTGAAGTTGCCCATGAAACAACAGACTGAACTGATACGCAGTCCGTCTTCCCGACTATGGTGAGATGTATTGTATTTTACTCACGAAATTAGAAGACGCCTGCTTCTTGGGAGAAAAGCAATGACAAACCTAGACAGCATCTTAAAAAGCAAAGACATCACCTTGCCAACAAAGGTCCGTATAGTTAAAGCTATGGTTTTCCCAGTAGTAATGTACGGAAGTGAGAGCTGGACCATAAAGAAGGCTGATCGCCGAAGAATTGATGCTTTTGAATTATGGTGCTGGAGGAGACTCTTGAGAGTCCCATGGACTGCAAGAAGATCAAACCTATCCATTCTTAAAGAAATCAGCCCTGAGTGCTCACTAGAAGGACAGATCCTGAGGTTAAGGCTCCAGTACTTTGGCCACCTCATGAGAAGAGAAGACTCCCTAGAAAAGACCCTAATGTTGGGAAAGGTTGAGGGCACAAGGAGAAGGGGACGACAGAGGACGAGATGGTTGGACAGTGTTCTCGAAGCTACTAACATGAGTTTGGCCAAACTGCGAGAGGCAGTGAAGGATAGGCGTGCCTGGCGTGCTCTGGTCCATGGGGTCACGAAGAGTCGGACACGACTGAACGACTGAACAACAACAAATTGTATTTTATTTAAATCACAGATTCCCCCTAAATTTGCATATAGGCATAGAAATTTACATATCTGAATTTCATGCAGATATGCCCTCTTTTGGAGAGATGCTCTTCTTCATTCTTGCTTAATGCATCTGTGCCCACCCCAACTTCGGGGCTCACGCCATTGAGGAGGTGCCATTGAGTTCATACGGAGGAAGGGGGTGTCATAGAATTGTAGAGTGGGAAGGGACCCCCAACGGTCATCTAGTCCAACCCCCTGCAATGCAGGAAACCCGACTAAAGCCTCAGAGTGCAATCTTGGCCGCCGCTCCGTTGCGACAGCTCTCCTGAACCTAAAGAGTCTTTCACGAAAGGAGCACCCACCACATGCATCTGCATCTTCCAGTGATCCGTCTAGCATTAAATGAGCGGTAATTGCCAGCATTATCCCCCCATTAAAATAGCACTTAAAATCATTGTGATGATTTTAAAAGATCGAAGGCATTATCTCTTCAATTAAAAAATAAATACATGGAAGTACTGGCGATAATCTCTCCCCCTCCCCCCCACCCCCGGCTATAAGAAGAAAATAATAAACTTTTAATACTTCAGTACTAAATTATTATAATGGCAATCATTTATCTCTAAAATTAAAGTTATTAACGCAGATACACTTAATAAAAGCCGCACTTGGGCTTGCCTGCAGGCCAGATGCCGAAAGCTCTTTAGGAGATTGGAGAGTGGATCGTAAAAACCTCATTTTGAAGCATGTGACAAGCTGGGGCTTTATTTCCGCTAGGAGCTGCTTTCAAAGCCACAGGATGTGAGTAAAGAAACTGGTGCCTCTGAACATGTGCAGAGTGCATTTCCCAGGCCACTAAGACAGAGGTGGGGTCAAAGTAAGCTTCCCGGCCAGACACCACAGCTGCCAAGCAATCCCAAAGCCCGTGGCCTCTCTTTGTAGGAATTCATTGCCACTCAGAATTGAAATAAGGTACTATCACCTTGTCTTTAGTGCACAGTTGGGACAATTGGATCATGTCTTCATACTCTGGCTGGCTTCTTTGGAAAAAGCAACAACCAAAAGCTAACCTTAGTTCATTCAGTCTTACTCTGTCGTCCTATGGAAGGACTGTAGGCGCAACGAGACCTAATGTTCTGGGACAGGGATCTGAGCACATACTGGAAATGTAAAGGTAAAGGGACCCCTGACCATTAGGTCCAGTCGTGTCCAACTCTGGGGTTGCGGCGCTCATCTCAATTTATTGGCCAAGGGAGCCGGCATACAGCTTCCAGGTCATGTGGCCAGCATGACTAAGCCGCTTCTGGCGAACCAGAGCAGCGCACGGAAACGCCGTTTACCTTCCCGCTGGAGCGGTTCCTATTTATCTACTTGCACTTTGACGTGCTTTCGAACTGCTAGGTGGGCAGGAGCTGGGACCGAGCAACGGGAGCTCACCCTGTCGCAGGGATTCGAACCGCCGACCTTCTGATCAGCAAGCCCTAGGCTCTGTGGTTTAACCCACAGCGCCACCTGGGTCCCATACTGGAAATGTAGATTTGCACAATTAAAACATGTTAAAGTGCTCTGGTGCCCTAAGGCAACAAACCCACTTTTTAAACAACGGGCTACTTTTTGCAGCTGGGAAACTGATAGTGAAATGCACCCAACAGAGTGGGGTGGATAAACGTTTAACATGAAGCTGTGTCAAGGCCCCACATGAAAATCAGAACTAAGGCTTGTTGGCCTATCAGTGCCCCATAAACAAATAAGAGCAAATGCTCAATAAAAACTGGGTGTAGTTTAACCACTGTGTTAACTTTCTGCAAGCAAATCAGGATGAATGCTACATAAACAGTTCATCTGCAGCAGCTCTGTGTCCTCAATCTATTACCGCCCTGAGAAATGCCGGAACTGAGTTCCGGTAAGTTCCGGCTGGAAAAAAGCCCTGAATGTTTGTTAACACACTCACACATTTCTACAGAATTCTGCAGCCGTCTTTGACTATCTGGAAAGTATTCAATAAATATGGTGTTTTCACTTTTTCCTCCAAAGGTTAGGGTTTAAGCGCAGCATCAGTTGGCAATCCTGTATGTAGTTTGTGAGCGTGCCTAGGGCTGCCATATGACCGGGATTTCAAAGGCTTTCGGGGTGTCCTGATTTTTACTTTTTGAAATGTGGTGGCCCTAAGTGTGGCTGCTATCTAAAGCAGGGCTCTAGGTAACTCTATTGGACCGATCTGCACCCCAGAGACGTACCTGAAATAGCCACGAAGAACTTCAAGGGGATCTGTCCGCTGGGGTTGGTTCCAAGGCAGATAATATGCTGCTCTCCAACCAAGTCCCCTGTCAAGTGCAGAGTGCTGGTGGCTTCTTCCATCTTATTCCAGGAAGTGACCTTCATGGTCTCATCAGAGTAGTTCCCCTCCAAGTTCTTCCCATTCACTTGCCACTGAATTCTAGATGCAGGATAGGAGCAGATGGAACAGTTGCACTTGAATCCATTGTCATCTCTCCAGCATTGGGAATTATCCTGTTCACATAATCTGGGGCTGTCTGGAAAAAGGATGAAACAGAATGATCAGTGTCAGGATCTTGTGCCAGCCCTTATTCTAGTTTCCTCTTGTTCCAGGAAGGCCAAACAATTAGTTCCAACAACATCCCAATCTTCTTTTGGCTCTCTATACCATGTTGGCTATCCTCTCTACACTGTAGCAGTGGTTATGGCTCTGGGGGGAAACCTGGGGATTCACTTTATGAATGCAAAGCATGCACTCTAACAGTGAAGATGGATTTGAGTTTGCTAGTGTCTCTGGTAACTTCTCTCTCTTACATCATGGATGTTGGCAAACTGGATTTTTGAAAGGCAGAAATAGCATTAGAATTGGAGTTGTCAGAGATGCACAAAGGAAACTGCCTATTAATGCCCAGGAACTTTGAAAAGCCTTTTTTGTATTATGGATTTTATATTATGGATGTATGTTCTGTATTATTTTATCAATACTATTGCTTAATACAAGCTTGTCATGGCCTTTGACTCGAACAATAAACTTATGAACTTGAGCCATCCATTTCCTGGACCCATTTTGGTATGGTTTCTGGCCCAGCTACATCCCTCTGGCTGCATTTGTGGCCCTAGCAGCCTTTTTTCCACTCTGAGATCAAGAGAGGCAAACTCCTCCCACTAGGCCAGTGATTCCTTAAATGTGACTAGGAAAGCAAAATCAGATCTGTGAGCCCTGTGATTTTTCTGCGTGGTGGGAATAGAGAGCCTCTGGGCTAATCCACACTTACTCTTGTCCCTCTGCTTTCCCCTGGAGGAAAGAGCTCTTTACCACGCAATTGGAGCAAACAGCAATTTGGGTTTTCTCCGAATTGATGTTTGCTCCGATTTAGCACTAAAGAATGGGTTTTCCCTGGAACGGAGAGGGCCAAGGGAAAACCACTCATATGCCCTTCAAGTGTTGCAATTTCCCCTCGATATCCCAGAATTACAGAAGCCATCCCAGCTTCCAATTTGATCCCGGATTGTCCCATTCCCACCCCCTCTAGTGCCGCTGCCAAGCTCTGGAAGGAGGGTGAGTTGGTGCTTGCAGTGGGCACTTGTAGCAGTGTTGTGCTCTCATGCGAGTCATCTGGCTCCTGCAAGAGCATGGCACCCAAAGATGCTCCTACGTGAACCAGCTAACTTGCGTGGCAGCGCAGCATCAAAAGACACACGTACTGGTTTTCATGGGAGAGTATGCACTCAGACCTGTCCCTACAAAGCATGGGTCAAGCGGAAAACCACTCAGACCCATGTATTCTAGGCACGAAACAAGCGGGAGTGTGGACGAACCCTACCTGTGTAACCAAGGCCCGTATGAAGTCTTCCTGACATGGAGTGGGGAAATTCAAAGGGTGATTCCATCACCTGGGAAATGCACAGGCGCAAACCCCAATAGCACTAGCCATGCAGGAAGCAGTTTACCCGGTGCAACCTGATGTCTTTTGCAGCAATATACCTAGCTAATTCCCCATATTTGCCACAACAAATATGCCCCGTTGTAGCAAGGAGTTCTAGAGTCATCCCCAACATCCCCAACAATATCCTCTACAGTGTCTGCATCTCCTTGAAAGGTTTTATCTCTCAGCAACACCCCACTGCATGAACCCCAGTTTTGTCTTCCTTACATGCTACATAGAGCTGGAAGGTGGCATCAGTCTCGCCCTCTGTGTTCGATGCACGGCATTTGTATTCCCCTTTGTCCGCCAGCTTCACATTCAAAATAGTCAGGGTATTGGTTTCGGAGGATTGCCAACCAGTGGTCTTTTGTGATTTTGTCACCCAGGCCGCATTGGCTGAGGGGTTGCTCTTTATCCTGCAGAACAACATGATGGAGTCACCTTCCTGGACTTCGATATGGGAAGCATCTGTGAAGTTTCTCTGACCTGCAAGATTCCAAACAGGACAGTGGGATGCCACAGCGGTTATGACGCTTCTGGTCTGGCCGCCCTCCCATCAAAGAAAACAGTTCTTATCCAACCATCTCTAGATGCAACACAAAATAAAGAGATGGCAGCTTGGTTGTCAGAGGAGAACAATGTTTCAAATAATGGTTGGGCTGCTAAATCTTCTAAATCCCCATTTTGCAGACAGGAAACAAAGGCTGGGTGTTTGCAGCGCCCAACGACAAACAAAGGATCCATGGCAGAAGTGAGAGTCGAATTATTTTTTAAAAAATTCAGATTCCACTTTTCATCATCTAGGTCCCAAAGTGGTTAACAAAATAAAAAGCATACGATATACACCATCTAAAGCATAAACTGAATACGAGGGATTAAAACATCAGGAGATTGAAACATCACAGCAACATTCATGGAGCAAAGGTCTCCCGGAAGGAAAACCGTTTGAACCAGGCACCTGAAATATAGCAGGGATGGTGCCTATCTGGTTTCCACAGGGAGGGAGTTCGGTTGAGTTGGGGCCCACTAAACTGAAGACACAATTCCTCAATAACATGAGTGGTGCTCAGGACTCTTTTTTGGGGAACTCAGTTCCAACACCTCTCAGGTGGGCACCATTGCCATTCTAAGAGAATGTTCGTGGTGATTTCCGACACCTCTTTTTCTAGAAAAATGGCACTGGTGCTCCCCAATGTGGTCTCAGTGATTGACTAGGGACATATGCCTGCCTTGGGGCAAAGCATCACTCTCTCTTGCTCCTCAAGTGTAACATCTTATTTACTGGGCAGTGTTTACTTTCAAGGGATGCAACCAAAGGTGGATCTAGGGGAGCGTAACCAGTGCGGTTGTACTAAGCACTGAGCTTCCAAGGGGACCACAGTAGGCAATGACAGCTATGACATCAAAGTGAAGGTGAGAGGCGGGGGGGGGGGGTTGTCGGATTTTGGCATCACACAGAACACCACCGAAATTTGAGATGCCAAGGTGAACCTTATTGTCAGGGACTGGGCAGAGGATGAAGAGTGGTGGAGATCGCCTCCCCATCCTGACCCTTCCAGGGAGGAAGGAGAGGAAGACAGCATAAATTTACAGCAGGGGTTTGAGGGAGGTCACAGCTCAGAGGCAGATGAGGAGAAAAGTTGGGAAATAATGGGAGAGGAGGAGGAGGAGGAGGCAGAGCCGGAGCAGCAGCTGACTGACACGTTATCACTAGAAAGCATTCCAGACCCACCATCTCCCAGAACCTGGCAAGCCTTGAAAGTAGGAGAGCAAAGAGCTCAAAGACGGAGGGCACGTAGCAGCACCCATAGAGGAGGTGGTGATGACAACGAATGAGAAAGTGGGAGAGAAGGGGGGGTGGAGATTCATTTGGGACAATGCCATTATCCATTATAGCCTCTCTCTGTAAAGTCTGAAATAAAAAGAAGAAGAAACTTTTCCTTTTCTTTATACTTTCCTGGGCAACCAGCCAAGAGCTGCTAACAGCAGCCTGACACTTATCCATGGAAGGGTCCGTGCCTTAAAAACAAACAAAATCCACACACAAATAGAGTCACATACATTTAGTGCTGCTTGCTCCAAGGAACTGTGGCTACTGTGGCTTAGGCAGACATCTTTATTTTCATGGTCTGTATAATGGCTAACAAATGCGTAAAATACTTACTTTCATCAGGACGGTCAAGTATCCCACTGAACCACAGCATCGGTGGGTCTGTAAAAGACAAGCACAAGCCCTGTGAGGGAGTGGCCCTGTCAAGTGGGGATTTAGCAAAGGCTGGGAGAGATTCTAATCCTAGGATGTTGCATTCACAGGTATCTTTCTCTGTAAGTAGTTTTGGGGGCCACATCCAACCTGCTTCATCTGCCCACCCAGTCAAGGTTTTGCCACTTTGTCCTCTGATCATCATTGCTTTCATGCTTCTCAGCTGCTTCTAGCACAGAGATGAAGAACCTGATGACTCCCAGATGTCACACTGCACTTCCCATCATTCCTAAGCATCTGCCATGCTGGCTGGGGCTGATGGGAGTTGTAGTCAACCTGGGTGGGCTGGTGGTTCCCCTCTCTGCAACAGATGACCAACACCAGTTAGAATCATGGAGTCTTAGAGTTGGAAGGGGTCATATGGTCCAACCCCTTGTAATGCAGGAATCTCAGCTAAAGCATCCATGACAAATGGCCATCCATGGCCATTTTCCTGTCCAGTACTTTGCATATGGATGGCATTGCTGGTTTAGAAGACCAAAAAAGTGACCTTCTCCAGCATTCTATTCCTTCCAGCTGAAAGTTATGGTGAGCCTTGCAATATAAAGTGGGGTACTTCTAAACCCCCCAAAAAAGTGTTATAGGCACTATAGAGTAGGCATAGGGATCTTGTGGCCTTCCAGACTTTTTATGGACTCCATCTCCCACCATTCCTCACCACTGGTCATGCTGGTTGGGGCTAATGGGAGATAGATGCCACCAACATCTGGGGGGGGGGCTGCAGGTTGCCCATACCTGTGGCAAAGCCAGCCCTGATGGCAATGTTGTGTCTTCCTGCCTTTTTCAGCATCAGTAGCTTTCTATCGCAGAATGCTCCATGCCCGCCCTACTGAACTCAAGTTGCTCTGCAGCACTTTTGCAGCTCATTGATCCAAAGGAGACCACACTGTTTCCAGGCAATAGCCAGTTGCTGTTCCACACAGGAGGAGCTAGCCTCAAATGACAAACTGAGATACACGCTAACGCTTTGTGCTTCTCTAGCCTTGCCTCAGATTGTCTGCTTCATAGTTTTGCCTGGGATTAGCTCATGGCTGTAATTAACTCATAGTTAAGCACACTGGGGTGTCTCGGGTGGCCTCACCCTTCCAGAAACATAACAAGAGGAAGAGGTCCCCGACAAAAGGGATGCCCAGGGGCAAAAGCCAGACAACGGACCTGCCCTCAGAGGCAAGAGAGTGAGCGTCATGGCTCACAACTCTTCTAGGCAAAATTGAGCTAGAGTTTCCTTGACAAGTCTTTCCCCCAAGTCGTTTCAGTTCCAGCTCAGCTAGATTACAAATTTAGTGTTTAAAACAGCAGCAGCAACACCCAGAGTCACTCACAGTTGACGTCCAACTGGACTCTCTCCTCCATTTGCACAGGACTGGTCCCTTGGTTGTAGCTGGCAATGCAGGTGAGATTCTGGCCATGGTCTGCAGCTGAGGGTGTGAAGGTACCGTAAACCTTGATTTCATTTGTCAGCTCGCTTGTGGTCCTAGATATGTTGGCTACAGAAACACCTCCCCAGGTGAGGATCACCTGCGAAGAACAACTTCCTGGAGTTGTACAACTGATATTCACTGGATGTCCTGCCTGAAGCTTTCCCAGTATCTGTATTTCAGGTTTCTCTGGATCTATGGAGAAAGAAGAGGCATAAGTATATAGTGACCTCAACCAGCCTTATATTTGTGATGGCCATTGGCATCACTTCAGAAAAAGAGATAATGGGTTTTCTAATCATTTGTTGTTGCTCTTTAAAGCCATGATCCTTTGCTATATTAGGTCTGTTGGAGACTTGACATACATCCTTATCTGCACAGCTCTGGACTTCTGAGCACTTTTATGGCAATGTGGGGTATTTTGAGCAGGAAAGGGGGCATAGAAATGGGGGCTGATAAGTGATGAGTGGGGAAAGGGGCTTTGCTAATTCCATGGGCAGAAGAATGGGCTGAGGGATGCACCAACATGGAGAGTCAGTCTTTTTTCAGTGAGCATTTAAGCTCATCCACACTTGCGTTTCCCCCCACCACTTTCTCCCAGGAAACCCCACTATTCAGCACTGATTCAGAGCAAATGGCAAGTGGGTTGTCCCCAGATTGCCCTTTGTTCTGATTTAATGCAGAAGAGCGCCCTTTCTAGGGGGATGTGGTGGGGTCAAGGCAAAGCCACTCAGACCCCTCCTAGAAAATATGGAACAAGCAGAAAACCACTCAGATACATGCTTTCCAGGCATGGGAAAGACAGAAGTGGGTGTGAGCTCTTTGTTCCATTTCATTTTCATTTTTAATTTGTATACTTTCTATATTACTAGGGGACGCGGGTGGTGCTGTGGGTTAAACCACAGAGCCTAGGGCTTGCCGATCAGAAGGTCGGCGGTTCGAATCCCTGCGACGGGGTGAGCTCCCGTTGCTTGATCCCTGCTCCTGCCAACCTAGCAGTTCGAAAGCACGTCAAAGTGCTAGTAGATAAATAGGAACCGCTGCAGCAGGAAGGTAAACGGCGTTTCCGTGCGCTGCTCTGGTTCGCCAGAAGCAGCTTTGTCATGCTGGCCACATGACCCGGAAGCTGTACGCCGGCTCCCTCGGCCAATAATGCGAGATGAGCGCCGCAACCCCAGAGTTGGTCACAACTGGACCTAATGGTCAGGGGTCCCTTTACCTTTACCTCGCAAGACAGTTTACAAGCTGAAGAAACAACAAAGTAGACAGCAAAGATCACATACCTAATAATCTGATCCAATGGGGGGGGGGAGTCATAATAAGAACATAACTTTAAAACTAACAACTTTTATTAGGGTTGCCATATTTCAGGAAGTGAAACTTTGTCAAAGTTGTTGAGCTATTTCTAAGAAAATTCAACAAAATATACACTTCCTACATGACTTGCCATACATCCAGATTTTCCCGGACGTTCCAGTGATTTCTGCCTGGGCACTGTTTCCAATGACCAAATCCTGGACGTATGGCAACCCTAACTTATATCAAATAAAGCAATATTCTATGATCCATTAGAATACAGTTGTACCTTGGAAGTCGAACGGAATCCGTTCCGGAAGTCCGTTCAACTTCCAAAACGTTCAGAAGCCGCATCGGATGTTCAGGTTCCAAAGAACGTTTGCAAACCGGAATGCTCACTTCTGGGTTTGCAGCATTTGGGAGCCAAAACGTTCGAGTCACAAGGTGTTCCAGAACCAAGGTACAACTATATAACAGCAAACAATGTTCAAAATCTCAAGGGCTTTTTCCAGTACTCTGGAAGAAATAAAGAAAATTCTTGCAAAACCAAGTGTTTCCCCAAGCTGTCTTAACGGATTAGATTAATTGGTTTTTTTTAAGTACAGGTAGATGTAATGTCCTGGTGCTTCTCTCCCAGCGTAGGTAAAATCAATGCTTGCAAAGAGACGCACCATGCTGGACCACACTGGGGGTACCAGGCACCTTCTTCACACCCAACAAGTGCCAGTTCGTCTAGCCGGGCTCCCCCTGCGTGAATGGGCAGGCACTACAGCGCTTGGCTCCGAGGCAGGGCACGGTCACACTGGCTGTGTTGGCGGTGAGGGCAGGAGTGCCGCGACAGGTTCCTTCACCCAAAGGCTATGGGGCAGACAGACAGCAGAGAACCAGGCATCCTTGCAGCCACTCACCTGCCACTCTCACCATTGTTTTATCTGGGTAGCTGTATTTTACGCCTTTCTCTATTCTGAAATAGTATGCTCTTTCATCGCGGCTTTTGCGGGCATTGTTGATGGTGAGGGAACAGTCTCCTTGTTCCAAGTCCCCCGACAGAAGGAAGCGATTGCGAGCGAAGTATTCTATCTGTTTCTCCCCATCATTGGTGGCCACTGCAGGACTGGAAGTGATACTGCCATAGGAATACCAATATCCATGCAATTCAACACCATTGGTGTCAGCCGATGCTGGGTAAGTGAATTTGCAGGGGATGATGATGCAGAACCCTTCCTGTACTCTCACTTCAGGAGGGACCGTCAGGTTGTACCCTGCACTGCACTGAGCACCTGCATGGAGGAGACAATAAGAAACTCCATCAGCCTATTCCAGAACACCCACTTCTTCCTGTCCCCCATTACTGGAAAAGACTGACTATTTCTGGGCTCATCCACATTTCCACTTGCCCTGCTCCTTTCCCACTCTTTAGTGCTAAATGGGAGCAAACATCAATCCAGAGAAAACTCGAGTTGCCATATGCTCCAATTGAGCGCTAAAGAGCAGTTTTTCCTGGCAAGAAGAAGTGGGACTAGAGGAAGCATGGATGAGCCCTCTGTGTTGTCCCCATAGCTCTGCCCTTTCAGTCTTCTCTTTACCTTCCCAATGCAGGCAGGTTGAAAGCAGTCCGAGAATGAAGACTCCAAGGGGATAACTCATCTTGCGTCTCCTTCCAAAAGCTCTTTGTCACTCTGCTGGAAAGGAGCCCAAGAAACTGAAAGAACGAGCAGGAAAAGTGAGTTCAGAGAGAATGGGTCTGCTTTCGAATAATTTGGGAACTATCCCACTCTCAGCCTGTTTTAATGATTTTATTCTACTTAGAAAAATATAAAGCACTTTGATGATGATGATATTTAAGGAGTGTGGATAAAGTAATATAAAATAGTTATCAAAAGTTATGTTCCTCTTTCAAACAGCACCTATCATAATTGGGACTAAATATTTGAAAGGTTTAGTTACAGGTAGGTAGCCGTGTTGGTCTGTCAGAGTCAAAACAAAATAAAAAATAAAAAAATTCCTTCCAGTAGCACCTTAGAGACCAACTAAGTTTGTTCTTGGTATGAGCTTTCGTGTGCATGCACACTTCTTCAGACCTTGCCAACTTCATTTGGCAAGGGAAAAAAGCTCGGATTAAATCAGAGATAAAGACAGGCGCTAAAGAAATGGGAGGCTTTGCGGTTCCAGACTTAAGAACCTATTACGAAGCTGCATGTTGGAGCTGGTTAAGAGAGTGGATAACTCTCAAAAATAGGGAAATTTTAGAATTAGAAGGATGGGATATGATTTAAATATAAAAATAAAATAAAATAAAAATAAAAGCCTCATTGTCAATACCAAATTATAATACAATTAATAATGCCAATTGTTCAGATACTGAATTATATTATTTTGTTGGCTCTCTTCTCCCCCCCCCCCCCGTCCCCGTTTTCAAGACTGTCTGTGCCCACAAATGACAATTGAAATTGTGGGCGTGGATGAGCCCTTACTTTGGAAAGCCCACCCTTGATAGTTTGCGAGAAGCAACCAAGAGCTTTCTCCCTCCCTGGCATGGAGCAGCACTGCACATCTGCATAGCAGGGAGTCTCTCCACCTTTAGGGACATGAAGAAAGAAGCCAGGTTGAGATTTAGGAGAACTTGGTAAGGAAGCGAAAAGGAGCTAAACTTACAACAGAGCAGTCTCCCACCACCAAACTTTCTACATTTAGGGAACTCTTTCCACATTCATGCCTGCTATGGGATCTCTGGATACCACAGAGGATACTGGGACTTATTCTTCTTGAGCATGCGCACACAAACTTTACTATTGAGCCTTATCAGACCCTCCAACCGTCCCTATTTTCCAGGGACAGTCCTGGATTTACAGAAGCCGTCCTGGTTTCTGATTTGATTCCAGGATATCTTGCTTTTCCTTAAGATGCCCCTATTTTCATCAGAGAAGTGTTGGAGGGTATGGAGATATGTGACACACACACACACCCCAAGCAGAGCTGTAGCTAGGTGATCTTGCGCCCCTGGCAGGACCATCCAGATTGTGCCCCCCCCAGCCACGGACAAATTAGCTCATCTTTCCGCCTCTCTTCCAACCACCCCTTCCACCCATTCAATTCACCAATTTTGTGAGCCCCCTCCCATCACCTGCGCCCCTGGCAGGGCCCCACCTTGTCACCCCCTCGCTACGGCCCTGCCCCCAAGCCAAGGAGATAAGTAACTATACAACCTTTGGAAGACAACTGAAGGCAGACCTGTACATAGCTGTCAACCCTCCCTTTTTTTGGCGGGAAACTCCCTTATTCCAATGCCGTTTCCTGCTGCTATCCTAGATTGTTGATATCCCTTAAATTTCCCGGATTTCAAAGGAAGCAGCTCCTCTCCCTCCCTGCCGGCCAGGGAGGCTCCTCAGCTGCGTTGCTCGGCTGCCAATAAGGAGTCTGAGACCGACTGGGGGCGGAGCTTGCATGCCTTGTGCAGCCAGACCCTCATGCCCAACCAGACAGACAGCCTGCCTGCCGTCTACGCGCTCACTCTTTCACTCACCCGTTCGCGCGCAGCCTCTGGAGCGCAGGGTGGCAAGGCTACTTGGTGCCATTGCACCGCCCTCGCGGCATCTCTTATTTCAAATCCGAAAGTTTGAAAAAATCCATTATTTTCAAATCTGAAAGTTGACAGCTATGAACCTGTATAGGGAAGTTTTTTAAGTGTTTATGTTTTATTATGTTTTTATATATGTTGGAAGCTGCCCAAAGTAGCTGGGGCAACCTAGTCTGATAGATGAGGGATAAATAATAAAAGTATTATTATTATTATTATTATTATTATTATTATTATTATTAAAATCACAAAGCAGGCTGCCACTATTAGATGCCCCTGGGGGTCAGGTGAAGGAATGTCAACATTCCTAGTCACGGGGCACTTGCAGATGAGCTGTTTGTGTGCATCATATTTGGTCATTATCCCACATTTTCCATTGCAAAGATTCCTAAGCCTTTTTGTGATGAGAAAAGTGAAGGAATCGTTGTGTTAGAAAAGGTGGGATAATGATCAGATATGGTGCATACAAACAGCACAAAAGTCCCATGGAAAAGTGATGGGTAATTGAAACTGGAAAGTGCAGGATGACAACCTTTAGCTGGCAATGCCATGTAACTGTTGCCCGGACATATCAGGATCAATGCTCTATAAACTGGTGATGTCACATAGGACCTCCAGCAATATGCAAGCTCTGGGCAAGCATGAGTGCCCAATAAACAACCAGTTTGGGAACTCCCATAATTCCTCTCTCTCTCTCTCTCTCTCTCCCCTTTATTTTTTCATAAAAATGCTCACTGGTGACACCATATTATACAGGAAAGCAGAGAGGAACCAGGGTGATAGGTTACTAAGACAAACACCCCAAAATGCCTTCTCATAAAGCAAGCTTAATTTGTCCATTCAAATTCCTCTGCTTAAGCGGGTTCTCCTTCATGGAGAGCACGTGTTGCGGTGGGGGCCAGCAAGACATCCCTCTGTTGCTGGGCGGGATTGGATAGATGGCCAAGGCATATGATTGGGCCCTGTGGGTTGTTGGGGAGATTTGTATGTTGCAATGTTTGAAGGACAGCCCAGAGGCTATATATTCCTCCTGCACTCAGCATGGGGCCTCTCTTTGCTGCGTGCATTTGGATCACCCGCCCTCCCTCCCTATAACTTAGGCTTGCGTGTTGACCTTGCTATGCCTGTCATGGGGTCGTCTGCTTTTGGGGCAGGGGCCTGGTAGGAATTTTTCCACTTGGCTGATTGTCTGGTGCCATTTGGTTTTCACCTACTGCGTAGCAATTAGTCACAACTTGTAAGGTTGGTGGTTAGGCATTGGTTATTGGTTGGTGGAGGGGATGTGGTTGGCTGTGCCTGCCCCTCCAATGCTGCTGCTGCACGGGGAATTGCATTAAAGGAATTCAGGGGCTCACCAAGCTTTTGTCCGTACCCCCTGGTCAGGGGCTAGGGCCACGCTTGAGCCTCTGGGAACATTAGGGGAGAGATGAGGGGTAGACACCCAACCCCTGTTCTCTCCCCAAAGTGTTTTCCCTTTACTGACTTCCGTAAGGCGGGCGGTTGTCAGTCTGTCCCCAGGAGGGGACAGATAATCGGAACCAATGCCTAAGCAACCACTCACATTTTGTATTTTAATAAAGTTGTGGCCAAAAATATGCCAAAAACCTTAAACTTAAATTTCTGTGTGAAGTGTGTGTTATTTGAGGGGTGGCTTGAGGACCTCGACACGCAACCATTCGTTTCCCTGTTGCATGGCAATTCCATACACAGCATTGTATCCCTTGTTGGCCCTATTCAGAGAAAACTCATCAGAATTAGTGGTTTTGATCCCTTTGACTCCAGGGTCTAATCTGAGTAGGACTATTGTCGGATACAACCCACAGCCACTAACTGAGGTATCCCTGTGCATATCAATCAATCACTTTCAGCTTTCAGCTCATAAGAACAACAGAACTAGAACAAATACACAGTACAATTTGATTTAAAAACTTACAGTAGAACCAGTAAAACTTAAAAGAGTACAAATTAGAAATAGATACTATAAGGAATTTTCAGCTTCCATACAGCAGTCCATTACGACGTTTATATGTCAAAACGGAAGTTAAAAATTTCGCCATTTGTAAAGTTACATGCTGATCTGTATCTTGCAATAAAAAGGCCAGGCGAAAATCTGCCAGGTGCCCAGGCAACTTGTGGATTAATGGTAACAGTAAGTTCTTCTGGACAACACAATATAAAGGACATATAAATACTATATGGTGAAGTGTTTCGATCGATCTATTATCACAGGAACATTAAACCGAGACTTGGCCCCTAGAAAATCTATGAAAAAGGGAATTCGAAGGGAAAACATTAAAACGTGCTTTGATAAAGGCAAAACGATGACTGGCAATAGAAAGGGATGATAGGTAAGATGGCACATGAGTTGGAGAAATAACTCCCAACTGACGCGGGGAACATAGCCCCCCACCAAGCATAAGATTACGCTGCCACTCTATGTCGTCCAGTCTTTGATTAATAATTTTCCTTGCTAAGGTAAGATCTTGGTTCAAGAGTTCTGTGGGCGAGATTCCAATAGATAAAAGTTTAGCATGAATCTTATTGGCCCATGGGCTGCTAAACTCATCGCGCCAAAGGCATTGGGCTATATAGTAGTTAGGTAAGCTAAACCAAAGTGTTAGCCAGTAACTAAAGACACGTTGAGGGACCCAGGTGGTGCTGTGGTTTAAACCACAGAGCCTAGGGCTTGCTGATCAGAAGGTCGGCGGTTCGAATCCCTGCGACGGGGTGAGCTCCCGTTGCTCGGTCCCTGCTCCTGCCCACCTAGCAGTTCGAAAGCACGTCAAAGTGCAAGTAGATAAATAGGAACCGCTCTGGCGGGAAGGTAAACAGCGTTTCCGTGCGCTGCTCTGCTCTGGTTCACCAGAAGCAGCTTTGTCATGCTGGCCACATGACCCGGAAGCTGTTCGCCGGCTCTAGGCCAATAAAGTGAGATGAGCACCGCAACCCCAGAGTCGGACATGACTGAACCTAATGGTCAGGGGTCCCTTTACCTTTAAAGAAATGTTTCCACAGGAGTGTCTCTAGGGAAGGCATTCTCAATTCAACACGGATAGCCGCGTTACTCACACAGGTACCGTAGGGACTCCCTGTGCATATCTATGCGGAACAGTAAACGTTTGTGGGTTTGGGGGAACATGCGCCTAGGGAGATGTGAATGGATTGTAGACTTAAGTCTCATTAAACGGAAGTTGAGTAAGCATGCTTGGGTTGTACTGTAAAAGCCATACAGCCAGCTCAAACCACACAATACTCTTCCTAGAACATAAAGTTCATCATGGGTGTTTCAAAGTTCTGCAATTACACATGTGAGAGATTTCAAAAGTTCTGCAATTATACATGTGAGAGATTTCAAAACCGCCATCTGGTTTTTTGTTTTGTTTTTTCAAAATCAGATCTGTCTCTAAACCTGTTTCAGTACTATTAATAAAAATATATCTGCACCCTTCCTATTCTTACAGGTGGGGTAGAGGTGGGCGTCAGTTACACAAAACTCTTCAGCATTATCTGTGGTGCAGAATCCTGTGTGATTTATAAACCTTGCATATACTAACAGCAAAAGCATGAGTCAAAATGAAAATATCATTCAATACGATTCCCTCCAGTGAGAGGGCAGGAGCATCATACAAGACAGGCCTCTTTTGCAACATTATGAAATTGCTTGTCATATAACCAGGAAATTCCAAAACAACCAACAGGCTTAAGCGCTGAGATATCCCACCTGACTAAGCTGAAGAACCACCACTAATTAAGAAAAGAAATGACTGTAAGAATAAGAAAGCAAATTCAATACAAGTTAAACAAAGCCAACATTATGCACTTCCAAAGTCCTTTTGGTCTCAGCCCTCTGAAAACGATGGTTTCTAAAACTTCTTACATTTTGGCTGAATTTTGTATTCTACAAGAAGAAAAACACTCTTACCTGCTTACAATGGCTGTAGTGTTCACCCAAACTCTCGCCAGGAGTCCTTCTGCCAATGAGCCTGTCCTGCTCTCTTATTAGAATAGCAATGCTGGGGAGAACGTTTGCCAGAAATAAATACCTGCCAAAAGCAGAAGTGGTTATGCTTTGCAATCAGTTTTGCAACGCAAAATACCATGAATAGTGAAATATGTGATGATGGGTTGGGCAAGCAATGGGTCACTGGGGATGGTGGTTTGAGCATCAGTGATGCAGGATTTGTCTCAAATGGTTCTGGGGCAGGGGGGCCAAGCCTCTCCTTGTGGCAGATACATTCCCAGGTGTTTTGGCAACAGGTGTATGTTCTGAACAGCCTGGAAAATGTCTTATTAACCTGTCCTCAGTTGGTTAGAGCGTGGTGCTGATAACACCAAGGTTGCAGGTTTGATACCTGTATGGGACAGCTGCATATTCCTGTATTGCAGGGGTTGGACTTGATGTTCCTCAGGGTCCCTTCCAGCTCTACAATTCTACGATTCTATGATCTAAGCTACAGAGGCTGCTATGCTTGAGTTACTGTTTCTCTTCTGCTTTGAAGTCTCCTGGTCTTCCTCTCAAGGCCGCCTCACTCCTGCAGTTGTGTGACAAGTGATAACGAACCGAGGGGAGCAGAGATGGATACTATGCTGGGGAAAGACAGGAATGCAGTTTCTATTCAGAGGGAATGCAGAGAGAAAAAGGAAAAACTACAGTTTAAGCCAGGGGTCAGCAAACCTTTTCAGCAGGGGGCCAGTCCACTGTCCCTCAGACCTTGTGGGGGGCCGAACTATATTTTTTGGGGGGGATGAATGATTTTCGCCCTCTCGCAAAGAGGCCTGAAGATGCTTTGCTTTAACTGTCCCAATAACCGCAGTTGGGCTTCTCCAGCCAGCCAGGTGCCATGGCGGGGTAGAAGGCTGTGTTGGCTAGTAAAGAAAGAAGCAGCAGCCCCGGCGGAGGAGCCGCGGACAGAGGTAGGAACCGGAATGTCAGTGGGTTTAAGAGGACATTGCTGTGAGTTGGGTTGTGAGTTGGGCCAGTATAGAGAAGGGTTGCCATATTTCAAAAAGTGAAAATCTGAAAACAAAAGTTTTTTGTTTTGTTTTTTGAGCTTTTTTGGCAAAATTGCAATTTTTAGGGGAAATTGCCAGAAACGACACTGCCAACACGGGTTACCATACGTCCAAATTTTCCTGGACATTTTTAGCGATTTCTTCCCAGACACTGCTTGCGGCTGCAGTATTCCGGCTATGTCCGATAAATTCCTGACATATGGGAACCCTAGGAGATGTGATGTTAAATGCATAATTACACTGAATATGTCAAGATTTCAGTTCTTCTTAAATAGTGACTGTGGAGCAAGGGAACATGGTCAGGGTATGGGATGGTGGCACATAGAGAGGAGGGTTTACCCCCCCACACACACCCTGGCCCTGATTAAAATTACCCCCTGCCGAACTAGATAAATCTGTCTGATTTCACTTTGCTTTCTCAAAGGCATTTCCATCCAGCCCCAGCCATTGCAATTTGTGTGCAAAGTGACATAGATGAGCCCAAATAGGCAACTTCATCTGCAATATTAAATTAAAAATTACACACATTAAAACTCAGAGAGCATCGTTGTGGCCCTTATTTTAACAGCTGCCGCTAGAAAATTTGCAGTCTGTGCAGTCACCGGCTTATCTGGATCCGCAAGGAGAAAAGTCACATAAAGAATCAGCTGAACACCACGGGTGAGATGATGATAATGGGGTGATTAACTCTCCACACAAATCTCTGCGAAAGGAGCAAAACAGCAGTATGGGAGCTGGTATTTCAGTATTACCATCTCTGCATGAACACATGCGATTCTGAAAAGGGGTTCTCTTAAAACAGCCCTCTAGTACTGCTGAGAGTGGCACATTAAAACCGTGAACTTGAGAGAGCTCTTCAATATTTTAGAATAGTTAGATGCTGTAGATAAGATGCCATTGTATGGAAAAGTTGGGAAACAATCATACCAGGGACACAGTTTTCTCATTGCAGGCTGGTTGTTGTCCATTATCAAATAGGCATTGTCTCCTTACATCTTTTGCTTCGCTGAGACCTCAGCTTAGTTAACTGTTATGGTGAAAAGTCCAAAGGGCATAATCTTAAACCGATGACTTTCATCCAAATGATTTCATGCAAATGAAGCAGAGCTAAAGGAAAGAGTTACAGGTAGGTAGCCGTGTTGGTCTGCCGTAGTCGAAACAAAAAAAAAAAAAATCCTTCCAGTAGCACCTTAAAAGGTAAAGGGTAAAGGGACCCCTGACCATTAGGTCCAGTCGTGTCCGACTCTGGGGTTGCGGCGCTCATCTCACTTTATTGGCCTAGAGCCGGCATACAGCTTCCAGGTCATGTGGCCAGCATGACAAAGCCGCTTCTGGTGAACCAGAGCAGCACATGGAAATGCCATTTACCTTCCCGCCAGAGCGGTTCCTATTTATCTACTTGTACTTTGACGTACTTTCGAACTGCTAGGTTGGCAGGAGCAGGGACCAAGCAACGGAAGCTCACTCTGTTGTGGGGATTCAAACCGCCGACCTTCTGATCAGCAAGCCCTAGGCTCTATGGTTTAACCTGTAGCACCTTAGAGACCAACTAAGTTTGTTCTTGGTATGCGCTTTTGTGTGCATTCACACTTCTTCAGATACCAGATATCAGAGGCCAGTAGAGGGGGGTTGGGACCCATTTAGTATCTATCTTTAAATGTCCTGAGCCAGGCCTGGATGAAAATGGAGGGGAGATCTGCGTCAAATCACAAAGATGCATTCAAAACATATCCTGGTTCAGAGAAAATTTGCCTGAAGAATTCAGACTGTACAACTTCCAGCGGCCATGAATTTGCTTCAGCCCAAATCTGAATCCCATAAAATTATTGAGCTGAAGGTTTAACCTTAAAAACGTCAAGCACAGCAGGGATGAAATTATAACCTTTTGCTTGGAAGAAACTCATTAACATTTGAGTGCTCCATATAATTTTCCTTCCACGTGTTCTTCTTGAGCTGCCCATCTATGCCCAAATAGTTTTGAAAACTCTTACATGGTCAGTGAGCTATTTATCCAGATATCATGGGGTGGGGTCTGTGTCATTTAGACCTGCTGTTCGAGAAGTACTCCAAAAACAAGGATTTACCATCATTTTAAAATAATCTTATTATTATTTACTAGTTGAAGTTAGCCCGTTAAATAACGGGCGCTAGAGGAGGAGGAGGCAGGAGGAGGCAGAGCCCCAGGAGGAGGAGGCGAGGAGGCCCGGGTTGAAATCCCGCCTCAGCCACGGCGTCCTCCTCGGGCCGCTTCCCCCGTCGGGTGGTAGAACAGCGTCCGCTGGGGGGTGGAGAGGGGCTCCCTCCCCCTTCTTCTTTTTCCCCGGGGGCGGCTGTAGCGGCGGTGGTAGCGGCGGCGAGGATGGGTCGGCCCTCCTTGGCTTCCGGAGCACCAGCGCTCCGTTGGATGGGCCGTCCCAGGCCGCTAGGCCTCGGAGCCGCGGGGATTGGGCTCTGCATCCGTGCGAGGCAGCGGCGCTGGCGCAACTGACAATGCGCGTGCGCCGCCGCTGCCTCCCGGACACGCCCCCCTCTCCGGCCGCTCCAATGCCTGCGTCCCTGTTGGGGGGGGGGAAGTAGAGCTCTCCAATCCGTGTGTCCCTGTGGGACATGCTCACTCGCGCAGTTCCACTGACACACAGTGGACGCAGGGACACTTGAAGATTATTATATGTGATTAAATTTGTATACCGCACTTCATCCGTAGATACAAAGCCTGTTTCTCTACCACTGAGTCGTGGCCCTTCCCCAAGGAGTCTACTTGTGTGCAGGTAATAATGCAGGCTGTTATGAGAATTATAAGGTCTAAAAAATATATAACTAAATGTTGATAAATGTACCAGGCAAACACATACCGGTACATAAATATATAAACCACATGTCTGAAACAGTATAGGAAAACAGTCCTAACGTAATTTTGACTCTTTCAGTGACCTCAAATATTCCTCTGGAGTTTGGAAGGAAATGGGAACAGCCTCCCCATTGTCTCTGTGCTCACAAATCCTGTCTTAAGGGCACTGGCGTTGCAAGGGAGGCGGGGGAGTGGGGGGCGGTACGCCCCGGGTTCCACGGGAGGAGGGGGTGACACTTGGGCTGGCCGATCACGTGCGGTGACTCGTGGGGGTGCCCCTCCGCTGCTGCTTTTGGCGTGGCACCTCGCAAGTGCGCCGCAGGAGCGGCGGCAACCCAGCGACAGAGTGTGCACGCGCGGCATTTCATGCATGCTCACTCCATCATGACAATGCGTCGTGATGTCACCACGCAACGTCACAATGCACTGCCCCCAGGGGGAAGCCTCTGTTCACAGCCCCGGGTGGCGAGGAGGCTTCCTCTGCCCCTGCTTAAGGGCAGATTTGGGTATGAACAGGGTGAGCCTGTGATCTGGACTCAGAAATTAAGTATTTATCGTCACAAAAGAATGGCCAGGCTGTCCAGGTAAACCCATTAACAGGTTTCTTACCAAAAAGGATTCTGCTGTAGACTGCCCCTTCTGTGATGTATGTATGATGTATTGGGGGTGGTCTTGAGCTACAGGGTGGCAATTTCAAAAGTCTATGTAAGAGCTTGCACACCAGTGTTCTGGGTTCCTCTCCTCCCACCCTGCGTGGGGTGAGCGGGGGACCCTGTTGCAACAGTTAATAAAGATCAGGCTTACTAGCTGCTTTGCTTCTCAATATTCTCTGGTTGGCCTCTGTTATTTTCTCCTACTGATAGAGAACCTACATAAGGACTCTATACGGGCTCTTGGATACCCCATAAGGGAAAAAGGAGCGGTTTTTTCTTATAACACAGACATTAGACCCTCTAAATCCCAGGTGCTCTCTCCTCCAAAGGAAGACCGAGCCTGAAACATGGGGATCAGCAGGAATTTTATCGTGGGGGGAGGGGTACCTTCTGTCTCATGTTCTACAAATGCTAGAAACTTAAAAAGGTAAAGGTACGCCTGACCATTAGGTCCAGTCGTGATCGACTCTGGGGTCGCGGCGCTCATCTCGCATTACTGGCCGAGGGAGCCAGCGTACAGCTTCCGGGTCATGTGGCCAGCATGACTAAGCCACTTCTGGCGAACCAGAGCAGCACACGGAAACGCCGTTTACCTTCCCGCCAGAGTGGTACCTATTTATCTACTAGCACTTTGACGTGCTTTTGAACTGCTAGGTTGGCAGGAGCAGGGACCGAGCAACGGGAGCTCACCCCATCGCAGGGATTCGAACCACCAACCTTCTGATCGGCAAGCCCTAGGCTCTGTGGTTTAACCCACAGCACTCTTTAACAAAATGAAATCTGTGAGTCTGAGGATTATGGTTCGTCCAATGAGGCTAAGTGCCCACCCCCTGTCCTTCCAAAATCTTCCCACTGCCTAACATGTTCTGAAATTCTGCAGAATTTCCTTTCAAGTCTTAGAAGACCCCGTGGTGTGGGGTTTGGCTTTTTTTGTGTGGGCATTCATATGAACTCAGCCCAATTTCCTTTAAGTTATGAACTGAGTCTGGTTCAATGAGTTTCATCCTATAATAAGGAATATACCAGATGGTCTTAACCAATTTTTCCCCCTCAGGCAATCTTCTCCCTAAACTGGCATATGTCGTCAACAGGATAACAGCAATGGGACCTGTAGCATGGTTCATAATTAGGAAGAAAATGGAGGCTTTTTCTCTGTATCATGACTAACGTTGATTGCATCACTCTTTTTTTAAAAAAAAAAAAATATTTTTATTGCAATTTAAAAACTTTACACATCTTACACCATCTTTTCTCTTTACAAATACATTTATAATCTATTTTTCTTTCATTGCATATTCATATCCATCCATTTCTCTATAATGCTTAACTTCCGTCTACCTTGTAACAGCTTCTTCTCCTCTTTTTATTTCATTTTCTTTGTACTGTGTTGCAATATATATTTAACCATTTCTTTATCTAGAATAACTCCTCCAATTAATTTTCATTCTGTGAAATTTATTCTAAACACACCCAAGTTTGGATTTGGGAACCATGTTTAAGCATATAATTTTTAAAACAATCCCATTCATTTTTTTCATTCTTGAGTTTGAGTGATTTCTTATTGCTTCAGTCATCTTGGCTAGTTCAGCACATTCACATAATTTTTTTTGACACTCTATTTTACACTATTGACACTTTCCAGTACTTGGCAATTAATACCCTAGGTGCAGTTGTTGCATAGAGAAATACACTTAAAAAATAATTCTAGGGATGTTTATTGTTAAAATGCCCAGTAAGAATGCCTCTGGTCTTTTACTGAATGTTTCTTTGAGCATTTTATTTAATTATTCATAGATCATGTCCCAGAATTTTTTAATTTTGGGACATGCCCACCATATGTGGAATAGGGTTCCTTCCCCCTGATTACACCTCCAACATGTATTCTTATTATTTTTGTATATTTTAGCCAATTTGACCGGCGTTAGGTACCACCTGTAAATCATTTTCATAAAATTCTCCTTTATCAAATAACATGCCGTGAATTTTAGGTCTGTTTTCCATAATTTTTCCCAATTTTTCATTAAAATTGGATATCCAAAGTCTTGCACCCATTTTACCGCAACCTCTTTCACTCCTTCATCTTGCTGCTCATGAGGTTGTTGCTTGGAATGATGGCTGATAACCCAAAGGCAATTTTAACTGGAGAGAAGGCTGCAGATTTCAACTATCGCCATGGCTTTCTTTCAGCCAGAACTCAAAGGAGCTCAGCTGCGGCACCTCTCAGGTGGGCGCCATTGCCATTATAAGAGGCCAAGGGAGGTGTTCATGGTGAGTTCTGGCACCTCTTTCTCTAAAAAAATAGCACTGACCATCACACTTCTCTTCCCCCCCCTCTCTGTGTGTCTCTCTCTCTGAATCTAAACCAACTCCATTTCCAGAACAGGTACCTTCCATGCTCTCCAGTCTTGACCCTTCCTACGGTCTCTGTCCTCACTGTCAGGAAGGGAAGTGAATGGGAACAATTTGTGACTTCCCATCGCAAAGAGTTGTAGAGACATTGTGGGTGTCTGGCAGCAGAGGAACCAACCCCCACGGCAGGTTGCCAGGAACGGATAAGACAAGGAAAATTCCCTACAATCTGCTTTTATTCAATATTTACATAGAGAGGCTTGGGAATAATAAGCCTCTTGGAATAATGGCGTTGTCTCGAGTAAATCTCCAACCCTTTCTCTTCCACTTCTCCATTCGTCAACAGCACAACCCCCTCTACGGTTGCCACTTAGGGCCATCTATCTCCGAGATCTTTGCTCTCCTACTTTTAAGGCTTGCCGGGTTCTGGGAGATGGTGGGTCTGGAACGCTTTCTAGTGATAACATGTCAGCCAGCTGCTGCTCCAGCTCTGTTTCCTCCTCCTCTCCCATTATTTCCCAATTTCCCCCCTCATCTTCCTCTGAGCTGTGACCTCCCTCAAACCCCTGCTGTAATTCTGAACTGTCTTCTTCTTCTCTGGAAGGGTGCTCTCCATCCCACCACAGATGTGATTTTGATGGAGAGTGTAGAGAGGGCTACTCTTTTATGCCTCTCTCTCATGATTTAAATTGTGCACCAACAGCCCACTGTATAGCTCTTCGGTATGCTTGGAGTGTTTGGTTTTAATGGTGAGATTGGCATGCTGAGACCAGCATCCCTATCTGTCTGTCTCTCCATGTTTGTGCATCTGTACGCATGTGTGAATGAGGGTTGAGTTGTTGTTGTTGTTGTTGTTGTTGTTGTTGTTGTTATGTTACAATTTATTACCCACCTTTCACCTAAAGTGTCAGGGCAGGTTACAGCAATTAAAACACCATATTAATATCAAAACATTGTATTACACAATATTCAAAGCAGTTTTAAACGACTTAAAATCACAGAAACATTTGCGTGTGTGGGTTGCACCCACTGCTGCAAGTGACCCTTGGGGCCGAAAAGATTGCCCCCTAATGCATTAGCAGATCAGATGATAACAGTTCATTGAAAGACTGTTTGCATTTCTAATTATAAGTTAAAAGCGGCATTTCAGCTGACTGAAGATCTTTTGTTAAAGCTCATTGAGTTTCACAAATAAAGCTATGAAGTATGCACTGCTGAGTTCAATGGAATGTACTCCCAGGAAACTATGTTTATAAGATTGCAATCATGCTGTTCCTAATAAATTGGGTATTACGTCATGTACTGCTGCTGTCTGGTGTGTGTGTGTGCATGCATCTATGACTATATCTACGGTCAGTGCTTTTTTCTGGGGGTACGCAGGGGTACGCATACCCCTAAACATTTTGTGAATCTTTGTACTTTTGTCCATTTACTGTATTTATTTTTCCCGATTTGAACTATGAAATGGTGGTTTTCTTGAGTCAAAATGAGAGTACCCCTAAACAATATTTTAAGAAAAAAAGCACTGTCTATGGTTATAGCTATAGCTATCTATAGGACTTGCATTTTGGGGGGGAAAGTCTCCTTAGAAACATAGTTTTGCTTTGCAGGCTGTCATGATGAAGCCCCGCATTTCGAAATTTACCACTACACCTCTGCTTTCCATCAGATTACCCAATTTGGGAGGTCATTCTGGATTATAACTGCAGGTCCTTTCCAATCTTGTGTTGGTTACAGGTAGGTAGCCGTGTTGGTCTGCTGTAGTCGAAACAAAATAAAAAAAATCCTTCCAGTAGCACCTTGTTGTTGTTGTTGTTTAGTCGTTTAGTCGTGTCCGACTCTTCGTGACCCCATGGACCAGAGCACGCCAGGCACTCCTGTCTTCCACTGCCTCCCGCAGTTTGGTCAGACTCATGTTGGTAGCTTCAAGAACACTGTCCAACCATCTCGTCCTCTGTCATCCCCTTCTCCTTGTGCCCTCCATCTTTCCCAACATCAGGGTCTTTTCCAGGGAGTCTTCTCTTCTCATGAGGTGGCCAAAGTATTGGAGCCTCAGCTTCAGGATCTGTCCTTCCAGTGAGCACTCCGGGCTGATTTCTTTAAGAATGGATAGGTTTGATCTTCTTGCAGTCCATGGGACTCTCAAGAGTCTCCTCCAGCACCATAATTCAAAAGCATCAATTTTTCGGCGATCAGCCTTCTTTATGGTCCAGCTCTCACTTCCGTACATTACTACTGGAAAAACTAGGCCAACTAAGTTTGTTCTTGCAGTCGTTAACAGTTGTCAACAGGTTTACCTCACCTATCAGCTAATCTCCCATTCCCACCACCCCTCCCCTGCCTCTCACTATATATAAGGGTCTGGTGACTTCTGTTTCAGTGTATCTGAAGAAGTGTGCATGCACACGAAAGCTCATACCAAGAGCAAACTTAGTTGGTCTCTAAGGTGCTACTGGAAGGAATTTTTTTAATCTTGTGTTGGTGAGGGTAAAATCTTTAAGAAGGAACCAGCCCAACCTGTTCCTTTGTTAAGGTCATGGCCTTAGGTGGCCAGCTATGTATGTTTCCATTTACATTAGAATGAGGCTACTCTGTTGCCATAGAGACAAATGGGGTAACCCCACACCTCCACTAGATGGATGCAACACCACCTTGTAAAACAGAGATTTTGTGTGAGTTTGGCAGATGCCAGAAGCCGGAGACATGGAGGCATGTCTTCCTCTTTGCTAAACCCAAAGCTTCCCTGGAAACTGAATGAAGAAGAAAGCTCTGTGAGCCCCTCCATCCTATGCTCAGGTTGTATATATGTGCAAAGAAAACAATATATCCTAAATAAGCCACATCTCTCCACCGATCTTCATTCCAAGAGAACCAAATCCTGGGTAAGCCCTGGCACTCCTGAAATCTCTTGCCGCTTGGAAATTTGGGAGCAAGTGATGATATTTTCATACCAACCGTCAGTTATATTCCCAGGGCGGTTTGCAAAAAAGAATGAAACAATTAAAAAGGGAGACACAAACACACACAAAGCCACAAAACCAGAACAGCAAAATAAGACACTTGTACCTCCTATCCCAACCTGTGGTCTTCAGCCAAATTTTATGCAATTGTCCTAGGAAGCAGGGGTGGAAACTAATGAAGCTTATACTTCAGGACCCCTAATCCCAGAGGGGCCCCAGAAGCAAATTTAGTCCATGTTGCTCAACAATTTTGCTTCAAAAAGCGCATCATGCATGTATATAATAACATTTCTCTTTCCCTAATTTTCACCCCCCCCCCATAACCCACCTACAAGGCATAGGCACTTTTTATTCACTTGTGATATCGTCCAGTAAAGCAATTTTAATCAAACTCTGAGATGTGGTAGCTATTTTATATATATATAAAAAAACGTGGTGATCTGTTGTCGAACAACCCTATTGCAGACCCTCCAAGTGTTCCTATTTTCCAGGGACGTCCCTGATTTAGAGAAGCCATCCTAGTTTCTGACACTCCATCGCAAGGATTTGAACCGGCAACCTTCTGATCGGCAAGCCCTAGGCTCTGTGGTTTAACCCACAATGCCACTATCATTGTGGAATGGGGGATCCCTATTTTCATTTGGGACGCGGGTGGCGCTGTGGGTTAAACCACAGAGCCTAGGGCTTGCTGATCAGAAGGTCGGCGGTTCGAATCCCCGCAATGGGGTGAGCTCCCATTGCTTGGTCCCTGCTCCTGCCCACCTAGCAGTTCAAAAGCACGTCAAAGTGCAAGTAGATAAATAGGAACCGCTGCAGCGGGAAGGTAAACGGCGTTTCCGTGCGCTGCTCTGATTCACCAGAAGCGGCTTAGTCATGCTGGCCACATGACCTGGAAGCTGTACGCCGGCTCCCTTGGCCAATAAAGTGAGATGAGCGCCGCAACCCCAGAGTCGGTCACGACTGGACCTAATGGTCAGGGGTCCGTTTACCTTTTTATTTTCATTGGAGATGAAATGTTGGAAGGTATGCCATTGAAGAAAAAAACAGCGGTTACCCAAACCTTGCTGCTGGCTGTGAAGGGGTCCCCAATATCAGTTCAAGTTTCAGGCCCCCAATTTAACGTAGGTCTGCCACTGCTAAGAAGAGAGCAAAGATTGCCCACCCATGTCCTAACTTAGTGCTTTCTGTCTTTCCTGCAAGCAGCGATGGCTCGGGGGAGGCTTGGGAGTCGTGGGTGGGAGGCGCACCGAATGTCACCCCCCTCAGTGAGGGCACCTGGGTCACCCCCCCCACCGTCCCCTCTTCCCACGCCCCTGCCTGGAAGGTTGTTTTTGGCAGAGATTTCTCAAAAGCGTTTCTAAATGACGCAGCAGTGTTTCAAAACGGGCACTTGATCAGGAAACCTGCTTCCATTTTCTTTCTGGGGGAAGTGGTGTTGAGCAAGGCGATGGCATCGCCCCGTTACAGCCATATTACGCCCTGTGTTGCAAGTTGCAGTGAGGTGTTGAAATGAGATTTTTTTTTGATTTTGTGGTTATTAGCTTTCGTATCGCTTCTGTAACCCCCCTCGCACAGCTCTTAGGAACTACGGTGTTAGGTGGTGTATAAATTGTTAAAATGAATGAATGAATGAATGAATGTGAAGGGCCTTCCTGGGTCAGACCAGAAGCTGCAGCCAGCTGGGCCCCAAAGGCTGAGCTGGAAGCTGCGTGGACAGAGGCTCTTGCTGCTGCATCTGGGCAAGGCAGCAGAGAGGTGGCAAGAGACATAGTCCTGAACGGAGAAAGAAGGCACAGCTCAGCTCAAGGACTCCAAGTGGGGCAGGGGGTGGGGCAGGTTTTCTGACCCATCTGGAGTTTACCCATGCTTCTGTTTATCAAATAAATCTGTACGTCACTCTGCGTATTTTATGGAAGAATGGATGCATTTTTTGGACTATTTAAAGAAATATTATGGTATGATGAACTCACAATCAGGATTTGAGCTATGAGAAACAGAAGTCATTAGATTATAATATTGTGGTTATGATAAGATAGAAAATAGGGCACAGCACAAGGGGAGAAAAAACTCCATGGAAAAAGGGGTGGGAATGAAAATGTTGAAACTTAGTAAAAGATAATTGATAAAAATAAATCTGTACATCAGGGATGGGGAACCTTTGGCCCTCCAGATGTTGTTGGATGCAAGCTCCCAGCACCTCTGATGGGACCCTGAATCCAGCAACATCTGTAAGTTGTTGAGTCACACTCTTTTCCCCCCTGCATCCCCTATTTGGTTGGAGGGTTTAGAGCCCTATGGCGTTGAATTGCACACCCGCAAGTCCAGACAATGCAACATGCTCTGAAATTGTTGTGTGTGCACCATGACGACCTGGGACCTGGTAAACCAAGGACTGTAGTCAATGTTCTCTGTTCACTAGTGCAAGGAATCTTGTGCTAGCAGATGAGAGGGCAAGTTTTAATTTTGTGCAGGAGAGGAATACGGCAGAGGAGGGGCACTAATGTAAACTTGTTGTGCAACAGATCATACAATCTATTGTGTGGCAAAGTTACCAGCGACCCGCTGGAGCATTCTCTGGCACAATGATGCTCTGCTGGCACAAAATAGTTTGCCAGTGGAACAAGCACGCCATTTTACCCTAGTACCATATCGGATGCAACCACCTCAAGTGTTTTCTCAGATTATCCTTCTCTCCCCTTCCCCAGTGCATACCCATCACTCTGCTTTGGGCCGAATTGTGCACCCCATTTCTCACAGTTCTCAAAAACAGTAGCCCCCCAAACTGCTTGCCTGAGAGATGGACAGAGGACAGAGTCAAAATGACAGTGTTATCTCTAAGGCATAGCTGTCAACCCTCCCTTTTTTGCGGGAAACTCCCTTATTCCAATGTCGTTTCCGCTGCTATCCCAGATTGTTGATATTCGTTAAATTTCCCGGATTTCAAAGGAAGCAGCTCTTCTCCCTCCCTGCCAGTCAGGGAGGCTCCTCAGCTGCGTTGCTCGGCTGCCAATAAGGAGTCTGAGACCGACTGGGGGCGGAGCTTGCATGCCTTGTGCAGCCAGACCCTCATGCCCAACCAGACAGACAGCCTGCCTGCCGTCCATGCGCTTGCTCTTTCGCTTACCCGTTCGCGCGCAGCCTCTGGAGCGCAGGGTGGCGAGGCTACTTGGTGCCATTGCACCGCCCTCGCGGAATCCCTTATTTTCAAATCCGAAAGTTCGAAAAAATCCCTTATTTTCAAATCCAAAGTTGACAGCTATGCTCTAAGGGGGTCACAGTAATGGCAGGAAAAGGTTAAGAAGCTTAATCTTTGCCAAGTTCTGTTTAAGGGGGCAGTCAGTACATCCAGGAAGAAATGTCACTGCGGCACTTAGAGAAGATAGGATGAGACAGGAAATGAAAGGTCGAGGGAGGGAAAGTCGATCTAAGGAGTCACTGCCATAAAGAGAGCCTGAATCAGATTTATGATCCCCAACAGCTTGGGGATGGGAACAACATATTCATAAACACAGAGACATGCGTGTATACCACATGTGTGAAAGATTTTTTTTTATAAATTAAAATTATTGAATACCAGCAAATGAACCTTGTGCTCTATGCAGGAAAAAATACATATTCTAGAATCTACTACAGGTAGAAGCATTCTGCCCCCCCAGCAAAAGAAACTGAGCCTGAGGCAAGTGTGTGAGAGAAAGCAACCAGTGGCAGACTTGGGGGCTTTCAAAAAAAAATTCAGCAGCACTTTGTGTGGCAGTTTCCTATTTACCTAATGTTGCATGGCTACATGGGAAGAAATCTGCAAAATGCTTTGGGGTGGGGTGTGGAAAGGGCTATTGAGACGACCCATCCTAAATAGAGAAAGGGCAGCTGTTGTATAGGAACACAAAGCATGTAAATTATTTCTCCGTATAAAGGCAGGATACAAGCACGTCAAATAAATAAATAAAAGCCACAGAGCAAGAAAGAGTTAGTGAGATGTACTGGAAATACTTTTAAAAAATAGAGCTGTACAACATATGCTCCCCCCCCCCCAAAAAAATATTTTCAAACAAAATCTTTAGGACAACTTTACCCAAGTTGCTGCACTCTAGATGTTTTGGACTACAAGTCCCAACATCCTTGACCATTGGCCATGTACCCTGGCAGATGATGGAAGCTGCAGTAAAAACATCTAGAGGGTGCCAGGTTGGTGAAGGCTGCTTTAGAAGATGGTGTGCTGTTTTCCCCCCTACTGAGCAGGGAACATTCCATGACATCACAACAGTCCAGCCAATCACTTTGGGGAGGGAAGATGTCCACAGACAAAAAGGCAGGTAGTTGACAGCTGATGATGTCTACCTCGTTCAGAGTAAGTTGGTTAACTATGTCCACTACCATTGCCTTCTTCTGGTTCCTCCTTCCTTGTGTAAAAACAAACAAACAAGTCGAAAACACCAGAGTTACTAAAATGGAAGACCTTTTCCATATCCGGCATATCTAATGCTTCTCCTGCCCAGACAATTTACTTGGTGGACATTAAATCCAGTTTGCTTATTCTTGAAGTCCAGCTCACTTTCATACCCAGCTTCTCTTTTCAGTCAAATAACCCCCTTCCATCATGATGGGATTGTTCTCCTGTTGAAAAACAATGTTTTGTTTTGTTTTTATTCCCGTCTGATTTCTGAATATTCCACAGACTCCTCCGCTGGGGGTGGAGGTCCCTTGCTTTTGAATGCCACGGTTGTATAGTGAACCTCATCTGGTTCCTCGGTGCTCGGACTGGGAGATCTGGGATCTGCTTGGGTTTCGGGGTCCTCTCTCCAGCTGCTTTAGGCGGGCCAACATGGGGTGATCTTTGACCCTGAAAGGGAAGAGAGATGTTGTGAAAAAGAGCCCCCCCTTTGCAACATACCTTTAAAGCACTTAAACATCTTGTGCACCTGCTCTCTGTGTTGACACACCCCCTCCAATTTTTTTTAAAAAATACTTACCTTGGGAGGCCCAAAAGGTTGCAGAACAGCAAAGCTACATGGGATGCATACCTGAGGTAAAATGTTGCTATAGATCAGGCTGAAGTTGTTGGCTCTCTGCTGCCCTCCATTGGCAGAGTTTACATAATTAGTAGAATCCACAGCCTCTGGGGTGGCCGCTTTCGGAGTTGCTTTCCTCTTCTTATAAAACCTAAGAGCAAAATGGCCAGAACATGGTAAGATTCTCATACACTCCTGTGATTAGAAGACCTGCATGAAGGTCTTTCACTCTCTTCCTCTACAGCCCTCATCAAAACTCATATCTTCTTGTAGCCTACTCAGAGTAGACCTATTGAAAGTCAACCGATATGATCAACTTTGGTTCATTCATTTCAATGGGTTCACTGAGTAGAACTTAGTTGGACAGAACCTGATGGCTTTGGTTTCATTCTCAGTCATCTCCTGTCATCCGTCCCCATGATAACTTTGCATCTCCCGTTCCTTCCCAAACTCTAACCAACTGAGCTGTCCAGGCTTGCTGTCCAGGCCTGACTTCTCAGGTTTGACGCAAGTTGCCTGCCAGAAAGTGGTTTCAATGGTCAGGCCAGTAGAACAGTGGACTGTTGTTGAGAACCAGGTGGAGGGAGGGAGATCAGAGAAGGATAAACTCACTTGATCAGGCCCAGGCAGAGCAGGAAGACAACCGCTGCCAGCAAAGCCCCACACAGCCCAGAAAGGAGCAGTGCTGAATGGCTTCCTGCACCTGCAATGATAAACCGAGATCTCAAAGAAAACTGGGATTGGAAATCAGCAATCCTGGTCCCCATCCGCCTTCCTTCATTTCCCAAAAGCAGATGATGATGGTGGTGGTGATGACGATGATGATGATGATTTCATCATTTGCTGCTCATTTTATTTTTAAACATCTCCAGGTGGTTTAACACAAACAGGTAAAATAAATGCAAAAATTAAGATGCTAGTTTTAATTGGCATCATTTTTCAGTAAGCGTGAAATGGGTGGAGACACCATTCTGGCAATCCCGATCTACAGAAATAAATAAGGTTCACTTGTAATTAAATGTACTTTAGAATCAGGGTGCGTATTTACAACCTCTTTGGGATTTTCTAATATCGGCAGGGCTGCAAAAGTCAGGATTTCTCAGTCTGGTGGAGACTCACCTGTTTTCAAGGAACTAAGGAGGAATTGCATTGTGTAGACTCCCAGAGAATTGTTCCCAAGACAGCTGATGCTGAGGTCGCCATCCGGGCTACCTGTCCAAATTAGGGAGCTGGTGACTTCATTCTTCTGGACTGAGGAAGAGACTTTCAGGTCTGCCGTGCTGCTGTTCTCATCTACAGTCATCCCGTCCAGTTGCCAATGGATCTGAGGTGGAGGCTTGGAGTGCAGGGAACAGTTGCAGAGGATGTCACTGTCCTTACGCCAACAGGTAGTGTTTTTCTGGGGGTTTTTGCTGAGCTTGGGAGCATCTGCAGAGAACCAAGTAGCCAAGGTGAAGAATACAATCTGATCAAGCTAGTGACTGCACCAGTTGCAATACCACAATTCATCCACAAGAGGCACCCGGGAGCAGACATTGCTGCCACCCTAGTTCCCTACTCTGTTGCATAAGGTAAAATCCTGCTTCGGCTTGGTTCAGAAGGCAGGGAGCTTCTTTCCCCCTTGTGTCCAGTTTGAAAATAAAAGCAGAATTTACAGGAATGGTTTACATTACAAGAACTTAAGAGCTGTGTCTCATAGAATCTTAGAGTTGGAAGGGACGCCAAGGGTCATCTAGTCCAACCCCCTGCAATGCAAGAATCTCAACAAAAGCATCCATGACAGATGACCACCCAGCCTCCAAGGAAGGAGAGTCCGCCACCTCTCGTGGGAGAAAACAATGCGGCCTGGGCTTTTCCAGTCACGGGGCAGCAACAATAGCCCTGAATGGGTTTCTTCTGCCCATGCTGCTATTAGAGGCTCAGGAACCCCTTAACGAAAATAAATAAATAGGCACACTACTCTAGGCAGCTATTTGAGTGGGATGTAAATCTCACTTGGTGTTTTCACACTGAACCTCAGATGCAGCCCAGCAGAGGACAAGGGGTGCCCTGCAGCATGGGAGATCAGCACCCTTAACATTTCCCCTGCAGCAGGGAGTTCCAGTGGTTGACCCAAGCCCTGACTCCCTCACTCACATTCCACAAGGAGGTGGAGGAATCCCTCAGCAGAGGCTATGTCGTTCTGAGCCTGGCACCTGTAGTCACCCTGATCCTCTACTTTCACATTGACCAGCTCCAACCAGTCATCTGGCAGCTTCTTCAAGGCCCTGCCTTCCTTGAACCAGCTCGTAGTGGCTGCAGGGTTGCTATCGGCCTTGCAGAGCAGCCGTAATAAGTTGCCTTCCTGAACCGTCAACTGGGAGCCACTGGCTACTTCCCTGGGGCAACCTGTAATCACAGGAAAGTGCCGTCATGTCTGTGAAACAGCAGCTGCCCCGCTGAAGCCAGCCTTATCCTCCAGAGGAGAAAGGATCCGTGCGCTGACTTTTGCACCCTAAAACTCTCTGGTACCTCGAGCTAGTGCTGGGTCCCTCCTGTGTGCATGGGTGACATTGAACGTCATTGTCCTTGGGCGATCTGGAACAGACATATCAATGTTTAATCAACAAGAGAAGAGCCTTTACATTGATGAATGAGAGGCCCGGTGCTGTGCAAGAAAGGGCCTTCTGGTGGCACTGGGACCGGCTAGCTGGAAGGGAGGGAGACCACCAATGGCAAGTAGATCCAGAAGCAATGAGAGGTGGAGCCAGAGCAGGTAGAGCCAACTAAATCCAGTTATATCCCTATCCTCGTCTGCCCTGCTGAGCTCAAGAAGGGTAAAATGGAGACCAAGGAGGAGAAAGCTGGCAGCCTGGGCCACCCCTTAGGCTGCTTGTAAGGAAGAGGGCAGCCAGTAGGGGCTGTCTAAGGGTGGACTGGGGTTGGTGGATCAGTGCCCCGTTCGCCCCAATGGATCAGCCTGCACTGTCCACTTAAAAGGTAGGGTCAGCAATGACTGTCCAGGAAAGTGCTTTTCCCCTGCCCAGTGTACACAGAGCAGACAGAGCAAGATGAAAAAGCACCATATTTTGACACAAAAACGTTGCAGTGTTGTGACTGCAATCTAGGCTGCGTCTTTTACCTCCTGCTCGGATCCAGATCTGCCCTCCATTGTCTATAATCTCAGTGCATTTGCGGTTGTATCCCAGTGCTAATCTGTCACAGAGTAGACTCATTGACATGAATGAACATGACTAAAGTCCATTGATTTCAGTGGATCTACTCGGAGTAAAACTTAGCCGGTGACATTCCGCGTGTCAAATGTTTACTTTATTCTGTTCCTGTTACTGTCGTCATGGGCGTACCCAGGGGGGGCAGGGAGGCAGCTGCCCCCCCTAGAAGCAAAAATGATCAGCGTCCGTTCAAAGCAAACCTGAACGACCATGGCTTGCCCCCCCCCCCCAGTTTTGATCCTGGGTATGCCCCTGACTGTCGTTGTTGCTAATCAGATTGCTGCATTTTTTGAAAAAGGAAGCAGAGGGGAATAGAGAAAGAAGAAGGACATAAATCCTTTTCTAAGCTATACACAAACACAAACACACACACAGTGGGGTTTTCTGGGGGGACACGGGGACGCATACCCCTAAACATTTTGTGAATCTAAGTCTGGCAGTATTTCAATATGAGTAGTTCTAGTTACAGGTAGGTAGCCGTGTTGGTCTGCCGTAGTCGAAACAAAATAAAAAATAAACAAATTCCTTCCAGTAGCACCTTAGAGACCAACTAAGTTCGTTCTTGGTATGAGCTATCGTGTGCATGCACACTTCTTCAGATACCAATACCAAGAACGAACTTAGTTGGTCTCTAAGGTGCTACTGGAAGGAATTTATTTATTTTTTATTTTGTTTCAATATGAGTAGGAAAAAGAGAGTACCCCTATACATTTTTTAAGAAAAAAGCACTGTATACACACACAAACACACCATGATGACCAGAAAATTGCTCATAAAAAAGACAATGCAGATTCTCGGTATGCAAAATGAATATCAGAGTATTGGACTGTGCAACACCCCAACAGCTAAACAGGAGGTCCACCTATGAGGCTATTTCATAGTACCTAAGAGGGGAGAAAGAAATTGCTTAGCAAAATGACTTAGGTCCCCACAAACAGCATCCTTATGGGAGCCTTTTCATTGGATAAGCAAAGGAACTATGTTCTGCATCTCCAGGTAGCAAATAGTGAGACCATTGCCACCTGGGGATATTCCTTCATGAGATGCTCATTAGACGAAAAGGTCTTGAAGCAACCGAAGATGGGCAGATGCAAGAGGGACATTCAGCCATTCTCCTCCATTGTCCACACAGAACTTTTCTTCCAAAACATCAGAGCCACGATCTACACATCCTGCTTTAAGGGCAGGACAGATATGTGAAAAGAAACTTCTAAGTTTGGCCTTTGTATTTGATACAGAGGTGTAGCAAGCCCAGGTGGTACCCGGGGCGAAATTTTTTTTGTCACCCCCCACCACTTTAATTAAAAAAAAAAATTTAAAAGTGTCACCCCCCTCTGATGGTGCCACTTTGCGAGGTGTGGGGGTTTTGTGTGTGTGTGTGTATTATCTCTTTTTTTAATAAAGTTAAAATAAAAAATATTTTCAATAAAGTTAAAATAAAAAATAATAATAAAACTTTAAAAAAATTAAAAAGTGTCACCCCTCTTTGATGGTGCCACTTTGTGAGGTGAGGTGGGTTGTGTGTGTGTGTGTGTGTGTGTCTATTATCTCTTTTTTTTCAATAAAGTTAAAATAAATAAGAATAATAATAAATTTTAAAAAAATTAAAAATTAAAAAGTGTCACCCCCTCTGATGGTGCCACTTTGTGAGGTGTGTGTGGGGGGGGGGTTGTGTGTGTGTGTCTATTATCTCTTTTTTTCAATGAAGTTAAAATTTAAAAAAAAAAATTAAAAAAAAAATTTTTTTTTAAGTGTCACCCCCCTCTGGGGTGGAACCCGGGGCGGACCGCCCCCCCCATTTCTACGCCCCTGATTTGATATTAGAGAGCTGTCGTTCTGCTGAGGGGTTGCATAAATATGCCCTCTCCTGGTGAATGAGGATACTCCCACAGACTTCAGACAAGGGTTATGTTCAATGACTTGAATTTGTGGTTTTGCCCCCGGGGCTGCATTTATGCATCCTGAAACTAACTTCTTAGAAAGCTTCTGCAAATAAGTAAGCTCATCATGGGGTTCCTGAATTTATGATGAAGCTGTTGAATGCTGCATCACACACTACTAGGCTGGCACACTGTGCAATGCAGCCAACAGCCATGTACATTTGCAGAGGTCCCCTTAGTGGAAGCATGCTCGTATTAGTTGCAGGTCAAGTCATTTAGCATACAATGGAGTTTCCCAGGTTAATGCCCCCAAGAAACTTCCTGCTCCCCATCTCTTACATTGCACAATCACTGAAAGATTCTTCCTGATTGAGCCATATGGATTCTCTGCCTGACATTCATACATCCCAGCATCCTCTGACTTAATGTTGGACAGTTGAAGAGTTTCTTTACTGCCATGCATATGGTTGTTTAGGGTCTTGTTGTTCTTCATCCATGTCACGGAGGGAAAAGGTTTGCCCTGAGCTTCACAAAGCAGGCTGACGGTGTCACCTTCTCGGACCACCAGCTTTTTTTTCTGCGCAGAGAAATCTGAAAGAGAAATGCAGTTAGATCACAATAGGTCCTGGGATGCCTGATGTGAATGAATCCTCACTCAATGCTCAGATGTTCTTGTGTATTTTGAAAAAGGATGGTTGACACCAGGTCTGCAGAAGTGGGGATTCAAGTCTTTACAATGATTATTAATTACAATTGGTTCAAGACAGCTTTGGGCCATTGTTTTGCAAAAAGAGAAATAATCCCCTCATTTCTCTGCAAGTTCAAACTGGCAAGACAAATAATAATAATATCCCCAGTTTTGCCTTCCACAGGGAAGACTTGGGGCCATTTCTTTTCCTTCTCATTCCACTTTAATTCACCACTTAATGCCAACATGGGATTCTAAATGGCTTACAAAGTACCAAAACCAGTACACAAACATTAAAATAAAAACATCCACAATTGAAATATGCAACAGAACAGTCCCATCAAATAGAAAACCCAACCCATGGCAATTGAAAGAGGAGACTCAGGTCAAGAGCCTGAAGGGTGCTAAGGTGGGGAGTGAATTTTGGTTCTGGTGCAAGGATGTGTGCATGGCATGGTATGGCTACTGGAAAGACCCAGTGAGCCCAGCTGCTCCCTGTTACCATCCAGTTTGTCTTCAACTCCCCTCCCCCACCATCCTGGGCTCCCAGCCATCTCCAAAACCCTTCCTCCTGCACAGTCCCCACTCTGAGATCCCTAAGCAGCTATTGGCTGCCCAGCAGAGCTCAGTGAGGATGGGGATGTGCAAAAACACTTAGAGTTTTGTATCTCACCAGGGCTTGTGATTCCAATGTCCCGAGGTGGGTCTGAAACATAAGAAAACAGTGAGGGGAGCATGAAAGGAGTGAATTAGCTTGCATGGGATAGAAAGAACTGTTGGCCGTTCATGGGAAGGGGAAGCAGTACTGAGCTATGGGAGCTACTCACAGACCACTTCAAGACGGATTGTATTCTCAACTGGTCTCCAAACTGCAGGGTAATAGACACGGCAAGTGAGGGCTCTGCCTTGATCCTGCGAAGTGGGTGTGAAAGTGAAGCCAGAAGCAAAGGTCCAGCTCCCATTGCTGTGCTGATGGTTCTGTGCAGTTGTTGTTCCTGGCAAATTACTCCATGAGATTTTAGGCTGGCTCTGTGATTCTTTCCATGGGCAGGTCCCTGGCGCCTGGCAGATGAGGGTGACGCTCTTCCCCAAAACCACCTCCGATGAGTTCAGGATCTTTGGCTTCTCTGTCAGCTCTGAGAAAACAATAGTCCCCAGGATGGGATCAGAAGAAAATTCACAGACTAAATTAACTAGGGAACAGGATACAGGAGTCCTGAATTATGGATGGTCACCAGCACTACTTTACGCCCCCCCCCTCCACTTTGCCATTCTGTTGTTTGTCCTTTAACGATAATTTTATGTATCTCCCTTTGTAGCCTAATTTCCCATGCAATGTCCTGATTTCTCTACCAATGTTGGTCAATGTTTCTGCTCATTGTGGACTCAGCTTGGAGAGGGAGAAATCTCAATGGCTGCCACTATGCTGCTGAACATGATGTTTGATGCTTCAGGATCCTGAAATTGGAGGACAAAGCCAGATGTGATTTGGGAGACACAAGAAGAAAAGAGGGGGGAAATGACAACTTGAATGCAGCAGCCACAGGGGGAATCTGTCTTTCATCAAAAGAGGAGCACAAAGTAAGGAGGGGTCACTTAAGCCTTGAACTATTTTTTTCTGAAGCAAATGGCCACCCACACAAACTGCTCACTTGCATACAGAGGAATAGGAACCAGGTCTGCATAACTTTTGCCGTGGGGTGAGGAGCTTGGAGAGGTTAATTTCTAGGGACTCAGCTATACAGTTGCAAATAAAACGTTTCAAGTGTGTTGCAAAGTGCAATATACAAATGTGACACTAGATGGCCATGGTGAGCCATGGAAAATTCAGTACCTTTTTCAAAACGTTTTTTTAAAAAGCATTTCCTCAGTGTTTTTTTTTTATACATGTGTAGATTCCACCTAGTAAACATGGAAACAAATCCAGAACTCCCCTGGCCACACTCCCCACCCCCTCCATGCACACACCTTCTTCCAGGAATGGGTTGTTGAACTGCAATAATGCGTCTAGCTTGCCTGGGTGGAAAGAGGCGGATGACCATGTAGAAACAGCTGACATTTACCTGAATGCCATGTAGCCGACACAAGCCTGGCTTGCATATCACCTTAACTCTAGCTGAACGATTGTTTGAAGGCGAATGCATAATGTGTTGGTGCAGGGGACCCAAATCAAAGGTATTTTGCTCCTGCCTTGTTGCCAGGAGCTAAGCCATGGTTTGGCAGAATGTTAATCTAAACCAGTGGTTCCCAATTAACTAATTACTAAGGACCCCCTATTTTTCAGAAGCCAAGCCACACTCCCCCTACTTTTGAACATTTTGATAGCTCTATGGTAGTTACCTCTGCAAAGCAATTTTTTTGCACAAAATGTGGGGTATCCTCTAATAAGCAAAGGATTTTAGGTATACTAAAAAACAGACTAGGGCTGAGAGATACCCGTATCTAGTTTTCAACATCGTGATATATCAACAGCTAAACATCACAGTGTTCCGATATATCACGATGTCTGAAATTGGAGATTGGGCATGGGGATGGGGGAAGCAGCAGTTTCAGAGACTGGGTGGCTGGGGGGAGGAGAGGAAGCAGAATCACCCCCACTGCATGGTTTGAGTGGGAGGGGGTGGGGGTGGGGGGTGCATCAAGCCACAATCGGGGGGGGGGGGCAGCCAGCGAAGATGCACATCCACTGTGGCTGCTGCTGCTTTTCTTCTGACTGAGAAAAGCTGCTGAGAAAAGCTGAGAAAAGGCAGCCAGGGAAAGGTAGTGCCACAGTGGCTTGAAGTGAGAGCATCAGCTGCCCTGTTCTCCATCAGTGAGAGGAGAAGGCAGCGCCTCACAATTGGCTGCCCTGGTCTCCTTTGGCGTGAGGGAAGGCAGCTCAGATCAGCAGCGTTATCGGCTGAAATCATCCTGCGATTTGGGTGGGGCCTTGAAATCAGCTGCCCTGCTCTTCCTCGTGCGAGGAGTGATATACTGCTACGTATTGCTGGGTCAAAATCCTTATCGCGGTGTGATTTCGAAACCAATTTTAACCAATATATTGAAATTTTGCAGAGTGCTAAAACAGACCATAAAATTTGTGATATTACCATGCAAAAATGACAAAAAATTAGTTGGGGGGAAGGCAAGGGATGGGGCCTCGGAGCCCCTGTTTGTATTCTGCAGACCCCCAGGGGTCAATGGAAACCACTTATCTAAACACAGGTTCATGATTTGTTTCTCTCCCAGAGAAACCATGATCTGTAGCATAGGCTTGCTTTTTAGCTAACTGCTCATGGTTTGTTTGGGCTCAGACAATGAGCTGAGGCTTAATCTCCTGTAAAACCGCCTGCCCCACACCATCAAGGGAAAGGTTCTCCACCTCCATGCTTAGCCAAATCAAGGCTTAGCTCTGTGCAGAACAGCAGCAGGAGAAACAGGGGAGGAGCAAAGTGCCCCTAATGTTTAGCCCTATGCCTCAACCCACTGTGCACTCACCTTCAAACCAGTCAGCTATGGAAAAGTGACCTGGTTTGAGGCCTAGACAAAGATAAGATGCACACCTGTTGCTCTGCTGCACATTTGCTTGCGGCAGAGGCATAGAAGAAGAAGAAGAAGAAGAGAAGAAGAAGAAGAAGAAGAAGAAGAAGAAGAGTTTGGATTTGATATCGCGCTTATCACTACCTGAAGGAGTCTCAAAGAGGCTAACAATCTCCTTTCCCTTCCTCCCCCACAACAAACACTCTGTGAGGTGAGTGGGGCTGAGAGACTTCAAAGAAGTGTGACTAGCCCAAGGTCACCCAGCAGCTGCATGTGGAGGAGCGGAGATGCGAACCCGGTTCCCCAGATTACGAGTCTACCACTCTTAACCACTACACCACACTGGCATAGCAAGGTCAGGTGGTACCCGGTGCGAAAAGAAAATTTGTCACCCCCCCCACACAACATTGAAATTATTAAATTAATTAAAAGAAGGAAAAATAATATACTTACAGTTGCAAGTGTTATTTTCTGGTTATTTACTTAACATTGTGAGCAAAAGCACTTAAAACTTTCCCCCCTAATTTGTTCTCACACCCCACCTCTCCTCCTGTGTGTTCCTGAGCTGAGGGAACTTTTGCTTCTCTCCTTCTCTCACCCCTCTGCTTGTTTGCTCGCCTTGCCTACTTCCTGTCCTCTTCCTGACTGCTTGACTGCCTCCTCCAATGGCCCCAGGAGCACGGGGCAATGGTGTGCCACCCACCCGCGACTCCCCAAGCCTCCCCCGAGCTGTCAAAATGAAGGGGGAGGGGGAAGGCTGCCGGCAAAGCGGTGTATGCTCCCCCCTTCCCCCAATGGCTCAGGGCAGGCTTGGGAGTAGCAGGTGGGCAGCTCACCAAATGTCACCCCCCTCAGTGATGATACCCGGGGGCGGTCCAACCCCACCGCACCCCCTTCCTACGCCTCTGTCTTGAGGCTCCATCCATGTGTGTTTCTGGCCCTGCCCACCTGGAAGGTTTCCCCTAACGGAATGAGGCCCATGGACGGAAGAAATGTCCGCCACCCAAAGCACCCTCTGGTCCTAGAATTCAGGATGCAGTGGATTAGGACAGCTTTCCAGATCTGCACTGAGGCTGATTTCAAAGGTGGCAAGAGAATAGCTCTCTGCTTCTCCTGCCATTGAGAAAGCTGTGGAGGGATGCTGGGAGAAGGAGGAGAAGCAGGTGATGGGATGGCAGCTGGAAGTGAAGGAGGAAATGCCTCCTGTTTCCTGTTTCTCCAGATTGTCAGCACAGAATCCATGAGAGAGGTTCTTCCTCTAGTGAGTAATAATAATACATAATAATTTATTATTTATACCCCGTCCATCTGACTGGGTTTTCCCCAGCCACTCTGGGCAGCTTTCAACAGAGCATTAAAATACAATAATCTATAAAACATTAAAAGCCTCCCTAGTGAGCTGTGTAAAGTGTTCAAACATTTGGAGATACAAATTATCTAATTTTGGCATTACAAATAATGGAAAGGAACAGGAAGCATGGAGCCCCTTGTACCTCCTGTTTCCTTTCACATCAGCATAAATGTCCAGAGTTTAGGCATATTTGTAGGCAGAGCCTTTCCCGCCTTTACAGCATGGAAAGTGCACAAAACAGGAATGAGGAAGCAAATGAGAAGTAGGAACATCTACCTGTCACAGAAACATCAGGTAAAAATAAAGAAACACGATAGCTGAATTTTAAGTTCTGTCCTTTCTCGATTCGAAAATAGTACTGTCCTGCATCCTGATACTGAACATCATTGATGCTAAAGGAACAGTCACCTTCTGCTGGGGTTTCCAGTCAACTGGAAACGATTCCCAGCAAATGAGTGCAATGGGTTGATCCTTGTCACTACTGGCAACAACACTACCAGCATTTTTGATGCCAGGTGTTGTGAATATAGGACTCAGCACCATCGTTCTTAATCCAGTAGACGTATAATTTCCCAGGATACAGAACCCTCAGACATGGTGAGGACTGATTGGGATAAGTGAAGTTGCAGGGAATGTGAACGCAGAGACCTCTCTGCACGGTGACAGCCTTTAGCGCTTTATAGATCATATCCCGGGAACCGACTCTGCAGACCTGCCAAAGGAAAGAAGGAAGGTGTTCACAGGTTTGTGGGCAGATGCTTAGAGAAGGCCAGTTTTGCAGCTGACCCTCTTGCCAGTGTGCTGTACACCTCGGGGAGCATCCTGCACAGTCAGCAGCATCAAAACATCAAGGGTTGTCTGGAGCAGCAGTGCCTGAGGATTATGGTGGGTCTCCAGTCCCAACCACCCACCACAGCAGCAGGACCTCACGGGACAGCATTTCCTGGGGCCAGGGGCAAGAAGGAGGAGGACATTCAGGTGTCCATCTAGTTTTACTCTGATGGGTGGTGACTTTCCAACCTCTGCCAGCCCTTTCTGGAGATGCTGGGGGTTTAACTTGGGTATTTTTTTGCAATTCATTTACTCATTCATTCCCCACCTTTTCCCTGACAGGGACTCATGGTGGCATATGAATAAAAATAAGAACAGCTAAAAACATTTTAAAAAACAATAATTGAAAACAATGAAACATTGAAGCTATATGCACACAAACACACACTTTAAAATATACAGATAATTACAATAAAAATAGCTCGGCACCAGCCCTTTCATCACTAAAGCAGTCAGTTTCCAACTTAGCCATGGCCTTTTCCTCTTAGGAAGCAACACTCAGAAGAACACATTTTCTCCTTTCTGTACACCAAGGATGGAGAATATGTGACCCTTCAAAAGTTGAGGGACTCCAGCTCCCATCTTCCTTGAGGGTTGACTTTGCTGGCTGGGGCCAATGGCATCTAGAGTCTAACAATATCTGGAAATGGCTGGAAGGTTCCACAGTGTTGTTGTCAACCATACCTACCATTGCAGGGAAAGGCAAGGATCAACAGTTGTCACCATCACCATGGATGAGGCTGGGTTCTTCACCCCCCAGGGAAGGTTCATGAGTTTGTCTCGTCCTTCTGGCTCTTGGCATCTTTTCTGAACTGGAGTCTTCTTTCTGAGGATGGAGCTCTGGGCCAAAGAAATAAGAGAGAAGGAGGGTGAGGCACCAAGTGAGGCAGCGCTGGCTGAAGCAGGGAAGATGCTCGGAACTCATAGTTTTGGAAAGAATAAAAATGTCCAAGCAGCATTAGCCATGAAACAACAACAAAAAAAGGTCTTTATATATATACTAGTAAATCAAGCCCGTTGAAAATAACGGGGTCTAGATATGTGTTGAAACATGTAAACACGCAGTCAAACCCCCACCCACCCCTCCCCCACCCACCCCTCCACAAACAGTTCGCCTCCCTCTCCCTCCCCCACGCATCCCCCACCTCCCCCCACAGCTCGCCTCTCTCTCCCTCCCACACACCTCCCCCCCATCCCCGGCGACCGGGCGGCAGCGCGAGGCGGGCAGGGGGTGGTGGCGAGGCTGGTGTGCGGGCGGCGGCGAGGGAGGTCAAAATCCACCTCCCTGGGCTGAGCTTGGGCGAAGGGAGAGCGAGAGCGCGGCGACGCCTCCTCCGCCTCCGGGCTCCTCCGTTTTGGGCCGTGAGGTGAGTGAGGCGTTCTCGGAGAGGACCTGGCTCCGCCTCCCGCTGGCGTCTCCCACTCCCCGCTTCCTACAGCCTCTCCCCGCCGCTGGCTCCAGCCTCGGCCGCTACCCCAGAGGAGGAGAAAAGCGGAGGCGAGGGAGGAGGAAGCAGGGGGGGGAAAGGAGGGTGTTTTTGAGGCGCCCTCGGAGGCCGGTTCTTTATTCATGCGGCGGCAGCGACGGAGCCGCCACCACCGCCGCTCCACAGCCAGCAGCAGCAGCAGCGGGAGCAGGAGCCGCCTCAGTGCACCGCCGCTGCCTGCCTCAGCTCTCCCGCCCCTCCTCAGCCGGGCTGCCCTCCTCCGGCGAACGGCGGCGGGGCCGGACCATGAGGTGGGCGCGCAGCCCTCGGAGGCCCTGGAGGCTGGGAGGTGGTAGCAGCAGCAGCAATGGCTGCCGAGCGGAGAGGTTCGGAGGCTCGCGAAGCGCAAGCGCTTCGCTCGCGCTGCGCTCCAACCTCAGGCTCCTCCTCCTCTCTCTCCTCTCCAATCCGTGTGTCAGTGGAGCGCAAGCGCACTTGCGAATTCCACTGAGGGACGGAAAGCTACGGAGGGACACAGGCTCTTTATTATATAGGATAAATGTTCATAAATGTACCAAAGCAAACATGTACATAAATATATAAACCACATGACTGAAGCAGCACAGGAAGACAGTCCTGAAACCATTTTGACTCCCAAACTGACCAAATGTTTCTCTGCAAGGAGGGAGGGGGTGAGGGAACCTTCCCATTGTCTCAGGAATTAAGTGATTACCATCTCAAAGGAATGGACAGACTACCAGGAAAGGCAATCAGATAAGGCATTATCAGATGACCTGGCAGACAAGAGATAAACAACGCACTCAGATTTCTGTTGTAGACCGCCTTTTCTGTGATGTAGGTATGATGTATCTGGGGCGGTGGTGGTCTTGGGCTACACCCCTTCTCTGATGTATGTATGATGTTTCTGGGGGTGATCTTGGACTCCAGGGTGGGCAATTTAAATGTCTATATAAGGGCAGGCACACCTTTGTCCTCCAATCTCCTGGGTGTGAGGGGAGCACCCTGTTGCAACAGCTTTAATAAAGGTCAGTCTTACTAGCTGCTTTGCTTCTCAATATTCTCTGGTTGGCCTCTGTTATTTTCTCCTACCGATGGAGAACCTACAAAGGATTTTATTAAGTGCTCTTGTGTACCCCATAAGGGAATAAAGGCAGATTTTGTTTACAACAGCCACAAAGTCTCTCATTCCAATGCCACAATCTAGTATGAGCTTGCAAGGGCCACCAGCCCCAGCCTCAGTTTCCCCATTTCTAACATTCCCAGCATGCTTGCACTCCTGTCTCAGTGACATCTACGCTGGTCATGTCAGCAGAATGGAAAATGGCAGGATTCCCCAAGGACACTGTGCTCTGTGGGGAGCTGGCAGTGGCACCAGACACCAAGCCTAGTGGCGGACCAGTTGATTCTCTGATCCTGCCCTCTACTAGCATATGAGCTCAGGAAGCATTTTTATGAGGAGGTATGGGAGACCTGAGGGAGTTTCCATACTGGTATACACACACACACACACACACACACACACACAATCTCTCTCTCTCTCTCTCTCTCTCTCTCTCTCTCTCTCTCTCTCTCTCACACACACACACACACACACACACACACACACACTGAGTGGAGCCAGTCGCTTTGCACAGACACCAGTGGAGTCAAACGCATGAGGTAGCTCACACCCTGGTGAGAAGGCCCCTGTGGAATCCAAGCTGAAGAGCCAAGTGCATCTGCTTGCTTGTGTTTTTTGGGCAGCAATGAGCGGGGAAGAAGGAGAAGACTGAAGAGGAAGAAGGACCCAATTGCCCCCCCTTCCCAGGGGATCCAGGGCTACCCTGACCAGCTCTGGACCAATTTCAGACTGACCCAGAAAAGCTTGATTCCGTTCGGGATCCAGGATCTATCCAGTCAGGATGCACAGTTTCAATGCCAACGAACATTTTAAACATACACATCTCTAGACATTTTCAAAGAGCTGATATTTAACTAATCTCTTCATCCAACGGCCAAATGACACACGATGCAGGAGATCTCTGTTTCAAAACAGTTGATAGGGTCCCCTGAAATAGATGGGGACCATAGCATCATCAAGGAAAGGCAGCTGATTGCTTCCCTCTGTCTCCCTCCATGTTGTTTCCACAGATGAAATTCCTCATCTCTGGTTGCTATTTGTCGCCCTTGTGAGGCAAATAGCAGCTTGAGGGGGAGGATAAGCCCTCACTGGTGTGGGAATGTGGAGAACTAAAGACTGGGGAAATGAGATGCTGAGAGAAATGGGGGGGGGGCCTCTGGAAGGGAGCTTGAAAGCAAAGACCTGAGCCTAGAAACACAGGGCAAACGCTAGTCTAGAGAGCTCTTTGTTCTGTGTTGTTGCACCTGCATAATACCAGTAAATGCAAGAAACAGGAGAACCTTCCCAATCTTGGCTGTGTTTTGTTCTGCAATAGTCGCCCTGGGGGAAAACAGCTCATTCCTCTGAGATCGGGGGGGGGGGGGAGAGAGAGAGAGAGAGAGAGAGAGAGAGAGAGAGAGAGAGAGAGAGAGAGAGAGAGAGAGAGAAAGAGAGAGAAAAAAGCCTTCTTCAAAACCAGGGCAAGCCCAAGACATTTTGGTGCTTGAGGTGGAGCAGGAAATGGCACACACACACATACACACACACACACACACACACACACACACACACACACACACACACACGTGCATAGTACCAAAGGCAAGGAAAGTTATTTTGACACAACACTTTAAATCAGCTTTCTGCCTGAAGCAGCTCCCTCACCCTGCCCAATAGTAGGGTTGGCTCTGCTCACCAACCCTCAAAAGAACCTCCCAAACATCTGCTTACTGAACCACTTCTTTTGAACCATTACCGCTTTGGGTGGGATTCAAAGTAAAGACAACTAAGACATTTTGGACGGGTGTATGCACCATGCCTTTAAAACACATCTTAAGCACATTTTCTGCCCCAAGGAATGGTAGCTTGCCTCTTCAGAGCAGCTTCAAAAAATGACCATTCACCGTATTTTGGGGGGCAGGGGGAATGTGCTTTAAATGTATGGTGTTACACAATACAATTCCCTGTCCAGACCCAGAATTTCTCCTGACCTGTCCGTTTTGACTTGCAGCGAGAGATGCACCTCCTGGTTGCCTCTGTCTTTCCGCCTGTGGTCCTGACCCTCGATGAGAATTCTGCTGAACGCAGAAGGGGAAATAATAGACAGGAACCAGAAAAGCAGAAGTCTCTGCAAAACTTCTTTTGCAAGCAAGAGGAGGGGGGTGGCTTTCTCAGGCATTTCCCCCTTCTATCAAATATGAAATCTCAAGATATCACAACTGAAGCTTGACATTAGCTTTACTCTGGGTGGATAAGATATAATACAGGGGTGGCCAACTCCCAAGAGACTGTGATCTACTTACAGAGTTAAAAACTGGCAGTGATCTACCCCCTTTTAGGGGGGTTCAGGTCAAAGTTGTTGAGCTTTTTTTAGGGGAGCCAAAGTTGTTGAGCTTCTTTGGGGGAGCCAGTGATCTACCAGTGATCTACCACAGATGTCCAGTGATCTACCAGTAGATCACGATCTACCTGTTGGATGTGCCTGATATAATAGAACCCAATGTGGTGTATTGGTTAGAGGGTTGGTTCAAATCCCCTGCTCAGCCATGAAGTTTGCTGGTTGTTCTCAGGCCAGTCTTTCTACCTAACCCACCTCGGAGGGTTGTTGTGAGGATAAAATAGGTCAGAGCAGAGAAACCTGTTTGCCAGCTTTAAGCTCTTTGCAGAAAGGGGGGGATGGAATATTAATGCAATAAACTGCGGGTGGAATTTAAAGAAAAGGAAATGCAAAGCAGCAATCCTGGCCACTTTCACTCATGCTCTTCCCTCTAAATTTGGGGTATTGTCTTTTTTTTAAATATCATTTTTATTTATTTTCAAAACCATTTTTGCAAAATACAATACACATACTTTTTCACCTCTTATACCTTTTTGGCTTTTTACAGCCTTGACTTCCTTCAGTCCTTCCAAATGACTTTATAATTTCTATATTTCAACTTATATTTCTTAAATCTACCATTGCCTCACGTCTCACTCATAACTTATCACGATAAATTTACATTTGGCAACAATATTGCTTCTTTACTCTACAATGCCTCTTGAAGTCCTACCAACGTATTCAGTTCAGTAGTTTCTTTTATATAGTCTGTAAATTTAGCCCAGTCTTTGACGAACTTCTGGTCCTGCTGTTCTCGGATTCTGCCCGTCATTTTGTCCATTTCTGCATAGTTCAATAATTTCATTCTCCATTCTTCTATTGTCGGCATTTGTTCTTGCTTCCAATATTTGGGGTATTGTCAAATCCTGGTTCTCCTGACCCTTTAAAAAGGTTTGCTCTCTCTCTCACACACACACTGCAAAAGTGCCATGCTTGGGAGACTCCTGCCACTAGCCATCTCAGTTGGCTCAGAGGCATCTAGCCGTAAAAAAAAAACCCCGAGCACATGCAAATTGCCACATGCAAATATGTGCCATGGGCTTGTGCCCCAGGCAGCAAGTAGCTGGAAGCAGGGGGTGGGAATAAATGGACAGTTCTCCCCCATAACATCAGAACTCAGGAACATCCAGTGAAGCCGGATGTTGGAAGATTCAGAGCAGATAAAAGAATGTGCTGCATAACTGAACTATGGAACTCTCTCCCACAGGATAGACGGCTTTCAAAGAGAATTAGACTCATGGAGGAGAGGGCTGTCAAAGGCTACTAGCCACGATGGGGATATTCAGTTGCCACTGTCGAAGGCATCATGCTTCTGAATACCAGTTCCTAAGAATCACAGCTTAAATGGGCACCTAAGTGCCCTACCTTTACCGTCAGAATTAAATCTACCATGGATTAGTCCAATGGGTTGCTAGCTGCAACCACCTCCTGAATTTAGAGCACCAGAACTATGGTATGCTAATTGGGGGGCAGAAGCCCAAGAGGCAGTACCTCCGTGGGCTCCCCACCACCACCACAGTCTCCCCTGCCTGGGTTGTGTGGTGGTGGCTTCCAGTGAGATCTTGCCAAAAGCTGGCACTGCTTCTGGCACCATTTCTGCACCAGCAGCAGAGGCGGTGAGGTGCCCAAGGGGAGATGCCACCTCTGTCCAAGGCAGCTACCTCTCCCCAGCTTATGGGTGGGCTGGCCCAGGAGATGTAACTGGGAGTGGGAGGGAAAGAGGTGGCAGGATAGTCCAAATCCCATTTCGAAGCAGGCAAGGAAAACCATTCCAACCCACTTGCCTTGGTTGTGGAAAAGAAACAGCACAGAAGGATTTGGGCACGCTACACTTGTGATTCTTGGGAACCATAGCTCTGTGCAGAGAATTGCATGGCTGTGGTGCAGATGCTTATCGCCACACACCATAGCTGTCAACTTTCAGATTTGAAAATAAGGGATTTTAAAAAACTTTCGGATTTGAAAATAAGGGATGCCGCCAGAGGCTGCGTGCGAACGGGTGAGCGAAAGAGCGAGCGCGTAGGTGGCAGGCAGGCTGGCTGTCTGGTTGGGCATGAGGGTCTGGCTGCACAAGGCATGCAAGCTCCGCCCCCAGTCGGTCTCAGACTCCTTATTGGCAGCCGAGCAATGCAGCTGAGGAGCCTCCCTGGCCGGCAGGGAGGGAGAGGAGCTGCTTCCTTTGAAATCCGGGAAATTTAAGGGATATCAACAATCTGAGATAGCAGCGGGAAATGGCATTGGAATAAGGGAGTTTCCCGCAAAAAAAGTGAGGGTTGACAGCTATGCCACACACCCAGCCCAGGGAACTGCACTTGCCTTGTTTCTTCGAGAAAACCAGGGCTGTTAAAACAATTTTAAACTGAAAGCATAGATGTGCCCCCCAGACACAAGTTAAAGGCAAAGACAAAAGTAGGAAATTCAGTTTTGAGGCAATGGGGCAACATGTCTGCATGCAGATTGGAGTTTCCTTGGTGAAAGGATGGTGTGACCATTGAGGAAGGCTTGTGACTGGATGGGAAATTGCAAGAACGGGCATGCAAATCCTGTCTCAAATCTGGTTTCATAATGCAGTTCTTGCTGCTTCAAAATGCCTCTGACAAAGGTCATAACAAGGCACCAGGCCTGGCTCAGCAAGCCCACAAGAGAGAGCCCTGCGTCCAAATTCCAGAGGTGGTCTAATTGGATCTACTTGCAGTCCCTTGCTTGAGACAACAGGGTGGGCATCTGTGGGGAAAGCAGTGAGGTGACCCTTGAGATTTCTACACAGGGATAAAGAGAAGCCACATGTCTCATCCAATGATGACCAACTTTCCGGTCAGCATGTGTCCTACTTTACAGAGGACAGCCCACTCTTTGAAGGGCAGTCTGGTTCAAGTCTGATTTAAAGGTAATGTATAAGGAGCTGACAGATGAGCTGAGATCAGATGAGCTGAGATAAGAAATGGAAGAAAGGGGGAATCACGAAGGAAGAGTATACTCGAGCAGCCAACAGCTGCAGGGAAGTCAGGCAGGAAAAAGTCCAGAATGAGCCCAGGCTTGCAAGAGAGGTAAAAAATAGTATTAAAAGGTTTATCTGGCTATGTTCGAAGAAAGAGGAAGAACAAGCAAATAGTAGACCCACTTTGCATCTGTCTTCCAGACCCTCCAAATGTCCTTATTTTCCAGGGACATCCCTTAATTTAGAGAAGTCATCCCCATTTCTGATTTGATCCCGGAATGTCCCACTTTTCCTTAGGATCTCCCTATTGGAGAAATGTTGGAGGGTATGGACTTATCTGACCCCCGAGCTGTTTGAAGGCAAACCTGTATAAGGAAGTTTCTTTAATGTTTAATGTTTTATTATGTTTTTGTGTGTGTTGGAAGCTGCCCAAAGTTGCTGGGGCAACCCAGTAAGATGTGTGGGGTATAAATAGTAAAATTATCATTATGGAATGGGATGTCCCTATTTTCATCAGAGAAACATTGGAGGGTATGGTCTTCACCCAAAGGAAAGCAGCACCCAACCTGGCAATAACAGAATAAACAATGTAAGGAAGGAGCTGCAGCCCAAGATAGGAAAGGGGGTGGTAAGTAAACACCGAGCTATTTTAAAAGAATTCAAATCTCCGGGGCCTGATGAGCTGCACCCAAGGGAACTAAAGGAGCTTGCGGGTGTATTCTCAGAGCCTCTGTGTATAATCTTTGAGAATTCTTAGAGAACAACTGAGGTCCCTGCAGACTGAAGGCAGGCAAATGTTGCCCTCATCGTCAAAAAAGGGAAAAAAGAAGACAGGTAACTACCAACCAGCCAGCTTGATGTTAATACCTGAAACGGTCCAAGAACAGATCATTAAGTGGTTGGTCTGTGAGCACTGAGAAAAATATGTTGTGATTACTAGGACCCAGCATGCGTTTCTCAAAATCAAGTAATGCCAAATGAATCTCATTTCTTTTTTTGATAGTTGCAAGGCTGGTGGACCAGGGGAATGCTGTGGATGTAGTGTATCTTGATTTCAGTGAGGCTTTTGACAAAGTCCCGCATGATATTCTTGCAGAGAAGCTGCTGGATGAGGTTACTGTTAGGTAGATTTATAGCTGGTGGACTCTCCAAACCCAAAGTGTGCTCACTAATGGTTCCTCATCATCCTGGAAAAAGTGAACTATTTGAGCAGTCATGTTGGATTTGATATCCCGCTTTATCACTACCCGAAGGAGTCTCAAAGCGGCTAACATTCTCCTTTCCCTTCTTCCCCCACAACAAACACTCTGTGAGGTGAGTGGGGCTGAGAGACTTCAAAGAAGTGTGACTAGCCCAAGGTCACCCAGCAGCTGCATGTGGAGGAGCGGAGACACGAACCCGGTTCACCAGATTACGAGTCTACCACTCTTAACCACTACACCACACTGGCTCTCTTAGGCCCAGGATGACAACTGTCTGCCGCCAGCTTCATACAATGGGGACAGCCTAACTGCCAAGCTCATGCCTGCTAATTCTTCATTCCAATCCACGTGATGTCCAGGAGTGGGGACCAATTAGATGTTTGTAGGGTGTTACCTTCTACACATGACTCAGCATATTCCTTACCATCACTTCTGAGTTGGATGGATTAAGGCATTCCCCTACCCACCCTTGCTGGTCCATCTTACAACCTGACCTTCACTGAATGGTCCCAGAACAGCATTTTTCTTCTGGAAAAAACAGTACCGGTACTCACCATGAAGATGTTATAGTAAGTGCCACATTTTTAACCAGTGGGGGTTTTTTTCTAGAAAAAAAAAGGTGTCAGTATTGAGTACCGCCAGAGAAAAAGCACTACCAGAGCGGAGTTCAAAAGTGCCACAATTAAAACAGGCATGAGGCATATTGGCATCATGAAGCAAAACCACAAAACTAACCAATAAAGACAGTATCAAAACAGCAGCAAGAACAGCAATGCAGGAGAGAAGATGCCTACACAACCAATGGTCTGGGTGAAGGTGACATATCTGCTTCTTCAGATATGTGGGGCTGAATTTTGGATGGGTTGGAAAAGATGGGGTTGAGTGGACCATGACATCCCTAACTCTGAATGCAAGCGAGAGGAGACCCTGCTGCACCTGCCCAAATCCCCTTCCAGTCGAAGTAGGAATTTGGGATGGCACCATTTCACCTTGCAGTCTGCTCTGCCAGTTGTTACCCAATTATAAAAATATAATAAAACATCCAACGGTAAGAACTTCCTTATGCAGGGCTGCCTTCAGGTGTCTTTTAAAAGTTGCACAGTTATTTATCTCATTGACATCTGACGGGAGAGCGTTCCACAGGGCAGGCAGTGGTTAGAGTGCCGGATTATTAGGAACCCGGGAAACCGGGGTTCAAGTCCCCACTCAGCCACAAGGCTCACTGGGGGACCATGCTCCAGCCTCATCTACCTCGCAGGGTTGTTGAGGGGATGAAGGGGGGGAACCGCATATGCCGTCTTGAGCTCCTTGGAGGAAAAGGTGGGCTGTAAATAAAACAAACAAACCACTTACCTGGACAACTTGAACATTCCAGGGGCATCTGCTTGCAAGGGGAGAGTCCATGTGACAAGAGAGAGAGAGAGAGAGAGAGAGACTCCTGTAGGCTTATGACGCTCTTTCTGACGGTAATCTCTCTTGCTTGGTTCAGTTCCTGTTTTATTTGCAAATTGAGCACAGGGCAAAGTTCCTTACAGAGAGAGGTGTTTTGTTTTACCTTCCGTTTTAAAAACTGCGACAGTTCCACTGAAAGCAAGGAGCGTGACCATGAAACCCACCTGCCCGTTGCAAACCTCAGAGGCTCCAGCAGCATGAACTTACTTCATCCTCAGCCCCCAGCTCAGCAGGTCCTGCTGGTAGGAGCCCCCAGGCGTGATAACAATCAGTTTCCAGGCATCCCCAAACACTTTTTTTTTCTTTCCAAAATTTTTTATTGGTTTTTACAATTTTTAAAGCACATAACATATCGGTTAAATTTTCCATGCTTCCCACCTCTCACTGAGGGAAGCCACATATATCTCCTTCTCTCACCAGGGTAATCTTATTCATTGTACATTTAACCTTATTATCAATTTTAATAACATTGCTTAGGCCTGGCCCAATTCTGTGGGCCAGGCATCCCTTCTTTCTCAATTTCATATTTCGATTGACTTCCTCAAGTCCCCCCCTATTGAATTCATTGTCATTCCTCTTTAACAGATTCCTCACTCCTAAATTTAAAAATATCCTCAGGCATCCCCAAACTCGGCCCTACAGATGTTTTGGGACTACAACTCCCATCATCCCTAGCTAACAGGACCAGTGGCCAGGGGTGATGGGAATTGTAGTCCCAAAACACCTGGAGGGCCGAGTTTGGGGGTGCCTGATTTAGACACTAGCACTCCTTACATGCCCATTTTATTTTATTTTTTATTTTCCCATTTGCTTCCTGTTCTTTTCCATGCTTTTTCTAACTGTTTTTTCCCAGGTGTTTTTTGTTTTACTGCGGAAGGCAATTAATAAGAAATAATCATCTTTCACTATCCCAAGCCAGGTGTGGGGAACCTCAAGCCCAGGGGCCAAATGAGGCCATCTATGCCTCTCTGGTTCACTCCTGGAACTCTCCCCACACCAAGCCCCTCCTCAGCCACACCCCCTTTGCCCAGGCCACCCCCCCTCCTTGATTTGCCCCCTCCTTGAGTCTGTTTTGCTGGCTGGAATGCACAATAATGCCTCTTGCTTGCTGGCATGGAGGTGGGTGGGTGGGTGTAGAAACCAGCCTAGTTGCGCAAAGGTAAAGTTTTCATTGGTTGCTCCACCCACTTTAGCTCTGGCCCGACTCAGCACTGGCATGTGGCCCTTGGAAGGCTACCCAAAAGGTAAGGTGGCCCTTGTGCTGGAAAAGTTCCCTCCACCCCTGACTTAAGGAAAAACATAGTGTTTATAAAGTTTCAAGGAAATCAGACACCTAGAACACTCTCACTCAGAAGTGGTTCCCCCGCTTCTTGCATATTTTGGAAATAAACAACATTCTGCTTTTTGTAAAAAAAAATTAGGGTTGCCATATTTCAAGCAGGGGTATTTTTGGCCAAAGTTGTTGAGCTTTTTCTAGTTCTGCCCTCGGAGCTATTTTTATGAAACATTGGCATGGGCTGCCATACATCCAGATTTTCCCAGACATTTTACAGATTCCTGCCCAGACACTGCTAGAGACAACTGGATTCCCGGATGTATGCCAACCCTAGTAAAGAATACTGTTAGTTATTTGGGTGCAAGAGAAAGGTAAGGTCGATCGCTGAATTCTCAGTTCCTCAAACAGATGTTCCTCTGGGAACGTCTTGTTTGTGGTGTGAAAAACGTCAATGTGAGGGATTTCAGCAACTTCTGTTGGTTATTCAAATTAGATTTCCTCTTCCCCTTTGTGGGGAAGGTGGTGACAGTGACAGTAATCCTTTCCTTGATGGGAGGATTGAGGGAGAAAGTAGCCTCGTTGAGCAAGAGCTGCTTTGATCAACAGAGATAAAGAGCTTGGAAATCAATGGCAGATTTGCATCCAGAATGCAGATTTGATAGTCAGTTGTCCACAGCCTCCAACATTTTACAGAAGAAAATAGTATTGTAGGTTTGAAGGGTCCGCCTGTATGATCCCCATGGGTCCCTTCCAAAGTTAAAATCTTTGAGGAAACCTGCTATGCCACTCATATTAGTCTTTTCGTAAGGTGATGGTGTGAGCTGGCCAGTTAAGTACAACCATTTACATATCCAAACAGGTTGCCCTGTTGCCGTAGAGACAAACAGGTGGGCTTTTTCCCACCTCAGCTGACTAGATGCTACATCATCATCCTAGGAGAGAGAACAATAGACCAATGAAGGGTCCTTTCCATGAAAGGAATCAGATTGCATGCAAAATATTTAATGCAAAATATTTTAGGTTTTTGCAGAGTTTGGATTTTTGGATAATCAGCAATAACACAGTGCAATCTGAGTTTACGCAGAAGTAAGGCACTTCTTACTAGGAACTGTGTTTAGAAGTGCAGTCTTAGCCACTGTATAAAGTGCTGAGTCATGGATTACAAAGTTTTTGTGTATGTTGTCACACTGATGCGCAACCACCGAGTGGGATGAGATTCCTGCGGTTCCAGGCACTTACTCGGGGTTCATGTTTCCTTGGGAATGAGGCACAGCGGAGACTGCAGTGTCTTTATGATAGATGGTTTTTAGGGTTGCCATATTCTGAAGAGCAAAAAAGAGGAAGCTATGATGACTCACATTTTAAATACCCCTACTATATGTAGGATATAGAAGCTGTGATATATTGCTAAGGGAGGGGGCAGGAGAAGAGAAGAGAAAAGCAAGTCTTCAACCACCAGTTATGTCTATGTCTCATCCAGAAAGGAAAGCCAGAGATGTTTTGGAAAATTTTAAAAATCCACCCAGACAGAAATTTTACCCCTGAAAAAGAGGATGTGTCCTGGGAAAAGAGGACACATGGCAACCCTAGCATACGGTATATATAACCTGAGCCTATGGTGGAGGGGTTCACAGCATAAAACCCCAAGAGAGTCTGGTTTTCCCCACAGCTGCAGTCTTGGATTCAATCAGAAACCAAATATTGCTCTGATTCTCTGGCTTCCCAGCCTGTTGCTTTTCTGCTCACATCACTCAATTCTCAACTCTCACCTTTTGTCCTACCTGCAAGTTGAGAGAGGGGGCCCTACCCATTTTCTGTCTCGCACAGAGCCCCTTCCTTTGTTCCCTAGGTTATCACTTCACAAGGAAATTAGCTTGGCTATTACAACAACTGGAAGGTGGCCCAGGCATTCAGCTGAACCCACACCCAAAAAACTCATAACAATATCCTTAGCAGCAACCCTTACTTGCAATATAGGAACTATATATGAACTTCCCTATATTAGAAGAGAAGTCTATTTTGTTTCCTTTATACTGTTGAGCTGTGGCTGATGGGTAACGGCCTCCTGCACAGAGTGTATTTATAACTGGAGAAAAAATGGAACTGGGGACTTTCTTGCTCACAGTTAAATTATTAGCACAACAAGCTAGGGAGAGTTTCTGTATAGCTCCATCCTTATTTCAGGCATTGTGATATATTGGTATATCATAATGTTGAAAACCAGATATTGCCCAGCCCTAGAGCCTGGTGCAAAAGTCATACACTTAGAAATAAAGAATTTTTTCTGAGTTCAAGAACAGAATGGAGCTGACAGTTCTTCTTCACAAAAATCCTCTTCTGGTTACTCCATAGGAACATAATTATGCCAGACCACTGGTCCATATAGGTAAGGTAAAGGTAAAGGACCCTTGAATGGTTAAGTCCAACCAAATTTCAGGCCGAAGGAAGTGGCGTTTGTCCGCAGACAGCTTTCCAGGTTATGACTAAACAGCTTTTGGCGCAATGGGAAGCCAGAGTGCATGGAAATGCCGTTTACCTTCCCACTGCAGCAGTACCTATTTATCTACTCGCACTGGTATGCTTTCAAACCGCTAGGTTGGCAATTGGTCCATATAGCTCAGTATCATCTACACTAGTCGGCAGTGCCTCTGCAGGATTTTAGACAGAGAGTGGTTCTCAGTCCCTACCTGGAGGTGTTGAGGATTGAACCTGGGACCTTCTGCATGCAAAACAGATGCTCTGTCCCTGAGCTATGCTCCTTTCCCCATCAGACATAGGGACACAGGAAGCTGCCTTATACTGAGCCAGGCCATTGGTCCATCTAGATCAGTATTGTCTACAATGACCTGCAGCAGCACTCCAGGGTTCTAGACACTCATTCCCAAAGATGCTGGGGATTTAATCTGGCATGCAAAGGAGATGTTCTACCACCAACCTACAGCCCTTCCCCATACATATTCGTCACTTGAGCAGTATAATTTGTGAGCCCATGTGGTGTAGTTGTTAGAATGCCAGACTAGGACCGGGGAGACCAGGGTTCAAATCCACACTCGGCCATGAAGCTCATGGGGTGACCTTGGACCAGTCAGTTCCTCTCCGCCTAACCTACCTCACAGGGTTGTTGTACTGATTAAATAAGGACGGACAGACCCATGTGCACTGCCTTGAGATCCTTGGAGAAAAATGATATAAATGCAACATCATAGTGTTGGGCTGATGGAGGAGAGTCCTTTTGTTGTTAAACTAGCGAGCATAAGAAATCCTTGCTGATCTACTTGAAAATCACCCAGAGATCTGTCAGCAGATCCAGATCTACTGTCTCCTCCAGACCGATAATTTGCAAAGGTTGCCCAGCTCTCTCTCTCTCTCTCTCTCTCTCTCTCTCTCTCTCTCTCTCTCTCTCTCTGTGTGTGTGTGTGTGTGTTTAAAACCCTCATAAATTATATAGCCCCTATTTTTCCTCCAGTGCGCCTAATATATATGTCAGCCCTTTCCATTTCTGCAGCAGCAATCAGATAGCAGTGAAAAGGGGGAAACAAGACAGCCTACTACAAGCTGAGTTTCACTGGCATTCAAATTCTGCACCAGATAACCCATCTGTGGAGAATTATAAGTAGGCAGGGGAGAGAGGGGAGGGAAGCAGAAGATGAAAAGCCCTATATATTTGTATGGAAATGCAGTCAATTGCACACTGCAGGGGACCGTCCTCTGATGTGCTGTTTCCTGTGTTGAGAAAGAAGGCAGAAGCTAGAACAAAAAATGGGTATGGAGAAGTTCCAGCCCACGAGGCTATACCAGTCTGGCTGGAAGAAGACGGAAGAAGAAGGGGGCCATCTGGGGATGAGAAAACCAAAATGAGACATGAGTGCACAGTAACTTCCTGCACACAACTCAGTAAGCCTGTGTGTGTGTTTCCCCGCACATGACCCTCCACCCCCAAGTTCAAGCAAAATAGCCCAGAGTTGATTTGTGCCGTTGTCAAGGTGTGTTTGCATAAGCACTGAAAAAGGAAAGTTAATCTCGTGCTTTCCGTGTGAATATATGCCACAGCAAAGGCAAAGATAAAGGTTAAAAAGGGTGGTGCTGTGGTCTAAACCACTGAGCCTCTGGGGCTTGACGATCAGGTCAGTGGTTCAAATCCCCGTGACGGGGTGAGCTCCCGTTGCTCCGTCCCAGCTCCTGCCAACCTAGCAGTTCGAAAGCACACCAGTAAGAGTAGATAAATAGGTACTGCTGCGGCGGGAAGATAAATGGTGTTTCCGTGCGCTCTGGTTTCCGTCATGGTGTCCCGTTGCACCAGAAGCGGCTTAGTCATGTTGGCCACATGACCCGGAAAGCTGTCTGTGGACAAACGCCAGCTCCCTTGGCCTGAAAGCAAGATGAGTGCTGCAAGCCCATAGTCGCCTGTGACTGGACTTAACCATCCAGGGGTCCTTTACCTTACCTTTACCTTTACATGCCATAGCAGAGTTGTAGTTTGGGGAGCAAGGGGGCGTACTGGGCACCACACCGTGGGGGGGGGCATTTACCATGGAGCCTGCAGTGCACCAGTGCCACACATCTCTCCTGGGCGTGGCACAGTGGCTCGGGCGTCTGCAGGCTCCACGCTGCCCAAAAGGTGGCTTGCCCCACCTCCCTGGGTGCCCAAGCAACTAGTTACGTTGCTGCGCCATAGGTTTAAAGCATATGACTCTCCACCCCCCAAAATCATGGGAAATTTCTAATTTCTATCCACTGCAACACACTGGCTCTTGTAAAAACAACAGGTGGCAAGTGTAATGATTACTCTCCATGTAAGCACATCTTAGCTTTGATTCCTAGAATTATTTCTCCCATGAGATTCTGCCACCCGATGTGGGCTGTTTCACCCTCATGGGCAGTCCGGCCCTGAGAGAGAGGTCCTTCTTGGCTGTAGAATGCCTCCTCAGAAAAAGTAACATGGCACTTACCTCATGGTCTTTTTAGCGCAGTGTGAAATCCCTTTTGATTCACCCTGGCCTTTTCAACGACTAGTATTTTAAAGCAAAACTTGGGCTCTCTTTGTGTAAAGCTGTGTTTTATTTTACTGAGTGGCTAATGCTGCTTTTCCTCCGACAAAAAGAAAGAAAAGCAAAGATAAACTTATGCGCTGCATTTTAGGAGTTTTGCTGATGCTTTTACTTATTACCTTGTCAGTTAATATTGCATTCTATTCTTTGCCCTGACAGCCCCTCCTCCCGCCCCAAGTAATATGGATAACCCTATAACTCTCATCATAAATAAAAGATGGTTTTTATTCAACTACCAGTGTGGATGTAGTTTACTCCAGATTCTGTTTCTATGGCAACCTTGCCATTCACAATTTTGCTTCTGTAGCGTCTACAGGCATCGTTCCATGGGCATATCCCCCAACATTTCTCCAATGAAAATAGGAATGTCCTGTTCCATTATTATTATTATCATCATTTTCATTATTATTCCTCACCCATCTGACTGGGTTCCCCCAGCCACTCTGGACAACAACATAAAACATAAAAACATAATAAAACATTTAAATAAAACATTTTTAAAAAAGAAAAACTTACCTATACAGGGCTGCCTTCAGATGTCTTCTAAAGGTTGTGTAGTTACTTATCTCCTTGGCTTGGGGGTTGTATAATACCCTCCAACACTTCTCTGTTGAAAATAGGGATGTCTTAAGGCAGTGGTGGCTAACCTTGGCACTCCAGATGTTTTGGGACTACAACTCCCATCATCCCTGACCACTGGTCCTGTTAGCTAGGGATGATGGGAGTTGCAGTTCCAAAACATCTGGCGTGTCAAGGTTAGCCACCACTGTCTTAAGGAAAAGCGGGACACTCTGCGATTAAGTCAGAAACCGGGACGGCTTCTGTAAATCCAGGGCTGTCCCTGGAAAATAGGGACACTTGGAGGCTCTGTCCTTGGGGAGTCTTGTCTCAGCAAGCCTGTCTGGTCAGTTCACTCCTGACTGCGGTGCAGGCTCCCTATTGAGTAGCTTTGTCACACGTCTGGAATCTCCCGGACATAGCTGGTATTCAGTCCTCGTAAACAGTGTCCTGGTGGAAATCGCTGAAATGTCCAGGAAAATCCGGACGTATGGCAGCCCATGTTGGTAGTGTAGATTTTGTGTCCGGATCTTCACTTTTTAAAATATGGCAACCCTACCACAGCGCCACAGGACCCAGGTGGCGCTGTGGGTTAAACCACAGAGCCTAGGGCTTGCTGATCAGAAGGTCAGCGGTTCGAATCCCTGCGACGGGGTGAGCTCCTGTTGCTCGGTCCCAGCTCCTGCCCACCTAGCAGTTCGAAAGCACATCAAAGTGCAAGTAGATAAATAGGAACCGCTCTGGCGGGAAGGTAAACGGCGTTTCCATGTGCTGCTCTGGTTCGCCAGAAGCGGCTTTGTCATGCTGGCCACATGACCCGGAAGCTGTACGCCGGCTCTCGGCCAATAAAGAAAGATGAGCGCCGCAACCCCAGAGTCGGACACGACTGGACCTAATGGTCAGGGGTCCCTTTACCTTTACCATTGGGGCACTGCCTCACCAAGCTCAGCCTGTCCTCAGCCAAGCCTCACTCACCTGCCTCCTTACTTACAACTAGTCCAGGGGTTTCTACTGGCTGTCACCCTCTGCTCCTCCTTAGTCACAGCGTTGCCTCTTGTAGAACTCAGCAAGGAAGAGGGTTCAAGTAAAACCAGAAAGATTTGGCTTCGCCTTTCATGGCTCTGGGTCCCTGCTTTCCGCTCTACCAATCCCAATGGGCACCAGGCTCCATTGTTAGGTTAGTTGACTTATTTCTTCTGGAAGGCATTGCTGGGTTGTTGGGAGTCAACTGGTGTTTGTATTCTTGTTATTATCTAGAGCAGAGGTTTCCAAATCTTGATCTGCGAGCTCCATTCAGACGTTCAGCTGAGTGGTTGCAGAACAGCTGAAAATATTTGTCTTTGGCCATGCAGCTTCATTCGTTTTTTTAACCCAATGACTGAGATCAACTTCAAAGATCTTTTGATCCAATGGACAATGGTCTATATGGTTGTGCTTGTTTAAAAAAAACTGTTGTTAATTGTGTTCTATCTATACGTTGTAAAAATGCTCTGGTATATTTTTTATTTGCTGTTTATTTAAGATGTTTTAACAAAGTTGTAAACTGCTTAGAGTTTAAATTGACGTGGTATATAAATTGTCCAATTTTTATTTTTATTTTTAAAATGAGCAATGCCTGTGCTTTCAATGGGGGTGGGGAGAACAGTTTATTAGATGGTCTACCAAGACCCCAGAAAATGTTCAAGTGGCCCATTTGGATTGCTTGCAGGTAGTTTGTGAGCTAGCCTGGAGTAGTCATTAGAGCAGAGGTAGACAACGTGATGTTCTCCAGTTGTTTTTGCTTCAGGCCTGTTTTCAAGATTAGCAGGTTGTTAGGGAATTGCAGCTGTCATAGTGCCTGCAAGAAACTGTAAGCGTTGCTCGGATCAGGAGCTGCGTTTGTACCTTTGAGGTCGTTTGCAATGTTCTCCTTTTGTCAGTACAGCACCAGAGCAGCTGAAGATGTTGTACAATTCTGTTTGGCATGCATTCAGTGAGACACACGCAGAGTTTATTATCAATACATAAGCACACACATATGTGCACACATTTCATTTATAAATTATTTCGTTGCTTGCATTTTATTCATCAAATGGGGCTGGTGCAACAATGGATGGGAGGTCCACTGTGCAGACTAGACGGAGCATTACCACAGTTAGAGAAGAACCAGTGGTGCAGCATGAAAACTGGCAGCACATTTTAGCAAAGCTAAGCAGGGGCAGGTATGGTTTCAAATTGGATGAGGAGCTATGTATTGAGATTTCTGCATTGCAGGGGATTGGACTAGATGACCCTTGGGGTCTCTTCCAATTCTATGGTGAATAGTGGTTACATATGTAACACTTTTATGTATTGCATTTTTTTAGTTTATCCTATTATCCCGCAAAGATGACATCATAGGCCGCGTTTTAAAATTGCGCCACAGTATACAGTGACGTCAGACGAGAACTCCGTCGCCTTGCGGGCAGGAATAGCGCGCGGTTGCTTCGGCAACGCGTATAACGCTGTCCGACCCGTTCGCCTTTTCCATCTCCGCCTCTTCGGGCGAAGCAAATGCCTACGATTGGATACTCTTCATTGTCGCTCAAAAATGAACAGCCAATCATCTTCCAAAATATGGAGGGCGGGATTTCGGTTCCATCCAATAGCGTACCAAGGATGGAGGGGCATTTCCTTTGAGAGCCCGCAGAGCTGAATTGACTGATAATACAAATGTAAAATTCAACCTATGATAGGGTGACGGAGGTGGGGATAGAGTATATCTCTAGCCAATGGCTATAAGAAAAAGGTGGGTATTAAGGGCACCCGTTCCCAATGCTTTTTACTGAGTGGTCGAATTCTGAATGTCTAATCCAATGAGCAGCAAGAGAGAGAATGACTGATAGAAGGCTATTTCAAACAGGAGTACAGAAGAGGTTGGGCGTGCTAGAAACAAGCCAATTAGCTTCAGGAATAGTTGAGAGTGACATTCTAGGCAGCCAATGGCATTTGAGCCGCCCCTGCAAGGCGTCTGCGTGAACCCCGCGCACCCTTCAGAGCCGAAGCCGGGAGGTAAGATGGCGGCCGCCGACGGAGATGACTCCCTTTACCCTATTGCTGTGCTGATCGATGAGCTGCGGAACGAAGACGTTCAGGTACGGCCCGCGTCTACGGACGCCTCCCTGGGCGTGAGGGAAAGCGACCGGAGTTTATTCGGGCAGCCAGGGCCCGAAAGCCGCGCCTTGGGATACAGTAGCCAATCAGCGGCCGCTTTTCATCCGAGAACCCCGCGTGTGAGCGATCAGAAGCTCAACCGGATTGGCTGTAAGGATTTTCATTGGAGAAGGCGAGGAGCAGGGTGTTGGCTAATGGAAGGGTCCGTATTATTCAGTGTCTTCCCCCTTCGTCCGTGATGCGAGCAGCCACGTGATTGGCTGGGCGACCTGTTTGTCTAGTATGGGGGTTAATCAAAACAACCGGGAGGAGGGTCGCCTTTTCTCTTTAATAAATATATTGATGGAATGGCGAGAGGAGGCTCCTGATTGGGTCGAGCCTCGCCTATTCATTATACGGGTGTTTCCTGACCAATCAAGGAAGCATCTTGTTCTGATCTCCAGGGAGGGGTCTCCTGCCCGTCATGCCACGGTTTTTCCTGCTGGGGGGTTGTTAGCCTAAGGACATAGACGAGGAAGTGGTGCATAGCCTATTGTCATGGAGGGGAGCCAGTCATGGGGGCGGGGAGGTATCAGGGGTGTCCTCTTTGAGGTAGCCTTACTATGTTTGTGGGGTGCATGACTGCTCCCCTTTTCTCTCTCTCTCTTACCTACTTGGGCTTCTGGTTGTAAGGAATGCATAGTTTTGGAATCTGTGATTAATGCTAGCATGGTGCCCATTGGGAATGGCTGCATCCCTCAGTACCACCCATAATACTTTGGTGATACAACAGATGTGTTTTGGCCCCAAACGGTTGCAGCGATGGAATTGTTTGAGGGCTAGCAGAAGGTGGCAACCGAGGTGCATCTAAAATAGCTGTTCCTTGGTATTTTGTATGTAAAACAGCAACACTGTGAACTGTTGTTTGTAGAGTAGCACAGAACAAGGTCTCTGCCCTGAGGAATTAACAGTCTAAAAGCCAGTAAAGGGTTGGGGGAGGGGAAATGGAAAGGTTCATTGGAAGAATGCCTACGTGTGCTGTTATACAGCTGTGGTTTGATGTGATGAAAAGGGCTTCCGGGTGTCACTTAGGGGTTTCTGGTTTGGAGGTAAAATGTGTTTAATTACTTGAAGGTTGCAAACCAAGCTTAAATTGTGTGGCTTCCCTTACTTACCTTTATCCCTTGTTATCCTTGTTGATTCTTACTTTTTAAGCTGTTGTCCCCGCTGTTTAATCAGTTTCCCATGTTACATTACATTAAGGTATTATAGAAAAGAATGGCAGATGTGTGTGTGCAGTGCAGTACATGTAGCATGAGATTGGTGTTATTAATGCCCTCCATCTTTATTAATTTAGAATATTCGTGAGTTGCCCTGTAAGAGACATTTTCTAGGGGGCTTGCAAGATAAAAACAAGAACAAGTTATAATAATTTCTGCTATCAGTATAGTAACAAAAGCTTAAGAACTATATATAAATATAGACTGAGCAGAGGATCACAACTATGCAACATTAAATTAAATGCACCACAGAGGAATAAAAATTTTGCAGAGTTATAACAGTAGGTACTAAAAGCCCTGGGAAAAAGAAAAGCCTTTCCATATGCTGGAAATACCTTAAAATAGATGCCTTCTCTGGGGAAGGCACTTCACAGGTGGTGATGGTGAGGCTGCTGAGAAGGCCCTTTGAGAAGAGCATCAGATGACAACTCAAGGCATATGTAGGTACATATGGGGAGAGGTGCTGCTTCAGATGTCAGCGTCAAAATCAGCACTTAAAATTGGGCTCAGGAATGGACCAGAAGTCAGTGAAGATTTTTATCATTTATTTTATTCAGCTTCAATACCACCCTTCATCCAAAGATCACAAGGCGGTTTACAATATAAAAACAGAAAAATACATATCATAATAGCAAACAAAAACAAAAACATGATGGAGTTTTGGCATAATATATACACCTGCCCCAGATGATACAGAATATGGCTACAAGGGTACTAACTGAAGTTTCAGAAACATTTTCAGTTGCAGCTCCCCCACGTATGATACACAGTGCAGGAATGAATTCAGTAGGTTATCAGGGCTTGAAAGCTAGCCCATATTTGGCCAGGTAGGGTCATAGCTAGTGTTCCAGCCTAAATATGTGAAATCTTTTTTTTTCTGTGTGTGTTTTCTACAATAATAATATTAATAATAATAATACTAGAAAAGCAAATCGATACTGTCCTCTACTACATGGCTTGGGCCAGTGACATGTTGGTACTGCTCTGGCTGTCTGGTCCAGAGCAGCCCTTGATATGGTGGGTGTTGGGATCCCCTAGAACAATCCTGGGCACTCAACAACAAAGCTGAGGTCACATCTGTTGATACAGGCAGCGTGACCACTAGACAGCAAGGTGGGCAGTATAGCAGAATTTCTAGATTGTCCTGCACAACGTTCAAACACAGCAGATTGCCACTGAAATAGATGAAAAGCCTGGAGGAAGACCACATCATTCTCTCCACCCAGCCCTTCAATCTATTCTGGTTACAAACCTGAGTACCCAGGGGGGCACAGCTCGGAGAGAGTAATTTCTCCAAGCTCCCCTACCCTACCTACCCTTAGTAATATAGTTGAGATCAACTATGCTAAAGTAATAGGTTGGAGGAATTTCACTACAGCATCAGAGGCCAGGTTGGCGAGGTGGCCAGAGATATTTTCATTGAGGGAGAGATTGGAAGAGGGGATAGGTGTAAGGTACCTAATCATCTTCTCTGGTATGTCAAACACTCAACACCAGGGGTCGCCAACCTAAGGCCCATGGGCCACAAGTGGCTCATGGGGGTCGTTTAACCGGCCCCGGGACCCCCACCGCCCTCTCAGTCGGTCGGCTCCCGTGCGCCGTGCTAAACCGGTGCGGAGCAGAGCAGGGACTGCCTTTCGTTATGCTGGCCGACTTCCCATTGGCTGCAGGAAGCTCCTGCAGCCAATGGGAAGCTGCACACGCCTCCTTCGCGCTGGAAGGAGCACCAGAAATAGCGTTGGCGCATGCGTGCACACACACATACACACTCCGGCCCACCTCTGCGTGTGCGGGACCGTGAGATGGCCCAAGTCACAAAAACTTGGCTGACCCCTGCTCAACACAATTCCACACACACCCTTCATAGTAGGCAATTCTGTAGGGGTATCCCTGCCCTTCTCCAGGTCATTCAAAGAGTTTCCCTTTACCCAGCAAAGCAAGAACAACTATGAGTTGCTGCTTTGGAGGCGTTCCTTTTAACTATTCAAAACAGTGGGATTCACAAGCAATAGTTTAATGGCACTGCATGCAAAATGAGTGAAGAAGTAAACTGAAAGGGGTGTTAATGAGGGGGAAAAAACACCTTTTGCCCTCAACTATTACTGGGCCCACCTAACTAAACTCATTGTTCTAGAATCTAGATGGCTTCATGATGTTATCTCACCGTCCCCTCAAAAATGAAAATGGATCTGCCTTTTGGTGTTGCTGCATGATGATGATCTGCCACCAATAGTAGCCTTCCAGAAATCACTTTTCTGACAGGGATGGTGGATGATTAATTGGGTGATTCATAACAGGAAACAGCCCATCTCAACAATTGGGTGTTTTATTTATTGAATTGTATAGATAATATTTATGTTCCACTCATACAGTTTTGCTACTCCCAGGACAGCTGCTAATACTTTTTTCTTTTTCAAAAATGGGCTGGAAGTTAGTGCAGTTGCGTTAAAACAAACAGAGAGATGTTTCTGTTGGCTGGTTCCACATGGCTAACTAGCAGGCATGTTTTTGGAAAACATAGGTAGTCCAGTCTTCCTTAAAGGCCACCCTACTTGCAGCACATTACAGCAATCTAGTGAGTGCACAGCTAATTATGTCCAGGCTTTCTCTCTCCAGGAAGTGTCCCATTTGGTACCCTCAATTTGCCACACTGACTGCATATCGTAGTGTGAAAATGATAAGTAGCCCATCACCTTTTGTGGATTTATTTGCAAGGTGGGCTTGTTCTGTATGTAATCAAGAATGTTACAGGGGACATCTCTGAAATATTTCCTCCCATTTCTCACTCCCACAAGTTATGGCCTGCTTATTTCAGAGTTGGGAAAAGCCATACCTCCCATGGACCTTTCTTGAGCGTCATGCATGTTTTCTGACTACATACCACTTAAACTTGCTATTGCTATATTGATTGTACTCCAGAATCAGGGTTGGCTGGCAAATTAGTGGCTCACCTTTTTAAAATGTGTTCTTTTGATTTCTTTCTCCCCTATGCAGCTTCGTCTGAACAGCATCAAGAAACTCTCCACCATTGCACTGGCCCTGGGAGTTGAGAGGACACGCAGCGAGCTTTTGCCTTTTCTCACAGGTAATGAAAAGACCAGGAACTCTGATTTTAGGGAATAGGAATTGAGTCTAGGGGCTGTGATGCATGCAAGTTTGAATTGCAGCTTGGGCAGTACCCCAAATCCCTTTCCCAAAGCTGTTGTGATTTCCTTTTTAGGGCTGCAGTATATACGTGCTCAGTGGCATTTGAGACTCTTGCAGAATTTTCAATCCTTTTCAAAGCTTTGCTGATTAATGCAGCCTTGCCAAAAGAAAGGGACTGCGCCCTTGTTGAATTGAGTTGGTTCAAGATTGTGCTGATGGGATTGCTTGTGCCCAAGGTGTACTTATTTCCTGCACTGGAGGGCAATAGTTCACATCTTCAAATTCTCACATCATGTTAGCTACCAGATTCTGTGCTCTTGACAATGCAGATTTTAGTCTTGATTTGCTTTAATTGCTTTTTTTCTCCCCACAGACACTATTTATGATGAGGATGAAGTGCTACTTGCTCTGGCAGAACAGCTGGGGACATTCACAGCTCTGGTTGGGGGCCCTGAATATGTCCATTGCTTGCTGGTAAGCCCATTGAATGACTGGGGAAGAGTGATCTCCCCAGTGGGAGACTGTGATATTTTATAACGCCTCTGTTCCTTTCAAACTTTAGTGGGGAAAGTGTTGGTCATTAGCAGATTTGAGGGTGGTCCTAGCTTGGATTCTGAATTATACTGCCCACTAGTAAAAAGGATATGTTGTAAAATGGTAGCGTGCATCCACCCTTTGCCTGCTTCTAAAGTAAAGCTTAATGGGATATGGAATGCCTTTCCAATTCGCTTCCAACAATGTTGCCCCGAAACAACAGGTGCTGTAACCTTGTATTTGGACTCCTTGCACGGTTGACATCCACTCTCACACACCAGTACAGGTTGCACCCCTTGCTTTCCATATCTTCTTCCTCCTCTTCATACTTCTTTGAAAACAGAATTTCTGCATTTCCAGAAATCGCACAGGGGCCAAAGACTGTAATAGGGGCATGCTGTAACTATTAGAAGACTGTTTTCTTCCTTGAGGGATTTGCTGATTTATTATAAACAAAAGTATAAGTTGTTTTTTGGCCCTAGAGCAGGTATCTAAGGCAAAACCAAAATATCTAAACTTAGTTTCGTCTGTGTGTGCTCACATACTGCCTTGGGGACCCTTGCTAGATTATCAGCAAACTAGATTATGAGTGGAGCAGAACATACATTGAAACCTGGAGAATTGGAATTAACTCGCATACTAAAAACCATTAAAAACCCATGTGGAACAGAAAGCTGAGATGGAGCCAGTCTTACATTCCCTTGGGAGGAAGTTGCTTAGACAGGATGCCACATCTTTAGATGATTTATCTAGCTTTCAAAACATCACATTTTTCTTCAAATCCCCCCCCCCATTCCTGTTATTACGTACTGTAATAAGAAACCCGCAAAAGGTCAGGCAGTAACACATTTGGTGTTACAACACTCTTTGATATGCTAAGCTGCAGACATTGCATTTAATGTGTAATGTATCCTCCCTCTTTGTGCTGCAGCCTCCGCTCGAGAGCCTTGCTACTGTTGAGGAGACAGTGGTCCGGGACAAAGCGGTGGAGTCCCTGCGAGCCATCTCCCATGAACACTCTCCATCTGACCTTGAGGCCCACTTTGTGCCCCTCGTGAAGCGCCTGGCAGGAGGTGACTGGTTCACCTCCCGCACCTCTGCTTGTGGCCTCTTCAGTGTCTGTTACCCTCGAGTCTCCAGTTCGGTCAAAGCTGAGCTCCGACAGTAAGTGAGATACTTTACATTAAGGTCCGGGGCCTGTTTGTTGGGTCACTGATGTCAAAGGGTGAGAGACACCAATTCAGGCTCTGTATTTCCCAGCTAACGGTCTTTGTCTCTTATCCCTTTCCTGCAGGTACTTCCGGAACTTGTGCTCAGATGACACTCCGATGGTCAGGCGAGCGGCAGCCTCTAAACTGGGTGAATTCGCAAAGGTCTTGGAGCTGGAACATGTCAAGAGCGAAATCATCCCCATGTTCTCTAACTTGGCCTCTGATGAGCAGGTCTGTGTGATGGCACCTTGCTTTCTGGGAGAGGGCTGGGCCAGACTAGATCACCTGTAACCCACCTCACGTCTCTCATACAGGACTCTGTGCGTTTGTTAGCTGTGGAGGCCTGTGTTAATATTGCACAGCTCCTGCCCCAGGAGGACCTGGAATCGTTGGTGATGCCAACACTACGGCAAGCAGCAGAGGACAAATCTTGGCGGGTCCGTTACATGGTGGCTGACAAGTTCACGGAGGTTAGTATGAGCCCTCAGCAGTGCTTGTGTGGTATTTGTTTTATTTTAAAGATTTATACCCAGTCTTTTGATCAAATCACCTGAAACTCATACTTTGTGTGTGTGTATACACACATTAGGACGCGGGTGGCGCTATGGGTTAAACCACAGAGCCTAGGGCTTGCTGATCAGAAGGTCGGCGGTTCGAATCCCTGCGATGGGGTGAGCTGCCATTGCTCGGTCCCAGCTCCTGCCCACCTAGCAGTTCGAAAGCACGTCAAAGTGCAAGTAGATAAATAGGTACCGCTGCAGCGGGAAGGTAAACGGCATTTCCGTGCGCTGCTCTGGTTCTCCAGAAGCGACTTTGTCATGCTGGCCACATGACCCGGAAGCTGTACACTGGCTCCCTCAGCCAGTAACGCGAGATGAGTGCCACAACCCCAGAGTCGGACACGACTGGACCTAATGGTCAGGGGTCCCTTTACCTTTATACACACATTATTGCTTTTTTTAAAAAACCTCTCAATTCAACTTATTTTAAAAATGTTGCAAAAACTCACTTCGTGCTCTTATTCCTCTGGTCAGAAGCAGTGTCCTTTCCTCTTATTTCTAAAGTTCCAGGGTATTTCTCAGCTGGAGCACAATTCTTTTTGGCAGGGATCCATTTGGGATCATCATCATGCATTTTGCCTTTTCTTGCCCACAGCTCCAGAAAGCTGTCGGTCCAGAAATCACAAAAACCGACTTGGTCCCAGCATTCCAGAACCTGATGAAAGACTGTGAAGCTGAAGTGCGGGCTGCTGCCTCCCACAAAGTCAAAGGTCAGTTGCAGTCACACTGCCTGTGGCGGCGGCTTGTGCCTTCCAATTGTTTGGAATCAAAGGGAACTCAGATTCTCTGAGGGGTGCTCCTGCCCCATCCGTATTCTCACTTATCTGAAATCCTGTAAGCAGCTGTTCATGTTTTGTGCTACAAATACTGCTATTTCTGTTCTAGTAAAGGTAAATTCAGCACTCAAGTAATTCAAATACTGCAAATCAGATTTTCGTTGTTGTATATACCTTCTGTTCCCTATACATGGCTTTATTCTGAACTTGTTATTTGACATCTTGAAGAAACTAGGGAGAGGGACAATGTAAGTGATAGAAAATGAATGCTTATAAGAGGTAAAATGTTTAAAGGGAAAGTGAAATGGCTCTACCACTCAGAGCACTCAAGGTCTGTGTGCTGGAGCCATTTAAAAATGACACCTACTAATTTTCAAGCCTATTTCCATAGCTATGAGAGCTGGACACATGTTTAAAATGTAACTGATATACAGTAAAATACAAGCCTTGCTTCCTGTGATTTGGTGTGGCTGCAGTACAGATACAAGACTCCACACATAGGTCAGAAAAAAGGTTGCACGTGACGTAGTTCTATAATGCCGCAACAACTAACCTTTAAACAGCCAAATGACACTATAGAAACAAGAGAGACTTGTCTAAATTCAGTTCCAGGAATATGTGTTTCAGGAGGTCAGTAATTTGTACATTATGGTGTGTTAGGAAGTCTGACAGTGGAGTGATGATGCCTAATGGACTAGTAGATTAACTTAGAGCTCATATCTTCCTGATGGGCTCCTTGTTAGCCAGATAAACAGCATTCCCACTGCACCAATTTGGTTGTGAAGCCCTAACAATGTGATTACTGTTTTTTCTTAAGAGTTCTGTGAAAACCTCTCTGCTGATTGCCGTGAAAATGTCATCATGACCCAGATCTTGCCCTGCATTAAGGTATGTTCCAGGACGCGACAATCTCTTAATGATTCTTGAGCTTGTTTTTTTGAAGCATTTTCAGGCTTGCAATAACAGTACATATAAGGGCTGAAGGAACCATGGAGGCAAGTGTCTCACTGTTAAAGCAGGGGGCGACTTAACTATTTGTTTGTTTATTAAATTTATATACTGCCCGTCACCTGACAATCACAGGACGATTTACAGTATAAAGGTTGCTTGTAATAGAATAAGGAAGTAAGTGGTATGCTTTGCAGATGGGTTGAAGAGTTACTGCAGATATGTTTGTGTTCAGTATTTTGCTTGTATTTTATGTTTGTCAGCCACCCAGAGTGCAGTGTTTTTGGTTGGCCTTACAGCAAGCAAGTAAATTTCTGTTTGTTTGTTTTTGTTTTTAATACTTCTTTTTGCCATTCAGGAACTAGTGTCAGATGCCAATCAACATGTAAAATCAGCTTTGGCATCTGTGATCATGGGATTGTCTCCCATTTTGGGCAAAGACAACACGATCGAACACCTTCTGCCTCTCTTCTTGGCTCAGCTCAAAGATGAGGTGAGTGGTCTTAACTCCCTTGCCTCTGAAGTGCTAAATATACCGTTCCCCAACCTGGTGTCCTCCAGATATGGTTGACTTACAGCTCCCATCATCCCTGACCATTGGCCTTCCTGGCTGGGGCTGATGGAGTTAGGATCCAACAGTGTCTGAAGGGCACCAGGCTGGATCCTGGGGGAGTTGTTACATAAGATTAGCTGAGGCTCAGATATGCCTTGGGGTGTTTCTGCACACTGCAAGTGTAAATTAACTCTGCGGTCCCCCGTCCGTCCCCTGGAATTCTGCAAACTCAGCTGGAGTCATAAATGACCAATTTCTCTAAAAAGAGGCCATAGAAAAGTAATAGAGTACATGCTTTATATGTTTAGGGTTCCAGGTTCAGTGCTAGGTAGCTGGGACTGGAAAGATTTGTGAACAAACTCGATAATGAACAGGATGGACCAACAGGTTCCTACATAGTACCACCCCTACCCTTGACTTTGGTGTTCAAGGGCTTATATGGCCAATTTAGATTAGGGTTGGTATCTTCCATCTCTGAAATGGGAGCCTGTGCCCCCACTATGGTCTGAAGGCGCCTGAGGTCACCACCTTGCTGGTGCTAAGCAAGTCTGAGTCTTGTCAGCGCCTAGATAGGTGATTGCCTGGGAGCCACATGTATGCCACCTTGGGACTTTTGATGAAAGGAAGCTGGGGTAGTAAGAAAATAAAGCCACCTCGCCAAGTCAAAAGGTTGCAAGCCTAGTTTAGATGTGGTGGAAGAAGATACACAAGTATCCACAGTCGTCCATATGTACTAGTTCTAGAAGAGGGGGTGGATTTTAGGGGTTGCATCTGGGAGGTGGAACTGCCCTCTGATCTCGCTGTGTTCACATTTCTGCAGTGCCCGGAAGTCAGACTCAATATAATCTCTAACCTGGACTGTGTGAATGAGGTGATTGGCATCCGGCAGTTGTCCCAGTCCCTGCTGCCAGCCATTGTGGAGTTGGCAGAGGATGCCAAGTGGCGTGTGCGACTGGCCATCATCGAGTACATGCCCCTGTTGGCTGGGCAGCTAGTAAGTGCATCTTTGGCTTTTTGCGTATGAGTGAAAAGGTTTGACGTGCTGGGAGAACACAGTGATCAAAATGTTCTTGGGTCAGCTGGGCCTGGGTTGCCGCAGGCACATTGTTTGGCTTTGTGAAAGCTTTTGTATGTGTTCCGCCTTGTGGGAACTGTTAGTTGCTGCCCATTTGCTTGGGGAGTATTAAATTCAGCTTAAAAACCTGGAACTTTTCACAACCTTTGTACTGGTTTGCTCCCTACCTGCCATATGAGCGAGACCACTTTCTCCGTGTTTTGTTTCTGGCGGTGAGAATCCCATAAGTGGCATTATTGCAAGTTAATCTGAGCTCTCTGCAATTTTCCCTCTGTAGGGTGTGGAATTCTTTGACGAGAAGCTAAATTCCCTTTGCATGGCATGGTTGGTGGATCATGGTAAGGCTCTTAAGTTGAAACATTTCCCTTTCCTCCCTTAACCCTTTTTCTTCCTATGGTTACATTTGCATTTGTTCAAATAAAGGAAGGTAGAATGCCATATCTGGACAAGAATTAGAGGTGCAGTGTCTCTGTGTTAACTAGAGGGATTATTTTTATCACCTTATTTGTAGGGGAAAGGGCTATAGAGAGGAAGGGGGACCATGAGCACATGCTAAAGTGGCTCTTTGAATTATTGCCCAGGTGCTTTACATCTCTTTAAAATATCAAGCTCTTGATATCCAACTAGTGATCTCTAACATGGAAAATATATTTCAAAGCTAATGGGATCCATTATGAAAGCTCCTGTTCCAGCAGAGAGAATTGACTCATCTAAGCTTTTAGTGCAGGAATAAAAGTTGTATTTTTTATATTGAATGGGAGAGTTCTTTTTCATCTACAGGAGCAATTAAGCTCAAGTTCAATGCTATTATTTCACAATGGAGAGGCAGTGTAGCTCGTTTCCATGGTGGTTTGCCGCATAAACTCAATAGCCTGGTTTACACGTGTAATGGTTTATATAAGCCACAGAAAACCTCGTGCTTGTGGCACAGCTCAGAAGCTTCTGCTTTGTTTTACATCAGATAACAGACTAAACCGTGGTTATTAATGATGGTTTTTTGAAACCATGGTTAAGGTTAACCATTGCTTGTCCAAGTTCAGATGACACTACAGGCTGTGGCAAACATACAGTGTTAGAAAAAAGGCTTCTGAACCACTTTGCTGCCACACCAGAGGGGAAGCATGAGACCGTGAAGCCTTCTGAGGCTTGCTCTTGTAACACTAAACTATGGTTTAGTGCAGGTAGCCAATGTAGGAGTCCCAGCAACACCTGAAGAGCACCAGTTCTTCCCATCACATCTAGGCAGCATGGCCAGTGGTTAGGGATGATGGGAGTCACAGTTCAGGAACATCCGAGTGCTACCACATCGGCTACCCCTGGTTTAGCAATGTCTGAACCAGACAAATGTGTATTCAATAACAGATGTTCACTAATTAAAATTGCTTTTAGTCATTTTGTGTGGAGGGGGAATGATGTAACTAAAATTTAAATATCTGGGGCCATTTAGGGGCTGTTGAAAAACTACGAGGCCCAAAAGCTTTATAACCAAAAGCTACTGCTTTTTTATCCATTTCCTTCTGCCTTTAAAAAAACACCAAAAAGCTCTTCAGTCATTCAGTGCATCCAGAATGATTCAGAAGTGAACTTGTGCCTTTCAGTCTCATCTCCACCGAATAAAATGTGTGACCAATGACCAATTCAAATTGTTAAATGAGCTATCAATTTATGAAATCTGTGAAAGCCTATCTTCCCTCATTTCCATCCCAGAATTTCACTGCTAATTTCAAATGTTTTCATGGAAGGGATGCTTAACCAGTGACAAATGCCATGTTAGAGTGGATGTAAATTGCCAGTGGAAAGATGCCTATTGTTCTTTGGAGCGGAGCTCTGAAATCTGTCACACCTCCATCTCCTGCTTTGAATTTTAATGGGGCAGGAAACAAGTGACATGTATAAGGCATAGGAGTACAATCCCAACTCAGTCCTTATGGCATTTGCGGTCCAAAATTGAGCTGGGTTTCTATTGTTTTGCAATGCAAAGCATAGAGAGGGCTTTCAACATGGAGACGCCAAGGGCCTAGAGTGATCTCCACTCATCCCATTGACCCAATTTGGTTTGGGCTCTGGACTTTAGCCGGATCTGGTGCACGACCTGAATAAGCACCCACACATGCATGAAAACCTTGCAATCTTCAGAGTGGGTGCTGGCTTCCTTTGCCAAATGTGCTGAAGAAGTTGGACAATAGCACTCGTTCAGACCGTTCTCACCTTTTAACCTGTGCTGACACTGCTCTCCTCTCCAGTCTACGCTATCCGAGAGGCAGCTACCAGCAACCTCAAGAAGCTTGTGGAGAAGTTTGGCAAGGACTGGGCCCATGCCACCATCATCCCCAAGGTGCTAGCCATGTCCAATGACCCCAACTACTTGCACCGCATGACCACGCTCTTCTGCATCAACGTGAGTTGGGGCAAGGGTGGGGTAGAGGAGGAAGTTGGGATGAACTCAGGGCAAAGGGAAGAATGTGTTCTCCGCCGTGCAAGAGCAGCCATACTGCATTAAAAATGTTCTCCTTTTCTCCTCTTCCGTCCCCTATAAGTCATTAATTGTTCTAATATTGCCACGTCCCATATTCTGTTAAATGATTTAGACCTAGAAGGAACTTCAGTTCCATTTGGATGCAGCTAAAATTCTTGCTCCAGATAATAAATTGCCCTCCAGTATTTTAGTGGAGTTTTCCATTTCTGCATGATTACTTCATGTAACTGTTTTCTGTATCAAAATTAACTGGGGTGTATATTTTTAATTGCAACTTTTGAGGCATTTTGTGTGCAGAACTTTGATTTTGCCCCCCCCCCCGTAAACTAGCTTCAGTGTAAACCACTGAGGAAGAGGACGGTGATGGGGGGTGGGGGCATTGGAAAGGGATGGAGTCCTATGCCAGGTACAAAAGAGCTCCCCCATCCCGATAAGATTTTCTGCTTTTCAAACTAGAGAGTAAAAACTTTCAGATTCCAGATTTCCCCCCCTTAACACACAAGTTGGATTGCCTGTCTCTAAGTTCTGTTGAAATTAATGGTCTGAAGTTAGTCCTTTCCATTCATTTTCCATGGGTCTATTCTGAGGATGATTAGCATTGGATACACCAGAGTTCTTTCTTTATCACCAAGTACTCACGGAGCTGTTTTGCATAGGAATAAGCTGCCCAGGGAAGTCCATTAGGAGACATTGGGTTGTTGATTGGATTAGATATTGGGCATCATGCTTTGAGAGGAGGAGGAGAGTCCTCAAACTGCTCCTTTACTGAGTGCTTCTTCTAGGACTCCTATGGGACAGATTAATTATGGGTGAAACATGTTGAGAAATTTTGGGGGCACTTTACTTGTTTAGTGGAAACCCCCAGTGGCGAAACCTCCCATACTTTCTGAGGGCTAGGGCCTCGTTTTAGCTCCATCGGCAGGCATGGCATTCAAAGTAAGGGGCAGCACAGACCAAGGGAAGCTCAAAATCTCCTATGTACCCTGTGGATCCCACTTGATCATGATCCAGCTCCATCATGCCTTTTCCTTTGCTAGGTGCTGTCAGAGGTGTGTGGGCAGGAGATCACCACCAAGCACATGCTTCCCACGGTGTTGCGGATGGCAGGCGACGCCGTAGCAAACGTCCGCTTCAACGTGGCCAAGTCCCTTCAGAAAATTGGACCAATCCTGGACAACAGGTATGACAGATCACTGGGGGCACCATTGCACCTGACGCCTTTATGGCAGCAAGTCCCAAAACTCCTCCCAATTGGAGGATGCATTTATGGGGAGGGGGGAAAGTGGGAGAAGCACTTGGGGCCTTTGAAGACCTTTGAATTTACTGCCTTTGCCTTCCACTCACTTTTTCCTACTCATCCCTCTGCCACTCTTATCCCCACAGCACCCTTCAGAACGAGGTGAAGCCAGTGCTGGAGAAACTAACACAGGACCCCGATGTGGATGTCAAATACTTCGCCCAGGAGGCGCTGACTGGTGAGTCAGGAACGTCCTTTCCCCCAAAGGGAACAACCTCACCTTGTGTCAAGACAAAACACTCGCTTCCCACCTTGCTTCCAACTAGGAAGGATGTGCTTGTCAGCTGAGGCCTTCTCCTTTTAATCTGTGTTCCCAAGGTGCCTTGGAGCTTGCTCCTGTCCCAGATTTGAGACGGGTGCAAACTCTCTTGGAAGAGTGCCCAAGTGTTTCTCCTGATACTTGAATTCTTCCAGCCAAAGGGAAGAGTGAGGAGGAAAAGGAACTGCTGCTGCAAGGGGAGGCTTTCTTTACCAGCTCCATGATCAGGCAGGGGTGGGAGGGAGAGGTGTACATAAAAGAGAGCTTGGATGGGGGAGCATACAGACATTGCAGCTTGCTTGAATTTGGAGCAAGTGCTGTAGAAGAGGAGCCCTCCTGGATGAGTCTAAATGCCTATCTAGTCCATCCTCCTGGCGAACCACATGCCTGTAGGAAGCTCACAAGCAGGACCTGGGGCATGTGGCTGCTTCCCAGAGTAGCCTGGAGCCACTGATCATGGAGATAGTATTTAGCTCTTATGACTACTGCCTCTTGATAGCCTTGGTGTCATATGGTCATGAATTCCACTATGTGCGGTGTAAAGTATTTCCTATTGTTTGTTCTGACTCTCCCACCTTCCAGCTTCAGTGGATGGTCCTTGGAGAGGTAGAGAAATGCTGCTCTTTCCATTTTCCTCACCGCACATAATTCCATAGATTTGCTTTCTAAACAAAAAAGGCCCAAGCATTGTAACCTTCCTTTGTTTTGGCAGCAGCTCTCGCATCTTCCTTCAACCCCCACCCTCAAATAGTTTGATTTGCCCTTTTTGTAACCCTGGCGCTGAATATTTGTCAGGTTAGTGTGCACAATGCATGCACACCATTCGATTCCTCCTGGATCAGTGACTATTGTCTAAGTGGGTGGACTGACTCCACGGGGGAGAGTTCGGTGGTTGAGGTGACACGGAGATTATGGCTGAATGGCTTCTGATGTCTCATTAATACCTACAAGCTGCCGGCTCCTGTCGCAGCCGTCAACCAACAAGGACAAGAGGGTGGAGCAGCAGCTCTCTTGCTTCTCCTGGCTGTACAGTCACTTGTCTCTGGACTCAATGATCCCTCACAATAGATGTTCATAATTGCATATGGGATTGTTCATGCAAGAAAGAAACCCAGCCATCTGGAAATCTGGCGGTGGAGGAATTTGTATGTGACTTTCTGCAAGTAACCCTTGGAATTTAACTCTCTTTCTTTCTCTCTTTTCACAGTGTTGGCACTGGTTTGAGCCCTAGGAGCCCCGGCGCTGTTGTCTCTTCCACTTGGACCCCAATTGGACCGATCTTTCTCTCCCCTTCCCCATTTCCCTGCATGTCTATGACCAGCCCCAGCCCCCACCCCAAGTGGATCCATATGGTGATATTGGTCAGTGGCTGACTCTGGAGTCCACCTCCCTCTTCCACTCTTAGCTCCATGTTCTGAAACCTTCCTGGGCAGCTGTGATACTTCCTCCCTTTCTCATCTTAGCCAGGTTCAATATTTAGTTTTGTTGTGCCACCAGGTGGCAGCAAATGGCAGCCTCTCCCTCGCCCCTCCTCCAGTTCTGCCTCCTGGTGCAAGCTCATGAGAGAGAGGCAGAGCAGCCCCTTCAAACCTACACTAGGCATGATCAATGTGAACACTCTGGGGAGGCAAAGTCTGCTTGGGGCTTCTGTAACCTTTTGGCCACGGTTTGCATGAGAACTTCCCCACAGTGCTGTATGTAGCTGTGCATGAGGTATTGGTTTGGCCTTCCTCTTGATGAACTTTGCTCAGTGGGCAGCCAGATCGCCCCTGCCACTCCCCCATCCCAGTGATTTAAAAAGTCCCAGCGTTCCTCCATTCAGTGTCTCTAACACCACTTAATCAGAGAGAGCATCAGTTACAAAACTAACTAGTTCTCAGGGGGTTCCTTTGTTAGCAAACTTCTCCTATGCTCTAAGTTGAATGCAGCAGAGGCCTCTCCCTTCCAGCCCCAGAGGGGTGGGGGGAAGGGGTGCTTAAATCCCTATTGTTTTAATTTCTCACCAAACTCACTACTATTCTTTCTCAGTTCAGGTCCCCCTCGTACCCTATCTTCTGTGCTGGAAGGAGCTCCTGTGGGCAGCATGTTGGGAGCAGCAGCTCTTTGCAGAAAAAATTACTTTGGGGTGGTGGAGGGTATGAAGCCAGCAGGAATTGTTGCCTTGGGTCCTCAGCATTTGGGAGACTGCCGCTAGGCTAAAAATTTGTCACACACACACCTGCTGTCTCAGCCAGGCTTTTCAAACTTGGCCCTTCCTAAATTTGGAGGGGTAAAGGGATGCTTTTATGAAGACATCAGTCGGCAGGAGCAGGAGGAGCAATCAGGTCGCTGTCTCCTGCAATGCTTGAACTATACAGTGTGGCGTCTATCATGAAAAACTGAAACCACCACCAACTTCCTCTTCCCCTCCCCTCTTAGTCTGCCCTGATGATGTCCTGACCCCTCTTTCTTTTTTTAGTTCCCAGCTGCTGCCTCTGTGGTTCTTGCACTGAACAAGTATATTAAGTGTGTTTTCTAACCACACACCCCTTAACACAAACACACACAAACACCCTCTGTTAGTGGCATGTAATTTTAAAACTGTTGGAATTTTTTATTTTATTTTTTGGTGTACACTTGTTCCCCCCCTCTCTCTACGATTAATAAAATGCTCGATCGTTATTTGGCATCTCATTCACTTTGGGCTGGGGTGATGGGAACATAGTAAAAGTATTTAAGATAGGAGTGGGGGAACCTTGGGCCCGTGGGCCTGAATTCAGCCTTCCAGGCTTCTCTATCCATCCCTCAAGTTGCTTCACACACAAACTCCAGTTAGCCCTTCTCTGTATCCTCCTAGAGTGCTTTCACCTGTATGGAATGTGTGCTTGAGCAGTGGTCATGCCTCTTGCTCACCCAGATGGAGAAAGACGGAGGGCAGGAGAGATGTAGCAATTTCTGGCCTTTGCATGGCTGGAATGTAGCCTGCTGGGCAAAAAGTCACATTTGCTGCTTCACCCACTGGCCCCACACGCTCCTGGCATGCAGTCCCCAGCAGGGTGCCCACGACAGAACAAGGCTTTCCAGAAGAAACAGGTTCCCTGGCTGCTGCTTTAACGAGAAGTAGTTGCAGGAAGCCTATCGCTTCTAGGTTATAGCTCTGTATTTGTATACACTTTTGTACATTTCAGTTGGGCTTTGTGCAAGGGAAATCATCCTGCAGAATCGGGACCCAAGGCTCACAGGTTGTGAGCCCTAAGCACTAGAGAACAAATCCCTCTTCTCTATATAACAAGCTTCTGTTATCTGGAGAGCCTCAGGTTTCCTCTTGGTATTTGCCAACTACATAAACTCGGATATCGCTACTTTGCATGTCATCTTCTCTAGATGTCTTAATTATTTTTAGTGCCCCTTTCATTATCCCATCGCTGAACTACAGTTGACAGTTCCTGTTGTTGGAGAGGAGCTCAACAATGGAATCCAGCGAACAACCCGTACTGCAGCATTTTTGGAGGACTTCATTTCTAAGAATTGCAAGCCTCTTTCCAGATCTTGGCAGGATGGGAACAGTTGTGGTTGGGGGTTAGAAAAAGAGTGAATTGGGGCTTCCGGTCCCACCTGCCATAATGGAGGCAGCCCTCAGGACAGCAGGGGATTGGCAAACGAAAAACAAGGATGACAGCGTAAATCACCCTTGCAAATTCCCTCCAGAATGGGGAGAATGGGCTTCACTTGCAGTTTGTCTAAGTACCTGGCTCTCGCTCCGGCATGAGATGTGGGAGGCAGGGAGGCGCTGAGTGCAAAAACACCTCACCTGGTGAAAACCCTCCTACGCCAACATTAAGAAGCAGAAGTTCTCTGTTTAATTGGATGTTAAATTGGATTTAAAGTACTGGTGCATGATGGAAAAGTATTGCAGCAACATACTGTGGAATATGGGGACGCAGGTGGCGCTGTGGTCTAAACCACAGAGCCTAAGGCTTGCCGATCAGAAGGTCGGCGGTTCGAATCCCCGCGACGGGGTGAGCTCCCGTTGCTTGGTCCCTGCCAACCTAGCAGTTTGCTCCTGCCAACCTAGCAGTTTGAAAGCATGTCAAAGTGCAAGTAGATAAATAGGTACCGCTCCGGCGGGAAGATAAACGGCGTTTCCATGCACTGCTCTGGTTCGCCAGAAGCGGCTTAGTCATGCTGGCCACATGACCCGGAAGCTGTACACCAACTCCCTCGGCCAATAAAGCGAGATGAGCACAGCAAGCCCAGAGTCGTCCGCGACTGGACCTAGCGGTTAGGGGTCCCTTTACCTTTACTGTGGAATATACCAGCTACATGGATCAAAGGTTTGAATTGAGAGAAGATTTTCTTAGGAGTGAGAGCCGGTTGGGGAGAGGGAAGCCCACGTTTTGTTTAGTAAGTTTCTTTAATATAGGATTTGGCAACCCTCTCCGAAATATAAAAAGATTTACAAGTGAAAGGATGTTGGAGTAATACTGATATTAACAAGCAAAAATGGAAACTGATCTGAAATGAAAGGGTGAGGGGGAGCTCAAGTGTGACAGTATTGGAAAGGCAAGAGTAGTTCCCCTCCATTTAAAAACAACAGACAAGGGGGGAAAAGACTCAGATTTGTGTGTGCTACTGATGGAACGTAATCTAAGATAAAGTTTAATTGGGCCATAAATCTCTTGCTGGAAGGAAAATAATTTGGGGGCTGTGATAATAATGCTGCACAGATTCTGAGAGTTGGAAATGATTAAATTTTCAGCACGGTCGAAAAATGCCCACCTTTTCCTAGGCTGAGGGAAATGGTGAAGCGAGGGACGGAGAGATAATAAGACCTCTGAGAAACTTTAAGATTCAGTTCCGCCCCAAGCCAGGATGGGAGAAAACAACAGCTGGGAAGTGAAAGAGACAACAGCATATATGGACAGAAGGAATCTCCATGGATATAACAGTTTTCACACGCAGGGCAGGATAAAGATAATAGTTTGCGTTCCTCATTTGAAACCTTATAAATTTATATATTGTAACATCACGAATGGAAATCATTAATTATGTAGCTGCTGACTAAGGGATTATTATTATAACTAAAATGTAACTGACATTAAGATTATGGAACACAGTGACATAAGATCAGAAATGCACCCAAACCATGCTGGGAGTCACTTTAACTAAAATGTATTAATTGATAGTTGATTGGCACTTTGATAATGGTATAATTTGGGAATTAATTCTTATTATAATTTGGCTATTGTTGGGGGTATATTGGAAAACTAATTAAAAAAAATATTTTAAAAAACAGAGTGCAGCTAAAAAAGCCAATGCAATTCTGGGCTGCATCAATAGGAGTATAGCATCTAGATCAAGGGAAGTAATAGTACCACTGTGTTCCGCTCTGGTCAGACCTCACCTGGAATACTGTGTCCAGTTCTGGGCACCACAGTTCAAGAAGGAGTGAATTGGGGAAGGAGGGGGACGTTCTGTCCTTTAGACTAGTTTCTGAAGAACTATCCCTTTCTACTTTCCATGTACTCAGCTCTGTGTGTTCTCTCTGTTTCGCTGAGCAAATATTCTTTGCATCTCCCTTGGGAGGAGAGAGCTCTTTTAGAGCTGGAACAGCTTCAATTTCTGGAGGGGCTTTGATAACAAACAACTACTATTCCTTGGTGTCACTGCATTAAATTTTCAATTATTTAGCCCATTTTTCGTATTCTGGTCATGCTTTGGCAGAATGCTTGGAAGAGAGACTAACAGGTTTTGCCAAATGTCATTGTTAAGAGATAATAATAATTTTTTAAAAATCTGGCTATTATGCAGCTGGGCTTAATTTTCAGGCATCTGGCAGCAAAATTTAACATGTAGAGGTTAAGGCAAACAACTGCACCTGTTGGGGGAATTATGAGGATACTAGTAGATATGATGCCCGTTAAAATAACGGGCGCTAGAAGGTTAGTCTGCCCTGCGCCGCCATAGCCTCGGCCCCGGCCGCCTTTGCCCTCGGAGCATCTCGGAGCAGGAGCCGCCGCCGCAGCAGCCGCGCCGGCCACCCCCGCCCGCCCAACCGCTCCTTCCCGCGCGTCGCCTCACGGCCGCCGCTCCTCTGTCCCCTCAGCCATGTTCGCAGCCGCTCAGCTCATCCTCCCCAGCTCTGTGCGAGGCGGCGGCGCTGACCCAACTGATGACGCGCGTGCGCCGCCGCCGCCTCTCAGACACGCCCCCCTCTCCGCCCGCTCCAATCCCTGTGTCCCTGAGGCTCATGCACAGTAGCGCAATTCCACTGACACACGGACTGGACGCAGAGACACAAGGACTTTATTATATAGGATTCCACTGAGGAATGTGGGGTATTTTGCCTGAGAGGATCAGCAGGGGGGGAGAGCATAGGATATTTTGTCATGGATGCAACCCCCCACCACCACCTTCCAGCTGTTGACAGTGTATCTCGAAGGCTGTGCCCTAACACCAGTGATTAGTGCTTCTGAGCATGCACAAATTGCCTTCCCACTTGACCCTGAAGTCCGAAGTGAGGGGAGAGTTTCAGGGCCGACAATGTGACATAACAGCATTCATTCAAGAAACGGAAGTTATGAGTTGGTGTCATAACCAGAAACCCACCAAATGGTCCCCACTTAGCTTTCCAAAGACGAGCACAGGAGAAATCTGCAGCCTGAAACATATGCTTTATTGACAAGCGCACAAGCAGATCACGAGTGGAGGCAAACAGGCAAGTCTTCAAGGCAACAATCTCCAGAGCTACGTGGCCTTCAGCCTAAGGTGCTCTCCCTTCAAGCAACACTAGCTTATTCTCTCCCCACCCCCTTCCCCCCTAGGACCCTTTCAGCTGTAAAAGCGCTATCATATGCAGACCACCTGTCTCTGCGGCTCAAATTGCCCATTTAGGAACATCTACAGCCATCAAAGGAACACTTAAGGCCCTCTGGATAACAATCCCTGAGTCCAATTAGGCATCTCTGATAGACCATGCTGAAAGTCCCATTTGCAGTGCACAATGAGCTTGCAATATTCTAACCAGAGGATATGGAAAATGAGTGGACTCATTCTATGATTTCTAGACTCCAGCTCAGAGGGATAAGCTGTTGTCAAGCTGGAGGCATTACGGTTCTTTGTTCAAAACGGAGTTGAACTAGAGGACAGGAAATCCCAAAAAGGCATTTCTGAAGCTGCTTTCGGAAGTCTGGCCCTACTGCTTGTGTCACATGGAAATACAAACTTAGACTTGTTAGCTCTTAAAATTAATAGCTGTGGTAACGGGGCAAGGCTGGGGGTGGAGATTGTGGTTTTGTCGGATCTGGAAGTAGAGCCTACTTCAAAACCTCCCTATTCACAAAGAAATTTATATGTGTATATTTGAAAGCCAGTCTTGTTCCTTGCATTTCTGGCAACATCCCCTCCCCTTTCCCAAACCAGCCAGGTCAGTACTTTGCTGATTAATGGCATGAACTAATTCAACTGTGAAATTTAACAATTAATAATAAAAGTGTTACGGATTAGGGAGCTCCCTGCAAAGGGGAAAGGCTGGCACATGTTAAATCGCTGGGGCCTCTGCCTGTATTGAGATGCTGGAATAAATGTTACCAAGAACTCTGGCCACAAGTTTTAACAAAAGAATGAGTTTACTCGTGAGAATCTTTGGTAGATGTAGCGTCTTAGATAAGTGGATCAATGTGTACCCAAGTTTTCCTGTGTTTTTCTATGCGTTTTCTAAGACGCTACATCTACCAAAGATTCAAAAGAAACAGAAATTATATATTATTCACATTCTTTTCAAAAAACGAGCTGAAGAAGGCATCCGCTTCGAAACAGGGCCCTGTCCTGGTTTCCAGTTTTCGCATCATACATCTGATTCACATCTCAGAAGCCCTTGCTTCAACCTCCAAAAGACTTTTCATTGTGAAACTATTATTTTCGTTTAAGACTGTAATTCCTAACAGGATTGATATGAGATTTGAATTTACTCACGAGTAAACTTATTCTTTTGTTAAAACTTGTGGCCAGAGTTCTTGGTAAGATTTATTCCAGTGTATTTTGCAACAAGAACTCCAACTTTTTTACAATTATGTATTGAGATGCTGGCAAGCAGATATTCCTTTCACTGCAATGTGCCTGAGCAGCATGCAAATAATGGGACCTTCCCACTCTGCCTGGAGCCAGTCCTGAGACCTGTGGGTATAGGGTGGTAGGCAGATTGAATTAATAATAATTTAAAGGTACACAGGTGATTCTTCTTCCCCATCTCACATCCCAGCCATGCAGAGTTGGTACCAGCGGATTCTGGGAGGAGGAGCCTAAGCCAAGATGGCCCAGATCCTGGTTCCTTGGGGACCACTGACCTGGAAGCAGTGGTTCAGGCAAGCCTATTGCTGCAGATGCTTTAGCAGCAGAGCCCCCACTCCAATGCATTTGGCTTTGTCATTCAGCACCGAGAGTTCAATCTGGGTGCTGGCCAGAGGAGAGCTTTGGGCAAGATTCTCTGGGTAGGTCCTTGCTGATGTCACAGCTCTCTGTTTTCTGTGGGCCCAATCCAGAGGGAAAGATGAGCAGAGAGCGCCACTCCTTTCCCGCTGTTCATGGCCTCACCAGGAGCAGGTGAGCATGCAGTCACCAGTGGAGGCTCATTCATTAGGGCAAAGGATGTGCTGAACCACTAGCTTCCGCCTCCCCTTCGCCAACCCTTGCCTGCCTTACTTAACAACCCACCCCAGGGGTGACCCTGCCCATTAGCTTCCTCCTCCCAAGTGCTGTCCTTGCAGAACTCAGCAGCGAGGAGGATGAGGAGGAACGAACTCTGGGACGCTTGCTGAGAAAGCAGCGAAGTCTACAGTGTGGGCTGAGCCTTGCGACTCTTCAGACTTCCAGCTACATCTCTTTGCCGCCACCACAAACCGTGACAGAGACAAGGCACACTTGATGCATGATCAGAGCCAGCGCGTCCATTAAGGCGAACTAGGCAGTTGCCTAGGGTGCCAAAATGGAGGGGGCGCTGGCCAGCCTGCCTCTCGCCCCCCGCTGCCGCCCAGTGCTGCCCCAACCAGCGGCAAAAACCGCGGCGGCGCGGGGCGCCTGGCCGGGCAGGGGGCGGGGCACCGTACGTCATGCGCAATGACGTCACGTGGCCCGCCCCCTCGCCTAGGGCGCCAAAATCCCTAGCACCGGTCCTGCGCATGATGCCACAAATTGCTGCCTGCTTAAAACCCCATGCGGAGAAAAAAAGGAAAGCAAAAACTGCTTCTATCCTTGCTTGATAGAGCCCTAATGCCCCTGGTAGGTAGTGTTGCTTCTTATACACCCTCAAGTGATAAGGGGTGATGGGAGTTGTGATGCACCAAGCAGGAGGGGAAGCCGTTGGCAACAACCTCGTTTCTGGAGGGGGGTATCAGAGCAGGCCCAACAGGAATGGGCCCTACCATCGGGCAGAGTGAGGCAGCTGCCCTGGTTAGCAGTGGCAGTGAAGCTAGCCTGCTGCATTTCAGCAGCGGTGGAGGCTGCAGTCCCTCCCCTTGCTAGTATTTCAGTTCTCAGCTGCCACTTAGGTTGGGTTCTGTTCATGGGAACGGTCAGTGCAAAGTCATCTTGTCCCTTGGCGAAAGGCAGCAAAACGTCTCGGGCATCGCATGAGTCAGGCATCAGTTGAAGCAGAGACGGCAGGCACAGTGTCGACAGCAATGAGGTGGGCAGCGTTTCCTGTTACGGGTATGCAAAAGTCATTTCTTTTCATCTCTGTAAACATCAGTTTTGATGAGCCGGAGTCTCAAACAATCCCACAGAGATCTTGATTGGTAATCAAAATGTGCAGATGCCAGCTGAAGAGAAGTCACGGGGGGGACGGGGGACACAGTGTACAGAAAGGGTATTTATACTTCTCTTAAAGCAGGGTTTGCGAAGGCCACCAGCGATGTCAAGTGATTGAAAGAGCATTTTGAACATTCTCTCACGTTGCATGTAGGGCAGCCACCTTTATTCTGGCACAATACAGGACCGGGGGGTGGGGGTGTTGGAGGGAATCCCTCCCCCCAAGCTGGTGCTGAAGTGTCTTCAAAGCAATCCATTACAATCTATTTCAACCTAACAGGATGGCCTCTCTGGAATTTGTTGCACACATACATACACATGAATTTGTAAATCTGTCTGTGCTTGGCTATCCAGAGCTTAAACACATGACCTTTCACACAGCCTTTCAAACAGGTGCGTTTGCAGCGGCTCTCTTAACTTGGCACAGATTGAGAGAGAAGACCTGAAATACAGGACAAAACTCTATCAATACAGGACGTAGCGTTTCACATTGAAATACAGGGAAATCCTGTATTTATGCAGGACAGGCGGCAACCCTAGCTGCATGTGTTCAGAGCGTACAGGCAGCAGTTTCTTCTGTGATTATCAAGTTTCTAGCCCTCATTGTTGCAAGCAAAATGAAAACAAACAAACAAAAATGCAATCTGGGGATGTCAAAAAGCTGATACATTGGGGTTGCTGGTGTTTCAGGAAATCCAGTCATTATGCCAGTTCCCCATGACCCACCACCTCTTGATGAAAAAATCCTGTTCACACTTAATTGCCTTCCTCAATCCAGCTGCAGTAGATGCTCTTTCTACACCAGGGGTGGGAAGCTGGTGATGGTCCTGATGTTGCTGTACTACAGTTCCAATTATCTCTGAACATCAGGCATACTGAGTGGGGCTGATGGGCTGCAATGTCATCTTGAGGTACAATGGTGGTAATAATAATAATAATAATAATAATAATAATAATAATAATAATAATAGTAGTAGTAGTAGTAGTAGTAGTAGTAGTTCTCCCTGTCTGCACTACACACACACACACCCAACACTCCCTTATCTTTCAGTCAGCAGCTGGGTTGGGATGGAATTTTTGCATTCCCCCTCAATAAAAACATGTGCAATGGTCAGATAATTTGCTGGACCATGAGTTAGCTCAGCTGGTTAGAGTGTGGTGCTAATAAGGCCAAGATAGTGGGTTCGATCCCCTTATGGGCCACCTGTGTATTCATGCATTGCAGGGGGTTGGACTAGATGATGCTCAGGGTCCCTTCCAACTCTGTATTTCTATGATTCTATGACATGCCCCTGGGGATTTTAAAGAGACACAAGTAGACCAAATTTTAAAAATGAGGAAATTGCTTAAAAATCATCAAATGCACTTTGTGAAAAGAAATAACCCAAAACCGCAATAAAATAAAATAAAATAAAATAAAATAAAATAAAATAAAATAAAATAAAATAAAATAAAATAAAATAAATGCAGGTGCTGGTGCTGAATCAGTTAAGACAGATTTAAAAGCATTTTGAGTTAAAAGCATTCGGTCAAAGACTGTAGCTCAGGACTGAAGCAGTTGCCCTGAATGCAGCAGCTCCCAAGTTCATTCCCTGGCATCTCTACATAGGGTTGAGAGAGACTCCCTTTCTGAAACCCTGGAGAGCTGCTGCCAGTTAGTGCAGGCAATAGTGAGCTGGATGGGCCAATAGTCTGACTCAGTGTAAGGCAGCTCCGTACATTCCATGTGAGTGATTAAAAAGCACTCCCCCGCCCCAATTTATTGGTACACCATTAAGAAAAAAATAACTTTTTACGAAACACCTATAAAAACTGTAGATTGCACGCACTATTTTAGAAGAGGCACACACAAGGAAAGGGGGAGTTATGCAAGACAACTCCCTGCTGAATTATAGTTCTGTGTTATTTAGTGGGTAGTAGCAATTTTGTAGTCTTCGCCTCCAGCCTCCATCTTTGGCTGGCCATGGTCTAAAAGTGGGGCTCTCCTGCTGGGCCCAACTTCACCACAAAGCAGCGACGTGGCAGGTTTCCACACTACAGAAAGCTGGTCCGACACCCTGTAAACTAAATGTTCTCAAGTTGTGGTTCATAAACCATTGGTGGTCCATCAGCTCCATCCAAGTGGTCCATGGGAAAGTTGCAACAGGGTCAAGAAGATCTACAGCACTTCATTTTTCCAGGGATGGCAATGGAGGCTATTTTGAGCAGCATCTTCAAGAACAAATGCAGAAGCAGGCTAATTCCTGAATAGGATCCGAGGGTAAAGCTGGCGAATGTCACACCCAGCTTTGCAGAACTTGGCTCGCTAAAACAGGGGTGGCCGTTGCATTAGAGAGGCAAGGATGTAGTTCCCAATCTGGTTGCCCTCCAGATATTGTTGTCACTACAGCTTCCATTGCCCCTGACTGTCCACCATGTTGGCAGGTTCTGATGGAAATCGGAGCCATAATGATATCTGGAGGGCGTCAGGTTGGGGAATGCTGCCCTGGAGCAAGTCCAATTGATCACAATAGGACTTAAATCTTAGTAGATATGGATCGGGGCATACCAAGGGGTTGGTAAGGTTGGTCCCCACCAAGGATGCAGGCCCGGGGGTGGGGGCCACAAAAATCATGCCTTGCCACTCTGGCTCAGAGTGGCTGAGTCCACCCGCCCATCTGTGTGCTCTCCAGGCTGCTCATCTGCTTCTCTGGGTGGCCAGGCAAGGCACACAGGCTCATCTGGGTGCCTTGGTGAAGGAATTTGGCTGCTGGCATGGGCAATCACAGAGCAGACCTGACCCCAACGGCCATGGAGGAATTCACTGGTGGAGCGAGCAAGCGTTTTGAGTTTCTGGTTCATGGTCTCTCCCAGTTTCAGAGGTGCCAATACAGCTCCTTTCCAAGGGTACAAGGGATGAGGCTCCTTGCCAAGGGAGCTCAGGTAGACCTCTTGGCAGGATTACACAGCACACTGGTGATCAGGACTAAGAGGCATCGAGGAGGGCTGAGAAGCCCCAGGTTGGCAGAGTTGTGTGCATTTAGCAATGCTCACAACACAAGGGCGGAGTAAAATGTCTTACCTTGTGTCAGGGACTGGCTGGACAAAGCCAGGGACTGGCTGGAGTGGTGGGAGGCACCAGCCGGGGAACCCCCAAGGGAAACCCCAGAGGAAGAAGGCTCAGAGCCTGGGAGTTGGTGGTGGGACACTAAAGAGAGGTCAGCAGGAGAAGGCAGGGCTGGATGCTGAAGGGGCAATGGAGTTTAGTGAGCAGGGAGAGCCAGTGACAGGAAGCAGTTCAGACTCCAAGGCTGAAGCAGAGGAGGGGGGGGGGGTCAAGAGGCTGCTGAAGAATCCAGAGAGTCTGCTTCTCCTGCTGTGACAAGCTCTCTTCCCCCCTGGTCTCCAAGAACACACAGAATAAAGAGGAGGGCAGAGACCAGAGGTGTGCAGACACAGTTTGAGACCGCTTGGGAAACATCTGGGAGAGGAGGAGCCTTAGAAAGGGTGGGAGACAGGGACCTTCAGTCCTGGCAACTGCTCCATAGAGGCAAGATTTGCTGGGAAGGGTTGCTGAGTTGTCTGCCGTTTCCTTGAATAAAGAGTTGACTTTACTGGCAAGGGAGCCTTGTGTCTTTCGTGCTGACCTGTGCCTGACTCCAGCCCTGACACCTTGTGAGTCTCAACCTTATTTTTAAAATGTCCAGTTTCTAGCCCTTGTGATTGCATTTAAAAAAAAGGCTTGAAGATGGATGAGCAATATCTGGGGAAATCTCAGGATTCAAGAAAGGGAAGCCTGAGCAGGATTTCTAATTGTCAGAGGTGAGCTTTCATTACCTAATTCCTTGTCCCTCCTTATAACGAGCAGGAATAGGATAATTCTCCTCTCTTTTTAACCGCGAAAAAGACGTATGTCAGTTTTGCAGAATTGAATATAGGCTGCAGAATCTCACTGCAAGGGACCTTGCTGCAGAATGTTGTTATATCAAAAAGCACAGTATACACAGGTCTGTGTTTAGGGATCCTCTCCAGCTGCACAGTCAATGGAGCACTGTGATGAGATACGGTGACTTTAAAAAGAAGAGTGCCTTCTCTGGTTTCTGCAACACTGGCAGTTGCTTATCTCAAACACTGGTGGCCACTGGTGCCTCTTCAAAAGCTGTCTTGAAGACCTGCAGCAAGGACCTCCTCACTGCATCCTTGAACTCCTGCCCCACAAAGACATAGAGCAAGGGGTTGATGCAGCTGTTGAACAAGGCCAGGCACTTGGAAAGAGGGATGGCCACCAGGTGCATAGCATCTGGAACAGCATCCATAGAGATCCTTGCCAGAGCCAGGGCATGGTAGGGCAGCCAGCAGAGGAAGAAGCAGAAGACCACCCTGGTAACCACCAAGAAGGGCTTGCTGGACTTGTTGAGCTTCTTCTTGTGCATGGTCACCACCAGGATGGTGTAGGAGATGGAGATGACCAGCAAGGGCAGGAGGAACTGGTAGAGAAAGATGCAGATGGTGAGGACTTCTGCTTCCTGCCAGTCCTGGAAGATGTCCAGGTTGTTGCAGGAGCTCCGGTTATTCTTCTCCACTGAGATCTCAGTGAAGAAGTAAGAGCTGGGGACGAAGAAGGTGAGGGAGATCATCCAGAGGAGCCCACAAGTCCCCCATGTGAGGCGCGGGGTCCGATAGTTCTGGCACCAGACGGGGGCCACCACCAGCACGCAGCGGTCCACGCTGATGGAGCTGAGTAGCAGGACACCACTGCACACACTCAGCCCAAAAAGGCAATTGGCCACCTTGCAGGCCACTGAGCCAAAGGGCCAGTGCAGGTCCAGGGCCAAGTTCAACACTGTGACAAAGATCAGGGAGGTGGTAGCCAAGTCAGCCAAGGCGAGATTGAAGAACCAAATGGTGTTGGAGGTCCAGCGGAGCTTCCAGCCGGTGACCCACAACACTATCCCATTCCCGGTCACCCCAGCCAGGAAGATGAAGCTGAAGATCACCCCAGTGATGATCTTTACAGTGCTGCGCACAGTGGCTTCCTCCAGGAGCAAAGAGGATGAGGAGACATTGCCTGCTGGGCTTGTTGACATCTCCCTGCCAAAGAGAGAAGGAGAAGGAGAGAAAACCCATTTAGCATTAATTATAATTTTTATATAGTGCCATCACTTATGTTGGGGTGGAGAGCACATTGGTTGGGCTCCAACTCCCATCAGCCCTAGTCAGTGTGGCCAAAGGTCAGAGATGATAGGAGTTGTTGCCCAGCAACAGCTAGAGGGCCACAGGTATCCCATCCCTGTACTGTACTAGTGTATCATGGATGGCCAAACAGCCACAGGTGGAATAGGTCATGGGTTCCCAAACTGTGGTTCATGGACAACCAGTGGTCTAGGAGCTTCATTCAGGTTGTCCACAGTGTGTGGATTTGTGGTTGAAGAAAAGATTGGTTTTGATTGTATTTTTTATTGCTTCTTCCATTTCTTATATTGTATTTTACGGCAATGCAATCTGAATTCTATGGAATGCAATATTTAAGAAATAAAAGAAGCAACAGTAATGCAATTAGAATCATGCAGCATCTAGCACATTACAATTGTTACAAAAAGGCAGAAATAGTGATCCACCAATACCGTCTGCAATTGTGAAGTGGCCTGTGGGGAAAGGAGGTTTGAGGACCACTGGAATAAGTTGTAGTGGTTTGACGTTCCCCCTGGATCTATGGGCCCGGATGTGGCACTGAGCGGGACATGAGCTTGTCCCTTGCTTTCCTGCAGCACATAGTTAAAACTATGGAATATGCAGTGATGGCCACCAGTTTGGATGATGTTAGACGGGGATTAGACAAGATCACGGAGGGTACTAACCATGGTGACTATGCTCTATGTCCACTGTCAAGCGTCAGCATACCTATGAATGCCTGAAGCTGTGAATCACAGGAGGGCAGAGTGTTGATGCCCACGGGTTCTCCTTGCAGGCATCCCCAAAACATCTGGTTGGCCTCTGGGAGAATAGGAGGCTGGACTGCAGGGGCCTTTAGTCTGATCTGGGAAGGTTATTCTTAAGTTCCTGTGCTGCATGCTCCTTGCAAAGCCACATAAAGGCTAAGGGAGCTGTCCAGGGTTAGGTGCTGTAATTTTCCCAATAACAGCACTTTCTCATACTCTGGACTTGGGGTACATGAGGTCCTTGACCATCACTGCACCACCTAAATGATAAGCACCATCAACTTCATCATTATTTTGGGCAGGGATAAAAGGGCGACAGGGTGTGTTCTGCATCCTCGCTGCAGCTTTTCAACCCCTCCCCCCTCTTTCTGTTCACAGCCACTCTATGCAATGCAAGAGTCTTGCAAACTCCGTAAAATATGAATCAATATGTTGTGAGCTGGGAATACTTCCTCTATCAGTAAGAGCATGGCTGCGAACCTTGAAATATTGGATCTTCCTACATTATAGAGCCCTAACTCCTAATTCTCTCCTTTACTATCTCTTAAGTGATAATGTAATGTACAATCTATCATTGATTTGTAGGAGAAAATTGAACTTAATAGGACTTAATTTAACTGACTTTGAAAATTCGGACTCCAAATATATTTGGGAAATTATCAGGAAGAAACTTATAGAAAACAGTGTTCTCTCCACTCTTGAGGTTGCAAAGTGCAGCACTTGTTCTCCTCTCTATTTAAATCTCCCGTTGTGTAGAGATTTTCAAAAGGGATACATGGCAAATTTGAAGAATCATGAAATGTGTAGACTGTTTATGTTAGCCAGATTCAATATGTTCCCCTCTATGATGGTGAGAGGAAGATATTTAGCTCTCCCAAGATTGGAGCGTCTCTGCAAATGTAGCAAACAGGAACCAGATACTTTGGAGCATATTTTCTTTTCTTGTGATTTTGGCATTTATGCAAGAAGACAATTACTAGAGACCTTACAACACGACAGGCTGATTTCTATGCCTCCAACGGTACAGAACCTGCTTTCGGACAGTAATGATCAAATTACTCTTATAGTAGCTGAATTTTTGAGTGCTGTCCATATAGAAAGACTGGGCCATTACAAAGAGATTTAGTGGCCCTCCATGTACTCAGCCACTAAGGTGGCTTGTAAGAAGCCAGAGTAGAATAAGGAGGGATATGGGTGGGTGGTCCTTCTAGCTTTTGCTATAGTATGTTACATGAAAATGCAGACAATAAGACACAGCACACCCATGCTCTCTTATCTTGTCTTGATCATAGTCATATGGTGTACACATGAAAAAAACCCACAAGAGAATTAAGATTAACATTTTTGTTTGATCCACCATGCATTCAGCATATTGGTAATTAATTGAGGGATCTTATCTCTCTCCTCTCTTTCTTGTTTCCCTTTTGTAAATTTGTCCTTATGATTTGAAAACTTCATACATACACACACACACACAGACAGACAGACAGACATATATACACACACACACACACACATATATATATGGAAAAAGAAGGCAGACTTACAGGGGGTTGGCTAAGGGCAGACTAAGATTGGTGGGGCAGTGCCCAGTTCACCCTATTGGACTAAGCCTCCTCTAGGATCTACGAGTGAAGGGGGGGGAGGTTGCCCGACTGGAGGGGGCAGGATTTCTGGGTTTTCATCCAAAGGATAACCCTGTACTTCCTTTTCAGTTCTGTTCCACCACCACTCCTTTCTCCCACCCACCCCCACCCTATGCAATTACTTTAAATATATATATATATATCAGTAAATGAAATTCTCAAGGGCAATCTCAGTTGCTCTGGTTACAGCACAACTTCTTTCTAGCTGGGACTATTACGCAGAGCCGAGGGGAGGGAAGGAGGGTGAGCAGGAGGGCAGCTTGGATGAATGAAGCACCATTCAAAGCAGCATAAGGGGTTGTAGAGATGTTCTGTTGCCAAGAGATGGGAAGAGGCAGAGCAAGCAAAGCTGCCATGGTGGGAGTTGGTCAGTGATGACATGTGCCGCACAAGCCCTCATGGAGGCAGACTGTTCACCTGCACCCAAACCCCACAGTGCCGCTCTCCCTAAATTCAACATTCATGTTGAAGGCAAACATGTAAGGAATATGTTAATGACGTAGATCGGGGGAAAGGTGCTGGTGGATCTAATCTCTCCTTTCAGATTTGCAAGAATGTAGAAAATCCTGAGGGCTTTTTTGAAATCATAGCACATTTTATTTATATTTATTTTCTGCATTCACAACCCACCTTTCCTTTAAGGAACTCCAGGTGACATAAATGATTCTCTCTCTCCTCATTTCATCCTAACAACCCTGTGAGGTAGGGTAAGTGACTGGCCCAAAATCACCCTGTTTGCTTCCTGGCTGTGTGGAGATTTGAACCCTGGTCTTCCAGGTCCTAGTCCGACACTCTAACCACTACACCACACTGAATGTTCAGCTTGTAACATTGTTAATAGGGTTCAGAGTTCAGTTGTGCAATGATGATTTTGATGGTGGCGGGGGTATTAATATAACTATTCTCGAATCCAGAATTTTGGCATTTCAGATTTGGAGGAGAGAGAGAAATCTGCTGGATCTCTATCGGATGAGAACTTAGGTTTTCGGCTCTGCTTATTGCATCCCTGCTGGAGATCACCATCTGTATGCAATCTTGTTATGCAACACTCCTGCGGCTGTATAAATAACATAGCTATTGTTGCGTCTGCCCTGCTAGGGACGGCTGTAACCTAGAAGCTCTCCGCGTGTGGGTGGTACGCATTGTGCAACGGCAACCTTTCTCAAAACTCATTCCAGCTGCTGTTTAAATGCCCAGAGGCATATAACCTGGAAACAGCAAAATAAAAAAAAGGTATGCCGGTAGCTGGGGGTTGCAAGACCACCATTTTTTACTAACCCTGTTTACTAACTGTTAACAGCAGCCCAGCACAGAAGTTAAGCAGTTGAAAATTCCACACACTCTGTGTCAGGGAAAACTGTTCTCAACCGACTTTGTGTATTGAGTACAAAAAGCCAGGCCAGTGAAAAGAAAAGTCACCAGTCTGCAGGAGATTTTGAAAACGGCACCTTCCCCCCGTTTCATGATGATATATGAAAAAGGAACTGGACCATCATTTTGCAGCAAATGCCCATGTTTACATTTTGCGCCCTATTACTTTAACATCGACTTCGTTGGACTGGTCATGTTGTTCGGATGCCTGGATTGTCGTCTTCCAAAGCAACTACTCTATTCCCAATTTAAGAATGGTCAGCGTAATGCCGGTGGACAACAAAAGAGGTTTAAAGATGCTCTCAAGGCAAATCTTACAAAGAATGTACTGAAATGTTGCTGTCTAATAAATATAAGTGTGTACTCGTGTGGGGTGGGGATGTAGTATAAACACCGACAACTGGGAAACACTGGCCTGCGAGCGCTCCAATTGGAGAACAGCCTTTTCCAAAGGCATCACAGACTTTGAAGAAGCAGGAATTCAGGATGAAGGGTAGAAACGAGCTAAGAGAAAGGCACGTTTGGCAAACCTTCACCGTGATCAACTCCCGCCCAGAAACCTATGTCCCCACTGTGGAAGGATGTGCGGATCCAAAATTGGCCTCCACAGTCACTTACAGACACAAGAACAAACTTAGTTGGTCTCTAAGGTGCTACTGGAAGGAATTTTTTTATTTTATTTTATGACAGACCAACACGGCTATCTACCTGTAACTGTTAAGACCTCATGGAAGACACTCTTACTCGGCTACCAGTGATGATGATGATGATGATGATGATGATGATAAAGAAGAAGAAGAAGAAGAAGAAGAAGAAGAAGAAGAAGAAGAAGAAGAAGAAGAAGAAGAAGAAGACTTTTGCAACTGGCTACCTACTAGAATCGCACTTCGTGCCATGATGTTGATGGCAGCTAGGCACAAGGGCAGGAATCTGCAGGCTGCCAGATATTGTTGGACTACAATACTGTCGCCCGACAAATACATCATATTCATTTAGTAAGGCCTTTAATGTCATGGCACCGCTAATGTGGAGCTACGAAATTAGACAGGCACGTCCAATTCTGATATTTCACCCAGCGGTCTGGCTGGATATAACGCACCTTCCTTCATCGTTTACAAAGGCAGCACAGAACAGAGTTAGCGGGGTGCATCTCCGTAGAGAACTAAGTAGGGGAAGATGACTGTCTCCTTTTGCGCTTCGCTTGTCCGTTCGTGTCAATAACTACGGCCGAAATTCCAGGGTCCGCCCCCCCCCCGCTCGCTAGAAAGCGAAGCGAAACCCCAAGAGCGCGTTTGCCCCTTCAGAAGCGCGCAGCAATCCCTTTCTGCTTCAATATTTCCGGCACCACCTAAAAGGCAGGAATTCTTTACATTTCCATGGAGCGCGGAGAGAAGTCGGGGAAGTGATCAGGCCAAGCAACGGAGGGCTTGCAGCGCGAGCTGGAACTGTTCAAAGCGCAGCGTGCCGCCTCTTTTTTTAAAGCTTCCTTATTTATTAAAACTTGGGAGAAAATGGGAAAGGGGATTCTTATTGGTGCATGAAGGCAGGTGTTCAACCGGTGTGGTTTTTCTCAGCATTCCCTCCTCCATGGGGGGGGGGGAGCGCGATCTGTTGAACTATGCTGCCTCTTATGCCTGGATTGCTCAGTTGGCTAGAGCGTGGTGCCGATAACGCCAAGGTTGCAGGTTCAATCCTCGTATGGGACAGCCGCTTATTCCTGCATGGCAGGAGGTTGGACTAGATGATCCTTGGTGTCCCTTCCAACTCTGATTCTATGTCGCCACCGGGGGTAGGTACGGTATGTGTGCCAATACTGTCTCTCTGTGGACGGCGCTCGGTTGCGCAGGCAGCGGGCGGGGCACACCTCGCCCCTGCTATTCAGCCCCAGTTAGCTGCCTTCAAGCGGGCGTCTCCTTCTGCACGAGGCTCATCAATCAACCTACCCGCGACGGGACGGGAGATCTGCAGGCAGACTCGCCCGCTCCCATTCCTGCGCCCTCGTCCCCGGTGGCGACGGCGGGAGGTTTGCTAATAATGACGGATTAGGATGAGCCAGCCGGCCCCGCGGGCCGCTTTGGGACACCGGAGTCGTCGGGGGAGCGCAGGGCCACGTGCTCCTGAGCCGCCAAGGCCCATTAGGCGCGCTAATTGATGCGCGCCCAGCTGCTTCGACGCACGCACAGCTAACAAACGCCAGGCGCGCCGCCGGCGAGCTGTTAATTCATTAAGCGCTTTCTCTCCAGACAAGGCGGAGGAAAGAGTTGGCCCGGGAGGAAAAGGTTTAATCGAGGCTTGAGAACACAGCGCGACGCCCTCCGATTTATTAACTCCCGCTCTGACCACTGGACGCCACTCCCGTTACCTTGGTGAGAAGACGAAGAAGGGATCTCGATCCTTGGGACTTTTCGTCTTAAAGCCGTATCCCTACCTCCGCCTTCCCTTTAGTAAGAAGGGTATCCGCTCCGCCTCCAATATCTGTTGCCTAATAAAATCTAATTATATTATTACACTGATCAGTGTTGCTGGGCAGAAAAATCTTGCGCTGCTTAATTTTTCCGCGGGAAAGAAAATTCCCTTTTATAAGTTCATTAGTAACCATGAGTGGGTGCCAGCTGTGAATACAATATTAGGCAAGCTTTGTACTTTCAAAGTGTTTAGCCTAAATACAAGTAAAATAAACCTTGTTAAATTAGATTACTCTAGGGCCAGGTAACCAGGATAGTGCTCTCCAGATATCAGCCCCAGCCAGTAAGTGTCAGAAATTATGGGAGTTCAATAATTAAGCAGAAGTAGTAAATATTTAAAGAACCAGAAGGGGAAGTTGAGGGAAGTCAAGGGGGGGGGTTCTTTTTCTTTTATATGACAAATGTTATATTGTGTTGTTTGATTGAATCTAAAACTGTAAAAAACCAATAAAATCTTCAAAACAAGGAAAAGAAATTATGGGAATTCAACATCATCTGAAGGGTCCACGTTGGCTAACCTTGTTTTAGGGCATCCCCCCACCCCCGATGCAAACTGGTTTGTTTCTGATTTGTTACACTATGGAAATTATCCTATTTTGCATGACAATATTATCTGGGCATTTTCCCAGTTCAAAATTTTCCTGAAAACCTGCATTGCTGACATTTATATCCCTCCCTTTTTCCAAGGTGCCCAATTCAAGGTGGTTATATTGATGTACAAAGCATGCCAGTGCAAGTAGATAAATAGGTACTGCTGTGGCAGGAAGGTAAACGGTGTTTCCTTGCGCTCTGGTTTCCATCACGGTGTTCCATTGTGCCAGAAGCGGTTTAGTCATGCAGGCCACATGGACCGGAAAGCTGTCTGTGGACGAACACCAGCTCCCTCAGCCTGAAAGTGAGATGAGCGCCGCAACCCCATAGTCACCTTTGACTGGACTTAACTGTCCAGGGGTCCTTTACCTTACCTTACCTACAAAGCCGCAAAACAGCTTGCGTCCCAAACAACTGAAGGAGTGCCTCCACACATACAGAGCTGCCCAAATGTTAATGTGAGTGGGGGAGACTCTTGCTGATGGTACCACAATCCTCTGGGATCCCAGGGACAGTGGTGCACGGGAGAGAGCCTTCTCTGTGGTGGCCCCTTGCAATGGAACTCCCTCACTTCAGCGAGCCACTTGGCACTTTCATTGTACTCTTAGGACTCAGTTTCATCTTGTCCTGCTGCTTTCACACGCAGGGAAAACCACTCTTTAGTGCTCAATTGGAGCAAACAACAATTCGAGTTTTCTCTGGATTGACATTTGCTCCGATTTAGTGCTAAAAAGTTGGTTTCCCCCAGGAAAGGAGTGGTGTGAGGGGAAAACCACTTGGACCTCTGCCTAGACAGCTTGGGTGATATATACTCAGAGTCAAGTGTGAATTTCATGCTCTTTATTCAGCTCATAGTAGCAAGGAATGAATCTTTCCCCAAAACGTCTGCTATATATACATTATTTACACAATGGGCCCCACGTGATTGGCTAATTCCGGGCTACTCCTGTAGACCAATCAGGTTGCAGATTCACTTCATCCAGGAGCCTGATTGGCTGCTCTTGCAGGCCAATCAGGTCGCTGATTCACTTCCACCTGGAGCTGGATTGGGTGGCTCCTGCGGACCAATCAGACTGCTGCATTCTGGATCCTATTGTTCTAGGATTCAGCTCAGTACATAACATTGGGTCAAGTGGGAAACTGCTTAGATCTGTGCTTCCCCTCCACTTCTGCACTCTAGTAATTTCTGTGTTGTTCTAATTACAGTTCTAAGTGACGTTTTAGTGATATACAATGTTTGAGTCAGGGCTTTTTTTCAGCCAGAACTCACTCCAGAACTCAGTTCCAGCACCTCTCAGGTGGGCGCCATTGCCATTATAAGAGAAGAAGGAAGGCATTCATGGTGAGATTCCTGCATTGCAGGGGGTTGGACTAGATGATCCTCGGGGTCCCTTCCAACTCTACAATTCTATGATTCTCTCTCCATTTACACTGCCTCAAGCAGCAGCGTACCAAACAGAGCAGAAGCTGCTCCACATACTGTAGAATTCCTATACGGAGAGCAATTTACCTGCAGGGAACAGAATTAACCCCCCAGGTGTGAGAGTCCCCCTCCCCTACACACACACAGCAGACAGTTTCCCTGTGTGGAAATGCTTTACGGGCAGAAATTTTGTGGCCTGTGAAGTTGCTCTTTAGAACAAGCATTGAAGGGTCCCAAGATCTAGGGAAGAATTGTGGCCTCTTTGCCTTAAAGGTAAAGGGACCCCTGACCATTAGGTCCAGTTGTGACCGACTCTGGGGTTGCGGCGCTCATCTCGCATTATTGGCCAAGGGAGCCGGTGTACAGCTTCCGGGTCATGTGGCCAGCATGACTAACCCGCTTCTGGCGAACCAGAGCAGCGCACGGAAACGCCGTTTACCTTCCCGCTGCAGCGGTACTAATTGATCTACAGTGGTACCTCGGGTTAAGTACTTAATTCGTTCCGGAGGTCTGCTCTTAACCTGAAGCGTACTTAACCTGAAGCACCACTTTAGCTAATGGGACCTCCTGCTGCCGCTGCACCGCCAGAGCATGATTTCTGTTCTTAGCGGAGCTCTTAACCTGAAGCGTACTTAACCTGAAGCGTACTTAACCCGAGGTACCACTGTACTTGCACTTTGACATGCTTTCGAACTGCTACGTTGGCAGGAGCAGGGACCAAGCAACGGGAGCTCACCCCGTCTCGGGGATTCGAACCACCGACCTTCTGATCGGCAAGCCCTAGGCTCTGTGATTTAACCCACAGCACCACCCGCATCCCTTTGCCTTAGATTTCCTTTAAAAATAAATGAAAGGAGAGAATGGATCCTCCATATTCAGAATCAGTGTACCCTTGTGGAATGCTAGGTGGAAACAAAGAACAAGGGGTTCCAATCACTTTCTTGCCTTGATTGTGAGTTTCTCAAAGACACCTGACTAGTCATTGTTGAAGGCAAAGCATCAGGCAGCATGGACTTTAAGTCACATCTAATAAGATGATTTATATAGAGTTCCTTTCGGCAGCAATCACATACTCATTTACCTGGGAATAGGTCCCACTGAACTTACTCCTGAGTAGACATGTATAGGGATTAACAACCCAAACACTTATGTCCGCCTGTGCCTCAGTTTTCCCATCTATGAAACGGTCCTATTACCACCTGCTATCTGTGGTCATGTTACAGCGCCAGATTTCTAACTCCCCAAAGCACCCCCAAAGGTAAGGGAAAAAATACACCTGCGTGTTAAAAAGATGCATCTTATATATCCTTTTCTAGCACAGGGGAGTGTGTGCATGATCATGTATGGAGAGGGGAAAAGGAGGAAGACCGAACACTGTTTGTACCCACTTTTTTAATTTGGACCTAAATCCACTGAAAGAGATGGTTTTACAAAGTGGGATCTCTCCGCAGTTATGGTTTTAAAAAGGCAATTACTCTTTCAATAATTCGGTGGATAGGGCTTTAGAAAGGCTTTTGTCGTCAGATTGTTAATTATTATCCATCGTTAGAAACAGGTGGTTTTACAAAGTTCCGTAGCTCCTTACGCATGAAAAAGGCAATTATTATTATTATAATGACAAGTTCGGTGGAGATGGTCTTGGAAAGGCTTTTGTTGTGACACTGGTTAGTCATGTCCGCTAACTTCAGTGGGTCTACTCTGAGTAAGACTAGCATGGAATACAACCCATTATCTCCCCATCACCATCCTAAGGAGCTGGTGTATAAGAGAGAAACGAGGAGGAGAAAATCCCTTTGGGGATCAAGCTGTCTTACCTTGCTGCAGGTGTTGTCAGCCTCTTCAACAGGTTAGAAAGGTAGTGAGTTCTGGCCGCCGCCTCCTCCTCTGTCCATCTGCCGGCAGAAGGTGTGGGTGATTTTCTGCTAGCTCCAGAAGAAGAGTGGAAGATGCTGTTTGATCCAGACCCAGTAGGATGACCTGAGCCCAGTGCTGTGGGCAATGAAGCTGATGCTCCGTCTGTTACAGAAAAGCCCCCAAGTACTGAGTGTTAGAGAAGCGGATTAGCTGTTCCCTGCAAGGTGATGCGGGGCTCACTTGTATATCTTTGTCTTTCTGTGCGTGAGGGAGATGTGGAGCGTGCGAGACACGGGGAGAGAGCACGAGAGCAAGTGCTGGAGCTGGAAGGAGCAAGCCGGTCTATAAGGTAGCAAGAAACTCAGCTGCCCAATAGAATTGATGCAATAGGGAGCGGGGGTGTCTCCCTTGCAGACAATGGATGGGTTAATGCAGCCCCCCCTCCAACGCAATGCTCTCCAGCTGTTTTGGACTACAACTCCTGCCTGCAACAGCCAGCATGGCCGATGGTCAAGGGTGATGGTTCGTGCCTGAAAAACCTGGAGGGCCCCATGTTCAAAGGAAAGAAGAAAAGCTGTGCTACTGCAACCCCGTTTCCAGCTCTTCCTCTCTGCCTTTTCCTCTCTTGCAGCAGCACCATGGCGATGAACAACCCTGGACTTAAAAGAAGGATGCAACACAGGTTCAAGTGACAGTTCAGGCATTAGCTTGCTGTCTGATAATCTGAGTGATAGTTGTTGTCAGTGGTGTCGCAAGGGGGTGGGGGTGGGGGAGTGCGCCCCGGGTGCCATGACTGGAGGGGTGACAAGAAGGCACCCCGCGGGATGCTCGCCCTGCCACCCCTGGGCGCAGTGGCGTGAGCAGCCTGCATGTGGAGGATCCTCCGTTCGTGGCTGCAGCCGCAAGCAGAGGATCCCACCACCGTCTGTACGGCATTTGAGTGGCGCTGGCGGAAAACCGGTACGTACAACACATGCGCGGTGTCACACGCATGCGCTGTACGTAGAGATGCCGCACATGCGCTGTACATAGTGGTTTGCCGCCGGAGCCAGCCGAGCACCGTACGAATGGCGGTGGGATCCGTCCGCCGCCGCTGCAGCCGCAAGCAGAGGATCCTGCTACCGTCCCTACGGTGCTTGGGTGGCGCGGCGGCAAACTGCTACATACAGCGCATGTGCGGTGTCACATGCATGCGCTGCACGTAGTGACGCCGCACATGCGTCGTACGTAACAGCACGCACATGTGTCGTATGTAGTGGTGCAATGCGTGCACAGCCGGCGGTTTGCCCCGCCCCGGGTGTCAGTTAGCCTTCGTTCGCCCCTGGTTGTTGTTGCTATTGGAGGCATGCAGGGGAGGTGATGAAAAAGTTAACAATATGTCATTATCTTGCAGCTGGATGACACCACCCTGTTGATAATTTTATAGCCTCCCTTTCGCAAACAGACCACTTACAACAGGCATAGGCAAACTCGGCCCTCCAGATGTTTTGGGACTACAACTCCCATCATCCCTAGCTAACAGGACCAGTGGTCAGGGATGATGGGAGTTGTAGTCCCAAAACATCTGGAGGGCCGAGTTTGTCTATGCCTGACTCACAATATGAAACCACACTGAAATGCAGACAGAAAAGAAATGATATGATGATATCCTGGATAGCTCAGTTGGCTAGAGTGCGGTGCTGATAATGTCAAGGTTGCAGGTTCAATCCCCATATGGGACAGCTGCATTGCAGGGGGCTGGGCTAGATGACCCTGAGGGTCCCTTCCAACTCTACAATTCTATGATATTGGGCAAATCACACTTTTACAGGATTGCTGTAAGGGCCAGTGGGCTAACTCGGCCCAGTATACCTGAAGGAGCGTCTCCACCCCCATCGTTCTGCCCGGACACTGAGGTCCAGCTCCGAGGGCCTTCTGGCAGTTCCCTCACTGCGAGAAGTCAGGTTACAGGGACCAGGCAGAGGGCCTTCTCGGTAGTGGCATCCACCCTGTGGAACGCCCTCCCATCAGATGTCAAGGAAATAAACAGCTATCTGACTTTTAGAAGACATTTGAAAGCAGTCCTGTTTAGGGAAGTTTTTAATTTTTGATCTTTTATCGTGTTTTTAATATTCTGTTGGGAGCTGCCCAGAGTGACTGGGAAAACCCAGCCAGATGGGCGGGGTATGAATAAATAAATAAATAAAATTATTATTATTATTACTACTACTACTACTACTACTACTACTACTACTACTACAACAAATTGCATTATCGTGGCACCAAAATACTTTTTCTTGGCTACAATAGACTAACACAGCTACCCCTTTGGAAATGTTAAATATGTGGAAATTCACATGCAAGCTTTTGAGCTACACTGGCTTCAGAGTAATCAAAAGTTGCCTGGAAGGTTCTATGTAAAACTCACCTTTTTCTCCATATGAAGTCTCCTGGGCCTTTAACAACCACTCAGCAGGCAGAAGTTTAACAGGTACAGCTTTTCCTGCTGTGATCGCAATTTTAGTGCTGGAGAAAACTTCGGTTCTTGAAATTCTGGCTGCTTTTGAATGCTCAAGAGCTTAAGGGGGGGATGGTAACACCCACTTCCCACATAAACATTTTGCACAAACCACTTCCTGACATTTCTTCCTTGCTCCTGTACTACCATGCTTGGGGTGTTAATAGTGGCCTCCTGACAGATCATGGTCTACAACAGGAAACAGAGGCAGCCCTCTTTGAGAAAAGGGATGGCCTGTAAGTAAAGGAGGACTGTTGTCTTTTCCCCTCACAAAAGCAACTTGCTCTTTTAACAGATGCCTGGACAGGAATGATCTAACAGGGCAGCAGCTTTGTCCATCTCTGCCTCTCCTTCAGGGGAAAAGCTGCACCTGTAAATTTTCTGCCTGAAATATAGCTGGTAAAAGGTCAAAACTTTCTCTGGGGAGGGGGCCAGGAGATCCTACATGGAGAGGGAAGGAAAAGAGCAGAGAAGCACCAGATCACCTGAGGAGAAGGTCTAAAATACTAGGGTGGTTGTTGCCAACAGATCGACAATAAAAGATACAGCTAGTCTGCTCCATTAGGTAAAGGGACCCCTGACCATTAGGTCCAGTCGCGGACGACTCTGGGGTTGCGGCGCTCATCTCGCTTTACTGGCTGAGGGAGCCGGCGTACAGCTTCCAGGTCATGTGGCCAGCATGACTATGCCACTTTCTGGCGAACCAGAGCAGCGCACGGAAACGCCGTTTACCTTCCCACTGGAGTGGTACCTATTTATCTACTTGCACTTTGACGTGCTTTCGAATTGCTAGGTTGGCAGGAGCAGGGACCGAGCAACGGGAGCTCACCCCATCGCGGGGATTCAAACCGCCGACCTTCTGATTGGCAAGCCCTAGGCTCTGTGGTTTAGACCACAACGCCACCTGTGTCCCTTAGTCCGCTCCATTATTGTCCCTTAACAGCTGCTTGATCTGCAGAAACCAGCAAGCCAATCTTTTCATACAACAGAGAGAAACACGATAACCTGATAATGCTTTTGGAATAAGCTGCTGTCCTTAAAGGCGCAGTAGCAGCAATTGACAAACCAAAGGTGGCAGCCCTGAAAATGCATTTGGATTCCATTTGTTTTTGAGCCTTGGGGTTCCCTTGCTGGTTTCTGCTGCTGCTCAGTACATAATAGCAGTACTATGGCTGCCTAAACACCAAGAATAATGGGAACTGTAGTTTACCCCTGACAGAACTACAATTCCCAGCATCCTTAACAAACTACAGTTCCTAGGGTTCTCAGGACAGGGTCCTTGTCATCACCCGTGTGTCTCGAGAGACAATGGAGTGCACCTCTGGGGGTGAAGTCAAACCGCTGGAGAATCACAGCGCCTGTTGTGGCTGCAGAGACCGGTAACTTGAAACTGTTGCCTCCCACATTATTTTTGCCGTGTTTGCCTGAATCTTTGTGGCGCTTAAGCACCCGCTTTTGTTTATGCCTTTCCCCCAGTGCCAATTCCTGCTTTTCAGCCAACCAAACCCTAGCAAGAGATAAGCTTGGAGGTTCAACGACTTTTCCTGTTCCTCTGAACAACTCGTTCATATTTTCAACAGCAGCCAAGGGATAGAATCTGAGGCAAAAACCCTTGGCTGGTTCCAAATCGCCCAATGCTTCATGTTTAGTGTGACTCACTGAATTACTTCCCTGAATCATTCTGAAATAAAAATAAAATATATATATTCTTGTTCCTCTGGACAATTCTTTAAGGTTTTCAATGGGAGCCAAGGGGGATAGAATATGAGGCAAAATACCGACCTTCTTCCAAATCGCCCAATGCCTCATAGTTAGCGCTGCTTACTCTGAATCACTTCCCTGGATAATTTTTAAAAAGATGTATTATCTCTGGAGTTTGTATTTTTATTTTTATTTACGAAGTACTGGCAAACCCTTAGGACTTCTCTCTAAGGTACAAGGCCAGGCCTCTTTTGTGAGGTAAAAGTTACGCAGTTGCCTCAGGCGTGATGTTGGGGGGAATGTTATTTATTTAGCTTTTTATTTTATTTTATTTTAAAGGGAAGTGGGGAGGGGGGTGCTGTTTGAATTTAGCACAACTAGAAGCCAGTTAGAACAGACCAAAGGCTTATCTGGTCCAGCTTCCTGTTTTCCCACAGCAATTGGATAGATGCACCTGGGAAGCCCAGAAATAGGACATCAGTTCAACAGCTAGACAGATCCTCCAAGTGTCCCTATTTTCAGGGGACAGTCCTGGATTTACAGAAGCTGTCCTGGTTTCTGATTTGATCCTGGAATGTCCCTCTTTTTCTTAGAATGTCCTTATTTTCATTGGAGAAATATTGGAGGGTATGGTAGTAGGGGTGTAGCAAGGGGTGGGGGGGGGGATGCGGTCCACCCCGGGTGTCATCCTTGAAGGGGGTGACAAAATGGCACACCGTGGAGGATGGCACTTACCATGGGGCCTGGCCTGCAGCACACCTGAGTCACACGTCTCTCCCGGGAGTGATGCGGTGGCTCAGGGCCCCGTGCTGCCCAAAATGGCAGCCTGGGGCTTGCGTCCGCCAGGCGGACTCCATGGGCAACTCACCGCGCTGCCCCCCTGGGCGGATCGCTGAAGCGCCCCTTTGGGTGGCACACCCTGCCCCCACTGCTCTGGGTGCCGGAGCAGCTAGCTACGCCCCTGTATGGTAGGATGTCGCCATTTTCACTGGAGAAATTTTGGAAGGTATGGAGTTCTCTGTCTCCCGAGCCACCGAAAGGCAACCCTATATAGGGAAGTTCTTTCTTTCTTTCTTTCTTTCTTTCTTTCTTTCTTTCTTTCTTTCTTTTTTTAATTTTTTTTTAAAAAATAATCACACAGTTAAAAAGATTAACAATCTCAACAACATAAATAAAAAAGAAGAAAGAAAAAAGAAGAAAAATACAAAAACAGAAAAAGAATAAAAGAAAATAAAAATAAATAAGATTAACTTACATCGACACGCTTCATACATAAAAGTCTTCCCATCATTCTCATTGTACTTTTCAAATTTCAATTTCTTTCCTGCACAGTTTTGGTCTTCAATATTTTTCCATCTATCTCTGTAAGTATTCATTATTATTCTACTTGCAAGTATCAATCTAGTTCTGCTAATATGGTCTTGTTATTACAATATATTCTTATATATTCCTTAAATATTTTCCATTCTCCAAATGTTTTTTGTTTCATTTCTCCTCTAACTCCTCCCGTCAATTTTGCTAGTTGTAGGTATTCTAACATAAGCATCTGCCAATCTAAAGTTGTTGGTACTGCTTCGTTCTTCCAGTTCCTTGCCACAAGAATTCTAGCTGCTGTGATAGCATACATAAATAACGATCTTATCTCCTTTTTAATTTCTTATCTCCTTTTTAATTTTTTAATATAGGGAAGTTTTATTATGTTTTTATATATGTTGGAAGTTGCCCAGAGTGGCTGGGACAACCCAGTAAGTTGTGTGGGGTATAAATAGTAAAAATATTATTATGGAAGAGGAAGAACAAGCAACTAGTAGCTCCTTGGTGTGGAGAAGACAGAGAAATACTGCTGGGCGACAGAGGAAACCGCTCAACACCTACTTTGCCTCTGTCTTCCAGACCTTCCAAGTGTCCCTATTTTCCAGGGACATCCCTCATTTAGATAAGCCATCCCAGTTTCTGATTTGATCCTGGAATGTCCCGCTTTTCCTTAGGATGTCCCTATTTTCACTGGAGAAATGTGGGAGGGGATGTAGTTATCTGACCCCCAAGCTGTTTGAAGGCAATCCTGTATAGGGAAGTTTTTAAAAAAAAATGTTTAATGTTTTATTATGGGACATCCCTATTCTCATCGGAGAACTGTTGGAGGGTATGCACACTGCAACTCATGACATTGCAGCGCGGTGCGTGGATGCTGGGCACCCACAGTGTATCTATGTACACCCACCTGATGTATCCATTCCTCTTTTAAACCTCTCTATGCTAGTGGCCTGCTTATGTCAGGAATTGTGCTTGCAGATTAAAGACCTTTCCGTGAAGTTCATTAAGAATTGCGCGCAGGTGGCGAAATTTGGTGGACGCTTCCTCCTTCAGAAAAAGAAAACTTTGAGACAGTTCCTCAAAAATATCTGAGAAATTAGAGTTCACCTCGAGGTGGAACCACAAATTACAGTCATTGAATGTACAGTATTTGGAGTCTGAAATCTGTGGACACATCTCTCTTTTGCCACGAGAGGGCAGCGTGCTTCTGCTGCATTTCATCTGTAAAGAATGGGAGAGCTTTAATATTACACTTAAACGTCAAAACTAAACATCAAGGGGGTGGCCATGTTTGCTGTTCATATATCTGCCTTGCTCATATATAAAACGGGTGTGTGGGTGTGCATGATGCTCTAATTTTTAAAAATAAAGGTAGATTTGTTTGTGGAGAGCTTAATGCTCCTATGTGACTCTTCAAGCGTTTTCTTTCTCTCCAAATATCATCCCCTGAAGGAATTGCTGCTCCAGTGTTTCTAAAGGCAAGGGAAATGAACTTGATTTCCAGGAGCAGGAGAGAGGAATTTCTTCTCGAATACACAGAATAAAGGCTGGAATTTAAGGTATCCTTTGTGTACATAAGGATGCGGGTGGCACTGTGGTCTAACCCACAGAGCCTAGGGCTTGCCGATCAGAAGGTCAGCGGTTCGAATCCCCGTGACAGGGTGAGCTCCTGTTGTTCGGCCCCAGCTCCTGTACACCTAACAGTTCGAAAGCACATCATAGTGCAAGTAGATAAATAGGTACCACTCCGGCGGGAAGGTAAACGGCATTTCCGTGCGCTGCTCTGGTTCACCAGAACCGGCTTAGTCATGCTGGCCACATGACCACATGCGGACAAACGCCAGCTCCCTCGGCCTATAGAGCGAGATGAGCGCCTCAACCCCAGAGTCGTCTGCGACTGGACCTAATGGTCAGGGGTACCTTTACCTTTACCTTGTGTTCATTACCAGCCCCTTTTTGCTCAAAAACCCCTCTCCTCTTCAGGCCCATTTTACCCATAGAGGTTAGTGGCTACCCACCTCCTCCAGCCCTAAAAAAAGGTCGAAAACTCTGGGAAAGGGGAGGGCGGCGCCAGGGGGATCTTTGCACCACAGCGCCGGATATGCTTAAGACGGGCCTGCTCCTCTTAAGATATTGTGCTATAGCACCATAGTCTTCCACACATCTTCAGGGCTATTGTAAGAGCTCTAAATCTGCTGTGGTGATTGCATTGCAGGCTGTGGTAGAACAGCCTAAGCAACAAAGAATATTGTGACAACTGTGAAGACTTGCAAATCTGTTACTTGTGGAGCAGAGTCTACTTCATCAGATACAATCAGAGCTTCAGGAATCACGTGATGAGCTTACATGTTACAAGGCTTTCGAAGGAGACTGCTCATGATGACATAAATTTCACCCAGATGGTGAAACTACAAATTTCATTGGCTGAAAGTAATCGGTGCCTGGAACTTGTAGATAAATCTAGCCACCAGAGGGCATGGTCATGCAGTTTTTAATAGCAATAGGCAAGCTTCACATATAGAACAAGAGGCATAGCTGTCAACTTTCGGATTTGAAAATAAGGGATTTCCCAAAACTTTCAGATTTGAAAATAAGGGATGCCGCAAGGGCGGTGCAATGGCACCAAGTAGCCTCGCCACCCTGCACTCCAGAGGCTGCGTGCGAACGGGTGAGCGAAAGAGCGAGTTCATAGACGGCAGGCAGGCTGTCTGTCTGGTTGGGCATGAGGGTCTGGCTGCACAAGGCATGCAAGCTCCGCCCCCAGTCGGTCTCAGACTCCTTATTGGCAGCCGAGCAACGCAGCTGAGGAGCCTCCCTGGCCGGCAGGGAGGGAGAGGAGCTGCTTCCTTTGAAATCCGGGAAATTTAAGGGATATCAACAATCCGGGATAGCAGCGGGAAACGGCATTGGAATAAGGGAGTTTCCCACGAGAAAAGGGAAGGTTGACAGCTATGACAAGAGGTGAGTAGGGAAAGTGTCTAATTCTTACCATCGTTTTGGGTAAAGGGAGACGAATCCTATCCCACCTCACCTCCCTGTGCTCCATTGCCTCAAGCGCTTTTATCCCAACTTGCGGTTACCATCCCTGCAAAATACCCTTTTGAATTATATACCCAGCCCATGGAACCTTACAAAAGGACAATATGAGTGGATTCTCTGTGCCCTTACCACAGCAAAAAGACTGATACTCATGCAACACACGACGGCCCGCCTCAATGTTGGACACAACTTGGAGCCTCTGCTTCTGGTGGCTGCTGAGCCTTCCTTCAGCTCCACTTCCTGCCCCTCTTCCCTGTATTGCAACCACAGTCATTTTTGCTGAGTCCTTATCCTTAGTTATTACACCATGCATAGAACTAGGATTGCCAATTGTTTAAAATTTCCCAGACATATCTGGAAGAGGAGGTTAAGGGGTGATATGATAGCCATGTACAAATATATAAAAGGATGTCATATAGAGGAGGGAGAAAGGTTGTTTTCTGCTGCTCCAGAGAAGAGGACACAGAGCAATGGATTCAAACTACAAGAAAGAAGATGCCACCTAAACATTAGAAAGAACTTCCTGACAGTAAGAGCTGTTCGTCAGTGGAATTTGCTGCCAAGGAGTGTGGTGGAGTCTCCGTCTTTGGAGGTCTTTAAGCAGAGGCTTGACAGCCACCTGTCAGGAATGCTTTGATGGTGTTTCCTGCTTGGCAGGGGGTTGGACTGGATGGCCCTTGTGGTCTCTTCCAATTCTATGATTCTATGACTCTATGATTCTATGGAATACCACAGTCGGAAACATTGTCCAGGTGGAAATCGCTTAAAATGTCTGGGAAAATCGGGAGGTATGGCGACTAATATTGACAGTATCGATATAGGTGATCTTCTTTTAAAATAGCTTCTTCTTCTTTTTTGCAAAACTGCCCAAAAAGCTCAACTCCCCCCCCCCCAGATTTTCACTATTTGAAACATGGCAACCCTAACAGAACCTTAGTGCTGCATGCCTTCCATGTCAGCAGCTGTCCAGGGTTTCAGATGGAAGACGTTCCCAGTCCTACCTGGGACCTTCTACATTGAGCTGTGGCCTTCTTTGTAGATAGTCAAATGCTGGCAAGAGGACTATGGGCTCCCATTCTTTTCTAACCATAAAATTGCCCAGGTTCGGAATGAGGAATATGAGTTGGGTTTTTGCAAAGGAGTCCACATAAAAGTCCTTGCTTCTGTATTCTGTGGACCTTTGACTACAAGCAGTCTGTTTTCACTAGGCTGGTGTTTGTTAGGGCTGCCATATGTCTGAACATTACTGGGGTTGATGTCTGGGTGGAATTTCCAAAAGGTGGTGCTTTGCCCTGGATCTTAGGCCAGTCAATCAAAAGCTCAACAACTTTTGGGGCATCCTGGTTTTTACTTTTTGAAATATGGCAACCCTAGTGTTTTAGTGTTTGTTCTGGTGAGTTTTCCTTCCTCTATTTCTCTACATCTGTGCCTTAAGCAGCAACCATCTGCCCTGGCTTACTTGCTTCTTTCCCTTCTGCCTCTTTCCTCTTTCCCTTTCTTTTTTCTCCTTCTGCAACTCTTGCCCACTCTATCTGACTTTCCTCCAGATTCCTCCACCAAGGCGCCCAGAGGAGGCTACACACCTTGCCTGGCCACCCAGAGCAGCAGAGGAGAGGCCTGGGGAACAAGCAGACAGGTGGGTGGATTCCTAATCCCTTTGAGCCAGAGTGGAGAGACACAATTTTTGCACCCCCAGGAGCCAACCCCTAGATACACCCCTGCTCTTGATTCACAGGTGTCAAGCAGCCCATTTTCAGATCCCCATCTTCTGCGGCCGTTTGTTGCTTTTGGAACCCAATAAGAGGAACCGAGCTCTTTGCACCTGACTCTAATGGGAGATGCAACTGAGTGACGTTTCCAGGGGTTGCTATTTGAGCTGCAAGACAGGACCACTGAGCACAGTAGGCTTTCTGACCTCCCCTTCATGAAAGAAAACGCTCAAGGTGGGTCTCTCTCCTATCTCCTTGGCAGGTCACCTGTCCAAGGGCATCACAGCTGGAAAGGGATGTAGGGGGAGAAGAGCTTGAATCTTCCAAACGTTTCCATGAAGCCTGGAAGTTTGGTCTCCTCTATAACGACAGCGACAATCCTCATCCTCTCCCTGCTCTGCAAAGGTAAGCACGACAAGATGGATGTGTTCTTGGTCAGAAGGGAGATGGGCTCTGGAACAGGGGTAGGATGTTTCTCTGATTGATGAACTGGGTTTGCTGGCATTTGAGGGGTGGGTGCTCTTTGATTCAGCCTTGCATCTGGATTCCCAGGAGGTGATGGTGGTCAGGAATGCCTTTGCCCAGCTTAGTAGAGAAGTTTTGTAGGGACGCAGGAGAGGGCCTTCTTGGTGGCTGCCCCCAGACTTTGGAACTCCCTCCCTAGAGAACATAGACTGGCTCCCTCCTTGTTGCCTGTCCACTTGCCGGTGAGGATGTTTTCGTTCCAACAGACTTTGGGAACTGACTGTTTTAAATGAAAGGACTGGTGTTGTGCTATTATTATTTTGTTTGTGTATATATATAGAGAGAGAGACAGACAGAGTGTGTGTTTTAATTTTATTAATGTTTTTATTAATGTTTAATTGTTGTTTAATTATTGGGATTTCCCCCCTGTACTTTCAACTGTTCATATTTTACCTGTAAGCCACCTTGAGTTCCTGTCAGGGGAAAACGTGGGGTATCAATAAATATATAATAATAATAATAACAAGCTGGTGTATCAGCTGTGCCCATTCCTGTGCAGACTAGGCTACAGCAGTAATTCTAAACATCAGAGAGTTGTTTATTTCCTTGATATCTAATGGGAGGGGGTTCCACAAGGTGGCCACCACTACCGAGAAGGCCCTCTGCCTGGTTCCCTGTAACCTCACTTCTCACAGTGAGTGAACTGCCAGAAGGCCCTCGGAGCTGGAACTCAGTGTCCGGGCTGAATGATGGGGGTGGAAACGTTCCTACTGGGCCGAGAACATTTAGGGCTTTAAAGGTCAGCACCAACACTTTGAATTGTGCTCAGAAATGTACTGAAGAAGAAGAAGAGTTTGGATGTGATATCCTGCTTTATCACTACCCGAAGGAGTCTCAAAGCGGCTCACATTCTCCTTTCCCTTCCTCCCCCACAACAAACACTCTGTGAGGTGAGTGGGGCTGAGAGACTTCAAAGAAGTGTGACTAGCCCAAGGTCACCCAGCAGCTGCATGTGGAGGAGCGGAGACGCAAACCCGGTTCACCAGATTACGAGTCTACCGCTCTTAACCACTACACCACACTGGCTTCAATGTAGCCAATGTAGCCAATGTGGGTCTTTCAAGACAGTAAGTGCCTGTTCTGGGCCCTCTATATATCTTTCAGAGGCTTCTTCTCAGTTCATCCTTGTCATGCTCCAAAATAGCTGCCCCTACATTCCCTGTCCCTTTATTGGCTCTACTGATGTTCATAGGGCCAATAAGGAGCTATGGAGATTACTAGGACAACCAAGAAAGGGTGTGTGTGTCTGACATCAGGCCACATTTGACCATCTGATCATTATTCCTTCCTTCCTTCATTATTTTATTTGTTTCCCTCTTTTTCACAAAAGAAATCATACTCAAAGCAGCTGGCAACGACAGAAACAGGAATACAGTGGTACCCTGGTTCCTGAACTCAATCCGTTCTGGAAGTCCGTTTGACTTCCAAAACGTTCGCAGACCAAGGCTTGGCTTCTGATTGGCCCCAGAAACAATGCTGATGGATGTTCAGCTTCCCAAAAACATTTGCAAACCAGAACACTTACCGGTACTTCCGGGTTTGCGGCGTTTGGGAGCCAAGCCGTTCGGGAGCCAAGGTACCACTGTACATCTCAAAATCAAGCATTTCAAGAGCAATTTCATAATAAAACTGCAACATAATAGCAAATATAACAGCATATTTAAAAAACCACAAAATTTCAATGCTATAAATATAGGAAGATTGCATTAGCGACATTACATCTTCTGGCAATAGGAAAAGTAACAAGAGAGCACTTGTGACTGTACCTTCAGCAAAAGCAGAATTTTAAAGAGTCTCTTTACTCAGGCTACTAAAGGCAACCCAGTTTACTTCGGGATCAAGGCATTTTTCTGGGACCCACATTAGCTTCTGCATTTGCATTACAAATTACGTGGTTAGTTTAAGCCATTTGGAATATTGCATTTTAAAAAGAAGTTAAACCAGGAAAGTGAACTGGAGATAAAATGAAGGATACTGCTTCTCTGCAGGGATTCATTTGTTTATTTTGTTTATGTGTTTATTCTGTTTTGACCAGTCTTCATGAAAAATAATAATCCCGAGGACAGTTTGTACCTCTCTCCTGTTAAATTAACAAAATACACAATAAAGCAGTAAAACGTATACTGACAATCAAGTAAATAGTCCTGCCATTACAGAATCCAAACCATTAAAGAAAACTAGGGCAGGAATCCTAATTAGAAAACCAAACAGCACCACTCTGGCTTAAAGAGTTGTGTTTTCATGCTATGCTTGAAACTCAACAAGGAGGGAGCCAACTGTACCCTTGGGGGAGACAGTTCCATGGATGGGGTAACACAACTGAAAAGGTCCACATTACAGCCCCATGAGCTATGCTCATCAGTGGGATCAGAGGGTCTCCTCTGTAGATCTTAAAGCACAGGCTAGCGGGTAGTGAGAGAAGAGTTCCTGCAAATATACGATGCTTGCTAGAGTGCTTCTCTGGCTCTTTGGAACCAGAGCACAACACTTGGCTTTTCTATTTGTTGTGTTGAGAATGCGAGTCTGGGCGTTGGGCTTCTGCGCTGCCCAGGCGTCTTTGTATGGAAGAGAAGGAAGCTCAAACCTTTTGTTTGGGGCTTATAACAAAACCACAGTTTCCTGTTCGGAACATGAGGAACTGTAGTTTGTACAAACCACAATCACCAAGATCCAGATTCCCAGATGCTCTCACGGTGGTGATGGTCTATACTGGAATCCTTGGGTTCCCTAAATACTACTGTGCTTCTCTGATCATCTTTTCAATCTTTCTTTATCCTCACAGGAGCCCACAATGAGGGCCTGACTGTAGAGTTCGGACAATCGAACGATACTCTTCTCTCCCTGTTAGCCCTTTTCCTCTTGAAGTAAGTGGTTCTTCTTTTGGCTTTGATACTTGCCTTGGCAGTCAGTTTGACTGAAAGACAAGACAGATATTGAGGAAATGACAACAGCAACAATCAATCAATCAATCAATTCATTACAATCAATAGGTCAGAAATAAAATAGAGCACTGTACACAAGAATCTCAGAGCAAAACAGAATTCAAAATGCAACATAAGAGGCATCACATAAAACTACAGTAATTTCGAATTCACCCCTGAACATGGTCCTTCACTGCTGCTGGTAGAAATTTAGCTACTGCCAGTGACTTTTCTGGGTCTTAATCTTCCTTTTAACAGTTCCAAATCTCCCTTTAAACAGTTCCATCTAACATAAAATGGAACTGACCTCCCCACGAGTTTGGTCAGCAAAGGGACAATGGTATGCTGTTTATCTCCGGCATAGAAATTACAGAACAGGAGGACATGTTGTATAGATTCTACTTCCCGTGTAGGTGATGCGGGTGGCGCTGTGGTCAAAACCACTGAGCCTCTTGGGCTTGCCAATCAGAAGGTCGGTGGTTCGAATCCCTGCGATGGGGTGAGCTCCTGTTGCTCTGTCCCAGCTCCTGCCTACCTAGCAGTTTGAAAGCATGCCAGTGCAAGTAGAAAGATAGGTACTGCTGTGGCAGGAAGGTAGACGGCATTTCCATGCACTCTGGTTTCCGTCACGGTGTTCTGTTGCACCAGAAGCGGTTTAGTCATGCTGGTCACATGACCCGGAAAGCTGTCTGGACAAACGCCGGCTCCCTCGGTCTGAAAGCGAGATGAGCGCCGCAACCCCATAGTCACCTTTGATTGGACTTAACCGTCCAGGGGACCTTTACCTTTAACCTTACTTCCCGGGTACTAAAAGGGAAAGAAGGGTGCCACCGTACCTGTCCTGTAGCACAATAGCAGTAAGAATTTACCCACCCTCCTCCTCAGTCCTCAAAGCATTGTTGTCCAAGCTGGAAAAAAGTATAAATCAGCAGCATATTAGCGAAATATTGGAGCACGTCACCTAATTGGCTAAAATGACAAAGGCTGCTGTCATTTTACATGACAAAGGGATCCGCCTGCCCCTGCCAGTCCAGCACTGAGTGTTTATAGAGAACAGCCACCTGTTTTAACTACAGATTCATCTTCGAGTGAAACCAGCAGTCCCTCGGGGGAGGAGCAGTTAGTGGCTGGGAGCCAAGGAGTGCCAGGGGTCCAGGGAGTTAGTGGGAGGCCTGGCACCACCCAGCAGGCTACATCGGAGGGAGAGACGTCAGGTCCGGCACATAGATTACGTACGAGGAGGCGGCAATTTAGACTGCCAAGATTGTGGTGTTGGCGCCAAAACAGGAGGGAGGCACTTCTGGATTCTGCTAGTGAGTGAACAGACATGATAAGACTGAGCTCTGCACTGTAAATAGTTTGGCACTGAATAAAAGAACCAAAAGACAAATGGCTTGGCTTTTCTATTGAACAACCGATAAGAGAACCTGACAGCTGCAATTGTATGTTCAGTTAACTAGAGACTATGTTCTTAATTTGTTCATTGAATATGTTGTGAGCCACTTTGAACGCAAGTGTGAGGGAATGGGGCATACAAATAAACTGATGATCCACATCCGGCTCTTCTTATAGTCTTAATCTCTCCGTTGTATTGTTCTTTAGGGTGTTGGTATGCTGTTTCTTCTTTTTGATACTTTTTGGGATTCGAACAAGAGGAAGGTTCCACTGATGCAAGAGGTTCCAAAGAAGTTCTAAGGAGGATGTATTTTTTCCCCCGTGGGAAAGGCAATGGGATCACATACATATGTGGCCATTCTTGAATTCTGCTGCCCCGCCTGCTCTCCACCCCCACCCCCCGGTGCCAGAGCATGAAGCTCCGCCACTGACTGTAATAACCTGCAGTTTCATAAGAGTATATATTTACAGTAGACAAATAAATGAGCAAGTTAAAGGAATTTGGCTATGCAGAAGACATTAAAAAATAAATTTAAGGAACGACAGAAAGAGGGGGAAGGAAGGGGGAACTTTGAAATGTTAAATTGATTGTAAAACTAATGAAATGTATAAACTTGAAAAGTATAAATGAAAACTTTAAAAAATAAAAAATAAAACATACAAAACTTAAAATACTAAAACAGTTTAAAATTACTTCAAGTTCCTAACCATTTGGGTTGGTTTGTCTAAACAAGAATGCTTTTAGCAGGCACCAAAAAGAGTACAGCGAAGGCACCTGTTTGATCTCAAGAGGCAGGGAGTTCCAAAGTGCAAGTGCTGCCACACTAAACAGTTGAGTTCTTACAAATGTGGAACGGGTATTATGCGGCAGCTGGAATAGTGCCAATTCCACCAACCAAAGCAGTCAAGTAGGCACAGGTGGGGTAAGGCGATCTCATTGGCAAACGGGTCCCACGTTACTAAGGGCTTTATATTCTGAAAGTAACACCTTGAGCTTGGTCAGGTAGCAACCAGGGCGGATCTCTGAACACAGTTGTTATATGCTGACAAAGCCTCACTCCTGTCAGCAATCGGGCTGCAGCATTCTGCATTAACTGCAACTTCTGACTCAAATGCAAAAGGTAAAGGTAAAGGGACCCCTGACCATTAGGTCCAGTCGTGTCCGACTCTGGGGTTGCGGCGCTCATCTCGCTTTATTGGCCGAGAGCCGGCGTAAAGCTTCCGGGTCATGTGGCTAGCATGACTAAGCCGCTTCTGGTGAACCAGAACAGCGCACGGAAACGCCATTTACCTTCCCACCAGAGTGGTTCCTATTTATCTACTTGCACTTTGACGTGCTTTCGAACTGCTAGGTGGGCAGGAGCTGGGACCGAGCAACAGGAGCTCACCCCGTCGCAGGGATTCGAACCGCTGACCTTCTGACCAGCAAGCCCTAGGCTCTGTGGTTTAACCCACAGTGCCACCTGGGTCCCTGACTCAAATGCAAAGGAAGCCCCAAATAGGAAGTGTTTCAGTAATCAGTCTTGAAGCAACCAGCGCATAAATTACTGTGGCAAAGGTTTTTCCGGTCCAGGAATGGCTGTAGCTGTCACCAGCCACAGTTGGCAAAAATGGTAAAATATAAGTAGTACACACAAAGAGGAAAGAACATCATCATTTGGGGGGGGGTAACTTTGACTGTGCTTTCATTTGACAAAATTGTGAGGGGAAAACGAGGAATGCGAAAACTGGAGACACACATGGAAAAGGACAGAAGCTTGTTTTCTCCTACTCCAGAGGGTAGGACTCGAACCAATGGCTTCAAGTTACAAGAAATGAGATTCTGACTAAACATCAGGAAGAACGTTCTGACAGTAAGAGCTGGCCGACAGTGGAACGGTCTCCCTCAGGAGGTGGTGGACTCTCCTTCCTTGGAAGTTTTAAGCAGAGCTGGATGGCCATCTGTCATGGATGCTTTGTCTGAGATTCCTGCATTGCAGGGGGTTGGACTAGATGACCCTTGGGATCCCTTCCAACTCTCTCATTCTATTGGTCTGTATTGTGGACAGGGATGGGCTTATTGTCAAATCATTCAAGAGCGTATTTTTCAGGACAGCAGTCTTCAACTTGGATGAGATGTTTAGTAGGAAGGGGCAATATTGGAGTGGCATGGGAAGATGTTTGTGGTAACACGAGCAATGAACAGGGGCTGAGTTATTGCGGCAACTACTCGGAAGTTACAAATATGCTGCAGTGGGTCCTGGGATAGACTCTCTCGCTTCAAAACAGGGTATGACCCAGAATGACCCAGGGCTGGATTTAGGTTTGATGAGGCTCTAAGCTACTGAAGGTAATGGGGCCCTTTATATGTCCAGCTGTCCTTTGTCAACAACAAATTGCCGCTGCTTTTTGTGTTGAATATATGCTATATGGTAATTTATGGACCAAATAGGTATCTAAAGCCATTTGCACATGCAGAATGTAGGCACCCTATATATAGAAATGAGCAAACCAGTGATATTTTAGGGACCCATTACTTACCTTATAGGAGCCTACACAACACAAAACACTGTTGCTGTATGTAGGTTTTATTTTATTTGTTTTTTAATCTTATATTTTGGAAATGTACATGCAGGTTTTTTTCCTTTGATTTTTTTGGGGCCCCCAAGAGAGTGGGGCCCTAAGCTATAGCTTGTTTAGCTTATACATAAATCTGACACTGACTGTGGTACACTTCTGGTCACGTCACTTTGGGAAAGATCATGCAGGGTTGAAAAGAGGAACCAGAATGATGAAGTGGTTTTGAGAAAAGATGAGTAAGAAGGGATCTGATGTAAGTTTACAAAATTGCAAGTGACATGAAGAAAAGTGGGAAGGGAAAAGCTTTTCTCCCACTCGTATAACACTAGAACTTGTGTACATGCCTGGATAGCTCAGTTGGTTAGAGCGTGGTGCTGATAACGCCAAGGTTGCAGGTTCGACCCCCATATGGGATGGCTACATATTCCTGAATTGCAAGAGGTTGGACTAGACCAGGCGTCAGCAAACTTTTTCAGCAGGGGGCCAGTCCACTGTCTCTCAGACCTTGTGGGGGGCCGGACTATATTTGGGGGGGGGGAATGAACGAATTCCTATGCCCCACAAATAACCCAGAGATGCATTTTAAATAAAAAGCACACATTCTACTCATGTAAAAACACGCTGATTCCCGGACCGTCTGTGGGCTGGATTTAGAAGGCGATTGGGGCGGATCTGGCCCCCAGGCCTTAGTTTGCCTGCCCATGGTCTAAAGTATGTAAATCTTCCAAAAGTACTTTTCAAAACAACAACAACAACAGCTACAACAACAACAAAAACCAGAGTCCTTTTTGTTGGGGATAATTCAGATGGAAATTCCCAGGTGTCAAAAAAGGTTATTTATGTATGCCACTACTGGTGTCCATGTTTTGTTAGCCCCAAAATGGAAAACGAGCGAGGTCCCAACTGAAGAAGAATGGCGACTTAAGCTGACAGAATATCCACAGCTTGCAGACTTAACATATAGGATAAGAGAACAGGAAGAACATACTTTTAGAGAAGATTGGGAAATGTTGGGAATATGGGGGGGGGGAATTGTGTTCACTTGAAAATGTTGGCAGCATTAAGATAAATTCAACAGTGTAAATAAGTTTTGATGGGTGTAACAATGGAATACTGAATGGTTTAGTTTATGTAAAATATGCAGGGATTTATGATATGCAGAATGAACTATGGAAAGAGAAGAAGGGAAGTCATTGATAGCTTAAGGATGTATACAGGAGTATTCTAAATTGTAAAACAGAAAATTTAGTAAAAATTATATATATATATATATATATATATATATATATATATATATATATATGTATGTGAATCTTCCAGATGGGGTCTAAACTTCAATGGCACCAGTCAGGTGCCATGTACTTCCCAGTTGGAGTTGCTCTGTTGTTATTCCCTGGAGCTCCCAGTCACTGAATGGGGGTAGTATCTTACCGTATCTTGCTTGTGTTATGTTATTCTGCTTTAAGACTGTTTCACTGCTTTTCATTCTGTATTGCACCAGCTACTTAATAAAAGCACTGAACTTCTCTCCATAGGTGTCGTTATTGCTGCTGAATCCAAAAGAACTGGCAAAACTTTCAGATGGGTGATTTGTCATACCATCTATATTCTTTTGTTTTCTTTTTATTATTTCCTATTAAGATCCTGCCTGGTGCTTATTTTGTTTACTTTGCTTGAAAGGACATGGTCCTAGTGAGAATTGACCCAAAGAAATGATCTTGCTTGTTTCCCAAATTCTAAGTTTCTCTTACTAGTGTTTATGCAGAACCCATCCTTCTTACAGGAGGAGTTCATTAAATTTTGCTGACAACACCAGATTGCTGTGCTGATCTTTACATAAAGTATTAAGGAAGTTTTAGCTGTGGTTTCCAGGGCACATCTGAGATAAGAACTAGCACCAGGGTTAAGAAAATTAATTGAGGGGTATATTTTATACTAGCTCTTCTGGTGCTATGATCTACAGAAATGAACCACATAAAAAATTCAGAATGACACACACTATTACACAGGGACCAGCCCTATTTTAAAATTAGGGGTTCCCTCCCCAATCACTGAAAAAAGGGTGTTTTCACGGCTGCATGGATTTTACTGGCCCAGAGATGGAAAGAAGATAAAGTTCCTACCAGAGAAGAATGGCAGATGAAGCTAATGGATTATGCTGAAATGGCTAAAATAACCAGAAGAACCAGAAATCAGGAAGACCAAAATTTTAAAAAGGAATGGGGAAAATTGATAACTTATCTTAAAGACCACTGTAAACAGTTAAAATCGTTAGTAGGACTGGAATATCACTTGCAGTGTAAGGTTGAATTCTGGACATAATGGAAGAGGTAAAGGGTTTGGATTATCATAAAAGATGTGGGAGGAATTGATTGATAATAGAACCCACAAAGAGGAGGATGGAAGTCCAGGAGATTCCTTGAAGGAGCGTCTCCACCCCCACCGTTCAGCCCGGACACTGAGATCCAGCGCCGAGGGCCTTCTGGCGGTTCCCTCACTCCGAGAAGCGAAGCTACAGGGAACCAGGCAGAGGGCCTTCTCGGTGGTGGCGCCCGCCCTGTGGAACGCCCTCCCATCAGAGGTCAAAGCAATAAACAACCACATGACCTTTAGAAAACACCTGAAGGCAGCCCTGTTCAGGGAAGCTTTTAATCTGTGATATTTTAATGTTTTGTTTTTTAATATTTGTTGGAAGCCGCCCAGGGTGGCTGGGGAGACCCAGCCAGATGGGCGGGGTACAAATAATAAATTATTATTATATTATTATTATTATTATTGGAATATTGTTTTTATGATTTATGCTTGATATATCTCTGTAAAATTTTAAGTTGAAAAACCAAATAAATATTTTTTAAAACAAAAAATAAAAAAATATTGTTTTCATTTATTTATACAAGAATAAACAATCAACCCTATTAAACATGTGGTTGCAGAGGTAGATTTAGGGCAGTGCAAGCGGAGTAGCCGCAATGGGTGCACAGACAATGAGGGTGCCTTCTCAAAGCCCAGTAAGCGCTCGCTTTGGGAAGGAGGTAGGAGGGTTCTGGGACCCTGCCAGAGCCTTGTGCCTCCTTCCCAAAGCTCACCTTAAGCCAGCGCCACGAGGGCTGGCAGGAGGGTGTCAGATGTTGACATATTACCAAGGTTGGGTGGGGTGGGGGAAGAAAGAAATGCTGTATCTTCTCCCCACCCTCCTCCTGATTATACCGCAGAGAGCAGGATTGAACCTTGGTGAGAGGAGAGTTCAGTCCTACAGGTAACACACTGGCAAAGTAGACCCTTTAGAAGCAGCCACCTTCTCCTCCTTCCTCCCCCATGGCTCATTTGCCCTGCCTTTTGACAGCGCTGGATCACTCTAGGTGGGCCAGCCTGTGGTGATCTGGGGCTTTTCCCAACCCTGTCCAGAAAAAACTGGAATCGGCCCAATTTGGTTTGGGATCCAAGCTTTGTTCAGATCCAGTGCGTCATCCTAATTAAAAAAGGTAAAGGACCCCTGACAGTTAAGTCCAGTCACAGACGACTCTGGGGTTGCGGCGCTCATCTCGCTTTACAGGCTGAGGGAGCCTGCATTTGTCCGCAGACAGTTTTTCCAGGTCATGTGGCCAGCATGACTAAGCCGCTTCTGGCGCAACGGGACACAGTGACGAATGCCAGAGCTCACAGAAACGCCGTTTACCTTCCCACCGGAGCGGTACCTATGTGCTTTCGAACTACTAGGTTGGCAGGAGCTGGGACCGAGCAACGGGAGCTCACCCCGTCACGGGGATTCAAACCGCCAACCTTCTGATCGGCAAGCCCAAGAGGCTCAGTGGTTTAGACTACAGCGCCACCTGCGTCCCTATTGTCCTAATTATTAATGAACTAATGCCAAGATTTCCTTGGATAATATGATAATTGCTTTTCCCGTCCTTCCCTCCGTCTTGAAAAAAAGTATTGTTCTATATTACAGCATTTCTATATATTTTATATTCAGACTTTTGCTGAAAAAGTTTGCTCATAGCAAAACAGCTTGCACATTTTATCTGTTTATAGCTTTGTGTGGCCCATCATTCCGTAGTTCTGTTATAAACGTATTTAAAAATATGGAATAACCTCACTTGGCCTCCTTATAGAGAAACGTTTATGTATATATTTTTGCAAAGATAGCAATCCTATGTGACATAATATGATTCCCTTCATTATGCAATATTAAGAGTTCCAACAAGATGCTTACTGCAGTATTTGGAGATCTAACAACAAGATTATGTATGAAATTGCACATGAATCAGAGCACTGGTGGCTAAGCAACATGTAGAAAACCCAAAAATTACCTAATTGACCCATTTTCTCCACTTACCATTGCGGCTTTCCGGACCAAAAACGGAACAGTGTGTCCTGTACTTAGTTTCAGCATTCGATTTTTACTGAATTGCACAACAATGTAAATCATCTTCCTACTTATTTCCTCTTTCTGCTTCTTCCTCCTGTTCCCCGCAATATTAAAGTGTGCTGCTTTAGCAGAATTCGGCTACATTTCCAGAGTACAGATAGAAGTCAGAGACACGGCAGAACTCCTCATCCTCGTGTGTAACGTAAGTACATCAAGGTGGGGAGGGAGGGTTGCCACCTCCCGTTTTCCTGATGGGGAAACACTCTTAGAACAGATGCACAACAGGAGAAATTTAGTAAGTGCAACTTCGCTCATCACTGTATCCCCTTCAGGGGGAAAACTGCCTCTATCCCAAATGCAGCTGTTAAAAAAAAGCACAGGTTGGGGAAAGAGAGAGAGAAATGGAGCAGTAACAGTTCTACACAGAGAGGAGAGTAAAGGCTGGAGAACCCGAGGCAGGCAGCTCAACTTTGGAGAAGAACAGCTCTGTCTCTTCCTGGCCCCGGTAGATTCCACTAGTTAAATGGAATTTAACTATTTTATAGCTTTATAACTTGACATGAGTCAACAGTGTGATGCAGCAGCTAAAAAAGCCAATGCAATTCTGGGCTGCATCAATAGGAGTACAGCATCTAGATCAAGGGAAGTAATAGTACCACTGTATTCCGCTCTGGTCAGACCTCACCTGGAATACTGTGTCCAGTTCTGGGCACCACAGTTCAAGAAGGATACTGACAAGCTGGAACGTGTCCAGAGGAGGGCAACCAAAATGGTCAAAGGCCTGGAAACGATGCCTTATGAGGAACGGCTTAGGGAGCTGGGTATGTTTAGCCTGGAGAAGAGAAGGTTAAGGGGTGATATGATAGCCATGTTCAAATATATAAAAGGATGTCATATGGAGGAAGGAGAAAAGTTGTTTTCTGCTGCTCCTGAGAAGAGGACACGGAGCAATGGATTCAAACTACAAGAAAGAAGATGCCACCTAAACATTAGAAAGAACTTCCTGACAGTAAGAGCTGTTCAACAGTGGAATTTGCTGCCAAGGAGTGTGGTGGAGTCTCCTTCTTTGGAGGTCTTTAAGCAGAGGCTTGACAGCCACCTGCCAGGAATGCTTTGATGGTGTTTCCTGCTTGGCAGGGGGTTGGACTGGATGGCCCTTGTGGTCTCTTCCAACTCTATGATTCTATGATTCTATTATTCTAAATCCATTCCCTTCTCTTTCCACATTGATCTGCAATTTTCTAAAGGTCCTCAGAGAAAACACGTTTACATACATATTTTGGAAAGCATTTCCTCACAGAATAAGGCACCGGCAGAATTATTTTCTCTTAAAATGATTACTTTTAATTTTTTAATGCGTTTTGGTGGGATTTGATATTTTCTTGAGGTGGCAGCCGGATTGCAAAAATCAGAAGTAATGATGCCCCTTTCCAAGGCATCAACTCAGGAGGTGCAGAGCTGGCCAGTTGCCATTGGAACTGACAAATAGCAAACGGCTCTAGCGTCTGCGCCCTAAATCACATCCATTTCTGCTTCTAGTCTCTCTTGAGTTAGACCCTTAGCACCAAGGCTATCCTAATGTGCGAGGGAATAGGACTCTGAATACCAGTTGCTGAGAATCACAAGAGTGCTGTTGGGATCAGGTCCTGCTCTGGTTATCTCCCACTTGGACGACTGCAATGCGCTCTACGTCGGGCCACCTTTGAAGGTGACATGGAAACTACAACTAATCCAGAATGTGGCAGCTAGACTGGTGACTGGGAGTGGCTGCTGTGACCTACATTGGCTCCCACAATTCAAAGTGTTGGTGCTGACCCTTAGAGTCCTAAATGGCCTCAGCCCAGTATACCTGAAGGAGTGTCTCCACCCCCATCATTCAGCCCGGACACTGAGCAGGGCCATCTTACCCATAGGCGCTAGGGGTGCACGGCACCCGGGCGCATGGGTTCTCAGGGGCACCAGGCCGAGAGTATACGAGGCCTGAGAGTTGAGTCTGGGGAAGAGGCCACCCATCGGTCAGAGCGCCGCGGCGGGCTCTTTGCTTAAGACAGCCCTGACACTGAGGTCCAGCTCCGAGGGCCTTCTAGCAGTTCCCTCCCTGTGAGAAGTGAGGTTACAGGGAACCAGGCAGAGGGCCTTCTCGGTAGTGGCACCCACCCTGTGGAACACCCTCCCATCAGATGTCAAGGAAATGAGCAACTATCTGACTTTTAGAAGACATCTGAAGGCAGCCCTGTTTAGGGAAATTATTATTGTTTGATGTGGTTGCTTTTTTATTATTAATATTCTGTTGGGAGCCGCCCAGAGTGGCTGGGGAAACCCAGCCAGATGGGAGAGGTACAAATAATAAATTATAATTATTTTTATTATTATGCTTGTGGACTTCCCAAGGGAATCTAGACAACCACTGTGAGAACAGGATGCTGGACTAGAGGGACCCTCAACTAGAGGAACCTTCCTGTGATTTTATTAGTTCCCGCCTTCTCGCCACTCTACCCTAACAATTCACTCTCAGCAACCCAGCCATGTAGAATGGTCTGCTTGCAAGAAGCAGTTTTGGGATATGGCTGTAGCTCGGTGGTAGATCATCTGCTTTCCGTTTAGGAGGAGGTCCCAGGTTCAATCCCTGGTGTGCAGTGCTGGGAAAGACTCTTGAATGAAACCCTGGAGAACCACGGCTACTCGGTGCAGATAGTTCTGAGCTAGATAAGCCAATGGACTATGGCAGTTTCCCGTGTTCTTGAGGTGGGTTAGATAGCGTCTTGTGTTCCTGGGGCATCTTAGGTGCCTGTTCCCAACTGTGTTCTGTACAGCACCTAGCACCTGCTTGGCTTTTCACAGGGCTCATCCAGGTGATCTGCATATTGAGCACTCATTCATCCAGAGAAAGCTTACACGGCCATTAGGCTGTGTCTGGTCTTTATTACACATTCGTTCTGAATGTTCACGGAACTGTTATATGACAATGAAAATTCACCCTGGATTGCTTGTGCAGTAGTTATACACCTTCCTGAAAAATTCATTCGTTCATCTCATATTTTTCTGTGTATTTTCCTAACCATGAAAAGTCTGTTGTTTTTAATTAAAAAAAATAGATTCGTTGCACTTAATGCTTTAATTCACTTTAACTGTGCCAACCTAAGTTTCATGTGCTAGAATTCCTCCTGCGAAAGTACTGAGAGGACCATAGATTCCAAACCCATATGGATGAATGATAAGGGAATGATCTTTTGGATCCTTAATATCTCTACAAAGTAGCTTAGGGCTATAACTTGTGACATCTTCGGGCTGGGAGAGATTTTCTCCAGGGAGAAAGAAGCTGCATTCTATAAAATGGCCCCCTTTATACCACTGTTAAGCTAGAGGAGAAGCCTGCCCTGCGCTATGTACTTTGAAGGAAACTCTACTCCCCCCCCCCCGGAAGGATCTACTTCACCCTCCCAGCTTCACGTTCTTCCACTGTGTAATCTAAGCTCAGTTTGTGAAACAGCATTTTCGTCATCCTTGGTTATGTTTCCATCTTCTTGAGGCTTGTGGATGTCTTCGGCTTTCACAAGGCAGAAAAAGGACCTGCTTTTACGAAAACAGCTTAGCTGGGGGGTTAATTTGATGGGTAAAAAGAAAGAAAACCAAACCGCAGGAAGATGTGGAAATGTGGAGCAATTCACTTGGAAGAAGGAAAAATGGAAAGAAACTGAAATCGACCGATCCACTTGTCTCTAATGCAGAGCCACATTCTTCCCCCTCCCCTTCCACTCTCCTCCCAATAAAAAAAAATGCTTTTAGCAGATGTTAGGAATTGCCCCCCCCCCTTTTCTTTTCGTTGCCATTTTTACAGGGGATCTGGGCATGGTGTCAAGTTAAGTGCGACATCGTTTGGGTGGCTGGAATCTCAGTTGGCGTTGTGTTTTGCAACACCCCCAGTGGCTGTGCTGGAAAAGAAAGTTAAGAAACAGTTCAAAAGCAGGTGGAGAGCCTCATGAGCAAGGCAGCAAGTCTTCTGACATGTCGTGGTGCCCATGGGTGTCACATTAGGGACTGTTGCCCTAGATCAGGGATGTCCAACCAGTCGACTGTGATCGATCCCCGGGTGATAGCGGGGTAAAAAGAGCATCCAGCCCTGCCCCCTCGCTCTGTCCTTCAATCTCACACGATTGCAAAAACAGAAGACGGGGACATCGCTGCCAGGTTTAGTACCTGGGCAGCGTTTTATGGTGCGCCCCCCCCTAAAAAAAGCTCAACAACTTTGCCCCCCACCCCCCATGGCTGCTATTCCCGCCCCCCCCCCCCGGGAGTAGATTGCAGTCTCTTGGGAGTTGGACGTCCCTGCCCTAGATCACCAACTTGAAGAAGGCAGCATCTCTTGAAGCAAAGTGTAGAACTAACCTTTTTAAAAATGAATTCTGGAGAATGGATCATAGGCACACAGGAAGTGGTCTTGTGCAGAGTCAGACCACTGGTATATCTAGACCACTGGTATTGGCAATGGCTCTCTAGGGTTTCGGGTAGGAGTCTCTACCAACCCAGATGGCTGTATAATCCTATGCCCTTTTATAATGTGTGGTTTTTGTGGGGGGCTGGGGCTATTGGGTTGTTGTTGTTGTTGTTGTTGTTGTTGTTTGTTATGTATTTTGTGGTTTTATATCTTGATTTTATTCTGTGAATAAATTTACTAAATAAATAAATAAATAAATATAAATTTACTAAATAAATAAATATAAATAAAAACAAAAAACAATCCTAGGAGGGCTGTGACTATAAGGAGGATGACTGAGGGGGCATGGCTGTGAGGTGACGTGGCTGCAAGTATCATGAAGGGACCCTATAATTTATTAATTTAGCACTACACTCCTGTGAAAGGGGCTCTGCAAACACCCTTTTGACTGAGCCAGGTTTCCACCAGCCACATAGTTGGTGTCCTATAGGGCAAGTGGATGTATCTTGGATAAAATGGCCTTACAGGCAAAATTGGCAGGCGTGGTGAGTCTAATTAGTGCCAGGGACTGGAGGTTGCCCACCCCTTCTCTAGAGACATTTGATTGTCTTCTGTGGGAAATGGATGGATATTAATCTGATCCAGCCAAGGAAAAGGGACCTTGGAGCTCCTCTGGTCCAACCCCTTGCTCAACTCCTTATGTTCTTCTCAGTCTCTCTCTCTGTCTCTTTCCAGGTAGGAAAAGGAAGAAAACACGACTGCCGAGTCTCCGTTGGAGGGAATGGAGTACACAACTCTACCGCCAGTTTTCACTGTTCCCGACAATGCTTCAAATGCCTCGATTGTCCCCTCTCTGGGGAAGAAAGCCAATGGAGGGACCTATGACTTGTACAAGTGGATCAATATTATCACTATGATCATCTACAGCCTCGCCTTCCTGTTGGGAGTCATCGGTAATGGGCTGGTCATTTTCATCACCGGCTTCCGTATGAAGAAGACGGTCAACACAATTTGGTTCCTGAACTTGGCCATTACTGACTTCACCTTCACCTTCCCCCAGCCCCTGACTGTTGTCTATATTGCCCTGAATGCTCATTGGCCATTTGGCCTGGTGATGTGCAAACTGATCAGCACACTTGCTTTCTTCAACCTCTTTGCCAGTGTTTACCTCCTCATGGTCATCAGTATCGACCGATGCATTTCTGTGTGGTACCCTGTATGGTCTCGGAATCACCGGACCCCCCGGCTGGCTTCCTTTGTGTCGCTGGGTGTTTGGATCCTGGCCCTGGTGCTGTGTTCACCCTACTTACATTTCAGGGACACCGCCCCATCCCCCAATGATCGGAATGTGATCAACTGCTTTAACAACTATGGCAAGACCAGGGAGGAAATGAATCTCAACCGACAAGCTCTCATCATCAGCCGGTTCATCTTTGCCTTCGCCATTCCCTTCAGCGCCATCCTCGTTTGCTACGGGGCCATTGTCCTCAAGCTGAGGAGGGACAGTTTGGCTCAATCGAGCAAGCCCTTCAAAGTCATCACAGCTGTGATTGTGGCCTTTTTCATCTGTTGGTTCCCTTATCACGTCTTCTCTTTCCTCGAGACAAAACTTCTCGTGCAGCCGGAGCTGATGGGGGTTTTGCGCATTGGCTACCCCTTTGCCTCCAGCTTGACGTTCGTCAACAGCTGCCTCAACCCAATCCTGTATGTCTTCATGGGACACGATTTCAAGGAGAAGCTGAAACACTCCCTCTTCTCTGCCTTTGAGAACGCCTTTTCTGAGGACAGCAGCCAGAGCACTTCCAGAACCAAGGACAAGTCCTCGATTGAGTTCGATGCCCAGCCATGAATACTGTTTTTTTCCCAATTGTTTTTATTAAAGATTTTCTTGAATTAAAAAAATACAGACAGTGTCTCTGTTTTTCCAACTAAAAGCATCCATGACAGATGGCTACCCCACCTCTACTTAAAAACCTCCAATGAAGGAGACTCCACAACCTTTCAAGAGAAACCCTTCCACTGTTGAACAGCTCTTACTGTCAGAACGTAGTAACAAGACTCTCCTTTCTTGTTACTTGAAGCCATTGGTAACTGTGCTGCGCTAAAGGTGCTGAGATGTGTAAGGAGACCCCTATCTTCCTGTCAGAGCTACAATTCCCAGAGCTCCCCGTGAAGATGAATTGATTGTTAAATCAATCTGGCGACTGTAGCTTTGTGAATGGAAGAGGTGTCTCCTATGAACTCTTAGCACCCTTAAGAAATTAGCATCCCCAGGATTTGTGTAAAAAATATACCTGCTGCATATCCCTCTGTCATTCATCTGTTAAAGAAATGTTAGGTGGACATGTAGACTCCCCTTCCAAGCTAGGTGTGCTTACCTTATAAGCAAGATGAGGAATCCTTCCGTCTGTTTCCCTCCAGTAGGGTGGCATCTTGCAGGATTTTGCTAGACTATATGTTCCTCCAGAGTGGTGCATGCGCTGGTTATGTCCTGCTTAGACTATTGCAATGTGCCCTACGTGGGGCTACCTTTGAAGGTGACCCGGAAACTGCAACTAATCCAGAATGCTGCAGCTAGACTGGTGACTGGGAGTGGCCACCGAGACCATATAACACTGAAAGACCTACATTGACTCCCAGTACATTTCCTAGCACAATTCAAAGTGTTGGTGCTGACCTTTAAAGCCCTAAATGGTCTCAGCCCAGTATACCTGAAGGAATGTCTCCACCTCCATCATTCAGTCTGGACACTGAGGTCCAGCTCCGAGGGCCTTCTGGTGGTTCCCTCACAGTGAGAAGTGAGGTTGCAGGGAACCAGGCAGACGGCCTTCTCTGTAGTGGCACCCTATATCTATATCTATATCTATATCTATATCTATCTATCTATCATCTATCTATCTATCTATCTATCTATCTATCTATCTATCTATCTAATTTATCATCTATCTATCTATCTCTATCAATCATCATCTATCTATCTATCATCTATCTATATCTATCTATCTATCTATCTATATCTATCTATCTATCTATCTATCATCTATCATCTATCTATCCTCCCAAGAAAATTTTGAGATATGGGCTAGCAATAACAGAAGATGCACTTCTACATGAGCCAGTGTGAACCAGCGTTGCGAGCGTTTCCTCCCAGGGTGATGAAGTTTCAGCATGCTGGCCACACATGCATACCCTCTAACATTTCTCCAATGAAAATAGGAATTGGTATTTAACAACAACAACATTTATACCACACCCATCTGACTGGGTTGCCCCAGGCACTCAAGACTGCTTCCAATGCATATAAAATCATTATAAAACATCAAACATTAAAAACCTTCCCTATACAGGGCTGCCTTCAGATGTCTTCTAAAAAAGGATGTATAGTTACTTATTCCCTTGGTTTGGGTGGTCATATAATTCCATACCAACCGATGAAAATAGGGACTGGACTTAACAGTCAGGGGTCCCTTTACCTTTACCTTTTTAAGGGAAAGCGGGACATTCTGGGATCAAATCAGAAACTGGGACGGCTTCTGTAAATCCGGGTTTGTTCCTGGAAAATAGGGACAGGGTCTGCAGATGCCAAACCCTACCATTGGCCCTACTTCAGTATCCTTAGATTAAATGTGCTTCTGTCTCCTTCGCCTCCTTCTCTTGTGCTTTTCGTAGTTGCACAAACAGGCAGAAATTCAGCAGGTGAGGCTTTCACCTATTACTGCCCACCACCTCTGTCTGAATGCCAGAGTCAGGATTCCATTGACCAAGAGACAGCATTAATCCATTTATTGTCACAAATGCACAGCTCATCTGTAAGAGGGAGCTGTTGTCACAGCGGCATTGCTGCATAGGACCGTCTTGTCACTGCTTAACTGCAGTCACTTTGCACTGCCCTCTAGTGAGTCGTAGTGGCACTGTGGGCCTATGTTTATATCCCAGAGATGGTGCCATCACTCACCCTGGCTTTTTGTTCCATTCCAGGTGGCGCTGGGCTCAGTAGCAATCAAAGAAATGCAGTGCACTGGCTTCCACTGCATCTGCTCCCCGCGTCCCGGTTCTCCACCCCAGCATCAGTGGCAAGTGGGTAGAGAGACCTGCTATGGGACTAGCCCAAGAGGGACCCTGAAGGTGGCTTGTTGAGTCCAGGCAAATGATGGCATCAATCTCCTGTGCCGAAAACAGAGCTTGGATGGGGGTCACAATACCACCTGCCTTGGGACGGATCCTCTTGGGGCCTACAGAGTAAAAGTTCCTACTCAACCAAATTGCAATAGGTAATCCCCCCGCCCAGCTGAACCTGAATCGTTGCCTGAAGCATTTGTTTAGGGAAACTTTTCATGTTTGATGGATTATTGTATTTTAATATTTTGTTGGAAGCCACCCAGAGTGGCTGGGGAGGCCCAGCCAGATGGGCGGGGTACAAATAATTATTATTATTATTATTATTATTATTATTATTATTATTATTATTATTATTGAAAACCTCAAAGAGGCAAATATAGGTTGCTGCTCCTGACTGAAGGGAACCCGGTAATCTGACTCATTGCAGTATTAATAATTAAAACAACAACAACAACAACATTTTTTTTTATTTCTACCCTGCCCATCTAGCTGGGTTGCCCCAGACACTATAAGTGGTTCCAACACATATAAAAGCATAAAAAAGCATCAAACATTATTTATTTATTAGACTTATATACCGCCCTTCACCATAAGATGTCAGGGAGGTTCACAGAATAAAATGCAGGATAAAAATAAATAAATAAGTAAAACAATAACAGCATTACATATATCAATCAAAAGTTTTATTTGCGTTAGCTTTCAGCCATAGCCCAGCAAGATAAGACATACAAACAATACCATAGACACACAACAGAAAACATATTTCAAACAGTATTGCATAACTGCCCTGGGAAGATACCCTGTTTCCCCCTTTTTAATACATAGTCATAAAGTAAGCCATGGCAGGGTTTTTGTACCTTTGTGAGAAGTAAGACGTACCCCAAAAGTAAGCCGTGGTGCCGCCATTGTTCCCACCGCCTCCTCAGCCCCTCCTGCGTGCGCAGGGAGCCAGCGAACCAGTGAGAGGCACGGGTGGAAAACGCGCCTCTTGCGGAGTTCTGCCCCGCCTGCTTAGCGCGCAGGGAGAGGCACGGGGGGGGGAGACGCCTCTTCCTGCCCCGCCTGTTCCCCGTGTGCAGGGAGCCAGCGAACCAGCGAGAGGCGTGGGGGGGGAAACGCGCCTCTTGCAGAGTTCTGCCCCTCCTGCTCAGCGCGCAGGGGGAGGCTGTACCGTACCATACTGACGTAATAAAAATAAGACATCCCCTGAAAATAAGCCACCCTGTGTTTTTTTGATGAAAATAAATTATAAGACAGTGTCTTAAAAAGGGGGAAAGACGGTAATAAAAAAATTGAATTGCACTGATATGAGTAATACCAAAATTTGAGTACTGACACCAGATATCTAAAATTGCTAAAAGATGTGTAGCATGTAAAAGCAAACAAACAAGCAAAGAGAACCTGGGGTAACATCTCTAAGTTAGCTAAAAATAAAAAGGGAGTGGAGCAGAACCAGGGCTGGGACGTACTACCCTGTCAGAGGGTCCTGAGTTTCAATAACAGCAAAACAATAACAATAACATCAAAAGCTTCAGATGTCTTCTAAAGGTTGTATAGTTACTTATCTCCTTGGTTCGTGGGTCAGTTCACTTACTATCTTGCCTGATGAAGAGTTCTGAAGAACTCAAAACCTTGCACACTAATTTACTTACTTACTTACTTACTTACTTACTTACTTACATTTCAGTGGACCTAATAAAGGTCTTATTATCCTATTGTGGGATTGGGGATTTTCCTGTACACATAGATCTCTCTTCCTGGATCACTAACTGAGCCTAAAAATCAAGGTAGAAGCAGTTAATTCAGAATATGGGGAAAATGCCAAAGAGCAGATTTTGAGTGAATGTGCTGAACACAACAATATTTATTTACTGGAGCTCCAGTGAAGCTGATGATTTGATATTGGAGCTTCCTGTGTTCTGGGCACAGTCCTCAGCAAAGGCATTTTCAAATGCAGAGAGGAGTGAGTGCCTGAGCTTTTGCCTGAAATCATAACCCATGAAGGCGTACAAGATGGGGTTGAGGCAGCTGTTGATATAAGCCAAGCAGTATGCCAAACTTTGACCAATAATAAAAAGGTTTGACAGCGATTTCTCGTTTCCTGGTTCTTTCTTGTAGAAGGAGAGGATATGAGAGGGTAGCCAGCAGACAAAAAAGGCCACAGTCACTGCTGTGATGACCTTGATGGGCTTGTTTGATTGGCTCAACTGGTTCCTCCTCAGTTTCAGAACCACTGCCCCATAGCAAACGACAATGACACTGAAGGGGATGATGAAGGCAAAGATGAATTGACTGATGGTCATTGCTTTGTGGGTGAACTTATTTTGTTCCTGAGTGCTGCCATAATCAAAGTCACACAACTTCTTGCCTTCTGAAAGTGGAATCTCTTTGCTGAAATAGAAGCGTGGTGAACATAGCACCAACGCCAAGATCCAAACTCCGAAGGCTACAATGGATGCTCGCTGAGGGGTGCGGTGATTATGAGCCCACACCGGCCACCTTGTAGAAATACATCGATCAAGGCTGATAAATGCTGGCATAAAGGTTGAGGTAGCTAAGGGTGCTTCCGATCTTGCACATCTCTGGGCCAAATGGCCAGTTATCCTGGTGTATACTGGTAATTATCAGGGGCAGGCAGAAAGTGAATGTGAAATCAGCAATGGCCAAGTTGAGGAACCAGACAGTGTTGACTGTCCTCTTCATACGGAAGCCGATGATGAAAATGACCAGCCCATTCCCAGTGACTCCCAACAGGGAGATAAGGCTGTAGGCTACTATAGTGAAAATTTTCATCCTCCCCTCAAGCTCATCATTTGAATTGCTATGATCTGTTGGTTCAGTTGCGCTCATCATTCCTTTTTGTGTCAGATTCTGCTTTAATCTCCTTTTTTTTCTTGCTGAAACAAAATGATAAGAAAATAAGAACTAATGTGCTGGTCCATCTTGCTCATCCTTCTGTTTATTGCAGTAGCCCAGCCAGAGGCATTTGGCAGCTCACAAACAGGGCAGACAAGGAACTCGCCGCGTTACTAGTCCCCAAGAATATAGAATGGAGAAATATCCTGCCTCTAAACTTGGGGACTCCATTTAGCTATTGCAAAAGATGAGCAAATCTCTCCATTTGGGTTTCTTTCAGTTTCTCATTCCCCGCCCCTAATCTTAAATTCAGTTCCCCACATTTCCAGATCAATTTGCAATTTTTTTTTTAAAAAAACCCTCATGAAAATTCATCAACATTTCTCATAATATACACCTTTCTGCAAAGCAATTTCCTTTTGTATGCTTTCCCCTACGCATTTTAATGTATACTTTTATCTCAGTATATGCATTTTTTAAAAGTATTTGGCTGAAGGTGCTGGAGGAGACTCTTGAGAGTCCCATGGACTGCAAGAAGATCAAACCTATCCATTCTTAAAGAAATCAGCCCTGAGTGCTCATTAGAAGGACAGATCCTGAAGTTGAGGCTCCAGTACTTTGGCCACCTCTTGAGAAGAGAAGACTCCCTAGAAAAGACCCTGATGTTGGGAAAGATTGAGGGCACAAGGAGAAGGGGACGACAGAGGATGAGATGGCTGGACAGTGTTCTCGAAGCTACTAACATGAGTTTGGCCAAACTGCGAGAGGCAGTGAAGGATAGGCATGCCTGGCGTGCTCTGGTCCATGGGGTCACGAAGAGTTGGACACGACTGAACGACTGAACAACAACAACATTTGGCTGAAGGAAGTAGCTAAGGATAGCTGTGTTTCAGTATGTTCAAATTTTTATGTAGGCTCACCTTTAAATGAGAAATGAATAGAATTTCTCCCCATTCTTAGCTGTTGTGCTTAATAACAACTCTCAGCCCCCTTAGCAAAGTACAGTTCCCAGGATTCTTTGGGGGAAGCAGATGCGGCCACAAAGGTCTGTGCCTTTGACACATGCATTCCAGAGAGAAATCTAGCCCATGCAGCTTTCCCAATTTAGAGATGCAATGTTTGTGAAGGAGACACCTGATAGAGATATCCTGGTCATTTACATGCTAAAGAAGTGAATCCAGTGTTTGGGAAAACTGGACACCCTCCTCTCAAGCTATGTGTGCTTACCTTCTAAGCCAGATGAGTTGTCCTTCAGTCTCTGATTTCTCTTCCTGCAGACTGGTATGTTGGAAGAGTTTTCTGGAAGATATTTATATAGGCAGAAAAGGGTTCACTTTCAGAGAATAACACACACCCACACACCGACGTTTTAGCGTCTCTTCAATAAGGAAATTCAGTTGGCACAGAATCCGTTATCAGGAAGAAAGAGTATTGCGTAAGAGTCATTTAGTTCCAACTAAAGTACTCCATGCCCTTCTGGTCTTTCTCCACATCACTTTGGTATGTTGAAGTTTGAATCAGAATGTTAAAAAACAAAACCCCTTCGCAACTGAACAATTTTTGAGACAAAAGAAGTCACCTAGTGAGTAGGGGTGGGCTGCTCAGGCTGGGCAGCAGGGGTGGCTAGGGTGCGAAATCAATCTTTGAATGGGTCAGACAGTTCAAAAAACCCCAACAATTTTGAGACAAGTGGATTTAAGTTGCCTAGTGATTAGGGGTGGATCACGCAGGTTGGGCACCAGAGGCAGCTAAGGTGTGTTTGGAGACCAGGTTCTCCTAGACCAGCGTTCTTCAACTTGGGGTCCCCAGACATTGAACTGTCACTCCCAGGGTCCGTCCGTCCCCAGCCAATGATCAGGGATGATTGGATTGCTTTTAGCATTAAGGAAAAGGACAGGGATATGCACTGGAAAGGTTGGATGACAATGGTTTTGAATTGATGCAATGTCATCTATGCTTTCAGGAGTCAATCACAAAGCGAGCATAAAGATGCTGGCACTTTCTGCTGCAATCAGCATCACCTAGTTAGAGATGCACTGCCTCTGATCATTTAACTATAATGGCTAGGAACAATGGATAGATTTGCCCTCTAATTTGTCTTGACAGTTTTGAAGGCATTCCCCAGTTCTCCTTCATATTCTTCTACATCTACCATCATTCTTTCTTGCCACCGAGAAAGCAGTGCAAATGTGCACAATTAATCTGCCACACCAGATCTGGAGTTTAGAAACTTATCTTCTGATTCATGGCTTCCTTGATATAATCTCTTGTTTCCTCTAGAGAGAGGAAAATGACAATGCAAAAACAGAACTTTCAAAGCTGCCTTATACCAAGATTTATTATTATTATTTTTAAAATATCTATAATTTTCATTTATATACATTGCAACAATTATTTTGCCAATTATACTCCCTTCCATCTCCCTTTTTGGTTCCTTACATTTATTTCTGTCCTTTCCTGCATACTCCAAATTGTCTTAACTTATTCCTTTATTTATCTGTTCTAATATACATCTCATATATGTATATTTTTAAAATTACAAGTTTTTACAATAATGCTGTCAATGTCTTAATCTGTTTACAGTTTGCTTTTAAATATTCAATAAAACACTTCCATTCCTTTCTAAAAAGTTTGTTGTCTTGATTTCTTCTTCTTCCGATAAGTTGCCTTATACCAAGAAAACAAAAAGAAACAACTCATTGCAGTGCTTAATTTGTAACACAGAACACAACTGCTTTATAACACGATCATGGAACATCCAGAAAGAATAAAACAATGCAGCTACATGTGAACGTGAATCATTCCCAAAATATAATGATAAACAAGCCTCTTACATATGTACCTGAAGCAGGGCTATTTTTCTAGAAAAAGAAAAATGGCACTGCGTGCTCAACAAAATGGAGAATCAGGGTTGCCAGAGAGCCCTCCTGTGGTTGTGGGTTTTCAGAATTCTGGCTACAGATGCTAAGTCCCAACATTACTCGAGGACACGTAGGACTCAGCTATACAGCTGCAAATAAAACCTTTTAAGTGTGTTGTAAAGTGCAATATACAAATGTGACACTAGATGGCGAAAGTGAGCCATGACAAATGCAATGTATTTTTCAAAACGTTTTTTAAAAAGCATTTTTACAGCGTTTTTTATATGTGTGTAGATTCCACTCTAGATTACATTTGCTGCCCTCTTCTTTTTGTAGGGCGCTTAGGACTTTAATATTTGCATTTACAGGCAGAAATTCAGCAGGTGAGGACTTTACCTATTACTGCTCACCACCTCTGTCAAATTGCAAGAGCTGGGATTCTGTTGACCAATGGGCAGCATGAATTGGTTTATTAGCACAAAAATACAGTTCCTCTTTAAGAGCTGGCTGGTATCACAGCAGCATCGCTGTATGAGACAGTCTTGCCACTGTTTAACAACTGCAGTCACTTTGCAGCACCCTCTACTGATTCATTGTGAAACTGCTGGCTGATATTTTATCCCACAGAGCTGGTTTATCACTCGCCCTGGCTTTTTGTTCCTTCCCAGGTGGCTCCAGGCTCAGCAGCAACCAAAGAAATTCTGTGTGCTGGCTTAAGGAGAATGGCCTCCTCTGCATCTGCTCCCTGTGCTCTAGGCCTCCACTCCCGCTTCAGCAGCAAATGGATGGAGAGACCCTCTTTGAAAACAGCACCTGGGGACCCCTGCAGATTAGCTTTTGGGTCCAGGAAAATGGTGCGACCAGCTTCCTGTGCTGGAAACAGAGCCTGGATCAACGGCCAGAACATTACCTGCCATGGGATGAAAGATTTTGCAGCCTAAAAAATAAAGTTCCTACTCAACCACATTGCCAGAAGTAAGTGCCCCAGACCTGAACTTGAATTCCTATGCATTGTTGCCTGTAGTAGCTGAAAATCTCAGAGACAAATGTAGGTTGCTACTCCTGACCAAGGATAACATGCTATTCCGACTCTTTAGAGTCACGATACACTTATTAGGCAGAGATAATGGGAGTTGAAGTCCAACAACGTATGAAGGTTCATCAGTTTGGGCTGAAACACAGGATGGGCTTGGATGAAAAAGCAAACATATTTTTCCCAGATCCCCTTGAGCTGGGGAGAAGGAATATCACTTATTTATTTCTTAGTGTTTTTAAACTGCTTAATATTTAAGAACCTCAGTCTAAGAGGTATACAAAGATAGGACACCAGCATGATAAATTACCACCATTAAAACAGAGATCCCCAATAACGGACAAAAGTCAGAATTCAGGAATAACAATAAAAGCAAAGAACAACAGTAGTAACAATCTTTTATTATTGTTGTTGTTATTATTTATGTATTTTCACAGACTTAATATACACACCTTACAGTTTCTTTTGTTAAGTCTTGTATCAAAAGACTTCCGCCTCCACCTCTCCACAGTTCCTTATTTATTTTGTTTTTTGCTTCATATCCTTTTCACACCACCCAAATCATTCTATACATTTACCATACTGCTCATATTTCTAACCTTACTTGGAAATTTATTTATTTGCACCACTGGACAAATTATTTCTGTTTGGCATCACAGCAAATGGGGCTAAATTGCTACTCTTGGTCCCACCATGAATGCAAACTCTTCCATATACAACCAATATATTGAAAAGTGTTTACCACTCTTTAAACACTGTGTGTGTGATTGTGCATGTGTAGCGTTTTTGACATGGACCAGGAGACCAAAGTTTGGGAAACCCTGCTCTAGATGTTCCTCGACTGCAACTCCCATTGTCCTTGATCATTCTTTACACTGGTTTGGAGCTAGGAATGGAATAATCTGTCCATTTCCATTCTCAATTTTTCCAGTCATGTCAAGTTGTCCAGTTCTTTTGGCATCAATTGGCTTCTTTTTCTTCTTTTTTAAGTCCTCGTGAAAATTTGCCAGTAATTTAGAGTGCATTCCTCCTTTTGTGTGCCATGTGGCCTAATGCACATTTTTGCAAGCAGTCTCCTTTAATGCTTTCACATCCACATTCAGTTCGAGAACTGCCTTGCAACATTTGGGGAAATAAGAATTTGAAGGACAGTTGCATTTTGATTTGCATATTGTTTAGGAAAGTGTGAAATTGGCAGTACTCAGTTTCTCTCCCATCCTTGCCTGGGGATCCTCCAGTGCTTGCTTCTTGCTGGCTTAGGCCACACTTTGCCATCTGCTCTCAATGCCTCCCAGGCGGTATGACTGTGATGTGCAGAGAGTCAGCCAGCCCAGGTCATGCAATCCCACCACCTTTCTGCATGCCAGATCTACTCGATTGATGCATGCTGGTTGAATTCTTCTGAGTATGTAGCCAATAGATGGCAGGCAGAGCAGCAAGTGATGCTGGAGAAAAAGCTTCCATGCAGAGGAATATAGGAAGCTGCCTTCTCCTGCATCATATTATTGTTCCAGCAAGCCCAATATTCCCTACACGGACTGGCAACTGCTCTGCAGTGAATCAGACAGGGAGCATTCCCAGCCCTGTGGTGAAATGCTGAGGACTGAACCTAGGACCTTCTCTATGCCAAGCAGATGTTCTGCCATTGAACTAGGATTCATCTCTGAAGTGTGTCCTATGCTCCTTAAGTTAGCTTGGTGCCTTCAAGTACTTGGGTGGTTGCTGTCCCATCCCCAGTGCTGAAGTAAGATCTGACTGCCAGTCAGGTCAGCTTCTGTATGTGGAACAAGAGCATGGGGTGCTGGTGGGGAAGAAATATTGCTCTTTGCTTCAGGCAGACAAATGTCTTGGGGCAGCCATGCATGGCAAGGTTAGAGGTTGTTTTGTTTTACTTGACCCTGTCTGTCTTGAAGCCCATTTCCCTTTTTATGTTGCGTGCAGAATCCCAATAAACAGCTTGATGTTGACTCAGGTTGTTGTGTGTTGCCTCAAAACTGTTACCATTTTCTCCTGCGTGAAAAGAATCAGAGAGGCAGAAGACAGGGAGAAGTCAGACGTAGAACTAGGTCTTTTATCCAGTGGGAGCCCAAAACACTGACCACATTTCTCCACTGTTAACTTCTGCCAAAACGGGTAACTCCAAATGAATTGAACAATAATTCCAATTAACAGAATAAGATCAAAACAATCATTTAAAAAAAGCTGAGAGCCAAGCTCTGTTTTAAAATCTAAAGAACATTCCATAATAAATTTAAGTAGCAGAAACACCAGGGTGTGGGGCACCATTGCTAGTGAAATACCACCTCCATGGAAGAAAATAATTTGCTACATCCCAGGTGCTGGGACAGAAAAGGCCCTGTGGGACATTGCCTCCAAGACACAGAATCATTCCATGCAAATTTTTGTAAATGATTTCCCATAACAATAGAAGGGGAAGATGCCCGAGAATCTAAGCCTGCTTACATCCTGTTTGACTAAGCCATCTTATGAGACTTCTGCTTTTCCGGTTCCTATTATTTCCCTTCTAAGTTTAGCAAAATTCTCCCAGAGGTTCAGAACCACAGACAGAAAGGCAGAAGCAACAAGGAGGTTCCTCGCTCACTGCTTCAAGTTGAATTGGAGAGGTGAGGAGAGAAAAGGGAATTCTGAGTCTAGACGGAGGTATGTCTGCTGAGCCAGAACTGAACCTGAATCAAAGGCTGCATACGCAATACACATTTAAAGCACCCCAAAAAGTATCCCAGGAAAGGTCTTTTTTTAAAAAAAGCTGCTAACAATTGTAGCTCTGTGAGGGGTAAGCTACCATTCTGAGGATTCACAGTTCACAAGAAGTGGTTCAGTAAGCAGATGTTTGGGAGGTTCTTTTGAGGGTTGGTGAGCAGAGCCAACCCTACTATTGGGCAGGGTGAGGGAGCTGCTTCAGGCGGAAAGCTGATTTAAGGTGTTGTGTCAAAATAACTTGACTGGCCTTTAATACTATGCACCTTGTTTGTTTGTTTGTTTTGGTGTGTGTGTGTGTGCCATTTCCTGCTCCACCTCAAATACCAAAATGTCTTGGGCTTGCCCTGGTTTTGAGGAAGGCTTTCCCCCCTCTTTCTTTCTCTCTTTCTCTCTCTCCCAATCTCAGAGAAAGGAGCAAAAGAGGCTGTTTTCCCCCAGGGTGACTATTGCAGAACAAAACACAGCCAAGAGTGGGAAGGTTCTGGGATGGGTCATTCTCCTGTTTCTTGCATTTATTATCCAGGTGCAACAACACACAACAAAGAGCTCTCTAGACTAGCATTTGCCCTGTGTTTCTAGGCTCAGGTCTTTGCTGTCAAGCTCCCTTCCAGAGCACCCCCCCCCCCTGGTTTCTCTCAGCGTCTCATTTCCCCAGTCTTTAGTTCTGCACATTCCCACACCAGTGAGGGCTTATCCTCCCCCGCAAGCTGCTATTTGCCCCACAAGGGCGACAAATAGCAACCAGAGATGAGGAATTTCATCTGTGGAAACAACATGGAGGGAGACAGAGGGAAGCAATCAGCTGCCTTTCCTTGATGATGCTAGGGTCCCCATCTATTTCAGGGGACCCTATCAACTGTTTTGAAATTGAGATCTCCTGCATCGCGTGTCATTTGGCCGTTGGATGAAGAGATTAGTTAATTATTAGCTCTTTGAAAATGTCTAGACATGTGTATGTTTAAAATGTTCGTTGGCATTGAAACTGTGCATCCTGACTGGATAGATCCTGGATCCCGAACGGAATCATGCTTTTCTGGGTCAATCTGGAATTGGTCCAGGGCTTTCAGATGGAGAAGTCGAAGTTGGAAACGGAACTGTTAGAGCCAAAAATGAAAAATCTATCCAGAATGTATAAATTATTGCTAGAGTGGCATACACAGGATGAATTTGTGAAATCAGCAATGATAGAATGGGCTAAAGATGTGGGACATAACATCATGATGGCTGATTGGGAAAGACTCTGGAGGAAAGGTATTAAATTCACTGCATGTAATTTGTTAAGAGAGAATATTATGAAAATGATATATAGATGGTACCTGACCCCAGTCAAGCTTGCTAAAATCTATCATTTGTGAGACAATAAATGCTGGAAGTGTGAAAATGCAGATGGAACATTTTACCATATGTGGTGGACCTGTCCAAGGACGAAAGCCTTCTGGGAGATGATATGTAATGAAATTAAAAAACTGTTGAAAAACACATTTCTTAAAAAACCAGAGGCATTCCTACTTGGAATGGTCAACCAAGAAATACCTAAGGAAGATCACACTTTTTTATGTATGCCACAACAGCAGCAAGAATCTTGATTGCAAAATACTGGAAAACAAAGGACTTACCAAAATTAGAGGAATGGCAGATGAAAATGATGGAATATATGGAACTTGCCGAGCTGTCAGCGAGACTCCAAGACCAGAGGGAAGAAGCGGTGGAAAAAGAATGGGAGAAATTCAAGAAGTATATTAATAAGTGCTGCAAGATTAGTAGTTAGATAATCCTGAAGTGAGATAGTAATTTACAGTATGTAAAAAAGTCATAATTTTAAGAAATATATGATAGATAAGATTAAGATAAGTTAAGACAATAGGTTAAGTTAAGAAATTAGTTAAGGACATGAGTAAGATAGGTGTGATTTACATAAGATAATATGATAATGAGAAGAATCTGCTAAGTATATTACAATTATGAGACGCGTTAGGGGAGGTGGGGGAAGTCCACCCAACAAGATAAGGAAATAAGAATGGGAGACAGTAATAAGAGTATGTTGTGTAATTTGTTCAGGGAACAAATTTTTTAATCTGTGACGTGTATGTATTTTAATGTTTGTTTAAAGCCCTGTTCAGGGAAGTTTTTAATCTGTGACGTGTATGTATTTTAATGTTTGTTGGAAGCCGCCCAGAGTGGCTGGGGAGACCCGGCCAGATGGGCGGGGTATAAATAATAAATTATTATTATTATTATTATTATTTGTGTTTTGTGGTTATTGTTTGTTTTTGGATTAAGTTTTGTATGTTGCTTTCTACTGGTTATGACTATGTTAGTGAATGGAATATTATATGTTTGAAAACCCAATAAAATTATTTTTTAAAAAAAACAATCTGGAATTGGTCCAGAGCTGGTCAGGGTAGCCCTGGATTGCCTGGGAAGGGGGGGGCAATTGGGTCCTTCTTCCTCTTCAGTCTTTTCCTTCTTCCCCACTCATTGCTGTCCAAAAACACAAACAAGCAGATGCACTTGGCTCTTCAGCTTGGATTCCACAGGGGCCTGCTCACCAGGGTGTGAGCTACCTCATGCATTTGACTCCACTGGTGTCTGTGCAAAGCGACCGGCTCCACTCAGGGTGTGTGATTTGTGTGTGTGTGTGTGTGTGTGTGTGTGAGAGAGAGAGAGAGAGAGAGAGAGAGAGAGAGAGAGAGAGTACCAGTATGGAGACTTCCTCAGCTCTCCCATTTCCCCTCATGAAAAAGCTTCCTGAGCTCATATGCAAGTAGAGGGCAGGATCAGAGAATCAACTGGTCCACCACTGAGCCTGGTGCCTGGTGCCAGCTCCCCAAAGAGCACAGAGTCCTTGGGGAATCCTGCCATTTTCCATTCTGTGGACATGACCATAGATGTCACTGAGACAGGAGTGCAAGCATGCTGGGGATGTTAGAAATGGGGAAACTGAGGCTGAGGCTGGGGCTGGTGGCCCTTGCGAGTCTGGCGTCTGAGCTCATGCTAGATTGTGGCATTAGAATGAGAGACTTTGTGGCTAATGCTGCTTGGACATTTTTATTCTTTCCGAAACTATGAGTTCCGAGCATCTTCCCTGCTTCAGCTAGCGCTGCTCACTTAGTGCCTCACCCTCCTCTTCTCTTATTTCTTTGCCCCAGAGCTCCAGCCTCAGGAAGAAGCCTCCAGTTCAGAAAAGATGCCAAGAGCCAGAAGGACGAGACAACTCATGAACCTTCCCTGGGGGGTGAAGAACCCAGCCTCATCCATGGCGATGGTGACACTGTTGATCCTTGCCTTTCCCTGCAACGGTAGGTATGGTTGACAACAACACTGGGGAACCTTCAGCCTTTCCAGATATTGTTAGACTCTAGATGCCATTGGCCCCAGCCAGCAAAGTCAACCCTCAAGGAAGATGGGAGCTGGAGTCCCTCAACTTTTGAAGGGTCACATATTCTCCATCCTTAGTGTACAGAAAGGAGAAAATGTGTTCTTCTGAGTGTTGCTTCCTAAGAGGAAAAGGCCATGGCTAAGTTTGGAAACTGACTGCTTGTGATGAAAGGGCTGGTGCCATACTGTTCTTATTGTAATTATCTATATATTTTAAAGTGTGAGTTTGTGTGTATATAGCTTTAGTGTTTAATTGTTTTTGATTATTGTTTTTTAAATGTTTTTAGCTGTTCTTATTTTTATCCGTATGCCACCATGAGTCCCTGTCAGGTAAAAGGTGGGGAATGAATGAATGAATAAATAAATGAGTTGCAAAAAATACCCAAGTTAAACCCCCAGCATCTCCAGAAAGGGCTGGCAGAGGTTGGAAAGCCACCACCCATCAGAGTAAAACTAGATGGACACCTGAATGTCCTCCTTCTTCTTGCCCAGGCCCAGGAAATGCTGCCCCGTGAGGTCCTGCTGCTGTGGTGGGTGGTTGGGACTGGAGACCCACCATAATCCTCAGGCACTGCTGCTCCAGACAACCCTTGATGTTTTGATGCTGTTGACTGTGCAGGATGCTCCCCGAGGTGTACAGAATGCTGGCAAGAGGGTCAGCTGCAAAACTGGCCTTCTCTAAGCATCTGCCCACAAACCAGTGAATACCTTCCTTCTTTCCTTTGGCAGGTCTGCAGAGTCAGTTCCAGGGATATGATCTTAAAGCGCTAAAGGCTGTCACCGTGCAGAGAGGTCTCTGCGTTCACATTCCCTGCAACTTCACTTATCCCACTCAGTCCTCAACCACGTCTGAGGTTCTGTATCCTGGGATTTTATACGTCTACTGGATTAAGAACGATCAAACTGGGTCCACTATTCGCAACACCTGGCATAAAAATGCTGGTAGTGTTGTTGCCAGTAGTGACAAGGATCAACACATTGCCTCATTTGCTGGGAATCGTTTCCAGTTGACTGGAAACCCAGCAGAAGGTGACTGTTCCTTTAGCATCAATGATGTTCAGTCTCAGGATGCAGGACAGTACTATTTTCGAATTGAGAAAGGACTCAGCTATCGTGATTCTTTTATTTTACCTCGTGTTTCTGTGACAGGTAAGAGGTTTCCTACTTCTTCATTTGCTTCCTCATTCCTGTTTTGTGCACTTTCATGCTGTAAAGGCGGGAAAGGCTCTGCCTACAAATATGCCTAAACCTCTGAACATTATGCGAAAGGGACAGGAGGTACAAGGGCTCCATGCTTCCTGTTCCTCTCCATTATTGCAATGCCAAAATTAGATAAGTTGCATCTCCAAATGTTTGAACACTTTACACAGCTCACTAGAGGGAAGAACTCTCTCATGGATTCTGTGCTGACAATCTGGAGAAACGGGAAATAGGAGGCATTTCCTCCTTCACTTCCAGCTGCCATCCCATCACCTGCTTCTCCTCCTTCTCCCAGCATCCCTCCACAGCTGTCTCAATGGCAGGAGAAGCAGAGAGCGATTCTCTTGCCACCTTTGAAATCAGCCTCAGTGCAGATCTGGAAAGCTGTCCTAATCCACTGCATCCTGATACTAGGACCAGAGGGTGCTTTGAGTGGGGGACATTTCTTCCGTTCATGGGCCTCATTCCGTTAGGGGAAACCTTCCAGGTGGGCAGGGCCAGAAACACACATGGATGGAGCCTCAAGCCAGAGGCGTAGGAAGGGGGTGCGGCGGGGGTGGACCGCCCCGGGTATCATCACTGAGGGGGGTGACATTTGGTGAGCTGCCCACCTGCTACTCCCAAGCCTGCCCTGAGCCATTGGGGGAAGGGGGGAGCTACACCGCTTTGCCGGCAGCCTTCCCCCACCCCCTTCATTTTGACAGCTCGGGGGAGGCTTGGGAGTCGTGGTCGGGTGGCACACCATTGCCCCGTGCTCCTGAGCCGTTGGAGGAGGCAGGCAGGCAGGGAGAGGATGGGAAGGAGGCAGGCGAGCAAACAAGCAGAGGGGTGAGAGAAGGAGAGAAGCAAAAGCTCCCTCAGCTCAGAACCCAAACCTTGGAACACACAGGAGGAGGGGGGGATGAGAACAAATTAGGGGGGGGGGAGTTTTAAGTGCTTATGCTCACAATGTTAAGTAAATAAACCAGAAAATAACACTTGCAACTGTAAGTATCTTATTTTTCCTTCTTTTAATAATTTAAATGTGTGTGGGGGGGTGACAAAAAAAATTTCGCACCGGGTACCACCTGACCTTGCTATGCCAGTGTGGTGTAGTGGTTAAGAGTGGTAGACTCGTAATCTGGGGAACCAGGTTCGCGTCTCCGCTCCTCCACATGCAGCTGCTGGGTGACCTTGGGCTAGTCACACTTCTCTGAAGTCTCTCAGCCCCACTCACCTCACAGAGTGTTGTGGGGGAGGAAGGGAAAGGAGAATGTTAGCCGCTTTGAGACTCCTTCGGGTAGTGATAAAGCGCAATATCAAATCCAAACTCTTCTTCTTCTTCCTCTTCTACTCTTCTTCTTCTTCCATGCCTCTGCCACAAGCAAATGTGGGCAGAGCAACAGGTGTGTGCCTTATCTTTGTCCAGGCCTCAAACCAGGTCACTTTTCCATAGCTGACTGGTTTGAAGGTGAGTGCACAGTGGGTTGAGGCATAGGGCTAAAATTAGGGGCACTTTGCTCCTCCCCTGTTTCTCCTGCTGCTGTTCTGCACAGAGTTAAGCCTTGATTTGGCTAAACATGGAGGTGGAGAACTTTCCCCTTGCTGGTGTGGGGCAGGTGGTTTTACAGGAGGTTAAGCCTCAGCTCAATGTCTGAGCCCCAAACAAACCATGAGCAGTTAGCTAAAAAGCAAGCCTATGCTACAGATCATGGTTTCTTTGGGAGAGAAACAAATCATGAACCTGTGTTTAGTTCAGTGGTTTCCAGTTAGGAGTCCATTGACCCCTGGGGGTCTGCAGAATACACACAGGGGCTGTGAGGCTCCATCCCTTGCCTTCCCCCCAACTATTTTTTGTCATTTTTGCATGGTAATATCACAATTTTTATGGTCTGTTTTAGCACTCTGCAATTTTTCAATATATTGGTTAAAATTGGTTTCGAAATCACACCACGATAACAATTTCAACCCAGCAATACATAGCAGTATATCACTCCTCGCACGAGGAAGAGCAGGGCAGCTGATTTCAAGGCACCACCCAAATTGCAGGATGATTTCAGCTGATAACACTGCTGATCTGAGCTGCCTTCCCTCACGCCAAGGGAGACCAGGGCAGCCAAATGCGAAGCGCTGCCTTCTCCTCTCACTGATGGAGAACAGGGCAGCTGATGCTCTCACTTCAAGGCACTGTGGCACTACCTTCCCCTGGCAGTGACTCAGAGCAGCTTTTCTCAGTCAGCAGGAAAGCAGCAGCAGCCACAGTGGATGTGCATCTTCGCTGGCTGCCCCCCTGATTGTGGCTTGATGCACCCCCACCCCCACCCCACCCCACTCAAACCATGCAGTGGGGGTGATTCTGCTTCCTCTCCTCCCCCCAGTCATCCAGTCTCTGCGTCTGCTCCTTCCCTCATCCCCATGCCCATGTTAGCATATACCCCGCCTGGGGCAGTTTGTGAGACTGCCCCAAAGCCAGAGCACAGCCAGGTGCGCACATCTCCGACTACTGAGAGTCCGGTGGCGCAGTAATATGTGATTGTTCCCAGATTGAAGAACAACACACACGCAACCAAAAATAAGGCTAAAACTAATTTATTGTTTTAATAGCGCAGAGAGATTCTTTGCTGCCAGCCCGTTTACACGGAGCTGCCATAATGCCATCCTTCCAGCTTGAGGACTAGCCAGAAGAGAGGAGTAAGCCCAACGGCTCGGATTACAGCAGTACAATGAATACATAAACATTCCATGTAGGAAAGATAAGACAGCTTTCTCATGGGATAGTGACAGGCAAAAGTCAGACCGGCCCAGCTGCAAGTTGTTTGTCGCTCGGCTTGGACAAAAATCATAACAGCCCAATCTCCAATTTCAGACATCGTGATATATTGGAACATTGTGATGTTTAGCTGCTAATATATCACGATGTTGAAAACCAGATACAGGTATCTCTCAGCCCTAGTCTGTTTTTTTAGTATACCTAAAATCCTCTGCTTATTAGAGGCTACACCACATTTTGTTCAAAAAATTGCTTTGCAGGGGTAACTACCATAAAGCTATCAAAATGTTCAAAAGTAGGGGGACTGTGGCTTGGCTTTTGAAAAATAGGGGGTCCTTAATAATTAGTTAATTGGGAACCACTGGTTTAGTTTAACATTCTGCCAAACCATGGCTTAGCTCCTGGCCACATGGCAGGAGCAAAACACCTTTGATTTGGGTCCCCTGCATTCGCCTTCAAACAATAGTTCAGCTAGGGTTAAGGTGATATGCAAGCCAGGCTTGTGTCGGCTACATGGCATTCAGGTAAAATGTCAGCTGTTTCTACATGGTCATCCACCTCTTTCCATCCAGGCAAGCTGGACGCATTATTGCAGTTCAACAACGCATTCCTGAAGAAGGTGTGTGCAATTGCATAGAGGGGGTGGGGAGTGTGGCCAGGGGAGTTCTGGATTTGTTTCCATGTTTCCTAGGTGGAATCTACACACATATTTTAAAAAACCCACTGAGGAGATGCTTTTTTAAAAAAAACGTTTTGAAAAAGGTACTGAATTTTCCATGGCTCACCATGGCCATCTAGTGTCACATTTGTATATTGTACTTTGCAACACACTTGAAACGTTTTATTTTCAACTGTATAGCTGAGTCCCTAAAAATTGCCCTCTCCATGCTCCTCACCCCATGGGAAAAATTATGCAGACCTGGATCCTATTCCCCTGTATGCAAGTGAGCAGTTTGGGTGGGTGGCCATTTGCTTCAGAAAAAAACAGTTCAAGGGTTAATTGACCCCACCTTACTTTGTGCTCCTCTTTTGATGAAAGACAGATTCCCCCTGTGGCTGCTACATTCAAGTTGTCATTTCTCCCCTCTTTTCTTCCTGTGTCTCCCAAATCACATCTGGCTTTGTCCTCCAATTTCAGGATCCTGAAGCATCAAACATCATGTTCAGCAGCATAGTCATAGCTGTCAACTTTTCCATTTTTTTGCGGGAAATTCCCTCATTCCGAATAGGATTCCTCATGAGAAAATGGGAAGGTTGACAGCTATGAGCATAGTGGCAGCCATCAAGATTTCTCCCTCTCCAAGTTGAGTCCACAATGAGCAGAAACATTGACCAACATTGGTAGAGAAAGCAGGACATTGCATGGGAAATTAGGCTACCAAGGGAGATACATAAAATTATCGTTAAAGGACAAACAAAAGAATGGCAAAGTGGAGGGGGGGCGTAAAGTAGTGCTGGTGACCATCCATAATTCAGGACTCCTGTATCCTGTTCCCTAGTTAATTTAGTCTGTGAATTTTCTTCTGATCCCATCCTGGGGACTTTTGTTTTCTCAGAGCTGACAGAGAAGCCAAAGATCCTGAACTCACCGGAGGTGGTTTTGGGGAAGAGCGCCACCCTCATCTGCCAGGCGCCAGGGACCTGCCCATGGAAAGAATCATGGAGCCAGCCTAAAATCTCATGGAGGACTGGGTCAAGTACTGGGTCAAGTACAACAACTGCACAGAACCATCAGCACAGCAATGGGAGCTGGACCTTTGCTTCTGGCTTCACCTTCACACCCACTTTGCAGGATCAAGGCGGAGCCCTCACTTGCCGTGTCTATTACCCTGCAGTTGGGAGAACAGTTGAGAATACAATCTCTCTTGAAGTGGTCTGTGAGTAGCTCCCATAGCTCAGTACTGCTTCCCCTTCCCCTGAACGGCCAACAGTTCTTTCTACCCCATGCAAGCTAATTCACTCCTTTCATGCTCCCCTCACTGTTTTCTTATGTTTCAGACCCACCTCGGGACATTGGAATCACAAGCCCTGGTGAGATACAAAACTCTAAGTGTATTTGCACATCCCCATCCTCACTGAGCTCCACTGGGCAGCCAATAGCTGCTTAGGGATCTCAGAGTGGGGATTCTGCAGGAGGGAGGGTTTTGGAGATGGCTGGGAGCCCAGGATGGTGGGGGAGGGGAGTTGAAGACAAACTGGATGGTAACAGGGAGCAGCTGGGCTCACTTGGTCTTTCCAGCAGCCATACCATGCCATGCACACATCCTTGCACCCGAACCAAAATTCACTCCCCACCTTAGCACCCTCCAGGCTCTTGACCTGAGTCTCCTCTTTTAATTGCCATGGGTTTTCTATTTGATGGGACTGTTCTATTGCATATTTCAATTGTGGGTGTTTATATTTTAATGTCTGTGTAACTGGTTTTTGTACTTTGTAAGCCATTTAGAATCCCATGTTGGCATTAAGTGGTGAATTAAAGTGGAATGAGAAGGAAAAGAAATGGGCCCAAGTCTTCCCTGTGGAAGGCAATACTGCGGATATTATTATTATTTGTCTTGGCAGTTTGAACTTGCAGAGAAATGAGGGGATTATCTCCCTTTTTGCAAAACTATGGCCCAAAGCTGTCTTGAACCAATTGTAATTAATAATCATTGTAAAGATTTGAATCCCCACTTCTGCAGACCTGGTGTCAACCATCCTTTTTCAAAATACACAAGAACATCTGAGCATTGAGTGAGGATTCCTTAGCATCAGACATCCCAGGTCCTATTGTGATCTAACTGCATTTCTCTTTCAGATTTCTCTGCACAGAAAGAAAAGCTGGTGGTCCAAGAAGGTGACACCGTCAGCCTGCTTTGTCAAGCTCAGGGCAAACCTATTCCCTCCGTGACATGGATGAAGAATAGCAAGACCCTAAACAACCATATGCATGGCAGTAAAGACACTCTTCGACTGTCCAACATTAAGTCAGAGGATGCTGGGATGTATGAATGTCAGGCAGAGAATCCACATGGCTCAATCTGGAAGAATCTTTCAGTGATTGTGCAATGTAAGAGATGGGAAGCGGGAGGTTCCTTGGGGGCATTAACCTGGGAAACTCCATTGTATGCTAAATGACTTGAACTGCAACTAATACCAGAAAGCTTCCCTACTTAGTTTTTCCATCACTTGATAATAATATTGTTTCACAGTCATGCTGAGATCCACCAAGGGGACCTCTTCAAATGTACATGGCTGTTGGCTGCATTGCACAATGTGTCAGCCTAGCAGTGTGCGATGCAGCTTTCGGCAGCTTCTACCAACTCCATCTGGTGCGCAGGCTGAGACCCTACCTGTCCGCAGACTGTCTTGCCAGAGTGGTGCATGCTCTGGTTATCTCCCGCTTGGACTACTGCAATGCGCTCTATGTGGGGCTACCTTTGAAGGTGACCCGGAAACTGCAATTAATCCAGAATGCGGCAGCTAGACTGGTGACTGGGAGTGGCCGCCATGACCACATAACACCGGTCCTGAGAGATCTACATTGGCTCCCAGTACGTTTCCGAGCACAATTGAAAGTGTTGGTGCTGACCTTTAAAGCCCTAAACGGCCTCGGTCCTGTATACCTGAAGGAGCGTCTCCACCCCCACCGTTCAGCCCGGACACTGAGATCTAGCGCCGAGGGCCTTCTGGTGGTTTCCTTACTGCGAGAAGCAAAGCTACAGGGAACCAGGCAGAGGGCCTTCTCGGTAGTGGCTCCTGCCCTGTGGAACACCCTCCCATCCCATGTCAAAGAGATAAATAACTACCTGACATTTAGAAAACACCTGAAGGCAGCCCTGTTTAGGGAAGTTTTTAATGTGTGATATTTTTAATATATTTTAGTGTTTGTTGGAAGCCGCCCAGAGTGGCTGGGGGGACCCGGCCAGATGAGCGGGGTACAAATAATAAATTATTATTATTATTATTATTATTATTATTATTATTATTATTATTATTATCACAAGTTCAGGAACCCCATGATGAGCTTACATATTTGCAGAAGCTTTCTAAGAAGTTAGTTTCAGGATACATAAATGCAGCCCCGGGGGCAAAACCACAAATTCAAGTCATGGAACATAGTTCTTGTCTGAAATCTGTGGGAGTATCCTCATTCGCCAAGAGAGGTCATATTTATGCAACCTCTCAGCAGAACGACAGCTCTTTAATATTAAATACAAAGGCCAAACTTAGAAGTTTCTTTTCATGTATCTGTCCTGCACATAAAGCAGGATGTGTAGGATGTGGCTATAATGTTTTGTAAGAAAAGGTCTGCGTGGACAACGGAGGAGAATGGCTGGATGTCCCTCTCGCACCTGCCCATCTTTGGTTGCTTCAAGACCTTTTCGTCTAATGAGCATCTCATGAAGGAATATCCCCAGGTGGCAATGGTCTCACTATTTGCTACCTGGAGATGCAGAACATAGTTCCTTTGCTTATCCAATGAAAAGGCTCCCATAAGGATGCTGTTTGTGGGGACCTGAGTCATTTTGCTAAGCAATTTCTTTCTCCCCTCTTATGTACTATGTGATAGCCTCATAGGTGGACTTCCTGTTTAGCTGTTGGGGTGTTGCACAATCCAATACTCTGATATTCATTTGTCATACCGAGAATCTGCATTGTCTTTTTCTTTTTAGAAAGTAGATGCCTAGAGTAGTGTGCCTATTTAGGGAGACCAACTCCCTTTTTCATTAAGGGGTTCCTGAGCCTCTAATAGCAGCATGGGCAGAAGAAACCCATTCAGGGCCATTTTGCTATTGTTGCTGCCCTGTGACTGGAAAAGCCCAGGCCGCATTGTTTTCTCCCACAAGAGGTGGCAGACTCTCCTTCCTTGGAGGCTGGGTGGCCATCTGTCATGGATGCTTTAGTTGAGATTCTTGCTTGCAGGGGGTTGGACTAGATGACCCTTGGCATCCCTTCCAACATTAAGATTCTATGAGACACAGCTCTTAAGTTCTTGTAAACCATTCCTGTAAATTCTGTTTTTGTTTTCAAACTGGACACAAGGGGGAAAGAAACTCCTTGCCTTCTGAACTCAAACAGAAGCAGGATTTTACCTTATGCAACAGAGTAGGGAACTAGGGTGACAGCAGTGTCTGCTCCTGGGTGCCTCTTGTGGATGAATTGTGGTATTGCAACTGATGCAGTCACTAGCTTGATCAGAATGTATTCGTCACCTTGACTACTTGGTTCTCTGCAGATGCCCCCAAGCTCAGCAAAAAAACCCAGAAAAACAATACCTGTTGGCGTAAGGACAGTGACATCCTCTGCAACTGTTCCCTGCACTCCAAGCCTCCACCTCAGATCCATTGGCAAGTGGGCGGGATGACTGTAGCTGAGAACAGCAGCATGGCAAACCTGAAAGTCTCTTCCTCAGTCCAGAAGAATGAGGTCACCAGCTCCCTAATTTGGACACGTAGCCCGGATGACAACCTCAGCATCATCTGTCTTGGGAACAATTCTCTGGGAGTCTACACAATGCAATTGCACCTTAGTTCCTTGAAAACAGGTGAGACTCCACCAGACTGAGAAATCCTGACTTTTGCAGCCCTGCCGATATTAGAAAATCCCCTCTGTTGCCTCTTTCAAAAAATGCAGCAATCTGATTAGCAATGACAACAATAGTGATAGGAACAGAATAGTGATGTGGGGTTGGGGAAAATCTGGATCTAAGCAGGGGTAGAAGACACACACCTGGATTTCAATCACAGCATTGCAATGTTTTGTTGTAAAATGCTTTTAAATCTTGCTCTGTCTGCTCTGTCTGTCTGTACACTGGGGACTCAGCTACATTAGTCAAAAAACAGCTTTTTAAATGTGCTATAAACGTGCAACACCAGATGGTGCTGGAGAGCACAAAACTCTAGAGTGATTTTACATAGAGATTTTTTTCTTTTGTTATAATGATTTAATTTATGACATAGCATTTCCCCCCTGTGTGTAGATCCACCCTGGGATGAGGGAGAGCCACCCTCTCTTGGACAGTCATTACTGACCCTACGTTCCCAGCAGATTGTGCAGGCTGGTCCATTGGGGCAAATGGGGCATTGCCCCACCTACCCCAATCTGCCCTCAGACAGTCCCAATTGGCAGCCTTCTTACTTACATGGCGGTGGCCCAGACTGCCAGCTTTCTCCTCCTTAGTCTCCATTTTACCCTTACAGAACTCAGCAGGGAGGAGGATAGGACTATAACTGGATTTAGTTGGCTCTACCAGTCTCTGGCTCCAGCTGTCATTGGTGGTCTCCCTCCCAGCCAGTCCCAACGGGCGCCACTGCCAGCAGTGCACCAGGAGCTCTAGAGCCTTACTTCTACTTAGAAAAAAGAAGGTGGCCACTGATGGCTGGCATTGCTCCTGAACAGCATTGAGTTGGGGTGGTGGTGGAAGGCTCCATGGCCTTGGCAGCTGTCAAGTTTCTGATTTCCCATGGAAAATATCACCAGGCAACACAGGAGAGTCTCATCCATGACTCTCCTAATATTGTTGGACTCCAACTCTCAACAGTCCCTGCCAGCATGGCTCAATGGTCAGTAAAGATGGGAGCTATAGTCCAGCAGCATCTGGAGGGAAACAGGTTAGTCATCCCTGTGTGAAATAATCTTGTCTCCTGTTTTCCGTCTCTTGCTTTATTGTGGGCCGGTTCTGCTTTGTTCACATTGACTTTTATTTTTGCTTCTTTTCAGCTTCTTCTGAGTTGATTGTTCCTTTGGTGGTAGGCCTCATCCTGATGAAGTAAGTAATCTTCCTTCTTCTGGTTTTTGTATCTGCCCTGGGAGCCAGATTGGCTGAAATGTGGGGGTCACCTGTGTGAAGTAACGATAGCAATGAGCCCACCCAAATCCCATTTAGCCTTTGTTGATCTTGATCCTAGGGTGTTTCTGTTATGATTTACCCTGCCTGGGGCAAGTTCTTGAAACTGCCCCAATAGCAAAGGCAATCACTGCAGCTCATCCCTGCTACACAAGAGTCAGGAAGCTGCATTCATAAGTGATTGTTCCCATATGGAAAACAACACACTCAGCCTTTTTAGGCTAAAGACTTTTATTCTCAGCAGCCATGCCTGCTGCCGTCCTTCTCGGTACAAGGCAGAGAGGAGAAAAGAGAAAGTGAAAGCAATCTGAGTGCGCAGGCTCAGTACAGAAATGTAGACAAAACAACTTTATCACACCACTGTGTGAGAACCAATAGTTATACTATTCCAGCTTGTAGATGCTGCCACGTCACTGGGAATAGAATCTTAACAGTTTCCTCCTCCCCTCTTTTGGCTAATGGCTCTCTTATGTCACCATCTGCTTTTAGGGTCTTGTTTTGTTTCGTGTTCTTTTTCTTGGCCTTTTGGTATTCGAACCGGAGGAAGGCTCCATTGACCCAAGAGGGCAGAAGGAAGCCAAAGGAATGATGGTGACTGGATCTCCTGCCGTTCCCTTGCTCAGTGGAGGGACGGCATCACACGCATCGCTGTGCACTCCCAGGTGTCGTTGGTCCAGGCAATGAAAGACCATCAATAAGATTATTTCAAATGAAAGAGGAAAAGCATGGATTATTAGCACTGCTATTTCATACACAGACATAAGATGGATGATTTCTTCTTCTTCTAAGAAAAGTGCTTACAGTATTCTGGTTGTGCATTTGTGGTGCAATCAATGCAGTGGGCACCATATTGCTTTTTATCTTTATTTTGATAGATTTCATTCATTTATTGCAACATATTACCAACATCATTCACACATAAAATAAAATATCCCACCCTAGCCTGGACAATGGAGTTCAGGCAATACATCAAAAATAACATCCAAATAACATACTAGCTTCCTGTCACCGACAACCATATGTGTCAGGGGGCTGCAGACCCCCCCCTGCCAGCCCGGCTTTGAGCGATTACAGGGAACAGCCGGGGATCTTGGAGACAGATTCCTCTTCCTCCTCCCCCTCCTCGTCTGGAGGGAGCTCTGCAGAAGAGGGAGCAGTGCAAAGGCTCCAGCTAGCCAGGCAGAGCCCTAGCTCCGTGTCTGGGGAAGCTAGGAGAAGACGGACCAGGTATTTCCGGTTCCCGAGATGTTGTTCCTGGTGGCAAAATAGGAGGTCACTCGGAGAATCTGGCTCGGACTGAGCAGACATTGATTTATGTACTCTGTACCATAATGTAAATAACCTAGATAAAAGCCTATTAGCTTAATGGCTCTTCGTCTTTCTTGGAATGTCCAGCCGGGGGAGGGCCCCCACACAACGTGACAATATGTATGGAAGGCATACATGTATGGACGGGACGCAGAAATTTGGGTTTTACGTGGGTTTCAGTTTGCTCCAAGTCAGCAATAAAGAGTGGGTTTTCATGGAGAAAGCACTGGAGCAAAAGAAAAAAGTGCTTAGACACATAGCTTTAAATTGTGCCTAGAAACATGGCACAAAAGGAAGTCTGGATGAGCCCCTATTTTCAGTGCTTTGAGCCTGATCTGGAGTTTGGTGCTCTGGTGCTCATTGAATAGATGGGCCACGTATCTACATCTCACTTTCTGATAATGTATCTGATGAAAGGGACTCTAGTTTGCAAAAGTTGATGCTATGATTAGCAATGGGGGATAAATTCTATTCTGTTTGCATTTAAAGATGAACTCTCCTAATTCCAAAACATTGCATGAACCGAACCATAGCTGCCCTTTGAAACCTGCAATTCTCTAAATTTCACAATGAAATTCTCCAGCCACACAATGTGTACAAAATGGCATATACCAAGGTAAAATGCATATATTCGTGAACATAACATACAGTATGCATTATACTAATGTGTATATTAGGCAAACTTGCATACAAGCATGTGTATATTATGAGAAATGCACATGGAAATAGTGATGAAGGCTATTAAAAATAATCTCAAACTGATGTGGAAATGCGGAAGGCCGAAGATTGGAAGAATGAGCAAGTGAGAGAAATCCAAGCTGATAGACTTGACAGCAACCATGAAAGAGAGCTTCCATATTCAGAGACAGGATATTTCTGGATACATGAAATGGACAGATTCATCAATCCCTAGCCATAATAAATGTGTTGGTCTTTAAGGTGCTGTTGGGGAAATTATGGAAATTATAGAATGAAAAATGGAAGTGTGTGAGAGAAGGGCTGAGCAAGTGAAAGCTGGAATGTGAGAACCACGAGAAGGAGATAGACACAGGAGATATTGCAATAACTTGAGGAAGAGGAAGGGAGGGAAAGAGAAGATAAGTTGCTATGCCTCGTGATTAAATCAATATAAGCTAGTAGAAATAAGTATTGTCATATATGGACGCAACCGTCCCTTATATAGAGAGCCAGTGTGGTGTAGTGGTTAAGAGTGGTAGACTCGTAATCTGGTGAACCGGGTTCGCTTCCCCACTCCTCCACATGCAGCTGCTGGGTGACCTTGGGCTAGTCACACTTCTCTGAAGTCTCTCAGCCCCACTCACCTCACAGAGTGTTTGTTGTGGGGGAGGAAGGGAAAGGAGAATGTTATGCGCTTTGAGACTCCTTCAGGTAGTGATAAAGCGGGATATCAAATCCAAACTCTTCTTCTTCTTCTTAAAGGTAAGGTAAAGGGACCCCTGACCATTAGGTCCAGTCGTGTCCGACTCTGGGGTTGCGGCGCTCATCTCGCTTTATTGGCCGAGGGAGCCGGCATACAGCTTCCAGGTCATGTGGCCAGCATGACAAAGCTGTTGCTTCTGGCGACCCAGAGCCGGAAAAGCCGTTTACCTTCCCGCCACAGCGCCACCTGGGTCCCTCTGTGGTTTAACCCACAGTGCCACCTGGGTCCCTCTTCTTATAAGCATATAAATGCTTTCATATTTGGTGTCACCTCTTAACCATTTGCTAGTTGAGGATGTGCTGCACCAGCCTTGCAACTTCAAAATAGACATCCGTTTTTGCTGTCCTCTGGAGCCTGCGGTCTGAAGACCATCCAGGCTGAACCCACAGGGCGCGCCCCAATATTTACCCTATGAATGTCTCAAGAATCTTTGTTGTTTCTCCTTCCCACCAGCCATTCACCAGAGAGAGCAAATGCTGGGTTACAAAAGTACACGCAAGAAAACCTTTAAAAAAGTAATAATAAAAATCCCGGGAAGCAACAGGTCTTGTAGGTGGTGGATGTGCCTTCCAGAGAGGCTTGAGCCCCCTAATTTTATTCTCTCAGGCAGCCACAATCACACACTCAACTATTTGGCTGGCTGGTTCAAATCAAGGTCCAGTATTAATCTACTCCTGCCTCTTTGCCGTGACAAAATGGTGCAGTGATAGAGGAAACCTAAACTGAATGAATTTCTCTTACTCTGTGGGCTTGTCCACACTTTGCTTGTCCCATACATAGAATGCATGGGTCAAAGCAGTTTTTTCTTTGTCCTGCAGCTTTCCCCAGGGAAATACTCTTCACCACTGAATTGGAACAATCCGCAATCTGCGGAAACTCCATGGGACAGGGAATTTTGGCAGAGCAGCAAGGTGACCTACCCTTATCAATAATCTGACATCATAATGTCATCTAGAATCATGGAACCGTAGAGTTGGAAGGGACCTGAGGGTCATCTAGTCCAACGCCCTACAATGCAGGAATCTTTGCTAAAGCATCTATGACAGATGGCCATCCAACCTCTGCTTAAAAAACTCCAAGGAAGGAGACTCCACAACCTCCTGAGGGAGACTGTTCCACTGCTGAACAGCTCTTACTTTTCAGAAAGTTCTTCCTAATGTTTAGTCGGAATCTCCTTTCTTGTAACTTGAAGCCATTGGTTTGAGTATTGTTTTGTTTGTTGCTGTTAGGCATCTTTGTGTTTTTATACTGTAAGCCACCCTGTGATCCTTGGATGAAGGGTGGTATAGAAATTTAATAAATAAAATAGAATGATTGGCAGGTGGGTTGTCTCTCCCACCTATCAAAGTTAGCTTGCAGGTATGGGGTCAGATAAGGAGCTGGCCCCAAAAGAGGCCAGAAAGTTTCTCCACCCCTGTTTTAAAAAGAAGTTATCCCTTTCACCTGAAAAAGCTTTCTGGATTGTTATCTTTAAAAGATAAAAGACCTCTGTAATAAATCAAGATGCAAAGATTTGGTCATCCGTAAAAGCCACCCGGTGAAGTGGGGAGCACGGTCTCTGCCTCATGAGCCCACTAGGAGAGGGGACCCACCGAAGGTCATTTGACACAGCCCCACCCCCATTCTGAAGAAACCACCTTGCTCTCTACATGTGGTCCAAAGTAGATGCTTCAGGGATATGGTCGATTGCTCCCCTAAATCACTTTCAGGTTTTGGGTACTTTCCCCATATATAAGAAGCTGCCTTACATTGAACTGGACCATTAGTCAGAGTCTACATTGCTGGGCAATGGCTCTTTAAGGATCCAGACAGAAGTATCTCACAGTGCAAGCTGGAGATGCTAGGAACTGAAACTTTGGAACTTCTGCATGCAACATTTGTGATATACCATCAAGCTACAGTCTTTCTCTATAGGAAGCTGCCCTATGGCAAGTTAGTCCATGAAGTCCAGTGCATGGACTGGCAGTGGACCACCAAGATTTCTAACACCAGTCTCTCACAGATTTACCTGGTGATGCTGGAGTTTGAACCTGGGACTCTCTGCGTGCAAAACAGATGTTTTTCCCATTGAGCTCTCTGAATGGTTCTGGTCAACCCTCTCGCCAGTGTGGATGTTGTCCTCTAGACTGGTGGGATCGTCCACAAAAGCTTTACTAAACACTGCAAAAATTGATGTCTTGAAGACCTCCTGGAATTTCTCCCCAACAAACAGGTACAGAATCGGGGTGAAACAGATATTGAAACAAACTCCAGTGGCTGTAGTATCCCATAGAACCTGTGTTGTTGCTTTGGGTACTTCCTTAAACAGCTGTGAAGCATGGTAGAGATGGTAGGGGAACCAGCCAATGAAGAATGATGCTACGGCAGCCACCAGGACTTTGGAAATCTTCCCTGTCCTCAGTAAGCTTTTTTTCTTCATTTCAAAACCAATCCGACAGTAGCATGTCATGATGATGATGAATGGAAGCAGGAAGGCCAGCAGAAAACGAACCAAGAAGAAAGCCAGATGGACGTGGAAATCATCTTGATTTGGGGAGAAAATAAAATAATAGCTGCACTTCATCTTCCCCTCCTCTTCTTGAGTCTCCAGAAAAGCCAGGTTTGGGGTGCTCAGAGCTAGGGAAGCAAGCCAGACTCCTGCAATTACCTTCCGTGCCAAAGGTATTCTGCGGTTACGCTGGGACCAGACAGGATAGCAGGTGAAGAGGTAGCGGTCCAGGCTGACGGTGGTGAGTAGAAAGACCGTAGTGAACATCCCCAGAGAGAAGGAGAAGAGTAAGATCTTGCACATGATTCGGCCAAAGATCCAGTCAAAATTGCGGAGGACAAAGACAGCAAAGAAAGGCAAGAGTGAGCTGGAGACTAAGTAGGTGAGGATCAGGTGAAGGAACCACATAGTATTCACGGTTCTCTTCATCTTCATCCCCAGCACCCAGAGGAAGAGCCCATTCACAGTTATCCCCACCAAGAAGGATGTGAAGATAAGGATGGCAACAACCAGATTTGTGTCTGTTGGAGGGTGGCTTACATCCATTTGTGTGTTGCTGGAATTCTGCAATGTGATAGTTGTGTTATTTTTCTCCATAGTGCCCTGGAAGAAGAAGGAAGAGATTTGAGATGGAGGCAGGTGAAAGTTAGAGGGAACACAGGGAGGTTGGGGAAGAGATCAGAACACTGGAAATTGGGAAATGCGTCTATCCAGTCAGGCTTATGCACTCTGAGTAAGCAAATTTCAAAACTAAGCAACTTAGCACTCTAAGCTTCAAAGAAACAACATCAGCAACCACATACAGTACATTCATATGGATTCACTAGGACAGATATCAGGTTTGGAGTTCAGACCTAATTCGTAGCTCCCCTGCTCAAACCCATTTCCCATTAACAGCTGGAAACTTTAAGATTGCTGAATCTCATTCAGTTTAGAACTCTGACCCAAGTCCTCATGAAGGTCCTGTGGACTTCCAGATGTTGCTCAACTCTAGCTTCCATCCATCAGTCTCAGCCAGCAAGACCTATGAACAGAGCTGATGGGAACTATAGGTCACCAACATCTGGAGAGCCTTGTGTTGCCAATCCCTTGTGTTCCAACACCCACCCTTTTCCATCTGAAGACTTCAACTTCCATAACTACAAAGACAATCAATTTTAAAGATTTTAAACTTTCCTTCTCTTCCCCACCCACCCGGCCAACCAGTCTTCAGAGCATGTCCACTCACTTGATCTGCTCGTCTAGAATAGTGGTCCTCAGCGCTTTCCACTGTGCGTTTCAGCATTTAGAACTGAAGAAGTCCTCCGAGGTCATAGCATATTTATGAGAACTGAAAGACTTGTGAGTCACACAAATTATTTCTGCAAGTGGGTTTGCTGTATAACCCATTTCCTTCTTCTCAGTTTTTGGGAACAGAGTGCCCATGAATCATATATTGTTAGCGAGTTCCATTGGCAACGCTGCCTGTTTTAGAGTGACACCCTCAGCATGTTTACTCAGAAGTAAATTTCACTGTCTGCAACAAGGTTTACTACCATTTTTTGTTTCGTTGTTGTTTTAGTTTTTGGCTTTGTTTGCTTGCTTTCGGCTTTCTGAAGAATTGCAGCCTCAAGTCCCTGTAGCTGAAATATCATTTGCATTCACTGCTTCAGTGGGCAAATGAAGTGGGTGGTTTCACTTCAATTTTTAAAAAGGATGTGGGGTGGTTTCTATTTCAATTTTTTGGAAAAAATAATAATGGGATGGTTTTAGGTCCAGATAATATCTCACCCCACTTTGAACTCTCATTATCATGCCTTTGTGACATTGACTATATTTGGAAATATACAAGCAGAGGATAATGGAGGAAAGCAAAGAATTAAGTATCAGGCAGCAAATGCACCACATCACTTCTCTTGCATCAGAGTCCCATGAATCAGCTTTTCCAACACTTTCCTAGCTTCTCTGCCAATTTATGGCTATAAAGAGGTGGTATGGAAGCCAGGAGATCAAGAATGATGCCACAGAAGTGACAAGGATTCTGAAAGGTTTCCCAGCCCTCACCAACTTTTCCTTCTTCATTTTCTGACCTACCTGATAAGAGCAGCCCATGATAATTATGAAAGGAACCAGGAAAGCCAGGAGAAACCAAATGAGAGCCAAATGAACATCATACCTTAGGCCTTTGTCTATAGATCATCCTAGTCCCAAAGAAAGCATAATTACTGACACACACAATCCTTCCCTTTCCCCACCTCTTGTGTCTCCAGGAAACTTAAGTAAGGGGCACTCAGGGTTTGTCATTTATAAACATAACTTTCCTGAGATTAATGCAGAAGTTTTAAAAAAGAAATTACATCAGAAGGAATCTTATTGGATGTATAGGTTTGGGTCCTTAGCCCCTACAGGTTCAAATCTTAATATTGATTATAGTTATTTTCTGTAATCCCGTTCTACATGTATCGGCGTTCTTAGATGTAGCTATATCTTTAAGTATTTAACATCCCGGTTGTTAGTAGCATTGTATTAGTGTACTGCCCCTTTAAATGATTTCTTGGCTTTTTGTATTTAATCCTGTGAAATCTTCAGTTTGTATTAGCTGTGCCATTGTGATGAACATTTGAGTTTCTTGAGCTGTTTAGCCATGGTTAAATTCTGTTATTCTGTAATTTCTGCTGGTGAGTATTTCAAATTATTACATTTATATTCTAGTAAGCTTTTTTGTAATGTTGACAGAGTGTTGACAAGTACATACCATTCAGAACTTAAAATATTGAATTCTTTAGTTTCGAATGATATGATTGCAGGAAGAGAGTAGAGTGGGGATGGGAGAGAAATACAATCCAGTCTGCATTTAAAGGCAAGCTTACCTAATTCTCACTTTCTGAAACAATATGTGAACTGAAGCACAGCTATCCTGCAAAATTCACACGTCTCAGAATTTTACAATGCATTTCTCTGACCAACTATGTGTCCAAAAACTACATATAACAGGGCAGAATGTGCATAAGTTTTAATATATTAGTTAAAATAACATACAAAATGTATTATATTACGGAGCATCGCTTGGCAAAAATGTGAATAACAGGCAAAATTGCACACAAATGTGTGCATTAGGAGGCATTCAGAGTAACAACAACAACCCACAATCTGATGCTGAAAAGTGGATAACTGATTTTAAGATTGGGAAAATGAGAACCTGAAATTTTCCCATCATTAGCCTGTCATCACCAAAGGTTGGCGGCAGCAGGATCACATCAGATATATTTATATGATCATATATGTCCAGTGTAAAAACATCTGGGGTAATAGACTCCACAGAACACAGAATGTTGCATGAAATATATGGACAGGCAAGTCCTGTAATATTTTCCAGCTGTGCAAATGTCACTGAAGCCACATGAGCTCTTATCTTGATTGTGGCATGTTTTACAGATATCATTTCCTGTAAGTTATGTTTATCTTTTCTACTTATATTAATATATTCTAGCGATGTCCTGTGAAATACCAATCTATGAGAAGAAGCCAAAAAGACAGAGGGACTCGTTGTCCTGTTTATATGGTAAGTACACCTAACTTTAACAACAACAACAACAAATTTATTATTCACATGCTGCCCATCTGACTGTGTTGCCCCAGCCACTCTGGTTGGCTTCCAACAAATTAAAACACAGTAAGACATCAAACAAGGGACCCAGGTGGCGCTGTGGGTTAAACCACAGAGCCTAGGGCTTGCTGAGCAGAAGGTCGGCGGTTCGAATCCCAGCGACGGGGTGAGTTCCCGTTGCTCAGTCCCAGCTCCTGCCAACCTAGCAGTTCGAAAGCATGTCAAAGTGCAAGTAGATAAATAGGTACCACTCCGGCGGGAAGGTAAACCGTTTCCGTGTGCTGCTCTGGTTCACCAGAAGCGGCTTAGTCATGCTGGTCACATGACCCAGAAGCTGTACGCCGGCTCCCTCGGCCAGTAATGCGAGATGAGTGATGCAACCCCAGAGTCGGACACGACTAGACTTAATGATCAGGGGTCCCTTTACCTTTACTAAGACATCAAACATTAAAACCTTCCCTAAACAGGGCTGCCTTCAGATGTCTTCTAAAAGTCGGATAGTTGTTTATTTCCTTGACATCTGATAGGAGGACATTCAACAGGGTGGACACAACTGCTGAGCTTTAGGGTGACAGCCACCTTTCCTCCTAATAGTGGATCTATTCCTTTAGCATATGAATGACAAAGAGATATTGATCAGGTGCATCTTTCACAAATACTGCATCTCCATGCTGGAAAAGATGCATCTGTTAGATTCCTGGCTGACATGCATGTGTTAAAGGTATGGAACCTTGTGCAGGGACAATGTGGAGTTAGTTGATAGTATTTATTATTATTAAGGGACGTGGGTGGCGCTGTGGGTTAAACCACAGAGCCTAGGGCTTGCTGGTCAGAAGGTCGGCGATTCGAATCCCCGCTACGGGGTGAGCTCCCGTTGCTCGGTCCCAGCTCCTGCCCACCTAGCAGTTCGAAAGCACGTCAAAGTGCAAGTAGATAAATAGGTACTGCTCCGGCGGGAAGGTAAATGGCATTTCTGTGGCTTAGTCATGCTGGCCACATGACCTGGAAGCTGTACGCCGGCTCCCTCGGCCAATAAAGCGAGATGAGCACCGCAACCCCAGAGTTGTCTGTGACTGGACCTAATGGTCAGGGGTCCCTTTACCTTTACCTTATTTATTATTATTAATATTATTATGTAAAATTGAATATCGCCCTTCATCTGAAGATCACAGAGTAGTAATGCTACGGTACATGATGAGAGAAGGCAAGGACTGGGAATGCAATGGCACTGGTAACAAGAAGCATAGGTGCCAACTCTCTGGGGCCCTGTGTGCCCCAGCACCCACAAAATTCCCCATGAAGGGGATGGGCACCCACAAATTTCAGTGCCAGCTCAGGCAATGAATCCTTGGTGCAGCGGGGAGGTCAGTACACCAGAAGGAATCCTGTACTGCCCCTATTGCCCAACTTCCAGAACATGCACTCAGAGAACTGGGTCTTCCCAATAGGATGCCCGGTGTAAACTAGTGACTTCCTAAAAATCACTGCAACCCCCCCTCCCACCCATATGACCTGGGTTGCTATGCGTACGAGAAACCTGGTGGACAAGCAGGCACATTAACAGTATCCAGCCTGTTTAACAAATCCCAGGAGCACAAAAATAACACTGAACTTCACTATCATGTATGTGTTTATTTCTGTATGTAATTTCTATCCTGCTCTTCCTTCAAAAGAGCCCAGGGTGGCAAACACCAAAGTAATAAAATAATACGATTTTTAAAGTGTTTAAAAAATATTTAAAGCAATGAAAACATTACCAGCCCTTTAATCTAACAGTTTATAAATTCAAAGATGGCAAGAGGGCACAGTATGTTTCAGACATCAAGTGCATGGCTGAACAGGAACGTTTTAAAATTCCTCCTGAAAATTAATAATGAGAGAGACATGTGCATTTTACTGGGGGGAGGGCATCCCATAATTTTTGACTTAATTCCCCCCCCCCGAAATTTAACAAAAAGAAGGAACAAGGGTGGGTGGAGAAAGGGGAAGAATAAAATTAAATGAAAAATAGAAAGAAAAATAATTCACAAATAATGCTAATAATTCCAGTTAAAGGTAGATAGCCGTGTTGGTCTGTCATAGTCAAAACAAAATAAAATAAAAAAAATTCCTTCCAGTAGCACCTTAGAGACCAACTAAGTTTGTTCTCACTATATATCAGGGTCTGGTGACTTCTGTTTCAGTGTATCTGAAGAAGTGTGCATGCACACGAAAGCTCATACCAAGAACAAACTTAGTTGGTCTCTAAGGTGCTACTGGAAGGAATTTTTTTTTTTATTTTGTTAATGCTAATAATGATAGTAATCCACAATAAGTGCATGGATCCTAAATTAAATTAATACTTTAATATAAGTCATCCAAATGTTCAAACAGGGGTCCAGTTGAAATTGCTGCTGATATGAAATATGTTTGAGTATAGCCAGATGTCATGGACTAGTTGGCCGCAAAGGAATGGTGGCAAGAATCAGCTGGGGAATCCCGAAGGGAAGGAGGCTCAGAGTCCAGGGATTGGTGGTGGGACAACAATGAGCAGTCACAGGGAGAAGAGGGAGAAGACTGGGAAGAGTCTGTACAGCCCCAAGGTTACCTCCTCAGGAATCTGGGCAGATTACTGTCTTAAGTCACCGTCAGCACCAAGCTACTCCTGTCAATGGTTTCCTTCCCCACCCCTTCTGTCAAATTTATTTTGTAGGCAGATGTGATGGGGTCATCTAGAAAAGCTTTCTGAGCTAGAGCAAGAACCGATGTCTTAAAGACCTGCTGGAATTTCTCCCCAACAAAGATGTAGAGGATGGGTGTAAAACAAAAATTGAAACAGGCTCCAGTGATGAAGATTGGCTTCAGTACGTTTCCCATCATTCCAGGTCCCTCGAGGAGCACTGAAGCATGGTAGAGGTGATAAGGAAGCCAGGAGATGAAGAATGATGCCACAGAAGCCACAAGGATTCTGAAAGGTTTCTTAGTTCTCCTCACCAACCTTTTCTTCTTCATTTCCTGGCCTATACAATAAGAACAGCCCATGATGATCATGAAGGGAACCAGGAAGGCCAGGAGAAACCGAGTCACAAAGAAAGCAAAATGAACACGATACCTTAGGGCTTTTGTCTTCTCACCATCCCAGTCATTTGAGAAAGCATAGTTATTGTCACACACAAGCCTGCCATTCTCTACCTCTCGTGTTTCCCGGAAAGCTAAGTAAGGGGCACTCAGGGCTAAGGACACAAGCCAAACTCCTATGACCAGTCTCTGTGCTCGAGAGATTGTGCGGTTATGCTGGGACCAGATGGGGTGGCAGGTGAGGAAGTAGCGGTCCAGGTTGATAATGGTGAGAAGAAAGACAGTGTTGAACATCCCCAGAGAACCCAACGAGTTTACGAGCTTGCAGGTAACTGTGCCAAAGGCCCAGTGGAAACCAAGAAGAATGTAGGCAACATAGAATGGCATGTTCCAAGAGGAGATTAAGTGGGTGAGAATCAGGTGGAGGAACCAGAGAGTGTTCACTGATCTCTTCATCTTCACACCCAGCACCCAGAGAAAGAGCCCATTCACAGCTGCCCCCACCAGGAAAGACAATGAGATAAAGCAGGCAATGGTTAAGTTCATGGCATTTTTGGCTACCAAGGAATGGTTGGCATTTGTTCGTACTGTTGATGCATTCTCCAAGATGAAGGCCACTCTGGTTGTTTCCATGAAGCCCTGGAGGAAGATAGAAAACAGTAGGCCGAGTTAATAGCAGAGGAGGGGAACAAGGCAACAAGAAGAAACATCCTTAACAGTTTTTTGTTGATATGGAAATTGAAAACATTATGCCCTAGGATTACGATGTTGGACATAACATGTAGACAGCTGGAAATTAAATTAACTAGTCAGGTGGAGCGGAAACAGGCAGCCCACAAAAAGAGAAATATAAAGGCATTCGTCCCCTTGTGTTCCAACTCATTTTCTCCAATTGCTGCATAGCTTTCAAAAATTGAATCGAGAACCACAAGATCTCCCAGGAGGAGCTGAAAACAGAAATGTTCGTGATGCCAAGCAATGTTACATTTGGAGGAATGGGGATAGGAGAAAAATTTGATTGAGACCATCTTCGCTATGAGTTCTAAAAGACCTGCTCCCTGCCTTATCATAGAATCATATAGTTTTAAAGTTGGAATGGACCCCAAGGGTCATCTAGTCCAACCCCCTGAAATGCAGGGATATCAACTAAAGCATCCAAGACAAATGACCATCCAACCTCTGCTTAAAAGCCTCCAGTGAAGGAGAGTTCACAACCTCCCGAGGGAGACCGTTCCACTATCAAACAGCACTTGCTGTCATAAAGTTCTCCTGATGTTTAGTCGAAATCTCCTTTCTTGTAGCTTGAAGCCATTGGCTTGGTTCCTACCCTCCAGAGCAGGAGAAAACAAGCTTGCTCCAGCTTCCATATGACGGCCCTTTAGAGACTTGAAGATGGCTGTCGCCTTTCCTCTCAGTCTCCTCTTTTCCAAGCTAAACATACCCAGCTCCCTCAGTCATTCACCATAAGGCTTGGTTTCTAGACCCTTGATCATCTTGGTCACCCTCCTCTGCACACATTCCAGCTTTTCAATTTCCTTCTTAAATCGTGACGCACAGAGCTGGACACTATACTCCAGATGTGGTATGACCAAGGCAGAATAGAGTTATTATTACTTCCCTTTATCTGGACATTATAGTTCTGATCAAGGAAATAAAACTGCTTAAAATGTACATTAGGCAAAACTGTGTACAGAGATGAATTTATCAGGAGAAATTCACACTAAAATACTGATCATTTTTCATGAAGAATGTTTTAAAAAGTACTTGCAATAACAAGTGCAAACTGATGCAGAAATGTAAAGCATTAAGACTGGAAAAATGAGAAAATGAGACAAACAGAAACTGAAAGATTCACTCTCCTTGGTTAGTATGTCAGTTTCATTTTTTCTCATTTTTGCAATCCTAAATTCTCCACATTACCACATTAGTCTGCAACTCAAAAAAGAAAGAAAGCCTTTATGAAAAATCATCTTCATTTTATACAAATTTCACCTAACATACCAATTTTTGCATGCAGTTTCTCCTAATATACGAATTGTTGCAAACCATTGTTCCCCATTATAATGTTTGTTACTTCCCCGATTCAGGCATTTGCATGCACATTTCACACTGGTCTGTGGATTTTTATTCACATTGCTTGGCTCCAGAACTGCATCGCAAAATTCAGAGCAGAGGAAATTTCAAAGGATGGCTGAATTTCAGTTCACGTATCTTTTTGGAAAGTGCAAATTACTTTTGTTTTTTTCTTTAAATGGGACATGAATAAAATTTCTTCTCAATAATCTATATTGGTTTAGATTAAAAACATAAATACATAACAACATTTAGTACAGAATCAGAAAAAGGAAAGAGAAGAAAGAAAAGGGACAAATAGATATAAGGCATTATAATAAATACAATAACATATTAACACTTAAATTCATATAAATACAAACTCACAAAAAGAACAGAAAAAGTTTCTAGAAATAAACTAAAAAAGACTTCCAAATATTCTCATTTACTATATCTATTCTTACGTTTGTACCACACAGTCTTGTATTACGCTAGTTTATCTTCATACGTCCAAACAGAATGTCATTTACACTTTTTATTTCACAAGAATCACTCTAATTCTGCCAAGAGATTCCTGTTCATACAATAGTTTTTAAAATATTCTTTAAATATTCTCCATTCCTTATAGACTCTCTGTTTCGGATGACTTCTTACTCTTCCTGTCATCTTTGCCAGCTGGAGGTATTCAATCATTAGGCCTTGCCACTCTGCTATTGTAGATATTGTTTCATTCTTCCAATTTCTTGCCACTAATATTCTGGCTGCTGTTGTCGCATACATGAACAATGGTCTTATGTTTTTTTCTTATTTCTATTGGTGATATGCCTAGAAGGAAGGCTTCTGGTCTCTTTTTGAAATTGAATTTAAATAATTTTTAAAGTTCATCATAGATGTTATTCCAGAATTTTCAGATTACTACACAATTCCACCACATGTGCATGTAAGACCCCATTCTTTTTTACATCTCCAGCATATGGGTGATCTATTTGTATACATTTTTGCTAGTTTTGCTGGAGAATAAAAATTCTTCTCAATCTGTACCCATAAGCAAGACACAAAGTCTGTACCCCTTCCCTGAGTTTGTCTCCAGTACATGGTAGACCTATACATTGGGTCCCTGAATGTGGACAGCTGTAGATAGAACAGCGGTAGGTGAATTTCCAATTCTCTCCTCTCTGTTTTTCCATGTGATTTCTCCAATTTTATCTTCAAAGACCTCACTCGATTTTAGCTGGCTCTCAACTTTCCATGCTTCCTCCCCCACCCCACTGCACATAATATCCTTGCTCAACAACAAATTACAGCAATGCAGTCTTTTGACCACCACAACAGAGCTGCGGATTTAGTACCCCAGATGTTGTGGAACTCCAACTCCCATCAGCCCCAGCCACCATGGTCAATGATCAGGGATGATGGGAGTTGTGGTTCAGCAATACCTGATGCTTGCATTGCCTGATGTAGCCTCTAGAACCCCAGACTGCTGAATCTCCAATCATCCAGAGCTCATCCAAGTAGTAGAACTTCCATGGCTGAGAATTTTGGCATTCTGATTCCCATCTTTCCCCACCTCAGGCTGAACTGGGGGCTATTGCTATACAACCATTCCTTCTCCATTGCACCTAGCTTGAGAGCTCCACTCACCTGATACCTTTGATCTTCTTTTCTAGAAGTGGTTGTCATCCAAACTGTCAGGACCAATCTGGGGAAAAAATGCTTAGAGAATACGGGGTATTTCAGTGTGGGTGCTAATTAAACACCTTCACTTCTCCATATAGATTTTCTGTAAAACCCACTTCCTTATTCTCATTTCCTTTTAGCAAATTATCAGAATCTGTTATGCCTGCTCCATTTCCCTGAGTGATAAGAGATTGCATAAAACACAACATTTCTTGTGAGGATGGGGGAGAGATGCTGGAAGAACTCTCTTCTGAGAGGTCCAATCACTTTGCCACCCCTGACATGGATCCTTGCCTTCCCCACTTTTCTCCAGCATGAGACCTTACCTGTCTACAGTGACAAATAGAGCCATAGCCAGTTGGCTTCTGACCAGTTCTTCTCTTCCTCCCACCTCCCCACAGCAAGTCCTTGAGGAACATCCCACTCACTGAGTGACTTTGATCCTCTTGTCTAGAAAAGGCTCTCCTCCAAGTGTTCTATGATTTGCTTCTGTTTTCCAGGCTCATGTGGATAAATATAAACAAATGTGAAGAAATAGAGTGTGGTGTATTTTTTAGTATAGGTTGAGGGTTGGGTGGTGGGAACGCAAGGCCTGAACTTCCAATGAATTCTCTGTGTGAATAGACTCTGCAAACTGCACTTCCTTGTTTTCAGGGCAGACTTCTAAAGATTTGTTATACGTGCTTGAGGGCACCAGTCCCCAAATAGCTGCTATGGGTCATAGGCACAAGCACACATAAACATACTGATGCTGTTGCTGTCTAATAACAACAAGGAGCATTCCTCAGTACCAGGAAAAATATACAAGGTGGTCAAACCGTGCTTACTCTCAATTCACAGAGCTCGCTTAGAAGTTAGCTGCACATTTTGTCTCATAACTTCCTTTCTAGGAGAGCTAAATACTTACATTACAAAAAAGAAAGAAAATGAATGCTCAGAGTGTGGAGCACCAGTGGTCTACACTGACTGCCAGCATCTCAGACAAGGAGACAATCCCAATCCTACTAGGAGGTGCCGAGGATATAACCTTCTACCTGCAAAGCAGATGCTTGAACACTGAGCAACAGTCCTTCAATTTTGTCATGTACCCACAATCATGTCTCCCTCCCCAAGTTTCCAAATTGTAAAAAACAAACAGGAAATGGATGAGCACTGTCTTCACTTCTACCATGCTGCCTTGAGCCCAGAAGGGCACAGAATATGATACATGAACTCCTTTGGGACCTTCCCCCCTTTGCAATCTTACGATTACAGTTCAAAAATAGTCATACTCAGAATAGACTCATTTAAATTAATGGACGTGATCGGAATAGACCTACTGAAATTAATGGGCATGGTTAAGTTCAATGAGTCTACTCTGAGTAAAACTTAGTTGGATGCCACGCAGTGGATTTATTTTAAAACACACAACAACTAAAATAGTTTTCTTAACCAAGACAGGTTATAGTCACCAGATGTGGTACTTACTGTCCCAGAGAGGTACTGAGTCCTTCTTTCAGGCTGATTCAGAGAAGATGAGCCAGAGGAACAATTCTCTAAGCCTTTTTTATGACCTCAGACCACAATAACTAATCTGACACCTTTGGACATAAACATATTTTGTAATAAACTAAGGCTTGTGTTTCACATCTGTCTTTACTAATCTCTATAAATATCAACATGTCTTGAGCAGAGCATTCAATGTTCCCTGGTGATGGGCATTCACATTCTTCATATTAATGGAGGTTTTAGTTGCATTTTGCTTATTTCCTTCTTTTTTCAGATTTTGAGATCAGTAAATTAAATGTACTAAAGGCTGCGGCTTGCTATTTTGGTTCTGCATTTCCTCCCTCAGCACCAGCACCTGCGTAAGAAATACCCGTTCATGTCTGAGGTGTGAAAACCACTTGTGATCTCTGCAGAAAAACTGCACGAATTGCTATTCTAACTCCATGAAAATAGCTGTTCCTCTCTACTTGGACTACCTCCTCAATTCCCTTACAGGGTCAGGGTGACTAACTTGTTTTGTGTCCCCACAGCAAAGACGGGAACAAAGTCTTCCTCCCTGCTCTCAGGGCCTTGGGTCTATGAATGAGACATGTGTGTTGTCACCTCACCTGTTCAGCATTTAGCATGACATGCATGTTCCACCCACAGGGCACCCCAAATAATAACGCACTAAGCAAATGCGATGTAGGATGACAAAGTAGTGTTGTTAGGCTGTAAAGCCACAAGAATCTCCCCACAAGATCTTCTGCTGCTCAGACTAGAAGACAGATTAAACCAAATGAAAATGCCACTCCGAACATAATACTCCTTACGACATGAGGATGGCCAACTGTCATTGATGCATTAGCTGAGATTCCTGCATTGCAGGGGGCTGGACTAGATGACCCTTGGGGTACCTTCCAACTCTAAGATTCTATGATTCCATGAGGAAGGGGAAAATGAAGAGTCCCAAGCCAATGGGGGGCTATCCAAAATATTCCTACACGGCCCCTTTAACAGGTGGCTAGCAGAGCCCATACTGTTGAGGGATGGAGGGAGGGCACCACAAGGAAAAAGAGGGGAAAGGTTGCGGAGGAGCAGGCTTATAAACCAAGCCGTCCCCATTGACAACTGGCCAAGGATTTACCCATGCCACCCCTAGCTCCTCCCCAGGACAAACCACTTAAGTCATCTTTGGCGGGGATTTCGGATATGGCTAACTCATCCCTACCATAGAATGGAAGTAGAATTTCCTCCTTATCCCCTCTTGTGTTGTGATTGTTAAGCCTATTGATTAGGACTGCCTTTAAAAAAAAATTGTATAGCACTGTAAAGCTATACATGCTTTATAAACTCTTGTTCTTAGCAATAATGAATGCAGGTGCCACAAAGTTTAACAATGAATGAATGAATGTGCAGAGGAGTGAAAAACTCTTTAAGTATAGATATTTAATTTACTGAAATTGGGATTGCTTAAATGCATTACTGTGCGTTTAATTCTGAAATGTTCCCAAGTAACTCTTGTGTGTTTGGTTAACTTTAATCACATGGGAAGTATCTTATTGCATTCTCCATTTTGTTTTGTGTCTAAGTGACTTGTAATGGTTGCATCTCCAGGAACACCAAACACCAAAGAAGAGACAGTGTTAGAGTCTAAACGCAATAGAGCCGAGTGCTAATGTTTCTCTGTGAATGTATGTGACAGAGAGAAGCCCAGAAATCCAGTCAGGAGAAGTCTGCTGGAAGGAAAAAGTGGAAACCTCCCAGAAGGAACTACATGGCCGAGCTGGGTAACATACCCAGAAGACTGAGTGCAAGTACTGGAAAGGGGGGGCAGCCGGAGCTCAGCGCCCCACTCCCCTAGCCAGTGTCAGCACTCAGCTCCAAATATGTCGCACTTTAACTTTTCACAGTCAGAATTGGGAGGGGGGAGGAATGTGCCTTATATTTGGGCCAATATGGTAAATGTAAATACTTTGCAGATATTCTTATTTAGCTGTATGTTCTCCAAGTAAAAGCTTTTGAATATCTTGACAAGTGTTTGGACATTGTTTTAATTTCAAGAAAAGAGTCGGTCCTGCACAGGATTGGGCTTCCTAGCTGCAAATTAGCTACTCTGCCAACAAAAACTACATATGTGTAAAGCAAGAATACATCAGAGTAACAACTAGAGCTTGTTTACCTTTATTGAATAAATGGGAAAGCAAAGCACAGTCGTTTTCTGAGTCGACACCCACATCTTTAATCTACAGCCAACGTGGTAACCTCAATATTTTGCTGCTCTCCAGTGCCCTTCAGCTTTAGCCTGTATGGGCAATAGTGTGTCTTGACAACCACATCTTTTATCAGTAGCCAACATGGTGCATCCAAGTTGTTCTTGCTGAGTTCCAGCTCCCTTCAGTCCTTCAGCCCAACAATATCTAGAGGGAGGGCACCTCACTGCTACTCCTAATCTATTGTAATTATTGGGGGGGGTGTATAACTGTTCATAGAAATGGCTGCTTTTCTCTCTATGGCAGCTTCTTCAAGGAGAGGGTAGATTATTCCATTGAATTGGCATCATCGGTGTGCTGCCGCCATCATTCATGTGGCCGGACTCCTCACCAGCATTTGTATCCTCTATCGGCATGATGAAACCTTTCTTTAGCAAAACAACAGTGGATGTCCTGAAAACTTGCTTGAATTTCTCCCCAACGAAGAGATAGAGAATTGGGGTGAGGCAGATATTCAAACAGAGGCTAATGCTGAAAACGATCCGCAGGACTTCTATTGTTGTCTGGTTTTTATGAAACAGCGAGAGAGCATAATAGAGGTAGAACGGAAGCCTGAAGATGAAGAAGCATGCCACAGAAACCACAAGTACTTGGAAAGGCTTCCCAGCCCTCCTCGCAAGTTTTTTCTTCTTTATTTCTCGACACATCCAATGATAGCAGCCCACAATGATGAAGAAGGGGAACAAGAAGGTTAGCAGAAGCCGAACCACAAAGACTGCCAAATCAATTTTGTAGTGCAGGGCCTCTGCTTTGTCTTTATCCTCAGTGATAAAGAAAGCAAAGTTTTTCACACAAACCTTGTTTTTGTCATCTTTAATCACATAGGAAACCAGATAGGGAATGCACATGATCACGGAAAGGGTCCATACTCCTGCAAGCACTTTCCTTGCTCTGGGTTTTGTGCGGTTCCGTCGAGACCAGACCGGATGGCAGGTTATCAAGTAGCGGTCCAGGCTGATGATGGTGAGTAAAAAGACTGGGGTGAGCATACCTACAGCAATGCAGAAGTTGACCGCCTTGCACAAGAATGGGCCAAAGACCCAGCGGAAATTGAGGACATCCTGGACAACAAAAAAAGGCAGACAGGAACAAGAAACCAAGTAGGACAGGGTGAGGTGGAGGAACCAGATGGTATTCACTGTCCTCTTCATCTTCACACAAAGTAACCAGAAGATGTGCCCATTCATGGCTGCGCCCACCAGGAAGGATACCAAGATGATGCTAGCAAGGCCCCAACGCAGGGGAGGTTCATCTGTTGGGTCAACTTGGCTGAGGTTCATTTCTGTTGGTCTGGCCATGTTGCCTTTTTCCATGAGATCCTGGAAGAGGATGGGAGAGAGAGGCAGATGAAGGGAAGAAGAAATGCAAGAAAGAAAAGAATATAAGATGCAAAGAGGCTGATAACTTCTGGGGAGATCTGGAGAAACAGTGGGTTCCACTGCACTTCTAAGCTAATGAACTTCACATTCTAAGCTCAAAATAAGATAGTAATTTAGATGTTCTTAAGAACCAACCAATAGTCTCAAGACACCTTAAAAAAAGAGGTGTGGGAATCTTTTCAGCCTTAGGATTACTTCAGGACAACTTTCCAAGGTCCATGTGAGTGGTGGCCAGGGCCAAAGGCAAGAGTGCGTGGAAAAACAGGTGCTAATTATACTTTTGTGCAGCAAGCACACACATTCACACACCTTTCACTATCCTCCTTACAGGCAGGCAAGAGGTCTTATATCCTGCCCTTCCATCCAAAGGAGACCAGGGTGGCAAAGTTGAAGGACACATTCCAACCAGGCAAAAATAAATGAGGTGTGAAGTAGGACCAGTGAGGGGTGTGGCCTGGGGAGAGTTCCAAGGGCCCAATAGAGATGCCTGGAGGTCCACAAGGGGCCTGAAGAGCCCTGCTCCTACATATATAGGGGGACTCTCCTAACAACTCTCAGCACCCTTAGCAAACACTCCCCAGGGTGCTTTGAGGGGTACCATGGCTATTTAAAGCAGTATGATATTGCACTGGTCATGCTGGTTGTGCCTGATAGGGGGAGGTGGGATCTCACAACATCCCACAACATCTGGAGGGCCACGGGTTTCCCATCCCTGTAGCAAAGTTTCTCCCCCCCCCGAGGGATGAAATCCTAGAATGCCGAATCTCCTGCAATTCAGATCTCTAGCCAACAGACCCTCATATTACCTGTAACACTGATGTCCTCTCCTCCACTCTTCTGCATCTCAAGTTGGGAACAGAGACTAGGAGAGTTGACCTCCAAACACTCCACAAACTGCCCTATCTGCTGAGTATGCCTCACTCACCTGACGGCATCAATCCGCTTTTCTAGAAAGGCTGGTCCTCAGAGCTTTCTGCTGTCCGGTTCTGCTTTCAAAGATGAAATGATAAAGGCATTGTAGGGTGCAATGTCTTTAAGTTGTGAAATATGAAGCGCCGATTTTATCTTAAAAATGAATTCTCTGTAACTACTAGCATTGCGTCATGCTTAGTTTCCTGAATGAACTCCTTCACTCCTCTGACTTCCAGGAACAGCCATGTGCTTTCTTCTGATAATATTCTGTGAAAACAGAGACATTGTCCGCCTATTTGGATTGTGGGGGGAAAAAACCACCAACCACTGGGAGGTGAACTGCGAAGAGGGAGCTTAATGTGATTCTGCATGGATTGCAATATGGGGCAATTCTAGTTACTGGAGGAAACACTATGATTGAGACACAATCCTGCCCACCACTGAAATATGGAAGTCCAGATAGGAGGAGCACTGTGAATGGACAAGCCTGTAAATTGTGAGGAATGAAATTCCTCTCCATCTGGTGTGTTGTTGTTTTCTGTTCAATTATATGAAAACTCCATGCAGGCTTGGGCAAAATGGTTGATGAGTCTCAGTAGGGCTGTCAAGTCTGCATCATCTGCAAACATCATCTGCAAACATCTCTCGGGTAAGGACCCGCCACACTTTTCAACTTGATATTCAACTACATTATGCTTAATTTCACTCATAACAGGGGCTGTGGTATGACACAACAAGGAGCATCATCAGACATGTCCCCATTTCCCCTCCTTTTCTAGGTATGTGCACTTTATAAGAAAATTATAAATAAGTAAATTATCTAGCTCTGCCTACACTGACATTCCAGGTGTTCAGAGAGGGGTCCCTCCCAGCCCTACTTGGAGATGGTGGAGATTGAACTTGGTGCATTCTGCACTCAGAGCCTGTGCTCTTTCACTGGGTTATGGCTTTCACTGTGACTATCTGAATGCCACATTAAAGGAGAAGAGTGAGGACTCAGTGAATAGTTTGGTTATGGAACTCACCCCCATAGAAGGCAGTACTGGCTGTCATACTTTATTGTTGTTGTTTAGTCGTTTAGTCGTGTCCAACTCTTCATGACCCCATGGATCAGAGCACGCCAGGCACTGACTGTCTTCCACTGCCTCCCGCAGTTTGGTCAGACTCATGTTGGTAGCTTCGAGGACACTGTCCAACCATCTTGTCCTCTGTCGTCCCCTTCTCCTTGTGCCCTCAATCTTTCCCAACACCAGGGTCTTTTCCAGGGAGTCTTCTCTTCTCATGAGGTAGCCAAAGTATTGGAGCCTCAGCTTCAGGATCTGTCCTTCCAGTGAGCACTCAGGGCTGATTTCCTTCAGAATGGATAGGTTTGATCTTCTTGCAGTCCAGGGGACTCTCAAGAGTCTCCTCCAGCACCATAATTCAAAAGCATCAGTTCTTCGGCGATCAGCCTTCTTTATGGTCCAGCTCTCACTTCCATACATCACTACTGGGGAAACCATAGCTTTAACTATACGGACCTTTGTCGGCAAGGTGATGTCTCTGCTTTTTAAGATGCTGTCTAGGTTTGTCATTGCTTTTCTCCCAAGAAGCAGGCGTCTTCTAATTTCGTGACTGCTGTCACCGTCTGCAGTGATCATGGAACCCAAGAAAGTGAAATATCTCACTGCCTCCATTTCTTCCCCTTCTATTTGCCAGGAGGTGATGGGACCAGTGGCCATGATCTTAGTTTTTTTTGATGTTGAGCTTCAGACCATATTTTGCGCTCTCCTCTTTCACCCTCATTAAAAGGTTCTTTAATTCCTCCTCACTTTCTGCCATCAAGGTTGTATCATCAGCATATCTGAGATTGTTGATATTTCTTCTGGCAATCTTAATTCCGGCAATCTTAATTCCATACTTTAGATCAGTGTTTCCCAACCAGTGTGCCTCCAGATGTTTTGGGACTACAATTCCCATCATCCCTGACCACTGGTATTGCTAGCGAGGGATGATGGGAGTTGTAGTCCCAAAACATCTGGAGGCACACTGGTTGAGAAACACTGCTTTAGATGACTCTAAAACCAAATTAGAAAAACCCATGGAGGAGAGGGCTATTGAAGGCCATGATGACTATCCTCTGTCTCCACAGTTGGAGGCAGTAATGCTTCTGAATCCCAGTTGCTGGGAGCCACAGGAGGATTGAGTGCTCTTGTGCTCAAATCCTGCTTGCAGTTTTCCCACAGGCATCCATTTGGCCACTGTGAGCAGGGCCAGCACGTCCATTTAGGCGAACTAGGCAATTGCCTAGGGCGCCAAAATGGAGGGGGCGCTGGCCAGCCTGCCCCCCCGCCCCCTGCTGCCGCCCGGTGCCGCCCCAACCAGCGGCGGAGCAAGCAGGTTGGGGCGAAAACCGCAGCGGCGAGGGCACCAAAATGGAGGGGGCATTGGCCAGCCTGCCCCCCGCCGCCGCCCGCCGCTGCCCCAACCAGCGGCAGAGCACGCAAACCGCGGTGGCGGGGGGCGCCCGGCCGGCCAGGGGGCAGGGCACCGCTCCGCAACGTGCGTCATACACAATGACGTCATGTGACCCGCCCCCTCGCCTAGGGCGCCAAAATTGCCAGCACTGGTCCTGACTGTGAGAACAGGATGCGGGACTAGATGGGCCATCAGCCTGCTCCAGCAGGCTCATCTTATGTTCTTGTGACGCTCTGGTGGGCCCCGGAAGTATGTGACAACTGGAAATTGGGACTGAACAAGTCAAGAACCACCAACGGGCTTTACAAAGCTCTTTGCAGTTTTTGCTGCAAGCCTGCCACAGGCTAACATTGGTGGTCTCTGCACAAGTTCTGTGGATTAAGATTGGGAAATACCCAGGAGCTGTAAACACACAGGATGGCCACCGCCCAAAAGCAAGTGGTTTGTTGATGGAGATTGGCAAACAGATGCAATCTGGGGAGGAAGGGTGGGAGAAGCAAGTACTGATAGTGAAGAATCATAGGTCCATCTAAAAAGATATATATGAACAATAACTACACAGACCACTAATAATTGTTTTCTTCTAATATAAACCTAGATTGAATAAAAATACCTTAATATGGGCAAAGTGTACAGTGAAATGCTGATCATAATAAGTATACTTAATTGCTGGAAACTGAACTTCTATATTTTGATAATTTTTAATTGTGCCTGCTTGTTTTTAGGTCTGATTCCCCCTCCCTGTGGTATTTTCTTATTAATGTTATATGGAAACTGCTTTTTTATTTAAACGATATACAGTTCTTGCTCAATAAATAAATAGTCATCCAACGATATGGCCCCGTAGGAGATCATAAGGGAGAAAGTTTGCATAAACTGTAGGAAACATATTACTCTCTCTCTCTCTCTCTCTCTCTCTCTCTGTGTGTGTGTGTGTGTAATAATATATATTTTATTTATTTGGTTTTTCAGATTAAAATTGTAGAACCACATATCCAACATACAACATAAAAACAATATTCCAAAGAATCTCCTGGACTTCCCTCCATCCCTTTGTGGGTCCTATTGTAAATCATTTCCTCCTGCATCTTTTATGACAATCCAAATCTTTTACATCTCCATTGTGTCCAAAATTCACCATTAAGCTACACGTGTTATTCCAATTCTACTAACGATCTTAGCTGTTTACAATGGTTTTTAAGATAAATTATAAATTTCCCCCATTCCTTATTAAAATTCTGGCCTTCCTGATTTCTGGTTCTTCCGGTCATTTTACATATTGCTGTATATATACAGCCTAGGATAGATTCTACATCAAGGATGGAGAACCTGTAGAACTCCAGATGTTGTTGGACTACAGCCCCCGTAATCCATGACAACTGGCCATGATGGCTGGAGCTGATGGGAGTTGGAATCCAACAACACTTGGAAGGCCACAGATCCCCCTATGCTGTTCTACAGGAAGATGGCAGATCACCTTCAATTGCATCTGCTCTTGCTGTTGGTCTCTTGTTGTTGCTCTTCTCACCATGCTGTTGTTATCTCCATGTATCTTGGGATCTTCCACAAAATCTTCCCTCAGCAGATCAATAGTAGACATCATGAAGACCCGCTGGAATATTCTCCCCAGCAAAGAGATAGAGAATGGGGGCAAAACGGATGTTGCAACAAACTCCAAGGGCAGTAATTAGTTTTTTTAAAACAAACCACTTTCACAACTTCAGACACCCCCTTGAGCAACTTGGAAACTTCATAGCAATGGCAAGGGAGATAACAGATGGAGAATGATGCCATAGCAAGTACCAGGACTTTGTAAGGTTTTCCATTCCTCACTAACTTTTTCTTTTTCATATCCCAACCCATCCAGAAATAGAAGCCCATTATGATGAAGAAGGGAAGCGTAAAAGCCAGGAAGAAGCAAACTAGAAAGAAAGCTCATGGTGATCCATCGGAGGAAATACAAATGATCCAATGTCCTTCCCACCTTTTGAGTTTCTCAGAAATCCCATGCTCAGGTTGTAATATGTGAATATAGAAACTGTATATCCTAAAGCATGGGTAGGCAAACTAAGGCCCGGGGGCTGGATCCGGCCCAATCGCCTTCTAAATCCAGCCCGCAGATGGTCCGGGAATCAGTGTGTTTTTACATGAGTAGAATGTGTGATTTTATTTAAAATGCATCTCTGGGTTATTTGTGGGGCATGGGAATTCGTTCATTTTTTTCTTCAAAATATAGTCCAGCCCCCCACAAGGTCTGAGGGATGGCGGACCGGCCCACGGCTGAAAAAGGTTGCTGACCCCTGTCCTAAAGGCACCACAATCTCTGCTGACCTTCATTTCAAGGAAACCAAACCCTGGAGAAGCGCTTAGAACCCCCCCCCCCCCAGAATCTCTCACTGCTTGGAGATTGGAATGGCATGTAACAATAGTAATTGAGCAAAACTCTTGTCTATTATATGGGCTAGAGCAGAGTTCTTCAGTGTTAGGTCCCCAAAAGTTGTAGGACTCCATTTCCCATAATCCCCAACCACTGGTTGGGAAGATGATGGGAGTCAGAGTCCCAAAACATCTGAGGACGGAAAGGCCCCTGGACCTACCTGTTTAGATTGATCCGTACCCGATCCAACCTGATTTGGACACAGAATCTGTTATGTACTGAGTTGAATAGGATCCAAAATGCAGCAGTCTGATTGGTCCTAGAACAATAGAATGCAGAATGCAGCAGTCTGGTCCTAGAACAATAGGATCCAGAATGCAGCAGTCTGATTGGTCCTAGAACAATAGGATCCAGAATGCAGCAGTCTGATTGGTCCGCAGGAGCCACCCAATCCAGCTCCAGGTGGAAGTGAATCCGCAACCGGATTGGCCTACAAGAGTATCCTGGAATTAGCCAATCACGTGGGGCCCATTGTGTAAATAATGTATATAAAGCAGATGTTCTGGGGAAACTTTCATTCCTCGCTACTATGAGCTGAATAAAGAGCATGAAATCCACACTCGACTCCGAGTATATTTCACTGGCGACGAGGATGGGATCCCGCTGAGTTGACCGCCACACACAGCACCGCAGCACCGCCACCTTCCGCACCGCTGCCTCGCACCACGTATCCAGGCTTCAGCTCCGGGACCCAAGGAACTCAGAATGGCAACCGACAACAGCTTCTCACCGTTCAAACCAGCATCAGGAGACTGGGAAGGGTATGCCAGCCGTTTCACCTTCCTCCTAGAAGCTAAAGGGGCCACTAACGACGCCAAGAAGAGGGCGATATTCTTCAGCGTCTGGGGAGAGGAGACGTTCGAAATCGCCCGGGCTCTCCTTGCACCTGACAATTTCGCTACCGTTCCTTACAAAACAATAATGGAATGGTTGAAGGGGCACTTCTCGCCGCAGCCCTCGGTGGTGGCTCGTCGAAATGCCTTCTACGCAAAGCGGCAAGCCCCCGGGGAAACCATAACTGGGTTTGTGACCTCCCTCCACCAAGCCGCTCGGTTCTGCAACTTCTCAGAGTTGGAAAACATGCTTCGTGATTGCCTCGTCGGTCGCCTGAGAGACGAGAAGCTGCAACGACGCCTCTACGCCAAGAAGGACCTAATGTTCCAGGTCGCTCTGGAGGAGGCCCTGGCAACAGAAGCCGCCGAGAGGTCAATGCAAGAGGCACAGCCGAGCCTGCCGTCCCAACCAAGGGTCCACCATGAGGACCTCACCAAATTGAAATTCAGAAACCCACATCTTCTGTAGCTCCATTCATTTGCACTGCCAGATGCATTTGCCATTCCCCCCCCCTTACCTGGATACATAAAATTTGGTTATATGGTAGTCCCTCAAGAGGGGTTTAAGCCTGCCAAATGTCATTACAGGTCAGTCCAGAGGTTTTTGTGCTAGACATCTTTAAAGATTGCTTTTTTTCAAAATGTAAGAGAGAGGGACAAAGAGACTGTGCAGTTGCTTGAGTGCTAAATCCTGCCAGTTCTTGTGCACCTGTCTGGTCTGTTCCATGAAGATTTTTAAAAAACCAAATCCAATCTTTATGGTTTAGGTGCACATTGTATGGTGATCGTTCGCTGGCTGTTCCTGTGCATAATCTAACGGGCTGTGTGTGTTTGTGCAAGACTTCCTGATGCATTTGCACACACATGACAAAGCACTAACAAAGGCAAGACACATAAGTCAGAATAGAATTGTAAATAAAATTCAAAACTAACCAATAATAACAATAACAATAATCATCTAAGGCCAAAATGCAGCAGGCAGGGGGCACGGAGAGATCGGGGAAATGACATTGCTAACTAGACTGATTGGGAAATGATTGGGAAGCTATTACACGGGTATTGCTGTAAAGGATAAACAAATGAAAAACTAAGCAAATCTCTTTCTAATATTGAGAGAGCAAAAAGTCCAGCTTTCCTTCTCCCAATTCCTACCTGGTCTCTCTCCTTTTAAGGTGGTGTTTTGCAAATCAGCAACACTTTGCCGGCTACCTGGCTTTCTTAGAGAGTATTTTGAGCTCAGGATTGGACGGGAAGCCTCCAATTTGAATCCAGTAAGGTTCAGAATTTGGGGATTCAACCAAATTGGTTGCACAGCATTTGCTCCTAACATAGGCCTGCAGTATAAACAAGGAGGCATCTGGGATTTGGCCAGGACTTAGTAGGACACGACAGTGTTGATTCATTTGTTGAAACACATCATTGCAGACTCATGGGCAGGATGGGGCGTTTTTCTGCAGTAAATTCTGACGCATCTTCAAAAGACAACCAGCAGTGTTGACCAACAAGCCGGATGTCTTTAGACATCCAGAATGTCTCAAGTATTTAGTATTAGACAAGTGCATAGAGAAAGCAATTGATGGCTACGCACCATGTTGACTACATTCTACATCCATTTTCGGCCTCTGAATATCTGGGAGTCACAAGTGGGGGGGGGAATGCTGTTGCAGTCGGGTCCTGCTTGTGGTTGGCCACTGTAAGAAGAGAGTGCTGGATTAGATGGGCCATTGGCCTGATCCAGCAGCTCTCTTCATATGCTCTGATTAGATGATGCTATGCATGCAATATTTTCTGCTTTAATACATTAGGTAAAAGGTAAAGGGACCCCTGACCATCAGGTCCAGTTGTGTGCGACTCTGGGGTTGCGCGCTCATCTCGCTCTATAGGCCGAGGGAGCCGGCGTTTGTCCGAAGACACCTTCCGGGTCATGTGGCCAGCATGACAAAGCTGCTTCTGGCGAACCAGAGCAGCGCACGGAAATGCCGTTTACCTTCCCGCCGGAGCGGTGCCTATTTATCTACTTGCACTTTGACGTGCTTTCGAACTGCTAGGTTGGCAGGAGCTGGGACCGAGCAACGGGAGCTCACCCCGTCGCAGGGATTCGAACCGCCAACCTTCTGATCAGCAAGCCCTAGGCTCTGTGGTTTAACCCACAGCGCCACCTGGGTCCCTCTTTAATACATTACTGAGCCTATAAAGAATGAAGCAAGCAGAAAACCACATAAATAAATAAATAACTCACACCTTTTTATGGTGGAGATGAAAATGCAGTGATAAGGAAAGAGTCACTGGCTGAATTTCAAGAAGACACACACACACACACACACACACACAGTGGGGTTTTTTTTTTTTTTTCCTTTCTAAAAATCCTTTATATCCTGCATGCTCCAGCTTGATTCTGCTTTGGTCAGACCACACCTGGAGTCCTGTGTCAAGTTCTGAGCGCCACAATTTAAGAAGGATATTGACAAGTTGGAATGTGTGCAGAGGAGGGCCACCAAGATGATCAAAGGGTCTGGAAACCAAACCTTATGAGGAACGGTTGAAGGAGCTGGGTATGTTTGGCCTGAAAAGGAGAAGATATGATAGCCATCTTCAAATATCTAATGGGCTGACACAAGGAGGATGGAGCAAGCTTATTTTCTCCTGCTCCAGAAGGTAGGCCACAAACCAATCGCTTCAAGTGACAAGAAAGGCAATTCTGACTAAACACCAGGAAGAAATTTCTGACAGTAAGAGCTTTTCGAGAGTGGAACAGACTCCCTCAGGAGGTTGTGGACTCTCCTTGGAGGTTTTTAAGCAGAGGTTGGATGGTCATCTGTCATGGATGCTTTAGTTGAGATTCCTGCATAGCAGGGGGTTGGACTGGATGACCCTCGGGGTCCCTTCCAACTCTACAACTCTATGATTCTATGATTCTATTTATATCCCGCCTTTTTCCAAGATTGGGACTCAAGGTGGCTTACACAGATTAAAACGACGCTGATAAAGAAAACATAGAAAAGAACAGTAGTTTAAAAGTGATTAAATTATTATAGAATTTAAACAATACAAAAACAGATCAATTAAAACACAGACTGTGCTTTTTAGCAGGACTGTGCTTTTCAACTTTCCCTCCTCACCTTTAAAGCAGGACTGAGACTGAGAGCCATTTTAAGTAGTGAGGAAAAATACCTCTGTACATATGTGGAGTGGCATTCCCTCCTGACAGAAAAATTGCTGTGTCCTGCCTCTCTACCCATTTAAGAAGCCAGGAGCAGGTTTCCTCTGAGACACCCCCCGCTGATAAATAATCCATTCTTGGTTTCCTCTCCCTTCAGTCCTTTGGTTCCAGCAGCCAAAAAATTGATCTTCCTTTTGATTTACGAGTACAGTGGCAGGTACTCTACCCTCCGTCAGCTCCACCATCTAATCTAAACTGTGCATCGTTGGGGCACTAATGAAAACATGAAACAATATATACAGCATGTCATGCTTGATTCATCTTATATGACCCTCACTTGTATAGAATGGAAAATATCAACATGCATTGTAAAAACTGAAGTCAAAACACTGGTGCGTTGGTTACTCGCTGATGGAACCCTGGAAGAAGGAGAATAATGGGAATTACTGTAGTTCCATTCTAAATGCTCAGGCCCAATCTTAGTCTCAGCTCCTTTATTCTATTTTTGTATCCTGTTCTATCTTATGAGCTATGGGGCACCAGGAGCAGTTTTAAAGAGACCCAGGTGCTGTAAGCTGGCCATCCTAGTCTGTGTTTAGTCACAGGCTTACTTGCACAGGTGTTTTCTAATTCCCATCTTATCCTGTTCCTTGATCTGGATGGCAATTTTAAAAAACAACAACACTGGTTCTGCTTAAAAAATATGGGCAGTTCTTGAAGTTTACTGTACATGCATTGTCTTGAGGTCACCCCAAGCCTGTGCAAAGCTTGTCTAAGCCAAGGTGGGAGTCCTGTTGGCTGGGAGCCCCGGGGGGTTCTTGGCATGACAGCGTAAGTCTGCCAGGCCCCTGGAGGGGCACCCCAGCTGGCTTAACCCTCTGATGCCTGGGTCAAGTATACCCTGCTGCCCCCTCCTCTGCATGGGCCTGGGTAACCTGTAAAGGGGCCCTTTCTGCGACGTGCTTCAGACATCTTTTGGAGGTTCTCTTCAAAGGGTTTCCCTGATCCCTCTCTCCTTTGGTATTATTTATTACTGTGCTTTTTCGCCAGTGTGGGGAGCCTTCGGCCCTCCAAAGAATGCCGAACTAACATTCCCATCATCTCTGCCCATTGGCCATGCTGGCTGGGGCTGATGGGAGTTGGAGTTCAGCAACATCGGGAGGGCCAGAGATTCCCCCAGCCCTGCATTATTGCATTTCTGTACTTCTATTGCTGTTTTAAAATCTACCATATCTCTGTAATATTGTGTTTTTAGTTATTGTGCGCCTCTTAAGAGTCATGTATCTATGTATCTCGATTGGGTTATTCTTGTTTTTATTATGTATTTTGTGTTTTTATATTGTGATTTTATAATTTGAACCACCCTGAGACCTGGTGGTATAGGGCGGTATAAAAGTTGTTGTTGTTGTTGTTGTTGTTGTTGTTGTTGTTGTTGTTGTTGTTGTTGTTTGTTGGTGTTACACTGGCTACCACTTAGTTTCCATGCTCACAGTGCTGGTTTTGACCTATAAAGCCTTATGTAGCTCAGGTCTGCAATATTATTATGTACTAGCTGACCGGGTCACACCTTGCTGTGGCTGATTTGGTGAAATGCAAAAGTAAGATACAGTATGAAAGAGAAAGCGTATGTTGTGCTGTGCTGTTTAACGTCCATTGGAGGGCGCTATTTTTTGCACAAAATCACATTTTTACCTGGGAAAGGTGTGGTATTTGTGCAATGTAAATACATATGATCACTCCCATATGGGCATGGAATGTTGTGTCCAAATTTGAATGGAATCGATCAAGGGGTTACAGAGAAAGCTGATCGTTAACAAACATCCAACTTGAACAATTTTATATGTATAGATTTGGACTACTGCTTGGACTACTGCAATGTGCTCTATGTGGGGCTACCTTTGAATGTGACCCGGAAACGATAACTAATCCAGAATGTGGCAACTAGACTGGTGACTGGGAGCGGCCACCAAAACCATACAACACTGGTCCTGAAAGACCTACATTGGCTCCCAGTACGTTTCCGAGCACAATTCGAAGTGTTGGTGCTGACCTTTAAAGCCCTAAACAGCCTCAGCCCAGTATACCTGAAGGAGCGTCGCCACCCCCATCGTTCAGCCGGGACACTGAGGTCCAGCGCCGAGGGCCTTCTGGCAGTTCCCTCCCTGCGAGAAGTGAGGTTACAGGGAACCAGGCAGAGGGCCTTCTCGGTAGTGGTGCCCACCCTGTGGAACGCCCTCCCATCAGATGTCAAGGAAATAAACAACTATCTGACTCTTAGAAGACATCTGAAGGCAGCCCTGTTTAGGGAAGTTTTTAATGTTTGATGTTTTATTGTGTTTTTAATATATTTTGTTGGGAGCCGCCCAGAGTGGCTGGGGAAACCCAGCCAGATGAGCAGGGTATAAAAAATAAATTATTAATTAATTAATTAATTATTACATTTATATACCACCTTTATCTTCCAAGAATCTCAAAGTGGTATACATGGTTCTCCTCCCCACCCCAACCCCCATTTCATCTTCACAAAAATCCAGCGAGGTAGGTTTGGCTAAGAGATGGTGCCTGGTCTGAGTTCACTCAGTGAGCTTCATAGCTGAGTGGGAATTCTAACCCTGCTCTCCCAGGTAATATTCCAACACTCTAACCATTACCTCAATGACCACCTCTCCCCATATGGGGAGACCTTACTGTCTTCATCCATCTTCCTTACCCAAGAAGCTGCCTTTTTCAGTGGAATGCTCTCCCCAGAGAAACATGCTTGGCACCACCATCATCCATGTTAAGGTTAATAATAATAATAATTCTTTTATTTGCACCCCGCCCATCTGGCCGGGTCTCCCCAGCCACTCTGGGCGGCCTCCAGCAGATATAAAAATACATTAAAATAACAGCTTAAAAACTTCCCTAAATAGGGCTGCCTTGAGGTATCTTCTGAATGTCAGATAGTTGTTCATCTCCTTAACCTCTGCTGGGAGGGCGTTCCACAGGGTGGGCGCCACTACCGAGAAGGCCCTCTGCCTGGTTCCCTGTAGCTTTGCTTCTCGCAGTGAGGGAACTGCCAGAAGGCCCTCGGCACTGGATCTCAGTGTCCGGGCTGAACGGTGGGGGTGCAGACGCTCCTTCAGGTATACAGGACCAAGGCCGTTTAGGGCTTTAAAGGTCAGCACCAACACTTTGAATTGTGCTCGGAAACGTACTGGGAGCCAATGTAGTTCTCTCAGGACCGGTGTTATGTGGTTCCAGCAGCCACTCCCAGTCACCAGTCTAGCTGCCTCATTCTGGATTAATTGCAGTTTCCGGGTCACCTTCAAAGGTAGCCCCACGTAGAGCGCATTGCAGTAGTCCAAGCGGGAGATAACCAGAGCATGCACCACTCTGGCGAGACAGTCCGCGGGCAGGTAGGGTCTCAGCCTGCGTACCAGATGGAGCTGGTAGACAGCTGCCCTGGACACAGAATTAACCTGCGCCTCCATGGACAGCTGTGAGTCCAAAATGACTCCCAGGCTGCACACCTGGTCCTTCAGGGGCACAGTTACCCCATTCAGGACCAGGGAGTCCCCCACACCCACCCGCACCCTGTCCCCCAAGAACAGTACTTCTGTCTTGTCAGGATTCAACCTCAATCTGTTAGCCGCCATCCACGCTATTAGGTATTAGGTTCCACTCTAATACCTTTTTTATTCAGTTTAGGAGTTACAGTGACCTGTGTGGTTATTAGCAATGACAATAACTATAATATATTTAAACTAAATGCACCCTTCATCATAAGCTCCCAGGCAGGGGTGGAGGAAGCCACTCTTCTGAGAGTGACGCAGTGGCTTGGGCACCTGCTGCCCCCCCCCAGCTGTAAGGCGGCTGAGTGAGAGGAGGCAGGCAGACTCCTTGGAGACCTGACGGAGCGTCCTGCCCCAGCTCGGCACAGGGCACATGCGCAGCCCCAGGTGCCCAATCGGCTTGATCCGGCGCTGGGTGGGCCACAACAATGTTAGAAGCAAAAACAATCCCAGCTAGAGTGAGTCTTGTGGTGGAGCTAGTCTTTTAGTGGGGTAGATAGAACTTGTGCATCTCATTACATCACTGGATGAGCTTTTTAGGTATTTTCTATGGCTCACTGTTTTCAGTTTTCTGGTTTGTAATTGTTGTCGTTTTTGCTGTTTACATTTCATCTTGATCACTTTGAATCTAGACTATCAAATGTTATCAGTGATGATGATGATGATATAGTAATAGTTAAAAATCACCTGTTGGTTCCTATCTGATCTCTGGGGAAAGAGCACAACCCCAGAATCTCTGGTTCCAGAATATATTACTCACCTAAGTAGAAGTAAAGGATGCCTCCTACAGTGGCTATTGCAGCAATGACCCCGAGAACGATCCCAGAAATTATCCCACTGCTCAGCTCCATCTTTTCATCTCGTGGTGAGTTGGCCACTGCACCTTGGATAATGATGGCGACATTTTATTACATTTCTATATCGGCCATCTGGCCGAGTTTTCCGGGCAGTTGGCGAAAACAAGGAATTGCAAAACACCATCCACACAAAAACCAAAATAAAATCCCTCGGAAATAAAATAAAAAGGCCAGGCAAAAATAAAGAAACTCGGGCCCTAGCTAAAATCAGCATCAAACACAATAACAAAAAGGAACTCAAACAGGAGTGGGGAACCTCAGGCCCAGAGCTTCTCTTTCTAGCCTTTGGGATGCTCACCAGATCACAATCCTCACCAGGTCTGCTCTGCTTTTGCCTGGCTGAACTGTCATAATATGCCCCTGGAGAGATGTGTTTTCTTGTGTCTGTGTTTGTGTTTATACAAAGAAAATTGCAGTGATTGCCTCGGCCACTTTTGCCTGTGACTATGAGCATCATTGGCATAGGGAACTCGGTACAGAACCTGAAGCACCCAATGTGACTCCCTTCACCTCTCCCTCTGTCAACCTGAAACTTTGCAACCAGCTTCAGCACTGCCTGTCTCATCCAGCACTTCTGTTGCTCTTGAAAGGCAGCTTTTAAGGGAATCAGCACATCTCAGCAAGCAACTTCACTCATGTAAAGAGTGTCAGAGGGAGCGTGCCATTCCACAACGATTGCATAGTTGATTAACTGAAGGCATTGTTATGTCAAGGTGATCACTGGAAGCAAATGGGAAATTGTAACCCTGGCTCCTTGTTTACTTTGGCCCCACCACCCAATTTCCCTTTTTGGCTTTCCCCACTTTTAGCAAGTGCCTTCAGAAGGTCTGCCATAAGGCAATATCAGGATTGTGAAGAGGGCGGCATCCTTTAAGAGTGATTTATTTATTTGTTGTATAAAGTGTATCTTGCATGGGCTGAATAGTCTAAAGGGATGCCTGGGGGAGAGAGGGACAGATTTAGACTCCCTCAGAGCCAACTCCATCAATTTTCCTTGCCCATGACTAATGGTCTTCTGGAAAGGTTCCCAGGAGAAAGGGGCAGGCAAGAGACCATCTCAATACCTGCTGCTGCTGGACACTCCCTCCCAACCAGAGCCATCCACCATCAACTGCCCTGTGGGAAGGATCCCAGGAGAAAGGTGAAGACAGCTCAGGTTAGAGCATGGTGCTGACCACGCCAAGGTTGCAGGTTCGAGCCCCATAAGGGACAACTGGATATTCCTGCATTGTGGGGAGTTGGACTAGATGATCCTCAGGGTCCCTTCCAACTCTATGATTCTACGAGAATAAATGTGGGTCCTGCTCCAGCTGCTCTTTCCCTTCCCCTCCACAGGGTCCTGTCAGAAGAATCCCAGGAGAGGATGGGACATAGGCAAAGACCATCTCAGAGCTTGCTCCAGCAGAACCATGCCCTCTTCACACACAACTTTTGTGCCATCAATTCCCTGCCTCAGAGATCTCAAAAACTTTTAAAATATATTGATATTGTTTCATTTTGTGGATAGGGTTAACTTTGGAAGCATTTGTATCCTGAAAGCTGGCAAATAAAAAATTGCATTCAAATAAACACAATTAAAAATGATATGCAACCCTTGGGCTGATAGAAGTCCCCCAGCCCTGCCTTGGAGGAAGAGGAGCAGCCAAACTGTACAACCCACTGTATATTTCTGTGGAAGTCCTGCAATGTTCAGTGGCACTAATAATAATAATAATAGTTACAGGTAGGTAGCCGTGTTGGTCTGCCATAGTCAAAACAAAATAAATAAATAAAAATTCCTTCCAGTAGCACCTTAGAGCCCAACTAAGTTTGTTCTTGGTATGAGCTTTCGTGTGCATGCCCACTTCTTCAGATACACTGAAACAGAAGTCACCAGACCCTTATAGTGAGAGGGTGGGAGGGGTATTACTCAGAAGGGTGGTGGGAGTGGGTGATAGGCTGATAGCTGTGGTGAGAGTGGGTGATAGGCTGATAGCTGTGGTGAACCTGTTGACAACTGTCAACAGGTTCACCACAGCTACCAGCCTATCACCCACTCCCACCACCCTTCTGAGTAATACCCCTCCCACCCTCTTACTACCGTGTATATATAAGGGTCTGGTGACTTCTGTTTCAGTGTATCTGAAGAAGTGTGCATGCACACGAAAGCTCAAAACAAGAACAAACTTAGTTGGTTTCTAAGGTGCTACTGGAAGGAATTTTTTTATTTTTTATTTTGTTTTAATAATAATAATAATAATAATAATAATAATAATAATAATTTATTAATTATACCCCGCCCATTTGGCTGGGTTTCCCCAGCCACTCTGGGCGGCTTCCAACAGAACATTAAAATGCAATAATCTATTAAACATTAAAAGCCTCCCTAAACAGGGCTGCCTTCAGATGTCTTCTAAAAGTCTGGTAGTTGTTTTTCTTTTTGACATCTGGTGGGAGGGCGTTCCACAGGGCGGGTGCCACTACCGAGAAGGCCCTCTGCCTGGTTCCCTGTAACTTGGCTTCTCGTAGTGAGGGAACCGCCAGAAGGCCCTCTGCCAGGAAAGTGTGCCTAGGACTGCACACCCAAGTCTCTCTCCTGGAGATGTGTAAATGTTAGCAGACCATGCATGGGACTTAAAGATGAAGTGGGAAGGCATGCTTACCTGTCATGTTGAGCTCAGAGGAGACCTTTATTGTGACCGCCCCATACACATTTGCTCCGGTGCAGGTGATTAAAGACTTTTTCTGGTCATCTAAGTCTCCTGACCAGCTCAGGGTGCTGGTAATCGTATTGCCCTCAACCCAGGAGACGAGTTTCATGGCCCCTGAGCTCACAGTCTCATTTACAAGCTTCCCGTTCACATGCCATTCAATCTTGGATGGAGGCCAGGAGTGGATAGAACAGAAGCATACGTGTCCTTTCTTCTCGTGCTGGCACGTAGTGCTCCCCCTGGTGGTGGTGGCGGCCTCAGGGCGATCTGGGAAAATATTTTGGAAAGCCAGGGTGAATGAGTCCAATCCTGGGCTATTAACTTACCTGGCATAGCTACGACAGAGCATGAGAGGCTTCTAGGATGCAGAAGGCAAGCCACAGCAGTAAACTTTGTCTTATGCAGAGGTCACACCTGGAACGGGGTAGCTGGTAGCTGCATCCCAAAATGACCTGGCCAAGCATTAGGGGAGATGAGAGCTGTAGTCCATATCTTCAGGCATGGGGTGTAGGCTCTTGCCACTGGCTTGGAGCAAAGATTGATGGGGGCTTCTAGTTCAGACAGCTCTGCCCACAGATGTAGAGCCAGAACAAATGCCAGTTGGGTGGTGGAGGGCAAGTGTGGTGCCAGCATATAAAAGGAACGTAGAGGGTACCTTTTATCACATGCAGTGGTCATGTAAGATAACAAAATCATTTTTGGGAAATGATATATAATGAACTGAAAAAAATGTTTAAAACAACTTTTGCCGAAATGGCAAAACCGACTGGGAGACTCAGGAATTAAGAAGATAAGGACTTTTTAAAAAGAGTGGGAGAAATTTATAATTTACCTAAGAGACCATTGTAAGCAAATCCAAACATTAGCTGGACTTCAAGAATCACTTGTAAAGCAATGAGCTTTATGTATGATTTAGAGAAATGAAAATCATGGAGAATATAATGATAGATTGGTAAAAAAAAACAAAAAAAAAACTGTTATTAGGGCCCGTGTAAGGGATGCCGGGGGGGGGGGGGCTCACAAGATTCAGAGAAATGATTATACAAAGAATTTTGCTTTAAAAAAAAAATCATTAAATAAATAAATAAATAAAAGGAACGTAGAAATGACCCTGCCATGTACAGGCCAGTAAGTCTTCAAAACATAGTACCGCATTTTTTTCATGTATAACATGCCCCTGTGTATAAGATGCCCCCTTTTTGGGGGGATGCAAAATTGAGCTTTTGGGGGGAGGGTTGCCCAGACTTGTTGAGCTTTTTTGGGGGGTGAACCAGGGTTATTGAGCGTTTTTTAGGGGGGATTGCCAAAAATATTTCATGCTCCATGTGAAATGATGAGCATCTGACTGCTTCAGCTATCCCTTCTCAGAGGGTAAAACAGAGTTGTATACTGGACACGGGTGGCGCTGTGGTCTAAACCATTGAAGCTCTTGGGCTTGCTGATCGGAAGGTCGGCGGTTTGAATCCCCATGACGGGGTGAGCTCCCATTGCTCTGTCCCAGCTCCTGCCAACCTAGCAGTTCGAAAGCACGCCAGTGCAAGTAGATGAATAGGTACCGCTGTGGCAGGAAGGTAAACGGCATTTCAGTGCGCTCTGGCACTTGTCACGGTCCTCCATGCGCCAGTAGCGGTTTAGTTATGCTGGCCACATGACCCAGAAAGCTGTCTGTGGACAAACGCCGGTTCCCTCGGCCTGAAAGCAAGATGAGTGCCACAACCTCATAGTCGCCTTTGACTGGACTTAACCGTCCAGGGGTCCTTTACCTTTACCTTTCTTTTCTTTTTTACTGGCATCAGTCCTATTAAATGATGTGGTGGAGCCTGGTGCCCTCTTGCAGAGGTTGTTTGACTACAACTCCCATCATCTCTGGCCATTGGCCATGCCGCATGGGGGCTGTTGGGAGTTGGAGTCCAACAACCTGTGTTGGGCACCAGGTTGAGGGAAGGTAAACTTATGCTCTTAGGGGATGAGGTGCAGGGGAACATTGTGACACAGGCCCCACTTATCAGAAAGTTGGGGCACTGAGAGCACCAGAAAGGGAACTGGGGAACCCAAGGGCAAAACAGGTTGTGGGGATCTGATCTCTGGGGAGATGCTGAGGGTTTGTGGATTCAGATGCGGTGGAAAGGAAAGAGAGATCTACTCACAGCCAAAGGCAAGACGGGTGGTTTCATGGACTGATGTCTTCAAGTCTAGGTATTTGACGCTGCAGGTAAGGACTTTGCCCTCATCATCTAAGGAGGGCGTAAAGGTGATGTCAGTTCCGTACGTCTCACTCCAGTCACTCTCTTGCGTATGCCAGAGATGTTTGATCTGATCCTTTAATTCGGCATCCCAGAAGATTTGAGTCTTAATCCCCGGGCACACTCCTGGCATGAAACATCTGAAAGTGGCTGGTTTACCCCAGATTACCTCTGATGGCATCACAATTATTGGCTTCTTCAGATCTAAAGAAGTGAGATTCCCCGGGAAGGAGTGAGAAGAAAATTCACAGGGCATTGAGTAGGATGCATTAAGGGTGGGATTTCTCAGTCACAGCCATTTTGCCATTCTTTTTTTTTTTTTTAAGATTGTTCTTTATTGATTAAAATTTAAAAACGAAAATGAAAATAAACAAATACAAAAAAAGACAAATTTAAAAAAACAATACCAATAACAGTAAAAGATAAAGTAATAAACTTATACATGGAATGCTTCCAATCCTTCTCATTATATCGTTTACAATACCGTTACTTTCCCACAGGTTTGTACTATATTATAACTTATTCCATATACATTTCTTTTTTATCATTTTTCTTTACAAATATCATTCAATTTCTGCTAGCATGGAATTACTCATACAATAAAGTTTTAAATAGTCTTTATATATACTCCATTCTCTCGATGTTTTCTGTTTCGATAGTCCTCACACTGATCCAGTCAATTTTGCTGATTGCAAGTATTCTAACATAAGAATCTGCCAGTCTATGATTGCTGGGAGATTTTCATTTTTCCAATTTCTTGCTATAAGAGTTTTAGCGGCTGTTACCCCATACATAAACAGAGATCTTATGTCTTTTTTAATTTCAAGTGGTAACATACCCAGTAAAAATATTTCTCATTTTGCCACTCTTAACTCCCACCAAGGTTTTCATCCTTTTGTTCTGACAGGCCTCTTCCCCTGCTCCCCCCCCCCAGTTAAGAACTGCATTATATCCTGGAAGCTAACAGTCTGCAGGTCTGAATGCACTGTTGGCACAATTTTGAAACATCCAAATCACCCTGAAGTGCTTCAGAGTCTCTTGCTTCTAAATCCTATGTTTAATGCTCCTAGGAAAGCCACCTACCTGTCAAGAAAATCTGAGGTTGAGAATGAATTCGCTTCTGGAAAGAAAGAAAACTGTATCCTTCTCCTTTCTCAACTCGCAAGTAGTACCAGCCCACATCTTCTGGCCCCATATTCTTGATGCTGAAGGAGCAGTCACCTGTCTGAGGATCTCCTGTCATCGTGAAATGGGTTGTGGTAAGATTCTGATTTTCCTTATTGGTGAAGACAAGTTGACCAGGGAGCCAGTATCCGGGGAAGATCCAACTGTGGGATTTATCTGCATCCTTAAGCCAAAAGACATATAATGGCCCAGACTTTGCCATGAACCAATTAGGTGTATTAAAACTGCAGGAAACATGGGCACAGAAGCCTTTCTGTACAGTGATAGTTTGGGCAACTTTGATGGAAAAGTCCAAGTTCTGGGTCAGCATGCCTGCCAGAGAGGGAATAAAAAAAGATTTAACTGCTATCTAGAAATGTTCAGTTAAAACAAGCTCAGTGTTCTCCTCCTCTAGGGCATTGCCTGAGCATTGCCCCCCAAAAGAGCCAGTGCATTGCCTGCCCCTGAGAAAGGGCAAAAGAAGACACTTGCATAAAACTTGCATAAAATCTGCAAAAAATAATCCTCAGAGTACCATACTGGCTACCCCTGATTATTAATCACTGTCCTTGGAACTGTCCAGGATGCTGAGAGACTTCTCGTATCATGCTTGATGTCTGCTTCTTGCCATTTAAGAGGATTTACACTCCCTGCCTCTGAATCCCTTGCCCCAGCTATCTGCTCCAAACCACTGCACACACCCACCATCCTCAATCTGACTTCAGTGAGCCCCTACTTGTCTACCTTCTTCCACAGAACCTCCTCCTCCATCTCTGTGGAGCCACTTGTAGGCTTCAGCAAGGATGCGGACAAATGTAGAATCAGTTGACTCTGCCAGTCATTGGCTCTGGCTGTGTTTGCTGTTGACTCTCTTGTCTTCATCCTTACCAGTCTAAGCGGACACCAGCGATCCAGTGGACAGGAACATTGGTTTTTTCATTAAAAAAAATCAAAGCATTTCCTCACCTTGTCCATTTCACTTCAGAAGGGACAGGGAAGAGATGGTAATGACAACAATAGTGGACAGGAAATAACATTGTCTAACATTGTGTATGCCATCAAATGCCAACAGTGCCCTTCAGCTCTCTATATTGGACAAACAGGCCAAACTCTACACCAAAGGATTAATGGACATAAATCTGACATCAGGAATCACAAGGCAGAGAAACCAGTAGGAGAACACTTCAATCTCCCAGGACACTCTATACAAGATCTCAAAGTAGCTGTCTTATTGCAAAGGAATTTCAGAAATAGACTGGAAAGAGAAGTTGCTGAATTGCAACTTATTACCAAATTTAAAACCATGGAGAGACCTGGTCTGAATAAAGACATTGGATTCTTATCTCATTATACATGACAAAGCTATTTTTAACCTTCTCACCCCTTGCATTTTCCTGTAAGACTAATTGCAGTCGTTAACAGTCATCAACAGGTTTACCACAGCTATCAGCCTATCACCCATTCCCACCACCCATTTGAGTAATACCCCTCCCACCCTCTCACTATATATAAGGGTCTGGTGACTTCTGTTTCAGTGTATCTGAAGAAGTGGGCATGCACACGAAAGCTCATACCAAGAACAAACTTAGTTGGTCTCTAAGGTGCTACTGGAAGGAATTTTTTTATTTTTTATTTTGCTTTGACTATGGCAGACCAACACGGCTACCTACCTGTAACTGGACAGGAAATAAGATAATGATGGAAAGTATAGGGTGACATAAGGACTTGGACAAATAATAAAAAGACAAAGGAATTAGTGATGTTCTTCATCATCATTTCTGCACATGGCTCTTACCTTTGCAAAGTAAGGCAAGGATCAGGGTTGCCACTGTTGTTAGAGAGGACGCCGAACCTTTTGTCTTTGAGGAAGGATTTGCAACCTGCCAGCCATTCTCTGCCTCCATCCTCTTCTGGCTACAAAGGAGATCTGTCAGAGGGAAAGAGGGAAGGATTTGACAAGAAGGAGAATTGTGACTACAGGCCACTGAAAGATTTCTGGTTGTGCTTGGGGAGGTCTCATCAGCGACCCTTGCAGCCCAATCCCAGGCATGTTTACTCAGACGTAAGTCCCATTGAATTCAGTGGGGCTTACTCTCAAGGAGCTGTGCGTAGGCTTGCGATCTTAGATAAAAATCATGCCAGTGGTAGGAGGACTATTTTAATTTATTTGATTTAACTGGCAGGTAAAGGTAAAGGTAAAGGGACCCCTGACCATTAGGTCCAGTCGTGTCCGACTCTGGGGTTGCGGCGCTCATCTCGCATTATTGGCCGAGGGAGCCGGCGTACAGCTTCTGGGTCATGTGGCCAGCATGACAAAGCCGCTTCCAGCGAACCAGAGCAGTGCACGGAAACGCAGTTTACCTTCCCGCCAGAGCAGTTCCTATTTATCTACTTGCACTTTGACCTGCTTTCGAACTGCTAGGTGGGCAGGAGCTGGGACCGAGCAACGGGAGCTCACCACGTCGTGGGGATTCGAACTGCCGACCTTCTGATCAGCAAGCCCTAGGCTCTGTGGTTTAACCTACAGCGCCACCTGGGTCCCCTAACTTGCAGGTAGGGGTGGGCAAATCTGTCAAAATTTGTTCCTCCATTTCTCACTTTCCCAATTTTAAGACCTCAATGATTCCACATCAGTTTATGAGAGGTTTTTTTACTAAACTATGCATTATAATACACAATTTACCTCCTTATGTGCATTTTTGTAGATGGTACTTGACTGGAGCTGTACATCAAAATTCAGGGAAGTGTCTGAATGGCTGTGTTTTGTTTCGCATATTGTTGCAGAAAATGTGAATAGAGATGACTCATCTTTAAATGAGAACCGAATCAAATTTCCAAATGCCCCATACCTACCCAGATGTAACCTGAAATTGCTTGGAATGTGATTCAATCTCACCTCAAAATAGCAAGAGTTTGGAAGCCCCCGCAATCAGCTGGATGGTGGGAGGAGAAGAGGGCACTGATGGAGTCTAATATACTTAATGTACCTTGACTCATTCTTTAAAAATCTATAAACAATAGGAAAGTCTAATTTTCCACTTTTCTCTCCCACCTCACTGCCTCTTATTCATTCTAAGCAGATTCCAACTGCCTTGGAATATTACATCACAAAGGATGCCCATATTTTCAAAAGGCAAGGACATTCCACAGATTTGGATGAATCTATTCATTTCATAAAAACATTTTATTTTATTTTTTTAGAATTGGAAGGGACCCCAAGAGTCATCTAGTCCAATCACCTGCAATATAGTTTATTGTACGTTTTTTACAGTACATTTCCGAGCACAATTCAAAGTGTTGGTGCTGACCTTTAAAGCCCTAAACGGCCTCGGTCCTGTATACCTGAAGGAGCATCTCCACCCCCATCGTTCAGCCCGGACACTGAGATCCAGCGCCGAGTGCCTTCTGGTGGTTCCCTCACAGCGAGAAGCAAAGCTACAGGGAACCAGGCAGAGGGCCTTCTCGGTAGTGGTGCCCGCCCTGTGGAACGCCCTCCCAGCAGAGGTCAAAGAGATAAACAACTATCTGACATTCAGAAAATACCTCAAGGCAGCCCTGTTTAGGGAAGTTTTTAACCTATGATATTTTAATGTATTTTAATATCTGTTGGGGGCCGCCCAGAGTGGCTGGGGCGGGGTACAAATAATAAATTTATTATTATTATTATTATTATTATTATTATTATTATTATTATTATTATTTAGGAATCTCAGGTTTCTTTTTCTCAGTTTTCAAATATAAGTGTTCTGCATTCCCCCATTGTCATGAACTGGTTGGATGCAGAGGAATGGTGGGAGGAACAGGCTGGGAAACAACAAGGAAAGAAGGCTCAGAGCCCCGGGAGTGGAGGTGGGACAATGATGAGTGGTCAGAGGGAGAAGAGGAGGTGTCGGAAGCTGAGGAGGTAACAGGGTTTAGTGAGCTGGGAGAGTCTGTGGCAGAAAGAAGTCCAGAATCAGAGGCAGAAGCTGAAGCAGGAGGGTGGGAGGAGAGAGGTCAAGAGGCAGAGAAGATTCAGGCTGGTGACAAGCCATGGGTGTCTCACCCTCCTGCCGTGACAAGCTCCCCCCTTCCCCCACCAATTGTCTTCCAGAACCAGTCTCCAATTGCTTGTGGGGGGAAACCCTGGAGAGGAGGGGACTTAGGCAGTGGTGGGGAGGTGGGGACCTTCAATCTCAGCAACTGCTTCATGGGGGGGGCAAGACCTACTAGGGATGAGTTGCTGTGCTCATTAGACTTGACACTCTACCTTGGTGCAGTCTGTGGTTTTGCTAATAAAAAGTTAACTCCAACTTGCACTGTGTGATTTATGTTATTTAAAAAGAAGGTGCAACCTCAGCACGGTTAGCGCATTGGAATAACTCTTGTAAAATCTGAAATGAAACTGTGATTAAAGAATTTGTGTGGTTACAGGATTTATGACAAGAGATAGAATAATGGGTGTCAGCGTTATATGTTCTTTTTTTCTTAACCTTTTTCTTCTGTTGAATCAATGGAGAGTTGGATTAGGGAAGTCAACTGCCTTTATATAATTTTAGTTCCTTTTTCTGTAATGAATGGAACAACTAAAATGAACTGGATATAATTTGGATATCATATATGTAACAAGTATATGAATGATGTATAACTTTTCTTGTTTGGCATGTGGGTATCTCTGGCTTTCTCAGTGCTCTCCTGTTGCGACCTTTCCCCCTGGTACCGGTATTGTATTCATTTAATTGATGCTGCAACATTTCACACTTTTGTGAGTCACTTTGGGTGATTTGTATTCCCAAAGGCCAGTATGCAAGATATTGGAAACAAATGATGCCCTGCCCTTTTTAGACTGGGAGTATTCCTTCTGAAGGGACCCAGGTGGCACTGTGGGTTAAACCACAGAGGCTAGGGCTTGCTGATCAGAAGGTCGGCGGTTCGAATCCTTGTGACGGGGTGAGCTCCCGTTGCTCGGTCCCTGCTCCTGCCAACCTAGCAGTTTGAAAGCACGTCAAAGTGCAAGTAGATAAATAGGAACCGCTTTGGCGGGAAGGTAAACGGTGTTTCCGTACGCTGCTCTGGTTCGCCAGAAGTGGTTTAGTCATGCTGGCCACACGACCCGGAAGCTGTACGCCGGCTCTCGGCCAATAAAGCAAGATGAGTGCCGCAACCCCAGAGTCGGACACGACTGGACCTAATGGTCAGGGGTCCCTTTACCTTATTCCTTCTGATGGTCAAGAATTTTCCAAGGCAGTTAGACCCAGTTAAGGATGAATAAGAGGCAGTGAGGTGAGTCAGGGGAGAGATGTAGATTTAATATGTGTCTTGTGTGCATTGTGTTTTTAGGTATTATCTATACCCCTCCTCCCCAAGCAATCCAATTAAGTGTATTCTCCTCTCCCTTTCCTTGGCTACAACCCCCCAGTTATGAACCGCATCAGTTCTGCATTCCACAAAGCACAGCGGAGGCTGTCCCGTGAGGGTTAACTGTGCACTTTCCCACCAAACTCAGCCACACCTGAGGGTTTCCTTTCTCCTTACTGTTATGATTTTCCTTGCCTGGGGCAAGTTCTTGCAACTGCCCCAATAGCAAAGGCAATCACTGCAGCTCATCCCTGCTACACAAGAGTCCAGGGAGCTGCTTTCATAAGTGATTGTTCCCATATGGAAAACAACACACTCAGCCTTTAGGCTAAAGACTTTTATTCTCAGCAGCCATTCCTGCTGCTATCCTTCTCGGTACAAAGCAGAGAGGAGAAAGGAGAAAGTGAAAGCAATCTGAGTGCGCAGGCTCAGCACAGAAATGTAGACATAACAAAACTTTATCACACCACTGTGTGAGAACCAATAGTTATACTATTCCAGTTTGTAGTGGCTGCCACGTCACTGAGGAATAGAATCTTAACATCCTCCCCCGATTCTGGACAAAGAGAGTGTGGCAAAAGCTAAAGCATCATTAACAGAATTAAACAAACAGTTATCATATACAAAATATGAACCTGTCGCCTGTGTTCCACCTATGGAACTCTCTGAGACTGGATTTACCAGATTGAGCCTTTGTTTACCAATTCTCCAGGGGACTAGAGCATTTGCTCTTTTGGTGTTGGAAAAAACAGTGTTGACCTGTTGTTTTGGCTTGTTCACTTGTGTGAGTGGTGTCTGTATGCCTGCATATTTTGTGTGAGTGTGAGCAACAGCTATATTGGCTTTCGCTGAGATTGCAAACTCACTAGAGTACCTTTTGGGTGCTTGTCCCTTTGTGACTCTTTCAGATCTGCGCATTAGGTGCAAATCTTCTTTAGAGTGTGTCTCCCTTTCAGGACTTTTGGGAGAACTCTTACCAATAGTGAACAGTGGCTCTATGGATTCTAGCACATTATCTGCATCATATGTATGTGATGGTCTGTGAACTGTATGAGTTCCTTTCTTGACGACTGTGTCATCTGTGTCAGAACTACTTGTTGTGGAACTAGCACTGCTATTGGAATCAGAATGTATATCAGCATCAATAGGAAAACTTTGAAGCACTTGTGTCTCTTGCTTTACAGTATGTTCTACTTCATTAGTTAGAATTACTGTGTCTGAGGAAGGCAACAGAACTCTGTATTGACCTTTCTCATAACCTAAGAAAATGCCTTTGGTAGGAGTATTGTCCAATGACTCCACCCAAATCTGAGAACCAAAAACCTTTAAATGCTTCAGATAAGGTTTTTTCTCAAACAGTATCTCATATGGGCTTTGTTCCATATCTTTTGGAACTTCTCTGACCCATGTGTAAATGAAACTGTATAGGCTTTCAGCCCAATTCTTGTCAGGCAATTTTGAACAAAGCAATTGTGCCTGCATTCCAGCTTTCAATTCAGCATTAACCTTAACACAAATGTCATTATCCCATGATGACTGGCTCACAGCAATCTTGTGCCGTATGCTCTGCTGGTCTAGGTAATTCTGAAATTCCTGTGAAAGAAAGACTGGTAATTCATTGGTATACAAACAATCAATTTTACCATCATGCATGAATTTCATCTTAGCACAATATTCTTTGAATTTGGCTAAGACTTGCTGCGGACTTTGCAATACATAGCACCATGCAAACTTGGAAAATTTGTCAACCAATAACAAATAATATTTGGCGTTGCCACGTGATTGTGGCAATGGGCCATAAACATCAGCACAAATAAGCTGGAAACAATTTGTGACGCTGTCTTTGCTGGGCTGTTTTGAAGTCTTCTTGGACTTAGCTGCACCTGCAAAAGATTTGTCAACCACGTTATAAATACAATCATCAGGATCAAAAGATAGTAAGAACAGTCTATCTTTGTTCTTCTGAGCTCTAAGGACCTCTTCTCCATCCTTGGAAATCACACAATGATCTTTGTGGAATATTAATTCCAAGTCCAGTTCAGTAATCTTTGGTATGCTGAGCAAATTGTATTTTAGGTCAGGCACATACAACACATTATTTATAGTCAGCTGTAGACTTGTCAGAAAAACTGTCCCAATTCCGGTTGATTTCAAATGTGCGCCATTGGCCTGCGAAATAGTACTTTCTTGCCTTTTAAAGTCCTTGAATAGACGCTTGTTACAGCACATGTGGTCTGTCGCTGCTGAGTCTAGGACAAAAGAGTAGTCTATGTCTGAATCCTGCATGCCTTGGGTAAGCAATGCAAATGGTCGTGTCACTGTAGGTTTGGCACGCCCCTTTCCTCCAGATCCACTGGCCTGTTGATTCCGTGCAGCCTTTCTGGGTTTTCTGCACTTCTCAGCTGTGTGCCCCTTGAAGCCACAGTTTGCACAGTAAACAACTTTAACAGCATGCACTTGCTCAGTTGAAACACTAGATGGAGATACATAGGTTTCCTCTGTGCTCCCCCTGTTGTTAGCTTCATATTGAGCATTACATCTGTCTTCCTCATTCAGCAAAGTTGATACAACCCTTGCAACATTTAAATTCTGGGGGTCGATGGTCCCCAACTGACTGGCAACTGTTTTGTATTGATCATGCAGACTATTTAGCATCATGAAACAATATATATCTTCTGGCAAATGTACATTTCTCTGCACCAGTTCAGAGCGTAGCTGCTTCATGTGGTTCAAATGAGAACGTAAATTCTCTCCCTTCTTCAAGCGAAGGTTTGTTAGCCGCTGAAAATACAGCATTGAGCTGGCTGTCTGAATTCTCAGATGCTCTTGTTCCAAAGCAACCCAATAGTCATTTGCATGATTTACGTCTCTGACGTGAATCAACTGGGAATCGTCTAAATGCAGTATTATTGTGGCCTTTGCTAAAGCGTCCTGACTTGTCCATCGGGCACTTTGCAACGCGGGTGGTGGATTAATAGTGACATCTAATAATCCTTGGCGTGTAAGCACTGCCTCCATTTTAACTCGCCACGTCTGATAATTATTGTCCGTCAATAAAGGACACAGGGAGCTGCCGATAGATTTATCTTTGCCAGCCATAGTGAAAAATAAACTTGTCTCTGTTCTCAGAGATCAAGGTTTTGCAGCAGAGGTTTAATTGCCTCGTAAATCTTGCTCGGTGTACTCACAGTCTGGTTTACAGCTTCTCCCTCTCGGCTGGAATCGGCCGCTATCTTCAGCTCGAACTCCCCCGGAACTGTGGAATGCTGTGTTCAGACGCTTTTCTCACCGGCTGAATTATGCTGCAGCCGGCCCGTCATCTGCTCTGGTATCATTCATCAGAGTCCAATGAATCAAACCGAACCATCCTCTGCTACCACTGTTATGAATTTCCTTGCCTGGGGCAAGTTCTTGCAACTGCCCCAATAGCAAAGGCAATCACTGCAGCTCATCCCTGCTACACAAGAGTCCAGGGAGCTGCTTTCATAAGTGATTGTTCCCATATGGAAAACAACACACTCAGCCTTTAGGCTAAAGACTTTTATTCTCAGCAGCCATTCCTGCTGCTATCCTTCTCGGTACAAAGCAGAGAGGAGAAAGGAGAAAGTGAAAGCAATCTGAGTGCGCAGGCTCAGCACAGAAATGTAGACATAACAAAACTTTATCACACCACTGTGTGAGAACCAATAGTTATACTATTCCAGTTTGTAGTGGCTGCCACGTCACTGAGGAATAGAATCTTAACACTTACATACTACCAGTCCATATAGTGGCCCAAATTGTCAGCTTCCTCTCCGTCCATCTCAGTGTCATCCTTGATGTCAGGGACCGTGCTGAGGAGGGCTGCACTGAGGAGGCGTGGTAGGAGCCACCCCCTCCCCCTGATCCTGAATCTTCCCAGGAACAGGAGGACAGAGTAGGTTTGGAACAGTGGTTTGCAGAGGGGCATAGTTCAGAAGGCAGAAGCTGGGAAATACTGGATAGAGCTAGAACAGGGGTAGGCAACCTAAAGCCCATGGGCCACAAGCGGCCCAAGGGGGTCATTTAACTGGCCCATGAGCCGCCCCCGAACTGAGCTGCTCACTCGTGCGCTGTACTAAACCATTGCAGCGCGGAACGGGGACTCGCTTCCGCGGCGCCAGAAATGGCGTCTGTGCAGACGCAGGTGGCAGAAATTGCGGGCACGCGCACTCACACGTGCACACGATCTGACCCACGGAGGGATCTCCACTGGAGTGAACCGGCCCAGGCAAGGTAAACCTTGCCGACCCCTGAGCTAGAAAAAGAAGAAACACTGGGGGAGAGGGGGTTAACAGATTCACTGCCCGCACCAAGGTCGAGAAGAGCTCAGAAAGCCTCAGAACAGAAAGTGCAAAGGATAGAAGCTCAGATGACAAGATGTAGGAGTGACAAAGATTACCGTACTTTTCCGTGTATAACACGCCGACTATTTTGGGGGACTAAAAATTAAGAAAATGGGGGGAGATTGCCCAGAGTTGTTGAGCTTTTTGGGGGGAGAGTGGCCCAGAGTTATTGAGCTTCTTTTAGGGGGGGGGTTGCTGAAAATCAGTCACCCGCCTAGCCGACGATAACACTTCCCTGCCCAATTGCCGCAGCGACAACCAATCAACACCACCCCTTGCCACAGACACCAATAACATGCTGCAGACTAGCTCATGGCATCAACCAATCCCACGTCCCCTCTAGTCACTACCCATGTATAAGACGACCCCCCAATTTTAAACATAACTTTTCAGTAAAAAAAAAAAACCCTAGTCTTATACACAGAAAAGTACAGTAATAGGAACTGAGAGGGGAGTGAGCCTTAATTGGGAGCACTGCCATTTCTAGGGAGACGTGTTCTTTTGTCTCTCACTGTGATTATTAAAGAATCTAACTGGTAAGACGTCCCGTCAATTGATCTTCTTATTTACTGCCATGGGGAAGCCAATTCCCCGAAGCCTGACGCTTGGCCACATCCACAGCTGAAATTGAAAGTGCTGCGATACTACTTTAAGCAGTCAATGTGTCTTGGACAAAACTCACCTGGATGATAAGTTGTCAGGAAAATGAATGAGTTAATTTAGTTTAGTTTAAATGGTCTTACTCCCACTGACATGATTATTATCTAACATTGCAATTCTATGCCTCCTCACTTAGAGTATATCCTCCTGGAGTCAGCGGGATTTACTGTATATCTGTGCAGGCATGGTGCAGTTGGTAATTTGATTCAGTTCTCGTTTAAAGGTGAATCTACTTAATTTGCATTTTCTGTAACAATACACAAACTGAAATACAGCCATCCTTTGAAATTTGCAGTTCCCTGAATTTTGAAGTGCAGTTTTCCAGCCACAAGTGATGTCTATAACAATGCATATAAAGGAGGTAAAATGTGCAAAACAATGCATATATGTATATATTTTAGTGAAAATAGCATGCAAAAAAGCATTGGATATGGGGAAATTGCTTTGCGAAAATGTGCACAGTAAGCAAAATTGCATAAAATTGTGTTTTTTAAGGAGAAATTCAAACTAAAAATGCTGCTGGTGATGTTTCTTTACATTCAAAAAAATCACAGACTAATGTGTAATTGTTGAGAATTTAAGGCTGGGGGAAAGTGCCAAAATTGACCTGTTTGAGAAAAAGATGCACTGGATTATATGTGACTGACACGTATGAGAGGACTTCAAGGATCCCTAATGAGATTTCCCAAAGCACAACCAACAACCCTTCAGTGGCCTGTAGTCAGAATCACCCTTCATGTCAAATCCTCCGCTCTTACTCTCTGGCAGATCTCCTTTCATGGAAATAACTCTGTAGCAAGAAGAAGATGGAGGCAGACAATAGCTGGCAGGTTGCGAATCCTCCTTCCAAGACCAAAGGTTTGGTCTCCTCTCTAGCAAGAGGGACAACCCTGCTCCTTCTCCTGCTTTGCAAAAGGAAGTGTGATGTGCAGTAATGAGAAAAATTGCTGTCAAATTTCATTTTCTGATTTCTCCAAGTCATTATGCTCCCCCAGTGCCCCCTACTTTCTGGCCTTCTCCTCTTTCCTGCCCCACTGCTGTTCCCATTGCAGTGGAATGGACTGCCTTGGAAGGTGGTGGACTATCCAGGCAGTCAGGCTGAATAGCTGAGTTGGTTAGAGCGTGGTGCTGATAATGCCAAGGTTGCAGGTTTGATCCCCATATGGGACAGCTGCCTATTCCTTCATTGCAAGGGGTTGGATCCTCAGGGTCCCATCCGACTCTACAATTATATGATTTTTTATTCAAAATCATATTTTGAGGTTTTTTATTCAAAGACTGTGCACCTTTGGGGTGCTAACACAAACATGAAATAATGTACAGCACATCAAAGTCAGTTCATCTCATATGACCTTCACTTGTATTGAATGGAAAGTATCAATATCCATAGTAAAAACTGAAGTCAAACCACTGGTACTGTGGTCACTCGTCGATGGATCACTGGAAGAAGGAGAATAATGGGAATTAGATCCATTCCAAATCCACAGGCCCAACCGTAGTCTCACCTCCTTTATTTAATTATTGTGTCCTGCCCTATGCTATGAGCTCAGGGGCGCTAAGAGATGTTTTAATGAGACCCAGGTATCCCGATGAGCTTGCCATCCTATTCCATGCTCGGGTAACACTGCTTCTACAAAAAGTACCAGGAAAGATGGAGGAATACTATTTAAGTTACCTCTTTTCCAACTGGAAACCCTATGTCACCAGAAATGTAGCTAGATTTTGTGCAATAGCCGTAAGTCAAAGAAAGCAAAAGATTACACAGCTCCACAGACATAATTTGACACAGCTCACAGTCAAATTCTTCTTCTTAATAATAATAATAATAATAATAATAATGTAGTTTCTATTTCCTTGAGTACATATTGATTGTTAAATTCCACCTTGACTGTTTTAATGTTTATGTAAAAATTATGCTGAATTTCTGGTTTTACTATGTTGGCTGTTTAGCTGTAGTAATAAACATTCATTCATTCATTCATTCCATGTTCGGGAAAAAGCTTATACATTCTTACTCCTTGATCTCAATGATTTTTTAAAAAATGTTTCCACTAAAAATATGAACAATTCTTGAAATTTATACAGTATGCATTATATATGTATACCTGAAGGCGTGTCTCCACCCCCCATCATCCAGCCAGGACACTGAGGTCCAGCTCCGAGGGCCTTCTGGAGGTTCCCTCACTGCGAGAAGTGAAGCTACAGGGAACTAGGTAGAAGGCCTTCTCGGTAGTGGCACCCGCCCTGTGGAACACCCTTCCTTCAGATGTCAAGGAGATGAATAACTATATAACCGTTAGAAGACATCTGAAGGCAGCCTTGTATAGAGAAGCTTTTAATGATTTGTTATGTATTTATAGGGACGCGGGTGGTGCTGTGGGTTAAACCACAGAGCCTAGGGCATGCCGATCAGAAGGTCGGCAGTTCGAATCCCTGTGACGAGGTGAGCTCCCATTGCTTGGTCCCTGCTCCTGCCAACCTAGCAGTTCAAAAGCATGTCAAAGTGCAAGTAGATAAATAGGAACCGCTGCAGCGGGAAGGTAAATGGCATTTCCGTGTGCTGCTCTGGTTCGCCAGAAGTGGCTTTGTCATGCTGGCCACATGACCTGGAAGCTGTACGCTGGCTCCCTCGGCCAATAATGCGAGATGAGCGCGCAACCCTAGAGTCGGTCATGACTGGACCTAATGGTCAGGGGTCCCTTTACCTTTACCTATGTGTTTATATATGTTGGAAGCTGCCCAGAGTGACTGGGGTGGGATGATGATGATGATAATGATATGGTGGTGACCCACAAAAGAACATTTTCTGCTGTACTCATTGCCCTGTCCAGGAAGTACCGTGAGCGACCAGCTTCAGAAATCTTTAAAGGTTCTTTCCACAGGCTTTCCCCAATCACTAAGCTGACTCCACTTTTCCAGTGTATTACTGTGCTTTGTTGCCAAACAACAATTCCCACATTCCCTGTCCATTGGCCATGCTAGCTGGGGCTAATGAGATTTGGAGTTCAGCAACATTGGGAGGGCCATAGATTCCCCCAGCCCTGCGTTACTGAATTTCTGTACTTCTACTGCTATGTTTATAGTTCGTGCTAATTTTACTGTATCACTATAATATGGTGGTTTTAAACTTAATAAACATTGATGAGGATGATATAATAATAATAATAATAATAATAATAATAATAATAATAATAATAATGGCCCACCCCCGATCTGTGGAATGTTCTCCCCAGAGAAACATGCTGGGCATTGTCATTATTCATTTTTAGGTTTCAAGCTAAGAACTTTTTATTTTATTCTGATAATTAAGGTGCCCTGTATTATTATCATCATGGTTATCATTCTTTCCCACCCATCCTTCAGCAGAAGATCCCAACAAATTTAAAATACAATCACAACTAAAGTGAATCTTGTTGTGGAGCTCATCTTACAGAGGAGGGGATAGTACTTGTCCATCTCATTATATATTATGGGATGGGCATCTTAGGTATTTTCTATTGCATCCTGTTTTTAGGGGTTTTTCTTTTTTCTTTTATTCTGTTTATATTTTATCTTGTTAAGGAGCTTTGAGATTATTTTTCTATAACGTGTCTATCAAAGGTAATAAATGCTAATAATCTAGAAATGGTCATAAATAAACAAAATAAAAACCACCCACCCATTCCTCTCTTATAGCTGGGTAAACAACAGAACCCCAACAGAAATCTTGGGCTCCAGAATCTTTTACTCACCCGTGAAGTAAAAAAGAGCCCCAATGATGATGAGCACAACAATGACTGCAACAAGGATCCCCAAAATTGCCCTAGGGCCCAACTTCAGCTTCTTCTCCTTGTCAAGTGAAAAACTTCCACCTGAGAACAAAAAGGCCCAGCCAAAAATAGAAGAATAAATTAACAGCCCTGGTAAAATCAGAGTAAAACACAGCAGCTAAAGCGTTTTAAGCCAAGGATGGTGAATCTGGGGATCTGGGCTCTCGGAAGTTCCCCCTGCTTGCCAGGATGTTGTAAGTGGGTGGGTGGGTGGGTGGGTTTGTACAAATGAAAGAATCAGCTTTCCCTCTTGCAAATATTAATAGATAACAATAACAAGAAGAATAACAAGAATAAACAGTTTACAGTTAAACCCAAATTAAAATAATTGCCAACCCCAACTAAACATTTAACCAACATCAACCCGACAAAAACAAAACAGAGGAACCAAAATCAAAACATTTTTGTGTGTGTTGCCCCAACCCAAGAGTTGTTCCAGCAATGTCCCTCTGGCCTCCCAGCAGTCTCTTTTAGGTAGGACAGGTGGCACCTGGTGATCTTACTTTGATGGAGGATGAAAGTGACCGTGCTATGAGCAGTTTTGAGCTGCTGGGTCTAGCTACCATTTATATTTCCCATAATACCCTGGAGCGATGCTGTATTGGGGCATTGTGGGAAATTAAAATCTCAGGCTCTTGGCACTGCTTGGAATGCCAGGCTGGGGTTAAACATGAAAGGGTGGAAGCTCTGTGTCTTCCATTGCATGCATTAGCCTGCATCCGGCCTAAGGCTATGTAGCTCTCTGCCTGGGAACAAAAGACAAAGGCTTTCAAAAGGGAGATTTGCAACTGAATACCTTGATCATGTGATCTAAGGTTAAACACTAAGGTTAAAGGCTGGCAGAGGATATCGATGGTCAATTATCGACCTGTTAGATCTCAGAGAGAACTTCCATATGCTTAGTACCGGTATACTCCAATGGAATTTTCCAATGTTAATCCCTTAGCAACATACAAACAGGTATTCTCCATTATAGTGTGCAATTAAACAATTATACTTAATATTCCCTCCAGCCACTTTTGCCTCAGGCATGTGCCCTCCTCTCCCTGGAAGGAGTACTTGGTGCAGAAACTGAAGCACTTGCTGTGATCTCCTTTTCATAGCTGCCCTGTCAACCTGAAATTTGCAATCAACCTCAGCACCGCCTGTCTCACCCAGAGCTCATGATAACATTAAAAGGAATCATTGAATCTTAGAAAGCAACTTTACTCATGTAAGAGTGTGGCAGTGTGAACTGCATGCAAATTAAGCTTGATTTTCAATTGATTCTGATGGCTTGGTTGATTAATTAAATTCCTCATTAAATCAAGCTGAGCACTGGAAGCAAAAGTTAATGGTTACAATTCTAAGCCTATCTTTACACACACACACATACACAAACACACACACACACACACACACACACACACACACACACACTTTGGCCCCACCCACTTCTTCCCCTCTGGCTTTGCCCACTTTTGTGTGCCTCAAGGCAATGTGGCCCATAGGCTGAGAAAAATTTCACACACACCCTGCCTTTGTTAGGTTGGACAGCCAAACAGCACAATCTAATGCATATTTCTTTGGAAGTAACTCCTGATATATTCAATGGGGCTTAGTCCCAGGAAAGTGTTCATAGGACTGCACACCCAACTCTGTATTTTAGGGGATTTGTAAATGTTAGCATCTAGGGTCTCTTGCATGTGTTGGAGAGAGGGGGACAGGCTTAAAGATCCCCCTCTGAGCCAACTCCACAGGTTTTCTTTGCCCACCATCAACTGTCCTCTGGGAAGGATCCCAGGAGAGAGCAGCCAGCAGGCAAAGACCATGCCATTGGCTGCTCCAGTTGGACAAACACACTTCCCCCTTTGTTAGGTTGGACAGCCAAACAGCACAATCTAATGCATATTTCTTTGGAAGTAACTCCTGATATATTCAATGGGGCTTAGTCCCAGGAAAGTGTTCATAGGACTGTACACCCAACTCTGTATTTTAGGGGATTTGTAAATGTTAGCATCTAGGGTCTCTTGCATGTGTTGGAGAGAGGGGGACAGGCTTAAAGATCCCCCTCTGAGCCAACTCCACAGGTTTTCTTTGCCCACCATCAACTGTCCTCTGGGAAGGATCCCAGGAGAGAGCAGCCAGCAGGCAAAGACCATGCCATTGGCTGCTCCAGTTGGACAAACACACTTCCCACAAAGCCATCTACCATCAACTACCCTATGGGAAGGATTCCAGGTGAGACAGGTGAAGAAGACATCTGGGTCCTGCTCCAGCTGTACGTTCCCTTTCTCTCCACAGGGGATAACCATGGGAGGTCCTGTAAGAAGAATCCAGGAGCGGGAGGAACACAGGCTAAGACCACCTCAGAGCCTGCTCTAGCAGAACCATTCCCTGTTCACCACAAGGCCATTCTGCCACCAACTACCCTGCTGGAAAGATCCCAGTGACCTTGTTACACATTGAAATTGTTTCTTTTTTTGGAGGGGGTGCCTTAAAAAATGTGTGTGCCTTGATCATCCTGGTAAGCTGCCTTGGCAGGATTTGTATCCTAAAAGGGCACAAGTGATTGTAATAAGAATAGGATGAGCAGCTCAGCAGCATAGCCTTCCTCCTGGTTTCCCAGAGGCAGCTGTTCTGCCACTGTGAGAACAAGATGCTGGACCAGATGGGCCATGGGCCTGATCCATCGGGCTCTTCTTACGTTCTTACATTGCATCTTCCCTTGGAACTAAGCCCTGCTATGTTCAACGGGGCTTACTCCCAGGAATGGGTGCATAGGTCTGCACACCCAAGTCTTTCTGTCTTGGAGATCCGTCAAAGTTAGCATGGCATGCATAGAACTCAAAGGTGAAGCCAAGGGGATACTCACTCATGTTGGACTTTGATAGGACCGTTGCTGTGTAATTCCCAAATTTATTGGCTGCAGTGCAAGTGATTAAGGGGTCCTGGCGATCACCAGAGACTTGTATCCAGCTGAGGGTGCTGATAACCGTGTTGCCCTCAGTCCATGAAACTACTGTTGCATTCTCTGAGGTCATGTTCTCTACAAGCTTCCTATTCATATGCCAGTCAATCTTGGATGGAGGCCAGGAGTGGAAGGAACAGAAGCATAGGTGGCCTTCCTTATCATGATGACATGTAATATTTCCCACAGCGGTGGTGGCCTCTGGGCCATCTGGAATGGGACCAAAAGTCAGTGTGAATGAGCCAAATCCTAGGCTATTAATTTATCTACAATAGAGCATGACAGGCTTCTGGAGAGGAGGGGAGAAATCACAACTAATAAACTTGGTCTTACACAGAGGTCATGGCACACCTTCTTATGCCACTTGAACAGTCATGGTGTCCCCTAAAGAACCCCGGGAACTGCTGTTTGTTAAGGGGATGAAGGGTTCACAGAGCTACAATTCCCAGCCCCCTAGATAAATGGAAGTTTCTGGGATTCTATGGGAGGATCCATGACTGCTACAATTTTATAGGAGTGTGCTTTAAATGTATGGTGTGGAGGTGGTCGAAGATTCTACAGTGATGTTTTCCCAAAGGGTAGAGCTGCTGGTCTGTCACACCAGAAAGAGAGTGCCATGTGCACTGCTCCAAGTTGAGAGAAAGAAAGTGATCTCCAGGAATCAAGCATGACTGTGATCAGGGCCGAGGAAGGGCTGGCATAACCTGTGGCACCCCAGATGTTGTTGAACTAAACCCTGACCATTGACCATGCTAGTTGGGAATGATGGGGGATGGAAACCAACAGCATATTGAGGACCACCTCATTCCTGGGACCCACTCACAATAAATAAAGGAAATAATACACAAAGGGTGTCCCATCGGACAAAAAGGAACAAGAGTCCTGTTTCAGGATGACTAAAGTCATGAACCGCATTTTATAGGGCTGGATGGACAATGCTTTGTCTGTTGAGGGTATCAGGAGAATCCTTGTCAGAGATCAAAGGCAGCAATGGGCAAGGCCAAAGTCAAACGCCTGCTTTATCTCTTTCTTCTTCTGCCACCCACTTCTCTCATTCGCATTCTCCCCACCCTTTGTGGAGGGGCAGGTCCCTCCTGCTGGAGCTCTGAAGTGAAAGCTTTTAAAGCTAAAGGTAAAGGACCCCTGACAGTTAAGTCCAGTCGCGAACGACTCTGGGGTTGCAGCGCTCATCTCGCTTTACTGCCCGAGGGAGCCGACGTTTGTCCGCAGAAAGTTTTTCTGGGTCATGTGGCCAGCATGACTAAGCCGCTTCTGACAAAACCAGAGCAGCACACAAAAATGCCGTTTACTTTCCCGCCAGAGCAGTACCTATTTATCTACTTCCACTTATGTGCTTTCAAACTGCTAGGTTGACAGGAGCTGGGACTGGGCAACCGGAGATCACCTCATCACGGGGATTCGAACTGCCGACTTTCCAATCGGCAAGCCCTAGGCTCAGTGGTTTAGACCAGCTTTTAGGCTGAATCAAATCTATCTGTTTGAGTTTGACTACAACTCACATCATCTCTTATGATTAGCTGGGTGGGTTTAATGGGAGTGAGGGGGTGATCTTCAGGGAGGTGCTGAGAGTTCATGGACTGAGATGCAAGGGAGAGGAAAGAAAAGAGAGAGCTACTCACAGCCAAAGGCAAGGCGGGCAGTTTCATGCACTGATTTCTTCAAGCCATGGTATTTGACATTGCAGGTGAGGACTTTGCCCTCATCAGCTAAGGTGGGTATAAAGCTAGTGTCCACTCCATAGGTCGTACTCCAATTGCTCTCTTGGATATTCCATGAAGACCTGACGTGATCCTTTGACTCGGGAGTCCAGGTGATTTCTGGCTTCATCCCTGGGCACATTCCTGACATCACACAACTGAAAGTGGTTGGCCTCCCCCAGATCACCTCTGATGACACCTCAATCTGTGGCTTCTTCATATCTAAAGAAGTGAGATTCCCCAGGAAGGAGTGAGAAGAAAATTCGCAGGGCATTGAGTAGGATGCATGAGCCTTGGATGAAGGGTGGGATTCCTCAGTCACTGCCATTTTGGCACTCTAACTCCCACCAAAGTGGCCATCCTTTTGTTCTCATGAACCTCTTACACCATTAGGAATTGAATTATATCCTGGAAACTAATAATCTGTAGATCTGAATGCACTGTCTGAACAATTTTGAAACATTCAAATCACGTTGCTTTGCTTCAGCCAAGACTCAAATCTTTCTCTCTTTTTTTCTCCATAAAATTTTGTTAAGGTTTTTTTTTTCATAATACAATACAATTAAAAAAAAAAAGCTGATCTAAATAAAAACAGAAAGAGAAAGAGAAAAAAAGGAAAATGCAGAGTCCTCTCTCAAAGGTAGCTCTTAACCCTTGCCTCACACAGAAAGGGGTGGTAAGGTAAAGGTAAAGGACCCCTGGACGGTTACATCCAGTCAAAGGTGACTATGGGGTGTGACACTCATCTCACTTCAGGCCAAGGGAGCCGGTGTTTGTCCACAGATAGCTTTCCAGGTCATGTGGCCAGCATGAATAAACCGCTTCTGGCACAATGGGACACCGTGACGGAAACCAGAGTGCACAGAAACGCCATTTACCTTCCCACCACAGCGGTACCTATTTACCTACTTGCACTGGCGTGCTTTCGAACTGCTAGGTTAGCAGGAGCTGGGACAGAGCAACGGGAGCTCACCCCATTGCGGGGATTCAAACTGCCAACCTTCTGATTGGCAAGTTTTCCTTTCTTCTCCCAGTCTCCCACTCTGAGAGATTTCCCCTTCTCTACCAGCCAATGTTAAAATCTTTCTGAAGCAGATTGCTTTGCTTTAGGCTTTGGGGTTGTCTAAATCCTACACTTAATGCTTAAAGCCACCTACCTAGCAACACAATCTGGGGTTGAGTATGAATTCCCTTGTGGTATGTGGTATAACTGTATCCATTGACCTCTCCTTTCTCAACTCTCAGGTAGTACCAGCCCACATGTTCAGGGCCAGCATTGCTGATGCTGAAGGAGCAGTCTTTTTTCTCTGGATCTCCTGTTATCTTGAGCTGGGGTTTGATAGTGTGGTTTTTGTAAGCACTGTGGTCTTTGTTAGTGGTGGCTACAACTCTACCTGGGATCCAGAGCCCAGGCCGGAGCCAAGTGTGAATCTTATCTGCATCTGTAAGCCAATAAACATGTAATGGCTCAGAGTTCGCCATGAACCAACCAGGTGCATTAAAACTGCAGGGAATATAGGCACAGAAGCCTTGTTGGACCTTGACATTTCTGGGCACGTCGATGGAAAAGTCCAAGTGCTGGGTCAGCATGCCTGCAGGAGAAAGAATCATAGAATCATAGAATCATAGAGTTGGGAGAGACCACAAGGGCCATCCAGTCCAACCCCCTGCCAAGCAGGAAACACCATCAAAGCATTCTTGACAGATGGCTGTCAAGCATCTGCTTAAAGACCTCCAAAGAAGGAGACTCCACCACATCCCTGGCAGCAAATTCCACTGTCGAACAGCTCTTACTGTCAGGAAGTTCTTCCTAATGTTTAGGTGGAATCTTCTTTCTTGTAGTTTGAATCCATTGCTCCGTGTCCGCTTCTCTGGAGCAGCAGAAAACAACCTTTCTCCCTCCTCTATATGACATCCTTTTATATATTTGAACATGGCTATCATATGAATAACATAAGAATAACAGATTTAACTGTTATCTAGAGATGTTCAGTTAAAACAAGATCAGCATTCTCCTCTTAGAGTAGCCACTTGTTCATTTCAAAAAAGGAGGGGAGCCAATGTATTGTCTGCTCCCCCCAAAAAAGGGCAAAATAAGACACTTACTTGCATAAAATCTGCATCTGTTAATGTATATGCAAAGATGCAAATTTAGAAAGAGGAAACATAACTGTATCAGAAATTGCAATGGAGCAGAGGGGAGGATTTTGACCAAGCAACCTGTATGTCTGCTTCGGTTGCTGTCCAGATGCAACTATTGATGGGCAACATTAAGCCCCCCAATTTCCCTTCTTTGTTTTTAATTATGGGCTGGGCAGTCCTTCAAATAGAGGACGCTTTCCAACTGTAAAGACTATCCTCTGATGGTAAGAGCTGTTCATTATAATAAAAAATAATAATTGTTTAATACTTATACCCTGCCCATCTGGTCAGTCCTCCCCAGCCACTCTGGGCGGCTTCCAACAGAACATTAAAAACACAATAAAGCATCAAACTTCCCTAAACAGGGCTGCCTTCAGATTGTTGGGATTTCTATTCCTCTCACTGTGCAGATCACATGCCTTTGTTATACATCCCACAGCACTGATTGTAGGAATCACGGGAGCGGATGTTTACTGTACTCTGTTTCCGTTTGTTGTTGTTTCACTTTTTCTTCCGACTTCTCTCAGCGAGAGGAGACATGTTTTCTTTTGTTCTGCCTTACGCTTAATAAAGTATTTTTAGCACACAGTCTCTGCCTAGCTCCGTCTGAGGTTTACCTCTGCTGAAATCTGAATATGTGCCCGGTGTCTCCAAGGCACGGGCCATAATAAATCATCAGGAAAGGCTGTAGGAACTCCCTAAAGCTGCACGCTCTTCGCTGATGGGGGAGACGGGCTGGAAACGTCCCTATCGTGCGCCTGGGGGAATCGTCCTTGCCCCCCAAACGACCGACACAGATGTCTTCTAAAAGTCAGATAGCTGTTTATTTCCTTGACATCTGGTGGGAGGGAGTTCCACAGGGTGGGTGCCACTACTGAGAAGGCCCTCTGCCTGGTTCCATTGGTGGGACAGACTCCCTCAGAGGGTCCCTTCCAACTGTACAGTTCTACGGTTCTGTGATTGTAAGATTTCTAAAGCAAGGCTCACAGCCATCCTCTCTCAGGAGTTGTCTCACCAAATGGACCAGAGACTCCTGTAGGAATCATACACTAGTCTTCATTTCAGATTTCAGCTGGAGGAGCAACATACAGTCGTACCTCGGGTTACAGACGCTTCAGGTTACAGATGCTTCAGGTTACAGACTCCGCTAACCCAGAAATAGTACCTCAGGTTAAGAACTTTGCTTCAGGATGAGAACAGAAATTGGGCAGCGGCGACGCAGCAGCAGCAGGAGGCCCCATTAGCTAAAGTGGTACCTCGGGTTAAGAACAGTTTCAGGTTAAGAACGGACCTCCAGAACGAATTAAGTTCTTAACCCGAGGTACCACTGTATTTTGTGCTATGTGTCTTTAGATCCAGCAAAATCCAACCATAGAAACCCACCTCATATCTCTGTATCTAACTCAGAAAATGATAATGGAATTTGACAGTGATCCCCCCCCCCATTTCTGCATATGACTTACCTTTGCAAAACAGGGCAAGGCTCAGGATTGCCACTGTTGCTAGAGACGGGGCAAAACCTTTTGTCTTCGAGGAAGGATATGCAACCTGCCGGCCTCCCTCTCCTTGCATCCTGTGCTACAAAGTTGTTCCCCTGGAAGGAGATTTGTCAGAGGGAAAGAGTGGAGAATTGGATAAGAAGAAGGATCATGACTACAGGCCAAGGGTTTCTGCTTCTGCTTGGAGATTTCATTAGGGATTCTTGCAGCCCCATTGTATGAGAGCCTGTGTGGTGTAGTGGTTAAGAGCGGTAGACTCGTAATCTGGGGAACCAGGTTCGCGTCTCCGCTCCTCCACATGCAGCTGCTGGGTGACCTTGGGCTAGTCACACTTCTTTGAAGTCTCTCAGCCCCACTCACCTCACAGAGTGTTTGTTGTGGGGGAGGAAGGGAAAGGAGATTGTTAACCGCTTTGAGACTCCTTCAGGTAGTGATAAAGTGGGATATCAAATGCAAACTCTTCTCTTCTTCTACTCGTATGTTGGTCCCATTGAACTCCGAGGGACTAGCTCCCATGAAGCATGGATGGGATTACAATCTTTGGTGAATTAAAAGGTATTTAAAAGGTAACCAAGTGCTGGATATAGCCAAACAGAGAAATGAATCATGTTAGTAGCATTGAGTATATTTTAATTCATAGTTCCATTTAGTTATTTTCCTGACAGAGCATCATCAAGGTGATATTTCCCAAGATACTTTGTAAATAGAAACAAAGGGACAAAAACTGAGGAGGGTTTCCAGAATTAGAGCCATGCTAGAAGAAGAGAAAGCTAGAAGTGTTTTCAGATCTCCAGCCTTTTTCCATGCCTTCAAGAAGTAGCTCCAGTTATGCCCCGAATTGACCCATGATTATAGTGCAGGGAGAGGGGGGGGTTGAATCCTTTCACTATTGATTTAGTTACAGGTAGGTAGCCGTGTTGGTCTGTCATAGTCAAAACAAAATAAAAAAATTCCTTCCAGTAGCACCTTAGGGACCAACTAAGTTTGTTCTTGGTATGAGCTTTCGTGTGCATCTGAAGAAGTGTGCATGCACACGAAAGCTCATACCAAGAACAAACTTAGTTGGTCTCTAAGGTGCTACTGGAAGGAACAATATTGATTTGTGCCACCTTCTCATGCTTCTGAGGTTTTCTCCACCAGGGAGAGAATAACAGATTGGATTACTGCAATGTTTTACACATAGGCTGCCTCCGAAGATGGTTCGGAAAGTTCAGCTGGTGCAAAATTTGGTGGCCAGGTTGCTCACTGGAGCACTGGCTGCCAATTAGCTTTTTGGCCCAATTCAAGAGTGCTGAAGAGGAGGAGGAGGAGGAGGAGGAGGAGGAGATTATCCTTAATGGGGCATCTACATGTGTGGTTCAGTTCAGATCAGGAAAATGAGTAGGGAAGTGTTTAAAAAACCCTTCCCCCAGCACTGTGGTTGTGGACCAATTTGGAGGCGTGTGGAAAATGTAGGGGGTGCAACTTCCAAACAACCTTAAAAGATAGCAGTCCTACTGATGTTGTTTTTCCTAGCTCAGGGGTCGGCAACCTTTAAGACGAAAAGAGCCACTTGGACCCATTTCCGAAGGAAAAAAACACCTGGGAGCCGCTTTTCGCGCCCTAGGCGAGGGGGCGGGGCCATGTGACGTCATTGCGCATGACGTACGGTGCCTCGCCCCCTGCCGCCCCGCGCCGCTGCGATTTAGGCAAGCGTCCATCAGGAGCCTCCTGCGAGATGGCAGCACGTCTGCCAGCGCTGGCCCAGCTCAAATACAGCTGCACGGGCTTTGTCTGGGGCTCGATGCCTCCTCTCCACACACACACACACACACACACACACACACACACACACACCAGCTTTTGTGTGCGCGCTGCACGGGCTTTGTCTGGGGCTCGCTGCCTCCTCTCCACACACACACACCAGCTTTTGTGTGCGTGCTGCACGGGCTTTGTCTGGGGCTCGCTGCCTCCTCTCCACACACACACACACACACACACACACCAGCTTTTGTGTGCGCGCGCGTTTCGCTCTCCCTCCCTCCGGCCCTAGACAGGCAGCGAGTGAGCGCAGCATGATAATGAGCTCTGTCAATTGCCCAGCCGGGAAGCGGGAGGAGGAGGAGGAGGAGGAGGAGGCGCTGCTCTCGCTCTCGGGCTCCGCGCTCGGCTCTGGTTTGCCGTCAACGCGCCCGTCGCAGCTCGCCAACTTCTCTTTCTCTCTGCAGCTCGCTCTCCCGCCGCCCCCCGACTACACACACCGACACGACGGGAGGGAAAGGGGAGCGGGAGAAGACACGCCACCCCGGAGCCGCGGCAAAGGTGTAAAAGAGCCACATGCGGCTCCGGAGCCGCGGGTTGCAGACCCCTGTCCTAGCTTGATGCCAATTCTGAACCTCCTAGCACAGGATGTGCGGATGGCAACTAGTTTAGGGTTGCCATTTTTCAAACGGACAGAAAAGTGGCTGAGCTTTTTCTCTTGGCAAATTCCAGACGTATGGCAACCCTAAACTAGTTGAGAAGACAAATCCATGCAGGATTAGGCTGTGGTGTAGACACACGTAAATGCTACCACTAAACTTCCCAGTGAATTTCCCCATCACTTTCCTTGTTGGAAGAAGTGTCCAACCATTTTTGGGGAACAGGTTTGTTGTGCTTCTCCAAATCAGCTTTAATTGTGCAACCTGAATTCTCCTCTATGTGACTGAACCCCGCCCCAAAATAGCAACAGTCTGGAAGCTCTCACACTCAGTTGGAGGGAGGGAGGTCACAAACAGCATCTTTCTTCTTATTTATTTATTTGTTTGTTTATTTATTTATTTATACCCCGCCCATCTGGCTGGGTTTCCCAAGCCACTCTGAAGCACTTAATGCATGCTGGACCATTTTTATCTACAAACAATAGAAAAGTCTAGGTTCTCCTTCCCACCCCACCCACCCCTCACTTACCTATTGTCTCTTACTCGCTCTAAAGAGGATTCTAACTGAATATTTCATCACAAAGAACAGCCACATTCTAAAAGGGCAAGGACATTCCGTAGGGAGTGACAAATCATTCCATTTCAGTTCCTTATCTTTCAGATCTTAGTTCTCCACATTTCCACATCAGCTTGCAAATTCATGTAATGTTTGACTGGCGGGTATATCTGGCTTTCTAAACGATCATCCATGGTGGCCACCTTCCATTGTATCATATTGTGTTATATCACACTTTTGCAATTCAGAGTGCCTTCATTACAGATGTATAGGCACCAGACGAAAGCATTCCTCTTCTCCAAGATCTTTGGCTAATGAAACCATCTATGGCCTTTTAAACACTGGGGAGGAGGGATTTGGGTTTTGTTGTTGTTGTTGTTGTTACTATGTTATGTATTTTTGTGTTTTTTATATTGTAAACCACCCAGGGATCCTCAGATGAAGGGTGGCATGGCAATTTAATCAATAATAATAAATTAATAAATAATGTATAAAACTGCATTATAGGAGGAAGACTGCCTTGCAAAAATGTGGAAAATTGCACACGAAAATGTGTATATTTGGATCATTTCACACTAAAGTGTTGGTGAATTTTTGTGGGGACTTGAAAACAAACAAATTTGTAACTGATGTGAAAATGGGGAGAACTAAGCTTTGAAATAGTGAGAAGCTTGTGAGAAAGACATGGGCAGATGCATCGATCCTTACAGAACGTCTTTGCCCTTTTAGAATGTGGGTGTGCTTTGTGATGGAAAAGGATATTCTAAGGCAGTTAGAGCCCATTTGGAATGAGCAGGAGGCAATAAGGTCAGTGAGGGAGGGAAAGGGGCATGCACAGGCAGTTGTTTATAGATCAAGAAAGGATCTTGTGTACATTATGTTTTTAGGCATTATCTGTGTCCTCTTTCACTCTTCTGCCCAATCCATTTGAGTGTGGGCACTTCCAAATTGTTTAATTTGCCTGTGCACAAATTTGTGAACACACAAAATATCCTTCCAGGAAAAGAATAAAATTGAACGAATGGTCCCGATACCACTGGCATGATTTTTATCTAAGACTGCAATCCTGTGCACATAGAATCATAGAGTTGGAAGAGACCACAAGGGCCATCCAGTCCAACCCCCTGCCAAGCATGTATACCCATCATCTGATAAGACCTCCCCAGGCACATCCAGCAATCCTTTGGCGACCTCCTCCTCATCAAATCCTCCCCTCTTTCTCTGTGGCAGATCTCCTTCCATGGGAATAACCATAGCATGCACAGGATGCAGGGAGGGAGAAGCTGGCAGGTGGCAAATTCTCCCTCTAAGACAAAACGTTTGGCCTCCTCTCTAGCAACAGGGGCAACCGTGATCCTTACCCTGCTTTGCCAAGGTGAGTGTGATGTGCAGAAAAGTCACTGTAGAAGCCCCAAGTCACTTTCTGATTTCTCCAAATCATAATAATACTCTCTTTGGTGACCCCCTGCCCCACTGCTGTTCCTATCACATTCTCTTCCAGTCTCAAGTGAAACTGATAAGCCTTGCTAAATGCTCTGTTCCTGTCTTTTGGGCTTGGTGATAGGAATGGGGGAGAAATTTGGTTAGAAGAGGCAAAATACAGATTATGGAGGGAGTTGTATGGAAGACAGCAGGCAAGTGGGGGGTCAGCTGGGGACAAACTGAGGTTGATGGGGAAGTGCCCCATTCCTCCTAATGGACCAGCCTCCACTGCTCCTGTCTGTTTGCTTTGAGGAGCCCTCAGTAGAGTCTAGAAGAAGCAGATCAAGCAGTGGTCTGGAGAAGATAACTGGATCAGGGTATGGACAGACAGGGAGTGTAAATTTTTTAAAAAAAATTATTTTATTATTATTATTATTATTATTATTATTAATCCAATTTCGTTGTACTTGTACAATGACAATAAAGATATATACATACATATACATACATAAATCCTACCAAAGCGCAGGAAGCAAGAGCGATCAGAGAGAAACGGTGTTCAGCACCCTGGACAGTTCCCAAGAAAGTTATTACAGTGGTTGTTGTCGTTTAGTCGTTTAGTAGTGTCCGACTCTTCGTGACCCCATGGACCAGAGCACGCCAGGCACTCCTGTCTTCCACTGCCTCCCGCAGTTTGGTCAGACTCATGTTGGTAGCTTCGAGAACAGTGGTACCTCTGGTTAAGTACTTAATTCATTCCGGAGGTCCGTTCTTAACCTGAAACTGTTCTTAACCTGAAGCACCACTTTAGCTAATGGGGCCTCCCGCTGCCGCTGCGCCACCAGAGCACAATTTCTGTTCTTATCCTGAAGCAAAGTTCTTAACCTGAAGCATTATTTCTGGGTTAGCGGAGTTCTTAACCTGAAGCATATGTAACCTGAGGTACCACTGTATTAAAGCAGTGGTAGCCAGAGTGGTTCTGGACTCCAGATCCCATCATGCCTGACTATAGGCCATGCCAGCTGGGGTGATGGGTTCAAGAACATCTGGAGGGGACATATTTTGTATGCCAAGGGTCTTGGTTACAATCACCAGCATCTCTACTTAAAAGGTATCAGGTTGCATACCTATGCCTGAGATCCTGTTGAGCTGTTTCCACTCAGAGCAGACAACAGTGGAATGAGTGTAGCAGAACTCTGTGTAGCAGAGTTCTGGCTCAATTTTCAATACGTACTATAATCAACTGGGGTAAAAAGTGTGGTAACATTTGCACCATCACCAGAAGGTCCAAAATGAAACACTTAGGATTTAGGGAAGGTCTCTTTGCGGCGGCAAAGTATATTCACAACCAGGTGGCTTAGCTGGTGCTCCTGTAGCAGATAATATAAGTGGAGTAAATGCTTTGGGTATTGGAAAAGGTGAGGAAAGTAAATGGTCCTTAGCCCTATTTTCAGTTACAAAAATAAAAATAAAAATGGGGTGGTGGTTTTTGTTGCCTTAAGAAGGGATCTCCTCTTGTCAAAGCAGGCCAAAGGCCACAAAGGTAGACTGTAACGGCAAGAGGAGGTGGCAAAAAGACTACAGTAAAATTGGCTCTTTGTGCACAGCAGATGGGGAGGATCTAGCTATGGCACACAATACAAAATCTGAGTTTTCTTGGTGATTTTTCAGGGTGCACATCTTGAGTACCCCGGTTGCTTAGTAAGTATCTGTTTCACAAAACAGTTTGAAACTTGTTTTGCTGTCATGGCTTTCTGTAAAGAACTATAAGAATGGAAACTATGCTGATAACTCTTTTGTGGTATCTTAGACCCTTTTACAGAATGGCAGTTCCTAGAGGAATGCGCAGCTAGACAGGAGCACACTGAATTTATGTTCTCGAAATTTTATTTGGAACCATGAGGGCTAGAAACCTTGAAACTTTGAAAGCAGAGGTTCTCAGTGTTGTAGTACAAAAGTGCCTCAGGAGCTTACACATCGGCTGCATGTTGCCCTATTGTACTATTTTGTCCAGAGCTGAGAATAAAAAAAAAACCAATATTTTTGGGTTCTAAGGGAAAAGGGGGGGAACAGTGGAGTGGGTAGAAGGCAGCTTCCTGTGAATGACACTCACCCCTAAAAACATTCTGCTTTTCCCTGCTGGAATCTGAAATGAAAGACCAGCGGGTGATTCCTGCAGGCTTCTCTGGTCCAGTGAGTGAGACTACCCCGAGAGGGGACACATGGTGGTGACATGCCCTGTTTTACAGAGGATAGTCCCCACAATGTAAAGGCATCCTCTGTTTGAAGGGCTGCCTGGTCAAACTTCAGTTTAAAGACAAGGAAGGGAAAGCAGGAGGGCCATTGAAGGGGCAACTGGGCCGCAGACTAAGCAGGCATGAAGCTCACTGGGCCAAAGTCCTTCCATCTATGGCAGTGATGGCTAACCTTGACACCCCCAGATGTTTTGGAACTACAACTCCCATCATCCCTAGCTAACAGGATCAGTGGTCAGGGATGATGGGAGTTGTAGTCCCAAAACATCTGGAGTGTCAAGGTTAGCCATCACTGATCTATGGTAAGATGCATTTCTGTTTCAGTTATAGTCCTTGTTTCTGCATTTGCATCTATAAATATGCATTAGCGCATGCAAATTCGTGCAGATGAATCTCCTCTTTTGCTATCTTTCTTTGCCATATTTTTGGAAGTGCTGGATGAATTGGTCGTCTTTGGATACTAGTTAATTCTCCCCCCCCCATACACACATTCTGATAGGTGTGCTGACCAACAACTTGGACTTTGGAATCACAGTGCCTGACAGCATCACTGCACAGCGAGGCTTCTGCATCCATGTCCCCTGCAGTTTTGCTACTCCTGATTGGTACAAGCGCAGCTCTGAGCCACTGTATGGCTATTGGTTTAGGATTACGGATCGGCAGACCTATTTGGAAGGGGCCAACATCTGGGTCCCGGGTGAACTTAAGGCCAGCAATGATGAAAGGCAGAGATTACTTAAACTCCATTCCACTCATATGAAGTTATCAGGGTATCCAGAAGAAGGCGACTGCTCATTCACCATCATCAACGCTGGGCTCGATGACCAGGGCCGGTACTTCTTTAGAATTGATAAAGGACAGAGCTACAGATACTCTTTTAATCCTTCCAGTTCTCAAACTCACACTAATCCTCAGGTTGTGCTGACAGGTAGGTGGCTTTCCTATTAGGGGCATGCATAGGATTCAGACAAATCCCAATGGACTTGATAGGCCATTTAGTCTTGAGTTCCACTGAAATTAATGTGGCTTAAGGAAATCACAACTCATATTCACACTGATTTCAATCAAACCAGAGTATGACTAACTTGCCATGGATCCAGCTCAATATTTGTTGTCCCCCCCTTTTTTTTTTTAAGAAAAGTTGTTGGTTTCACTTTCTGCTGATGTTTTCATCACAGTTTTAACATTTGATCTGTCTCTTTTCATTACATATGGTTTTATAATTTTATTGGCAGCTGACTTGTGAGTTCATTGAACGAAAAGACCAAGTAAAGAGTGAAAGTTGAGTTAACATAATAATAAATATCATTACCCTAGGATTTTGCTACATTAAGGCACATTGATGTGCACATAATGGGCTCTCGAATGTGTGGCCAGGAGGCTCTTGAGAACAAAAGGATGACAACCTAGGTGGGAGTTAAGAATGGCAAAGTGACGATGACTGGGAAATCCCATCCTTAAGCCAGGGCTCATGTGTCTTACTCAATGCCCAGTGAATCTTCTTCTAATTCCTCCCTGGGGATTCTCACTCATTTAGATCTGAAGAAGCCCAAGATCATAAAGCCACATGAAGTGATTTGGGAGAAGTCAGCCACTTTCAGATGTATAGCAGCAGAAATGTGCCCAGGGACTAAGCCCCAAATCACCTGGCCTACAGAGCCAGATATACACCCTGTTTACGCAACATCTTCATGGAATACTCAACAGAGCAATTGGAGCTCGACCTACGGAGTTGACATCACCTTCAAGCCCAGCTTAGCTGATGATGGCATAGTCCTCACCTGCAGCATCAAATATCATTTGTTGAAGAAAGCAGTCCACGTAGCCACCCGCCTTTCCTTTGGCTGTGAGTAGCTCTTTGTTTTCTTTCCTCTCCCTGCATCCCAATCCACAAATGCTCAGCAGCTCCCTGAAGATCAGATCCCCCCCTCTGGTTTTGCCCTTTGGTTTCCCACTTCCCCTTTTTGGTGCCCTCAGCACCCACATTTTGACAAAGGGGGACCTGAATCACAGTGTTGCAGTGCACCTCATCCTCTAAGACATCCCTTGGGCTACATACAAACATCTGCCTAATTTGATGCAGAAGCAAAAAAATAAGAACAATAAATTCTTGCAATTTTCAGTCCAAGTGATTCTTTGAGAAGCCAGGGTTTTTTTTTTGCCAGTTTTGAACAGGATTCATAATGGGATTTTCTAGGAGAATTCAGATCAACAAGAGCACAAGGTTACCCTTCCCTTCCTTTCTCAGAGCATTGTACTCATTTGTTCTTGCCAGCAATTTTACACATGCTTAAAGGAACAGGGAATAGACCACAGGCTACATTGTCTGTCCTAAATTGAGATGAAACCATTTCCTTCTCTCTCTTTCTCTGGGTGCCTTCAGCCTGTCTCTAGCGTATTTTGTGCAAGGGGTTCAAGCACATACCAGAAATCTAGGTTTGCACAATTAAAGTTGATTGAAGTGCTCTGCCCCCTAGTGGAACAAACACACTTTTAAAAAAAATTAAAAAGAAGAAGAAGAAGAAGAAGACTTCTGCAGTCCGGAAAGTGATGGGGCAGGGGAATGCACTGGAAAATGTATGATGAGTGGGAAGACTTCTAAGGAACCAAAAGTCAATGAGGATGAATGAAAAATGAATGCTCATTGTCATATAGCCTCCCTGGAAACAGATAATAATGAATGCTCAATAAAGACCAGGTGTAATCTAACCGGATCCTCTGGATGAACCCCTGCCCTCTTCTCTCTCAGCCCATCTGTGCTATACATTTTTAAAAACTATGATACCACTTTAAACAGTCATGGATCCCTCCAGAGAATTGTGGGAGCTGTACTTTGTTAAGGTTGCTGAGTATGGTTAGGTAAAGGGACCCCTGACCATTAGGTCCAGTCGCAGACGACTCTGGGGTTGCAGCGCTCATCTTGCTTTACTGGAAAGGGAGCCGGCGTACAGCTTCCGGGTCATGTGGCCAGCATGACTAAGCTGCTTTCTGGCGAACCAGAGCAGCACATGGAAACGCCGTTTACCTTCCCGCCAGAGCGGTGCCTATTTATCTACTTGCACTTTGACGTGCTTTCGAACTGCTAGGTCGGCAGGAGAAGGGACCAAGCAACGGGGGCTCACCCCGTTGCGGGGATTCGAACCGCTGACCTTCTGATCGGCAAGCTCTAGGCTCTGTTACCACAGCAGTTTAGCAGTCAACCCCTCTTCCAAAAATACTCTGGAAATAGGCAACAGAACAAAGCAAAACAAAACAAAACCCCATCTCTCTCCCCCCCTCCTTTCCCCCACCTGCAAGATGTCTATGACAAAAGTGTCTCTCACCAAATGCAAAGAAACCGTGAAAAAGATTATGAATTGAAAGTGGAGTCAATAGATGTACATTTCCCTGTTTCTCTGTTTGCTTTGTAACACAAATAAACTTTAATAAAAACAACTTTTTAAAAAAAGTATGATGTGCACATCCACATCACAGATTTAAAGCATTCTCAATACCACTTTAACAGTCATGGTGTTGCCCAAAGAAGCCTGGGAACTGTAGTTTGTTTAGGGTGCTGGGAATGGTAGCTCTGCGACGGGCCTCCTAACAACACAGAGAACCCTTAGCAAACTGGAGTTCCCAGGATTCTTTAAAGGGGATCATGACCGTTAAAGTGGCGTAACAGTGTATGGCTGTGACCTCTGTATAAAACAAACTTTATTTGCTTCCACTTCCCAGAAGCCTCTCGCTCTCTGTTGTAGCATTGTAAAGGTAAAGGTAAAGGGACCCCTGACCATTAGATCCAGTCGTGGACGACTCTGGGGTTGCGGCGCTCATCTCGCATTATTGGCCGAGGGAGCCGGCGTACAGCTTCTGGGTCATGTGGCCAGCATGACTAAGCCGCTTCTGGCGAACCAGAGCAGCGCACGGAAATGCCGTTTACCTTCCCGCCGGAGCAGTACCTATTTATCTACTTGCACTTTGACGTACTTTCGAACTGCTAGGTCGGCAGGAGCAGGGACTGAGCAACGGGAGCTCACCCCATCACGGGGATTCAAACCACTGACCTTCTGATCAGCAAGCCCTAGGCTCTGTGGTTTAACCCACAGCACCACCCGCGTCCCTTGTTGTATCATTGTAAGACATGTTAATAGTTCTGAATTTGGCTCATTCGCCCCGGCTTTTTGTTGCTTTCCAGATAAGCCTACAGCCAGCACCATCCTGCCTAATGCTGCATGTGAGAATGTGGTCCTAGGCCACCTTTGCACCTGTTCTTTCCACTGCTGGCCTCCACCAAGACTTACGTGGGAAGTGGACGGGCTAACCGTCACTGGGAACAGAAGCACAATTGATATGGAGGTCTTACACTGGACTGAGGGCAATGCGGCTACCAGCACCCTGCTGTGGAAAGGAGCCTCCGTTGACCCCTATGACCCCTTCATCACTTGCACGGCAACCAACCCCTTTGGGAAGCAGACAGTGGTGATCCTACCTGGGTCCAACAAAACAAGTGAGCCTCCCCTGCCCCAGACTTCACCTTTAAGTCCTGATTTACAAATCTCCAAGACAGGCAGACTTGGGTGGGCAGTCCTAGGCACACTTTCCCTGGGAATAGGCACCACTGAACATAGCCGGACTTACTTCCAAGGAAACATGCATCCGATTGTGCTGTTTGGCTTCATCCAAGGCAAGGATGGGGGACTTTTCTCAGCCCGGGGGCCACATTGCCTCAGTGCAGAGCTTCTGGGGGGGCCACATGCCAAAATTGGGGGAAGCCAGAGGGAGGGAGTTAGGTGGGGCCAAAGTAAAACAAAATGGGTGGGGTTACCAGTGACATTTGCCATTATTTAGTTGGCTTCTACATACCCATCTCCCCTTTCAGGAACCATATTTTACAGTTAGCGCTGGTGAAGTTTGTGTAAGCCTTTCTACAACTGCTGGCAGTGAGGGCAATTCCACTGCCCTCAACTGGGTTTCTAAATTGCAGCCTGTTAATCTGGTATGAAGGTGATGCTTTGCGTGAGATAGAATTAAACATGCCCCAAAATGGAAAAGGAGCAAGGTCCCAACTAAAGAAGAATAGCAACTTAAGCTGACAGAATATGCGCAGCTTGCAGACGTAACATATAGAATAAGAGAGCAAGAAGAACATACGTTTAGAGGAGATTGGAAAACGTTTATTGAATACACGGGGGGGGTTGTGTATACTTGAAAATGTTGGCAGCATTAAGATAAATTCAACAGTGTAAATAAGTTTTGATGGGTGCGACAATGGAATACTGAATGGTTTAGTTTCTGTAAAATATGCAGGGGTTTATGATATGCAAAATGAACCATGGAAAGAGAAGAAGGGAAATCATTGACATTTTAGCAATCGGTACTCAGAAGCATGACGGCCTGTGAACAAGGAGTCAGAGCATAGCCATTGATAGTCTTTCCCTCCATGAATTGGTCTCATCCTCTCTTAAAGCCATCCAGGTTGGTGGTTATCACTGTGGCAGCGAGTTCCATAGTTTAACTACGCACCCCCATCCTTCAGTGCGGACACTGAGGTCCAGCCCCGAGGGCCTTCTGGAGGTTCCCTCACTGTGAGAAGCGAAGTTACAGGGAACCAGGCAGAGGGCCTTCTCGGTAGTGGTGCCCGCCCTGTGGAACACCCTCACATCAGATGTCAAGGAAATAAACAACTGACTTTCAGAAGACATCTGAAGGCAGCCCTGTTTAGGGAAGTTTTTAATATCTGATGTTTTATTGTATTTTTAATATTTTGTTGGAAGCCACCCAGTGTGGCTGGGGAAACCCAGCCAGATGGGCGGGGTATAAATTTTTTATTATTATTATTATTATTATTATTATTATTATTATTATATCTGTCGTTCTATCATGTCACTTCTCCCTCACCTTTTCTCCAAACTATGGAAACCTCTCCTCATGGGAGAGTTGCCCCTTCACCAGTTCGGTTGCCCTTTTCTGAACTTTCTCCAACTGAGAAAAACTACTCCCAGGTAAAACCTTCCCAGCACTGGAAACGCATGTATATTTGAAAAATGAATTGTGAACAGCACATTTCACTGAAAATGAAATGCTTGCTTATGCTGCAGTTTTGAAGCCAAACTTAATTACCTTTGAAGTTCATTTGATGATGATAATGAACTAAAGATGATAAATACCTTTCAGGCTTTCCAAGCACACCCACATACACAGAACAGTTATCCCACAGGCTGCATACAGGGATCCCTTGAATTTAATGATGCCTTTAATTAATCAAGCAACTAATCATAATTAATTGATAATCAGATTTAACTTGCAGGCAGTTCAGAACACAAGCACACAATATGTGCAGCTTGCAGGCTTAAAATATAGAAGAAGAGAAGAAGAAGAACATACGTTTAGAGAAGATTGGAAAATGTTTATTGAATATATCGGGGGAATTGTGTGCACTTGAAAACGTTGGCAGCATTAAGATAAATTCAATGGTGTAAATAAGTTTTGATGGATGTGATAATGGAATACCGAATGGTTTAGTTTATATGCAGCCACTGGGAGAGATCATCAGGGGGTTTGGGCTGGGTGTTCATCAGTATGCGGATGATACCCAGCTCTACCTCTCTTTCAAATCAGAACCAGTGAAGGCGGTGAAGGTCCTGTGTGAGTGCCTGGAGGCGGTTGGAGGATGGATGGCGGCTAACAGATTGAGGTTGAATCCTGACAAGACAGAAGTACTGTTTTGGGGGGACAGGAGGCAGGCAGGTGTGGAGGACTCCCTGGTCCTGAATGGGGTAACTGTGCCCCTGAAGGACCAGGTGCGCAGCCTGGGAGTCATTCTGGACTCACAGCTGTCCATGGAGGCGCAGGTTAATTCTGTATCCAGGGCAGCTGTCTACCAGCTCCATCTGGTACGCAGGCTGAGACCCTCCCTGCCCGCGGACTGTCTCGCCAGAGTGGTGCATGCTCTAGTTATCTCTCGCTTGGATTACTGCAATGCGCTCTACGTGGGGCTACCTTTGAAGGTGACCCGGAAACTACAACTAATCCAGAATGCGGCAGCTAGACTGGTGACTGGGAGCGGCCGCCGAGACCACATAGCACCCGTCTTGAAAGACCTACATTGGCTCCCAGTACGTTTCCGAGCACAATTCAAAGTGTTGGTGCTGACCTTTAAAGCCCTAAATGGCTTCAGTCCAGTATACCTGAAGGAGCGTCTCCACCCCCATCGTTCAGCCCGGACACTGAGGTCCAGCGCCGAGGGCCTTCTGGCGGTTCCCTCACTACGAGAAGCCAAGTTATAGGGAACCAGGCAGAGGGCCTTCTCGGTAGTGGCATCCACCCTGTGGAACGCCCTCCCTTCAGATGTCAAAGAGAACAACAACTATCAGACCTTTAGAAGACATCTGAAGGCAGCCCTGTTTAGGGAGGCTTTTAATGTTTAATAGATTATTGTATTTTAATGTTCTGTTGGAAGCCACCCAGAGTGGCTGGGAAAACCCAGCCAGATGGGCGGGGTATAAATATATTATTATTATTATTATTATTATTATTATTATTATTATTATTTAAAATATGCAGGGATTTATAATTTGCACAATGAACCATGGAAAGAGAAGAAGGGAAGTCATTGATATTTAAAGCTCTGGGTGAGACAGGTGGGAGATCACATTGGGTGCTTCAGTTTCCTCACAATTTCCCCCTTGCTAGGTTTTACGGTCTTACTCAGGGGTGGAGAACTCTTTTAATCCATTCCTTCATGGGTAACCTCCTGGGGGCATGGCCAGAGGCAAATGTGGGTGTGATTCTTTCCTTTGTACAATGGGCTACATTCCAGCCACACAGCAGTCAGAAGGGTCTACGCAGACATGCTCAGGCACATCTCTCTATCCAGGCAAGCAAGAAGCATTCTCACAATTCAAGCGGCGGTTGTTGGTGCCCATTGGGAGTGGTAGGGTCAAGCGGCGGTTGTTGGTGCCCATTGGGAGTGGTAGGGTGCCCATTGGGAGTGGAAGGCAAGGAGACCGGCAGCAGGTGGCGCCAGAGCCAATGAGATGCAGAGATAAACTCAGCCTAGTTCTGCTGCCATCCTCCTCCTGGCTGGGATTAACGAGAAGGAAGATGGCTGTCAGGTTGCAGGTAGGAAGGCAGGACAGTTGGGGGGGGGGAACTGAAGCCAGAGTGTGACTGATGGGGCAGTGCCCCACTTGCCACAATGGAACGGCTTCCACAGAAGTCAAGGAAACATTCTAGCCAGGCATAAGAACCCAAGGAGGGTTTCAAAGCAGTGTTGGTGAGGATCATGGACTAGGGAGAGCCCCAATGGTGACATAGAGAGATTGGGGTGGAGGGATACATTCGGACCTGGGTCTGAGCTTCCCCTCCCCAGTTTAAACTGCTGTATTTTTATGCTAAATTTAGTGGTTGGGGCCTTTTGTTGGTTGGCTGGGCTTCCTGTTTTGTGATGGATTTGATTCTGGTTTTACAGAGCATTCCTGGAGGTCAGCATAACTTACCCCTATTCCAAACTCCATTGAGGGAATCTCTAAGGAAGGCTTGCTGAGCCAGTAGGTGAGCAAAAGCCCATGTTTTGAGGATTGGGCCCTAGGTCAATGTGATCAAGGTATGGAATAGGCAGAGGTCTCTTCTTTTTGTACCCCCAGAATGCCCATTTGGGGAGGACTTATGACAGAATAAGTTACACCGGGTGAGCCCCCACACTGAGTCAGGGTGAGGGGCTCACTTCAGTGGAGCCCCAACTCAGCAAGGAAAGGGAAAGAACTGTTAAATCTCTGGCCTCGTGGCAGATCTTGGGTTTGCATTGTGCTGTTATTATTGTGTGAGGGTTTTTTGTATTTTCCTGGTGTATGTCAACTGCCCAGAGAATTGAATTGGATGGGTAGCATATAAATACATTGAATCATCTTCTACAGACGGCCCTCCACCGCCACCTCATGTGAAGGTGAAGATGAAGATTCCTTGGGTCATTTCTGCGATCACACTTGGGTCTTTGACTGTGCTGACTATTGTCGTGGCCCTGGTTTACCTTGGCACAGGTGAGTAATGTGGAGAGCAGGCTCTATCCTCTCCTCCCTCAGTTGTGGCTGAGTGAGACAGGCATGTCATCTCCCAGCTTGCCTATCCATGGCATAAAGCTCCTTAGTGGATATTTACCCCTGAGGTGACCCATCTCCCTCTACACCAGGAGGTGTCTATCACCTTCCCCAATCTCCACAAAGGTATCACTCTGTTTACCTGTAAAATGTGACTTTGGCTTTCATAAGTCAGAAGGAGTCAGATTTTGCTCCCCAGGGCTGTCTTAAGCATATGCGACACCGGGGTGCAAAGATCTGCCAGGCGCCATCCCCCCCTGCCCCCAAGTTGCCCAGTCCCAGGCGTGCAGGAGGGAGGAGCCGGCCAGCCGCCTCAGCGTCTCACTGGCAGGTAGCATCCTAGAATGCAATAACTGATTGGCTTGCAGGAGAAGACCAATCAGGCTCCAGGAGGAAGTTAATCAGCCTATTAGGCTGGTAGGATTGTAGAATGCAACAACTGATTGGCCTGCAGGAGAAGACCAATCAGGCTCCAGGAGGGAAGCAGAATCAGCCAATCAGACGGGACTCATTGTGTAAATAATGTATATAAAAGCCTAAGGTTTGGGGGTGGGGGGGATTCAATCACTGTTTTACAAGCTGCAATAAAGAGCATGAAATTACTGCAGGAGACTCCGAGTATATTTCACAGACTAAGGTTGGGCCTGAGCATAAGGAATGGATTTAATCCCCCTGATTTTCTTCCCTCCAGTGTCCAATCTTCGGGTTTACAGGCATCGTAGAGATGCGGTTGAAGTTTCTACGATGGATGCTGCCATTTCCCGTTCAGTGCAGGTTGAGTGGATCATATGAAATTAATTTACCATGACATGCTAGCTATTGTTTCATATTTGCATTCACAGCCCAAATATGCACAGTAGAGTAACTTCCCTGTGCTAGTAAGTAAAGAATAAATCCATTTTGGCTTGTGGAACATTCTCCATCCTGATTTAATTGCTTTATTTTCCACAAGTCTTTCTTCCATTTTGTAGGCCACTGACGGGGAACTATACATACCTTAATGTATTTTGAACATATGATAGCATGTAACAGCCAAGCATATATCAGCCATCAAAAGATATTAACAAGCCAATTTCCAACCCTGCATGATGCTTTTCCAAGTTAATGAATTTCCAGAGGGGCAGCCGATGTTAGTCATTTGCAACACACACAAAAAAAGAACAAAGAGTCTTGTGGCACCTTGGAGACAAAGGGCTAATGACAGCAATTCTAACCATGTCTACTCAGAAGTAAGTCTCACAGTCGGAAGCTGCTATGTTGACCTGTCGGATAGGCACCTTACGAACAGAGGGGATTAGGTACCTTCAAGGATTTGGGGGGAAATAGACCATTGCAACTTCTAATACCAAGTTCCCTGATCTGCACCTCATCAGGGAGCAGGGAGCATAGCTGTCAACCTTTCCCTTTTCTCGCGAGGAATCCTATTCGGAATAAGGGAATTTCCCACCCAAAAAAAGGAAAAAGTTGACAGCCATGGCAGGGAGGCCTAAGAGATTGGGGGGGGGCAGTTTCCACATCCGCAGACCTGATGCTGATTCCAGCCAGGACAAAAGAGCCCATCATTGTGCCAGTTCCATGATTAAAAATGAACCAAAAACAAGCCCATGTGTTGCAATAAGAACTAATCACAACAAAAGGACAGTGTCTCTGGAATGATGCTACTGTTTCGTAATAGTCTTCATCCGCCAATATTTTTCAACAGAATATATAAGTAAGATTCATGCTAACGATCAGTGCCTTTTGAGGCTTTTGAGACATCTTCCATTGAAACTTTTGAAAAACTATTGAGAGACTTTACTTTTGAAACTTTTGAGACGTCTTCTGTTAATACTATTGTGAGACTGTCCTTAGACATCTGTTTTGAACACACGGCTTGAAGGTCCTCGCTACCACTCTGTTATATTGTACATAAGAACATTGATTGGCTTACTCCTACAATTTGAATGTTATCATTATTCTGTTATATATTTTCTACTAACTAAGCCTACGTGTTATGTTTGTATTGTTGTGCATGATTAAAAATAGCAGTTTAAATGTCAATCAAATGTGCAAGTTAATGCAGAAAAGGGATGGTGCAGACTTTAAGGATGAACAGAGGTGAACAAGACATGAGACAGAAAATAGACTTATTCTTCTCCCCCCCCCTTACTGCTCTGTGATAGGTAAAGGTAAAGGGACCCCTGACCATTATGTCCAGTCGCAGACGACTCTGGGGTTGCTGCACTCATCTCGCTTTATTGGCCAAGGGAGCCAACGTACAGCTTCCGGGTCATGTGGCCAGCATGACTAAGCCACTTCTGGCGAACCAGAGCAGCACAAGGAAACGCCGTTTACCTTCCCGCTAGAGCGGTACCTATTTATCTACTTGTACTTTGACGTGCTTTCGAACTGCTAGGTTGGCAGGAGCAGGGACCGAGCAACGGGAGCTCACTCCGTTGCGGGGATTCGAACCGCCAACCTTCTGATCGACAAGCCCTAGGCTCTGATCGACAAGCGCCACCCGCGTCCCACTCTGTGATAGGCAGGCATTTAACAGGTCTTTCCAACAGGGAAGAGCTGTAAAGGTTAAAGCTTTTACTGTTGATATCTGTCTGCCATGAAGTTCTTAAAGGCATCATAAAACAGAAGCCAAACTCATATGCATGGTACCCAATTTTATATCTATCTATCTATCTATCTATCTATCTATCTATCTATCTATCTATCTATCATGATGATGACAATGAGGAAGTTCTTCCAACATATTCCACTTGGGATTTTCACCTCATGTCTCTCAATTTTCTCTTCAGGCTCCACAGCAGCAAGACGGTGAGGCCTGGATCAACAGGCCTTGGTGGCGACAGAACCCAATGAACTATTGGCACTGATTCTCTTGTTTCTTTCAACAATGATAAAAGAACCTTTCCAGCCCTTATTCAAGACACTAGGGACTAGCACCCTTGCCCTGGAAATGTTGCACGTACAACTCTCCTTCTTCCTTCAAATAAAACATTTTGCTTATTCACGTATAAACTCTTTATTTTGCCTTTCAAAGCATTCGTGGCATGCATTCCCACCGTGTGTTGGGCAGACCCAGCAACATTACAGTGAAGGAGGGAAGGCCAGCAAGACCTGAAGCAAAAGACCTTGATCCTTTGAGGGCTACATTTCGTCCCCCATTTCAAGTCCCTGCAAATTCTACGGAAATGTATTTGCTTTGTGTTTTGCCCGACTTACTTTTGCCCTGCAGTCTTCAGCCCCTGGCTCCGCCCACCCTCAGAATGTGGCCCTCAGAATGTTGACCACATAAAATCCACTCTGGGCTGAAAGGCATCATTCACCTTTGCTGTAGAAAGCACCACTGCTAATACATCCAAACCTGGCTTTCTTCCACATAAGCGACTGGGGCATTCAGGGTGAGCCACGTAGGTGGAATCAATCTCCACAACCACAGTGCTGTGCAGTTCTGCTGAGACCAGATGGGGTGACAAATGAGGTCCTTGTGGTCCAGACCAGTGGTTGGAAAGACTATGGTAAACCTCTCATGGAGGACTTGACAAAGTGAGTTCTCGTAGAGAGGTCCCGTTGCGGGGCGGGCTGGAAGGCATTTCATGTTTGGGTTTTTGACACTTGGCGCAGCTTCCAGGACCTGCCTGTCGTAGGGCAGAATTTTATGTTGCAATTTAAGGACAGCCCAGCAGCGTCTTTATATTGGATCCCCACGTGGATCTTGGGTTACTCGTTTAGAGCTACGGATCTCCCACCCCCCCCTTCCCTGGTATAGGTTGACGTTGACCTTGCTGTACCGGGTAGGGGTCGCCTCTGCTTAGGAGGGGCCTGGTAGGAATTTTGTCCATTTGGCGAATTGGCCGTGCCATTTGGTTTTTGCCTACTATACAGCAAATAGTCACAACTTGTAAGGTTGGCGGTTAGGCATTGGTTCCGTGATTGGGTGGGCGTTTCCCACCGAAAGTGATGTGGGTTATGGGAATTCCGCAAAGGAATCCGGGGACTCAACTTTGCTGTCCAAACCCTGGCAGGTGTAGGGCCATGCAGGAGTCCCTGTGGACCCCTGGGGAGGGGGAGACACGTTGATCCGGTCCCACTAACTCTCTTCAGCTAATGGTCTCCCTTCGCTGACAAGTGGTCAGCTCTGTCCCGCTGGACAGCTAGTCTCGCTGACTAGGGTCAGCTCTGTCCCGATTGGACAGATAGTTTTGCTGACTAGGGTCAGCTCTGTCCCATTGGACAGTTTGAACCAATGCCTACGCAACCACTCACTTGATTTGTATTTCAATAAAAGTTGTGGCCAAAATAGTGCCAAAAACCCAAACCTAAATTATTGTCTCCAGTGTGAATTGATTGGGGAAATGACTGGTGCCCTGCGCCCGCAAGTCTGCACATACCTCTACTGAAGGAAAGTCCACTATCTTCATTACTCTTAGACTCATAGACTTTTCAGCAGCTGCTGCACCTGGAAAGTTTTTGAGCTTTTTTTAAGAAACCACCAAATTGCTGAGTTTCTTTTAGACAACCCCCAAAGTTGTTGTTGAGTTTTCTTTTACAAAGACACCCCCCCCCCAAAAAAGGGGGGGAACCACGTGATTTTCGAAATCCCAGTAATGTCCAGGAAAATCCAGACATATGGCAGCCTTTGTTACCATTGGAAAGTATTTTATTCACGGTTACGTATAGCATATTTGATCAGTATTATAAACCATTCCTCAGTCTACATAGCCCTTCTACAGGCACGTTACATAGTTTGATTCCCTATGGCTCAGAGAATACTGGAGACGTATGTCTTTGTAATATGTACTTGATTAAAAAAATACACAGGCAGGCCATGGGTGGAGACAAACAGGCACTCTTACAGGCAGTAGCATTTATTTATGTCTAATATTTTATGGACTGATGATATTTCACACTTGACTCCTGAGACAAATCGAAATGATCAAGATGTACCTATTAATTCTGAAGCAGAATTTCAAATCTTTTTGCAAATTCATTGGGGAGCAAAATTTCCCCCCACTGCTAATGCAAAAGAACAGCTTTCATACATAATGGAGGTCCCTTTCTTAGCACCTGAAAGCTGCTGCATGCAGACCATTACTCAGAATGTGAGGCCATTATTCAATCTTGTGGATGGAAAAGAGAATCTCAAAACCCCATTCTCCAATGTTGATAATCACCCCAGATTTGAATGGACGAGATTGACTCTCTATGCAATTTTGCAAGGGCGTCCATTCCGCAATGTCCTGTTCTTTCACACATTAATCTGCTCTGTAGCTTTACTTCCTGTTTGATCAGAGAGTCAAACCATATGTGATCTTAACTTCATATTTCTGCCCTTGAGGGCAGGGGTTTCCTCCTTAAGAAATAGCTGGGAGGGGAGGACAGAAATCTAGATTAGCACTCTGGTGTGAAAGTACGTTTCTGAGCACAATTCAAAGTATTGGTGTTGAACTTTAAAGCCCTAAACAGCCTCGGCCCAGTATACCTGAAGGAGCGTCTCCACCCCCATCGTTCTGCCCAGACACTGAGATCCAGCTCCGAGGGCCTTCTGGCGGTTCCCTCACGACGAGAAGCCAAGTTACAGGGAACCAAGCAGAGGGCCTTCTCAGTAGTGGCGCCTGCCCTGTGGAACGCCCTCCCATCAGATGTCAAAGAGATAAACAACTATCTGACGATTAGAAGACATTTGAAGGCAGCCCTGTTTTCCTAGGGAAGTTTTTAATGACTGATGTTTTAATGTATTTTTAATCTTCGTTGGAAGCCGCCCAGAGTGGCTGGGGAAACCCAGCCAGATGGGTGGGGTATAAATTTATTTGTTTATTTATTTATTTGTTTGTTTATTTATTTATTTATCATCATCATCATCATCATCATCATCAATCTAGAGCAGCCTTTCTCAATCTTGGATCCCCAGATGTTGTTGGACTACGATTCCCATCACCCCTAGCTAGCAGGACAAGTGGTCAGGGATGATGGGAGTTTTAGTCCAACAACATCCAACAGTCTGTACCTGGGTGAGGGACAGGGAGAAAGGGAGTGGTTATGTTGCTGTATGATATTCTATTGCCCTAGATGGGAGCATGGGTGCTGACTATGTGGGGCCCTGGGTGCCCGGGCACACAAAAAGTTTAAATGAAGGGGCTGTCCCCCACCCCCGATTCCACTTGGTAGCGTGCACATGCCATGGGGCATGCGTGTGTCATGTCGGCACGCCCCCCCCCCACGACATGCACACAGGGCAATCCAAATAACAAATACAAATATCCAAATTAGCAGATAACTTTTAAAAACAATTTAAAGCAACCCCACCCCAAATAAAACAACACCCACACACCCAAGTATTTCAATACAATTCCTCACATTCGGTTCAACCAATGCAAATTGCATACAATTTGTGCTTAAGGGCTGAATTATGCCATGTGGGTCACACGTGGTTTGGTTCTCAGTTCAATAAAAATGAAACGTGTTGTGGCTATTGAGGTCTTGCAACTCACTGTAGACATGACTGCATGACCACCACCCCACTTCCAGTACTTGGAACTCACTAACAGATAACAACTGCCTGTGCTCTCTCTGATCATTGCTCCATACTTTCCCTGCAGGAGGGAAGGACCATAGCTCAGTGGCAGAGCCTCTCACTTGCATGTACTCAGTCCCCAGAATCTCCAGGTAGGGTTGCCTGGCACCCTGCAGAGCCTCTGCCAGTCAGTGTAAACCAGACTGGCCTGGACGAGCCAATGGTCTGTCATGGTATAAGGCACGTTCCTTTGTTCCTAAGAGTCTCCTGGGAACTGAGCACTCGGATGTCACAGCTACTGATTTCCCTGCCCCATTTGTTGCATCACTGTCCGGGTTGTGCAAAGTGAGGAACAAACTCTTGTGTACGTCGGTCTTTGTTGCAACCGAGCTTTCTCTGCCTCCCTCCTTGTATTTATTTAACTCACTGGAGAGGAGACGGCCATTGAATACATCCCTGGCTAAGAACCAGCTTGTCCTGAAGGCCTTTGGAATCTGCACATGGTGAGCCAAGGTATGTGCAGGACCTGTGGCATGTAGTGGGCTTTTTTTATTTTCCTCCCAAACTTGAAGGCGGGAGGAGAGAGCTGTTGTTGCACCCGTGATTCATTTCTGCTCCCCTGTGGCTCCTGATCCAGCAGGTGCGGAAGGCTTTTGCAGTCTTTCAAATACCTGAAAAACCTATTTCGCAACCAGAGAGGGACCAGGAAGGGAGGAATCAATATGCTTAAAATGAGATAAAAAGGTAAAGGGACCCCTGACCATTAGGTCCAGTTGTGTCCGACTCTGGGGTTGCGGCGCTCATCTCGCTTTACTGGCCAAGGGAGCCAGCGTACAGCTTCCGGTTCATGTGGCCAGCATGACTAAGCCGCTTCTGGCAAACCAGAGCAGCGCACGGAAACGCCGTTTACCTTCCCGCCAGAGCGGTACCTATTTATCTACTTGCACTCTGACGTGCTTTTGAACTGCTAGGTTGGCAGGAGCAGAGACCGAGCAACGGGAGCTCACCCCGTGGCAGGGATTCGAGCCGCCAACCTTCTCATCAGCAAGCCCTAGGCTCTGTGGTTTAACCCACAGCGCCACCTGGGTCCCTAAAATGAGATACTCTCTTTAAAACTCTTCTTTTTGAACTGCCTCTTTGTTGTCAGTCGAGCTCCATCGTGGGTTATTTCCCCAAAGCTCTGGCAAACTGGTAATTAATTATGTGGATCACAGATCCCGATCCTCATTCCCTGCTTGTGGGCTTCCCAGAGGCATCTCGTCACCCACTGAGGGACACTGTGTGCTTGACTTGGAAACCCATTTCATCTGTCCAGTTCAGTTCCTCATAAAGTCTCATTTTCCCAACTGCAGGGGGTTGGACCAGATGACTCGCGGGGGTCCCATTCACCTGTACAATTCTATGGTTCTGTGAAAACAAGGGTGCATGGCACCGTGCAGGATTGGATCCTCTTGTTTAACAGCTGCTAGACAGGAGGCTCTGGTCCTGTGTAGCACTGCATCACAGTGTTTTTTTGGGGGGGAAGCTTTTTATCAAGCAGCACCCACACCCCACAGAATTGGTGCCTCAGCAATTGTTAAGCAGAGGCTTCGATCCTGTCGAGAAGGAAAGAGAGGTATCTTCTCCTGCGAAGATGCAGCCTCTCCCACTCAGTTTTCCTGCCCTGTCTGCCTTTCCATCTTGCCTGGTGGCCTGCGCCCTGATAGTCACCCAGGGCATAGTTTTAACTTCGGAAAGGCGGCATGCAAATAAAATGGTTGATTTGTTGATTGAATTTCACCAGAATCGACCTCTCTTTTCAATAATTTTCAAGTGAAATTCCTCCCCCCCCCCCGTTAATGTATACCTGAAGGAGCGTCTCCACCCCCATCGCTCCACCCAGACACTGAGGTCCAGCTCCGAGGGTCTTCTGGCGGTTCCCTCCCTGCAAGAAGTGAGGTTACAGGGAACCAGGCAGAGGGCCTCCTCGGTAGTGGCACCTGCCCTGTGGAATGCCCTCCCATCAGATGTCAAGGAAATAAACAATTAACCAGTCAGGTGGGCAGCATATAAAATTGTTGTTGTTGTTAAAAAACGGGGAATGGTCGCAAAACTGCACAAGGCATTTTTGGTTCTGCACCAGCATTGGATGGCATCTGTGTCACCACAAACTTTGACTCAATAACTCGTTTTGGACCAGCTCCTCTGAGTTTTCAGAAGATGGGGAAGCTGCCATCTCAGCCCACGAAGGGGAAGTTGTGGTCTCTTCTGAGCTCAGTGTTGTCTCTGGTTTCTCAACTTCCAGAATGTGTGGTGTACCAGGCATGGGGTGAAGGAGGGCCTCAGGGGAGCAAGACACAGTCAAGCCTGGCAGCCCAAAGAGAAAATCACATCAAGAAGTTGTTGCAGACGCAGATTGGAAGCGTATAGATAGTTCTGCTTGCATTGTGATTGCACGAGTAGCCCAGGCGTAGTGAGTCCTCACCGGGGCCGGATTTAGGTTTGATGAGGCCCTAAGCTACTGAAGGTAATGGGGCCCTTTATATGTCCAGCTGTCCTTTGTCAACAACAAATTGTCGCTGTTTTTTGTGTTGAATATATGCTGTATGGTAATTTATGGACCTAATGGGTATCATAGGAGCCTACACAACACAAAACACTGTTGTTATATGTAAAGGTAAAGGTAAAGGTAAAGGTACCACTGACCATTAGGTCCAGTAGCGGACAACTCTGGCATTGCGGTGCTCATCTCGCTTTATTGGCCGAGGGAGCCGGCGTACAGCTTCCGGGTCATGTGGCCAGCATGACTAAGCCGCTTCTGGTGAACCAGAGCAGCACACAGACATGCCATTTACCTTCCCACAGGAGCAGTACCTATTTATCTACTTGCACTTGGCATGCTTTCGAACTGCTAGGTTGGTAGGAGCAGGGACCGAACAACAGGAGCTCACCCCGTCGCGGGGATTCAAACCGCCGGCCTTCTGATCGGCAAGCCTTAGGCTCTGTGGTTTAACCCACAGCATCACCCGCGTTCTGTTGTTATATATAGGTTTTATTTTATTTGTTTTTTATCTTATATTTTGGAAATGTACATCCAGGTGTGTTTTTTTCCCCTTTAAATTTTTTTGGGACCCCCAAGGGAGTGGGGCCCTAAGCTATAGCTTGTTTGGTTTATATGTAAATCCGACACTGGTCCTCATAGATGCTCAGCCTAGATATTGAACCAGGTTAACACTGCCATCTCAAGAGCTATTCTTTAGGCCAGTTGTTGGAAGCTGCAGGATTGGAGAATGCTCTTGTTTTCAGTTCCTGTTTGCTGGTTTCTCGAAGGCACCTAGTTGATCATTGTGAGAGCAGAATGCTGGACTTGACGGACCATGGCAGGCTCATCCAGCAGGCTCGTCTTATGTTCTTATAGGCAAATGTTCTGGCATTCCTCACCCAACAAACCTCATTGAATTCAGGAGGACTTGCTTATAAGTAGTAATTCTAAGAAGCAATTAAAATTGTTAGAGTGGTTTGCTTCATTACAGTTCTCCTAATACATTTTCCTGCCCCCCCCAAAAAAAAAGTCAGTCAAAATGGCATACCAAAAAATGTGTTTATTAACAGAAAATTGCACTAAAATGCTTGGAAATTGTCATTTTTTAAATTGCTGCAGAAATGTGGAGAACCAAATTTAAGACCAGAAAAATAAGAAACAAAAAATGCCGAATTTGGTACAATGGTACCTCGGGTTACATACGCTTCAGGTTACAGACTCTGCTAACCCAGAAATATTACCTCGGGTTAAGAACTTTGCTTCAGGATGAGAACAGAAATTGTGCTCTGGTGGTGCAGCGGCAGCGGGAGGCCCCATTAGCTAAAGTGGTGCTTCGGGTTAAGAACGTTTTCAGGTTAAGAACGGACCTCTGGAACCAATTAAGTATGTAACCAGAGGTACCACTGTATATCCTTCCATCTCTAGTCATGCCTAACTTGGGGCCGTTCATTTCAATGGGTCTACTCTGAATAAAACTTAGTTGGATACAACTCTCAGTTGGCACGTGTAAAATACAGTGGTACCTCGGTTTTCAAGTGTCTCGGAAGCCGAACGTTTCGGTTTTCGAGCACCAAAAACCCAGAAGTAATTGCTTCATTTTCAAACGCGCCTTGGAAGTCAATGGCTGAGGGTTTTTTTCCCCAATTTTCTCCATTGACTTTGCAGACCGCCCTTTGCGCCTCAGTTGTCATGGAACGCTGAACAAAGACACTCCACACTGCAACTATTCTTACAGGTCCCACTCATTCCCACTGATAGCATATTGAGGGTCTCTGCACTAACTGGTACCACAGCAATATGGCGGCCCCCCACAGATGTTAAGTCAGGTTTTTTTTGGCGTATTGCCATTAAGCCAAGTTGTCAGATTTAGAGCGGGGAGAAAGACACTAAATATGGCCTGTTTCCTTTCTGCAGACATCATGAACTCCTCAGCTGACCAGGATGACACCACACCGGTGGAAGCCTCCATGCGTCACATCGCCATAGTAACCAACGTCATCATTCTGATCCTGGGCGTTAGCGGCAACGGGCTGGTGGTGTGGGCTGTAGCCAAGCGGGACAAGCGCAAAACCTTCACCTCCACCTGCTACCTCAACCTGGCTGTGGCAGACCTCCTCTTCTCTGCCGGCCGTATCCCTGCCCTTGTGCAGGAGATCATGCACTCCAGCTGGCCCTTTGGCCTCGCCTTGTGCAAGATCCACACTTTTGCCCGCTACCTCACGGTCTTCACCAGCGTCTTCGTCCTCACCGTCATCAGCGTACACCGCTGCCTGTTGATCTCGAGGCCCGTCTGGGCCCGCAACCACCAGGGCCCTCGCTTTCAAGTCCTGGCATGCGCTGGGGCATGGATCCTAGCTCTCGCCTTCAGCGCCCCTTATCTGGTGGTGCGCCATCTTGAAATCAAAGATGGATTGCCCTACTGCGTCTATCGGGGAGATCTCAAGAGAGCCACAGACCTGCCCCTGAGGCTGAGCAGGTTCTTTGGAGCGTTCCTGGTGCCCTTCATCATCATCACTGCGGCCTACTTGGTTCTGATTTGCAAGCTCCGCGGGCGGCGCTGGGAGGGCTCCCACCGCACCTTCGCTTTGGTGGCCACCATCGTGGTGCTCTTCTTCATCTGCTGGCTCCCCCATCACATCTTTGTACTTCTCAGCACCGTGTCGGAAGAAAAGCACAAGTGGGGGATTGGGCTCAAGCTGTCGAATGCTCTGGCGTACCTCCACAGCTGTGTCAACCCCGTGCTGTATGGCTTCGTGGGGTACGTCCGAAGCAGGGGCCTCCGTCGGCGGGCTTCTTTCTTGGGGCTCTTCCGCAAAGCACTAACTGAAGACGATGAAGTCTCCGCTGGGGCAGAGGCATCACGGAGCCTTAGTCAGAAGAACTGAGAACCAGTGAAAGGTTGGGACATTCTCGCAGGGAAGGCTTTGCCATGAAGCCCCCTGGCTACTTTACTTTCAGAAAAGATGGGAGGCTGCAGTGCCTGTAACAAGAGATCAGGTGATCAGGAGAGCTGACTTTGATTCTGTACCTGTGACTTCCTTGATGCCCAGAGCTGGATCTAGGCTTTAGTGTGCTCTCGAGAAAGATGACCTCTGCAGGCTTCTTGCCTCCACCTAAACACTGCCCATTTCCCTCTGCATCTGGGCCTAATTTCAACCACTACCTAGAGCAGTAGGCAGACTAAGGCAGCTGCCTCCGGAAGCAGACTTTGGGTGTTATGAAAACTCTGTTATTTGGTTTAATCGTATTGTATTTTTCTGTCAGAGAGGGGCGAGATGATTTTTTTTTTTTTTTTTTTGCCTCTGGAGCCAAAACAACTTGACTAGCCTTGGAAACTTTGCACCTTGATTTAAAACTGAGGAGTGGGGAGCATCTGCCTTGAGCCACCAAGTGTCTTGGGCCTGCTCTGCTCCGGTCCAGAAAATAATGGCAAAGATATTTGAAGATGGCTATCATATTTCCACCCAGTCTCCTCTCATCCAGGCTAAACATACCCAACTCCCTTAACCATTCCTCATAAGGCTTGGTTTCCAGACTCTTGATCATCTTGGCAGGACCGGTGCTAGGGGTTTTGGCGCCCTAGGCGAGAGGGCGGGGCACGTGACGTCATTGCGCATGACGTACGGTGCCCCGCCCCCTGCCCGCCGGGCACCCGCGGCGCCGCGATTTTCGCCGCTGGTTGGGGCGGCACCGGGTGGCGGCGGGGGGCGAGGGGCAGGCTGGCCAGCGCCCCCTCCATTTTGGCACCCCCGCCGCCGCAGTTTTCGCCCCAAGCTGCTTGCTCCACCGCTGGTTGGGGCGGCGGGGGGTGGCGGCAGGGGGCGGGGAGAAGGCTGGCCAGCGCCCCCTCCATTTTGGCGCCCTAGGCAACTGCCTAGTTCGCCTAAATGGACACGCCAGCCCTGCATCTTGGTCACTCTCCTCTGCACACGTCCCAGCTTGTCAATATCCATCTTAAATTGTGGTGCCCAGACCTGGTCACAGAACTCCAGGTGTGGTCTGACCAAGGCAGAATAGAGTAGTACTATTACTTCCCTTGATCTGGACATTGTACTTGATGCAGCCTAGAAGAACATTAGCCTTTTCCCCCCTTTTCTTTTTTTTCCCTTTTTTTTGCTGATGCATCATGCTGTTGACTCACGTCAAGCTTGTGGTCTACTAAGACCCCTAGATCCTTTTCACATGTACTACTAGCAAGCCAGGTGACACCCACCCCCCCATCTTATATTGGTGCAACTGGTTATTTCTTTCTAAGTGCAGAACCTTACATTTGTATCTATTGAAATTTGTTTCATTACTTTTGGCCCAGTTCTCCAATCTGTTCAGGTCGTCTGGCATCCCAATTCTGTCTTCTGTAGCATTAGCTACTGCTTCCAGTTTGGTATCATCTGCAAATTGGTCATAGGGCTTCAGTAAATTTTGAAATCAATTTGAAATTGGATTTGAATTAACTCTTGGCTTTAATGGGATGCATTTGATGTGAATTTAATTTTGGCTTGTTTCATGTTTTGATATTTGCTACATTCTGTTATGTTGACTTCCATTCCGATCTGCTAATTGAGTTGTTGTTTTCTGTTTTGCTGTCCTATGCTGTGGGCTTCCCTAGGGAAAGCAAAAAAGCAGGATATAAGCAGCGAATAAAATGGAAGAGAAAGGACATTCTGGAAATTTCAGCTTAGTGTGAACACATGCAAAATTGCCTTTGAAGAAGTTGTCTGTCCCCACCGCCACCGCCACCTGTTTTCATGATCCCTCGGCCATCTGTACTCAGGGAGGTGTGTGTTACAGCTTTCAATCCTCTAAAGGTCACTCTCCTATCCTTTCAGGACTATCTCATAAACAATACACAGTCTAGACGGTCTCTTTCCAAAGAACAGATATATTATATTATCCATCAACCTAATTTGTCTTCCTTTTTCTCTATCTTCCTTAGAAGGTTCAATTATTGCACACATATATTTCCTACTCAACTACATTCTGCCTCATGAGGCCATTCCATTTCCTTTTGATAAGGCTTGATCCTGACCTGCATTTTCCTGCTGCCTAATCCCTGGGTCACTGCATCACTGCCCATCATGGATGCAAGGATATATCTTTGGAAATGGCAAGGCAATGTGTTTAGCAAGAAATGCTTGCTCAAAATGCTTGCTCTGGGGCCGCCCAGAGTGGCTGGGGGGACCCGGTCAGATGGGCGGGGTACAAATAATAAATTATTATTATTATTATTATTATTTCTGTTATCTCACCAAATCATCTGCGGCTGTACTCTGAAACTTTGGCTGGAGGTTGAGAGTAGTTAAAAAAAAAAAAATCACAGAATTTTAGACTGGGGAGGGACCTTGGGTGGAGGAATCTACCCATTTCAGTTTAATAATAATAATAATTCTTTTATTTGTACCCCGCCCATCTGGCCGGGTCTCCCCAGCCACTCTGGGCGGCCTCCAACAGATATAAAAATACATTAAAATCACAGGTTAAAAGCTTCCCTAAATAGTTTCTCTCAGTTTCTCATTTTTCCCCCAGTCTTAAATTAAGATCTTCACATTTCCACCTTAGCTTGCAATTTTTTAAACACAAGAATGCCCCTGTCAAGGTGGCCAATATTCAGGGGTCATGTAGGGTTGCCATATTTCAAAAAGTAAAAGCCAGGAAACCCCAAAAGTTGTTGAGTTGAGCTTTTTTTTAGGAAACCCAAAAAGGCATTCTACCTTTGAAATGACTGGGAAAATCCAGATGTATGGACAGGGGTGGGCAGCACACTGCAGAGACCAGATGCCCTTCCCTATACCCCAGACTACCCTAATTCCTCCAGCCCCTTTTGTAAATGTCAGAGTAATCATCACACGTCTTCTGAAAATGCCAGCTCAGCAAACCCTCTAATCTCCTCATAATTGCTATTATACAACCTCACCGGCCAGGTACAGAGTGCCTGCTTTCAGAACTGGGTTTATATTGCCACCTAGAGGCAAGAAGAAGCATCAAGGAGAAATCCCTTCTGCCGGTTCCATGTCCTTCCTTCATGATGTAGAAAAGTCTTTCTGTACAACCACATCGTGAATACACCATTACAAACAGGGCGGGAAATCGTTCAAATGACTGGCTAATTAAGCAGCTGCAAAGGTCTGTTGATTAAAGGTATTCAAGATGTGCCCACAAGTCAATAGCGAGGATGCCCTGCCAAATCTCTGCTGGAAGAGTCTTCCACAGCATTGAGGCCAGTGACACTAAATGCCCACCATCTAGTTGAAGCCAGCCAGGCCTTTGTAACATGGGGGGGGGGGACAACACACACAAACCTCCAACATTCCTCAAATCAACTTCATGAGTGTAACCATGAATTGTGTCGATGGTGGCGGGTAATTTACCATTCCTCCTGGTCAACGGTGTAGCCAGTGTGCATGCACACGAAAGCTCATACCAAGAACAAACTTAGTTGGTCTCTAAGGTGCTACTGGAAGGATTATTTTTATTTAATTAAAATATGCAACTAGAGTTGCTAGAGGAATCCGACTCTTGCAAATCTGGGATCTTGACAAAATATCAAATTTCAGTTTTCACAAATTAAACTGTGCATGGCCCCTGAATCGGTTTGGGGCCCAGATCTAGGTTAGGCTGCCCTGGATCATGCCATGTCACACCAGGGCCATTCCGAAGCACTGGATCATGCCCTGAATGGACTTGTGGGGGCCAGGCATAGGACATATTGATATTCACTGCCCAATAGGAAAGCTTCTCAGCAGCTGTTTTCCTGTTCTGCTAGTGACAAAGAATTCTGTGTAACTCAAAACCTAGACCAATATAAGTTTAATTTCATGGTCCCTTAGAACTCCTCTTATTTTCCGGCGCCTTGGTTCCAAGTTAGTAAAATCATTCCAAGTGAAGTAAATTGGCAATGCATAATGTAGAACTTCATAACTTTGATAGTTCTTTCTACTCCTTATGCCATATGCTACCATGTCTCCTTTGCCAAGGTAGCTCTGACCCTTTGATCTCTTCTGGAGCCAACAACCCACACTTCTTCATCATCAACTCTCTGGGCTCCAAGGTTGCCCTTGGCAACTCAGGAGAGGAAGAGAGCATAACCTGTGAAAAGGAAGGCCCCTACGGGACTCAGATACAAGCTGCCTGTCCTGGAAACTGCTTACAGGTGGCCTTGCAGGAGAAGCGGCAGCTCTTCGGAACATTTGCACAAGCGGTGCCAGAAAGGACGCTCTCTCGCCAGGAACGCATCGCTTATAGACCGTAGAGACTGAGCTGTCCAAAGAGCCTAAGAGCATCAAAGGGCTTCTGTTGCTGGGCTGGCTGATCTCCCTGCAGTCAGAGGCTGGTGCGGGCGGGGCAAGGAATCTGCATCGCAAAGCCTGCGCCACTTTGGGATGCTGGAATCAGCATAGTCAAGCGGGGCTGGGCTGCCAGAGCAACGTGAGAAGGACGCAACAGCAACAGGGCAGGCGTGCGCCCTGCAAACCAACCCATGGACTGCTTGGAAGGGCGCGTGCCTACCCTGTTGCGTCCTCCTCGCATGGCTCTCCCCGAGAGGAAGAGAGGTCCTTAATGGGGCTGCAGTAGCGGAGGAAAGGGGGGGCGCCCTGGGCGGCACTGGGGCTGTAGGGCGCCCCAGCTGCCGCTTCCCTCCCAGCCACCCGCGCTGGCCGAAAAATGATAAATAGAAGTGGGGAGAAAGCATGGGCGTGGCCAGGATTTATGTTGGGGGGGGGGGAGAACCTCAGTTAGTTATTTTTCTTGATTTACTTGATTGAGGGGCAGGTGCCCGCCCCCGGAATCCAGTTCTGATTGGGACAGTGCCTTCCTTTGCTTGTCCTCCCCTTCGAGGCGGATTTAATCCGGATCAGCCTAACAGAGGGACTGGGCGACTTGCTGTCAGAAAAGCCCCTGCCCCTGCGGTGCGCGGCGTGCGAGAGGTGAGCTGAGCGTCTCCCCGGCCGGGCGGTGCCTGTTCCTCTCGCCTTGCCTTAGGTAAAGGTAAAGGGACCCCTGGCCATTAGGTCCAGTCGTGTCCGACTCTGGGGTTGCGGCGCTCATCTCGCTTTATTGGCCAAGAGCCGGCATACAGCTTCCAGGTCATGTGGCCAGCATGACTAAGCCGCTTCTGGCGAACCAGAGCAGCACACGGAAACGCCGTTTACCTTCCCGCCGGAGCGGTACCTATTTATCTACTTGCACTTTGACGTGCTTTCGAACTGCTAGGTGGGCAGGAGCTGGGATCGAGCAACGGGAGCTCACCCCATCGCAGGGATTCGAACCGCCGACCTTCTGATCAGCAAGCCCTAGGCTCTGTGGTTTAACCCACAGCGCCACCTGGGTCCCTTGCCTTACCTGCTTACTTGCCTTGCCTTACCTGCTGCGTTTTGCCCTCACCGTGGCTGCTCCTCCTTCCTTCCTGCTAGCCGCCAGGCCCCAGCTCCGTGCCCGCCGCCTCCTCCTCCTCCTCGTGTCGTCGGCTACAGCCTTTGACTACTTGGTGCTTGCGGAGGTACTGCTCGGGGCTCAGGTTCCTAGGGTTGCCACCTTTGTTTTGGGAAAATACAGGACGGGGCGCAGCGGGCCAGTTAGGGAGTGACTTCTATCTCATCCTTACTGAATGGCCCGACTGGAATTCGACGCACAAATGTAAATCTGAGCTTGGCTACCCACCCAGAGCTCAAATACATGACCTTTCAGCAGTTCCTTTCTTTCTCCGCCAGAGTGTGGTGTAACACATTAGCCCAGAAAAAAATTAGCCCAGAGTAATTTATCTGAGTTTGCATTTAAAGGCAAAATTTCATGATTTGCACTTTCTGAAACAACATGCAAACAGAAACACGCATGATAGCCTTTGCAATTTGCACTTCTCCAATTTTGCCGAGGCCGTTCTCTAGCCAAGTAAAACTAGGGCAAAGTGCCTATACAGTGGTACCTCAGGTTACATAAGCTTCAGGTTACATACGCTTCAGGTTAAGAACTCAGCTAACCCAGAAATAATGCTTCAGGTTAAGAACTTTGCTTCAGGATAAGAACAGAAATTGTGCTCTGGCGGCGCAGCGGGAGGCCCCATTAGCTAAAGTGGTTCTTCAGGTTAAGAACAGTTTCAGGTTAAGGAGGGACCTCCGGAACGAACTAAGTACGTAACCAGAGGTACCACTTTGAAGAAAATGGCATGCCAAAATGTGTTATATCATGGGAAATTGCTTTGCAGAAATGTTTATATCAGGTAAAAATTCCACGCATGTATATTAGAAGAAATTCACACTAAAATGCTGGTGAATTTTCATGAGGACTTTTTTTTTTCCTTTTCAAAGGAAAATGAAAAGAAAGCTTTGCAAACTGATATGGGAATCTGGAGAACTGAACTTTTTTTTTTTTTAAAAGAATTCCATTTATAAAAAGTTAGAGTGAGAAAGAAAGAAAAAAAGAGAAAAGTGAGAGAATGAAAAAGGGGGCAATACTGTTACATTACTATACATTAAAATATATAGATATGTATATCCTTATTATCTTAATACACATATAATTGTCAATAAACTAATATATTCTGTCTAAACTCATTCCAGATATCCTTGTATTTATCCAAAGAAAGTCTGCGTCTGTAAGCTGTCCATTCATATGTTGCCAATGCTGTCATGTTGTCAAACCATTGATTAAGGGGAATCATATCTCTATTCTTCCAGTTCATCAGTATCAGTCTTTTGGCCACCATTAGGGTGTGTAGGGGGGTCCTGCAGATACCATCCCATCAGGAGGTCTGTTCCATTTGATATAGGAATCAGGCCTTTAGTATGGTGGCACCTACCCCGTGGAACTCCCTCCCACTACATATATAACAGGCAGGCACCATCTCTGTTATCTTTCCTGCATCTATTCCAAACTTCCTCTTCCAGCAAGCCTTTTAAGTGGAGGTTTTTTTATCCCAGTCTGCATCTGCATTGGCACTCTTTTAACATATATATATGGAACTACAGTGGTACCTCAGGTTACATACGCTTCAGGTTACATACGCTTCAGGTTAAGAACTCCGCTAACCCAGAAATAATGCTTCAGGTTAAGAACTTTGCTTCAGGATGAGAACAGAAATCGTGCTCTGGAGGCGCAGCGGCAGCAGGAGGTCCCATTAGCTAAAGTGGTGCTTCAGGTTAAGAACGTTTTCAGGTTAAGAACGGACCTCCGGAACGAATTAAGTACTTAACCAGAGGTACCACTGTATATTCAAAGAGTTCCATTGTTGTGTGTCTGTGTGTGTGTGTGTGTGTGTGTAACTGTGTTTTGTTTTCTTTTTTTGTTTTTTTTACCCTTTTCTTGTTTCATGGTTGTAACTGTTTCATTTATTTCTATAATTGTATGTTTTATTGTTGTAACCCTCCCTGGGGCCCAAACGGTAAAGGATGGGTAAGGAATCTAATGAAACACAAAAATAATACATACTGTCAGACTTTGCCTGCTTAACACAGAGCTATACTGACAAAAACTGGAAGAAGGAGGGAGACCACATGCGTTACACATTGTTAAACCGCATGTCACAAGATGACAATAAACGCACACACTGCAGGCAGGAACTATCTCAAGCCCAATGCACTGAAAAAATATGTTTTAAGTTTTGATGAGAGTAATTGTGATAGTATGAAGAGAACACCATGTTCATTGTCCCTTGGAATTCGAACCTGAGAAGAAGCTGATCTTTTGCTTATTACAGCTGCTTGAAAAGATCTCACATAGGAGGGTTGAGAAAGAGCTTTGAGAGTTACTGCCAGTCAGAGTAAATGCCATGAAGCTACATCAGGGGTGAGGAAACATTGGCTGTCCATGTGTTGCTGGACTATCAGTGGCTGCTGGCCAAGTTGACTATGTTCCACCTCCACTGTCAGAGACTGAATAGCAGGTCCCAGACTGTCACTCTAACCACTACACTACCGCTGCCTCCTAGGGTACCTGGTCCTTCCCTAAAACATGTGGTGATGGCAAAGGGCAGCTTCCCCCAGACTGCTTATGGGCTTTTTGTACAGAAAAGGGAGGCAAGGGTTCATTTGGAAACTGTCCTTGCAAATCAACAAGGCCGGATTGATTTTTCCAGGGGTGAGAAGGAGTAGCCACTTCAGGTCAACATGGTCACTGGTGGAAAACCAGGCAGGAGCCATTAGCAAATCAAAGAGATCCACGCAGTTTGTACGCCAGGGTGTTCCAGGCCTATGCAGTAGTCTCAGGGCCCAGAGACCTCCTTTTGATCTGTCGGCTTTCGAACCCAGCGGCGCTGTGAATTCAAGCAGCTACGTGCTCCCACTGTTAATCTAAGCGAGGGCAGGTCCATCACGTCAGATGAGCTCACCACCTTCTCGGCATGCCAGCAACCTCGCCAAGCCCTCGCAGGAGGCACTCGGAACGCCTGGCTTCCTTTTGTCGTCGTCGTTGTTTTTCTGGGAACAATGCCGCGAGAGCGTTTGCTCCCTCTCAGTTGCAGAGACTATTGTGCTCACATTGGCAATAATCTCCTGCTGCTTTTAGCCCCTCTGGAAGCTGAACGCAAATGATGCAGACGATGGCTCATAGCTAACCCCCTCCTCCTCCTTGCCTCCCAGCATCCATGCACCTTTCAGATGGATTTGTGGGGAAATTAAGACTTGCAGAAGCAAAAGGATGGATGTTATCCACTGGGACCCAAGGGACACTCTCCATTTCAGAAGCTAATGAAAGGAAGGCAAGAGAAAAATCGGGGGCCGTTTGTGTGAATGCTGAGTCTTGGCCTTCTGTCGTGGATGCTTTAGTTGTGATTCCTGCATTGCACCTAGTGATACAGTTCCATTGTACTATGAGATGGTGCAGCGACGATCTCTGAACAGTTTTGCCCAGAGCGACGAGGAATGCATGTCACCATTGTTTTGAAATCTGTGTGGCAAGTGTAAATGATTAAAGCATTAGTGGTAAAGGTGAGTGTTAGAGCATGCAGAATGTCCCTGGTTCAGTCCCCAGTATCTCCAGGTACAGCTGGCAGGGACCCTGGTCAGTGGCGAAGCTGCATGCTCCGGCACCGGGGGTGGAGAGCAGGCAGAGGTGTGGCTGGCATACGTCCCGGGGGCATGGCGGGCGTCCAGGGGTCATGGCACGCCGCCTGTGGGGAGGCATGGCGCCCGGCACGGTGGGGGGTGCAGTGTGTATCGGGAGCAGCTGCAATGGTATCCCCCTCCCCGATGGTGCCGGGGGCAATGCGCTCCCCCGCCCCCCTGTTCCTCCGCCAATGGCCCTGGTCTGAAACCCTGGAGAGCCCCTGCCAGTATCTGTACCAGTGTAGACAGTACTAAGCCAGATGCTTCAATGGTCTGAGTCAGTATAAGGCAACTTATTTTGCCCCTCTGTGAAGTAGACAGGGTAGAGCAGGGGTCAGCAACCTTTTTCAGCTGTGGGCCAGTCCACCGCCCCTCAGACCATGTGGTGGGCTGGACTATATTTTTGGGGGGGGGTGAACGAATTCCTATGCCCCGAGAATTCCAAATAACCCCGAGATGCATTTTAAATAAAAGCACACATTCTACTGATGTAAAAACACCAGGCAGGCCCCACAAATAACCCAGAGATGCATTTTAAATAAAAGGACACATTCTACTCATGTAAAAACTCGCTGATTCCCGGTCCATCCATGGGCCGGATTTGAAGGCGATTGGGCCTCATCCGGCCCACGGGCCTTAAGTTGCCTACCCCTGAGGTAGAGCCTACAGCCATAAGCAATGGGCCAGAGGGCAGCTTGGGTCTGATCATAAGGTGTGCAAATAAGGAAGGTTAGTTATTTAAGCATGCCTATTTTCATCTGTGAGTTGCTGGGGGTTGGGATGCAAGAGCTACAGGAAACCAAAATAAACTGCAACGGTCTCGTCTCATGGTGTGCCGTTTTGACAGCTGGAGAGAACGAAGACGCTGATGAGATGGTGAGATGGATAGGCACCAAGCTGTGTCCCGAAATGCTGTTGCTGGCGGAAAGAAGATGCACCACTTTCAGGGTCCACAGGAGAAGAGATGTGACAAAACCATCATTCAGTACCAAGGACCAAAATCTCTTCCAGCTGTGCAGGCATGCAGCCACGTCCCTCACCCCCAGCAAACTTTCACAGCCTTCATTAAATAAATAAATAAATAATTATGACTTTCAGTTTCTTACATTTCAATCATTTTACAATCATTTTAACATTTCAAAACTAGACTTCCTTCCCCCTCTTTCTGTGGTTCCTTAAATTTATTTTTACATATTTTCTACATATCCAAATTAACTTAATTTTCCCATTTATTCATCTGCTTTCAATATATACTGTACTGTTATAAAACTGCAGGTTATTACAGCAATCCTGCCAATGTTCTTATCTGTTCACAGTTTGTAAATATTCAATAAACCATTTCCATTCTTTTATAAAAAAAGTTTGTTGTCTTGATTTCTCATTTTTCCGGTAAGTTTTGCCATTTCTACATAAGTTTTTGTATCCATTCTTCTTTTGTTGGGACTTCTTCTTCTTTACATTTTTGGGCAAGTAACATTCTTGCCGCTGTAGTCGCATACATGAATAAATTTCTATACAGTTTGGGTAGTTCTGTCCCTATAATTCCCAAAAGGAAAGCTTCTGGGGTTGTTGTTTTTACAAACGTTATTTTAAACCTCTTTTTCAATTCATTATATATCATTTCCCAGCCTTCAAAATGGGGCAGAAGTGTTGGTTGATGGATATCAACATAAATTTTTTATTACTTTATTGCATTTGTTTGTCACTTCTTACACAGCAAAGTTTCCAATTGACATACAATGTATTTAAAAGCAGGAAAAATCAATCCATACATTGTAATGAGAACACCCTTATACAAAACATATTTACATTAAAAACACACACACACACACACATACACACACACACAAAGCAGCCACCAGCACCGTCCAATAACAGCAGCAGAAAGGATTGGCAGCAAAACTAATAGCAAACAACTTCATCATAGTCCATCAAAAGCTGGGTGGGCGGGGCAGTGTTTACCTGGCACTGAAAATATGTCAAGGAAGGCACCAGGCAGACCTCACTGGGGAGAGTGTTTCACAAACGGAGAGCCACAACGAAAAAGACCCTCTGTTTATTTTTGTTCTTGTTTTCTCTTGCCCTCTTTTGCCACTCAACAGTTTTCCGGTTAGTTGCAATTATACAAAAGAATAGGAAGCTCCCTTATATTGGGTCATATCATTGGTTCATCTAGCTCCCTGCTGACAGAGAAAGCACTTGTTAGCTCAGTCGGTTAGAGGGTGGTGCTGATAATGCCAAGGTCACTGGTTTGATCCCAATATGGGCCATCTGCATATTCCTGCATTTCAGGGGGTTGGACTAGATGACCCTTGAGGTAGCTTCCAACTAGGATTCTACGACAGGCAATCAAAATGTGGTATCTGAGTGAGTATGGGTTTCTCATTTTTCCAATCTTTACAATCAAGTCCTCCACATTTCCATATCGGTTTGTGATTTTTTGAAAATGCAGTTTTGTCGATACGTGCGTTTATATGCACACTGTTAAATCTTTTTATATAAAAAAACTTGTGCAAATTCGTCAGCATTTTAGTGTGAATTTCTTCTAAAATGCACTTTTATATGCGTTTTTGCCTAATGTACACATTCTAGTAGAATAACACCCCCCCAAAAAAAACCAACATTTTTTTTTCATGTTATTTTCACCGGCATGTGCTATCTATATCCGCTTTACCCTAGTACATGTGTTTTGGGGGCAAATTACTTGACTGGAGCCCTGCGTTGCAAAAACTGGAGGCATGTGGATTTCGAAGGATGGCTGTGTTTTGGTACTCGGGTTCTTTCAGAAAGTGCAAATTAGGGAGGCTTGCTTTGAAATGCAAACTGAATCAAACTCCCCACCCCACCCCCATCCCTATGTGGGCACCTGCCTCCAAAGTCCTACCCTGACATCGCCACTCCAGAGAAAACCTGTCTGCGTGCCTCTGAGGCCTCCTCTCAACACTGATGGCCCTGATTGTGGCGGCAGATGTTTCAGAAAGATGGCAGAGAAGGAGACAGACAGTGACGAGCGTGATAAGAAAGACAGTTGGGGACTTGGTGCATTTTGCACGGCAGGAGAGCAAAAGAGAAGAGGGCTGCTGAAGAAGACTTCAGGAAGCTGGAGAGAACAGCCAACAGTTGGGTAACTAAGACCCAACCAATGTCTAAGGTATGAGATCCAAGGGTATGGGAAAGGATGGAAAGGGAGAGAAGAAAGGCCAATATGAGGCGTCTCGGTACTCAGAATGTGGATGCATAGCAGAGGGTAGTAGCTGGATCTAAGCCCATGCCTGGTTTCCCAGGCCAGACTTAACATAAGAATCTAGTAAATGGGTCAGATAGTCCACCAATTTGTCACAGGAGCCACCCAGATGCCTATGGGAAGCCGGGATGCAGGGCCTGAGTGCAACAGTCCTCTCCTTGCTTGCAATTCCCAGCGACTGGCATTCAGAAATATACTGCCTTCATCACGCAGAAGGTCCCAGCTTCAATCCCTGGCTTCTCCAGGTAGGACTGGAAGAGATTCCTTGTCTGAATTCCCAGAACGCTGCTGCCAGTCAGTGTATACTAGTCTGGATGGGACCTCTATAAGTCCCTGTAGAAATGGCATGGACTTGTTCCAGGCCATCTGGGCCTCTGTGAATCTCCCTTTTGATTTATAAGTGTGAAATAAATAAAAGCAACAACAACCTGTGAGTGTAAGTTGCTTTAAACTGTTTTTAACATTGTGTTTTAATTGCTGTAACCTGCCCTGGGACCTTAGGACAAAGGGTGAAGGCATATTACTATGACGGTCGTGGGAGAACATAGTAATAATGGCTAGTAGCCACTGATAGTCTTCTCCTCCATGAAATTGTCTAGCCATGGCCATCACAACATCTTCTGGAAGCGTGTGACTCAGGGGACTTGTGTGCCTGTGGCTCCAGGTTTCTTGGGGATGATGGGACTGTCAATTATCCACCTATCAGTTTAAATCAGTGTTTCCCAAACTTGGGTCTCCAGATTTTCTTGTCCTTTTTTGGACTACAGTTCCCATCATCCTTGACCACTGGTCCTGCAAGCTAGGGGTGATGGGAGTTGTAGTCCCAAAACAGCTGGAGACCCAAGTTTGGGAAGCACTGGTTTAAAGGGATAATATTGTGGACGATGCTGTGCTGAAAATTTCTGCTATGTTCCCCCACCTCCCGTCCAACTGTTCTCCAAACTTAACTCAGAAATTAAGTCAAATGTCAAGTTTCACACCTTAGATTCAAAATATGGACTTGGGAACTGGGATATCTCCATGAAAATCTGACACTAGTTTGAAATCTGCACACACACCCTTGCCTATTCATTCCAGTTCTGTGATACCGATATGGCATTTGTGTGGGCGTTTTGTTTTGTTTCAGGCCAAATAGAGAGAGAAAGAGAGAAGTGGCAAGTGAACCTGAGAAGGGATGGATCTTCTCCCCTTCTTTCAACCTGACAATGACACAGACTTTCCACCACCCACCAACAGTGGTGGGTTTGACTACAACTGGACAGAAGAATGGCTCCTAGACCCTCACTCTGATAATGCCCACATTTTGCCAGCAATGAGAATGTTTTCCTTGGCAATTTACACCATCACCTTGCTCTTGGGGGCCATGGGCAACGGCCTTGTGATCTTCCTCACCGGTTTCCACATGAAGAAGACCGTTACCACCATCTGGTATCTCAACTTGGCTGTGGCCGATTTCATCTTCGCCCTTTGCCTCTCTACCGAGATAGCTCACGTCGCTCTGGGTTATCGCTGGACTCTGGGGAGGCTGATGTGCAAACTCAACACCGTGGTTCCCCTCTTGAACATGTTTGCCAGCGTCTTCTTCTTAACAGCCATCAGTGCCGACCGCTACGCTGCTGTGGTCCACCCGGTTTGGGCCTTGAACCACCGCAGTCTCCAGCTTGCTTCCTTGGTGTCTGTGTTCATCTGGGTAGCAGCCTTGGCTCTCAGCATCCCGTACTTCAGCTTCCGCGACACAGAAGAGCTATTGGATGGCACTATACATTGCATCTACAGCTTCCATTTGCAGGATGAGGGCAGCCTAAGGACACACCGTCTCATGGTGCTTGCTGAATTCGCGCTCGGCTTCCTAATCCCCTTCGGCATCATTCTGGCCTGCTACTGTGCCATCATGATCAAGCTAAGAGGGAAGATCTTTGGCCAGTTTGGACGATCATTCAAGATCATAGTGGCAGTGGTCATGGCCTTCTTCTGCTGCTGGTTCCCCTACCACCTCTTCTCCATTCTCGAAACACTGGAAGACGATAGCCTTCAAATGCAAACCACCCTAGATATTGGCACCCCACTGGCTGAAGGCCTGGTCTGCCTCAACAGCTGCCTCAATCCCATTCTGTATGTCTTTGTCGGGTCCAGCTACAAAAAGACCAGCCGCCGATCCCTCTTCCTGGCCTTTAAAGGAGCTGTCAGCGACAAGTGGGCCTTCACACCTTCTTTCCCCAGCAACAGAACCTCCAGCTCTACTTCAGGAGTTGAGTCCTGCATGGTTTGAGACTTCCTTTTCGCAAGTTTATGTGTAGTCCATGTTCCTTACCCACCCACCCAAAAAACTTCTGCCTGGTTTTGCAAACTAAATAAATTAGGGGAAGGGGTGCTTCCAGAAGACCTGTTTCTTGAGCATTCATCCTGATCTGCTTGCAGGAAGATATGGCAACATTGGCTACGGAATGAGCATTCATTCCCATTTGTCTGCGAAGAGGTGAAATGATGTTGCGTCAAGGCAAGTGTTACCCCGCCACACTTTGCAGGGTGTCTCCCCAGCGCTTTCCTTATCACAAAAAGTCTGAACTTTTGGGGATAGGGGGTTGTTGATTGCACAATTTGAATTTGCCAGTTTGTGATTGACTCCATGGGCGTAGCCAAGGGGGGACAGGGGGCAGCTGCCCCCCCAATCAAATAAAACAATAGAAATACTTAACTAACTGACCAAGCACATTGGTTCTGTCCCCACTAACAAAAGTCCTGCCCCCCCCCCCAAAAAAAATCCTGGCTACGCCCATGATTGACTCCCAGAGTGTTGTCATTTTCAGGTGGAAACGCCATGTGCAACTTGACAGATATCTCTGTTAGACTCCAGAAAGGGCCTTTTTGGCAAGTTGCACCCAGATTCGGGAACTCCCTCCCATAGCACCCTCTCAGCCAGCCAGCCAAGTCTTCCACCTGTGAGGTTAGCTTGTTTTATTCTGTTTTGACTCTGCTGCAACTGGCTTTTAGTTATCATTTGCTGCCTTTTCAAAATAAATCCTTATTTCCTTCTTGCAATATTCATGTTATATGGTTTTATTTGTGGTTCTGCAGCTGTCAGCCGTCCTGAGTATTAAGTGTGGAAAGGCACGATGTACAGTAAATATTTGTAATTAATCAATGAATGTCTTTTACAAATGCTGTTCCCATTGCCAGATTTATGTATAAGCTAAACAAGCTATAGCTTAGGGCCCCTAAAAAATGTAAAGGGGAAAAAACTGGATGTACATTTCCAAAATATAAGATAAAAAACAAATAAAATAAAACCTACATACAACAACAGTGTTTTGTGTTGTGTAGGCTCCTATGATGTAAGCCTGCTAGCCTGTTCCCTAAAATATCACTGGTTTGCTCATTTCTATATCAATTACTGGTACTTTGATAAAATACATATTTGTTATGTGCAAATGGCTTTAGATACCTATTAGGTCCATAAATTACCATATAGCATATATTCAACACAAAAAACAGCGACAATTTGTTGTTGACAAAGGACAGCTGGACATATAAAGGGCCCCATTACCTTCAGTAGCTTAGGGCCTCATCAAACCTATATCCGGCCCTGGCTGTTCCACTTCTGCTAGCTGGGTGAAGCAGCAAAGGGCCACAGCAACCTGAGGGCCACATTCCCTCTCAGGCAACCTCCAAGAGGCCACATCTCAGTGGTGGGCATAGCAATGAATACAAATGTTGCCTCTGTACTGAAGTAAGCAGGGGTATTCTGATAAACAACAGACGAATAGAGTTCAAGGAAAATCACCTTTATTTCATTACTGCAGTAATGGTCCCCAGTCCAGGCGGACTGAGGCAAAGTATGCAGCTTTTATACATTTCGAAAGGTATGCCCACATGATACAAGAGCACTTAGATCCATCTCTCTTAGGATACCAGATGAGCAGCAGGTCAAGATGGTCGTTACAGCATGAGCGCCAGTTTCTCACATGGCTTCCATCATTCCTTTAGATCTTTTTCCAAGAGACAACATACTTCCCTAGTTGGGCATCTTCCCAGATTTCTTGGGTCCTACTGACCTGACTCTGACCCAGCATGCGAGGTTGTCTAGCTTACGCTTAGCAGGGGAGCACATAGGAATAGGAATAGGAATAATTTATTGGCCAAGTACATTTTCCAACATACTTGGAATTTTGCTTCGGCTACATTGCAATGTAAACATACCTTATACAAACACTGTTCCACTCACAATACAATGACACAACAAAGAAACCCCACCCATAATTGGCCTCCCCTTCCGCTACACAACTGCGAATTTAACAATTTAATGGCAGAAGGGAAAAGACTGTTTCTGTGCCTGGCTGTTTTTGTGTATAAAGTCCTGTAGCGACGTCCAGATGGAAGTAAATCAAACAGATAATGACCGGGATGCAAAGTATCTGCGACAATTCCCTCTGCTCTCTTCCTAACTCAGGTAGCATAGAGTGTCTCTATTGAAGGCAAGCTAGCACCAATTACATCAGGCCCTTGCCAAGATTCTTGCCTGTTCAACTGGTCAGGTGGGCTTAGTTTACTCACACTTCATTCCTCACATGTTTCTAGCCTGGGTCTGCATTACCTTTGCATAAACCTTTTACCTTAAAGTGAACTGTAAGCTACATCAGAGGGAATGTCTCTCTTTTTACATCCTTTTATTTTTACAGGCTTGGGGATCATTTGCAAACTTGGTTATTTTCTACTCAAATTGGTGATTTAAAATAAATTCTGATCAACACTTCCTACATTAAAGGTAAAGGTAACGGGACCCCTGACCCTTAGGTCCAGTCGTGTCCGACTGGGGTTGCAGCACTTACCTCGCGTTAATGGCCGAGGGAGCTGGCATACAGCTTCCGGGTCATGTGGCCAGCATGACAAAGCCGCTTCTGGCGAACCAGAGCAGTGCACGGAAACGCCGTTTACCTTCCCGCCGGAGCGGTACCTATTTATCTACTTGCACTTTGACGTGCTTTCGAACTGCTAGGTTGGCAGGAGCTGGGACCGAGCAACGGGAGCTCACCCCGTCGCAGGGATTCGAACCGCCGACCTTGTGATCAGCAAGCCCTAGGCTCTGTGGTTTAACCCACAGCGCCACCTGGGTCCCTTTTGCTTCCTACATTACAGCACACCAATTTCCACAGACATTCACATGTTCCACTCCGTCCTTTAGCCAAGCAAGAGGCACCATCAGAGTTTAAGGGCACATTCCAGCCAGGCAAAAAAACATTCAAGGAAGGTGCACAGTGAGGCCAAGGAGGAATGTGTCCAGGGTGAGTCCCAAGGGCCAGGCAGAGGGTTTCCTGAGTCCAGTGCTTTTTTTCCTTTAAAAAAAATGTTTGGGGGTACTCTCATTTTCCTACTCATATTGAAATACTGCCCCTCAATGAGGCTAAATTTAGATTCACAAAGTGCTTAGGGTATGCGTACCCCTGTGTCCCCCCAGAAAAAAAGCACTGCCTGACCCTGAGCTGTTGATGACCCCTGGAAGCATCTTCTAACTTGACTTCCACTATGCCTCTGTCAGAGGCACTTCCAAACCTACACCGGATGCCCTGGGTCCCTGTGGCCCTTGTCCTTTGCTCCAGCGCCATTGAGCCGCTAGACACATGGAACTGAGATCAGAGCCCAGATTCTTTGTGACGGAGACAGCAACATCCATCAATGGACCCTTGGCATGGTGACATCAGTGCTCCGCCACTGCGCTTCCCCTGCTGCATGCTTTTACCTGGGTTAACGGTCGTTGAGCTGCAATATTCCATCTTGCTTGCCTGGATAGAGGTTGGAAAGGTCAGTGGGTGTAAAAAAACTTTTGTGTAGCTGAAATGCACGTCCATTGCTCCACCCGATTTTTGCCTCTGGCCCCACCCCCCACTGGCATGTGCCACCCGAAGGTTGCCCATGGTGGAATTTGGCCCTCGGATTCACAGTGTTTCCCCCTTCCTGGTTTAGACTTTGAGAAGTCTCTATGAACTTATTGCTGCTGCAAACTCAGATGCAGAAGCCATAAGATGCTGAGTGTAAAATGTCCCAAGGCAATCTTAGAACTTGAAATTGGCAGATCCTTCCCGCCATCTGTACATGTGTTATGTATTAAGTTTAGCTGCAGTACCCATTCTGGCCACCGTGGCTGCAGTTCTCACTCTGCCCACTGTGGCGGCAGTTCTCACTCAGGTCCCCTCATGCAAATGAAGGATTGAGAGTGCCGTTCGCGGATTGGGCAGAGTGAGGGAGTTTGCTGCTGTTGCAAGTTACTGAGTTCTATATAAGCAGGCTGGCTGAGCCCTTCAGTTCAGTTCTGTTCCAGCCTGTGAATAAAGAGAGCTGTTGAAGATTCACTCCGGTTGTCTGCTTTGTCCACCCACTATTTAACAACATGCATCCCCATGTGGGTGGGGAAGGATAGAGGGCACAGTGGGATCCCACTCCTGGCTGTCATGCGCTCATGTGAATGCCTACCAGGGCAGTTGGGGCCCTGGGAAACTAGCCTACTCTTCCTAAGTTCCCAAAGTCTATGTGCATGCAGCTGTGGGCTGACAGGCTTTGTTCAGGCATTCAGATGAGCAGGTGGAAGTTGGTGTCGGGCTAGTGGGCCTGATCCAACTTTTCCACCACCATGCACCTGCAATGCAAACATGCTCCAAGGGAGCATGGGAAAGGCTCCAAGGCGTTAACACCAGCAGGATTTCTTCACCCACTCCTTAACCTTCATTTGCCTCCCTCTTTCCCTCATCAACTCAATGCCACCTCCTTTCCGCTCAGGATAATTGATCTTTGAGTTTCAGGGTTCTGGCGATGTTCCTGGACTCCGACTCCCATCAGTCCCAAGGCAGCAAAGCCACTGGTCAAGGATGATGGGCATTGTAGTTCAGTAACATCTGGAAGGTGCTCACTGGAAGGACAGATCCTGAAGCTGAGGCTCCAATACTTTGGCCACCTCATGAGAAGAGAAGACTCCCTGGAAAAGACCCTGATGTTGGGAAAGACTGAGGGCACAAGGAGAAGGGGACGACAGAGGGCAAGATGGTTGGACAGTGTTCTCGAAGCTACCAACATGAGTTTGATCAAACTGCAGGAGGCAGTGGAAGACAGGAGTGCCTGGCGTGCTCTGGTCCATGGGGTCACGAAGAGTCGGACATGACTAAACCACTAAACAACAACATCATCATCATCTGGAAGGCCACAGGTTCCCCATCCCTGCTTTTTTATATCCCCATTTTCTCCAGCGTGGGTTGATAAGGATCCACTGAAGGGGGAATGTTTGAAAACTAGGACCCCCAAGGACATCTGCCTTTCGGGCTGGCAACATACAAAGCAAATTCAAAACCAACAACAAAAACATCAAAGCAAATATTTTTATTTAGATACAGGGATACAAGGTCAATGCAGAGTTAAGACGGTCTTGTTTTGTTAAATGGCTGTCCATAAAGCTTTTACAAAAAGAGTGATATCAATTAAAAAACACACCCTAGAATAAAAATCCACATAGCATACCATGAAACATCAGGTCACAAAAGAATGATATATGCATTTACAGTGCTATTTTTCTAGAAAAAGAGGTGCAGGAACTCACCATGAAAGCCTCCCTGGTTCTCTTATAATGGCAATGGCACCCATCTGAGAGGTGCCAGAACTGAGTTCCTGTGAGTTCTGGCTGGAGGGGGGGAACGTATGCACATACTGTAGATCTGCCTTCACCCAGCTGGCTGCTTCCAGATGATTTGGACTACAACTTCCCCAGCTCCAGCCAAGACTATAAACAGTGCAGGGTAGATTCTAAATGGATGCATTTCACAATCTTGCCCTGGAGGGTGGGGTTTGGAAGCAGAAGGTTTCATGCACCCTGGGAGTCTAACTCTATTGAAGATCTGGTCTTGTTGGTCACCAAGCTCTGGCTGCTGTCCTCAGCAAAGGCACTCTCAAATGCAGAGAAGAGTGAGTATCTCAGCCTCTCCTTAAAATCATGCCCCATGAAGGCATACAAGATGGGGTTGAGGCAGCTGTTGACGAAAGCCAAGCTGGTTGTCAGCGGAACGCCGATGATGAACACCAAACCTGGATATTCTTGTGCTTTCAGCTCAATGAAAGAGAAGATATGATAGGGAAGCCAACAGACAAAAAAGGCCACAATCACTGCTGTGATGACCTTGAAGGGCTTGTTTGATTGGCTCAACTGGTTCCTCCTCAGTTTCAGAACAATCAACCCGTAGCAAATGACGATGCCGTTGAAGGGGATGAAGAAGCCAAAGATGAACCGGCTGATGGTCATTGCATGATGCTGCTGAGGGCTACCATATTTGCTGTAGCAGTTGATCTTCTTTGGATCATGGTAATCTGGGGCTGTATTCCTGAAATAGAGGTTTGGAGAACTCAGCACCAATGCCAAGATCCAAACACCCAAGACCACAAAGGAAGCCAGCCGGGGGGTCCGATGATTCTGAGCCCACACAGGCCAGAACACAGAAATGAACCGGTCGATGCTGATGATTGTGAGGAGGTAGACACTGGCATAGAGGTTGAGGAAGGCAAGGGTAGTGTTCATCTTGCATATTGCCAGGCCAAAGGGCCAATGAAAGTCCAGGGCTATGTAGACAACACTCAGGGGAAGGAAGAAAGTGAAGGCAAAGTCAGCAATGGCCAAGTTGAGGAACCAGACAGTGTTGACTGTCCTCTTCATACGGAAGCCGGCAATGAATATAACCAGCCCATTACCAATGACCCCCAACAGGAAGGCAAGGCTGTAAATTATCATAGGGACAATGTTCAACCCTTTTCGCAAGGTATTTCCAAACATATATGCTTCCTCGTCGTATTCATACTCATAGGGAAGACCTGTGGGGTCTGGATAAGAATTATCAATGGGAAGGTTTGTCAGTGCAGTTGTGTTCTTCATTCTTTTTGACTGGGAGTCTCCTTTACTGCCGTCTTCTCCCTTTTCTTGGCTGAAACAAAGCAAGAACATGAGGTCCGATGTGTAGGAGAAGGTCCAGCATGCTATTCACCACAGCAACCCAACCAAACACCTCTGGAGGCCCACAGGCAGGACAGAGATGACCTATACAACACCCTTGTCCCCAGCATGTGGTATTCAGAAATATCCTGGCATAGGTTACCACGGAAAGGCAGAATACAAATAAATGTTGATGACGACCTGGAAATGAGAATTCCCAGGTTTTCTCCCCCATGCCACAAGCCTTTTAAAAAGTCAAGACCAAACACTCACCCTTCAGCTCTCAGCCTGTCCTCTCCCCTCTGAACGTCGATTGCTGCAGACCTGTGCCTGGAAGGTGGGGAATGAGCTGTTATTATGGAGTGAAGGCTGCCAAGGAGATGCTCTGCATTTCATTAGCCCACACGGGGGGGGGGGGAAGGTTAGCTCTTTGTCAGAGGCGTAGCAAGCCCAGGTGGTACCCGGGGCGGAATTTTTTTTGTCACCCCCCACCACTTTAATTTTTTTTAAAAATTTAAAAATTAAAAAGTGTCACCCCCCTCTGATGGTGCCACTTTGCGAGGTGTGGGGGTTTTGTGTGTGTGTGTCTATTATCTCTTTTTCCCCCAATAAAGTTAAAATAAAAAAAAATAAAAAAAATAATAATGTAAAAATATAAAAAAAATAAAAATAAAAAGTGTCACCCCCGCTCTGATGGTGCCACTTCGTGAGGTGTAGGGGGTTGTGTGTGTGTGTCTATTATCTCTTTTTTCCAATGAAGTTAAAATTTAAAAAAAAATTTAAAAAAATTATTTAAAAAGTGTCACCCCCCTCTAGGGTGGAACCCGGGACGACCCGCCCCACCTTGCTACGCCCCTGCTCTTTGTCACTCTTGGCCCAGGGAAAACAAAAGCAGTAGCACAGTTAAGAAACCTTTGGGGAGCCAGGAGCCATTTGCTCACAATGATGGCAGCTGCCGAGTTCTCTGCCACAGTTCCTCTGCCTCTTAACGGCACAGGAACATTTTTTTTAATAAAAAAAAGAAGAAGGCTTTCCCCTGCAGGCTTCAGCTGTTGAATTTCTACCTGCTGTGCAGTTGTCAAAGGACCAGAGTCCCAGCGGGAAGCAGAAGTGGTTACTAGCGGGTAAAACGGCACCCACAGACAGCATCTTGGCGACCTCTGGACTAGAGGCTCACAGGAGCCCGAAAGAAATGCACACAAACGTGCACCCCCTGCATGTTTGCAGCATGCCTCGGGCAGCACAATTGACTGGCCTGGGCTCCCTTGCCTCAGGCACTGCTAAGGAGCCTTACTCCTGGAACATATGAAGTAACAAGACAGAAAAGAGAAAATGTCCCTGATCATGTGAAGAAAACCTGCCCGGCTTCACCACAGAGTGAGAACAGTCCTGTTCGCCGACCCAGCAAGCAAGACAGAGCATCAGTGTGCACCATAAGTCATGCTCTCAAGGGGTGGAGGCATTTACGGTCCAGTATACCTGAAGGAGCGTCTCCACCCCCATCGTTCAGCCCGGACACTGAGGTCCAGTGCCGAGGGCTTTCTGCCGGTTCCCTCACTACGAGAAGCCAAGTTACAGGGAACCAGGCAGAAGGCCTTCTCGGTAGTGGCACCCGCCCTGTGGAACGCCCTCCCTTCATGTCAAAGAGAACAACAACTACCAGTCCTTTAGAAGACATCTGAAGGCAGCCCTGTTTAGGGAGGCTTTTAATGTTTAATAGATTGTTGTATTTTAATGTTCTGTTGAAAGCCGCCCAGAGTGGCTGGGGAAACCCAGCCAGATGGGCGGGGTATAAATAATAAATTATTATTATTATTATTATTTAGTGATATAGCCTCTATGACCACCTACTCAGTCCCCATCCCCTGTTCCACAGAATATGCACTTGCTTAGCCAAACAGATGGGAAAGGGAGTGAAGAAGAAACTTCTCCATTCTCCCTTCCTTGTGCGCATTCAGTGTTGGCCAGGGGTTGGCACTGTTGGGCAGCGGCCAGGGGTCCCACCACGGCAGCTCCTGCTCCTCATTGCTATCACTGCCTGTTCAGCAACCCTCTTCGATCTTGCAAGCAGTGATAAGGGCAAGAAGATGGAGCAATATCTCCATCTGGGCAGATGTGCAGACTGGGCTGGGATGGAGAGGGCAAGCAGTGCCTTGGACAGGAGCAAGGCCAGATTTAGACCTTTAGAGACCCTAAGCGCTTAAAAGATTTTGTTGCTTCCATAAATGCCTAATTCGAAATATAAACAATAATAAACTGTAAAATAAAATTTTATCTTTCAAAATGAAACAAACGCTAAAATAAGGTTTCTTTTTGTATACTTCCACTTCATTTCACGACATGAACAAATTAATTACTAGCTTACTGATGAATCTCGTGCTTTAGTGCTTTAATTAATAGAGACGGATTTTTTTCTCGGAATTTGTAAACTGAAAAGCGGAGTTGCTGGCCCATAGAAAAACCAACAACGGAAAATTTCATACCCTCCAACATTTCTCCGATGAAAATAGGGACATCCCATTCCATAATGATCATTTTACTATTTATACCCTACATATCTTACTGGGTTGCCCCAGCCACTCTGGGCAACTTCCAACATATATAAAAACATAATAAAACATTAAACTTTTTTAAAAACAAAAAACAAAAAAAAACAACCCTAACTTATACAGAACTGCCTTCAGATGGCTCGGGGGTCAGATAACTCCATACCCTCCAACATTTCTCCAATGAAAATAGGGACATCCTAAGGAAAAGCGGGACATTCCGGGATCAAATCAGAAACTGGGACGGCTTCTCTAAATCAGGGATATCCTTGGAGAATAGGGACACTTGGAGGGTCTGAAATTTCTGTGGTGGCCCCCTTCCCTTGATGCCCTAAAGCACGGGCTTATTTTGCTTAATGGTTAATCCAGCTCTGGACAAGAGACCTCAAAGCCCCTTCAAGACCTGAATCCAGCATTGCATAGATTATGCCAACGGTGGGGAATGTCAGGCCTTGGAGCCCAAAGTCAACCCTCTAAGCCTATCCATCTGCGCCTCAGCCCTCTCCCCAGGCCTGGCTTCAGGCTCCTAGGGTTTCTGCCCGACTGGAATTTGGCCTTGAACTCTGACCACACGCCTCGCTCCTCCAGAGTGGAGGATGGAGAGTGGGGTTTGAGCGTGTGCCAAAACTAAAGGTAACATTTATCGATCTGCCCACGTTTGTCTCCGGACCCACCCCAATTATTATTCTTATTTAATTTATTAAAAATTAAAAATTACTAATTTTTTTTTAAAAAAACCAATACAACACAACAGCAGATCAGAGCAAAAGTTTCTACATTCTCTCTTCCTCTTTGGAGTTCAAGAGGAACTGCCACACTGTGGCAACTTCCTGTCAGTCAGGAGTCTGTTACCTTGATCTGAGACAAGACCAACATTTCTCAGGTGAAAATAGGGACATTTTATTCTACACCAGGAAGCTTCTCCTGCATTTGATTTCGCCACACACATGTATGTCATATCTGCGTGCCATCTACATGTATGTCATACACATCTGTCACCTTGAGCTAATGGCAACATCTCCGCCTCACGGGAAGCTGCCTCACGGGATTGTTGTAAAGAAAAGAAAAAGTGTGGTGGAAGGGATTGTGTGTGACACCTTCCACAGATAAATGGAATGAAACAAAACTTTAGCTGTAAGCTGCCTTGAGTCCCTGTCAGGGGGGGAAAGGTGAGTGATAATAAATTAATAATAATAATAATAATAGGAGACATTGTGAGAATGATCAAGAACCTACCAGAGAGTAAATCCTATTGAACTCAGTGGGATTGCAGTGTAAGGCTGCACAGTCTTTACCCAGTTACCTGGGAGTAAGCTCCATTCAATACAGTGTGACTTACTTTTCGATAGACAGTGCAAGGCTCCATTTACAATGAAGAAGAAGAAGAGAAGAAGAGTTTGGATTTGATATCCCGCTTTATCACTACCCTAGGGAGTCTCAAAGCGGCTAACATTCTCCTTTCCCTTCCTCCCCCACAACAAACACTCGGTGAGGTGAGTGGGGCTGTGAGACTTTAAAGAAGTGTGACTAGCCCAAGGTCACCCAGCAGCTGCATGTGGAGAAGCGAACCCGGTTCCCTAGATTACAAGTCTACCGCTCTTAACCACTACACCACACTGGCTCTCCAATGAGGGAACAAATACTCCACACATTTCCTTTCAACATTGCAATGAAAGAACTGAAAGTGTATTGGCTACAGTTTCCTTCAAAATTATAAGAAGAGGTTCGTATGCCACCTTCACCGCTTCCTTTCTTTGTTTGTGCAGGCATTTTACTTTCAGTATAAACATAACTCCGTTTTCCACCTGCACACACACAGCAAAGTCTCCTGTTTCCAAAAAGGACAGGAGGTGGTTGGGTTTTTCTGGAGGGGGGTGTCTGAACTCTCTACCACTTTTTATCAAGATGAGGAGGGGAGGAAAAATGAAAAGTGGGACATTCCAGGATCAAATCAGAAACCAGGATGGCTTCTGTAATTCCGGGGCTGTCCCTGGAAAAGCAGGACACTTGGAGGGTATGCAAGCAGGGGCAAACCACTCACCATGTAGACCTGTTAGCATTTTCTTCCCAGTACCTTTTAGCTGGCAACCAGGGCAGTATTTCTCCACCTGGACATGCAGCGACTGATGATTCTGTTCATCATGCAGTTACCACAGGTACAAAGCCTGAGACCAGTTGCACACGTTTAAAGCACTACAACAGCACTTTTTAAGTGCCCACGTAATTCTGGGAACTGTGGTCTGTTGAGGGTGCCGAGAGGCGTCAGGAGACCCCTATCCCCCCTCCCACCGCTACCATTATTCCCAGAGTTCCCTGGGAAGAGGGATTGATTGTTAAACCACTGTGGGAATGGCAGCTGTGCGGATATGACCGTGTTATCCTGCTCCGATAATGGTTCTGTACACATGCACAGAGAGAGATTTTATCCTCACAACAATCCTGCAAAGTAGAGCAGGCTGAGCAATAACAATTGCCCCAGGCCTGCCCAGTGAGCTTCGTGTGGCAGAGGGAAACTTGAACCTGGGTCTCTCTGGTCCTAGGCTAACATTCTGCCCATCGTGACATCCTGCTGCCTGCTTTGTTTCCTCTTCTCTTTCTTTCAAAGCTGCAGTAATCAGTAGGAGGGGTGGGGAGCTCTCTAGCTTGGTGGTAGAGCATCTGCTTTGCATGCAGAAGGTCCCAGGTTCAATCCCCAGCATCTCCAGGTAGGGTTGGGAGTAACTTCTACCTGAACCCATGGAGAGCCACTGCCAGTCTGACAATCCTGAGCGAAATGGTCTGATACAATATGAGGCAGCTTGCTGTGCTCCTAATTCCAACCTGCAAGAACAGGGGCAGGAAAAGGCAAATTCCAAAAGACAGAAAGCAGCAATTTCTTTTAGGAGATAGATAGATAGATAGATAGATAGATAGATAGATAGATAGATAGATGATAGATAGATAGATAGATAGATAGATAGATAGATAGATAGAGATAGATAGATAGATAGATAGATAGATAGATAGATAGATAGATAGATAGAAGAAGAGTTTGGATTTGATATCCCGCTTTATCACTACCCTCAAAGCGGCTCACATTCTCCTTTCCCTTCCTCCCCCACAACAAACACTCTGTGAGGTGAGTGGGGCTGAGAGACTTCAAAGAAGTGTGACTAGCCCAAAGTCACCCAGCAGCTGCATGTGGAGGAGCGGAGACACAAACCCGGTTCACCAGATTACAAGTCTACTGCTCTTAACCACTACACCACACTGGCTCACAGCCAGATAGATAGATAGATAGATAGATAGATAGATAGATAGATAGATAGATAGATAGATAGTCTGCCACAGGACTGTAAAAAGCACAGAGCTTCCACCAAGGAGGAAAAGTATCCCCTGTTCCTCCCAATCAAGCTGGCACTTACCTTAAAGAGAATGAAAATCTCCTGTGCTGCTGCTGCCTCCAACGCAAGGAGAATTTCTAAATGCAAAGAAGAAAGCAGAAGTGGGAGGATATGTAGATATGAAAAGTGGGGTGTGTCTTTGCGACACAATCCCCTTTTACCCCATGAGTGGTTCCTTTAGGAGTTGCAGAACGGGGCGGCGGGGAGAGTCCATCCATCCATTCTCCTCCACCTCAACAGTTTAAAGTGGAAGGCTGTGATGGCCACCAACTCGGATGGCTTTAAAAGAGGATAGGACAAACTCATGATAGAGAAGGCTATCAGTGGCCAGGAATGCCTGGTGCTGGCAACTGCAGGAGTGGAGAGTGTCCTGCTGGCTGTGGCTCTGCAGTAAAGCAGTAGCTATGCATGCAGAAGGTCCCTGGTCGGATACCCAGCATATTCAGGTAGGGCTGTGAATGCCCCTTGCTTGAAACTGTAGCAACCTACTGCCAGCCCGTGGTATTTCTTAATTCCAGTGGCTCCGTCAATATGCATGGCACACAGAGAGAGAATGAGATCAACCCCTAGCTTGAGAAGCTATTAAAAAGAAAGAAGACCTGCAAAAAAATGTCACAGAATCGAGTGCTCTGGTGCATCGTTCTTGCCAGCCGGCCATGCCCTCCTCGGATTACTCCATTCCATTCCATCCCTTTCCCTCTCTCGCCGTTCCGTGGCCACTAAGCATGCTCAGCCTTCTGGGGCTGTTTCGGGAAAGGGACTTGGCTTTTTTCTTCTTCTCTTCCTAAGAAAGAAAAGAAAAACTTCTGCCAACCTTGCGATTCTCCCCACGCGATGATACCTCCCCCTTGTACTTCAGTAGTTTTCACTACCTGCCCATCCTAACTCCTGAGTTTACCATTTGCTTTTTTAAATAATTAAATCTTCCATATGATTACATAACTCCATTCTTATATATACATTTTCTTCTTGACTTCCTGACCCTCTGTTCCTGATGTTTTTCTCTTATTATTATCCCTCATTAATAGCTGCATTAAAATACATCCGCATTTATTTTCTAAGCCCCGCAAAATCCACTCTCTACTTTCTTCCAGTGCTCATATCTCAAATCCTGCATGTGATTTCACATAAGAATGATAATTCGGTAGGCGGTCCACCAATGGCTTCCATTCTTTGGCATGGGACATGACACACACAGGGTGGTCTCATTCAAATGTGGGGGGGGGGGACCTTTTTACCCTGAGGGCTACACTTTCTTCTGAGCCATTTTTGTTTTGGTGAGGGAGGGCAGGCACATGCCAGTGGTGGTTGAGCCTAGAGGCAAACATGGGTAGACCTCCCAATGTGAATTCAACCTTGGTAAAGGTAAAGGTAAAGGGACCCCTGACCGTTAGGTTCAGTCACGGGCGACTCTGGGGTTGCGGCGCTCATCTCGCTTTACTGGCCGAGGAAGCCGGCGTACAGCTTCCGGGTCATGTGCCAGCATGACTAAGCCACTTCTGGCGAACCAGAGCAGTGCACGGAAATGCCATTTACCGTATTTTTCACTCCATAAGACGCAATTTTTTCCTCCTAAAAAGTAAGGGGAAATGTCTGTGCGTCTTATGGAGTGGATGTGTGGTCCCTGGAGCTGAACTGCCCAGGGGCAAAAGCAGATCGTGCTTTTTTAAAAAAAGAGAGAGAGAGAGAGAGAGAGAGAGAGAGAGAGAAGGGGGTGTTGAAAGGAAGCCCGCTGAGCAGCTGCTCAGCAAATGATCGGGGAGAGAGATAAGGGAGAGAGATTCCAGCCCCGCCTCCTTGCAGAGGGAGGCTGTTTCCTCAGCGACATGTGACTGGCTGATTAGATTATCTGTCTGGAAACTGTAGAAATGGCTTCCTGAAGCTGCAGAACTGTGAGTTAAACCCCATAAAACAGGGTTTTTTCCCTTTGCAAAGTAAGCTCAACAACTTTGAGCTGATCCTCAAAAAATTGGGGCTTTTCCCCTCTAAAAACTAGGTGTGTCCTATGGTCAGGTGCGTCTTATAGAGCGAAAAATATGGTACCTTCCTGCTGCAGCGGTACCTATTTATCTACTTGCACTTTGACGTGCTTTCGAACTGCTAGGTTGGCAGGAGCAGGGACCGAGCAACGGGAGCTCACCCCGTCGCGGGGATTCGAACCGCCGACCTTCTGATTGGCAAGCCGATCAGATGGTATAGACCACAGTGCCACCCGCGTCCCTTAGTCTGCTCCATTATTGTCCCTTAACAGCTGCTTGATCAGCAGAAACCAGCAAGTCAAGCTTTTCATATGACAGAGAGAAACAGGATAACCTGATAATGCTTTTGGAATAAGCTGCTGTCCTTAAAGGTGCAGTAGCAGAAATTTACAAACCCGTCACGGGGATTCGAACCGCCAACCTTCTGATCGACAAGCCCTAGGCTCTGTGGTTTAACCCACAGCGCCACCCGCATTAACCTTTGTACAGTAGGCTTGTTTCGACACACTCATACTCCTCTCACTGTGTCCTCTAGCCACACAAGCAAGAGGCATCATCAGAGCTCAAGAACTCATTCCAGCCAGGCAAAAAAGTTCAAGGAGGATGCAGAGCTCTGCTGGGAAAGGGTCTGGTTTGGGGAAAGCAGGTGTGCCTTAGAGAAAATCCCAAGGGCCAGGCAGAGAAGGCTGCAGGGCCACATTTCTCCATGGGGCCTGAGGTTAACCCTACTTGCTGTAGAGGGTTGTCATTGAGGGAAGTGAAAATGATGTCAATTGTCCACCAAGGCTGGTCTTGCCGATGTCAGCAAGAAAAGGAAAGGAAATTTACAGAAAGCTTATGTGTTGCATGGGGAAGAGCTGAAGAAACAGCAGGCAAAAATAAAAAATAAAAATGTTGCAATCCGTTTTATAAGGCTGTCTTACGTCAATGATATTACTAACACATGCAAATTGACTTTCCCCTTTATCTCAAGGCCTTTATATTGTGCAACAGGGACGGGCAGAAAGTAGATTGACTGGTAGGTAACTGGGGGTGGCTTTCAGTAGATCAGAAAGGCTTTCTGACTCACAAGGCCCCTCCAGAAGTCCTTTTTACAGCACGCTGTTATTATGTGTGCTCATGGTGCTATCAAGGTGGTGACTTGCAATCCCGTTTGTTTCTTCTTGCAAAAGTCTTGGGCTGGTCACACTGCTCCACTTCCAAGCAGTGCATATCAATCTGCCCCCAGAGGCTGAGGATAATCTGGGAGATTCCTGACTGTTTGGCCAGTCATATTCAGTGGATATATCCCAGCTTAGTTGCTGAGATCATCTGCAGGAGCATCCAGGGCCGTCTTAAGCATATCCGGCACCGTGGTGCAAAGATCCCTGCGGCGGTCCCCCACCCCCGGTTTCCCAGAGTTGTCGACCTTTTTAAGGGGGGGACCCCAAAGTTGTTGACCTTTTTTAGGAAAGGTTCCCCGGAGTTGTTGACCTGAACTTGGGAATTCCACAGGATTTCACTACAGGGAAGGAGAGGCAAGAGCTGGGGGTGGGGAGAACCTACCCCTTCCTTTACTGGATAAAAAGAGAGAGAGAAAGTGGGACAGAGGAAAGCAGGAAGGAGAGGGCATTTAACACGGAGAGGAGGGGAGGGTGGTGGTCGGGAAGCTGAGCCGGGGCAGAAATAAGATAAGATAATCTTTATTGTCATTGCCCACTTGCGGGGACAACAAAATTACTCGGCTGCTCCATCCACCCAGACAGGGCACTCCACACAAATTCAAAACAACTACAAAACACTAATTAAAACAGTAGAATATAATGCAGCATAATGAGTAAGATAGGATGATTTTCAAAGTCCAGGCTTCCCATTCAAGGCCAAAATTGCCCTGGGGAAGAAGCTGTTCCTGAGACGGCTTGTTCTTGTCCTCATCATCCTGTATCTCCGTCCCAACGGCAAAAGCTCGAAGAAATGGTGACCAGGATGCGATGGATCTTTCACTATGTCCAGGGCTTTTCTATGGCACCTGGTGGCATAAATCTGCTCTAAGGTGGACAGCGAGCAGCCAACAATGCTCTCTGCTGCCTTAACAACTCTGCACAACCCCATCCTATCCTGGGTAGTACAGGTTTTCTGTACCACACACATAAGCCATAAGTGAGCGCGTGCTCTCAATGGCACAGTGATAGAAGGCAAGCAGCAGCTTTTGCAGAAGATGGCTTTTCCTTAGAATTCTCAAAAAGTACAGTCTCTGCGGCGCCTTCTTCACAAGCCCCCTTATGTTGACACTCCTTATGTCGCTCCTCCCACGCACGCAGGCTTCCCTGATCCCCTCAAAGTGAGTGGGTGGGTGGGTGCGGCAGGACAGCAGCAGATTGTCCTCGCCCCACGACCACACATGCAGCATATGGGGTATGTGTGTGTGCAGCCCGCTGCATTTCGCAACGCTACTTAAAGGGAGAAATAAAAGTGCACTTGGGCACAGCTAAGGACGGGTCCTGGGGGGGGGGAGCCAAGTGCCTTGGGCGGACCCCATGGAATAATTCTTTCAGTCAGAGTTCAGCTTGGCCTCCAGAAAAGAGCATGGATTGAGTCGCAGGGGCAGCAGCCAAAGCAGCTCTTTCTGCTCCTGGGTGAGGAGGAGGAGGGTCTTTGCAAACGCTTTGGAGTTTCCTTCTGCCCGCCGGGAGGCTGCCGCACCGATAAGGGAGAGGCGGGGTCCTCGCTTGCTGGTGGGGAGCTTTGACAGGGAGCTGCTGGGAGAGGCTCCAGCTTTTCCATCGAAACCGTTCCCACCCGCCTCTTCGGGGCTCCCCTCCCGCGTTCCTGCCATGCACAGGAGGCTTGGGAGGCAAGCTGCAGGCCCGGGCATGCAGGGAAAGGGGAGGCTGCCGGCAAAGCCGCGCAGCTCCCCCACTCGCTGGGGCGCCCCTGAGAGGGCAGTGCTGTGGTGCGACGCTAAGCTCTATGGGAAAGACAGCTCTGGGAGCATCACTAGTCATTCCCCAAACTGGTAAGGCTCATTTTACAGCAGCAAGAAACCGAGCCTTTAATATCATCAGCCCAGCCATCTGGAATACTCTGCCAACAGAGATTCAGCAGGCACCTTCTATTTCAAATTTCCAGCTCCTGCTGAAAACTCTTCTCTTCTGTCAGGCTCATGCAGGCAATTAAGAACACATCTTTCCATAAAACCTAGCTGTTTTCCAATTTTAATTTTTTCATATGCTTTCTTTTATGTGTGGTTTAATATACTGTATGCACTGTTGTAAACCGCTCTGAATTTTGTTAAATGAATAGCGGCATATAACTATTTTTTAAAATAAATAAATACCCCATAGCTTCCTGCTGAAATCCCATAACTTTTTATACCACAGATGTCCTGCTTTTCGTTTTGTTCCACTTTTGTTGTGCTATGGCCTGTCCACACATTGGTAATGTCAGGGGCTTACCGGTATTGTCTTAAGAAACTCACCCGAGTTTGCAACCAGTTTTCTGCTGTGTGAAGGGGCAATGCACTCTGCTAAGTAAAGGACCTTGCTAGCACAAGTTAGGAAGGATATTAATAAACAATACATCCTCTCCTGCCACCCTCAACATTCCCACACATGGGAGGGGGGGGTGGATGAGGAAGGGTACGAACCCTTTGATGAACCATCATCTCCAGATCCCTAGCTTTCATTTTTTTAAAAGATGTGTAAGTTTCTGACATATGTAGAACCTAGGGCAAAATGTACAAACACGTTTCTTCTCATTTGTGAGAGAGAGTGTGTGAGAGAGCGATAAATTTGCCTGTCCCAGACATGGCTTTAGGATAGCACAACCAGGGCAGCTGCACTTACTCGGTGCTGTGCTGTAGGGGGCACCACAACAATGCTGTAGAAAGGAGTGTGAGAGGCAGAGGGTGCCGAATTCTAGTGTAGCACAGGGCGCCATTGAAATTTAGCAGCCCAAAGTCCACCACAGCCAGCTCCCGCTTTCAGTATTTTACTTTCCCCGCCTGGATTGGGGGGGGAGTCATGCAGATGTCCTTCTAACCAGTGGCGGAGGAACCCTCTCCGGCACCAGGGGCGGCGCAGCCCGTACGGACTGTGCATGTGCAGCATCCTGTACGGACTGCACGTGTACGGCATCCCACGTGCACGCACTCCATACAGAATGCCGCATATGCGCAGTCCGTACGGGATGCCGCTCATGCGCAGTTCGTACGGGCTGCCACTCACGTGGCATCCCATAAGGACACCGCCCAAGAGCTGCATCCCGTACGGACGCCGCGGGAGAGTGCGCCCTTGACCACTCTACAGCTGGGGGGAGGCAGAGGCCATCTTGTCACCCCTCCCAGAATGGAACCTGGGACGGCCCACCCCCTCCGCCCCTCCCTTCCTACGCCCCTGCTTCTAACTTCCTCCTGCCTTGAATTACCTCACAGAAATTCGGAGCAGGACCTTTTGCGTGGCTGCCCCTGTTTTGTGAAATAGCACTCCTGTTGAGATACAGTATGACAAGTGTCCACTATCTGCACTTTCCAGAAACAACTCTATACAACTCTATACACAAAAACGTCTAGGCACAGGAATAGGTTTTTTCCTTGTGCCATCAAACTGTTGAATTCGTAGTTGTGTATGGAAGGGAGGTCAGTTGGTGGTATGGGGTTCCTTTGTTGTGCTGTTGTATTGTGTGGGGAATAGTGTTTGCATGAGGCACACTTTTCTTTACATTGCAATGTAGTCAAAGCAAAATTCCAAGTATGATTGATACTTGGCCAATAAATTATTCCTTCCTTATTCCTTCCAACTGAAGACAGCTTTTGTTCTATCCCAGCTGGGTAAATGGACCGTTATCACTAGTGTCCGTTTGTTAGGGTTTTTAATTTAGTTTTAAATACGCCAGTTGTTTTTGTGTGTTTTAAACTGCTTTAAATTAACTCCTGTGTAAATCGCCCCGAGGCGGTGGTTTAGAAGGCAATTAACAAATCAACGATAAGAATGTTATGCTGCGGAAATGTAGAAAACATGGGCTGGTAATGAGGGGTGGGGTTTTGTGTGTGAAAGGACTGTGAGCTTCATTCAGTTCTGGAACTCAAAAAGAAACCCCAAATTCCCAATTTCTACCTTTGAATGTGCATCTCATGCACCTGGCTTGATAGATCTTAGGGTTCTAGTGGGGGGGGGGGTCACAGAAGTCTTGAGTCTGACCACCCCTGCTGTGCAAAACGGCACTGAGCTTATACTTCATCAGCTTGTTTTGGAGAAAAATGGCCAAATCAATGATTTCCCCAGCCTTTTGAAGCCATACAATACAGAGAGAGGGGAGAGAGCAGCAAGGCCTTGCCTGAAAGTGCTAGGTCATATATTTTATCTCTCGTGGTTTTCCCCCCTGCTCTTCATCTATAAAAGGCTCTCAGGGCGGTTTGCCAAGATCAATAAGTAAGACAGTCTCTGCCTTCAGGATGACAATCAAAAAGACAGGCTAAGCAAATAGAAAGGGAATAGGAGGGAGCAGGGAGAAAATTGTGTGCACATTTAAAGCACATCGCTACCCCCAAAGACTCCTGGGAACTGTAGCTTGTTACAGGTATACCTGAAGGAGCGTCTCCACCCCCATCGTTCAGCCCAGACACTGAGGTCCACCGGCAAGGGCCTTCTTGCGATTCCCTCACTGTGAGAAGTGAGGTTACAGGGAACCAGGCAGAGGGCCTTCTCGGTAGTGGCACCCGCCCTGTGGAACGCCCTCCCATCAGATGTCAGGGACATAAACAACTACCTGACTTTTAGAAGACATCTGAAGGCACCCCTGTATTGGGAAGATTTTAATGTTTGATGTTTTATCACATTTTTAATATTCTGTTGGTAGCCGCCCAATGTGGCTGGGGAAACCCAGCCAGATTGATGTGGTATTAATAAATTGTTGTTGTTGTTGTTACAGGTGCTGGGAATTGTAGCTCTGTTTATTTCATAAAAAAATATACACTGCTGCATAGAAAAAGCTGAAATGCTAAAACAGGTTAAAATTCACATCAACTTTCCAAGCATCCAGGTAGGCTCACCTGTGCAATAATATTTTTTATCAGGCACCAAAAAGAATACAGTGAAGGCACCTGCATGGTACCAATAAGCAGTGAGTTCCAAAGTTGCTGCCAACACTAAACGATCAAGTTCTCACAAATACAGAATAGGTGTTATGTGCCCCCCTGTAATGGTGCCAGTTCCACTGATCAAAGTGGTTGAAAGGGAACATGTGGGGTAAGGTGATTTTGTAGGCTAACTGGTCCTAACACCCTGAACTTGACCCGGTAGTTCTGTCGGGTAAACAACAGTTCTCAGGATTCTTTGGGGGAAGTCGTGTGTTTTAAATGCATGGGGTGTGCGCAGCTACAAAGTTCTTTATAATGACCCCTTAAGAATGGAAGCAGTTCACAAAGTGGCTAGAAGCCAGTGGTCTCTTGGCAGGGTCAAGAGAGTGGTCTTGCTTCCTTGTTCTGCTATAGCCCAGTGGACAAAGATCAGGCTCGACAGAGCTGGTCTTCCTTTTTTTCTTTTTGTAAGTATTTTTTATTTGATTTTACAAGTGTAAAATTATAACAATATCAAATACATACTCAAATTTAGAGTTTCCTCTGAATCTCAAGACTTCCCTCCATCCCCTCCATGGGTCCTATTGTCATCTTCTTCAATTCCATCTTATTTCATCATCCCCATTTTAAGTCTCTCCATATTATCCAATGTATTTGTTACATTAAAAGTGTTGTTAAAATCCTGCTAATGTTTTCATTTGCTTACAGTGGTCTCTTAAATCTATATATATAAAATCGTTCAAGTTGGATGTTTGTTAACAATCGCCTTTCTCCGTAACCCCTTGATCGATTCCGTTCAAATTTGGGCACAATGTTCCATGGCCATATGGAAGTGATTATATGTACTTACATTGTACAAATACCACACCTTTCCCAGGTAAAAATGTGATATTGTGTAAAAAAAAAATATAGCGCCCTCCAGTGGACGTTAAACAGCACAGCACACCCATTTCCGACCCCTCCTCCTCCTCTCCCGATGTCACTGCCACCATCCAATCGACAGACAGAGCAGCCGCAAACGCTACTGCTGGGACAAAAAACCTCATAGACTAAAATAATAGTAATAATAAGTTGTAGAAACAAAGACAAACACTGGATGGACAAACGGAGAACACGCAGACTGAACTTCAACAAGATAAGCTGTAGGTAAGCATACGCTTTCTCTTTCATACTCTATCTTACTTTTCCATTTCACCAAATCACCCACAGCAAGGCGTGGCCGGGTCAGCTAGTACATTATAAATCTTTCCCACTCTTTCTTTAAACTTCTGTCTTCTTGGTTCCTGAGCCTTCCGGTCAGTTTTGCTATTTCAGCGTAGTCCAACAGCTTAGTTTGCCATTCTTCTCTGGTAGGGACTTTATCTTCTTTCCATCTCTGGGCTAGTAGTAGCATTCGTGTGGCTGTTCTTGCATACATGAAAAGTCTTTTCTGCTCCTTTGGAATCACTGTACTTACAATTACTAATAAAAAAGCTTCTGGTTTCTTTATAGAGGTTATTTGAAACATTTTTTTCCCCATTTCATTATCTATTTCCCAGAATGCTTTTCTCACCTTACACGACCACCACATATGATAAAAGGTACCTGATAGAGCTTTTAAACTTTTAAACGAGCAATGCAAAGAAATAGAGGAAAACAACAGAATGGGAAAAACCAGAGATCTGTTCAAGAAAATTGGAGATATGAAAGGAACATTTCGTACAAAGATTACCACAATTAAGAACAAAAGTGGAAAGGACCTAACAGAAGCAGAAGACATCAAGAAGAGGTGGCAAGAATACACAGAGGAATTATACCAGAAAGATATGGAGGTCTCATACACCCCAGGTAGTGTGGTTGCTGACCTTGAGCCAGACATCCTAGAGAGTGAAGTCAAATGGGCCTTAGAAAGCCTTGCTAACAACAAGGCCAGTGGAAGTGATGATATTCCAGCTGAACTATTTAAAATTTTAAAAGATGATGCTGTTAAGGTGCTACACTCAATATGCCAGCAAGTTTGGAAAACTCAGCAGTGGCCAGAGGATTGGAGAAGATCAGTCTATATCCCAATCCCAAAGAAGGGCAGTGCCAAAGAATGCTCCAACTACCGCACAATTGCACTCATTTCACACGCTAGCAAGGTTCTGCTAAAAATTCTACAAGGCAGGCTTAAGCAGTATGTGGACCGAGAACTCCCAGAAGTGCAAGCTGGATTTCGAAGGGGCAGAGGAACCAGAGACCAAATTGCAAACATGCGCTGGATTATGGAGAAAGCTAGAGAGTTCCAGAAAAACATCTACTTCTGCTTCATTGACTACGCAAAAGCTTTTGACTGTGTTGACCACAGCAAACTATGGCAAGTTCTTAAAGAAATGGGAGTGCCTGATCACCTCATCCATCTCCTGAGAAACCTCTATGTGGGACAAGAAGCTACAGTTAGAACTGGATATGGAATAACTGATTGGTTCAAAATTGGGAAAGGAGTACGACAAGGCTGTATATTGTCTCCCTGCTTATTTAACTTATATGCAGAATTCATCATGCGAAAGGCTGGACTGGATGAAGCCCAAACCGGAATTAAGATTGCCGGAAGAAATATCAACAACCTCAGATATGCTGATGATACAACCTTGATGGCAGAAAGTGAGGAGGAATTAAAGAACCTTTTAATGAGGGTGAAAGAGGAGAGCGCAAAATATGGTCTGAAGCTCAACATCAAAAAAACTAAGATCTTGGCCACTGGTCCCATCACCTCCTGGCAAATAGAAGGGGAAGAAATGGAGGCAGTGAGAGATTTCACTTTCTTGGGTTCCATGATCACTGCAGATGGTGACAGCAGTCACGAAATTAAAAGACGCCTGCTTCTTGGGAGAAAAGCAATGACAAACCTAGACAGCATCTTAAAAAGCAAAGACATCACCTTGCCAACAAAGGTCCGTATAGTTAAAGCTATGGTTTTCCCAGTAGTAATGTACGGAAGTGAGAGCTGGACCATAAAGAAGGCTGATCGCCGAAGAATTGATGCTTTTGAATTATGGTGCTGGAGGAGACTCTTGAGAGTCCCATGGACTGCAAGAAGATCAAACCTATCCATTCTTAAAGAAATCAGCCCTGAGTGCTCACTAGAAGGACAGATCCTGAAGTTGAGGCTCCAGTACTTTGGCCACCTCATGAGAAGAGAAGACTCCCTAGAAAAGACCCTGATGCTGGGAAAGATTGAGGGCACAAGGAGAAGGGGACGACAGAAGATGAGATGGTTGGACAGTGTTCTCGAAGCTACTAACATGAGTTTGGCCAAACTGCGAGAGGCAGTGAAGGATAGGCGTGCCTGGCGTGCTCTGGTCCATGGGGTCACGAAGAGTCGGACACGACTGAACGACTGAACAACAACAACAACAACCTGATAGAGCTGGTCTTCCAACAGAGCTGGTGGTGACCCTGCAAAAATTCTTCCCACAAAAGCCAAGACGTAATGTGTTTCCTGCATTGCATTTGAAACACAACTGTGTTTAAATAATTTTTTTTAAAAATGCCAATAGGGTCACATCCTAGTTGGATTGCAGCCAATTAAGTTCTACTCATAGAAGATCCATTAATTCCAATAACAGCTAACACTGAATACAATCCCATACATTTAAAGCACTCTTACACCACTGTCAGTGAAGAATCCTGGGAACTGTAGTTTGTCGAGGATCTCCTCTCACCCCTCAGCACACTTTTAAAAAAACTACAGTTCCCATGATTCTTTGGGGTAAACCGTGGCGGTATAACATTATAGAATAATGCTTTGAATTATTGCCTTTTGTTAGAATAGCAAGACATTAAACAGCAGATAACAGGAAGGTATTTCGGCAAGAGAACATTTGCATCTCCCTGAATGCAAAAGCCAAATTCCAACTTCGTGACAAGGGAGAAGTTTGGTTTTGCTGTTTAGGCTGAAAGGCCACAAGAAATGACAGGAAACACTGCAAAATTGGGCAACAGTAGGCACAGATCAAGGAGGGGAAATGAAGTCTTTCTTCACACAAGTGTGTAATGGAATTTGCCATCATGAGACGCAGCTTTTTCAAAGTTTAGTGTTTAATTCCTCCTCATTCAGGCCACCAACAGTTTAGAGAACTGTTAGTCAGCTTTTAACTGCTTTGCATATTACAGCTGTGTACACAATATATCATTAAAGCACATCCAAAGAACATTCTTTCTCCTCAAAGCATTCTGGGCACTGTAGTTTGTTAAGAGTTGCTGGGAATGGTAACTCAGTGGGGAGTAAACTACAGTGCCCAGAAGTCTGTGCGGGAAAGGATGTGTTTTGAATATGCTTTAAAGGTACAGTCACAGAACTGTACAGTTGTAAGAGACTCCAAGGGTCATCTAGTCCAAACCCCTTGCAATGCAGGAATCGTAGCTAAAGAATCCATGACAGGTGGCCATCCAACCTCTGCTTTAAAACATCTAAGGAAGGAGAGTCCGCCACCTTCCGAGGGGGTCGTTCCCACCTTCCAATAGCTCTTACCATCACAAAGTTCTTGGTCCCAGTACATTTCCGAGCACAATTCAAAGTGTTGGTGCTGACCTTTAAACCCTAAATGGCCTCGGTCCAGTATATCTGAAGGAGCGTCTCCACCCCCATCGATCTACCCGGACACTGAGGTCCAGCGCCGAGGGCCTTCTGGCGGTTTCCTCACTGCGAGAAGCAAAGCTACAGGGAACCAGGCAGAGGGCCTTCTCGGTAGTGGCACCCGCCCTGTGGAACGCCCTCCCACCAGATGTCAAAGAGAACAACAACTACCAGACTTTTAGAAGACATCTGAAGGCAGCCCTGTTTAGGGAAGCTTTTAATGTTTGATAGATTGTTGTATTTTAGTGTTTTGTTGGAAGCCGCCCAGAGTGGCTGGGGAAGCCCAGCCAGATGGGCAGGGTATAAATCATAAATTATTATTATTATTATTATTATTATTATTATTATTATTATTTGGAATCTTCTTTCTTGTAATTTGAATCCATCTCTTCGAGTCCTACCTTCCAGAGCAGGAGAAAACAAGTTTGCTCCATGTGCCATGGGACACCCCTTGAGATAGTTGAAGATGGCAGTCTTGGAAGATGGAACAAGATTGCTTTCTGCTGCTCCATAGAGTGTGCAGTTAAGGGGCTTTGCAAAGCCTCAGCATTAGGTGCCTCTCTGGGATAGTGAAAGAAAGGTAGTATAACTGAGAATGTGAAGAAGGGTTGCCATCTGTTGTTAGATGGTAAAGATCGTGTTTATTATTAATCTCTAGGCCTGGTACCAAGTTGTTGTTTGGGCTCGCTGACCCCTTGTCTGATTTGAAGCACCGGGAAACTGAGTCCTTTCACTTCTTTGAGGTGCCTTTGCTTAAGCTTCTGCTGCCATGGCTGCTCCACTTATATTCACAGGTAAACGTGTTACGCAGTCAGGTGTGTCAAAGAGGGATGAGAGGTTGATACTGTCGTCGTTTATTGCATTCGTCTGCTGCTTTATACAGAAGGAAAAGTCCCAAAGCGGCTTGAAAGTCTTGAAGCAACAATGTGAAATGCTACAAAGCAATTCGAAACCAGAACATTGAATACAAAATATGCTAATCCAATAACATAGTAGTAAGTGCAAGTCTTATCCACTTCACTAAAAGATGAGCAGCAACATAAGAGGCTAATGCGATTACCAAGGGCCTGAGTGAATAAAAAGGTCCTGGCCTGGCACCTAGAGACTGACAGTGATGGTGTCAGGTGTGTCCTTTGGGGAGAGCATTCAACAGACAGCAGAGCCACCACTGAAAAGACCTATTTTCATTCACCTTCTGCACCTTCCTCAGGTGGGGCCTACAGAGAAGGCCTCTGATGAAGATGGCAAGGTCTGGTCTGGATAAAATTTCGGGCAATCTCAATGTCAACCTTATCTGCATGGATTTTTTCTGATCGCCATCTTGCTCCTTGGTCTCAATGAGGTTCGGAGTTTCAATTTAAAAAAACCCACTTCTCACATATTCTAACTACTATGGATCACACACACACACACACACACACACACACACACATACCAGTATATATAATGTTACACACATATTCTATGCATCAATACTCCTAAAGTTATCAGTACAGAAACAGAAACTTACAATAGTACAAAATCAGCCTTCAAAAGGTACAAACTTGGGATCCAAATGCACCATAGCTTTAAAGCAGGATCATGCCACTTTAAACAGTCATGGCTTCCCCCAAAGAATCCTGGGAAGTGTAGTCTTTAAGGGTGCTGAGAGTTTTAGGAGGCCCCTTACTCCCCTCACTGAGTTACAATTCCCAGAGGTCCCTGGGAAGGGGTTTTGGTTGTTAAACCACTCTGGGAATTGCAGCTCTCTAGGGGGACACAGGTGGCGCTGTGGCTTAAACCACAGAGCCTAGGGCTTGCCGATCAGAAGGTCGGCGGTTTGAATCCCCGAGACAGGATGAGCTCCTGACACTCGGTCCCTGCTCCTGCCAACCTAGCAGTTCAAAAGCACATCAAAGTGCAAGTAGATAAATAGGTACCGCTCTGGCAGGAAGGTAAACTGCATTTCTGTGCGCTGCTCTGGTTCACCAGAAGCGGCTTACCGTAGTCCTGCTGGCCACATGACCCGGAAGCTGTAAGCCGGCTCCCTCGGCCAATAAAGCAAGATGAGCGCCGCAACCCCAGAGTCATCCGCGACTGGACCTAATGGTCAGGGGTCCCTTTACCCTTAGGGGGAATCAGGGTGTACTGACAATTCTCAGCACCCTTAGCAAACTACAGTTCCCAGGATTCTTTGGGGGAAGCCATGATTCTATGACTGTTTAAAGTGGCATGGTACTGCCTTAAAGGTATAATGCGGATGGTGGGGTCTTGGTTTGTCCCTCTGGGGTTTCCATAGAGCCAGCAAGCAATCACAAGAAATCTCCAATTGTAACTAGATAATTAAGACTGTCCCTTTTACCAGCTGCCTAAATCCTGTGTTTCTGCAATACTACACTTTGCAAGATAGTTTTAGAGTAAATATTAGCTTCACATACCTGAAAGGTAAGATTTGTACTTTGATATTCAGGCCATCCCAGCATACAGCTTACAAAACAGCATAGAACTTGATTGCCTCCAAGTGCGAAGCAACCGTTTTGCTTCAGGCTATTCCCAACCTGCCATCCCAAAACCACTCTTTTGTACTTGGCTGTGAATTGGGGAAGGGGAGGGAAGACTCAAGGATCAGGGCGGAGAAAAGACTAAAGCAGGGTTTTGCAAACTTGTGGCTCCAGCTGCTGTTGGACTACAACTCCCATCATCCCTAGCTAGCAGGACCAGTGGTCAGGGATCATGGAAACTGTAGTCCAACAACAGCTGGAGATACAAGTTTACAAAACCCTGGCCTACAGTTTCCCCCTTCTGCTCTAGACAAGGTGACACTCTATCTCCAAACTGGATTTGCTCTTGGTTAACACCTGCCCTGAGGTCTCGCTGAAAGCATTCTCAAACGCTGCAAGGACCGACGTCCTCAGCTTCTCCCTGAAGTCGTGCCCTACGAAGACATACAGGAAAGGGTTCAGGCAGCTGTTGACGTAGGCCAGGCCCGAGGCCAAGGGTACCCCCACCACCAGAACGGTCTGCAGCCAGGGCGTTACTGTGGTGACCGACATCTCCAGGAAGGAGAAGACGTGATAGGGGAACCAGCAAATGAAGAAGGCCAAGACAACCGCCACCATGATCTTGAAAGGTCTGCCTGAGCGTGTGAGGCGGCTGCCCTTCAGCCTGGCCGTGATGATGCCGTAACAGAACAAGATGATGGTGAACGGCACCAGGAACCCAGCCACAAAGCGGGTCATCACCATGGCTCGGTGACGATCCTCTCCCAGCTTGGCAACCTCCTCCGTGTCCAGGTCATCTGACAAGGCAAAGTTGTTGTAGCAGTGGGTGGTATTCTCCTCGACGGAGGAGCTCCCGGTGTCCCGGAAGAAAAAGTATGGGGAGCTGAGAGCCATGGCTGCTAACCAAATGCCCAGCGCCACCATAGAAGCCAGCCGGGGCGTGCGGTAGTTCTGGGCCCAGACGGGACAAGCCACAGAGACGCAGCGGTCCATGCTGATGACAGTGAGTAGGAAGACACTGGCAAACATGTTGAGGAAGGCCACAGTGGTGTTGAGCTTGCACAGAGCCTTCCCAAAGGGCCAATGGAAGCCGAGGGCCATGTAGGCCACACTCAGCGGGAGGAAGAAAGTGAAGACAAAGTCGGCTAAGGCCAAGTTGAGGAACCAGACAGTGTTGACAGTCCTCTTCATGCGGAAGCCAGTGACAAAGATAACCAGGCCATTCCCTATCACCCCCAGCAGGAAGGCCACACTGTAGAGCACCATGGAGAGCAGATGCATGGATTCGCGGAGGCCGCTGTTGTCGTCAAAGTCAGGATAGTCCTCATAGTCTCCATAAAGGCTTTCTTGTGAGGTGGCATTGTCGGCCATTTTGGAGAAAGAGAGCTTGAGCGAAATTGGGGTGAAGGGTGACCTGTGGGAAAAGGAACTATGGTTTGAAAGACATGGAGTAACATTATACACATACTGCTTGTTGAATGAGTTGGCTTAAAAAATTAAATGGCCAGGGCATAAGGGCTTAAAACAAAGCTGGAGAATCTGTGGCCCGCAGTTGAACATGGATGCCCATCAGCCCCACCCAGCATGCAGAGCACAGATTCCACACTCTTGACCTGAAATGATTTACTCAGGCTTGTAAATGCTAGCTGCCGACTGGGTTGTTTATGGTGATCAACAATCACTTCCAGAGAATTGCACAAGGAAAATCCTTTCACCCCACCCTGTTAAGTCATAGATGACTCGTGTTGGAATATTTGTTTTCCCCAGAACACCATTTTCTGAGCCACTGCTATGGACTGCCGCCATATTTCTTGACTTTTTCAGCAGCCATGAGGACTAGCAACTTGGGGATTGCTTTTAAAAAACCTACTAGCATCCTCAAGAAGCCAATTTTTCAATCGAGTATTAGACCATGTCCACATTTGCCCAGAATCCTGTAGGACATGCACACTGCTTTATTACCTAACTTCTGAACAAGGGTTGAAAATAAGGACAGAAACTACCTACGACAGCCATGTGCAATTGGTCCTCAATGGGTTTTTATCCGCTTCTGCTTCTTTCTTTCTTTTTTTTACAAAATGCAGCCTCAGAGGAGGGACAGTTCTACATATCTGTCAGCAGCAAGATGCCGTAAGTGGCACCCCTCCCTGGACCTGTCCACCTCCTTGTTTTCACTACTACTGCCCATTTATTTCACATCTCCTTTTAGGCAAAGCAAGTGGAAGCTAAGAAGGAAGAGAGGTGTTCAATTTTGTTTGCATTTTAATACAAAAATTACCTAATTTGTGGTTCTCAATACGATACACCAGCAGCAGCCAGCAATGTGCCCTCCAGGTATTGATGGGTGACAACACTCATTGTCAGTGATGATGGACGTTGTAGTCCAATGGGTTCTGGAGGGCACCACATTGTCTACCCCTGCAATATGTGAAACCAAACTCCAATTGCCTATTGAAATTTGCACTTTTCCAAATTCTGTGATGCAGTTCTCCAACCAAACCCTCCGTACAAAATAGCAGGCGTCAGGGTAAGTGTTCGTAAAGATCTGTACATTGGTGAAAATCACATTCAAAAATGTATTACAGTTGGGGAAATTGCTTGCAGAAACATGCATGTTAGTCAAAACTACTTTACAAATGTGTGAGTTTAGGACAAATCCACACGAAAACGCTGTGAATTTTCATGAGGATTCTTTTAGAAATCCAAAAATTGCTCAGAAAAATGGTGAACTGAATTTAAGATTGGAAAGATGAGAGACTGAGAAACCAAAACGGACAGGGGAGGCTGTTTCTCCTTCTATCACAGCTTCATGCTCAGAGGGGCACAGTCAACATGTCTCCACAGCAAGGCTCCGAACCCACTTCCTCGAGTATACGCCTTTTGGGGTACCCAAGAATCCTGACCCTGGATACTTGCTCTTCCCCAGAGGCTACAAACTCAAAATGGAAATCCTGCATCGGGGGGGGGGGGGCTTTGAAATTCTTTCCACAGATGCAGTTTTCCATTTTTTTAAAAGCCCACCTAAAAACATGTTTTTGGCCCTGCAAGGAAAAGCTACAGGTTCCTAACACACTTAACATTTTCATAACTGTTTTTTTCTGTCTGCTCTTCCCAGTGTTTGGGATTTATCCAAAAGCTAGAGGATTCGGCGCAGATCCCAGAGAAGGAAGATGAGAAATACCACAAGCAGCTATACACCGTTTAGCCACTAAGTGGAAGTAGAGATTTAAACTAGCAGCAAGTTTCTCTCCAGCTTCTGCGATCTGAGAGTGCTGCACACCTTCCTAGCATCTATCTGCCTTGCGCTTTCCAACAAAGCTCCATAGGGAACTATAATTTTGTAAAGGTGCTGACTTTTCTCCAGAGTCTTAACCTTACACGTCCTTGGGACTGAAACGAGATTGAAAGCAAGGCTCATTTATAATTGGATACACTCCTTTCACTTAAAGCTATATTCTTTGACTGAACTCTTCCTCTAACCCAGGCATGTCCAACAGGTAGATCCTGATCTACCGGTAGATCACTGGATGTCTGTGGTAGATCACTGGTAGATCACTGGCTCCCCCCAAAGAAGCTGAACAACTGTGGCTCCCCTAAAAACAGCTCAACATTTTACCTCCTCCCTGAAAAAAGCTCAACAACTTTGACCTGAACCCCAAAAAGGGGGTAGATCTCTGCTAGTTTTTAACTCCGTGAGTAGATCGCAGTCTCTTGGGAGTTGGCCACCCCTGCTTTAACCCATGGGTAGGCAACCTAAGGCCCGGGGGGCAGATCTGGCCCAATTGCCTTCTCAATCTGGCCCACGGATGGTCCGGGAATCAGCATGTTTTTACATGAGTAGAATGTTTCCTTTTATTTAAAATGCATCTCTGGGTTATTTGTGGGGCCTGCCTGGTGTTTTTACATGGGTAGAATGTGTGCTTTTATTTAAAACACATCTCTGGGTTATTTGTGGGGCATAGGAATTCGTTCATATTTTTTTTTCAAAATATAGTCTGGCCCCCCACAAGGTCTGAGGGACAGTGGACCGGCCCCCTGCTGAAAAAGTTTGCTGACCCCTGCTCTAACCTATGGATGGGGTAATGTGGTACTTACAGCTCCCATCAGCCCTGGACAAAGTGGCAAAACAGGACAGGGCACCTGTTCCTTTAATACTTGTGTTGATGGGGGAGCTTCAGCAAGTGTATCTCTATATGCACAACTCTTAAAGGTGCAGGAGCTGTGTCCCATTTATTTATTTCAGCTAGGGTTGGGCAAATTGATAAATTTCAGTTTTTTTGTTTTTCCAAAATTCTGTTCTCCACATTTGCACATCAATTCACGAATTTCCGTTTTCGAGGCGAAGGGGAACCCTCAGGGAAATTTGCCAACATTTTGGTGCGAATTTCTCCTAATACACACATTTGTATGCAATTTTGACGAATGTACGCATTTTTGCAAAGCAATCCCCCCCCCCCCCGGATATAATGCAGTACACTTTACCCCAATATATGCATCTTTGCACACATTACTTGGCTGAAGAACTGCACTGCAAAATTCAGAAAAGCACACATTTAGTCACTTCCATGCTTTTTCTTTTTAGAGCTTTGGCAGGCACATGTGCTGCCCACGAGTAATTTTTTTGTTGCCGCAGCCGCCCTTAGGTTGGTCTGGTTGCTATGAGTCTGCCTCTCAAGCCAGTGATGGTGAAGCTGAAGTAGGGGATGGAATACAAAGGCTACCTCGTCTCCGTCGATGGCTACATGAACATGCAGCTTGCAAATGCAGAAGAATATATTGATGGTGCATTATCTGCACACCTTGGTGAAGTTCTGATAAGGTGCAATAATGCCCTTTATATAAGGGGTGTGGAAGAAGAAGAAGAAGATGGAGAAATGAGAGAGTAACTATTGCGGGGGAGAGTTGTTGTTTTTTAACTGTGCTAAGAAATTTAGTTGTCCGGTTTTGTTGGTTTGCTTTTTAAAGGTTTTGTCAAGTGACATTTTTTATGGCCAAAAAATAAACATTATCATTGAAGAAAAATTACCACTATGGAAGAAAAATAAACATACTATTTCTGACAGTTAAAAAGGGAAGGGAGGGAGGAAGGGAGGGAGGAAGGGAGGGAGGGAGGGAGGGAGGGAGGGAGGGAGGAAGGAAGGAAGGAAGGAAGGAAGGAAGGAAGGAAGGAAGGAAGGAAGGAAGGAAGGAAGGAAGGAAGGAAGGAAGGAAGGAAGGAAAAAAGAAAAGAAAAGGAAGGAAGGAAAGTACACATTTCAAAAGATGTCTGTGTTTCAGTTCACTTATTGTTTCAGAAAGTGCTAATTAGGTGGTTACACCTTTACATTTCAACTGAATCAAATTTCTCCTCCATCCCTAGTTTCAACGGGGCTTGCTGAAAACTTCAATGTGCATAGATTTTCCCCTGGAAAAAAGGACAAGAACAGCAGAGGAACACTCGGTTCAGAGGCACAGCCCCCAAAATTTCATATTTAGCCGCAGCAAAAGGATTTGTTTTGCCCATGTCCTGCAGGACTTCACATTTCTTTTTCTTTCTTTCTTTTTTTGGTCTGTTAGCACACCAGATGCCATGCAATTTGAAACTTTCCTTTGGCCAAGTCCAAAACTGCACTGCATCTGCCGTGGTTGGGGTGTTCTATGGATTGCATAGTCCAACTGGTCATTTTACGAGGTTCTCGCCAAATTTATTTTATTCCTATGTTTATCTAAAATATTTTTAGGATGCCTTTCTGGGCAAATGCCTGTCCAAAGTGGCTTAAAGACAAAAGCAACAACTGAGGAATAGAATAATAACACAAAAAGATGCCCTATTTTCTAGGTGTTGGGAGGTTTGAAGAACTGGTGGGTCAGAGAAAGAGGAGAGGGAAAAGAGGGCAGAGCAACATCTGAAGATGATCATGCAAAGGTTGCAAATATGGTGCCCACCATAGAACTGCAGAGTTGGAAGGGACCACGAGGAACATCTAGTCCAACCCCTGCAATGCAGAAATATTTTGGCCAACATGGGGCTCAAACCCATGACCCTGAGATTAAGATTCTCATCCTGTGCCAACTGAGCTATCCCATATGCTGGGGTTGGGTGGGACAGATGTCACGGACTCCAACTTCCACCATCCCTGATCATTGGCTGTGCAGGCTGGGGCTGATGGGAATCACAATCCAGAATCTTTGGAGGGTCCTGGCAACCCCTGCTGTTATCCATTGATGTCCCTGGAAGAATGCTCATAGCTACAGGGTTGCACCATCAAGAAAAAGAAAGAAGCCAGCAGGTGTGGTTTGCCCTGCCCTACAGAAATGAACAGAACTATAGCAGAGGCAGACAGAGTAAGGATGATCGGATATCCTACTTTACAAATGACAGTCCTCTGTTGAAACCAGGCCAAGTCTGGTTGAAAGATACAGTACTGCAGGCATGTCCAACAGGTAGATTGTGATCAACCGGTAGATCACTGGATGTCTGCGGTAGATCACTGGCAGATCACTGGCTCCCTGCAAAGAAGCTGAACAACTGTGGCTCCCCTAAAAAAACCTCAACATTTTACCTCCTCCCTGAAAAAGCTCAACAACTTTGACCTGAACCCCAAAAAAGGGGGTAGATCACTGCCAGTTTTTAACTCTGTGAGTAGATCGCAGTCTCTTGGGAGTTGGCCACCCCTGCAATACTGGGTTGTCCCCAACTAAGTTCTAATCAGAGTAGACCCCATGGAATGAATGGGCCTAAGTTCTTGTTTTTTTGTGAAGGGGGAGAAGGGAGGGAGGGGGCTTAATGAAATCTGCAGTGTCCTACTGCCGACTTCTTCCAATTTTAGCCAAACTGCACACCCGTTTGCCTTCTAAGAAGAGTTGCAAAGGGGGCAGGCACCACAAAACCTAAGGTGGATTGAGTTGCCTTGCTACCAACCCACACACCCCATGTTACAAGCACCAAATGAATCCTCCTTCTCAGTCCCTTATTTGGCCCAGAGCTATATGGGTAGCCTGAGCATGATAAGGGCGATGATTTCAAATGATTATCACCTTTCACCCTACAGGTCCGGAATGGATTGGAACAAATTTTAAATACAGGTAGCTCACAACTTACGGACATTTTACTTGCGCACATTCAGCTTTACACTCTTGGCAATTAAAAAAAACCATTAAAAAGGGGGTGGAAGGGGGCTAAATGTTCAGAGGGGCTGCTGCAAAGAATGCCCCATCGTGAGCCCTCGAACTCCTGAGGTCAGTGGAATGTGAGCACCTTAAATTGGGCCCAGAAACAAACTGGCAACCAAGGCACCTGTTTTGAAACAGTAGCTAGTCACTGCATTTTGGGCCACTTGACGTTTCCAATTAATCTTCAAGGGCAGCCCACATAGAGATTTGCAGCACTCCAAGCCTGGGCAACTTGAATAAGGGACTCTGGGACTTCAAGACTCTCATGCAGACCGGGGTGAATAAGAAACTGGGAACGAGAAGCCAATACTAGCCTCACAGGGCAAAATAAGGCGGACTTGCAAAGCAATTTGGCAATCACAATTCGATTATGGTGATTGTGCCACATTGCTTTTTAATTATTGCACTCAAAATTGGGAGGCGTGTCAATAACGCTAAGTGCGTCTGTTACGCTTTAATTTCCCCCCACAGAAATTTTTATTTTTAGATTTTAAAAAGCATGCATTCTGTTTCCACAAAGCATTTATTTTCCATTCAGAAAAATTGCAGGCAAAAGGCATCCATAATAGACTTCCGACTTATTACAGGCGGAACTCGGGAAATGCGGCCGCGCCAATTCCTAGAGCAGAGATGGGGAAGCTGTGGCCTCCCCAGACCTTTTTGGACCACATCCCCCATCATCCCTGACCACGCTGGCTGCAGCTGATTGGAGTCCAATAACACATGGAAGATCACAGCTTCCTCACTCCTGCACTAGAATCTCAGACTATGCCCAGGAGGACCTGGGTTTGGGATTGCATGAACTTCACTGGGGGACCCTAACTCGGTCAACTTGCACTTCCAGCCAAACCTTCCTCGCAGGGTTGTTGTGAAGGCAATAAGAGAGGGAGCTGTGTGCTGCCAGCTTTCAGTGCCCCCACAAACTGCTCTCAAGTCAGATCCCACCTCCCTGCCTTCTTATCTACACCCAACCCAGGGGGTGGCATTGCTGGCCAGCTTCCTCCCCGTTAGACTCAGTGTTGTTTTGCACCTCAGCATGGAAGAGGATGGAGATGAAAAGTAGAATTAATTGGCTCCACCAGCCATTAGCTCTGGCTCCACCTACTGTTAGGCTCCTGTTTCCGGCCCTACCATTCTCCAATGCACACCACCCACCGCTGCATGCTGCAATGAGAAGGAATGATCAAGCAAAGGAGGTGCAATAACAATCTATAAACTTTCTGTATGGGTGTTCAAACCCTACATACCACCCCACCAAAGATGCTACTGAAGGGAAATTATATCAGCCTTACCTTTGAGCCCTTATCTCCCTAAATCTTTCTGCTTTTCTCACCTTCCTGGCCTCCGTACCTCTGGTTCTGGGGCTCTTCAGGGACCTCCTGTCTGTCTCTGAGCTCTCTGAGAGCCGCTGGTCCCTTGCAGGCTAGAGAGACTCACAGGTTGGGTGTGTGCATTCCTAGGGAGATGGAGAGTCCGGACGTGTGGCTTGAGGGATCGTCCATTACCCGCAAACCATTGCTCAATCACATTACTTTGGCAGCCTGCAGAGAGCTGGCACTGGGATCGCAGCAGGGGCAGGCTTAACCCTTTAACCCCTGGGCTAAACAATGGCTCGGCGCAGCACTGACGTTCCTCGCAGCCCACCTCAAACATACCACGCCAGTATTGGGGAAGTCTCAGCACTCCAGAACAGGAGCTAGTATTGTATCAATCATCCAGCCCAGTTAATTGCTTCCAGAGGGTGAGGTGAGCTAGAGGTCGTAGCCCATACCTAGCATAAAGATCCCTTCCCAAATGATCACTTTTCAGGCAGAGGTCCCAGAGTAAAACTCAGACTTCTTTGGCTGGGAGAGCTCTGTTCTCAACTTCAGCTTGCGAAAACAGAGTAAATTTCAAGAGTAAAAAATAAAATAAAAGCAGTGTTAGGGTTGTTGAATGGATTTTCATATGTACTGGATTGTTGAATGGATTTTCATATGTACTGGATTGATCTTAAGGAGTTTGTGCATGTTAGGGCTTCCTCTGTGTCAAAGTTCAGCATGGCTTAGTTTCAACTTTAAAAAACAATGTATGTGTCCCACCGAACAAGGGAGGTAGACCAGAGCAACAGACAGTTCTTGTGTTTCTAGAGATGATGAATCATGCTTCTTCCTCCCAGAAGGTCTTGGCACAAACTGATCCCACATATCACCCAATAGAATGCCTGCTATCCACTCCCACATTCTGCCTTGAAGGCACTTACCAGTTACAGGCTCAGGCATTATCATCAGCCTTGTTTCTTCTCTCTATTTTCCCTCCATCATTGACCATCTAGCCTAGCAGTGGGGAACCTCCAACCCATGGGCTGAATTATGGCCATGGGGCCATTTGCCCCAAATGACACTCACCTGCCCCATACCTAGGAATGGGGGTGAAGTTCAGTTCGCATTTAAAGTCAATGCTACCTAATTCACACTTTCTGAAATGCCAACCCAAGCCCAACCATCCTTCAGAAGTCGCCCTTCTCCGAATTTTGCAATGCAGTTCTCCAGCCAGGAAACAGCTGCAGAAGAAGAAGAAGAAGAAGAAGAAGAAGAAGAAGAAGAAGAAGAAGAAGAAGAAGAAGAAGCAGCAGCAGCATATACTGGGGTAAAGAGTGCATAAAAATGCAAATGTTGGTGAAAATAACCAAAGAAATGCATTGTATTAGGGGAAGTTGCTTTGTAAAGATGTGTCCATTAGGGGAAATGCACACCCAAATGCTGACAAATATTTATTTATATATACATATATATTTAAAAACGCCAACACATTTGGGAAAATGCGGAGAAATGAAGGTAAAAGTGGAAGAATGAGAAACTGAAATTGATAGGCCTGCCCATCTCTACTCAAATCTGATCTCAGATGTGGGGTGTGGGGTAGGTAAAGAGGAAGCTGCCAAAACAAAAAACAGGGAGCCTTCAAATGTACCAATCCCTGCCCAAAGTGAATACACACACACACACATACACACACACACACACACACACACACACACACACACACACATATATATATATATATATATATATATATATATATATATATATTCAGCAGATATACAACCCCTGCTGGAATCAAGACCCCCTGAGTGCAGCCAGACCCTGTAGAAAGTGGGGAACGCAATCAGTGCCAATCAGTTGAACAGCACTTGACTGCAGCTCCCATTGCGATGGACCGCAGGGATGGTCCTTTGAAGCTCCATATGAGTTCAAGCTGGGCTGCAAAGGAAGGAAGGAAAGGAATCGGGAGCACACTTGGAACATTCTCCCAACTCTTTCCTTCGAAGCCAGTCCTCCTGACGTCATGGTGGCCCACGAGGGCGGGGCTGCTTAGAATCTACCCTGCCAGCTGGATCTTCTCCTTCGCCCCTGACGCAGAACTCTCCTGGAGAACTCCAAAAATTGCACTCTATCTTTTTGTCTGTATTTTGGCTGGCCTAAGAGAAGTATTGATCTAATATGGGTTTTGGAATTTTACTTATGGCCCAACACAAGCAGATGGTTGAATCAGTCTTATTACTCGTCCATGTCAGTTTTGCATGTGTCAATTTCCACCCTGTTTTTGCATTAACCTGCCATTTAAAAAAACAACATATCAGTACAGTACAATGCTTCATATTTAAATCCAGCCATGAATGTTTAAAGAGGAATGATACTGCTCTAAATGTATAGTGCAGATGAGTACTTAGTGTGCATCCCTCCTAATATGCACATTTTAAATGCACTTTTCCCTAATGTTCACCTTTTTTGCAAGTTATTTCCCCTAATGGAAGTGGTTTCGACATATAAATTTGTTTTATTTGCTTTAATTATGAGATTGTTTTACGCATGTTTTGCTCTTGGCATTTTTACAGCCATATCACTTCGGGATGTTTCATAGGAAGTGATTCACAAATGGAATGCAATAGTATAATGCTTTCATGGATGTTTCCTTTACTAATAAATGCATTTCAATGCACAATTTACCCTAATCTGCTCATTCTTATACTCATTTTCTTGGTTAGAGATCTGCATCACAAAAGTTCGAATTTTGCAGGGCATTAAAATTCAGACCAAACTGAATTCCATCCCTATCCCTAGTTTGTTCCCAGCTGAAACAAAATTGCTTATGCTAGTCGCCAAATGATGGGCTCGGCATAACACCTGCAGTGGAGACACCTGGGCAATTGCAATAGCTACTTTTGTAGGGACCCAGGTGGCGCTGTGGGTTAAACCACAGAACCTAGGGCTTGCTGATCAGAAGGTCGGCGGTTCGAATCCCTGCGACGGTGTGAGCTCCCGTTGCTCGGTCCCAGCTCCTGCCCACCTAGCAGTTCGAAAGCACGTCAAAGTGCAAGTAGATAAATAGGAACCGCTCTGGCGGGAAGGTAAACGGCATTTCCGTGCACTGCTCTGATTCACCAGAAGCGGCTTTGTCATGCTGGCCACATGACCTGGAAGCTGTACGCCGGCTCCCTCGGCCAATAAAGCGAGATGAGCGTTGCAACCCCAGAGTCGGACACGACTGGACCTAATGGTCAGGGGTCCCTTTACCTTTACCTTTACTTTTGTAATGAAGCAGGCAATCCTATAGACAAGAAGCTGGTGTAAGTTAAGCAGGCATAAAGTACATCAGATCGAAACTCCATTCACTGCTGGGTGAGTCCCCCTAAGCCTGGCAGAGGGAAAACAATCCTTTAAAATAGTGTTAGAGTTACACCACCCTTTCACTGGCTTAGCAGGTCATGTGACTGAGCTAAACAGGTTCAGGATCCAGCCTACGTTCCTCCTCTCTGGTCCCAAAATGCCATACCCCTGCAACACCTCCTTTTCAGAGCTTATACTTCCAAAGGATGGGGAATATATGTTGGCGCATCTCCAGTCAAGCTGAGGGTGGGGCATTAATGCCAGCATAGCCCAGCTGCACAGGGAATATCCCAGCTCTACTGGATCCCAGTGGATCTTGCTGTAAGATAGATGCATGCTCTAGTTATCTCCCGCTTGGACTACTGCAATGCGCTCTACGTGGGGCTACCTTTGAAGGTGAGCCAGAAACTGCAACTAATCCACAATGCGGCAGCTAGACTGGTGACTGGGAGCGGCCGCCGAGACCACATAACACCGGTCTTGAAAGACCTATATTGGCTCTCAGTACGTTTCCGAGCACAATTCAAAGTGTTGACCTTTAAAGCCCGAAACGGCCTCGGCCCAGTATACCTGAAGGAGTGTCTCCACCCCCATTGTTCAGCCCGGACACTGAGGTCCAGCTCCGAGGTCCTTCTGGCGGTTCCCTCACTGCGAGAAGTGAGGCTACAGGGAACCAGGCAGAGGGCCTTCTCGGTAGTGGCGCCAACCCTGTAGAACGCCCTCCCACCAGATTTCAAGGAAATAAATAACTATCTGACTTTCAGAAAACATCTGAAGGCAACCCTGTTTAGGAAAGTTTTTAATGTTTGATGTTTTATTGTACTTTTAATATTCTGTTGGGGGCTGCCCAGAGTGGCTGGGGAGGCCCAGCCAGATGGGTGGGGTATCAGTATTATTATTATTATTATTATTATTATTATTATTATTATTATTCCCTTTGGGGGGGGGGAATCACAATATTTCTTTTTCTAGAAACAGGTGTGCATGTCCTCTCCCCCTTCAAATTTATACATTAAAATAAAATGGAGGGGGAGAGAACCTTCCGAAATGGTAATTTCAGCATCAACTTCCCGAAAATGCCATGCAGGATTTTTGGGCTCTTATCCGCGGCCCCAGGAAGACAGCAACGCCTGGCAGCTAGGGCTGGGGCTGGTTGCCAGGACACGGGCCCACTCACAAACAAGGCAAACAGAGTGGCCACAAGCTCAGAGCATTTCTGACCACAAGCCACAGCTGTGACAAAGCCAGGCTTCCCGTGGGTAAAGTGGCAAGCAACACCCATTTGAGGCTCCGTGGCCAGAATGGCTCAAGTATTACGATCAGTTGTGGGGTTGCTGTTTTTTTGTTTTGTTTTGTTTAAGTGGGAAAAATCCATCATTAAGAAAATAAAGCCCAGACATATATAACCTCCCGCAATTTGCTGTGCCCAAGGAAGTTCCCGGACGTTCAGAATCAACTCTGAGCTCTAGGATAAACAGTGAAGCCACCAGCTACTTACTGAGTTCTCATCCCCAAGCCCAGACAGATGAATTTTCACTAGGGAATAAGAGGGTGGCAGATGGGTAGCAGAGAGTCATCCCAAACTAATATTGTTCTAACCCAGTTTATCGGGAATGTTGTCGGACCTCAAGGGATGGCAAGGGGGGGAAAGCTGGGAGATGAGCTGAGGAGAGCAATAGCTGAGGGTGGGAAAGGATGAGAAAGCTACCCTTTAGAGACAGTGTGGAGTAGTGGTTAGAGTGCTGGGGTAGGGTCTAGGACAGTGATGGCTAACCTTGACACTCCAGATGTTTTGGGACTACAACTCCCATCATCCCTGACCACTGGTCCTGTTAGCTAGGAATGATGGGAGTTGTAGTTCCAAAACATCTGGAGTGTCAAGGTTAGCCATCACTGGTCTAGGAGGTAAAGGTAAAGGGACCCCTGACCATTAGGTCCAGTCGCGGACGACTCTGGGGTTGCGGCGCTCATCTCTTTTTATTGGCCGAGGGAGCCGGCGTACAGCTTCCAGGTCATGTGGCCAGCATGACAAAGCCACTTCTGGCGAACGCTGTTTACCTTCCCGTCGGAGTGGTACCTATTTATCTACTTGCACTTTGGCGTGCTTTCGAACTGCTAGGTTGGCAGGAGCTGGGATCGAGCAACTGGAGCTCACCCTGTCGCGGGGATTTGAACTGCCAACCTTCTGATCGGCAAGCCCTAGGCTCTGTGGTTTAACCCACAGCGCCACCCTGGGAGACCAGGGTTCAAATCCCCACTCAGCCAGGAAGCTGGGTGGCTTTCAGTCGGTCACTGTCTCTCAGCCTAGCCCGCCTCACAAGGTTGTGAAGATAGAACGGAGACGAGGGGAAACTAAATTTGCCTCGTTGAGAAAAGGGGGGGGGATATAAATGATTGTTTGTTTGTTTTTTAAAGGCATTTTGACATTCTCTGCAAGTCTGCAAAAGCTGCTACCCCATAACGATTATCAGGTCAGTCAGCCATAATTATAATATATGATGACGTCACTAAAAGCATTGCATTGATTAATTCATATTGGGATGCCTGCTTGCTTATTGCTTCTTAGCCTGTCCGTGGTGAGAGGCTTTGTCTGATATTCTTTATTGCACAGCACTGTCCCAGTGTAATACTTTTCTTATTTTCTGTCTCGTTTCAAATAAAATTGTAGACGTTTGTTTATTCATTTACTTGTTGGAAAACCTAAAAGGACAAAGAGCCGTCTTTGAGCATAGAAAAACTTCCCAGAGGGCTCGCCCAGAGGCACATCTCACTCGCCATAGGTGAGCTGCTGCCGACATACCTATTTTAAAGGCATCACAGACCGGTGCAAGGCAGGGCTTGCATTGCAGGCAGCAGGGTGGGAAGAAGCAGTGGTTGGAGAAAACAAGCCTTTGCCCCGATTCCAGAGATTAATCTGGGCGAGTCTGTTAAGCAAAATAACAAATACAAAGGAGTCCCCGAGCACATTAAGAGATTAACGAAAGCATTTCAGCCAAAAACTTGACATGGACCGTTGCCCACTTCACCAGATGTATCAAGTGTGACTCTCAGTTGATGCACACACAGAAGAAGGTTATTACGCAGCGAGACCAGATGGCCCAGCGGCATAACAGAGTAGATCTTTAACTCTTCCTCACTGGACCACCTTTTCATTTGTGTGCCGTGTAGGGATATGACTTTCGCATCCTCTCTTGCTAGCCTCGCTTCGCAATAACGCTTTCCCTGGCAAGCCCACGTTTCCTCTGCCTGTTTGCCCACGTCTGCCAAACCTGATGCCGTAATAAATTTGTCGGCTTTCAAACGTTTTCCAGCTTCAGGTGGGCCTTCATGGGAGGAGTAGCGTTGCCAGGTCCTTATCTGAAGGCCATCCTATAATTCTTTTCAAAGAGGGATGGCAACTACGTATTCTTTTTGCAAACCGCTTTGTGTTGTTTTTTATGATCAAGCAGTACAGACCCTCCAAGTGTCCCTATTTTCCAGAAACGTCCCTGATTTAGAGAAGCCATCCCGGTTTCTGATTTGATCCTGGAATGTCCTGCTTTTCCTTAGCACATCCCTGTTTTCATTGGAGAAATGTTGGGAGGGTATGGAGTTATTCATCCCCCAAGCTGTCTGAAGGCAATCCTGTATAGGGAATCTTTTTTTAAAAATATATGTTTTATTATGTTTTTACATGTACTGAAAGCTGCCCAGAGTGGCTGGGGCAATCCAGTAAGATGTGTGGGGTAAAGGTAAAGGGACCCCTGACCATTAGGTCCAGTCGTGTCAGACTCTGGGGTTGCGGCACTTATCTCGCTTTATTGGCCAAGAGCCGGCGTACAGCTTCCAGGTCATGTGGCCAGCATGACTAAGCCGCTTCTGGCAAACCAGAGCAGCGCACGGAAACGCCGTTTACCTTCCCGCTGGAGCAATACCTATTTATCTACTTGCACTTTGACGTGCTTTCGAACTGCTAGGTGGGCAGGAGCTGGGACCGAGCAACGGGAGCTCACACCGTCGCAGGGATTCGAACCGACCTTCTGATCAGCAAGCCCTAAGCTCTGTGGTTTAACCCACAGTGCCACCTGGGTCCCTAATACAGTGGTACCTCGGGTTAAGTAATTAATTCGTTCCGGTGGTCCATTCTTAACCTGAAGCGTACTTAACCTGAAGCACCACTTTAACTAATGGGACCTCCTGCTGCCGCTGCACCGCCAGAGCATGATTTCTGTTCTTAGTGGAGTTCTTAACCTGAAGCGTACTTAACCTGAAGCGTACTTAACCCGAGGTACCACTGTATTAAAATTATTGTTATGGAATGGGAGAAATGTTGGTGGGTATGGCAGTATATAAATGAAATAAATAAATCAATAAATCCCTTATTTGCCAAGTGAGGCCATAGGGTACACACACACACACACACACACACACACACCACTTCCTGAATACCTGATCTGGGCTCCACAAAAGTTGTTTTTGCTGCTGCAGTGACAAAACCAAAGTCTCTATGCTGCCATTACTGGCACAGACCATAATTAGAGGGCTTTAGTGCTGAGAAGGCAGAAGGCAGGGAAACAAAAACATGAAAATAAACCAGTAAATAAACCCCTTCGCTGCTGACAACCCTAAATGCAGACCTATTTCAAGCACCGCTTCCTCATACAGCTATCCCTGTGTTCAAGCGGGCCTAATCTCCAGGTAGGTATTACCTAGGTCTTCAGCCTGCTGCTGCAGTCCTGTACCCACTTACCTGAAAGCAAACTTTGGAGAAATCAATGGGTCTTCCTTCTGACAAGACATGCATAAGATTGCATGGTTAGCGTGTTATAGTCCAACAAGTCTCAGGGAGACGACAGCCCAGACAGCAGCCTAAAACTGCATCTTCAAATATGCCAACATCCCTTAGCTCAACTGTACAGCGATGGTTATTTATATGACCATTTTTCCAGACTTCTGAAAGCTGCGGTTGGCTCCCTCCCTGCAAATTAAAAGTGAAGGCACGCTTTGGTCTTACACCTGTAATGGTTTTCATTGCCCAGGGGGGTGGAACAGTGAACCCCACCTGCTTGCAGGGGATCTCCACCCACCCCCACCCCGTATTGCTGCATGAGACTCATTGGAACGGGCGTGTCTCCTCTGAGGTTTAAACTACGTATTACAGAGAGTTCTGTTATTCTTTACTTCTTTCTTTAACCCCAAACAGGCCAGGGCAGACTGTGTCTGAGTGGAAGGATGGAGAAACATGGGAGAGAGAAAGCTCATAGTTTGGGAATTATTTCTGTTAGGCAATTTACGGCGCAGCAAAGTGTTTGCCAATGGTCTGCAATTACTATGCCCTGTAGACAGGCCGTTCTCTAGTACCTGCTAACAAGAGGCAAGACCTGATCCTGACTCAGCCTGTTGGCTCAGGTGCCTTCATTGTGAAGTTGGTGTATTCCCTGGCATGGTATATATTCTCTGTAATGCTGATAGCTGTATTTAATCGTTCAGCCCAGATACTGAGGTCCAGCTCCAAGGGCCTTCTGGCAGTTCCCTACCTGCGAGAAGTGAGGCTACAGGGAACTAGGCAGAGGGCCTTCTCGGTAGTGGCACCCACCATGTGGAACGCCCTCCCATCAGATGTCAATGAAATAAACAACTATCTGACTTTTAGAAGACATCTGAAGGCAGCCCTGTTTAGGGAATTTTTTTAATGCTTTAAGTTTTATTCTGTTTTTAGTCCTTTGTTGGGAGCCGCCCAGAATGGCTTGGGAAACCCAGCCAGGTGGGCGGGGTATAAATACTAAAGTATTATTATTATTATTATTATTATTATTATTATTATTATTATTATTATTATTATCTCGCCTGTCTGGCTGGGTTTCCCCAGCCACTCTGGCTCCCAACAGGATATATTAGAAACACGATAAAACATCAAACATTAAAAACTTCCCTAAACAGGGGGTGCCTTCAGTAATCAATAATATGTTGAATTGCCAGTGGCTTTGTTTGTTTATGGTACGGAGGTGGAGGAGATTTTTTGAGTTTGCAGATTTCATCAGCATGCTCTTCTATTTTTTTTAAAAAAAATTATGCTGTTTTATGTAAGTCACTTTGGAGTACACTTGTTTCTGTTGATCAAGCAATCAATTTTGTTAAATAAAATAAACAAATAATAGAGAAGAGGGTGGCGCTTTGGAAGCAAACCTTGGGATGAGAATAGCGGTGCTGCAAAACCTGCCCATATTTTCATTTGTGGAACATCAAAGGCATGCCTTAGGGCAAGATGACACATTTCCTGAGCTGCAGCAACAAGTCCTCACATCCTAAGAGGAAGGGAGGATGTGGCTGACCCCAAAATGGCTATGGCTGAACATCAAGGGCCTGGGGAGTCCCAACAGGGCTCACCCTGGATCCAGCTCAGTTTGCAGCGATGCTGCCGTGTCTCAGCCTCTTCCTCCCTCTCTCCTTCTCTCACACACTTGCCAATACTAACCGCTAAGTCTTACTAACCTGAACTTGCTGCCTGGAAGCAGAAATGTAGTCCAAGCAGATTCATGACAGTGGCCACATTCACACCATGCATTTAGAAGACTATGGTACCACTTCAAAGAGTCATGGCTTCCCGCAAAGAATTCTGGGAGCTGTGCTCAGAGTTGTTGGAAGACTTCATCTGCCATTCTTCTCTGGTCGGAACTTTATCTTCTTTCCAGATGAAGTAAATGGACTCTGCTGAAATGGCTAAATAAAATGACCGGAAGAGTCAGAAATCGGGAAGACCAAAATTTTAACAAGGAGTGGGGGAAATTTATAACTTATCTTAAGTTAAAATCCTTAGTAGGATTGGAGTATCTCTTGTAGTTTAAGGGTGGATTTTGGACACAATGGAGATGTAAAAGATTTGGATCATCATAAAAGATGTGGGAGGATATGATTAAAAATAGGACCCACAAAGGGGAGGATGGAAGTCCAGGAGATTCCTTGGAATCTTGTTTTTACTATTTATGTTCGATATATCTCTGTAAAATTTTCATTTGAAAAACCACACACACACACACACACACACACACACAATAGAGTTGTTGGGAGATGCCTATTTATCCTAAAATGCACATTTTAATATGTGTTTTGGAACAGAGGTTTTTTGCTTTTGAATTTTTTAAGTCGAGAACTTCTATCACAAAATTCGCGCAAGTACAAAATTCGAAGGATAAATATGTTGCAATCCTCATATTATTCCTAGAAATGTGGATCAGATCAGCTCACATCAGAATTCCCAGAAGTCAAATTCCTCCAGCATCCTTTCTTCCAGGTAAATGAGATCGGGTCAGATACAACACACTCTGTGTTGAATGTTGCTATCACAGGATAGAAAAATACAACTGCTCAGGGATTTCTTATTGGCTGGGGTGAGGGATCCCTTCTGGACAAGAGATAGGGCACACACACAGGAGCCCTTTGCCAGATGACTAAATGCCTTATTCCTGGGGGGAAATATTGCTTAATTATCAGTCCCGGGATGTTGCAGAGGCAGAGCCATGATTAGGATCTCGGCGTGGACACACACACACACACACAATTACAGCAGCGATGAGGAGAGCAATTTAAACATTTTCCCAGTGAAAATCACCCGACACCACAGCTTCTATTTGCCACAATAACAAAGCCGGCACAGGGCAAATAGTAGCTGCGGGGAGGGGGGGCATTTTCATAAAGGAAACGAAAATGAGATAAGTGCCCTTTCCTAGCATGGTGGTCCTGATTGAAATCACTACCCCAGCCCTAATGTTAACTGGAGTGTTTTGAGGTTTTTTTAGTGGGAGATCCTATTCATTAATTGCCAGCATCATGTCCAAAGAGTAGCTCTGTTCTGCTTCATCTTGTTTTGCACCTGCTCATCTTATCCACAAATGAGCAGTTCCTTAGCACTGATTTTTAATATGCAACCCTGGGCTAGGATACAACTGTGCCGCACAGTCATTGTGTGACCTCAGAAGGCTTCTTCTTCTCTCTCTCCACTGTTTTCTCCAGACGTTTCTTTCTACACTCCTTCCTTTCTTCCCCTTGGCCTTTCCCCCCACCCCACAAATCTCTTCAAATAACTCTCCTCCGAAAGCGTCTGCACCTCACAGGGTTACACCTGATTGCTGCGTCCTGCTGCCAACCGAAAACACCGAACCAGTAAAGTTTCCAGCAGCATAATATTATGCTTGTACTATACGGAACGAAAGCCCTGCAAATGGGATTTTTGTAAATGGCCATCAGGTGGCAGTCAAAGCTTAAACTGGACATGTTTTCTGCCCTGTTCTGACTACTGAATTCATAGCCCCGGGGCAAGGGGTGAAGAACTGAGGCTGGGGAGGGAGTCGAAGAGTCAGGACTCCTGGGTCCTGAGATTCCTGGCTCTTCAAAAGAAACAGGATTCAAGCCTTGCAGGGAAAGAAAGTAGCCTGTGGGCCTTCGGCAGTGGTTCAACACCAGGTTTCTATGGCAACTGAAGGCCATGGCAGGCCTCAGATATTTCAGACTCTTCCCTCATTTTAACTTCATTTCTTAACTTAGGCAGCAACCTGTTTCTGGATCTCGAGTCTGCACTAAGCGCTCCTGATTCATCGGGGACAGCCGTTAGACAGCAAAAACACATAGATGTGTCAAACATTAGGTCCCAGGAGAAGGCAATTTGGAAAATAAAAGCCATGCAGATACATTCTTTTCTTGCTTTCTTCAGGATTCAAACAAGGTGGCTTATTATGAGCCATAGACAGTGCTTCTTTTTTTTTCTTAAAAAATGTTTAGGGGTACTCTCATTTTCCTACTCATATTGAAATGCTGCCCCTCAATGAGGCCAAACTTAGATTCACAAAATATTTAGGGGTATGCGTACCCCTGTGTACCCCCAGAAAAAAAAGCACTGGCCACAGAGCAGTGTCAGAATTGTAGGACATCATAGGGCAAATGGGACTGATACTAATTATACTATAACTCATACTTAGAGGCCTGATTTGCATGGTATGGTAAGCTAAACTATTAATTACTGGGACTGCAGAAGATTCAGGTAGGTAGCTGTATTGGTCTGATGCAGTGTGTGTGCGTGTGTGTGTGTGTGTGTGTGTGTGTGTGTGTGTGTGTGTGTCCAGTAGCACCTTAGAAACCAACTAAGTTTGTTCTTGGTATGAGCTTTCGTGTGCATGCCACACTTCTTCAGATACACTGAAACGGAAGTCACCAGACCCTTATATATAGTGGGGACTGCACAAATTGTTTGCTTGCTCGCTTGCTTGCTTGCTTGCTTGCTTGCTTGTTACCCATTCTTCACCCTAAGGTCCCAGCACGGGTTACAACAATTTTAAATTCAACGTTAAAAACAGTTTTAAAACTTGCAATTGCTCTGCTTGATTTATGGAAGGTATACATACATCTGAGGACCGACTTATAGTTTTGCTATCATCCCATACACACTGGGTTTTTTTGTTTTGTTTTTACTTTAGCTTTTAAGCTCTTCAGGAGCAGGAGGGGATGAGTCCGCCTATCGGGATGAGGTGGAGCAGTTCTGTGCTTGGTGTAGAGATAACAATCTGGCTCTTAATACTGCCAAGACCACGGAACTGGTGGTGGATTATAGGGGGGGAAAGGTGGATATTCAGCCCCTGTATATCAGCGGGGACCAGGTGGAGAGGGTGGCTGTATTCAAGTCTTTGGGAGTGATTATAGAGCAGGGTATGACTTGGAGCGCAAATACTACTGCTCTGGTAAAGAAGGCCCAGCAGAGAATTTATTTCCTCAGACTTTTAAAGAAGAACAATCTGAGTGAGAGACTGCTGGTGTCCTTCTACCGAGGCTCCATAGAGACCATTCTTATGTACTGTATTTGTGCTTGGTTCTCCAGCTGCACAGCCAGGGAGAAGAAGGTACTTCAGAAGGTCATAACCACAGCCCAAAATATTATTGGTCATCCTCTCCCATCTCTGGAAGAACTATACAGTTCCCGTTGCCTTAAAAAGGTTAACAATATTTTAAAGGATCCATCTCATCCGGGATATAGTCTCTTTGCACCACTGCCTTCGGGTAGAAGATATAGAACAATTAGATCAAGAACAAATAGACTGAAGAACAGTTTCTACCCAAGAGCTATAACCATCTTAAATGCTGTAACCAGATAATATGACCTTGGAGAGCTGTGATGAGGGGGTGGCCTTTTTGGTGTGTGTGTGTGTTTTGTGCTTTTTTCTTTTCCCCCCCCCTTTTTTTCTGTTACGGGATGGCATGCAATTTCGTTGCACTTGTATAGCGTTGTGCTTGTACTTGTGCAATGACAATAAATAAATTATCTTATCTATCTTATCTTACTGATTGCTGCTTCATTGTAGGCATCTATTTTCTCATTAGTGGTCATTTTCCTGCTTTCACTCAACATATCTTCGAAAAACAGATCTTGTAAGGCCTGGGAGAAATCACTGCTCTTTGCCAGTTTTTTTTTTTTCTAGAAGAGGGGAACTTGATACGATATTGATCTTATACTCTGCAAGGGCATAATTGCTGCCGTTGTGGATACTGACAGACCACACAGCAGCTCCGGCTACAATTACGTGACGCCCTGGAGAATGTGCAGGCTTCAGAGAGAAACTTGCAGCCACTTTGCTCCTTCCCTGTTCTTTTGTTGCTTAGTCTAGCTTAGTGTGTTGCGTGTTGAGGTCCCAAACCACCCCTCAAATGAAACACACTTCAGACAGAAATTTAAGTTTAAGGTTTTTGGCATGATTTTGGCCACAACTTTATTAAAATACAAAATACGTGAGTGGTTGCTTAGGCATTGGTTCAGACTATCTGTCCCGCTGGGGACAGAACTGACATTTATCAGTAAAGGGAAAACACTTTGGAGAGAGAATGGGAGCCGGGAGTCTGACCCTCGCCTCTCCCCAAATGCTCCCAGGGGCTCTTGCGTGGCCCTGGCCCCCAACCGGGGGATACGGACAAAAGCATGGCGAGCCCCTGGATTCCTTTAACAGAATTCCCCGCGCAGCAGCAGCATTGGAGGGACAGCCACAGCCAATCCTGACCCCTCCACCAACCAAGTTAATAACCAATGCCTAACCGCCAACCTTACAAGTTGTGACTAATTGCTACGCAGTAGGCGAAAACCAAATGGCACCAGCCAATCAGCCAAATAGGAAAAATTCCTACCAGGCCCTTGCTCCAAAAACAGACGACCCCATGACAGGCATAGCAAGGTCAAACACAGAGGCCTAATAAAGGGAAGGGGGGCGGGAGATCCGATTCACGCAGCAAAGAGGAATATCACGCTGCGAGCCAAGCAGTATATAGTCGCTGGGCTGTCCATCAACAAATTGCAACATAGAAATCTCCCCAACGACACCCAGGACCCAATCACAGCAGTGGCCATCTATATCCCGCTCAGCAACAGAGGGATGACTTGCTGGCCCCCACCGCAACACGTGCTCTCCATGAAGGAGAACCCGCTTTGTCCAAATCCATATTTAAGCTCTCTCCTCTCAAAACACAAGCTGGTGCCTTCTTCAATCTGTTCCTGACACAGTAATAACCACACGCAAGTGGTGGGTTTATTCTGCTTTAGCTCATTCTGTGATGCTTCCTCAGTGCTACCACATTATTGCTGCCTGGAGGGGCTATAATGCAACAAAGGTGGCACAAAAAGATAAACCAGAAAATCTGTAGTATAAAAGCTACGGGATTTCGGCAGGAAGTTGTGGGTTGTGCACTCACTGGAAACGAAGCAGCGTGGCCTCCTCAAAACTTCTGCAGGTTCAAAGAGCATCAAAAGCAAGATCATGTCTGACCTCCCTGATAGCATCATGAGCACAAATCATGAATGTGCAATAAAAACAACAATTTGAGGGGTCCTTATTTTTCAGCCTTTGAAAGAAGGTTAAATAGCTGGAGGGGGGGAAACACCTTGGCCATCTTGTATATTTAAGATATACTACAAAGTCACAATGTGACCAGCATGGGGGAGGGACCAGAAGGCATCTGGTCCAGGACCTTGCAGGATGTTTGCTTGTGACACCTTAAAGACAGATTTATGGTGGTATAAATCAGGGATGGGGGACCAGTGGCCATCCAGATGTTGCCAGACTCCAACTTCCGTCAGCCTCAGTCAGCATGGCCAGTGGTCAGGGACAATGAGAGTTCAGCAACGACTGGCAAGCCGCAAGTTACCCATCGCCGGCAAAAGCTCTTGATAAACTTCTATGGACCGAAGTCCACTTAATCAGAAACACTGTGTTGTCTAAGGTTGGCAGGTACATGTATACACATGAGAGCAAGGAGAAAAGGAAAGTAAGCAGCAAGGTCAGAGGAAATAAAATGCAAATGCAGTTTATTATACCTTGGCATGAGGTGTAGATATCTAAGCCTGCCAAATCAGTCTCAGCGTCTTCTAGAGAAAAGGGAAATGACTAAACTTTAGCATTAGGTGAGATAGAACACAGCACAACCTTTTCATATCACATCAGAAATATCACCAGGGTGTTGGAGCCAATGTAGGAATGGGATGTACTCCCACCTGTGGCAGAACTGCCCATGGGTGGTTATTTTGGGTGCTAGGAGATCTCTTGTAAACTGAGAGAATGTTCAGTTCGTATCCCAGTTAATGTCACTCTGGATATTCGAAGGGCATAATGAAGATGTTCCATCTAAGGAGTCGCTTACCTTTTTGACCACAGCAGCAAGACTGTTGATTATTCAAACTTGGAAAACACTCCAGGCATATTACAACTCAAAATAATAATAATAATAATAATAATAATAATAATAATAATAATTGCAATTTCTATACTGCCCTTCCTCCAAAGATCACAGTGTGATCTTTACAATACAAAAGCACAAAAAGAAAAAAGAAAAACAATAACCCCACACACATACTTTAAAAGGCCATATTGGGAGGTTTTTAATGATTGATGTTTTTAGATATGCTGTAAGCCGACTGGGGAAACCCAGCCAGATGGAAGGAGGAGGAGGAGGAGGAGGAGGAGGAGGAGGGCCTGGGAGAAGAGGCATGTTTTTGCATGACCTCTAAAAAGATGTAATGAAGGTGCCAGGCGAGCATCCCTGTAGAACTACCGTAGGAAAGTACAGAAGAGGGCAAGCACAATAAACAGAGGGTTGAGTCACCTTCCTAACAAGGGACAGCAGCTTTGGGGGATTTTGAACTTTGGGGCGAGAGGGAGATAACCAAGGGAGACATGATAGAAGTTTATAAAATTCTGCTTGGAAATTTCAGTTGCTAGCTTTGCAATAGCCCTTAAGAAAACTATGTTTCCCGGGAGCTATTTGTGAGCTGGCACATTACAAGGCAGCACACGAGGAGCTAGGGAGGATGAGGACAGAGATTTCCCTTCCTTTCCTCCAGTTGTGCCATTTTGTTGATCCAGTACGTGGAGTGCCAAGGAATGAGGACTGAGAAAGGGAGGAGGGAAAATGTTGTCCTTCTTGAATTAAAATCCAAACTGGAGAAGAATTCGGTCTGAGCCCCTGAAACTTAGTATTTACAAAGACAGAGGTTCAGGTCAAGGATTTAATAGCCATGGCAAGTTTCTAAATAACTCTAAGGTTCTTGAGAACACAGTTTGAAAACCACAAAACCACAGCTGAAATTAAACGTGCTGGTGAAACACCCTTTCCTCCAGTCAGTGGTTTCTGAAGCATTGTTTTATTCGTCTTATTGTTAGCCCATCTTCTATTCAAAGTTTCTTGATCTCCCTTCATAAATAAATCACATCGCAAGTATTACAACTGTCGAAATTTTATGGATGTTATGCTTTCTTAGAATCTTTTGGAGTTATCATAATCTCATTGCCCCTTGGCTCACATAGCTTTTTTTTTTATCATGCAGTCATTTCCCTGGTTTTTTTTCCTGTTTTGTTTTTGCTAAAATGTGTACATTGCCTTCAGTCACATATGTGGAGGGATAATAATAATAATAATAATAATAATAATAATAATAATAATAATATACCCTGTTTCCCCTTTTTTAATACGTAGTCATAAAGTAAGCCATGTCAGGTTCTTTTTACCTTTGTGAGAAGTAAGACATACCCCAAAAGTAAGCCATGGTGCCGCCATTGTTCCCGTCGCCTCCTCAGCCCCTCCTGAGTGTGCAGGGAGCCAGCAAACCAGTGAGAGGCACGGGAGGAAACACGCCTCTTGCGGAGTTCTGCCCCGCCTGCTTAGCGCGCAGGGGGAGACGCCTCTTCCTGCCCCGCCTGTTACCCGTGCGCAGGGAGCCAGCGAACCAGCGAGAGGCGCGGGGGGGGACACGCCTCTTGCTGAGTTCTGCCCCGCCTGCTCAGCGCACAGGGGGAGGCTGTACCGTACCATACTGAGGTAATAAAAATAAGACATCCCCCGAAAATAAGCCACCCTGTGTTTTTTTGAGGGGAAAAAATTATAAGACGGTGTCTTAGAAAGGGGGAAAGACGGTAATGGTGATGATGATGATGATGTCTAACAGTAGAAGAACAAACCCATAGCTCCAGGAGCAGTAAAAATAAGGGAACTCCAAAATTAAATTTTGACCCAACAAAAAAAAATAAACAACACCCCTACACCAACCGTCTCCGGCCATCCTGAGCAGAAAGTCAGGAGGGGGGAACTTGAAATGACAGATAAATCCCTAAAATTCCTTGGATTCTCCCTGTCCTTCGATGGCTCCCTTGTATCAGCAGAACAGCACTCCCGCCCACCACCCGCCCCTGTGCTGAATCATTGAACCACTCACTTTCCGAGGTTGCACAATGCCCAGGCTCTGGTTGAGATCAAGTGGTCTAAGGCTGACTCACTCTCTTATGCCAGACCACCACCCCCTGCCCCTGTTGACCAGACTGGAGAAGTCTCTTCTCCAGTGTTATTCCTGAGCATTGCTGCTGAGTGTAGGTGTCTGTCTGACTGCCTGTCTTGAGTCCTAAAGCGAAATTGTGGAGGGGCTGATCAGGCCAGGCCAGGCCAGGAGGTAAGGGGAATTTGGAGGAGCTTCCCATTGATAATCCTGAGGAACCCAGTGGGTTGTGACAGGCTGCCTCAGGGCCTCGAGAGACAGAGAAGTCATCCTGGGAGGGAGCTGCAGAGTCAGATCCCTGCGAGGGTCCCAGGGGTGTAGCCTCCCAGCGTGCCGCTCTGCCCACCCCCTTATATCACCCAGATTTGCCGCTCCCATTTCACTCCCAGCTCCTGCGCCAGTGTCGCCTCCGAACCCAGCAAGCCCTCCAGCGCTGCTGGAGCCTTCCCCTAGCCCAGGCATGTCCAAAGTCTGTTTTGGGGGCCTAATCCGGCCCGCCGGTCAGATTAATCTGGCCCTTGTGGCAGTTTATTGTTTATTTCCTTGGGGTAAAATCCTTTTTAAAAAGCTCAACTTCAACCCTAGAAAAAATACTCAACAACTCCAACCCTAAAAAAAAGCTGGACAACTTTGGGGTAAAATCATTATAAAAGCTCTCAACAACTTCAATCCTAAAAAAAGGTTAAAAACTTTGGTCGGCCCTCACGGCCCTTCACTTCATCAAATCTGGCCCTCTTTGAAAAAAGTTTGAACACCACTGCCCTAGCCCATCCTCTCAGGAGGAGTCAGGTGCCCAATTTGGCTTGGAGCCCCTACTGCCACTGCCTCCATCGCCTAGGTCATGGGGACACCTCAGGACCAGCTCAGGACCCAGCCCTCCAGAAGGTGTTCCTGCTTGCTTGCCTGTTTATGTGTGCCTTCCCCATTCCCATATAATGGGGAACCCAAGAGGACATATTGGGTCAACTTCTTTGCTTGCATAGCTAGGCAGAGCACCTGGTCTGAACACTATTTGGCTATGCACCCCACTGAATTGAGCACCCAAGATTTTGGCAGAAACCGGACTCCGAGTTCAAGTTCTTCATCCAGTGAGAGCCAGGATACTGCCTGCATTTCTGCAGAACCCTGGAGACTCATGCCGGACCAGGCATATGAAAAAGGCTCCTCCTACACTTCTCTGAATTGTGCCTTGCAGTTCTCCATCCACATAAAGTGTACAATTTAAAAAAAATGCCTATACAAAGGTGAAGTACACATTTTAAAAAATCCAGTATTAGTTAAAAAAAATATACCATATAGAAGTGCATTATTTTAGGGGGAATTGTATGTGCTAGGAAAAATCTGCATTAAAATGCTGCCGAATTTTCATGAGGGCTTTTTAAAAAATTGCAAACGGATGTGGAAATGTGGGGAACAGAGCTTAAGCCTGGAAAAAATGAGGAACGGGGAGAAACCAAAACTGACCGATTGGCCCATCCCTAGGCATGATAAAGGGCAGGGTAGCCCCTGTGCCAGGATCAAAGCCATTCAGCTCACTTGACTTGTCCTCCTTTTTCTTCCTCCTACACAGTTTCCCAGCACTGCAGCTCTGAGACAGATAAGGCAAAGCTGGGTCCTCCCAGCAGCTTTGTCCTTTTCTTTCAAGTACTCAAATTGCATCTCAAGAGGCATCTCAAAGGTTAGTTCCGATTAGCTTCCCGCACCACCTTGCAACAGCCAGGAATTTTTGAGCTTTTGGCTCCCAGAGGAAATCTCCTTCTACAGGTAGGGCTGTTGAACATCATGCATTAGGGGGAGATGACAGATAGATTCATAGCTGTCAACTTTCGGATTTGAAAATAAGGGCTTTTTTCAAACTTTCGGATTTGAAAATAAGGGATGCCGCGAGGGCGGTGCAATGGCACCAAGTAGCCTCGCCACACTGCGCTCCAGAGGCTGTGCGTGAACGCGTGAGCGAAAGAGCGAGCACATAGACGGCAGGCAGGCTGTCTGTCTGGTTGGGTGTGAGGGTCTGGCTGCACGAGGCATGCAAGCTCCGCCCCCAGTCGGTCTCAGACTCCTTATTGGCAGCCGAGCAACGCAGCTGAGGAGCCTCCCTGGCCAGCAGGGAGGGAGAGGAGCTGCTTCCTTTGAAATCCGGGAAATTTAAGGGATATCAACAATCCGGTATAGCAGTGGGAAACGGCATTGGAATAAGGGAGTTTCCCGCAAAAAAAGGGGGGGGTTGACAGCTATGGATAGATTAGATGATAGAGATAGATAGAGATAGATGATAGATAGATAGATAGATAGATAGATAGATAGATAGATAGATAGATAGATAGATGATAGATATAGATAGATAGATAGATGATAGATAGATAGATAGATAGATAGATAGATAGATAGATAGATAGATAGATATAGAGATAGATAGATAGATAGATAGATAGATAGATAGATAGATAGATGATATAGATAGATAGATGATAGATAGATAGATGATAGATAGATAGATAGATAGATAGATAGATAGATAGATAGATATAGATAATATAGATGGTAGATAGATCCTCTATATATGGGAGCAGGTATCTTGTCAAAGGAACCAAACTATTTTGGGCAGGAAGGAGGGGAAGAATTATTTCCCTCTTTCTTTATTCTGTTGGGACTCACGTCCTGACTTCCTGAAGTGCCCGATCAAGGCATGTGCCACTCCCAGTCAGAACAACAACACCCTGGCATTCCTCAGTGACCACACTGGCAATCCTTTCTGCAGAAGAGGTTGCCTTGGTCACACCAAGGTTCGACAAGAGGACGTCATGCTGGCACAGAAACCACACATACTATAATCCTCTTACTTGGTCACGCCGGAGTTCGGCAAAGAGGCACAATACGGGCATAGGGAGAACACATATTGCAACTCTCGTACTTGGTCACACTTGAATTCGACAAAGAAACAAATTACTGGCATATTTGTTTCTATGCAAGGCCAGATCTGGTTTGGGTGCTTTCCGAGTCGGGCCAGAATGAAGCCCAGGTCAGGTTGCGGGGGGCATGCACAGTCCCAATACAGGGGAGGAGGAGGAGGAGGAGGAGGAGGAAGAGGAGGAGGAGGAGGAGTTTGGATTTGATATCCCGCTTTATCACTACCCGAAGGAGTCTCAAAGCGACTAACATTCTCCTTTCCCTTCCTCCCCCACAACAAACACTCTGTGAGGTGAGTGGGGCTGAGAGACTTCAGAGAAGTGTGACTAGCCCAAGGTCACCCAGCAGCTGCATGTGGAGGAGCGGAGACGCAAACCCAATTCACCAGATTACGAGTTCACTGCTCTTAACCACTACACCAAAGAAGTGTGACTAGCCCAAGGTCACCCAGCAGCTGCATGCGGAGGAGCGGAGACACGAACCCGGTTCCCCAGATTACGAGTCTACCGCTCTTAACCACTTCACCACACTGGCTGTCAGGGTACTGTCAGCTAGGACTATACGCTATGCTCTCACCAAAAACCCATCAGCTTTGACGGGTGGTCAAAGGGAAGTGTTAGGGTGTCTCAGTCTTTTCACCTTCCTTCCCTCTACCGGTATCTGCCCACTAGACAGAGAGAACAGGGCTCATGTCCCTGTAATGGTGGGGTAGAAGAGAAGATTTCAGCAGGTGTCACACCATAGCCCCAAGAAGTAAATGAAGACTTCTGAAGAACCGTCTAGCCCTGAGGTGGATCAGAGAAGAGAAACAGGCTGAGTTGCAACCATTGCACTCACAGTGCTGGCTTCTCCCTCCCTCAAAGGCTACTACAGGCACTTCTAAGAACTCAAGAAGAGACTGGCTGCTGGATCAGGCCAAAGGCCAACTGATCACTTGAAGAACCACCTTACCTTAAAAACCATTGTAAACAATTAAAATTATTAGTAGGGTTGGAATGACACTTGTAGTTTAATGTTGAATTTTTTGTGTGTATAATGGAGATTTAAAAGATTTGGATTAATAGACAAGATGCAGGAGGAAAAGGTTAATATAAGGACCCACAAAGGGGAGGAGGGAAGTTCAAGAGATTCTTCGGAATTCTCTTTTTATGTTGGTTTTTGGATAATTGTTTTAAAAAAAATTAAATCTGAAAAACTGAATAAAATAAAATAAAAGATAAAATAAAAAGCCCACATGCGGAATGCAACACAGCACTCTCTCCACTAATGATTCCTAGCAACTGACATTCAGCAGTCGACTGCTTATAAATGTCCTTTTTTGTTTGCCCTGCATTTCCCACCATTCAGCTGCTGGTCATCTCCAGATTCTACTATTACGAGAAAAGGAGGGAAGCTCCCAGTCCACTTTCTCTTTCTGAACTATGCTAACGTATGACGGAATGTCGGGAGAGTTTGACTAAATGCTCAGAAATGTGTTCTACATTATCTCCACTGAAGTCTTTTAGAGGGCCCTCCCTGCAGGCTGCCTCTCGAAATACTTAACCACAATATTTTTAATGCAATTTTCCACTTGCCTAATTTAATTACCGCTGGAAGATCCAGCAGCAATTCCGGGCATCCCTTAAAAAAGGCTTAGACAGGTTTGAGATCTTCTAAAAGTCCTGTGATAAATATTAGCCTGGTTAAGGAAACAAGTTTTATGGGGGATGATCTAGCTCAGTAGCAGAACATTTGCTTGGCCTACAGAAGTTCCTGGGTTCAATCTATGGCATCTCCAGATAGGACTCAGGGTGGCCCTTTGGCTGGAGAACCACTAAAAATCAGTGTAGACAATAATGCACTAGATAGACCAATGGTCTTCTTGACTCAGTAGAAGGCAACTTCCTAAGTTCCCAAGAGAGGCATCTCAAACTTCTGGAACTTGGAAAACGGAAATTTGCCTGCCTGGGATGAGTCTTTGAACTCAGTTGATGCCTCTTGCTTCCCTGGATGGAGGTTAGAGTGTGTGTGTCACCCTGTCCTGTTGTGTCCTTCTCACCACCCCCCTCCAGCTGCTATGAGAAGAATGCAACAGCTCACGATGTTCTGCCAGCCCTGCAAGCTGGCAAGGCATCATGAGGAATAGGCCCCCCAAAAAACTGTGCCTGGGGTGATGGCTCCCCCCAGCCCCACCCACGCTATGCCTCTCATTGGAGTTGAAGTCCAGCAGCATCGTCTATTATCTTCATCATCATCATCATTGAAGTGTAGGTGGGTTCCCACGAGGCAAGACACAGTGATAACAGCAAGAACCTTTATTGAACTAACAGAACTGGACACCTGGGGCAAAGCAACTGCTTATATACATTTCTGAAGGCCTTGGCCACTCCCACTCCCACCGTGATTGGCTGTCTAAACTTCCAAGCTGCAAATCATGACTCAGAGTTTAAGGGTCAATGGCAGAGGACCAAATCCTGAAATGTTCTGTGATTGGCTATCACGTATTGAATCGGAACACAGGGGCTCAGAATCCTTAGTCCAGACTCGAGCTCAGACAAACACAGACCACTGAATACATAACAATTATCATTATCATCATTATTAATTTATACAGTGGTACCTCCGGTTAAGTACTTAATTTGTTCCGGAGGTCCATTCTTAACCTGAAGCGTACTTAACCTGAAGCACCACTTTAGCTAATGGGACCTCCTGCTGCCGCTGCGCCGCCAGACCACGATTTCTGTTCTTAGCGGAGTTCTTAACCTGAAGCGTACTTAACCTGAGGTACCACTGTATTCCACCCTTCACCCTTCCACCCTTCACCGGGTCACAGGTTCCTCATTCCTGCTCCAAGGCAGAGGCAAGTAGAAGGAATCTGATATGGCAAAGGGATCTTCTGATAGATCTTGGAGGTTTGCAGCAGATCTGCAAAGGTTTCCGATTCTGAAGAGTCTAGGAAGAAAAACTATGGGGGGGGGTGTTCTGGCAGGCATTTATTAATGACTGGTCTCTCAGCCTCAATTTCCTCGCCTATAAATATAAGAATTAATCTGTTGCCTTTGAACAGGTCTTAATGCATGTTATCTGGCCAGCTTTAGACTTCAAATACCAGTTCCTGGAAACCGCAGGAGGGGAGAGTGGTCTTGTACTTGGGTCCTGTTTGCAGGCCTGTGGTTGGCCACTGTGAGAACAGGATGCTGGACTAGATAGGCAAGTTCTTTTTGTTCTTATTTAATCATGTCTGAATCCCAGTAGTAACCCGAAAGTAGATTTGTACTTGTATATGCAAGTTACCTTATTCTGTGGCTCACAGGCTAGAGTACGCACTGCTATGCCACCCAAAGCCATCATTTTTACTTGATACTCCAATCCCTCCCCCCAAAAGCAATAAATATTGCTCTAGTTTAAAAACCTCAAGGTTCCAGGAGGGGAAAACAAAGTAGATCCCACAAGCCTGAAGTCTGTCCAGCCCTGTTTATGAAACATTTAAATCCCACCCAAACTGACAACTTTCCATTCCCTCACAGAAGTGAGCTTGCAAACCATGTTGTTCCTCAGGCAACCAAACATTCCATGCCATCACGTCAGCTCAGCCAATCAGCATTAAGTGATTGACCAGCACCAGCTCAACACATTTGTTTCTTTTGGAAAAAGTGAACGCTGCCCGCAAAAGTTCTTCTTCCAAATCATTACAACAGTGTAAGTAGTGCCCTGCTGAGTCAGACCCTCAGTTCATTTAGCTCAGCAGTTCTGCCTTCCAGCAATGCCCAACCAAATATCAAGAGGAAGTTCATAGGCAAGGCATCTGCTCTGCTGCAATACCCTTTTGGTAGAGGGAGGCTCATAGTTCCAAAATAGAGATCTGCCAGGATTCAGGTCTGTTGGTGCCTTCTCAACCAAAAGCCCTACACCGGGGAAGGGGAACCTGTGGCCCCCCAAATGTTGCTGGACCAGATTCCACCAACTCCAGCCAGCACTGCCAATGATCAGGGATGACCAAATTGGGAGGGGTGGCTAATACCCCAGAGGACAGGATCACACTTCAAAATGACCTTAACAGATTAGAGAACTGGGCCAAAGCAAACAAGATGAATTTTAACAGGGAGAAATGTAAAGTACTACACTTGGGCAAAAAAAATGAAAGGCACAAATACAGGATGGGTGACACCTGGCTTGAGAGCAGTACATGTGAAAAGGATCTAGGAGTCTTGGTAGACCACAAACTTGACATGAGTCAACAGTGTGATGCAGCAGCTAAAAAAGCCAATGCAATTCTGGGCTGCATCAATAGGAGTATAGCATCTAGATCAAGGGAAGTAATAGTACCACTGTATTCCACTCTGGTCAGACCTCACCTGGAATACTGTGCCCAGTTCCGGGCACCACAGTTCAAGAAGGATACTGACAAGCTGGAACGTGTCCAGAGGAGGGCAACCAAAATGGTCAAAGGCCTGGAAACGATGCCTTATGAGGAATGGCTTAGGGAGCTGGGTATGTTTAGCCTGGAGAAGAGAAGGTTAAGGGGTGATATGATAGCCATGTTCAAATATATAAAAGGATGTCATATAGAGGAGGGAGAAAGGTTGTTTTCTGCTGCTCCAGAGAAGCGGACACGGAGCAATGGATTCAAACTACAAGAAAGAAGATTCCACCTAAACATTAGGAAGAACTTCCTGACAGTAAGAGCTGTTCAACAGTGGAATTTGCTGCCAAGGAATGTGGTGGAGTCTCCTTCTTTGGAGGTCTTTAAGCAGAGGCTTGACAGCCACCTGTCAGGAATGCTTTGATGGTGTTTCCTGCTTGGCAGGGGGCCCTTGTGGTCTCTTCCAACTCTATGATTCTATGATGAGCACTACTGAAAAGGCCCGTACTTATGTTGCCACCCTCTGCACCTGGGGGTGGGACCTCAGAAGGATCTTCCTTGGTGCACCCAGGCTTCAGAGCCCTGGGAGACCTGGCTGGCTCCATCACTGCTGGTTGTATTTTGCCTGGCTTTTTTTGGCCCAGAGACCTGAGTTTTGCTCCTCTCTGAGAATAAGCAAATTTTCAGATACTGATTCTTCATACAGTTGCATAATAAACAAGGCAGTGGTTTCCGATGAAGGCTCTGGAAGGACGGGGGTGGAAAACGTCTGCTCCACAACTTTTGGATGTTCCTGCTGCTTTAGTCCCTGAAACATGTGTAAGCAGGCATAAAAACAAGAGAGTTTGATTCCACTTGCTAAAATATTTACACCCTACACTTCTGTCTCAAGGATAAGAGCTCCATAGTGGCCAAAAGCAACTCTGCAACAAAAGCAACTTGCAATGCAAAGGCATGAAGAGCCAACTGATCACTTGAAGACCCACCTTGCCCCTTGATCAGATGACTAGATCCCTGCGATCACCGGGGCGAAGCCCTCCTGACCACCCCACCATTTATTTCACATTTGTTTAGTTTCCGTGCAAACCAAGGCTTTTAGCGCAGTGCCCCCAGCAATTTGGAACACAGCCCCCATTGAAATTGGGTGGGCACCTATGCCTCTGATATTTCCTCAGCTGCGTAAATATTTCACCAAGGATTTTTCTTGAGAATTGATTTGATTCAAGGTTATTCATATCTGTTCTGTACCTTATTATCTTATCATTTTACGAGGTCTTAATGACTTTTGTGGAACGCCATCGTGATGCTATTATTTCTTTTACGTGTTGGCAGTTTACAAATGTTATTATGAATTAAATTAATAAGGAAATTGCCTTTTTTTTTCCCTGCCTGTACATTTTCCCCTTTTGTATCACATCTGTTTGACTGTACCTCACCAGGAAAGGGCTGTCTTGCTTTATTCATAGTTATACAGGACCAAGAAAACTTTGGACTCTATGCAAGTAATAACAAAGAGGACCTCCGACAAAATGTTGTCTGCGGACAAACGCCGGCTCCCTCGGCCTATAGAGCAAGATGAGTGCCACAACCCCAGAGTCGTCCGCGACTGGACCTAATGGTCAGGGGTCCCTTTACCTTTACCTTTTTACCCGGAGTACAGCTTTACCTTTACCTTTTTACCTGGAGTACAGCTTCCAGGTCATGTGGCCAGCATGACTAAGCCTCTTCTGGCAAACCAGAGCAGCGCACGGAAACGCCGTTTACCTTCCCGCCAGAGCGGTTCCTATTTATCTACTTGCACTTTGACGTGCTTTCGAACTGCTAGGTTGGCAGGAGCTGGGACCGAGCAACGGGAGCTCACCCCGTCGCAGGGATTCAAACCGCTGACCTTCTGATTGGCAAGCCCTAGGCTCTGTGGTTTAACCCAGCGCCACCCATGTCCCAACTAACGGTCAGGGGTACCTTTACCTTTAGTGCTACTACCGTGACCCATTTTGGATCAGGACATGACCCACTTGGGGGTTCCAACCCACCAGTTGAAGATAATGCTCTTTCTGAAGGTAATCCTCTTGTTTTAAGGGGCTGCCTGGCCAAAGGCCAGTTTAAAGAACCCTGTAATTTCCATTGCAAGATTCTACTTAATCCTGTTATAGTAATTGCTTCTAAATTGGTGGCCATGCATATACAATGGCCAGTTCTGTCCAAATAGGGGCCTTCGTTTGTCCTCTTTCTTTGCTGAGGCATTGTTGCTGCAGTCACCTTATCCCATCCCACCTTAGGTCTGCAAAATTTCATGGTGACAGTGGAGAAAGAGCAGTCTAACTCTCTCTCCTGAGAAGGACCGTGGTTTAATGGCAGACCGCCCACTTTGCGTTCAGAAAGTCCCAGGTTCGATCTCTAGCGTCTTCGGGGAGAGTTTCCTGCCTCGAAGCCCAAAGATCTGCTGCCAGTCAAGGTAGACGGACTTTGTTATAAGGCAGCTCATACCAATTATTTCTAATTGGTCAAGGTGTTTGCATCACGTATCCGGCCCCAAGAGAGGCATAACTTACAACAGAAAAACATGACTCACTACAAAGCACGTGGCTAGTCACTGTAAACAATACTAAACAACAACAGCCCATTCAAAGTAGCTAAGCAATAAAAGACAGCAATAAATACACATGTTTCCAATGGTAATCCTGCTCAGAGGATACTCCTTGAAAATAATGACTAATTTGGGTTGATTAAATGTACATATGAAAATGCAAATTAGGGTTGTTTCATTGCAATCTCGAGAAAGAATTGCTCTTATTGATACTGGGAGTGCTGGCAGTGTTTAATTTTAACTCAGTTGGATTGTCTTTCTTTATTTTTGTATGCTTTCATAGTGCATGCCCTTGGGGCAATCTGTGATGGGATGCAAATGATCTGAAGAACTCACCTGGGTTGATACAGTGGAAGTAATAGTACCACTGTATTCCGCTCTGGTCAGACCTCACGTGGAATACTGTGTCCAGTTCTGGGCACCACAGTTCAAGAAAGATACTGACAAGCTGGAACGTGTCCAGAGGAGGGCAACCAAAATGGTCAAAGGCCTGGAAACGATGCCTTATGAGGAACGGCTTAGGGAGCTGGGTATGTTTAGCCTGGAGAAGAGAAGGTTAAGGGGTGATATGATAGCCATGTTCAAATATATAAAAGGATGTCATATAGAGGAAGGAGAAAAGTTGTTTTCTGCTGCTCCAGAGAATCGGACACGGAGCAATGGATTCAAACTACAAGAAGGAAGATTCCACCTAAACATTAGGAAGAACTTCCTGACAGTAAGAGCTGTTCGACAGTGGGATTTGCTGCCAAGGAGTGTGGTGGAGTCTCCTTCTTTGGAGGTCTTTAAGCAGAGGCTTGACAGCCACCTGTCAGGAATGCTTTGATGGTGTTTCCTGCTTGGCAGGGGGTTGGACTGGATGGCCCTTGTGGTCTCTTCCAACTCTATGATTCTATGATTCTATGATATGGATGGGAAACGAATCAGCTTGCCATTGGCGAAAGTTTTAGTTTAAATTTGAAACTATACATAAAAATTTGCATGTGCAAAATGGGGGGAGGGGCTCAGACCCTGAGGTTTTTTTTATAAACATAGCAACACTCCTACTCCAAGAAGAGAAGGAACTGTAGAAGGAACTGAAACTGGCAGAGGTCATGCCTGCAGAAGGCAGCCTTCAGAGCAGCAATGTCCTCAGAGATGATGTTGACATAGGCCAAGAGTTTGTCCGCAAGCTCAGTCTAGTCGTTAGGGTGGCTCATTGGATTCCATGACGGCAATGCAACCTCGCCATCATAGGGACAGTTTCCAAAGCCCAGAGAGAAGTCTGGGATGAGCTGACCGGTCATGAGGAAGACACAGTGCTTTAAAAAAAAAAAAAACAGAACTCCAGCAGTAACAACACAACCCAGAGCCTCGTCTCAAATCACAGCACTACAGAGCACCACCATCTAATTGAATTTTCATGGGGACGTTTTTTATTTTTACAAAATAAAAGAGAAATAGAGAGAAACCCAAATTGACTGCTTTGCCCATTCCTAGCCAGGTGGTTCAAGGTCAGCTTGAAGGAGAGGCTGCCCAGTTCCCAGGTTGGACAAACCTCATATTGCGATCGTGGACAAACCTCTGGAAGGCCAAACCTGCTTCTGATTAAAAAAGAGAGAAAGAGAAAGCATCTGATGTGTTTTGCATCTCCCCTCAAATCTATATTTATCCATCAGGTGCACAGAGAATACATTTAAGTACCTGAACAGACCACCTCCTAGTCTCTCCCTTAACATTTCAGCAATTACCACCCATTCATCACACTGTCACCAAGACATTTCCTACCGGTAATCAGTGGTCAACACCCAGATACCATAGTCTACACAAACAGAATCCTTCACAGAGAACTAACATATATATATTTAAAAGGTCTCCTGATGACAGGCCTTAAATCTCTTTCTGTGCTAAAGAGAACTGAAATCTGGCACCCAGGCCATAATACTCTGCACTAAGAGAAGCAACATCTTGCAATCTGTATATAACAATCAGCAAATCAGCACACATTTCTTTGCTTTGCATGATTTATTGCACCATATATATATATATGGTTGCCATTGGAGTTTTGCTGAGTTACAAGATGGGACAATGAAGTATGTATTCCAAGGAATTTCACCTCCTCCCAAGACAAACCACTAGAAATTTTGCTCAGCCACTCTGGCTAAATTTGGAGATTTCAGGAGGTATCACATAGCTTTCCCTCCTGAAGAATAAGGGCATAGAAATGTTTTGTGTGTGTGTGTTTTAAAAGTCCTTGGGAAATTGACTTCTGTGCCCACATTCTAAGCAATATCTACCACAGGGCTGCCCCAAGATATCCTTCTGCCAGAAACAAATGGCACCCATGCCACGCTTGCATACAGAAATCAACCAGACACTTTAAACCGTCATGGCTTCCACCCATCCCTGTTGCAACCACCCTCCCTCAGTGGGTTTGTGCAGCGGCGACTTCTGGATTCTGGCGAGATCTCACGAGAGCTCTGCAAGATTGCGTGGAAGCTGCCGCAGCTGCACCTCCTCACTTCTCCGGCAGCGGGGAGGATCCCACCGCCTGAGGCAGCTTCCTCAGTCTGCCTCATGGATGGGCCGCCCCTGTAGGTGAGGCAGCCAGCCACCCCAAGCCAGAAACAAGAAAGCATCGCTACTTCTCTGGGGAAGCAGCTCAGGAAGGGTGGGAAGAGCTGTAGGATGTTTAAGGGGGAACAGGTGAGGCAGCTGCTGCCACCAACCACAACATCCACCACTTCAGGCAGGCTGCCTCGCCGCCTAATGGCAGGGCCTGCTCTGCACAAGCCCTGCTTTTTGGTCCCAGGACATAGTCCTGAACGACTGAACAACAACAACATAGTCCGAAAGGGCTGCGATATACAGCCAGGGTGAGGAATCCCTTTCAGCATGAGGACTGCATTCCCTTCTGTAGAACCTTCCAGGGACCGCATGTCAATGGTGGGCAGGACCTGATGAACAAATGTGGGTGGGGAAGTGTTACATTCCAGTCACACAAAAGTCAGAGGTTTCTACACACAAACCTGTATCCACCACCCAGCCATGCCATAGGCATCATCACATCACATGCGAGCCAGGCAAAGGCAATTGAGAAGGGCACAGAGCAGGGCAAATGAGAGGTGTGGGCTTGGGAGTGTCCTGGGGGCCAGTTGTTGTTGCTGCTGCTGCTGCTGTTTTATACCCTACCCATCTGGCTGGGTTGCCCCAGCCACTCTGGGTGGCTTCCAACACATATAAAAACATAATAAAGATAAGATAAGATTTCTTTATTGTCATTGTACAAGTACAAGTACAACGTTGTACAAGTGCAACGAAATTGAATGCCATCCCATAAAAACAAAACAAAAAACAACACAAAAAACCACACATTTTCAGCCACACATGCACATACGTACACATCACAACTCTCCAAGGTCATATTATCTAGTTACAGCATTTAAGATGGTTATAGCTCTTGGGTAGAAACTATTCTTCAATCTATTTGTTCTTGATCTAATTGTTCTATATCTTCTACCCGAAGGCAGTGGTGCAAAGAGACTATATCCTGGATGAGATGGATCCTTTAAAATATTGTTAACCTTTTTAAGGCAACGGGAACTGTATAGTTCTTCCAGAGATGGGAGAGGATGACCAATAATATTTTGGGCTGTGGTTATGACCTTCTGAAGTATCTTCTTCTCCCTGGCTGTGCAGCTGGAGAACCAAGCACAAATACAGTATATAAGAATGCTCTCTATGGAGCCTCGGTAGAAGGACACCAGCAGTCTCTCGCTCAGATTGTTCTTCTTTAAATGTCTGAGGAAATAAATTCTCTGCTGGGCCTTCTTTACCAGAGCAGTAGTATTTGCGCTCCAAGTCATACCCTGCTTGATAATCACTCCCAAAAACTTGAATACAGCCACCCTCTCCACCCGGTCCATCAAACATTAAAATCTTCCCAATACAGGGCTGCCTTCAGATGTCTTCTAAATATTGTGTAGTTCTTGATCTCCTTGACATCTGATGGGAGGGCGTTCCACAGGGTTGCATTCAGCACACAGTTCTGAACTTCCCCCACTCCTGTGACGTACACACCTCGGATCTGGACGGTGGTTGGATTATACACCAACTTGAGTCTCAAGATGGAGAAAAGGTCACATCTAAAGGCAATGCATAAGCCTGTCAAAGCCTACAGGGTCCCTGCTGAATCTGCTCTGAACAGCCAACTTTCAAACTACTTCTTCCCCATACCCAGGAGTTAAATCTGCCCAGGCAACGCAGACACAAAGTTAATGAGAGAACTGGCTTCCCAGTTCTATGGATGAGGGAGAAGTTTGATTCAGCTCTCATTTAAAGGTGAAATTGTTGAATTCATACTGAAAGGTAGCCATCTTGCAGAATTGGCACTTACCTGAATTTTGCAAGGCAGTTATCCAATCACTTTAAAAACAACAACAACAACTTATATCACAGTGAAGTGTGTGTAAAAATTAATGAGTGGGGTTCAAGTAATAAGTTCTGTCAAAAGAAGCCCATGCGAAGACTTCCACTCGTGCAATAGGGCTTCCCCCTCTCATCCCCTTGCGCCCCCCAAAAAATGGCTTTGGGTTTTGGGAGAACCCCCCCCTGAATTAGGGATGCCAACTTGAATAAAATATGGGGGGCACGTAAGCCCCCCCATAATCGATCACATGCACACCATTTGAATGACAATGTCCATTACCTTTGGGGGACCCAGCCCCCTCAGATATTTTATTGGGGGGGGCAAAGACCCTTTGGCCCTTAGGAGTTGGCTCCTATGCCCCAAATGGTGATGGGAGGATGAGGATGGAAGGGAGTGTTCTGTCTGGCAAGTAGAAATGTTTGCCCTTGGTGGAATGATCAACTTTGCACGACGTTTAATTCCTCCCAACATATTAGTGGAAATAACGTACAAAAAAATGGATGGTTACGTATGGGGAAATTGCTTGCAAAAATGTGTACATCGGTTGGAACTGCGTACAAAAATGTGTTTATTGGGAGAAACTCGCACTAAGACGCTGATGGATTTTCACGAGGATTTAAAAAATGAAAAGATTCGTAAATTGTTGCAGAAATGTGCAGAACTGAATTTAAGATTGGAAAATATGAGGAACCAAGGAAGATTATTCTATCCCTGCCTAATGCAGATCCCCCACCGTGGTTTAAGAAGCATCGCTGCTCCTTTTCCTACCAGCGCTTTGGAACTGCAGCAGTCCGTCAGTTCCCAGAAGACCAAATGTTTGGTTTGTCAAGAGTGAGCAGATGAAAAAAAAATCGAGCCTGCATAACTGAGGCAAAAGCTAGGCATTCCTAGCCTGAAAGAGGAGGTGTGTTCAGAATGCTCCGCATTACATGCTCCCATTGGCTCCTGGCCAGGAGAACGTGTCAAGAAAAGCCAGAGGTGGTGGGAATTGTGGGCAGGCACTGAAAGAGGTAAAGAGTGGGCAGGAAACATTTTTGCACAGAGAGAGAGACCTGGAGAGGATTAGAGCCAAGTGGAACATTGGAATCTGATATACAAGCTCATACGTCCAACTAGCCAGATATTACCTACCACTCTCATTGGTTTAGTTGGCTTCAAGACCCTGCCCAATGCTCTGATCCACTCCCCCCAACCTCCATGGGGCAGGTAGCAAACCTGAAGGGTCCTCCAAAAATGGGAAAGGTTATTTCCAAACAGATTTCTCAATCTGTTTGGAAATGGGAGGGAGATTGAGCAATACACTCTTTCGAGAAAGATGCCGGATTTAAGAAACGGAGTTAACGGAAATTCCCGAAACCACAGGAATGGGGCTGCTTCTAGCGTTGACTCACCGGTTCGCAACTGCCAGGTATAATTTGTGAATGTCGCCAGCAGGCACGGCCTCCTTCCCCCCCCCCCATCCAGTTATGGAGAAGGGGCACAAACAGTGACTAAACCCATTCCTGTTTCTTCCACCAGGTGCAGGGGTCCCAGCTGCATGCTTGATACTTGAGCCCTAGGTGGAAATACAGCGGGTGCAGCTTTGTCTATCACATAAGTGCAGGATAGGCTTCGCCGGGTGAACTTCTGCTTGTTAAAAGACACAGGAATCCTGCCTGGGTGGAGGGGGCTAGAGATCTGATTGCTCCAGCTGGCAGGAGCAAAAGGTGAGGAATGTGATGCAAAACGTATCCTTTCCCATATCGCCGATTAGTAACAGAGACGCGCATGTAAGGCAATTATATTTGCATACCTGGAATTACTTCCCTGTCTTTGGGAAGTGTCATAGCTCAATTGCAGAGCAGATTTGTGAGCAGATCAATGGAAGATGCACAGCAAGGAAAAGCGTATACTCTAGGAGCAACCTTTTTCAGCCGTGGGCCAGTCCACCATCCCTCAGACCATGTGGTGGGCCAGACTATATTTGGGGGGGGGGGAAATGAACAAATTCCTATGCCCCACAAATAACCCAGAGATGCATTCTAAATAAAAGCACACATTCTACTCATGTAAAAACAGCAGGCAGGCCCCACAAATAACCCAGAGATGCATTTTAAATGAAAGGCCACATTCTACTCATGTAAAAACATGCTGATTCCCAGACCGTCCGCGGGCCAGATTGAGAAGGCGATTGGGCCGCATCCGGCCCACGGGCCTTAGGTTGCCTACCCCTGCTCTAGGAGTGTAGCCTTGGGGATTTGGGCTGTGTTCACAGTCCTATTTACTCTGCACCCAGTGTGTGCCCTCCACATACAACATTAGCCTTGAGAACATCAGAAGAGCCTGCTGGATCAGGCCAATGGCTCATCTTGTCCAGCATCCTGCTCCCACGGAGGCCACCCAGATGACTGTGGGAGATCCCCAAGCAGAACACAAGTATATCAGCACTTTCCCCTCCTGTGGTTTGCAGCAACTGGTATTCAGAAGCATTATTCCATCTGGCTGCGGAGGCAGAGCATAGCCGACATGGCTGATAGCCTTCTCTTCCATGAATTTGTCTATTTATTTATTTTTTGTAACACCTTTATTGAAAATTCAAAAAGTACATAACTATATGTGCATCAAACATGGTGAGACACAAACAAAAAGGAGAAAAAGGGAAAAAGAAACAGAACCCGTGAAAAAGGGGGGGGAAACAAAAGGGGGCAGGGGGGAATCCAAAACTGTATATTTTACAAGGTTGTTATTGTATTTCACCAGATCTTAACCTACTACAGTATTTGTAAGAATGGATTCCAAATATCATTGAATTTGCCCATGGCAAGTCTGCGTTTATATGCAAGTTGTTCATATGTTGTGAGTTTGTATAAGTCTTCAATCCAATCATAGAAGGGAGCCGCATTTCCCCCCCAATTCATCAGTATCAGTCTTTTTGCTGTAGTACGGTAAGTGTCAGCAATGGAACGGAGAGTCTCATACTGTCCTTTTGTAAGGTTCCATGTGCTGGGTAAATAATTCAAGAGGATATTTTGAATTTGTCTAATTTAAAGCAATCTAAGTAGGTGGCAATCACTGCCTCCTGAGGGAATGAGTTCCACAGTTTAACAATGCACAGCATAAATAAGTACTTTGTTTTATCTCTATTGAATCTTCTAGCATTCGGCTTCGTTGGAGCTCCATCCATCCACTTTCTCCTTGCCATGCATAAACGTTCTGTCGTATCACTTCTTCCTCACCTTTCCACAAAACCAAAAGCCCCAAATGCTCCAATCTTTCGTCCATGGAATCCATAGCTACTCTGTATCTATCCTGTTGTTTCTCATGAAGTCCCTGCAAATCAGCTTCAACCCAGGATGAGAAAAAGAATGACCTAGCTATGTTTTAAGCCAGTAACTTGCACACATCCTTAAACCCTGGATGGCCCGGGGCTGGAGAATACAGTAGCTGAAACCTGAAGGCAACATTTAGCTATACACAGAAGCAACTTTTTTTAAAAAAAGGCAACATCTCTGAAAAAGCAAACACTGGGAAGGCAAATTCAGGAAAGTAAGTAACGCAGAACGGATTGTTGAGCTGAAAGAAGATAAGATCCATGCACCTGCGGCAGTAGATATTTTAGTCCAGTTTTGGATACAAGTATATTTGCTTGTGTTCATTCACTGAAATGCACGAACGTATCTGGTGCCTTCCATTGATTAGCACCAAGGCATAATTCCCACCCATTGAGCAGCTGGAGAAAGAGTACCAGGGACAAGGAGTGTGAGCCAGGAGACACCACAAATTCAAACAGGATGTTGAATTTGGGAAGGACTCAGAGAGGAGTTACAAAGAAGATTAGAGGAGATGATGCATTGGCTGAATGCGAGAGGGAGAAAAGTGCCTTTGGTTATTCGGTACTTAAATAGATTTCAACAAGGAAACAATTGTTCATACTGTTCATAGTGGAGAGGCAAGGATGCATTGGTTTGTAAGTAGCAGGGAAGTGGATTTAGATTAAATGTTAGTCACCCTTGAAACAAGCTGCTTACAAAGGTTGAGGAATCGAGGGGGTGGAGTTGGCCAGGCATCTGTTAGGGATATTTGAGGTCTGGAATGGCTTGTCTCCGGGAGGAGATGATTCAAAGCCATATAATGGATGAGTTTAAAAGCAGCCAGATGATATTCTGGAGAAGGTAGCAGGGGATATTTTTGAGGTATGGGGGTGGGGACTGCAGCTGCCCATCCGTTTCCCCGGAGCTTCGGAAAAACTTTTTTGTCTGGGCCACACTTGCAGAATAAAAATCTGTTCATGCCAAACCAAATTTTTTATTGATAAGACATACATTGGAAAACACAGCCAGGCTTGTCCTGGTATCACCTGATGCTCCTCCTCTCGTTTTGAAAAGAGTCCTTGAGGCAGTTTGAGGTATAACGGGAAGGCGACCTAGATTGCTCTAAGCCTCTCCTTTTTATTGAGTTTAACATCATGCATATTCATAACAACATTATCATAGGAACCATCCCAACAGGGGAAACTTTTCAAAACTTTTCCACCCCAAATAAGGTAAGGGGTGACACCTCCAGACCTCGCCCAGGACCCCGCCATTAGGTACGTGCTCATCCTGCATGCTCCATCCCATGCACCCTCCTCGTGCTCTCTCCTGTGTTGATCCAGGTGTCACACCTTTTGCCATAGCTTATTGTCCAGGCGTTGCACCTTTTGCCTCCGCAATTGTTCCTTTAGAGCAGTGACAGCCTCTTCGTCGCCTCCGCAGGAAACGTGACTTGCCAACGCGTCGCCCTCGTTGGCGCGAAGCTCCCGTGCTTATGCCCGCACGGCAAGATGCGTGTCAGTGCGTGTGTGCATCTGTTACGATGTATGGGCTCATAAAAACCGTCCCAACAATATATATCCATATTCTGCACATTAAAAATATATATGATACTATACTGCCCTGAAATGTTTCAATATTTCTTTCATTGTCATTGAATCTTCCCAAAACACTTGCCACACCGTTCTGCCACGTCACACCCTTTGAGAACCACTCCTCTAGATGAACCTATGAGTCATGACTGTCCAGCATTTGACCCTTCCCTTGGGAGCCCTATAAATCAAGGCGCTCAATATTAAATCAACGGTCAATGCCAGCTAGGTTCTCTCCACCAGAAATTGCTAGGGGTCCTGATTTCTTCCATCCCTTAAAATCTTGGGGACAGACAGGGAGAGCAAAGGTGCCGAACATCAGGCAGTTCCAGTCATCAAAGGAGATTCTTGTGGCCATCCCATAGATAACAGAAAAGGACAGTTTAATCGGTGGGAAAGAAAAGAAATGGAAAGGTTAAGCAGGTCTCCCCCTTACCTAAGACCAGTTAATTTGTAGCCAGGTTGACTCTCTTGCTACAGGTGATGGGTCTAGTTTGGAATGCAGAGTGAGGACCCTTTTGAGATTTTTAATGGCTCTCATAACTGTTAGTACGGCTAGCCTCCTGAGCCCCAAATCTTGATACGCACATTTAATCCCTTTGCTACCCATTTACTACACAGTCAGCTGTTCCTTGGTGCTTAATCTACCCTTATTTGAAGCCTCTGCATCATGCCTTTGTTCTTTTCCCAGTCTCCTGATGCTGCTTATCTCCTGCACAGCGCCCCTCACTCCCTTTTCATCTGGGTCAACACCGGCCTTGTTCCCTAGCTTGCAGTTTCCTTCTAGCTAAGCGATTTAACCGTTTCGTTTCCTACAGATCCGTAAGTAACCCTGGCTCAAGCCTCCATTTCAGTCATTGAAATAGGATAGGGCAAATTCATGGGGGGATGAGGCTATCCAAGGTTACTGGTCACGGTGGCTGTGCTTTGACTCCACGGCTGGAGGCAGCTACGCTTCTGAATACCAGTTGCTGGAAACCACGGGAGGAGAAAGCGCTCTTGCAGTTTTCTCTGTGAGAACAGGATTCTGGACTAGACGGGCCATTGGTCTAATGCAGTAGGCTCTTCCTATATTTCCATATGTCAGCCTGGATAGCTCAGTTGGTTAGAGTGTGGTGCTGATAATGCCAAGGCTTCAAGTTTGATCCCTGTATGGATCAGCTACATATTCCTGGGTAAATGTTTCCAGCTGCTGTTGGACTACAACTCCCATCATCCCTAGCTAGCAGGACCAGTGGTCAGGGATGATGGGAATTGTAGTCCAAAAACAGCTGGAGACCCAGGTTTGGACTAGAAGATGATCCTCAGGGTCCCTTCCAACTCTGTGATCTATCATTAGCTAAATGCTCTCATCCAGACATTTGCTTCTGCCATTGCTCTAGTTTTATTTTGTGTCTCTTAGGTGGTAGCCTCCTGCCTTTATGTGCAAAAAATAAAATAAACGCATATTTGTTCTTCTTTTAATCCCTGCCCAAATCTCCCTCCTCTTCCTTGGTTGTGTCCAATTTTAGACTGGCAAAGCCCTTGGCACACAGAAACTGCCTCCTTTTCACCCTGCAAAGTGCCAAGAAAACTGATGGGGTTCTATAAAAAGTGACGGTTAACAATCCTGACGCAATGAAAGCTTACATGGAAACGAATTCCAGGTGCGCTCAATGGAACAGTGCTTTCAAATAAGTGTGACCAAGATTGCAACCATAGCAGAACACAGTAGGACTTGCCTCTGTGCAAACAGTTGTCAGGTCAGTCTTGCTATACGCCTTGTAAAGCAGGGGTACTTGACTTCTAATCTTAAATCTTAACGTCACTTAGATGTTCATGCAGTTTTATGTGGATAGTTACTATTTACAGATCTCTGTTTTGTTTCCAGCACTATGTATAGAAGGGGTTTCTTTCCTTGTTTGTTTTTCCACAGTGTCAGGGCTTTAGGCGTTTCTTGGGCCTGCAGCAGAAATTCAAAATGGTGACACACACACAAACAAATCCCTTTTCTCTTGTTGGAGCCGGGCTCTGTTTCAATTATTTCAGTGAGTGGAAACAGGAAAGGAACACTCCACGTAGAAGCAAATTCTGTGTTTTAAAAGCCCAAACTTTACACAGAACTAGTAACTGCATTTTAAATGTTGAATGAATGGAAACAGCGGGCAAAATTATTATTATTATTATTATTATTATTATTAATAATAATTATACCCCACCCATCTGGCTGGGTTTCCCCAGCCACTCTGGGCGGCTTCCAACAAAAGAATAAAAATACATTAAAACCTCAGTCATTAAAAACTTCCCAAAACAGGGCTGCCTTCAGATGTCTTCTAAACGTCAGATAGTTGTTTATTTCCTTGACATCTGATGGGAGGGCGTTCCACAGGGCAGGCGCCACCACCGAGAAGGCCCTCTGCCTGGTTTCCTGTAACTTCACTTCTCGCAGTGAGGGAACCACCAGAAGGCCCTCGGAGCTGGATCTCAGTGTCCGGGTTGAACGATGGGGGTGGAGACACTCCTTCATGCTCCCATTTTTGATCACCCTCATTTTAGGAATCAGGACCACCTCTTTCCATATGAATCTACCCGGACCCTGAGATCATCTTCTGAGTCCCTCCTTAGTGTGCCTCCTCCTTGAGAGGTCCGGAGAGTGGCAACACGAGAACGGGCCTTCTCTGCAGCAGCTCCCTGTTTGTGGAATGCTCTCCCCAGGGAGGTTCGCCTGGTGGCATCATTATACATCTTTAGGCACCAGGCAAGAATGGTCCTCTTTAACCAGGCCTTTGGTTGACTGACATCCAATATGTTGAGGCTGCAGTAGCAGCCCAATCAGGCTCCAGGAGGAAAGCAGAATCAGCCAATCAGACGGGACCCATTGTGTAAATAATGTATATAAAGCCTGAGGTTTGGGGGGGGGGCGGAATCATCCATTGTTTTACGATCTGCAATAAAGAGCATGAAACCACTATGCAACTCTGAGTATATTTCAATTGGGTTGTTTTTTATTTTATTATGTATTATGTATTTTTGTGATTTTATGTTGTAACCGCCCTGAGACCTGCAGGTATACAAATTTAACAACGGAAGAAGTAGAAGGCGAAGAAGAAGAAGATGAAGATGAAGATGAAGATGATGATGAAGAAGAAGAAGAAGAGAAAACTTTCATACTTGGTGTAGGTAGAAGGAGACTGTGAGCAGCAACTTCAAGACCCCTGCTCTCCCTTCTTAATCTTTTATCTTTGAAGTGAACATATCTAGATAGCCTGTCAAATAGAGAACTGTCCTACAGAGAGTTAGGGGTGAGCAGGGAGGTGGCGACACCATATTGTTCAGAGTGGTGAAACTGGGTGAACAAGCATTCAAATGGCAAATGCAGTTTAATGTAAAGATGGAGAAAGTGGTCCACATTCAGGGGGGGAAACAACCTAACTTCACATACACACGAATGGCATCTGAAATAGTGGTAACTGACCTGGAGAAAGATTGTGGGGTCATGGCGGACAGCATGATGGAAATGTCAAAAGAGCGAAAAAAGGCCACAACTTTATTGGTTACAGCATGTGTGTGGTATTGGCTTGGCATTGGATCAAACAAGCTATACATGACTCCACCCCGCTCAGCGGGGAGTCACTCAAGGGTTAACAACCAGAAGGTGGAGCCTGTTGATGCAAATACAACTGAAGCTCCCCCTGATGTTCCCGGGGGGGTCGTGCCATGGCCCTAGCCACCAGCAGGGCGTCGGACAGGATCCACGACCGCCGGATTCCTTTAACGAAATACCCAAAAAATGGAGGGGTAGGCGATGGCCCGAACCTTGCCCCCCAATACACCACACATATTCCAATGCCTAACCGCCAATACCAGAAAAGTTGTGACGATTTGCTACGAGGTAGGCGAAAAACCAAGAGGCTGGAGCCAATTTGCCAAATGGATATAAATTCTTGCCAGGCCCCTTGGGCAACCAGGGCAACCAACCGAAGTCCCTAGCAATGTCATGAGCATGGAAATGACCTAAAGGGAGGGTGGGTGGGAGATCCGAAGAAAAAACTGGTGCACAATGAGGGCTCAGGGTCGCCGCGGCCACTTAAGTGCGGCTAAACCCCGCCCCCGGGCCAGCCCTATTGGCTGGCTGCAGGGGGCGCAGCGCAGCAGCTGGGACAGTTGAGGCAGGGGGCCGGAACGCCCCCCTGCCGACGCGGGAACAGGCTCCCGCTCACAACTCCTCACCTCTGGAAGGAGGAGAGGTCTTGCTGTGCAAAGCTATAGTTTGACTGCGTTTGGAATCCAGTGTATAGTTCTGGCTGTCACCCCTCAAACAAGTTATTATAGATCTGGAAAAAGGTACCAAAATGGGGAATGAAATTTTCAAAGGATTGGATGGAACTTCTGCCTTGTGAGAAAAGGTTACACGCTTGGGGCTTCTTAGTTCAGTAAGGGGGAATAAGACAGAGGTATCTAAAATTATGCATGGGTTGAGGAAAGCGATTGAGACATTTTCTTCTTCCTCCATCCTTTCTATCTCTAGAGCCCAAGGTCACCCAATATAGCTGAACTTTAGAAGATTCGGGAGAATGCAAAAGGAAGTGTTTCTTCACATTGTGCCTCGTTAGACATGTGGCATTTGCTGCCACAAGAAGCAGCGAAGGCCACCAATCAGATGGCTTTAAAAGGGGGTTGGGAAAAAGTACGGGGACCCAGGTGGCACTGTGGGTTAAACCGCAGAGCCTAGGGCTTGCTGATCAGAAGGTCGGCGGTTCGAATCCCTGCGACGGGGTGAGCTCCCATTGCTCGGTCCCTGCTCCTGCCCACCTAGCAGTTCGAAAGCACGTCAAAGTGCAAGTAGATAAATAGGAACCGCTCTGGCGGGAAGGTAAACGGCGTTTCCGTGTGCTGCTCTGGTGTGCTGGCCCCGTGGAGTATCCAGGAAGCGAGGTCGAAGTCCGGTCCGAGGTCAGAGGTACGTGAAGGCAGTCCGAATAAACAAGAACAGGGTCCAGGGCAAGGAGTCCGGCGAGGTCAGGAACGGCAGGATAAACAGGGAACCGAGGCAGGTCAGGAGTTCAGGCAGAACAACCGGGCAGGGAGCAAGCAGAACTCTCCAGCAACGATGTTGCTCCTGCGACTTGGGACTGGGACTGGCCGGCTTTATCTGTCCCGAGGCGAAGGGCGGCTCCGATCCCCAGGTGACTCGCCTCTCCTGGCTTGGAGGCGAGCACTCCTCCTGCGAGAACTTAGTTCCCTTCGCCTCTCTGCCCTTAGCCTTTGCAGCTCAGGAGAAGCTGGAGGGTTACCGGACCCAGAGGCAACCTCAGCTTCCCCTGACTGGGTGGGGAGTGGAGCACCTGTAGGCAGTAAGTCCTCCATCCCATTAGGAGCCAGATCAACCTCAGCCGACGCCTGCACCTGAGGATCCAGCACAGGTGAGTCCCCTTGCGACCCAGGCCCCAGCCCTGGCTCTGCTGTTTCTGAGGGCAGTGAATCCTGTGCAGGCTGGGATCGCTCAGGTTCAGCGTCTGAGTCCGACTCCCAGGCCATCACACCATCCCCCCTCCCAGGCCCCCCCCTCAACTGAGGGGCCGGACCAGGCTTGCTGGGGTAAGTCGCATGGAAATCACGGAGGCATGCAGGCGCGTGGACGTTCTCCGCTGGTTCCCACGAACGATCCTCGGGCCCATACCCCTTCCAGTCAATGAGGTATTGGAGCTTCCCCCTGCGGTATCGTGAGTCCAGAATGTGCTCCACCTCGTACTCGGGCTCCCCCTGAACCAAAACTGGCTGCGGTCGTGGATGGTCTGGGTGGAACTCGTCGGGCGGGGCGACCGGACTGAGGAGGGACCGGTGGAATACTGGGTGGACCTTCAGGGTCGAGGGTAACCGGAGACGGAATGCCACTGGCGAGACCTGGTCCACGATTGGAAATGGGCCGGTGAAGCGAGCATCCAGCTTCCGCGAAGGCCGAGAGGGGTGCAGGTGGCGAGTGGAGAGCCATACCAGGTCGCCGACATGGAGTTCTGGTCCCACCTGGCGGTGGCGGTCGGCCTGGGCCTTGTAAGCGTCCTTGGCCTGGCGCAGCTGCTCCATCAATAGTTGTTGCTGAGACTGGAGCTCCTGGAGCCAGTCGGTCACTGCGGGGACAGCGGATGCTGGCAGCACGTCCAGGAACAAACGTGGATGGTAACCGTAAGTGGCCTGGAACGGGGTCTGTTGGGTGGAGGCGTTCACCGCATTGTTGTACGCGAACTCCGCCAACGCCAAGTGGTCGACCCAGTCGTCCTGCTGGAAGCTGCAATAACACCGGAGGTACTGCTCCAGAACTGCATTTGCTCGTTCTGTCTGGCCGTCAGTCTGCGGGTGGTGGGCCGACGATAGACAGACCTCCGTCCCGAGGGCCTGGTGTAAGGCTCGCCAGAAGCAGGATGTGAACTGGACGCCACGATCGGATACCAGACGCTCGGGTAGGCCATGCAGGCGGAAGACATGCTGAAGGTACAGTCGAGCCGTTTCCTTAGCTGTGGGTACAGATGGGCAGGGGGCACAGTGCACCATCTTAGTGAAATGGTCTGTGAAAACCAGGAGGCAGGTACAGTTACGAGACGAGGGTAAGTCCACCACAAAGTCCAGCGAGACCGTGTGCCAGGGACGTGGTGGGACTGGCAATGGCTGGAGCAGGCCAGGGGGTCGCCCAGTAGGACCCTTGGCCCGCCGGCAGACGTCACAACCAGCAACGTAGCGTGCCACGTCAGCCTTCAGGCGGGGCCACCAAAACTCGCGGCTTACCAGATGGGTGGTCCGGTACCGCCCGAAGTGCCCCGCTGCCGGGGCATCGTGGGACATCCGGAGAACCTCAGCTCGCAATGGTCCTGGCGGGATGTACAGACGACCCTGGTGCAACAGTAGGCCCTGGTGCAGGGCCAGCCCTGGATATCGAGGGCATGACCCATCGGACAGTTCCTGGAGCCGTTCTTGCGCCCAAGCATCGACCTGTTGCTGTTCCCGCACCCGAGCCCGCAGTGGCTCAGCCTCCCGAGTGGCCAGGAATGCGGCTGGTGGTAAGATCGTCGTTGGTACTGCCTGCTGTACCGTGTCTGCGACGTCCTCGGGTTTCCGGGACAAGGCGTCCGCCTTCCGGTTCTGGGAGCTAGGGATGTAGCGGATCCGGAACTGGAACCGGGAAAAGAACAGCGCCCACCGGATCTGCCTTTGGTTCAACTTGCGGGTGGTCTGGAGGTACTCCAGATTCCGGTGGTCAGTTCTCACTTCCACTGGGTGTCGTGCCCCCTCAAGATGATGGCGCCAGACCTCAAAGGCCACCTTGATGGCCAGTAGTTCCCGCTCCCACACGGTATAGTTACGCTCCGCCGGAAGGAGCTGCCGGGAGTAGTAGGCGCAGGGTAACAGTGGCTCATCAGGTCCGTGTTGCTGGGACAAGACGGCACCGAGAGCCGTACTGGAGGCGTCAGTCTCCACCACGAAGGGACGAGAGGGATCAGGATGCTGCAAAATTGGCTCCTTCTGGAAACAGGCTTTCAATCCCTGGAATGCCACCTCAGCCTCCTCATCCCAGGTGAAGGGCGTCTTGGGGCGCAGCAGTCGGGTCAACGGGGTGGTGCGATGAGCATAGTCCGCAATGAATGTCCGGTAATAGTTGGCGAACCCCAAAAACCGCTGTAGGTCCTTGCGGTTCCGCGGCGCCGCCCACTCTCGAACCGCAGACACCTTCCCGGGGTCCATCTGCACGCCGTCCGGGGAGAGTCGGTGTCCAAGGAAGTCCACTGACCACTGGTGGAACTCGCACTTGCTGAGTTTAGCATACAGGCGGTGTTCCCGCAAGCGCTGCAACACGGACCGGACATGACTCTCGTGGCGAGCCGGGTCACGGGAATAAATCAAAATGTCATCTAGGTACACCACCACGTACTTGTCTAACAAGTCCTGGAACACGTGGTTGATGTACCGTTGGAACACGGCGGGCGCGTTGCATAATCCGAATGGCATGACCAGGTATTCGAACTGCCCATAACGGGTCCCGAATGCTGTCTTCCACTCGTCCCCGGCACGGATTCGAATCAAGTTGTAGGCCCCCCGGAGGTCTAGTTTGGTGAACATCTGCGCCCCCTGCACCCGCTCCAGCAGCTCCGCAATAAGGGGCAAGGGATACCGGTCTGGGATGGTGATCTTATTCAGGGCTCGGTAATCATGGCAGAGGCGAAGCTCCCCACACTTCTTCTTAACGAAGAGTACTGGAGCGGCCGTGGGAGAGGTAGAGGGCCTAATGAACCCGCGCTCCAGGTTCTTGTGAAGGAAGTCCTGCAGGGCTTCACGCTCTGGCTCTGAAAGAGAGTATAGGCGACTCACAGGCAGGGGCGCCCCGGGCTGAAGGTCTATGCCGCAGTCGAAGGACCGATGAGGAGGCAGCCGGTCTGCTCCCTGTTCCTCGAACACGTCTACGTAGTCCCGGTACACGGTGGGGAGCGTTGACGCAGCCTCCCCCATGGAAGCGGCCGATAGCATCTCGGACTGAGCATTCGAACCCGAGTCTGGGAAGCGTACAGTTCGATTGACCCAATCGATCTGAACATTGTGAGACTCCAGCCAGTCCATTCCAAGCACCAGCGGAAACCGGGGCATGGTGGCAATGTCCAGGGTACGCACCTCCCGGTGCTGCTGGTGGCACAGGACCAAGGGCTGGGTCTCCCGAGTAACAGCGCCCGACCGCAGGAGACGTCCGTCAATTGCTTCCACCTGTACTGGTTCTAGCTTGTTCTGGAGCGGCACCCGATGCTGAGCCGCGAAGGCAGAGTCCATATAGGAGCGGGTTGCCCCCGAATCCACTAGAGCGTGGGTGAGAATCCAGGGCCCGCCGGGGGGGTACAGACGCACCGGGATCATGAGGTGTTGCAATTCCACCGGTGAGGGCCCATCATGTGACGCTTGGGACCCCAGGTAGCCTGGGCCATTGGCTACTGGGGTTGGCATGGTTCCCTGCGGCTGGCGTTTCTCGGGGCAGGTTCTGGCGTAGTGTCCACTCCCACCGCAGTAGAGACACAGGTTCCCCTCCCGACGCCGAGTCTTCTCCGAGAGGGAGAGGCAAGGTCGCGCTGCCCCGAGCTGCATCGGCTGCTCCGGTGACTCGGCCCTGGCTGTGGAACTGCTGGGAAGCACCGGAGCTGGGAGCCCAGAGTGCCGGCGGGTCCGGGCCTGGCGACGGTCCTCCAACCGATCGTCTATCTGCAGACTCCGATGGACGAGGGCATCCAGCGTGGCGGGGCGATCCAACGTGGCCAGCTGGTCCAGTATCTCGTCCGAGAGCCCCTCGAGATACTGGTCCCGAAGTGCGGAGTCGTTCCAGGTCAAGTCCTGCGCCAACAGACGAAATTCCGTGGCGTAGGCGGCCACTGTGGACTTGCCCTGTTTCAACCGCCGAATCGCCCGATTGGCTTGACTCCCCTTCTGGGGGTTGGCGAACGCGGTTTCCAAATGGTTGCAAAACCCCGTATAGTCTGTCAGCAAGGGGGAGTCTTGCCGGAGCAGCGGCAACGCCCACTTGGCCGCCTGGTCCTTCAGCAAGCTGATCAGGAAGTGCACCTTGGTGCGGTCGTCAGGGAAATCCCGGGCTCGCCCCTGAATATACAGCTTGGCCTGGGCGAGAAACATGGGAAAGCTGGTCGGGGACCCATCGAATTTCTCTGGCAGGGCCACTGGGTACTTGCCTGGAGCTGGGGCGCCGGCACCAGGAGCCGGTAAGGCGTCCAAACGCTGCTGAAGTGCTGTAACCGCATTGCTTAGCTGCTGCACTGTGTGGGTCAAGACCTGGTTCTCCTGGGCCAATGCTACCAGCGCCGCCGCTTGGTCAGTCATGACGACAGGTTCCTCCCGAACGCACCCCAACGAAGGGGGAGTGCGGGTGTGGCAGGAGCAAACTGTGCTGGCCCCGTGGAGTATCCAGGAAGCGAGGTCGAAGTCCGGTCCGAGGTCAGAGGTACGTGAAGGCAGTCCGAATAAACAAGAACAGGGTCCAGGGCAAGGAGTCCGGCGAGGTCAGGAACGGCAGGATAAACAGGGAACCGAGGCAGGTCAGGAGTTCAGGCAGAACAACCGGGCAGGGAGCAAGCAGAACTCTCCAGCAACGATGTTGCTCCTGCGACTTGGGACTGGGACTGGCCGGCTTTATCTGTCCCGAGGCGAAGGGCGGCTCCGATCCCCAGGTGACTCGCCTCTCCTGGCTTGGAGGCGAGCACTCCTCCTGCGAGAACTTAGTTCCCTTCGCCTCTCTGCCCTTAGCCTTTGCAGCTCAGGAGAAGCTGGAGGGTTACCGGACCCAGAGGCAACCTCAGCTTCCCCTGACTGGGTGGGGAGTGGAGCACCTGTAGGCAGTAAGTCCTCCATCCCATTAGGAGCCAGATCAACCTCAGCCGACGCCTGCACCTGAGGATCCAGCACAGGTGAGTCCCCTTGCGACCCAGGCCCCAGCCCTGGCTCTGCTGTTTCTGAGGGCAGTGAATCCTGTGCAGGCTGGGATCGCTCAGGTTCAGCGTCTGAGTCCGACTCCCAGGCCATCACATCTGGTTCGCCAGAAGCGGCTTTGTCATGCTGGCCACATGACCCGGAAGCTGTACGCCGGCTCTTGGCCAATAAAGCGAGATGAGCACCGCAACCCCAGAGTCGGACACGACTGGACCTAATGGTCAGGGTTACCTTTACCTTTACGGGGAGGTTAATGGCTTCTAGTCATGACAGTTGTGCATGTACTGCCTCCAGCGTCAAAGGTAGTGTACTTCTGAAGTCCAGTTGCTGTGGCACTCATGCCCTGTTTGGGGGCTTCCCAACGGCATCCAGTTGGCCATTGTGGGAACAGCATGCTGGACCAGATGAGCGTTTGGCCTGATCCAGCAGTGTCTTCTTACTTTCTTTAAGACACAGGAGCACCTTGTTTTTCAAACTACAGGCACCCACACACACCCCTTACGTGCAATCGACTCGTGTGCGAGCGCACCTATGTGTGGCGCTGAGAAATAAATAAATAGATTCTAAATAGAGTCCTTGTGGCTTGCGAGGAGACCCTCCCCAGAGCCCAAAGAGGACTTTGGTGTGGGTGGAGGAAGCCCCCCCAAAAAACGGAGGCTTTGTTTAGGATGCTCGGCCTCCTCACCTAACAGCTGACGCACGTGGTAGCACAGCAGCAGCTTTTCCACACATCCTCCAGCCTTCAGCCGGCCCCAGCATTGTAGATACACCATACATTTAATGCACATTTCCCCCTCACAAAAGAATCCTGGAAATTGTAGTTTGTTAAGGGTGCTGGGAATTGTAGCTCTGTTGGGGGGTAAACTACAGTTTCCAGGATTATTTTGGGGGGCATCCCACTAAATGGGAAACCCAGCCAGATGTGGGTTTTATTATTATTATTATTATTATTATTATTATTATTATTATTATTATTATTATTATTATTATCATTTGCTTTAAATGTATAGTGGGTATGCAGCCTGTGTGCCTTTGTATATGTGCACGTGCAGATTTTAAGCAAATCTACGTCCTCTTTTACCAGCCTTGGCAATGCGTTAGAGATGGTGCTCTTGCTACCATCAGGGAGATTCTGTTTCTACTGCCTCAGGCACTAAAATGTAGGGCTGTTTCTAAACTCTGGTAAGGTCCCCAGCTCACGGCTCCCTGGAACTCAGAAGCCAGTTTTGCAGGTGAAATGCCCTGGCAGACGGCCATTCGGTTTCGAAAGGCATTTAAAAAATGGAGTGCAGCTGTAGGTCAGCATTGCTGTCCTCGCGCAACACATAGGTTCAGGAGGAAGTGTCAAAACCGATACAAGCGTCCTTTGTCAAAATGCCTGTACCGTATACTGCAACCATCCCCATTTGCGGGGGACAGTCCCTATTTGCTGGAACCTCTTCCTACTGAGTCTGCGTTTGCGGGGCAAAGTGGAGCACACAGACCTCAGTTTGTACACAGTGAAGAAGAAGAAGAGTTTGGATTTGATATCCCGCTTTATCACTACCCGAAGGAGTCTCAAAGCGGCTAACATTCTCCTTTCCCTTCCTCCCCCACAACAAACACTCTGTGAGGTGAGTGGGGCTGAGAGACTTCAGAGAAGTGTGACTAGCCCAAGGTCACCCAGCAGCTGCATGTGGAGGAGCGGAGACGCGAACCCAGTTCACCAGATTACGAGTCCACCGCTCTTAACCACTACACCACACACACAAAAATCACTCTTCTCCACACAACAGATACCAATCAGATACCTCTGAGAATCCCACAATCCCAGCAGACCTTTCCCTTAAATTTGCCCCTCAACTGTTATTCAAAGGTAGACTGCCTCTGAATCTGCAATTTACAAATAGCTACTGATAGATCCACCCTCCATGAATTGACTCAAGTCAATGAAGGCCTAGTGGTGACAGTTCGATCTTCTGGTAGCAGGTTCCACAAATGAATTCTGTGTTGCACAGGCTGCATAATCTGCCTTTCCTACTTTCTGCTTCTGTCACATAACTCCTAACTCTAACTCTCTAAGCTCTTTGAGGGGGGAGGGGTCCCATTCCTGCCTTGCAGGGGTTTGGACCAGATTACCCCTGGGATCCCTTCCAGCTCTTCAGTTCCATGATTCTATGATTCATTCATTTGCCATCTCAAACAGAGTCCCTAGATTCTTTGTTCTAAATAGCCCATCCCCAGGCTATCACATCCTCAGGAAGTTAGCCTTGCTTAATTAGCTTTTAGCACTTGCTGATTGCAGGGGATTAGAATTGTCTAGCACACAGCCTAATACACACGGATCTGGCTTAATACAATTGAGACTGGCTATTTCCCAGGTTTAACACTCCTAGCACTGATTAAATTCTAACACTAGCTTGATCCAGAGATTATAGTGGTCTAGCACCCACAAACTCATAGCACTATAATGGTCTCTTCTAAATCACTGGCTTCCCACAGTATAATCATACCTTCTACTTTTCAGAGAATCCCTGGCATGGGAAAATCCAGATTGAAGGAATGTTTGGAAAGCCAGTGATTTGGAGGCTATCTTACGGACACTAAGGAATGGATGGAATGACAGGAGCTTACTATCCACATTGAACAGCAGTATGGATGAGTGCTGGTTTTCAGAGACATGCTGCTTTTACCGGTATTACTGGAAGCAATACATAGCCATCGTGAGCCTCCTAACCCTTGGATGAAAGAGAGATGAGAGATCTTCCTTGTGTTACCTGTGGCTGCGCTCCTATGCACACTGGCTTCTGAGTAAGCCTGCAAGAGCTCAGGCTGCAACCATTCATTCTGTTTGTCATTATTAATATCTATAAGGAGACTTGGGCACAGAGCTTTCAAGTGTTCAGAGCAGTTCTCTGGCTTGCAGTCCTTACGACGACCCCGTAAGGCGAGTCAGTATTATTACCTCACCTGCCCCTATTCTACAGATCAGGGGCACCATGGGTGTCCGCCGCTGCAACGCAGACATGCTGGCGTGTGACGTCACACGTCTGTGGTTGCAGGGGCTGGCAGCAACTCCTCTTCCTCCTCCTATCCGCAGCCAGCAAGGCACCCTTCTCCTTGGGGTGGGGCTTGGACTCAGAGGCAGATAGACTCTGCCTCCATGCCGAGCTCCACCTCCCCGGAAAAGGGGTGCCTCACTCACTGGCTGCAAAAATCAGAGCTGAACTGCTTCTCTTTTGGAGGCAGCGCCACTGCCACCTGCCAGTGTGGTGTAGTGGTTAAGAGCGGTAGACTCGTAATCTGGGGAACCGGGTTCGCGTCTCCGCTCCTCCACATGCAGCTGCTGGGTGACCTTGGGCTAGTCACACTTCTTTGAAGTCTCTCAGCCCCACTCACTTCACAGAGTGTTTGTTGTGGGGGAGGAAGGGAAAGGAGAATGTTAGCCGCTTTGAGACTCCTTCGGGTAGTGATAAAGCGGGAAATCAAATCCAAACTCTTCTTCTTTTTCATTGACTTTGTGGGTGCCCAGCCCCCACAATCATATAAGGTGTGACCGGAAAGTTTGGTGAATGGCCACAGAAATCGGACAGCGGGAAATATTCGAACATACAATCAGCATCGGAAACCCACGAAATGCTCACAATTGTGTACGGAGAGGAAGCTGTAACTTGAAAGACAGTGTATGAGTGGTTTAAGCATTTCTGTGAAGGACGGCCAGGGCTGGATTTAGGTTTGATGAGGCCCTAAGCTACTGAAGGTAATGGGGCCCTTTATATGTTCAGCTGTCCTTTGTCAACAACAAATTGTCACTGTTTTTTTGTGTTGAATATATGCTATATGGTAATTTATGGACCTAATAGGTATCTAAAGCTATTTGCACATAACAAATAGGAGCCTACACAACACAAAACACTGTTGCTGTATGTAGGTTTTATTTTATTTGTTTTTTATCTTATATTTTGGAAATGTACATCCAGTATTTTTTTCCATTAATTTTTGGGGGGGCCCTCAAGAGAGCGGGGCCCTAAGCTATAGCTTGTTTAGCTTATACATAAATCCAGCACTGAGGACGGCAAACCATTGAAGATGACCCTCAGTTTGGCAGACGGTCAATGAGCAGAACGGCAGCAAATGTCGACAGTGTTCGTGAGTTATTGATTTGGGATTGGCATTTGTCCATCTGAATGATGGCGGAAGAATTGCATATTAAGCGTGAAATCGTTACTGAGTTGCCCCACCCTCCATATTCTCCCGATCTGGCCCCACCGGATTTCTTTCTTTTTCCAAAACCAAAATCTGCCCTGAAAGGGCACAGATTTTGCAACATTTCACACATCCAAGCTGCTGTGACGAGGGAACTGAAAGCAGTACGAAAAGAGGACTTCTCCAAAAGTTTCCAACAGTATGTAAGCGCGGGTGGCGCTGTGGTCTAAACCACAGAACCTAGGGCTTGCTGATCAAAAGGTCGGCGGTTCGAATCCCTGCGACGGGATGAGCTCCCATTGTTCAGTCCCTGCTCCTGCCCGCCTAGCAGTTTGAAAGCACGTCAGTCAAAGTGCAAGTAGATAAATAGGTACCGCTCCGGTGGGAAGTTAAATGTCATTTCCATGTGCTGCTCTGGTTCGCCAGAAGCAGCTTAGTCATGCTGGCCACATGACCCAGAAGCTGTCTGCGGACAAACGCCGACTCCCTCGACCTATAGAGCGAGATGAGCGCGCAACCCCAGAGTCATCCGCGACTGGACCTAACGGTCAGGGGTACCTTTACCTTTAAGGTATGTATGTTTGAATATTTCTTGCTGTCTGATTTCTGTGACCATTCACTGAACTTTCCGGTCACACCTTGTATTACTGTGGGTGCCCAAGCACTCACAGTCCCCTGGAATCATAGAATCAGAGTTGGAAGAGACCACAAGGGCCATCCAGTCCAACCCCCTGCCAAGCAGGAACACCATCAAAGCATTCTTGACAGATGGCTGTCAAGCCTCTGCTTAAAGACCTCCAAAGAAGGAGACTCCACCACACTCCTTGGCAGCAAATTCCACTGTCGAACAGCTCTTACTGTCAGGAAGTTCTTCCTAATGTTTAGGTGGAATCTTCTTTCTTGTAGTTTGAATCCATTGCTCCGTGTCCGCTTCTCTGGAGTTGACTCCTGTGTTGCAGATTGGGCAAAGACAAACCCAGGCATTCCCACAGCCACCTTGTGAGTTTGGGGCAAGGGCAAGATTCGAACCAGGGACTTCCTGACGTGTTGCTCACCCCCTTAGCTGCTGTTTTAAACTTTGAGTCCATTTAGTGACACATCTTGTTTCTGAAGCCAATAGGGAGCAGGCTACAGCAAAGCAAATGAATGTAATATACACAGCTTTCAGTGATGTGTAATCGCAGTGGGTGGGTGCTCTGCTATCCTTGGCTGTGTTAAAAAGCGTACAAGAATGTCTGTCCTTGGAATTGAAACCAGCAGGTCTCTGACTCTAAACATGGGCTGGGCAATGAACACTAAGAAGCGGGGCATGGGGAAGGCTTAGCTTTGCGCAGCCATGGCATGCCTTAGTCATGTCGCCAAAAAAGCCAATTCCCACGGCATCTGGTAGGAGGAGGAGAAGGAGAGCCACTTATGTCATGAAACTAGGTGTGTCTTTCAGCCCCCTTGCTTACAGTTGCTGCCTGTCCCTTGTGCCACTGGAGCTGAAAACTGGGAAATGATGGATGGACAAAAGCTTGGCAAGGAAAAGAGAAACCCAGAAGCAATGTTTGCAAAGGGCTGTCAGTAATACCTGAAGGGTGTTTGCAAACCCAGAGGTGGGCAGAGCTGTGGTTTAGGACGGAGCGGGAAGGAGGAAACATTGGGGGCTGGAACAGAGTGGAGCTGCAGCTGTGGTTGAAGGCTAGATGCCTTGCAATGAAATCCTCTCTGTGTTTATTCAGAATTATGTCCCTGTGTGTGCGTTGGTAGGGCTTATCTCTAGGTAGCTGGGCACTGGATTGCAGCCTTGATGCTGCAAGGTAAGCGAGATGTGGGCCTAGGAATAGGCAGTTTAAAGTTCATTCAGAAGGCTGCCAAATTGTCCACTTACAGGCTTTGTTTATTTTATTTAACTGAATGTAAAAAGGTAAAGGGACCCCTGACCGTTAGGTCCAGTCGTGGACGACTCTGGGGTTGCGGCGCTCATCTCGCTTTACTGGCTGAGGGAGCCGGCGTACAGCTTCCGGGTCATGTGGCCAGCATGACTAAGCCGCTTCTGGCGAAACCAGAGCAGCACACGGACTGCTAGGTGGGCAGGAGCTGGGACCGAACAACGGAAGCTCACCCTGTTGCGGGGATTCGAACTGCCGACCTTCTGATCGGCAATCCCCTAGGCTCTATGGTTTAACCCACAGCACCACCCGCGTCCCTTATATCCCCCTTTATCATCCACAACCTCTAAGCGGTTTGCATAGCATATAAAACACTTATTGAAAAACATTGCTAAAGCTGACCATTAAAAGCAAGCTCTCAAATGTGCCAAAATATCAGCAGTTGTTAAAAATATACATCACAAAGTAGAATTCTAAGTTAAAATTACAGGTCTGGGTAGGCTTGCTTAAACAAACGAGCAAAAAAGTATTTAACAGCTGCAGAAAACAATACAGGGAAGGGGCCTGCCTAGTGTCAATGAGCCTTTAAAATATCTCTCAAATTATTGTTTTCGCTGATTCACCCCACCCCAGTCTCTGAGAGGTGCAAGATTCCAGGTTTCCAGGTGCACTTACTCAGGGTCTGTGTTTGCTTTTTGGGAATGAGGCACAGCAGAGACGATGGTATCTTTAGGATAGATGGTTTATTTACAAATACAGTATATACAACTTGAGCCTACGATGGAGGGGTTCACAGCACCGACACCCCGAAAGGGTCTTGTTTCTCCCATAGCTGTAACCTTGGATGCAAACAGAAATCAGCTCCCCAAACTTCTGAGAATTTTAGTATGGCCGCCTTACCCCAAATTCGGGCTTGCTCGTGGGGTTGTGGGGAGGCGGCAAGGGGGCGGATCTGCACTGCCTCCTTCCGCTCACTGCGAGGACACACAAAATCATAGCTGTCAACTTTTGGATTTGAAAATAAGGGATTTTTCCAAACTTTCGGATTTGAAAATAAGGGATGCTGCGAGGGCGGTGCAATGGCATCAAGTAGCCTCGCCACCCTGCGCTCCAGAGGCTGCGCGCGAACGGGTGAGCGAAAGAGTGAGCGCATAGACGGCAAGCAGGCTGGCTGTCTGGTTGGGCGTGAGGGTCTGGCTGCACAAGGCATGCAAGCTCCGCCCCCAGTCGGTCTCAGACTCCTTATTGGCAGCCGAGCAACGCAGCTGAGGAGCCTCCCTGGCCGGCAGGGAGGGAGAGGAGCTGCTTCCTTTGAAATCCGGGAAATTTAAGGGATATCAACAATCCGGGATAGCAGCGGGAAACGGCATTAGAATAAGGGAGTTTCCCACAAAAAAAGGGAGGGTTGACAGCTATGCACAAAATACGTGCATGTGCATTATCCATTATGCGTACACACATATATAAATGTGTGCACATGTGCTTTCATGCAGTCCCACACAAATGCATGGCGATCCTGCCTCCTCCAATGGCTTTCCTCCTCCCTGTTACCTTTCCTCTAGCTGGAGTGACAGCGAGAAAGATAAGGACCGGGAGACTAGCATGCCTCCCAAGCCAAGTGGAACCACTGACAATTGCCTCGGGGGGAGCAACCAGTCAAGTGTGCCAAGCCCAGGCTAACTTCCCACAGATCTGTTACTTGGCAAATGGCGCCTAAGCTGTGTGTGTGTTTGTGTGTGTGCGCGCGCACATGCAAGCAGATTTATTTCTCTGCTGCTTTTCTCAAAGGAAAGAGGGAGGCTATATCATGCCTCGGAAATCCTCTCCTGTCTTCCTTTTTGTCCTTGGTCACCTACAAATAAACCGGCTGAGTTTCAGAATCAGATATAGTTGCTAAGGAGGAATGGATGTGCTGGCTGTCGTAAGTTCGGGAGGCTATGGGACATTCAGGCTGAACGGGCCAGTTACTTCGGAAAGGGAGCCATACGTGTTCGTTTACGGGCGGCGCAAAATGCTCTTCGTAGGGCTTTGATGGGAGACAAGGTTGTCAAACACAGAGCCTGTCTGATGGAAAGGGCGGCCTGGTGTACCAACTGGTGGCATGTGTGCTTTTACAAAAAGCTGACAGGCATTGACAGAACTGTGGGCATTGCTTTCTCCTCTGGCCAGTTTATGGATGGATGGTGGCTAACAGATTGAGGTTGAATCCTGACAAGACAGAAGTACTGTTTTGGGGGGACAGGAGGCGGGCAGATGTGGAGGACTCCCTGGTCCTGAATGGGGTAACTGTGCCCCTGAAGGACCAGGTGCGCAGCCTGGGAGTCATTCTGGACTCACAGCTGTCCATGGAGGCGCAGGTTAATTCTGTGTCCAGGGCGGCTGTCTACCAGCTCCATCTGGTACGCAGGCTGAGACCCTCCCTGCCCGCGGACTGTCTCGCCAGAGTGGTGCATGCTCTAGTTATCTCTCGCTTGGATTACTGCAATGCGCTCTACGTGGGGCTACCTTTCAAGGTGACCCGGAAACTACAACTAATGCGGCAGCTAGACTGGTGACTGGGAGCGGCCGCCGAGACCACATAACACCGGTCTTGAAAGACCTACATTGGCTCCCAGTACGTTTCCGAGCACAATTCAAAGTGTTGGTGCTGACCTTTAAAGCCCTAAATGGCTTCGGTCCAATATACCTGAAGGAGCGTCTCCACCCCCATCATTCTGCCCAGACACTGAGGTCCAGCGCCGAGGGCCTTCTGGCAGTTCCCTCACTACGAGAAGCCAAGTTACAGGGAACCAGGCAGAGGGCCTTCTCAGTAGTGGCACCCGCCCTGTGGAACGCCCTCCCTTCAGATGTCAAAGAGAACAACAACTACCAGATTTTTAGAAGACATCTGAAGGCAGCCCTGTTTAGGGAAGCTTTTAATGTTTGATGGATTGTTGTATTTTAGTGTTTTGTTGGAAGCCGCCCAGAGTGGCTGGGGAGACCCAGCCAGATGGGCGGGGTATAAATAATAAATTATTATTATTATTATTATTATTATTATTATTATTATTATTATTGCTTAATATTGCATTTCTGTGCCATCTTCTCCGCAAGCAGTTCTAGGTGGTGAGCGTGGTCCCCTCCTTCCACATTTTATCCCCGCAGCAACCTGTGACGTAGGTTAGGCTGAGAGACAGTGACTGGCCCAAGTTTACCCCGGAAGCTTCATCATGACTGAGTTGGGATTTGAACCTTGGTCTCCTAAGTCCCAGTCCAACCCTCTAACCAGGCCTAGTGCTTGAATGCCCGAGGCCTATTTAATTTTTGGAATGGTCTATTCCATAAAATGTGTTCTTTTAAAGACATATATATCAGACCCTCCAAGTGTCCCTATTTTCCAGGGACAGTCCCGGATTTACAGAAGCCGTCCCGGTTTCTGATTTGACCCCGCAACATCCCACTTTTCCTTAGGATGTCCCTATTTTCATCAGAGAAATGTTGAGAGGTATGGAGTTATGCAACCCCTGAGCCAATGAGATACAGTATGGACTTTAGAAGACACCTGAAGGCAGCCCTGTATAGGGAAGTTTTATAATGTTTAATGTTTTATTGTGTTTAGTATATGTTTGAAGTTGGGGCAACCCAGTCAGATGGGCAGGGTATAAATAATAAAAGGGTTGTTGTTGTTGTTGTTGTTAAATAGGACGTCAGACCCTCCAAGTGTCCCTATTTTCCAGGGACAGTCCCAGATTTACAGAAGCCGTCCCAGTTTCTGATTTGATCTTGGAATGTCCCGCTTTTCCTTAGGACATCCCTATTTACATCAGAGAAATTTGGGGTGCTATGGAGTTATGTGACTCCTGAGCCAAGGAGATAAGTAACTGTACAACCTTTGTTGTTGTTGTTCAGTCGTTCAGTCGTGTCCAACTCTTCGTGACCCCATGGACCAGAGCACGCCAGGCACGCCTATCCTTCACTGCCTCCCGCAGTTTGGCCAAACTCATGTTAGTAGCTTCGAGAACACTGTCCAACCATCTCATCCTCTGTTGTCCCCTTCTCCTTGTGCCCTCCATCTTTCCCAACATCAGGGTCTTTTCTAGGGAGTCTTCTCTTCTCATGAGGTGGCCAAAGTACTGGAGCCTTAACTTCAGGATCTGTCCTTCTAGTGAGCATTCAGGGCTGATTTCTTTAAGAATGGATAGGTTTGATCTTCTTGCAGTTCATGGGACTCTCAAGAGTCTCCTCCAGCACCATAATTCAAAAGCATCAATTCTTCGGCGATCAGCCTTCTTTATGGTCCAGCTCTCACTTCCGTACATCACTACTGGGAAAACCATAGCTTTAACTATATGGACCTTTGTCGGCAAGGTGATGTCTCTGCTTTTTAAGATGCTGTCTAGGTTTGTCATTGCTAAAGGCAGCCCTATATAGGAAAGTTATTTAATGTTCAATGGGTGGTATATAGATAATAAAATTGTTGTTGTTGTTGTTGTTGTTGTTGTTGTTGTTGTTATATAGGACATCCCTATTTTCATCGGTGAAATGTTGGAGGGTATGATATATATCTGAAAATGCAATGCTCCAGAACCTGAAGGAGAGTTTCTTTTATGGAGGAAAGTCTTGGGATGGCCACATCATTGCTTGAGATAAAATGCAGAGGGTGGACTACTGACGTCTTGGCTATGCCTGGTCTCTGGCCTTTCTGCTATCGCTTCACATTTCAGGGGAAAGCCCTTTGAACTGGAAGTTACAGGCTGTCCTGGCTATGGGGGAATTTGCCCTTTGTTGACCCGTTAGGCGGGGATGTTGTCCTGGGATTGGGAAGCCCTAAAAGAGATTGCAGGCCAGCTTCTGAAGTGACTAATCCCAGCAGCATCTGGAGCAGAGATTCTGTGTGTCAAAACCTGAGGCGGGGTGACATAAGCCAGAATGGGGCCTGGCTTCTGTGAAGGCAGAGGAGAGGTTTTGCGAGAGATGCGCAGAAGTCAAAATAAATTTCACTCCAGCAGCAGAGTCCCTGGGGTCCGTTTTTGGACCAGAGCAAAAGTTTCGTGTGGTTTAAGGACATTGGGGGCTTTTCGCTTTAACGTGGAAGTTCTGTGTAAAGGGAAAAAAGGAAATCTCTGAGGGCAATTGTGTGTCTGACTCACGAAGAAATAAAAAACCCTGACTCTGTGAGATACATGTAAAAATGGCCACACATATATAATATAAATATAAATATAAATATAAATATAAATATAAATATAAATATAAATATAAATATAAATATAAATATAAATATAAATATAAATAATATAAATATAAATAATATAAATATAAATAATATAAATATAAATATATTCCCCAAAACTAGCAGTTGATGTATGGTTAAAAAAAACAACCAAGACTAAGATACACAATATACACAAGACTAAGATACACAATATACACAAGACTAAGATACACAATATACACAAGACTAAGATACACAATATACATTTACAGCACTCTTATACCACTTTAACAGTACTGGTTTCTGCCAAATAATTTTGGGAACTGTAGTATAAGAGTGCTGGGAATTGTAGCTCTGTGAGACGTCCCCCAGCAACTCTCGGCACTCTTAACCAATGGCACTTCCCCGAATCTTTTGGGAAAGTCGTGGCTGTTAAGTTGGTATTTGGTATTTATAACATTTTAACTTTTAAACAGGACCTTTGTTTGTATTTTAATGTGGTTTTTATTCAGGCTGTTTTGGTCAGACGAAAGAAATCTTAGCCTGAGTTTGAATTGAATAATATTAAACTCTGCATGTGTTCTGGTGAAAAAGCAGGATTGTTATTACTAATTATTAAAGATGATATATAACTTGGCTTTTCTCCAAGCAGCTCAAGACAGCATACATGGCTCCTCTCCGCTTCTTTCGTTCTCACAACTACCCTGCGAGGTAGGCCGGGCTGAGAGAAAGAGTGACTGGTGACTCTCAGCAGGCACCATTTTAGAAGAAGGCACAGGGGGTGCTTCGTTCGTTAGAACTTGTATTAAAAACAGATTGTTGTTGTTGTTTTTTAAATCAATCTATTGCCCAATTGACTACAAGTTGCAGAACTAAGAATTTTGCGTTATGTCCTACTCCAAGGAGCTGGAATTGATTATTCCCACACCCAGCCCCATTTTATCCTCTTGCACAACAACACTGTGACGTAGCTCAGGCTGGAAGAGTGACTGGCATTAAATTAGGGGTGCCATACATCCAGAATTTCCCAGACATTGCCGTGATTCACGCTTCAAAAACTACATCCGGGCAGAATTTTCGAAAAGCGCTTGAAATGTAATGGGGGGGGGGAGTTCAACAACGTTGGCCAAAAAAAACAAAACAAACAAACAAACAAAAAACCACAACTTTTGTGTCCGGATTTTCAATTTTTGAAATATGGCAACCCTAATTAAATAAGGACATTTGATTGGGAGGAGGGAGATGTTCTTAAAAATAGAGAGTTTAATCTTCCCACCTGAAAAGGACCAGAGGCATTCATATCTCACAGCAGAGGTGAAATTTAGAGGGGACTAGGGCAGGCTTGTGGGACCCAGGTGGTGCTGTGGGTTAAACCACAGAGCCTAGGGCTTGCTGATCAGAAGGTTGGCGGTTCGAATCCCCGCGACGGGGTGAGCTCCCGTTGCTCGGTCCCAGCTCCTGCCCACCTAGCTGATCGAAAGCACATCAAAGTGCAAGTAGATAAATAGGAACCGCTCTGGCGGGAAGGTAAACGGCATTTCCGTGCGCTGCTCTGGTTCACCAGAAGCAGTTTTGTCATGCTGGCCACATGACCCGGAAGCTGTACGCCGGCTCTCGGCCAATAAAGCGAGATGAGCGCCACAACCCCAGAGTCGGACACGACTGGACCTAATGGTCAGGGGTCCCTTTACCTTTAGGGCAGGCCTAGCCTGCTTATTTTTATTTTGGAGTCTCAATATTAAACCTGTGTGTGTGTGTGTGTGTGTGTGTGTGTGTGTGTGTCCCTATACTGTACTGGCATGATAACCTAGATACCGGTAGATAGGTTTTGGAACCGATAATAACATTTTCCGTAGCTAAAAATGAAAAAGAGAGGTAGTAATGTGCCTTTTGTTGCTATACGACAAGAATCTGCTGTCCTCCAACTCTCTTATTTAAATTTGTATTGGTTTGTATTTCTTAATACAGTCCATATAGATGAGCATGTTTTTTAAGAATGTAGACTTACAGATTTATGGATACATCAATATATTGGAACGCAATGATAAGATAATGGCTTATCTGGCCGGCACCCTTTTCTCTCTTGTTTCTTGTGTCATAAAATGTGTGTGTGTACTTTTAATTACTTTTTATTTAATAAAAAATGAAGGGGGGGAATACTGGATCCCACCCACTCATCCCAGTCACTGGCGGAGGAAGAGGAGTGCGGGGGGAGTGCACTGCCCCCGGCAGCACGATCCCAGTAGGGTGCTATCGTGGCTGCCCCCCAGGACCTGCGCCAGCCCCGCCCCCACCTGCTCTCCGCCCCCCCCCGGTGCTGGAGCATGAAGCTCCGCCCACTGATCCCACTGGGTGTCTTCAGACAAGTCAGCGTCTTTCCGCCTAACCTACCTCACAGGGTTGTTGTGTATGCCAACTTGAGCTCTTTGGAGAAAAGGTGGGAGATAAGAAAACGAAAATAAATTTGTTGAAGGCCATACTGGCTGGCATCTTGCTCTCACGGGAGCCAACCAGTCGGCTCTGAGATCCCCACAAGCAGCGCCCGAGCCCAACAGGGTCCCCCCACCCACTTGCAGTTCCCAGCAGCCAATCTCTGCCTCTAAGCCTAACTTACTTTACAATCATAGAACTGTAGAGTTGGAAGGGACCACAAGGGTCATCTAGCCCAACCCCCACGTGGGACTCGAACCCACGACCCTGAAATTAAGAGTCTCGTACTCTATGGGATATAAACCACACAATTATACAAGAGCCCAGCAAACATTATAATGCTTCTGGTTTTGTTTTGTCTAGCTTGCCTCACGGCCTTGGCACTTAACGGGCCCAGGAGGACCCACAATTTGACGCATGATGTGTCAGTTGCCTCATAGCATCTGTTCATGGGCTCCTTTCTTCTTGTTTGCCAACCGTGTCTCACAGATGCCCCTGCCCTGTTTTATAACCCAGAAATCCCCTTATCAGCTCCTTAACTTGCCCCCTCCAGTAACACATCTGACCCACATCTTTGACCCCTGGCCATCATCTGCTCTGATCCCCTTCCTCCTCCTCCTCCTCCCAGCTCAAACACTCTCCTCTAGCCCAAATCCACATCCTATTCTCCATCTCTACCCTCCCCAATCCATCCCACAGCTGGACTGCCCCACCTTCCAATTTTCTTCCAAAGTCCACCCAGCCAGATTAGGAAATACAAATCCCCCTGCCTTCCCTCCCCGCTTTTGCAGAGGAAAAAAAAATCCTTTTTCTTCTCCACAAGGCACTCGAGAACTTGAGTACTACTACTGACAGCTGTTCCTGGAAATTCTCCGGGTTTGTCCCCACCCTCCCTGCAAAATGTGAAGAGGCTTGGATCGTGGCAGCCGCCTTGTGCGCGCTTTCTCGGGAGTAAACCCATCAAGGTCAGGGAGGCTTACTTCCGAGTAAACGCACGCAGGAGGATCATTCTCCAGACGGAAAAAAAAAAGTGCTCAACGCGAGTGGCACACCATATCTTTAAAAAAAAAATAACCACAGTCAAAGCGCACCCACCCACGTCCCAGGAAATCCGGGAACTGCCGTTTGTTCTGAGGGCTGGGAACGGTAGCTTTGTCGAAACTACAGTTCCCAGGAGGGTACTTTAAATGTTTGCTGTGTGCGGGGTTCAAGGCTTCTCCCCTGACTGCTAGCCTCGATCCCCGCTTCTAATGCTGGATGCCTCGTGCGTCGGCCAGCTGCGCTTTTACGCAGGTCGAGGGGCAGTGCACTCCGCACGTTCTCAGGAGCACTCTTTTCCGGCACTAGAAATCCGGTTCCAGTTAAGTCCCAGCTTGAGAGTTGATAAAGGAGCCGGAGACTCCTTGGAGGCTGCAAAGCAACGTGTGCGAGTGGATGGGCGTGTTCCACCACGGGATGGGGCTCAGACCCTAAAACGGCATTACTGGGGCGTGAGAGTCCCGAATCCCGATGAGATCAGATGGGCCCCAGCCCAGCCTGACGCACGTCAGGGGCCGCCTCCCCGAAAACCCTCCCTCCTCCTCTCCCCCCCACCTCGCGAGATTCAAAAGCTTCCCCGCCAGACATCAAACAAACCAGACCTCCCCGCAACCAAACCCGGATCGCACACGGGCTCCGGCCGCCCCAGCGCCGCAGGTGAGACGGGACAGGGAGCATGCTGCTGGAGGGTGGGTGGGTGGGGGGCAAGGTCTCGTGGGACAGGGAGCCTGGGCGTCTTTTGCTTTGAGAGAGAGGGGAGTGTGAGCTAGTGGTTTAAACTGATGCTGAATTGGTGCCAGGACATCTGTTTCCAGCTTGACCCTGGATGGCCGCTCAAAACGAAGAAAGCCACCGCGCCCTTGAGCGCATGCAGAGTGCAATTCACTCAGCACTGAGTAGCTACAATGAAGTCCCTCTGCATGGGGCAATTAGGACTTCAATTGGGTTAGTATTATATTTCAAGGACTTTCAGTTGCAGTGGCTGAATCGTGGAAACAACATTTCCACGATTGACTGAATCTTAAAGCCCCAACACCAGGGTGGGGGCTGGTAACCTGTGTATATATGAATACTTCAGATCACTTGATAGAGACTAGTTGGAAAGCTTTAAAAAAATTATTTCTGCCCCCTCCTTGCCTTTTGAGTTGGTAACTGAGTGCTTAGAAGTTCCTTGAGTTGTCTTCTGGTGTGTTTTGCTTTAATGCACTTTGAGGTGTCAATTATGAGTTCCTGATCCAAATGAGCAGTTGCAATACTTAGGGCTGGGTTGATTTATCAGGAGTAAAATAAGGTGCGTGTTGCCTGCTTGCTGCCAAAACTCTACTCCTTGTTGCAACAAGGCTGGTTGTAGCTGTTAGTGGTTGCAACCTGGAATGTGACTTGAAAAGCCGGGATTGAGCAGCTCCAGGGGGCAGGAGCCTAGTGGTCAGTGCAAAGGTGGGAACATGCAGGTCTAGGGCAGCTTAGGGGGGGGGTGTAGAGGCTTGCTGTGTACACTTCAAGGGAAAGACTTCAGCTGTAAGACACGTACATGTCTTGATTTGCATACAGAAGGTCCCCAGTATATCTCGGTGGCATCATCCAAGGGTCATAATGTTGATTGTGAATGAGTTGGCACAAAGGACTGGCAACAACATTGATAGTGAGGTTGCCATGCCAAGTTCTAAGCCTGCCGCCACATTGACTGATACGTTGGCATGTATGCTGATGGGATGCCAACATTTAATCAGCCTGCAGAACCAATCTCAGTCTGGTTGGTACTTTGATCTCTCACATATACCTGAAAAGCTGGGCTGGGAGATCTGTACTCCAGAACACCGATTCTTGGAAGTCGGATCACTCCAAGCAACCCTCCAGGGGTGGCACTTTGCAGTTTTCAAGGTACCTTTTAAGAAGTGGTGAAAAGGAGGGTTTTCTTTTCATGGTATACATACCCTGTGGTCAAACGGTTTGGGAGATGTTTTCGGGAAACGATTTTATTGGAGACAAAAGTGGTGCCAGTGCCCATATCACAAGGGGGTTGGACTAGATGACCCTTGGGTCCCTTCTGCCTCTAAGATTCTATGAGTTGTGACCCTTCATTTGAAATGCCTTCAGCTTCCTGGTTAGCTTCATCGGCAGTGAACCTTACAAAAAAACCAGGAAAAGGTAGGCCAGCAGTATTGACCTCAGGTTGGTGATGGAAGGCAAGGGAACGGTAGCTTTGCCGAAGTTTGCCTACGGAGTTTGTGGCTGAGTCAGGATTTGAACAATGGACTTCCTCCTACCCAGTGTGGGTATACCAGCCACTCCACCCTAAAATGGTTGTGGTGGAATTGTAACCAGGGCCGGCCTGCCCATGAGGCAAGGTGAGGCATCCACCTCGGGCGGCAGGCTCTGGGGAGTTGGGAGGGGCGTGCTCTGCCACTGCCCCCACTGTGCCCCACTGCTGCCTGCTCCCCTCCAGAAGGAGGGTGGCACAGCAGCAAGAGAGGTGGCTGATGGAAAAGAAGTTCAAACCCTCCAATGCAGCAACACGAAAAGGGTGAAGACCGCCTCTCCCCATATAAACCGCCCCAGACTCTGTGTTCATCATCCGAGGCCCTTCTTTGTGTGCCTCCTTCACATGAGGTTCAGAGGGTGGCAACACGAGAAGGGGCCTTTTCTGTGGTGGCTCCCCATTTGTGGAATGCTCTCCCCAGGGAGGTTCACCTGGCGCCTTCATTGTATATTTTTTAAGGCTCCAGGTGAAACTGTTCCTCTTCGGCTGATTAATATTCTACAGCCTTTTAAATGTGTCTGTGGGAAGCGGGTGGTGGTATTGTTTTGCTGTTTGGGTTTAAATATCTTTTATTTTATTCTGGGAACCACCCCGAGGTCTTTTGGTGAAGGGCGGTAAATTAATTTAATAAATAAAATATAAATAAATGAATGAATAAATAAGATCAGCGTTGGAACTTAGGGAGCAGTGAAGATCAGCGTTGAAAAGAAAAGGGGATTGGAAATGGGCATGGGGGAGATATTTCCAATATTTCTGAAGTGAAGATCAGCATCGAGAAGAAGGGGGGGCAGCAAGGATCAGCATCAAGACCGTGGGGTGTGAGGAGCCTCGGCTGCATATAAAAAAGCACCCCTAACAAACTGCAATGGGGGAGGCATCAATTTCTGATTCGCCTCCAGCGCCCAAATGTCTGGGGCCAACCCTGGTTCTATCAAGCCACAGGGGCAACTCTTTATTCGGCTTCCTGGTATGTCTGTACATGTATGATCATCTGGGCTCACATAAGCTGCGTGTTTGGGGTCACCGATGGTTGTGTGCCTTCACCACCAAGTGAGTGCGAGACCAGGGTTTTTGGAAGGCCAGTTCCAAATGTTGCTTCAGGTTGCTCTAGCAGCAGAAGAGATTGGAGTAGTGGTGCATAGCGGTTAGAGTGTGGGGTTTTGCTATTCAATGGTTTGCAGAGAAATGCATAAGCTAGAGAGGGCTCCCTAAAGGCTTGTGGAGCAAAATGGGGGTTTTCTTCACTGATGTAGGGGTGTCCACAGGCTGTCATCCCAGTGTTGTCCTGGACTTTTCTCCCTTTAAATGTGTTTTTTTAAAAATCATTGGAAAGTCCAAAATGGCAAGGATCAAAAACTCTGCGTTTAAAAGGGGAAAGTTTCTGGGACAAAACTGGGCTGTGGTCCACATTTTGGTCTGGTGTAGGTAAGCCCCTAGATTTTACCAGCGGCTCTGAGAGGCCAGGAATTCTGGGTTTGGCAGTGCAATCTCATTCATTGTCTACACACTTGAGTTCGGTGAGACTTATCAATAGGTAAGTACCGGTATGCGCAGGATTTCACTCGATATGTGAAAATAGGAGGAAGGAGATTTCCATGTGCTGTCGCAGGAAGGGGCAAGCGAGGGGAAAAACAACAGCACAGGATTTCTGTTCCATTTGCTAAGTGGGGTGTGCGAATGGTATGTACTGTGTCAAGCACTTTGTCATTTATTTATTCAATGACCCGTTGGTGTCATTTGCTGTAATTTTCTTTGAAAACGCCTCTTCCTTGGCTCTATTAACAATTTTTTATAGAGTTACCCTGAGCCCCTGCCAGGAGGTTAGTTTGGAGTGGAGGAACCTGGAGAGAAACTTGTGTAAACATTTAATAGTGGAACCAGCAAACAGAGATTGGCTATCGCCCTCTTCTTGGGGGGTGGGGGGGGGTTGTTGCAGGCTAGCCAGGAGCCCTGTTCCATTGTTGCCTTTAATGCAAATCGTGGCTCAGCCCCTGGTTGGGTCCATATACGCCCACCCATATGTGAAAGATGGGATAACTTGGCAGGTATATTTTGCTCACCCTGGGTCTCTGGTGCAGTACATCATTCTACCCTGCAGGTGGTGTACACACCCCAAAGGTTCAAGAGGACAGATTTTGGCTAGGGAGAAAGAGATGGTAGTAGTCTGTGCCTAGACTTGCAAGAAACCACAGCCTTTAAAGTCTAAGCACCAGGGCTTTTTTTTCAGGGGGAACTCATAGGAACTCAGTTCCGGCACCTCTCAGGTGGGTGCCATCGCCATTCTAGGAAATTTTATGCCCCTTCTTGCACTTCTGCACTGGTTACAAGTGAGCATCTCAGAATGATCCTGTTGTTGTTCAGTCGTTCAGTCGTGTCCGACTCTTCGTGACCCCATGGACCAGAGCACGCCAGGCACGCCTATCCTTCACTGCCTCTCGCAGTTTGGCCAAACTCATGTTAGTAGCTTCGAGAACACTGTCCAACCATCTCATCCTCTGCCGTCCCCTTCTCCTTGTGCCCTTAACCTTTCCCAACATCAGGGTCTTTTCTAGGGAGTCTTCTCTTCTCATGAGGTGGCCAAAGTACTGGAGCCTCAACTTCAGGATCTGTCCTTCTAGTGAGCATGGAGGGCTGATTTCTTTAAGGATGGATAGGTTTGATCTTCTTGCAGTCCATGGGACTCTCAAGAGTCTCCTCCAGCACCATAATTCAAAAGCATCAATTCTTCGGCGATCAGCCATCTTTATGGTCCAGCTCTCACTTCCGTACATTACTACTGGGAAAACCATAGCTTTAACTATACGGACCTTTGTCGGCAAGGTGATGTCTTTGCTTTTTAAGATGCTGTCTAGGTTTGTCATTGCTTTTCTCCCAAGAAGCAGGCGTCTTCTAATTTCGTGACTGCTGTCACCATCTGCAGTGATCATGGAACCCAAGAAAGTGAAATCTCTCACTGCCTCCATTTCTTCCCCTTCTATTTGCCAGGAGGTGATGGGACCAGTGGCCATGATCTTAGTTTTTTTGATGTTGAGCTTCAGAATGATCCTAGGAGCTGGCATTCTCCTTTAAACTCTGAGCCCATAGAGAGGTTGTTCCTTTGCCCATAAATCTTTCACCCTTTGAGATACGCAGGTGGGGCCATTTTCCTACATCTCTTAGGGACCAACAGTAAATACCAGGGCTGTGTGGATTGAAAGCTGAATTGTTATTTTTTAATGCACCCAGGAAATCCAGATTCTGCAGCTAAGAAGCTGAACAACGTGACTTTTGTAAATTATGCAAACCAGGGGGGGGGGATCCTAAGTTTTGCACATAATTTATTCTGGCTTTGTTAATCATGGGAAACAACAAGGGACTAAAGCCCCTCTACCATTTCACCTCTCACTCTAGAACCAGCCCCACAGCAGTCTTTATTAAATTTGTCCAGAGCTGGGTGTTCCCATTCCCCAGGTGTAAACCCAAAAGGGGAGACCGTATTTTTTTATTGCCCCTTTGAGATTACTGTATCTGGGTGGTACATTTAGCAGCCTTCTGCCATCTGCAGTGGGTCCCAGCTTTATACCTTCTCCCTGGATGCCGGCGGGGACAACTCCCATGCTACAAGTTTCAGTGTATCTGAAGAAGTGTGCATGCACACGAAAGCTCATACCAAGAACAAACTTAGTTGGTCTCTAAGGTGCTACTGGAAGGAATTTTTTTATTTTGTTTCGACTACGGCAGACCAACACGGCTACCTACCTGTAAATGCTACAAGTTGTTAATGCGGGGAAGAAAAGTCCAGTGATCCCAGTTTGCCATAGTACTCACCACCTGTTCTCCTTCCCACAACATTTCTGCACTCTTGTCTGTTGGCATGAAGCCGCTGTGGGCTTTTGGGAGCAGGGGTCCAGGTGGCACGAATCTGCCCTTCCTGCTCCCAGAGTCTTTCAGCCATCTTCTTGCCCCACTGCCTCTGAATACGCCGTGCGTATTCTTGACCTGTGGATAAACGTTAAATAAATACCATCTGCATGCTTAATGGGTTTTTAATAGTTTGTTTTAAGTTGTAATAATTGTTGTGTTGGTTTTTGTGCTGCCCAGAGAGCACTTACGCTGTGGGGTGGCCCCATTCCATCGGCAAGTAACCAACAATAAATACCCTTGAGAACAATCCAGCTCACTCACTTACCTTGACTGTTTCTTCCAGGGATGGATGTTGCCATACTGCCAAAGGCCGTTGTCTCTATTGGACGTCGGATCGTCACCATTGGCTTTGCGCTGCTCATACTGTCCATATTGGCATGGGCCTACATTTCGGGTAACCAGCTGGCTGCCGACCGGTACCACATTATGGCTTTTGGCCTCTACGGGGCCTTCCTCACGGCCCACCTCATCATCCAGAGCTTCTTTGCCTTCCTGGAACACAAGAGGATGAAGAGGGACTCTCTGGCTTGCAGTTACACCAAGACGGTGGCTCTCACCATCTCCGCTTACCAGGAGGACCCAGCTTACCTCCGCGAGTGCCTCGAGTCCGTCAAAGCGACCTTGTACCCTCCGGAGAAGCTCCGGGTCATCATGGTGATCGACGGCAACAGCCCTGATGACCGGTACATGATGGACATGTTCCAAGAGGTCTTTGCTGGGGAAGATGTGGGGACGTTTGTCTGGAAGAACAACTACCACCACCAGCCACCGTTGGATGTAGACGAAGGGGACAGCGGCTACCAAGCTGGGGACGAGCCTCCTGTCTACAGCGAAATAGATATGGACGACCTCGGCCAGTTGGCCGTAGAAGAACTGATCCGGACCAAGAGATGTGTCTGCATCATGCAGAAATGGGGAGGGAAGAGGGAAGTCATGTACACAGCTTTCAAGGCCCTGGGCGGCTCGGTGGACTACATCCAGGTAAATGGCTCCTATCCGGTTGTCTCGCTTCCTCGTTTGTTTTATCCCATCCCACAATGTCCTCCAGGCACAACCCCAGTCAGGCTGAGAGATAGGGACTGGGCCAACATTTCCCACAGCAGAGAAAGGCTGTTGAACTTGGAGGGGGAATGAAATCAGGGAGGAGATGGTGGAAGAGGCAGAGATCCTTGCCACATGGGTAAGGTGCTAGCAGCAGAAGCAGCAGGGCAAATGGCCCTAAGGGGGAAAGGGAAGGGGTGCTTGAGTTTGCCAGTCTCCTGCCTGAAACGGTTGTCTCATTCGGTTGTCTCAACGGTTGTCTCATTGAACAGCGCTGCCCTGTATGCTAGCCTTTTGCCGTGCCTCACTGCATGCAGTGAGAATGCACAGCGTTTGCTTTTGAGCAGAGGTTGGATGGTCAGGGTTGCTTTAGCTGAGAATCCTGGGGTTGGACTAGATGACCCCTGGGGTCCCTTCCAGCTCTACAGTTAAATGATATGCTCACCATTCTTCTCTGGCTGCACATTGGAAGATCAGTAATTATGGGCAAACGTGTCCTCCATTGTTAACCTCATTAAGATGCTCCTGGTCAGCGTACAAGAAAACTTGTGGTTCCTCAGTATAGACCTTGACAACCACTGAAGTGTATACTTAAGTGCAGTTTGTGATTTCTGCAGAAGCTCGGGAAAATACCACAATATGGCATTGGTTTCCTGCCAACCTAGCAGTTTGAAAGCACGTCAAAGTGCAAGTAGATAAATAGGTACCGCTCTGGCGGGAAGGTAAACGCCGTTTCCTTGCACTGCTCTGGTTCACCAGAAGCGGCTTAGTCATGCTGGCCACATGACCCGAAAACTGTACGCCGGCTCCCTTGGCCAGTAAAGCGAGATGAGCGCCGCAACCCCAGAGACGTCTGCGACTGGACCTAATGGTCAGGGGTCTCTTTACCTTTACCTTTTATGGCATTGGTTGCAGGGTTCGGAATTCTGAGACAGGGATGGGATGAGGCAAGGCGAGGCACCAAAGCCTCTGTTTCCTGACCCACACAAATCCCACTGGGTCGTCGTCTTCTCCAGTTATTGGCTTACGCCATAAGGGCTACGAACATGATTTATTTAAAAACAAATGCTCAGTTGCTAGCCAGGCCCTTGTGGCTTGTTAAGATTGACCTTTTAGAAGTGTGCAAGTCAGTGCCTGAAGAGAGCTTGCTTCTGCGAGTCAAAGGGTCCTGTATCCCCCCAACACTTTACTATGGGAAGCAGAATCAATTGTGCAAAATACAGAAATATGTGGGAATTTGCTTAATTTGCACAGTCCAGCTTATCTGGGTATAGAATTTATTTTTCTTGGTTTTGCCTAGTCATGCTACCTATGAATTCTCTCTGACTACCTATGGGCTTTAATATCTAATTTGACCCTTTCAAACTTATTCTGAAGGGCGACACGCTGCCCTAAACTCTGGAGGCATCCCTGGTCACCAACTAATTTTGCTGGAGTGCCAGACTGACAAAGCGGAAGAGGAACAGCCAGCCAAAGACTCTGCCCCTGCCCCACCTTTGTTTCCAAAATTGCCTCCTGCCCAATCCCACCAAATCCAGATGTTGCTCTTTGCCTCACAGGCTGGCAAGGGGTGGGCCAGATGGCACCTGTCTGCAGGGTGGATTTGCCCCGGAGGTTCCAGTTGCTGACCTTTCATGTATACACTGGGGGGGGGGGGGAGAGAGAGATCGAAACCTTGTCCCAAGGCAACCCCAATTCTTCACCAAGGGGGAGGGGGAAGCTTCTGCAATCTACATGAATCTATTGATCTAATTTTGTTTACGCATCGCTGCTTCTTTAGCATCTCAGAGCAAGTACATAATACAATATAAATGTATATTTTAAAAAAACTGCATGTAAAAATGCAGTTAAAACAATTGCATATGTAGAAATGATTTCAACTCCAGTACAGATGCCAACAGAGATAAAGAGGTTGCCACTTAGAAGTATTGTTGAAAGAGGGAAATGTTCAACATGATGATTATCCTAATTAAGCCTATTTACATGTAGCTTGTTGCTTACTTTGAAAAACCTAAGCTGCTTCCCCGGGTTGTGATAAGGAGCAAAACTACTCAAGACAGTGAAGTTTTGCCCTTTGACCTCTACCCATCAAGGTCCCACCTGTATCTCCATCAGCTTCTTATCTGGCTAACCATATAACCCAAATTTCTGTCTCTCTTTCAGTGTAACAGATTGTTGCATCCATAATTAACTGTGCTTTACAAATTAGTTTTCATAAGGTTCCCCTCCACTCCTTGCTTCCCAGCCATCTTCAACCAAACTATTGATCCACTTAATGTTCTGCAATATGAGCCATTCATTCTCCCACATTTGTACATCACTCATTAGCCAAAGAAGTGTCATTTCTAACTTTGGGGGTGTGCAAAATGCTTTATAACCTTTCTCCTGTTCTTATCCTTGCATTAATTGCACCCATTTTACAGACAAGGCAAGCAAAGACTGATTTGCCTCAAGCCAGTCAATTAATCACATGAACCGAGACAGCGTCTGAGCTGGGCTGCCCCATGCGCACCCTCTGCGCGCTCCCCCATTGCATCACACTTGTCACAGACGCGAATGTTGCTTTTTTGGGACGCTTTTCATACATTCTCTGGTTTTGCCACAGACCCTGGGCCACTTCACACATGCATGTGCATTACTTAATTGTTGTGCACTTAGCAGTTGGACATTGGAAAGGATTGTGGCGTTGACCAAGCTATGAAAGTGTCAAAGCTGGGGCATTTGACCGCAAGCTTAGTCATCGCTCGGTGTCGCAATTCTCCAGTGACGACTGTGCAGATGTGTGAATCAGCCCTTGAAAGTGAGAGTGCTCTGGCTAACTTTCCCCGTGTTCTGTAAATCAAGCTTCTGGCAACTCAGATTTCTCTGGGAAATTCCAGGGGTGTCCCTTCTCAATCTCAATCTCTTGGCCTCCCCCAGGTTTGCGATTCAGACACCAAGCTGGCCCCAGATGCAACCTTGGAACTGGTGAAGGTGCTGGAGTCGAACGAACGCTACGGGGCTGTCGGCGGGGATGTGCGGATCCTCAACCTCTCCGACTCCTATATCAGCTTCATGAGCAGCTTGCGGGTACTGGATGGCCTTCAACATCTAGCGCAGCCTGCCAGTCTTACTTTGACTGTGTTTCTTGTATCAGTGGCCCCCTGGGTAAGACTTCCCTGTGCGTTGGTTCCACCTCCTTACTCTCAACAGGAAGCAGTTTTATTCGTTCGATCGAAAGCTGGTTGTGTTTTACCAGCCCGTTGTATATTTGTACCTCCATCTGGTACGCAGGCTGAGACCCTACCTGCCCCGCAGACTGTCTCGCCAGAGTGGTGCATGCTCTAGTTATCTCCCAGTTGGACTACTGCAATCGCTCTATGTGGGCTACCTTTGAAGGTGACCCGGAAACTGCAATTAATCCAGAATGCGGCAGCTACACTGGTGACTGGGAGTGGCCGCCGGGACCACATAACACCGGTCCTGAGAGAGCTACATTGGCTCCCCAGTACGTTTCCGAGCACACATTCAAAGTGTTGGTGCTGACCTATAAAGCCCTAAACAGCCTCGGTCCTGTATACCTGAAGAAGCATCTCCACTCCCCATTATTCAGCCCGGACACTGAGGTCCAGCGCCAAGGGCCTTCTGCCGGTTCCCTCACTGCGAGAAGCCAAGCTACAGGGAACCAGGCAGAGGGCCTTTTCGGTAGTGGCGCCCGCCCTGTGGAACGCCCTCCCAGCAGAGGTCAAAGAGATAAACAACTATCTGACATTCAGAAAATACCTGAAGGCAGCCCTGTTTAGGGAAGTTTTAACCTGTGATATTTTAATGTATTTTAATATCTGTTGGAGGCCGCCCAGAGTGGCTGGGGGGACCCAGACAGATGGGCGGGGTACAAATAATAAATTGTTGTTGTTGTTGTTGTTGTTGTTGTTGTTGTTGTTGTTATTGTATCGGATGCGGGCGGCGCGTGGTCTAAACCACCAAGCCTCTTGGCTTGCCGATCAGAAGGTCCGCAGTTTGAATCCCTGCGATGGGGTGAGCTCCCGTTGCTCTGTCCCAGCTCCTGCCAACCTAGCAGTTCAAACACATACCAGTGCAAGTAGATAAAGAGGTACCACTGTGGCGGGAAGTTAAACGGTGTTTCCGTGCGCTGTGGCACTCAACAAGGAGTGCCGTTGTGCCACAAGCAGTTTAGTCATGCTGGCCACATGAAAAGCTGTTTGTGGACAAACACCGGCTCCCTCGGCCTGAAAGCAGAAATGAGTGCCGCACCCCATAGTCAAATTTAACTGGACTTAACCGTCCTAGGGTCCTTTTTACCTTACATTTGTATCTCACCTGTCCCCCTCCCTGCTATAGGCCTGTATCGGAATGACCCTCCTGCAGCAGTTCCTAGAGTCTGGTACAATCAGAAGTTCCTGGGTACCCACTGCACCTTTGGAGATGACCGGCACCTCACCAACCGGATGCTGAGCATCGGCTATGCCACCAAGTAAGAACTGTTATGATTAACCCTGCCTGGGGCAAGTTCTTGCAACTGCCCCAATAGCAAAGGCAATCACTGCAGCTCATCCTGCTACACAAGAGTCAGGAAGCTGCATTCATAAGTGATTGTTCCCATATGGAAAACAACACACTCAGCCTTTTAGGCTAAAGACTTTTATTCTCAGCAGCCATGCCTGCTGCCGTCCTTCTCGGTACAAGCAGAGAGGAGAGAGGAGAAAGTGAAAGCAATCTGAGTGCGCAGGGCTCAGCACAGAAATGTAGACATAACAAAACTTTATCACACCACTGTGTGAAAACCAATAGTTATACTATTCCAGTTTGTAGCTGCTGCCACGTCACTGAGGAATAGAATCTTAACATCCTCCCCCGATTCTGGACAAAGAGAGAGTGGCAAAAGCTAAAGCATCATTAAGAGAATTAAACAAACAGTTATCATATACAAATATGTCGCCTGTGTTCCACTGTGGAACTCTCTGAGACTGGATTTACCAGATTGAGCCTTTGTTTACCAATTCTCCAGGGGACTAGAGCATTTGCTCTTTTGATGTGTGGAAAAAACAGTGTTAACCTGTTGTTTTGGCTTGTTCACTTGTGTGAGTGGTGCCTGTATGCCTGCATATTTTGTGTGAGTGTGAGCAACAGCTAAATAGGCTTTCGCTGAGATTGCAAACTCACTAGAGTACCTTTTGGGTGCTTGTCCCTTTGTGACTCTTTCAGATCTGCGCATCAGGTGCAAATCTTCTTTAGAGTGTGCCTCCCTTTCAGGACTTTTGGGAGAACTCTTACCAATAGTGAACAGTGGCTCTATGGATTCTAGCATATCATCTGCATCATATGTATCTGATGGTCTGTGAACTGCATGAGTTCCTTTCTCGATGACTGTGTCATCTGTGTCAGAACTACTTGTTGTGGAACTAGCACTGCTATTGGTATCAGAATGTGTATCGGCATCAATAGGAAAGCTTTGAAGCACTTGTGTCTCTTGCTTTACAGTATGTTCTACTTCATTGAGTTAGAATTACTGTGTCTGAGGAAGGCAACAGAACTCTGTACTTGACCTTTCTCATAGCCTAAGAAAATGCCTTGGTAGGAGTACTGTCCATTGACTCCACCCAAATCTGAGAACCAAAAACCTTTAAATGCTTCAGATAAGGTTTTTTCTCAAACAGTATCTCATATGGGCTTTGTTCCATATCTTTTGGAACTTCTCTGACCCATGTGTAAATGTGTGTAAAACATTTGTAAAACTGTATAGGCTTTCAGCCCAATTCTTGTCAGGCAATTTTGAACAAAGCAATTGTGCCTGCATTCCAGCTTTCAATTCAGCATTAACCTTAACACAAATGTCATTATCCCATGATGACTGGCTCACAGCAATCTTGTGCCGTATGCTCTGCTGGTCTAGGTAATTCTGAAATTCCTGTGAAAGAAAGACTGGTAATTCATTGGTATACAAACAATCAATTTTACCATCATGCATGAATTTCATCTTAGCACAATATTCTTTGAATTTGGCTAAGACTTGCTGCGGACTTTGCAATACATAGCACCATGCAAACTTGGAAAATTTGTCAACCAATAACAAATAATATTTGGCGTTGCCACGTGATTGTGGCAATGGGCCATAAACATCAGCACAAATAAGCTGGAAGCAATGTGTGACGCTGTCTTTGCTGGGCTGTTTTGAAGTCTTCTTGGACTTAAGCTGCACCTGCAAAAGATTTGTCATCAACAACAACATCATAACAACAATCATCAGGATCAAAAGATAGTAAGAATAGTCTATCTTTATTCTTCTGAGCTCTAAGCACCTCTTCTCCATCCTTGGAATCACACACTGATCTTTGTGGAAAAAATAATTCCAAGTCCAGTTCAGTAATCTTTGGTATGCTGAGCAAATTGTATTTTAGGTCAGGCACATACAACACATTATTTATAGTCAGCTGTAGACTTGTGAGAAAAACTGTCCCAATTCCGGTTGATTTCAAATGTGCACCATTGGCCTGCGAAATAGTACTTTCTTGCCTTTTAAAGTCCTTGAATAGACGCTTGTTACAGCACATGTGGTCTGTCGCCGCTGAGTCTAGGACAAAAGAATAGTCTATGTCTGGATCCTGCATGCCTTGGGTAAGCAACGCAAATGGCCATGTCACTGTAGGTTTGGCACGCCCCTTTTCTCCAGATCCACTGGCCTGTTGATTCCGTGCAGCCTTTCTGGGTTTTCTGCACTTCTCAGCTGTGTGCCCCTTGAAGCCACAGTTTGCACAGTAAACAACTTTAAGAGCATGCACTTGCTCAGTTGAAACACTAGATGGAGATACATAGGTTTCCTCTGTGCTCCCCCTGTTGTTAGCTTCATATTGAGCATTACATCTGTCTTCCTCGTTCAGCAAAGTTGAAACAACTCTTGCAACATTTAAATTCTGGGGGTCGGTAGTGCCCAATTGACTGGCAACTATTTTATATTGATCATGAAGACTATTTAACATCATGAAACAGAATATTTCCTCTGGCAAATGTACATTTCTCTGCACCAGTTCAGAGCGTAGCTGCTTCATGTGGTTCAAATGAGAACGTAAATTCTCCCCCTTCTTCAAGCGAAGGTTTGTCAGCCGCTGAAAATACAGCATTGAGCTGGCTGTCTGAATTCTCAGATGCTCTTGTTCCAAAGCAACCCAATAGTCATTTGCATGATTTACGTCTCTGACGTGAATCAACTGGGAATCATCTAAATGCAGAATTAATGTGGCCTTTGCTAAAGCATCCCGACTTGTCCATCGGGCCCCTTGCAACGCAGGGGGTGGATTAATAGTGACATCTAATAATCCTTGGCGTGTAAGCACTGCCTCCATTTTAACTCGCCACGTCTGATAATTATTGTCCGTCAATAGAGGACACAGGGAGCTGCCGATAGATTTATCTTTGCCAGCCATAGTGAAAAATAAACTTGTCTCTGTTCTCAGAGATCAAGGTTTTGCAGCAGAGGTTTAATTGCCTCGTAAATCTTGCTCGGTGTACTCACAGTCTGGTTTACAGCTTCTCCCTCTCGGCTGGAATCGGCCGCTATCTTCAGCTCAAACTCCCCCGGAACTGTGGAATGCTGTGTTCAGACGCTTTTCTCACCGGCTGAATGTTGCTGCAGTCGGCCCGTCATCTGCTCTGGTATCATTCATCAGAGTCCAATGAATCGAACCGAACCATCCTCTGCTACCACTGTTATGATTAACCCTGCCTGGGGCAAGTTCTTGCAACTGCCCCAATAGCAAAGGCAATCACTGCAGCTCATCCCTGCTACACAAGAGTCAGGAAGCTGCATTCATAAGTGATTGTTCCCATATGGAAAACAACACACTCAGCCTTTTAGGCTAAAGACTTTTATTCTCAGCAGCCATGCCTGCTGCCGTCCTTCTCGGTACAAGCAGAGAGGAGAGAGGAGAAAGTGAAAGCAATCTGAGTGCGCAGGCTCAGCACAGAAATGTAGACATAACAAAACTTTATCACACCACTGTGTGAAAACCAATAGTTATACTATTCCAGTTTGTAGCTGCTGCCACGTCACTGAGGAATAGAATCTTAACAAGAACATGTGGATACTTGCATTTTCTGGAGCAAGGGTGATGCAGAATGAAAAATGGCAAGGAGATGGGAGAGGTGCAAGGAGACAGCATTTTGTAGGATAGCTCCAGCTCCCATCAGCCCCAAGGCAGCATGGCCACTGGTCAAGGATGGGAGTTGTAGTCAGTGGCATAGTGTGGGTTGCCAGTGCCCGGGGCCACGCAGAAGGTGGGAGGGACGGAAACGGACAGAATAGGCATGTGCAGTTGCAGAGTTAAGAAAAATACTCATTCCGTTATATGGAGAGGTCACTTCCTGGTTCACATGGGGAAGCCGTTTTCAACAGAGCCCAGCGATGGAACCAGGCATTGAAATGTTGTGCCCCTAACCATTTTGCACCCGGGGCAACCAGCCCTGTGCCCCCCATGCTATGCCACTGGTTGTAGCTCAGTAACATCTGGAGGGCAACAGGTTGCCCATTCCTGTTCCAGACGAAATTGAATGAAGACCTTATTACATTCTTAACTTCTCCTCCTTTCTTCTCCGTGTACCAGGTACACTGCCCGCTCCCGTTGCTACTCAGAGACGCCGTCCGTGTTCCTGAGATGGCTGGCACAGCAGACTCGCTGGACCAAGTCCTACTTCCGCGAATGGCTCTACAACGCCCTCTGGTGGCACCGCCACCACCTGTGGATGACCTACGAGTCGGTGGTGGCCGGGATCTTCCCCTTCTTCGTCACGGCCACCGTCCTGCGGCTCTTCTATGGGGGGAATTTGTGGGACATCCTGTGGGTGCTGCTCTGCGTCCAGCTGGTGGCTTGCGTGAAGGCCCTCTACGCCTGCTGGCTGAGGAGGAACTTCATCATGATCTTCATGTCGCTCTATGCCGTGCTCTACATGGGCGGCCTGCTCCCAGCCAAGTACTTTGCCATCATCACCATGAACAAGAGCAGCTGGGGCACCTCGGGCAGGAAGAAAATGGTGGGGAACTATATGCCTCTGCTGCCCGTCTCCATCTGGGGCCTGCTGCTCTTGGGAGGCCTGGTCTACACCATCTACCAGGAGGCCCTGGCTGACTGGACAACCGAGGCCAAGCAGACCGAGATCTGGTACCTGCTCATTGGCTCAGCCATCTATGTCGGCTACTGGACGTTCATGATCATGCTTTATTGGCTGTGGGTGCGGAGATGCTGCCGGAAACGGGTGGATTTCTATAGTGTTCAGGTGTGAAGGGCCTGGGGGGGTTCTGAAACCTGACTGTAAAACAGAATCTCGGACCAGCGAGGGCTTGGGTGCTCACCCAAGCTCTAGGAGTGAAGAGTGGCCTCGTAGGAGCCACTGCTGGATAAGAAATGATGGGTTCCGTGTCCTGTGAGTTTCCACTCCATAATGTGGTCTGTCAGCAGACTCCTCGGGTTCTATTCTAGGACTAGAAGCCCCCGGGGGTGCCTGAATCTCAGGGAGGAGATCTTTTATCCAACAAGTTGTGAGGGTCTCCTAGCCTCCTCTTCTCTCCCTCTTTGGCTGGTAACGGTCTAGGTCCTGGGAGATGTTTCTGACCTCAGTTTATTTATATAGTGTTCGAGTTTTTCACATTCCAAAAAAAAAAAAAGCCAAATGTCTGCCTTCCCCTCCTTCTTGAAATGCAGCCATCTCTGGGGTGGGTCAGCTGGGTGATACGAAACCCCACAGGGACACGAGACGCATAGGAACCAATCTCATTGCACTGAAATATGCCACTGCAGATCCAAGTCTTGAGTGCTGCAGCCATTGAGCTGAGAGGCGAGGATGAAGGGGTGTTTGCCAATGGTTGCTGTTCAGTTGACGCATGCAACAGGTTGGGTCTGACTGGGAAAAGAGGGAGGTGGGTAACCTCCTTTTGATGGAACTGGAGACCAGAGCTTGACACACGTGAATCCTGCATGACATAAAAGGATTCTCTTCTCTCTCTTTTCCCTGCGAGAAAAAGAAATCCCTTAGTGCTATGTCTTATCTTGACTTGTGAACACTTGATGGTTGCAGAAGAAACACAGTTTACAGTTGTGGGACAGAAGCTGGAAACTTCTGTCTTGGTTTTTGCTTTGTTTGTTTTTTGTTTCTTTCACCTGGAAAGGAAATTGGCATTGCGGCTGAGAGGGGAGGGTCAAAGGCACCCTTAATCACCTCTCTGTTATTGTTTTTAAATTGTAATGTTGACCATTGGAGTTTTGGGAGCTCCTTTCTACAGGAAAATGAAGGAGCGTAATATTATTTATTTGCTGTGTTTTAATAATAAGGGCTATTTAATGGTTGTTGATGTTTGTTATTTTAAAAAAAAGAAATTTGAATAATGAGGATTTTTTTAAAAAAACAAGTTATTTTTTATAAATGGTATTAAAAAATAAAACATATTTTTTTGGAAAACTTGTCCTTGGTGTGCTTGCGTTAATTTCACTTTTGTAGGGAAGGTGGAAACTTTGCTATCGAATAAAAACAGTACTTAGCGGTTGCATAGCACTTTCAGAGGTTCAAAGCACTTAGCATGCGGTTACCTTGTAATCTTTACAGCAGCAGTGAATAACCTGGGTTTTTTTGTTTTGTTTTTTATACAACTTTTTTATTAAGTTTTTTGAAAAATATAAACATATTACAAACATCAGTTCAAAATCCAAATATTGAAATTGCTCTGAATCTCTTGACTTCCCCCCATGCCTTTCAAGGGTCCTAATGTTAATATGGTGCTGGAGGAGACTCTTGAGAGTCCCATGGACTGCAAGAAGCTCAAACCTATCCATTCTTAAGGAAATCAGCCCTGAGTGCTCACTGGAAGGACAGATCCTGAAGCTGAGGCTCCAATTCTTTGGCCACCTCATGAGAAGAGAAGACTCCCTGGAAAAGACCCTGATGTTGGGAAAGATGGAGGGCACAAGGAGAAGGGGACGACAGAGGACGAGGTGGTTGGGCAGTGTTCTCGAAGCTATCAACATGAGTCTGACCAAACTGTGGGAGGCAGTGGAAGACAGGAGTGCCTGGCGTGCTCTGGTCCATGGGGTCACGAAGTCGGACACGACTAAACAACAACAACAACAACAACAACAACAACAACAACAACAACAACAACAATACCCCTCCCCACCCTCTCACTATATATCAGGGTCTGGTGACTTCTGTTTCAGTGTATCTGAAGAAGTGTGCATGCACACGAAAGCTCATACCAAGAACAAACTTAGTTGGTCTCTAAGGTGCTACTGGAAGGAATTTTTTTATTTTATTTTGTTTTGACTATGACAGACCAACACGGCTATCTACCTTTAACTGGAACAACAACAATGTTAATATTTACAAATGCATATCAATATTTATCCAAACTGTTATCCTTCTAAAATATCCATACTTTCCATTACTTTACAAGTGTGGTTAAAATTCTGCTAATGTTTTAACCTGCTTGCAGTGGTCTCATAGGTAAATTATAAACTTTCCCCAATCTTTTTCAAAGTTCTTGTCTTCTTGAAGAACCTGTTGACCTACAGATGTTGCTAGACTACAACTCCCATCATCCCTGGCTATGGGCCACATTGGCTGAGGCTGATGGGAGCTGGAGTCCCAACATCACTCACAGGTTCCTTGTTTATCTTCATATTGTAGGTGTGTGGGCTGGGTCTAAAGCCAAGAGAGGTTGTCCTCCTTAAGACTACCTGGTGAGTTTGTGGCGAAAGGAAGACTGAAAACAAAGACTTCATGATTTGTAGCATACCACTTAGCCACAAACTCCTGCAGCTAAAAATTGAAAAGAACAACAATAATTGTGTTAATTTTATTTGCTAATTTGTTCAATAGCTCTAGTACCTGATATGCATAAATACACAGATAACAAAAAAAAGGTGATTGCTGCAAGGCTTCTTATTGTAGCCAAGGTAGGTGGGAACTTGCTTTGCACCCAGAAGCTCCCAGGTCCAATCTCCAGTTTAAAGTATTGGATAGCAGTTGGTTGGAAAGGAATCATTGGATTGTAGAGATGGAAGGGATCCCCAAGGGTCATCTAGTCCAACCCCCTGCAATGCAGGAATCTCAGCTAAAGCATCCATGACAGATGGGCAGCCAACCTCCAAGGAAGGAGAGTCCACCACCTGAGAGAGTCTGTGTTCCTCTGTTGAACAGCTCTTACCATCATTGGTTCAGGTCCCAGCTTCTGGAGCTAGAGAAAACAACCTTGCTCCATGTGGCATGTAACAGCCTTTGAGATATCTGAGGATGGCTATCCTATCTCCTCTCAGTCTCCTCTTTCCCAGGCTAAACATACCAAACTCCCTCAACCGTTTCCCATTAAGGCTTGGTTTCCAAACCGTTGATCATCTTGGTTGCCCTCCTCTGCACAGATTCCACCTTGTCAACATCCTTCTTAAATTGTGTCACCCAGAATTGGATATAGTACCCCAGGTGTGGTGTGAACAAGGCAGAATACAGTGGGACTATTACTCCCCTTGACTGGGACACTACACTTCTGCTGAAGAGCAATAGCTTTTTTTGCTGCTGCAAAAAACATTATGACTCACGTTAAGCCTTTGGTCTACCAAGACTCCTAGACCATTTTCACACGCACTGCTGGCAAACCAGATGTCCCCCATCTTATATTTGTGCAGCTGGTTATTCCTACCTAAGTTTAGAACCTTACATCTGTCCCTACTGATCTTCATTCTGTTAGTTTGGACCCAGTTCGCCAATCTGTTGAGGTCATTTTGAATCCCGATTCTGTCTTCTGCGCAATTAGCTACCCCTCCCAATTTGGTGTCATCTGCAAATTTGATGAGCATCCCCTCGGTTCCTTCATCCAAGTCATCTATAAAGCTGTGGAACAACAACGGGCCCAGGACAGAATCCTGCGGCACCCCACTTGTCACTTTTTCCCAGGATGATGAGGAACCATTAATGAGCACTCTTTGGGTTCAGTAAGTCCAGCCCACAATTTACCAGCTTCACCACAAGAATGTCATGGGGAGCGTTGCTGAAAGCCTTACTGAAATCAAGATACACTACATCCACAGCATTCCTCTGATCCACCAACCTTTTAACGTTAGCAAAAATAAAGAAAAGAGGTTTGTCTGGCATTACTTGTTTCTGTAACCACAGTGCCCTTTTTTAAGCATCCTTTTCTAAGTGCTCACAGACCGACTGTTTAATTATGTGTTCTAGTATCTTTCCCGGTACCAACATCAATCTTCCTGGATAGCTTCCTGGGTCTTCTTTTCCCCTCTCTGTGAAGATTCTTTGTTGTGTTTGCTGCCAGGCAGAGCAGAGAAGAAGATAAGGCAGTCTGGAGACAAATATTCTGACCTGCCATAAGGCAGCACCCTTTGGAAAATAGGGAGTTGACATGTGAGTGTCTGGAGGTGGTTGGAGGATGGATGGCAGTTAACAGATTGAGGTTGAATTCTGACAAGACAGAAGTACGGTTTTTAGGGAATAGGGGGCAGGCGGGTATGGAGGACTCCCTGGTCCTGAATGGGGTAACTGTGCCCCTGAAGGACCATGGAGGCACAGGTCAATTCTGTGTCCAGGTCGGCTGTCTACCAGCTCCATCTTGTACGCAGGCTGAGACCCTACCTGCCCATGGACTGTCTCACCAGAGTGATGCATGCTCTGGTTATCTCCCGCTTGGACTACTGTAATGCACTCTATGTGGAGCTACCTTTGAAGGTGACTACAACTAATCCAGAATGCGGCAGCTAGACTAGTGACTGGGAGTGGCTGCCGACACCATATAAAACCAGTCCTGAAAGACCTACATTGGCTCCCAGTAAGTTTCTGAGCACAATTCAAAGTGTTGGTGCTGACCTTTAAAGCCCTAAATGGCCTCGGCCCAGTATACCTGAAGGAGCGTCTCCAACCCCATCATTCAGCCTGGACACTGAGGTCCAGCTCCAAGGGCCTTCTGGTGGTTCCCTCCCTCCAAGACGTGAGCTTAGAGGAAACCAGCCAGAGGGCCTTCTTGGTAGTGGCACCCGCCCTGTGGAACGCCCTCCCATTAGATGTCAAGGAAATAAACAACTACAGTGGTACCTTGGGTTACGTTACCTTCGGGTAACGTAATTTCGAGTTACGAATGCCGCAAACACTGCACTCGCATGCACAGAAGCGGCGCCTCTGGATACAGACTTTTTGGGGTAAGTACAGACCCCTGGGATGAATTAAGTTCGTATCCGGAGGGTCCACTTTCAGAAGACATCTGAAGGGAGCCCTGTTTAGGGAAGTATTTAATGTCTGATGCTTTATTGTATTTTTAATATTTTGTTGGAAGCCGCCCAGAGTGGCTGGGGAAACCTAGCCAGGTGGGCGGGGTATAAATAATAAATTATTGAATTTGATAAGGCTTGAGGAAAGGATCAGAAGTAATGAGGTGCTGAGGTATGGGAAAAAGAAGTTACTTTAAATAAAATGATTCTGGTATTTTATATTATTGTGAAGTTATGAATTTGGAAAACTGATACAGGTAAAGAGGATAGATAATGAATTCAACAGAGGGGGACTTGAGGAAGTCAACCGAAATATGAAATTGAGGAAAGGAGGAATACCTGGCCCACAGAAATGGGCCAGGCCTAAGCAATGATATTCAATATGTTAGCTACGTTAAATGCATAATGTTGATGGTTTTCCCGGTGAGAGAGGGGGATGGAAATTTGCTTCCCTCAGTGAGAGGGGGGGAGGATGAAAATTTAACAGTATTGTTAAGTGCTTAAAATTGTTAAAATCAATAATAATAATAATAAATGGGGGGATAAATAAATAATAAATTATTATTACCGAATCAGCCCATTGGCCCATATAGTTCAGTTATTGGCCACAATGAGTAGCAGCAGGGTTCCAGGCAGAGAACATTCCCTGCTTTAGCAGGAGACTGAAGTCTCCAACTTGCTCACTTTATTTCAATTCCAAACCCCCATGTTGCTTCCTTGCCATGCCTTTTCCCCTTCACTGGCCGCCCCAACGAAAGGTTTCAGAGGTGCGCCATTCCTGAAGCTGTGCTGTCGCAAACTGAGTCAGTACTGAGGCTCCAACGCCAAGCATTTGGTGGGGGGCAGCTGAGCCCACGGTTTGCCAAAGGCCTGCTCCTTGCCCTGAGCTGTTGCAACAGTTCACAAGACTTCTGTCTGCTTCCCCTTGTGCCTCTGCTGACTCACACCTGGCGCAAGCCACTCTGGCAGCAAAGGAGCAGGAGAAATTTGGAGCAAAGGCAAGCGACGGCTGACAGGATTGCAGCCCAGATGGGACCGTGAAGGAACAAGAGGGAGATGCCCATATATTCAGGGGGACTCTGAGGTTTGCAAAAGTGCCAACAACTTTTTTTAAAAAAAAAGCAATCCCCAAAGGTTCAAAAACCCAAACACCAGCCCAGTGATGACTCAGATACGGAACATTGAGGGCTCATCCAGATTTCATTTTGGGCCATGTTTCTAGGCACAGGTTCGCACTTTAAAGTGCCATGTCTGAGCTCTTCACGCCACTCTTTGCCCGTGCTTTTCCTGTGAAAACCCGCTTTTACCCCTGAATCGGAGCAAGCAGCCTAAACTGCCATGGGGAAATCACTGAGGCAAAAGAAAACGCCTGGAAAGGTGGGAGAAAGTGGAGTGCCCTGCTTGTTGTCCTTAATCCAGCGATGAAGAACCTGCAACCCTCCAGATGTTCCTGGACTGCATACACGACCACACAGTTAAAGCAAAGAATCCTGGGAACTGTAGTTCACCCCTCACAGAGCTACAGTTCCCAGTACACGACACAAACTACAGTTCCCAGAACTGAGAATACACTTTAAACGTGTGGTGGGTGTGCAGACTCGGTTTTCTTCTTTGAAATCATTTTTATTTGATTTTTACAATACAAAGTTATAAAAATGCGAATACATATCCATATACAGTCGTACCTCGGAAGTTGAACGGAATCTGTTCTGGAAGTCCATTCGACTTCTGAAACATTCGGAAACCCAAACACGGCTTGTGATTGGCTGCAGGAGGCTCCTGCAGCCAATCGGAAGCCGCAGAAGCCCCAACAGACGTACTGCTTCCAAAAGAACATTCGAAAACCAGAACAGTCACTTCCAGTTTTTGATCATTTGGGAGCCGGAACGTTTGACTCCCAAGGCATTCAGGAGCCGAGGTACAGAGATTCCTCCGAATCTCAGGACTTCCTCCCACCCCTGCCCTGGAGTCCCATTTAAACATTTAGCTTGCATCCCATTAAAAACTGCATCTATTATATCAATCTATATTTTCCATGTTAATTGTTACACTACAAGTGAAATCAAAATCCTGCCAATGTTTCCATCTGCTTACAGTGGTCTCTTAAATAACTTATAAATTTTCCCCATTCTTTTGTAAAGTTTTTGTCCTCTTGGTTCCTGAGTTTTCCAGTCGGCATTGCCATTTCGGCATAGTCCATCAGCTTGGTTTGCCATGTGCAGACTTGGTTTCCTCTCCAGCGCCCTCGAATCCAAACTTTTCTGATTTGAGTTGGCAAAGGGCAGTGACTGAAAAGCACCCCAGAGGCTAGGAGGGTGGTACTCAGTGAGCAAAATTCCTGTTTGGCTATGGTATTTCCTCTCCCCTGAGTCCATGTCTCTGAATCCTACCTCACTTCCCTTCCCCCTCTTCGCCAGCCTGTCTTACGAGGTGGGAATTATTCACCATTGAGGGCTTGTTTTTTGAAGGGGAGGGGAGCTTTGGCTACTATGCTGAGCTGGGCAGCTTACTCAGCCCCTCAGACTTCAAGAAGTAGACAGAGCCCATGACGTTGCAGTCTACCCCCGGCCCACCCTGGTCTCTGGGAACTCTGCCTTCAGTTGCTACGAAACATCTGGCTGGAGGGATCTGGGCAGGCGCTGAGTCAGGTCTTGGAAGCGGAGATGCTATCATGTACAGGAAATGATCCGCTCACTTGACAGATGAATCTGCAGGGAGGACAAGCTTTCAACGGAACTGAGTTTAGGTCTTAGCCCTCCGCAGTACGTTGGGGTTGTCATCTTGGGTGCAGATGATGGCATGACTCACACCCTGAAGGAATCGGAGCGTCAAAAGGGAGAAGGAACGAGTCCTGATCCTAGGACGCTGTTTTCATATTTTGGGGGGGTGGGGAAGGGGGAGGTTCAGTGGCCTGCTCTGGCAGATACTTCAAATTAAAATGCACATATTACTGGGGCGGCAAACCACAGAAGTGTAAAAACGTCAACATGAGATCACAGCTGAAATGAGCGTAAAGCAGAACGGCTGCAACAATTCAACATTGCAAAATTCAGCCGAGTGGATAAAACCCAGTGCTTTTTTTTTTCATTAAAAAAAATGTTTAGGGGTACTCTCATTTTCCTACTCATATTGAAATACTGCCCCTCAATGAGGCCACACTTAGATTCACAAAATGTTTAGGGGTATGCGTACCCCAAGAAAAGAAAGCACTGATAAAACCTATGCCGGCCAATTCATATCCAGAATTGCATGCTGAAGGTCTCAGATTCAATCCCTGGCATCTCCAGGTAGAACTGAGAAAGGCTCACTGGAATCCCAGATTGCTGCTACCAGTCAGTGTGGACAATACTGAGTTAGATGGTTCAGAGGTCCGGTTCAGTAGAAGTCAGCTTTCCATACGAGAATGCCTTGGGAAATAGAATTGTCTTTGTCTGCTGCTAATGAAGTAATGCTGTGGAAGCCAGCAAACCACCTTAGGGAGTGCATTTAGCAAACAGGGTGCCATGACTGAAAAGGCCCCGTCTCCATTTGCCGCTGACCTAATTTCAGATGGTGGTGGACCTGGATGAAAACCTCACTGCAGGAGGAGAACCTGGATAATGAAAGCAATCTCTGGATGGGTTCTTGTAGAAAAAGGTTGTTGATAACTGTTGGGTTTGGGTAGGTTTAAAAAAGAAGATCGGGTTTGCTATGGAATGAAATGAAATGTGTTATGTAAGTGCCATGGACTAAATTGTGTCAGTTGTCAGGATTGTAGCAGGATTGTAGCAGCCCACCAAGTGAAACTATCCCTAATTATTATTATTATTATTATTATTATTATTATTATTAATTATTATTTATATCCCGCCTGTCTGGCTGGGTTTCCCCAGCCACTCTAGGCGGCTCCCAACAGTATATGTTAGAAACACGATAAAACATCAAACATTAAAAACTTCCCTAAACAGGGCTGCCTTCAGATGTCTTTGAAAAGTCAGATAGTTGTTTATTTCCTTGACATCTGATGGGAGGATGTTCCACAGGGCGGGCGCCACTACAGAGAAGGCCCTCTGCCTGGTTCCCTGTAACCTCACTTCTCACAGTGAGGAAATCGCCAGAAGGCCCTCGGTACTGGACCTCAGTGTCCGGGCTGAACAATGGGGGTGGAGATGCTCCTTCAGGTATACAGGACTGAGACCGTTTAGGGCTTTAAAGGTCAGCACCAACACTTTGAATTGTGCTCGAAAACGTACTGGGAGCCAATGTAGGTCTTTCAGGACCTATGTGCTGCTGCAGGGGTAAGGGGTTGCAATAATGGAATGAGTACCTATTGGATGGTGCCCATGCCATCGCTGAGAGCAGACCATTTGTCAGGGGCGGCTCATCCTGTTTTGCCACCTGAGATGTCTGCAAGGGATTCCTACAAAGCAAGATCGTTGTTGCCAGCCTTCGTGTCACATTTGCAGACATCTTTCTAATGCTCAGTTGGTCTGCCAATGGGTCTGGTGCCGGAAGCCAGCACATCTTTCGGCATCCTGCCATCTTGCAACCAGAAAATATGCATATATCCTTATTAGATGTGTTGATGCGGACTTCAGTTTATGTCCTCAGCACTGAATCATCTCATGCACCCATCACAAAACAGGCGAGATACACTTTGACTGAGCACACATTGCCGGCTTCAAACTCAGCTTGCTTGTTTGTTTTCTCAGTTTGAAGTCCAATTCATGGAGGAGATGGCTATCCATGGCTACTAGCCTATGGCTATGCTGTGCCTCTGCAGGTGGAGGCAGCAATGCTTCTGAAGACCAGTTGTTGGACACCACTGGAGAGGAGAGGGCCCTGCTGCTCAGATCCTGCTTGCTGGTTTCCCATAGGCATCTGGTCAGCCACTGTGAGAACAGGATGCTGGAGAAGATGGGCAGCTGGCTGGATCCAGAAGGGTCTTCTTACGTGGTTTGTGGGGAGGGGAAGCATCAAAACATAGTATTTCCTAAGGAACAGCAGGATGGATATGGACTGTGGCTAATGTCATCTCTTGAAGCTCAACATCAAAAAAACTAAGATCATGGCCACTGGTCCCATCACCTCCTGGCAAATAGAAGGGGAAGAAATGGAGGCAGTGAGAGATTTCACTTTCTTGGGTTCCATGATCACTGCAGATGGTGACAGCAGTCACGAAATTAGAAGACGCCTGCTTCTTGGGAGAAAAGCAGTGACAAACCTAGACAGCATCTTAAAAAGCAAAGACATCACCTTGCCGACAAAGGTCCATATAGTTAAAGCTATGGTTTTCCCAGTAGTAATGTACGGAAGTGAGAGCTGGACCATAAAGAAGGCTGATTGCCGAAGAATTGATGCTTTTGAATTATGGTGCTGGAGGAGACTCTTGAGAGTCCCATGGACTGCAAGAAGATCAAACCTATCAATTCTTAAGGAAATCAGCCCGGAGTGCTCACTGGAAGGACAGATCCTGAAGCAGAGGCTCCAATACTTTGGCCACCTCATGAGAAGAGCAATGGGAGCACACTGGATGCAGAGTAAATAGAAATGTGGGCACAGCCTCTTTCTGTGGCACCTAGAAGCTCCTCCCAAGAGGACCCCAGCCCACAGGGTGTGGGTGTGCGTTGTTGTCTTGGCTATTAATAGCCACTTATCAGACGTGACGTGGTTTCCCTAGGCGTGGTCCGGCTGAGACGTTCGGGAGACGCCAAAGGGGCTGGAGGAGACTGTCAGGAGCTGAGGTTTCGCAGTCCCTCCTGCAGCCGCAGCTGGTGTTGGCGTGGCCAGGACAGGCCGATCTTTCAAGGGAGGAGAAGCAATTGAGGGAATGGAAAAGCCTCTCGCGGAGGGAAAGTCGGCGACACCCAGAGGGGCCCACCCAGCTGAGCTCAGCACCACAGCTCGGCTCAGCCAGCCGGGCAGGAGGGGAGGCAGCGGGATAAAGTGGGAATGCACCGTCTGAGCAAACACAAACTTTCTCACTCCTTTGGACACGGAAAGGGCCAAGGAACTGGGCCTAGACTGCTGCAGACTCCAAACTGTGGGTGTCTTGGAGTGTCCTAGAATGCAAGAGAAAGCAGAAACAACACGCAACAGGGCTAAAGCATAGCTTGCACATTTCCTCCTGTGTGCACATCTCACGGCAACTGTGCGCGCACCATTCATTTCAAGCACGTGGAAAGCATAATTCCACCCCCCACTCCAAAATGGGAGCTGTAGTTTACTTCTCCCAAGGCTACAATTTCCAGCACCCTTAACGAACTACAGTTCCCAGTATTCTTTTTGGGGGGTCCTTTAAAGTATTGTGTGTACACAGCCCGTGAGAAAGAAATAAACACACATACACGCCCCCCCTTTCGTACTCTACCTGGAAGCATGACAAGGAAATATGTGAGTCATCCTCAAACATCTGTTTTGGGTTTGGGGTGCTTTTTTGTTTATTTAACCACTTCCAGGTTTGTGTGAAGTGGCTGGAGAGCAGGAAACGGGTTGTTTCGAACTCAGCTCCATGTATGTATATATGTGTGTGTGTGAGAGAGAGAGAGAGAGAGTGAGAGTGAGAGAGAGGAGGAGAAGGAGAAGGAGAAGGAGAAGGAGAAGGAGAAGGAGAAGGAGAAGGAGAAGGAGAAGGAGAAACTGCTTCTTTTTAACACAGAGAATTTCATGTGGTACAGTCCTTCCTGGACCATGCCACTTTAAAGAGCACAGGAGCAAGACTGCATGCTTGCATTCTTTCCCTGTATTCACTTGTTTTTAATCCAGGTCTCCCTGCACATAGAAAACTAGCCTAATTGTCTCCCTAATTTCCCAGTTCCAGGGTGACCCCTGACACAAAGCTTGGTAGCAGACTCCCTCCTCCATCAGCAGGCCTTGGTGGGTTGACTTGGCAGTGGTCAACAAGGGCCATAGTGCCAGACGGTGGGGTGGGGGAGGTCCAGCTGCCATTCCCATACCCCTAGAACACCCCATCCCCATGTAGTCCTGGTCCAGAACATTGTGGGAAACGCCAAACCAAGAGAAAAGACAGAACAGGTGCAGTAGTGCATCCTGGGGCCCATGGGTGTCAGGTCCAGGCTGCTGAGCCTGTAGCTGGCGCTCCTGCCGAGGCGCTTGCCTCACTGTGGGATGGTGAGATGCGTAGAGTGGTTGACAGAAGGACTGTACCACATGCTCTTTCTGCATGTAAAAAGCAGAGCCCCACAAAGTGTGTATTTGCATAGGTTCATTCATTTCTGATAAAGGCAAAGTAATACTGATCTTGCTAATCATCTTCTGTATAATAATAATAATAATAATAATAATAATAATAATAATAATAATAATAAACTTTTTATTTATACCCCACCCATTTGGCTGGGTTCCCAGCACATATAAAAATATAATAAAAGGTCAAACATTAAAAACTTCCCATTACAAGGCTGCCTTCAGATGTCTTTATAATAATAATTTTATAATTTGAGGACCAAAGCTAGTATTGGACTGAGTCCAGGGAATGGCAAGTTCACCCCACTTGGGGAGCCCCCAGTGGGGTGGGCTTCATTTGCAGACATATCATTGACCACAAACTGTGTTTACTTATCATATTTCCCCTGGAAAGAGCAAATCCAGGTCAAATGGGGCAGGGGAGGTACAAGCTGACATTTTGATGCTGACAGTGTTGGGTGGCTGGTCCAAAATGCCACAATATGCATCCATCCGGAAGCACCCTTGCATTGCACCCTCATAGAAGCATAGAATCGTAGAATTGTAGAGTTGGAAGGGACCCTGAGAATCATCCAGTCCAACCCCCTGCAGTGCAGAAGGATGCAGTTGTCCCCATACGGGGATCGAACCTGCAACTTTGGTGTTATCAGCACCACGCTCTAACCAACAGAACTATCTAGCGTGCCTTGAAAAATAAGACAGATAAGCTATTTCCCTATGATTTATCTACCCACCCATCCCTCTATATTACATAAGAACACAGGAAGCCTTCTTATGCTGAGTCAGACCATTGTTCCCTCTAGCTCAGTATTGTCTGCACTGACCGGCAGCAGCTCTGCAGGCTTTTAGGCAGGGGACATTCCCTGCCCTATCTGAAGATGCCGGGGATTGAACCTGGGACCTTCTGCATGCAAAGCAGGTGTTTCCTTCTGCATGCAAAGCAGTACGTTTCCGAGCACAATTCAAAGTGTTGGTGCTGACCTTTAAAGCCCTAAACGGCCTCGGTCCTGTATACCTGAAGGAGCGTCTCCACCCCCACCGTTCAGCCCGGACACTGAGATCCAGCGCCGAGGGCCTTCTGGCGGTTCCCTCACTGCGAGAAGCAAAGCTACAGGGAACCAGGCTACCTTCTCGGTAGTGGCGCCCACCCTGTGGAACGCCCTCCCAGCAGAGGTTAAAGTGATAAACAACTATCCTACATTCAGAAAATACCTGAAGGCAGCCCTGTTTAGGGAAGTTTTTAACTTGTGATTTTGATGTCTTTTAATATTTGTTGGAGGCCGCCCAGAGTGGCTGGGGAGACCCGGCCAGATGGGCGGGGTACAAATAAAAAAATTATTATTAATTATTATTATTCCCCCACTGGTGCATTTTCTGCATCGGCTTTTAGATACATCCTGCATCCATCCAGTTTCATTGGGATAGCTCCATCGGTAGAGCACGAGCCTCATAATCTCAGGGTCATGGTTTCAAGCCCCATGTTGGGCAAAAGATTCCTGCATTGCAGGGGGTTGGGCTAGATGACCCTTGGGTCCCTTCCAACTCTATGATTCTTTGTTTTGGTAGATGGTTAGTGAGATCATGTGGTTGAGGAAAGCTGAAGGTGAGACTGGGACTCACCCAGATGAATCGCAATACACATAGGAATGAAAGGCTAACAGAATCTCCCGTCTAATTTGCATTGGTGTTTGGTGCCATCTCCTGGACCATGACTGAAACATCACCTGAGTAGCTGATTCATTAAACATTGCCATGCATGCACTCTCTCTCTCTAGACGCAGGCATCCCCAAACTTCGGCCCTCCAGATGTTTTGGACTACAATTCCCATCATCCCTGACCACTGGTCCTGTTAGCTAGGGATCATGGGAGTTGTAGACCAAAACATCTGAAGGGCCGCAGTTTGGGGAGAGCCGGTGTTTGTCCACAGACAGCTTTCCAGGTCATGTGGCCAACATGACTAAACTGCTTCTTCTACAACGGAACACCGTGAAGGAGGCCAGAGCCCACGGAAACGCCGTTTACCTCCTTGCCACAGCAGTACCGGTACCTATTTATCTACTTGCATTGGCGTGCTTTCAAACTGCTAGGTTGGCAGGAGCAGGGACCAAGCAACGGGAGCTCACCCCATTGCGGGGATTTGAACCGTCGACTTTCCGACTGGCAAGCCCAAGAGGCTCGGTGGTTTAGATCACAACGCCACCCGCGTCCCTTTGACTGGACTTAACCGTCCAGGGGTCCTTTACCTTTACCTTTACTCTTCTTTAAAGCACAAAGTCCCTGCCTTGAGTGTGATTAAGCATTTCATCAGTACAGACATGAACCGCGGTTAAGGCTGGCCTGGGTTTCGACTTAGAACCCTGGTTTCAAATCCCAGCTAAGCGGGAAACCCGGTTAGCTTCAAACACAGGCAATAGTAGTGTTGATACAAAGCTTAACTAAGTGCAATGCAGGTAGGGGAGGAGAAAGCAGGTGATCCCACAGCCGGTTCCTGGGTGTTGATTGTGCTCAAGCCATGAGAAGTGTGATTACCAAACTTAAAACCATGGAGAGACCTGGTCTGAATAGAGACATTGGATTCTTTTCTCATTATACATGATAAAGCTATTTTTAGCCATCTCACCCCTTGCTTTTTCCTGTAAGACCAATTGCAGTCGTTAACAATCATCAACAGGTTTACCACACCTATCAGCCAATCACCCATTCCCACCACCCTTCTGAGTAATACCCCTCCCCACCCTCTCACTATATATAAGGGTCTGGTGACTTCTGTCTCAGTGTATCTGAAGAAGTGTGCATGCACACAAAAGCTCATACCAAGAACAAACTTAGTTGGTCTCTAAGGTGCTACTGGAAGGAATTTATTATTATTATTATTATTATTATTATTATTATTATTATTATGTTTCGACTACGGCAGACCAACACGGCTACCTACCTGTAATGAAAATATGGACATCCTAAGGAAAAGTGGGACATTCGGGGATCAAATCAGAAACTGGGACGGCTTCTCTAAATCAGGGACGTCCTTGGGAAATAGGGATATTTGGAGGCTCAGTGAGAGCCCAGTTACATTTGGGTCCTCCTGCCCTTTTGAACTGTTTCCCTTCTTGCTGCCCATTATGACTACACAACTTTTAAGAACTGGTGCCTGAGTTTGCTTGTTTCCTCTTCCCTCCCCACGCCTTTGTCCTCTTGTGTTTTGCTGATGTTGTTGTTCATGTTTGTAACGGTTCGTCTGCCTAGCAATCTCTTGTTACATATCTACAGGGCCGGCCCACCCGTGAGGCAAGGTGAGGAGACTGCCTCAGGTGGCAGGATCCACAGGGGCAGCAGATCTGGCCTCCACGGAATGTGTCACCCACGGTTGCTGCTGGGGTGACAGCAATGGCTGTGGTGCACTCCTTGGCCTCTACAGCGGCCTCATGACAAACAGAAGGCTGCTGGTCTCCTCTTCCCTCCTTGTTCCCAACGTAGATCTTTAGTTCTCCCTTGTTCCTGATGTAGATCTCCATGCATCCCTTCTTCCCTCCCTGGGGGGTGTCTTGGGCCAGCCCTGTATATCTCTGTAAACTAATAATAATTATAGGGTTAAGGTAAAGGGACCCCTGAGCATTTGGTCCAGTCGTGTCTGACTCTGGGGTTGCAGCGCTCATCTCGCTTTATTGGCCGAGAGCCGGCGTACAGCTTCCGGGTCATGTGGCCAGCATGACTAAGCCACTTCTGGTGAACCAGAGCAGCGCACGGAAACGCCGTTTACCTTCCCGCCGGAGCGGTCCCTATTTATCTACTTGCACTTTGACATGCTTTCGAACTGCTAGGTGGGCAGGAGCTGGGACCAAGCAACGGGAGCTCACCCCGTCGCAGGGATTCGAACTGCCGACCTTCTGATCAGCAAGCCCTAGGCTCTGTGGTTTAACCCACAGCGCCACCTGGGTCCCTATTATAAGGTTACCATATTTCAAGAAGTAAAAATCCGGACACCAAAGTTGTTGAGCTTTCTTTGGGAAATCAACCTCTAAGTTTTTGTTTGTTTTGTTTGTTTTTGTTTGTTTGTTTGCTTGCTTGCTTGCTTGCTTGCTTGCTTGCTTGCTTGCTTTTTGTGGTTTTGTGTGTGTGTGTGTGTGTGTGTGTGTGTGTGTGTTGTTTTTTTGTTTTTGTTTTTGTTTGGTTGGTTGGTTGGTTTTTTGTTTTTGTTTGTTTGTTTGTTTGCAAATTGCCCACAATTGTCATTCTTGGTTCTGTTGGCGAAAACCAGAACATTTTGCCAATTTTTCAAAAATTCCCCCAGGGTCACTGATTCCACTGCATGGAATTCTGGACATATTCTGAATGTATGGCTGGAGGTGACTTTGGGACTGGTAGGATGGAAGGCAAGGAAACCAACAGTAGAGGGCTCCAGAGCCAATAACAGGCAGAGCCAATTCATTCTCGTTTTTTGCCCCTTTTCTCTTCCCTGCTGAATTCTACATGGGCAATGATGGGTTTAAGGAAAGCGAAGCAGACAAGCTTCCTGGACTGGTTGGAGCTCTTTAAGCAGAGGCTTGACAGCCACCTGTCAGGAATGCTTTGATGGTGTTTCCTGCTTGGCAGGGGGTTGGACTGGATGGCCCTTGTGGTCTCTTCCAACTCTATGATTCTATGATTCTATGGTTGTAAGAAAGAAGGCAGACAGCTGTGGGCTAGCTAAGGGCAGTTTGATGGACCAGCCTCCCCTGCTTCAACTGCATGGTGTTGTACACAGCTTGAGTGTCCTACTAGACAAAGCACAGCCCTCTATCTCAAGGTGTCCTCTGTTTGAAGGGCTGTCTGGTCCAAGTCAGCTTTATAAGGAAGGAACCCCAAGAAAAAAGGCCTCGAACCTGCCCTTTGGGACCCAGACAGCCAACTTAGCAGGCACTCAGGCCACATTTACACCATAAAGTACTGTGATTCCACTTTAAGCAGTCATGGCTTCTTCCAATGCATCATGGGAGCTGTGGTTTGATAACAGTCCTGAGAGAAGTAGCTCTGGGAGGGGAACAGGGGTCTCCAAACTACTCTCAGCTCGCTTAACAAACTACAGCTCCCAGGATTCTTTGCGGGGGGAGCCATGACTATTTAAAGTGGTACCATAGTGCTTAAAATTACTGGTCTTCAGCTGGTGGTTCAGGATGCGTTAATGGGTCACAGCAGGGGCGTCTTACCCATAGAGGCTGGAGGGCGCCAGGGAAGAGGCGGAGGCTGGACACGGCGCATCCCAGCATCAGCTCGCCACCCTCACCCGCCTCCGCCATGCCGTGCTGAAGCAGCGCCGTGCCCGGAGCCTCTGTCTGTCGTGGCCACCGCGGCATGAAGCGGCCAGCTGAGCCGGGAGGCGCCGCGGCCAGCCTCCGCCTCTTCCCCACCAGAGAAGCCACCCTCCAGCCGCTGCCCGCCTCCTCCAGCCCCGCCAGCAGCGCCATCCTCCCTAAAAAAACTAGGGGGCGCCAGAAGGAGCTTTGCACCATGGCACGGGATATGCTTAAGACGGCCCTGGGTCACAGCCTGGTCCATCAGCAGCACCCCCATGCAATTATATGGCAAAAGATTAAGAAATGGGTCCCCAATTGCATGGCTGAGTTAAAGGTGGGTCCTGAGTCTGAAAAAGTTGAAGACTGCTGTTTTAAATATATGGCATAAATGTGGCCCTGGTCACAGTTTCCTTCCAATACGGTGAGAGGTATTGCTGTCTGGGATAGCTCAGTCTGTAGAGCGTCAGACAGTTAATCTCAGGGTCGTGAGTTCGAGCCCCACGATTCCTGCATTGCAGGGGGTTGGACTAGATGACCCTCATGGTCCCTCCTCCCGACACTACAATTCTACGGTCCTGTTTTAAAGTCTAGCAAAAGCAACCCCCCATTTTGCATGGGGGTTACGTTCCGGGTCATCGCACACAATGGCGAAGAGTGCATAATCCCGCCCTGCCCCGTGATGCCACCTTTCCCTGCCACTTCCAGGTTCACAGCAATGCTCGTGTGCACAGCCGTGCGTACTTTAAAGGCGTGCAAAAAGGTTGTTGCCTGCAAATATCTCCAAAAGTGTGTCAAGACAGACACAAAATAGTACGTGAAAATGTTGTGCAGATCTGCATTTATCATTATTATTATTATTATTATTATTATTATTATTTTAAGAACATGGAAGTGACCACCCTAGAGCACAGCCACGTCTCATTTGCCTTTGGCACCAGGTTTCTTAGACATCATAGTAGCAGGTCGAAAAGGAAAAGGGCGTATGTCATGTGTGTGTGTCTCTCTGTGTGTCTGTGCATCTGCATTTCCAAAGATGGACAGCAGAGGGAGAATTTCCTTTTTCATATTAAGGCACCCAAGCAGCCCCTGAGAGTGCCCCCTTCTCAACACACAGACAGAACCTGCATACACTGTGCATGTACAAACAGTTCTGTTTGCTCACGTCCTCAGTCTTGACCCATGAGCTCTTCCTCCCCTAGCCCAGGGCTTGCTCTCCTTTCATAACAACTCCACGGAGTTTCTGCCCGCAGCTCACCCTTTGTCACCCAAACAAGGGCTGCGTCCCGTCAGCCTCCCCCCAGCTTCCACCCCCAAACTGCCCCAGTGCTGTTGCTGCTGCTGCTGCACCATGAAAGCCAGCGAAGGGTTAACATGTTCCAGACAGAACATGGGGGTCGGGCTCTTTGATCTGCTGTGACCCACTGACCTGTGACCTCTGCCTTCATGGCTGGTCGGTGGCGGAGAACTAGAGAGCAGCTGGAGCGTTCGATCCTGGAAGGCGGGGAGGGAAGCGTCCTGTCCTGAGAGACACAAGCACACATCTTGCCAGAGTCCTCGGAGAGAAGGCACGGCACGGGGGACCAATCCTCACCGCTGTTTTTGCCGAAGCAAACACGGCGCGAGCCGACTTTTTGCCAACACTTCTGAAACATCGCATCGATCTCCCGAACGACCAGGTGTCAGACTTGCAAATCCAAAAAATGGATGCTCGAAATGTTGTTTTAGTCCAGTTGACCAACTCATGCCTATATCTGGGGCCCATGTGGATAATGTTGTTATATAGTTTAGTCACTAGGTGGCGCTGGACTTAATCCTAGGTATCTGCAGGGCTGGTTCTTTCCTGCCGCTGTTCTGTCTTTGTTGGAGATGGGCAGTGAAGGTTTTGCCTCCTGTTATTCCTTCCATTACGGGGCATGCACCTGGGGAAGGAGAGGGACAACACGAGGCATATTGGTCCCTGAGGGGAAGAACAAAATGGCACCCATTGATCCATGTACAAAAGCCAACTCGGCTGCCAATTGAATTGTCTTCCAGTACTGGCCTTGGGATAATGCTCTCCACTTTAGCTGATGGCAGCAGGCTAGTTATGGGGGTGTAGAGCCCGGGGAACATAACATTCTGCCTCCCAGCAGAAGGAAATGACCAGGGAGATCAAGTGGAGCAGCCTGAGATAATGAAGATGATTTCACCTTCTACCCACGTCCCAAGGCGATGTACAAACTATAGTAAAAACTGCCAAAAAAAATAAACCCCCTTCAAAACAGCATGAAAAGTAACACATGGATTTGAAAACAATACTAAGTACACATGGAACAAAAATACTCCAGCCATTATTTAAACCCACCTTCGCCAACCTGGTGCCCTCCAGATATTTTGGACGGCAGCTCCCATCAGCCCCAGCCATCTTGCCAATAGTCCAAAACATCTGGTGGGCACCAGGTTGGCAAAAGCTGGTTCGAATGCTCAGCATTGCATAGTTGATTGCAACCATCCCATACCCAAACCTTTGCATGGCAGCCGAAGAACTGCAGCTGTCCAGCTGATCTCCAAAATTCACTAGTGTGGGGTTTTTTATGGCTCTTTACTAAAGAAATAAAATTACTGCTACACATGCTAGCGTGCATCAGAACCCTTGTTGCACGTAGGAACTGAACAACCTGGGGAAGTCCATCCTTTCGCCTAAGCCGACACCAAGCGAAGGCACAAGTGTTTTCTGCATCCAATAAGCGCCTCTGGGTTGCATATCCGGTGCTCTGGTCTGGCAAGGCCTTCAGCTATTCCCTGCTGGGCTCGGTCCCGTTTTCTTCCCTTGGGGGAAGCTGGCGTCAATTTTGCAGAAGGGCGTCAACCGCAACCACAGACTGCAGCACGACGTGTCCTTGGATGACCTAGTGTGCTGGAGCAAACTCTGTGTTCCGGGGTGGGAGTGAGGTGAGCAGAGTTGTGGGAGGGAGAGAACTTTCCCCGCCTCTCCTACGTCAGCCGAACACATCACTGGATGGCATTGGACTGACTTGAGAAATGTCCCAGCAGTGGGGAGAGGCAGGATCTGTACTAGGTAGAGGCAACCGGAGGAGGCCTGGAGTCTTTGATTTTGCATCTTGCCTCACCAGGTGATGCTCAAGGAGCTGTGCGATTTCAGAGAACAGCCCTTTGCCAAACTGGTGGCCTTCAGATGTCCTGGACTACGACTCCCATCAGCTGATTTGGAACCCAAAACACCGGAGGTTGGCGAAGGCTGTCCCAGAAGACAGAAAACCTCCATGTTTGATGAATAAATATGATCTTGTATGCATATTACTGGAGGTGGCTGGATGGGGCAGAATCTGAGCACCCAAGCAATGGGCACCTCTACACGGAGGTTTATTGTGGACTTGGTGCTGCTCACATATGCAGGCTTTGCACAGCGCCCACACAACTCTTCTCTGTGTGCCAGTCCCCTCTTCCAGCCCCCTGGCAGGCCCTTTGACCTCATGTAAACTTGAGTGAACTCAAGGAAGAGAGGGGATTGGGAAGGTGCATAGGGCTCTTGCATTCTTTTCATCTTCCAGACCTCAGCTTGAGACATCAGCCCTTGTAAGGTGCCTTCATTAGCAGGATCCTGTCACTGCCTCAAGACTTAACCTTTTCACTCAGCCCTTTGGGGTGCGGGGACGGAATATCGAGCCAAGTTGTTCGACGAAACCGGCCGAAAATGGAGCCAGTGTGGTGTAGTGGTTAAGAGCGGTAGACTCATAATCTGGGGAACCGGGTTCGCGTCTCCACTCCTCCACATGCAGCTGCTGGGTGACCTTGGGCTAGTCACACTTCTCTGAAGTCTCTCAGCCCTACTCACCTCACAGAGTGTTTGTTGTGGGGGAGGAAGGGAAAGGAGAATGCTAGCCGCTTTGAGACTCTTTCGGGTAGTGATAAAGCGGGATATCAAATCCAAACTCTTCTTCTTCTTCTTCTTACTGCTTAAATACATTTGCGGTGATCGTCGCTTTTAACCGCTTGGCTGAATGAATCGGTTTGATGCATAGCTCCCTGTTTGTTTGTTTGTTTGTTTGTTTGTTTTAACATGTAAATATTGCAAACCGCCCCGTGTTTCTGCCAGATGAAAGGCAGTCTAGAAGTAGAAGGAATCATAAATGTAAGAAAAGAAAGAACACATTCATAATTGACAGATGGGTATTGACATATGACTGTCCCTCGAGGTCCAGCTCTGGGCAGGTGTTACCCCTTCCGCCATAGGGCCAAGCAGTAGCCCAGTTTGGGGTCACACAGACACACCTCAAGCGTTATCTGCCTTCATTCTGTCAGGTCACTGGGAAGATGGCTCTTCCACTGAACAATTTTTAATTTGTTTTTATTCTTACATTCTCGTTCTCACAGATGCAGCCTGTGTGTGTGAAGTGTGTGTGAAGCCTTATTCAATTCCACACAGTGCGAGGAGGCAATCTCCTAAATCTCTCCATCCAAACCCTCCCCACGCCTAACACTTCTCTGTCCCTAGGGGAGATAACAGTATCTTCAGTGCCTGGAGCCGTCTTTTAACACCTGCAGGTAACAGCTCCATCACAGACAGGAATCAGCAGCTTTTCTCAGCATGGAGAGGAAGCGGTGGCAAAAGCTCCACCTGTTTATTTCTGTCTGTTTGTGGGGGGGGGCAGGAGGCCAAGTTCATATTTGTGGCCCCTTGACGTCACCTTGAGTTGGCAGTGCAGGTGGTGTCATTTCAGGGAGCAGTCGGGGCTAGGTACCACTTTTGAACACTGTGTAAGGAAACTCCTTGCAAGAAGAAAACTAGCATGCTAGGGAGAGAGGCCTCGCCATTATCTTTCCCCTGTGGAGAGAAAAGCAGTGGGGATGAGGGCTAATTTGGATCGGACCAGTGGCAGATTTAGGGCAGTGTGGGTGGTTCCCTCACACAGAGCACCAAGCCGAGGGGGCACAAAATTGAAAACATCCATAAATGAGAAGATGCATTTGGTGGCACCAAAATTTGGCCTTGCACAGGGCGCCTCATTACTAAAGATTACCAAAGTCGGTCCCAGATCAGACAAAGAGAACAGAGAGAGAGGGTGAAGCAGTTAACCCCTTACCCAGCACAATTCTTCCACTCCTTATTGAAGCCTCCACATCTCCTTTTTAAAAAAACGTACCTTACAACTGCATAGAATAAATATGTGCAGAGCTCCTTGGCACAAGAGCGGATTCTGATTGCCCAGAGATCCGCTTGGTGCGTAGAGCCGCTCTACACACAAAGGATCCCCGAACAAGGCTGCTGAACACGCACAGCGGTTAGGGCGTGAAACCAGCACTCTGTGGGAGCTGGGGCAACGTGGCCTGACCCCACAACCACCCTGTTGTCTTTACCCTGCATGCTGCCATCTTCTGATGCTTTCTCGGCAAAACGTATACCTGAAGGACCATCTCCACACCCATCATTCAGCCCAGACACTGAGGTCCAGCACCGAGGGCCTTCTGGCAGTTCCCTCCCTGCGAGAAGTGAGGTTACAGGGAACCAGGCAGAGGGCCTTCTCGGTGGTGGCGCCCGCCCTGTGGAGCACCCTCCCATTAGATGTCAAGGAAATAAGCAACTATCTGACTTTTCGAAGTCATCTGAAGGCAGCCCTGTTTAGGGAAGTTTTTAATGTCTGATGTTTTATTGTGCTTCTAATTCTGTTGAAAGCCGCCCAGAGTGGCTGGGGAAGCCAGGTTGGGTGGGGTAATAATAATAATAATAATAATAATAATAATAATAATAATTTATTATTATTATTATTATTATTATTATTATTATTATGAAGGGTGCCTCACAAGCCACCTTATGCTGATTCAGGCCATTGGTCCCTTCAGCTCAGTACTGTCTACACTGACTGGCAGCAGCTCTCCAGGGTTTCAGGCAGGGGTCTCTCACAACCCCACCCAGAGATGCCAGGGATTGAACCTGGGACCTTGGCAGGCAGAGCAGATGCTTTACCACTGAGCCGAGGCCCTTCCTCGGCAGGACAGGGCAGATGCAAAGGAGGAAAGGGCTCCTGCCTTGTGAGCCAACGTGTACCAGTTCTGGTAGGGAGGGCTAGTATCAGTGGGCAACATCCATAGGCACTTGCTGGGGCTGTACTCCCCCCCCCCAAATATCCCTGAGGCCCTTTTTAACCAATGCACCAATCGCATTAAGTAGCATGGAGCAGGAAGACGCCATTTTAATTTCCCACAATGTCCCTGGTGTAGCAGCACTCCAGGGCATTGTGGGAAATAAAAATGGTGGCTTAATCACAGTACTGTTGCCAACTGCTGCTCCCAGGTAAGCTTGGGGTGACATAGGCAGGGAGGCAACGCATCAGACAGCCGTTTGCTGAGGGCCCCCTCAAAGCTGGGACAGGGCCTGCTAGACAGGTGCAATTTTGCCCGAACCAAGAAGCACCTGCCAGAATCTCTTCTTAGATGTGCAGGAACCCTGTGCCTCTGATCACCCAAGGTGGTAAATTTACAGACCCTGGGCGGTTAAGGTGCAGAGAAAAGCAGGCAAAGGATGAATCGGTGGACTGCTTCCTTCCGAAAATGCTCAATAGAGAAGTTTAGCAAGGAGGATGGAGGGGCAGATGATGGATGGATGGTGTAATGTTTCTCGTTTAGCTGGTGAGGATGCCTGCATTCCAGAGCAGCTCTTTGAAGGCCAAAGCCAGCCAATTGGATCGGCGCTTCCCAAGTGTGGGCGGGGAAAGGGGCTGTCTGGCTCTGTGTCCTTGGCTCACCCCTCCCCTGAGCTAAGCAGCGGGAGGGGCTGAGGGCCAGGAGATTCCTAAGAAGCTTCCAGATGCAACTAAGCGGAGATGCAGATGGGGAGGAGGAGGAGGAGGAGGAGGGAGAGAGGGAGCAGAGATGCTCTGTTTGCAACGCTGGAAGGGGAGGCAGTGCAGAGAGCAAGTCTGCATACCGCCACCCCAGCCTCTCAGCAGCGTGCAAGGAGACATCTCTCCCTTGGGTGAAAGCTGAACTCTCCAGAATGGCCTCGGAGGACACGCTTCTGCAGGGCCCTTGCACACCAGGCTGGGCTCTGAATGGTGCTTGTGTGCCAGGATAAATTAATCAACATGCAGCTTATGTTGCAAAGCAGAGACCCATCTGTACTGGGAACTCTGCAGCAGCGGGAGATGGGTTGGGCTTGCAGTCAGTCACATGCCTGGTAGGTCGGCTCTTTGCAGGGTCAGTGCTGCTTCGAAGGTTGTCTCCTGAGAGGCGCATAGCAGAGCGGCAACCAGGGTGCGATGAGACTGGCGCCGCTGCAAGCTTGAGGCCTTCCGAGAGTCCCATGGGTATGAGCTGAATAGATGGGGGCCATCTTGGTGTTTTGGTTTGTTTTTCTGGCAAGGAGCCTGTGACCCGAGCAGCAACGTGACAGGCAGAAAATCAACAGGTGAAGCCCTTTCCCATCATTATGTACCCCACATAGGCACCTTGACACCCCACATTTAAAGCATTATGATCTCTCTTTAAACAGCCATGGCCTCCCCACAAATAATTCTGAGAGCTGTAGTTTGTTCAGGTTGTGAGACTTGTTCGGAGACCTTGATTCCCTTCAGAGAGCCACAATTCCCAGAGTTCCTTGTGGAGAGGGATTGACTGTTAAACTGCTCTCGGAACTGTAGCTCCATGAGGGGAATAAGGGTCTCCAAACAATTCTTAGCACCCTTAACAAAGTACAGTTTCCAGGATTATTTGGGGGAAGCCATGACTGTTTAAAGTGGTATGATACTGCTTTAAATGTATGGTTTAAATGTGGCCTTAGAGCATGTTTTGACTAAGTGGTCTATAACCCTTTCTAAATAACTTTTTTTTTTAAAAAAAAAAAACCCAAATGTTCACGTTTTCATACGGGAAAAAGCTTCACCTGGTGCATTCCCCACCACCAAGCACCATTTTTAACAAAGAGCTCCTTGATATAGGAACAGAGAAATAAGTTTCATTTAAAGTTTCATGTTGTTGTTGTTCAGTCGTTCAGTCGTGTCCGACTCTTCGTGACCCCATGGACCAGAGCACGCCAGGCACGCCTATCCTTCACTGCCTCTCACAGTTTGGCCAAACTCATGTTAGTAGCTTCGAGAACACTGTCCAACCATCTCGTCCTCTGCCGTCCCTTTCTCCTTGTGCCCTCAATCTTTCCCAACATCAGGGTCTTTTCTAGGGAGTCTTCTCTTCTCATGAGGTGGCCAAAGTACTGGAGCCTGAACTTCAGGATCTGTCCTTCTAATGAGCACTCAGGGCTGATTTCTTTAAGAATGGATAGGTTTGATCTTCTTGCAGTCCATGGGACTCTCAAGAGTCTCCTCCAGCACCATAATTCAAAAGCATCAATTCTTCGGCGGTCAGCCTTCTTTATGGTCCAGCTCTCACTTCCGTACATTACTACTGGGAAAACCATAGCTTTAACTATACGGACCTTTGTCGGCAAGGTGATGTCTTTGCTTTTTAAGATGCTGTCTAAAGTTTAAAGTTTAAATACAGGGCATCTAATGCCTAAGTTTAGATATAACAGGTCTGTCCATCGCCTCTCACAAAATCCATCCTGATTCAGACTATTAGCATCCCATGTCCGGAAGCCAAGTTAACCAGAGCCTACACAGAGTGCCAGGGCAGGGCAGCTCCTGTGGGTCTGATGGGGTAAGGGACCACACTTCACCAACTGGGATGGAAGCCGGGGGGGGGGCAACAACCCAAAAGAGACAAAATAAAACTGGAACAATGGCAGGTGTAAAGGCCTGGTGATACTTGCATTAATTAATGAGACTATAAACTGAGCTCTAGCACAGAATGATCTTTGACCAGCTGAAGACCAAGTTATCCAATTGAGGTGTAAAATGCCACCGCTTCTCACTGCCCCCCGCAGATTCTACCACAGATGAAAGGCCAAATTACACATCATGTCAAATACGTATTGTTCTTGTCGTTACATTTCTATACTGCCCTTTGTCTGAAGACCACAGGGCAGCTTACAATATAAAAACACAAAAATGCATAACATAATAAAAACCAAAAACAACACTGCCCCCCCCATTTTATGTTTGCAGTGGTTTTATTTTAATACAACTCTAGAATCAGCTGAGAGGACTGATGGTTATCATAGCATAGGCATCTGCAGAATTTTTGCAGGGTGGGGCGGGGCAAGTAAAACAATGAAATGGGGAACAGGTTGGTTTTTCGCACACACAAATGAGAAAAGCGGGCGGCAGGAGGGCTCTGACAGTGTTCCAGAGCCCTCATGCTGCCTTTCCAAGGCCAGGTGAGCAGCCCTCCCTCTTGCTGGGGTTGGGGAGGGGGTGCCGGTTCTGACGGTTCCTGGCTTTATGTGTTTTTACCTTTACGCATGGACCTGGAACCGAATGCTTAACGCAAGATGCAAGCTACCTGTAAGCCCTAGACCCCTTAGCTTCAATTCTGATTTTGTATTATTATGCATTGTATTAATAAGAAACATTTAGAAAGTGAAGCACCATAAAATACTGAGCTGGAAACAGTACAGGACCTCCCTTACAGTGGTGTTTAAAAGATGGCCAAGTCAATGCATTGTGTACATCGAGTTGTATCCAGCTCAGTTCTACTTAAAGTAGCTGTGTCCGTTCATTTCAATGTTTCTAGCACTGGATGCAACTCTTCAATTTGTACTATTGATGGTGGTGGTGGTGATGGTCCCTAACAAATATATAGACATAGCCAGGTATTAAGGATCCATAGGGAGTGGGTGGCGCTGTGGTCTAAACCACCGAGCCTCTTGGGCTTGCCGATCGATCGGAAGGTCAGCGGTTCGAATCTGCACGACGGGGTGAGCTGCCGTTGTTCTGTCCCAGCTCCTGCCAACCTAGCAGTTCGAAAGCATGCCAGTGCAAGAAGATAAATAGGTACCGCTGCGGCGGGAAGGTAAATGGCGTTTCCATGCGCTCTGGTTTCCATCATGGTGTTCCGTTGCACCAGAAGCAGTTTAGTCATGCTGGCCACATGAACCAGAAAGCTGTCTGTGGACGAACGCTGGCTCCCTCGGCCTGAAAGCGAGATGAGAGCCGCAACCCCATAGTCACCTTTGACTGGACTTAACTGCCCAGGGGTCCTTTACCTCTACCCATTTACCTAAAGGATGCTTGCTCCCTCCAAAGCTGCTGGCGGAACTATCTTGTTTTTTAATAAATATTTGTCACCTTTTCTTGACACCCCAGAGTCTGACACTTGAGGCAACTACCTCAGACTTCCTAAGGGATGCCCAGGCCCTCGATGGCCACACCACAAAGTTTTGCCAGGCCTCCCCCTATGTGCCAGAGAAACAGGTGAAAGTTTCAGCTTTCTTTTTCTTCCCTCGTCCTTCTTTTTAAGCTATTTATATTCCACTTCTTTAGAAGAAGAAGCAGCTTCAGGCAACTAACAATAATTAAAACATTAAATCACACCATTGGTGATAATTCACGGTTATTCCCAGCTTTGAGGCAAGCGGAATAGAAAGGTGGCGAGGGAGGGTCGGGGAGGCCACTTGATAATTGTTTGGCAGTGCAATCCTTTACTTGTCTACTCAGAGGTAAGCCCCACTGGCCTCAATGGGACTTAGCCCAGCCTCAGAAAACACAATGGGGTATCTTGATCTCCAGCACCAGCCATTAACCCCAGGACTGGCAATTCCAGGGGCAATTTACTGTGGGGTCAGTGCTGCTCATGTGAAATCTGTTGCAATTTCTTCCACACACAATGTAATTGCTGTAAAACCTGGTATGTTACGGCAAGTGGGGCACTGCCCGGCCAAGCTCAGCCTGCCCTCTTGCTTACATCCAGCCCAGCGGGTGGCACCCCCTGCCATCTTCCTCGTATTTAATTTCAACGTTGGCCTCCTAGGACTCAGCAGGGATAAGGCATAGCTGTCAACTTTCGAATTTGAAAATAAGGGATTTTTCCAAACTTTCGGATTTGAAAATAAGGGATGCCGCGAGGGCGGTGTAATGGCACCAAGTAGCCTCGCCACCCTGCGCTCCAGAGGCTGCGCACAAACGGGTGAGCGAAAGAGCGAGCGCATAGACGGCAGGCAGGCTGGCTGTCTGGTTGGGCATGAGGGTCTGGCTGCACAAGGCATGCAAGCTCCGCCCCCAGTCGGTCTCAGACTCCTTATTGGCAGCCGAGCAACGCAGCTGAGGAGCCTCCCTGGCCGGCAGGGAGGGAGAGGAGCTGCTTCCTTTGAAATCCGGGAAATTTAAGGGATATCAACAATCCGGGATAGCAGTGGGAAACGGCATTGGAATAAGGGAGTTTCCCGCCAAAAAAAGGGAGGGTTGATAGCTATGGGGATAAGGATGGAGGGCAACATCATAAATAGTTGGCTCTGCCGCACATTTGCTCTGGCTCTCCACTTACTTTCGGCCTTCCTACATTCCTGCTTTCCCAGTCCCAATGGGCACCAGATGCCACTGCATAATTGGCATCAAAATGGCAGCCTGATTCTCTCTCCCTCCCCCCATTTAATATAGATTTGCTCTTTCTGGGAAGAAGTTGATTTCTTTAAAACAAACAAAAACCTGTTGCCAATGACCCAGTTGCAATGTCTGAATCAGCCCCTTTTCAATATTAAGTCCCTGTTTGGAAGTGCCCACAATTTCCCGTACAATTGAGGGAGACCCTTGCAGAAACAGGGCTCAGGGTCCCAAGGAGCTGACTTTTTAAAAATTGACATTTTATTGAAAAGTTTTCAAATATACAGCAGTAAAGTGATACAAAAAGAAAAAAGAACAAAACACACAACTGTGTAAAGGTGGGGGACACAAACATTATATGAATATATACAAAAATACCCTAGCCCATACATTATTTCATGAATTTGATATTATTATCCTAATACTAATGTAAATATTAAGAGCCTGCTACATTTTGTATAAATTCGTTCTAAATATTGTCATATTTATCCAAGCAGAGTCTACTGCTACTGTAAGCAAGTCTGTTCGTAGGTTGCAAGTGTTATCATATTATCAATCCACTGATTAAAGGAGATAATGTCTTTATTCTTCCAGGTTGTCAATATAAGCCTCTTGGCTACCATTAGAGCGCGCAAAATCCATTTTTGTTGTCCAGTTGTTAACTTCCATATAGCTGATATACAGTATCATACCGATTTAAACAGCCATGGCTTCCCCCCCCCCCAATAATACTGTGGTTTGTTAAGCGTGCTGAGACTTGTCATGAGACCCCTGTCCCATGCACAGAGCTACAATTCCCAGAGAGGTTTAACAATCCATCTCTCTGGACAAAGAATTGTAATACTGTACTGCAAGGGGAACAGGACTCAACTCTCAGCACCCCTAACAAACTACAGCCCCCAAGATTCTTTGGGGGGAAGCGAGGACTGTGCAGTGTGCAGACAGAGGCCCAGGCTGTACACCCCAGACATTTAAAGCATCCCATCTTAATAATAATAATAATAATAATAATAATAATAATAATAATAGGAGCTGTAGTTTACCAATCACAGCACCCTTCACAAATTTCAATTCCCACGATTCTTGCTTGGAGGGATTTTCCTCGACGCCGTCTTGTTTCTGCAGCCATATTCCTAGGGGCCAAGGGGTCTACGCCCCCTCCCCCAATAAAACATTTAAGCCCCCCAAAAGTTGATTAGCATTGCCATTCAAAAAGTGTGCGTGCACCGCATCATGTGATCGATTATACGAGGCAGGGGGCTTTACCTTCCTTTCCCCCCCACCCAAATATTTTATTCAAGTTGGCACCCGTCAGTAGCCCAGGACGCCGATCCAATGGTGCAAAGAAATAAATAAATTGCCAGCTAGAAACCTCCAAGCCTGCATGTGCAATCAGGGGGACGACGAGACCCTAAGTCCTTCCCCATTCTCCTGGCGCCCAGCACCCTGCCGGATGAGACCCAGGAGCGGCCTCCCCACACCTCTCCAAGCTCCTCCCCGCCTCGCCTGTAGCTCCCAGCTGCAGCGGCGGCCGCTCGAAGGCGGAGCGGGGAGATGGAATTTTTTCCCCTGGCTGCCGGCCAAGGGCTCAGCCTGACTGCCCGGCCACAGTGCGCGGCTGGGGGAGGGCAAGGAGGGAGGGAGGCCGCCAAGGCAGCCGGCGACGGAGGCGCTGCTCTCGCGCGCTCTCTGCAGCCAGCCGAGCCCGCACAAGGGAGGCGCAGCAGAGCGCGCAATCGGGATCCCAGAAGGTTGTGGATTCGCCGGGTCCCGCGCCTCATATGCGTGGCCAAAGTAACCCGGCCAGGAGAGGAACGGCTCCAGAAGTACCCTTCCCCCCCAAAAAAGCACCCCTTCTCGTCATTTGGACATGCACTTTGCACGCTATGCACCCCCGTGGGTGCAAAACCAGTAGGAAGATCACGCAGTGGGATCCAAGCTGCTTGACACCGGATCGCCTACGCCTTGCCTTCAGCCACTTCCTCCAGCCTTCAGATCTCCGACAGGGCCTGACCCAGCCGCCGGCCTCTTGGACGGTATCCACTGGTGCATTCACACACACATTCACACACAGGTGGAATGAGAATCATGGGGACTGTAGTTTGATCAGGATGCTGGGGGTGGTGGTAGCTCTGTGCGGGTAAACTACAGTTCCCAGGGCTCTTGGTGGCAGCGGTAGAGATATGCATGGTGCTTGGGAAGGGGCTTCAACCTCAAATGTGCGTTGCCACTACCCTCTTCTAATGTTATGCTATACTGCGTTTGCTGGCCATCCTACTTTCCTCTTTCTGCATTTCTCTCTCTTTCACCTGGTTTTCTATTTCCTCCCCCGAAACTTTTTGCTTTTTCTGTCTTTAAAATAAACACCCCCCAAAAAAGACAAAAAAACCCACTGGGTCCTTGGATGGCGCTGCTGCATCTGCCACTCTGCCCTGCAAATGCCCTCAAGCTGTGTGTGAGAGAGGTGTGGGACTCGTTATTCAAATAGGACTCTTGCTCCCCTTCCCAGAGTACTGTTTTTTATACAAAGAGCTAAATCCCAAAGAAAACACTGCTTTTGTAATCCAAGTACAATTTGGGAAGCCTATTGGAGGACCTTGGGCCACTCACTGTAAGCCTAACCTACCTCACAGGGTTGTTGTGAGGATAAATGGGGAAGGGGGAAACTATGCGTGCCACCTTGAGCCCCTTAGAGCAAAGGTAAATGTAATAACAGAGAGAGGCAGAAAGAAAGAGCGAAAGATCACAGGTCTTGAAGTTGCCCATCAACAGTTAACACCTGGACAGCAGGCTAAGCAGTCAGACAGGTCACCTGGTCACAGTCTTTCCCACCATGTTAAGATATATTTATTTTTAAATTATAGTAATTATTTCTAACTTTGCATCTCTTGGGGCACATGCAAATTTTATACAGATCTGTGTCTTTTCATCCCTTTTTTTGCATGCATTTCCTTGATTTGGGGTTTGTTTGTTTTTGGCAATGTGTTTATTGGCTACTTTAGTTTTTAGTCTGGACATGCACAAGCCAAAAAGAAAAAGAAAAAAAGCAGCATACTTCTATGTCCAACCATGGAAGAGAGGTGTGGCTCTTTAATATATATTTTTTCAAATCATGAGATTGCCTTCGAATTGCAAAACATTAGCATTTCTGGCTCTGCTGCTTCCGGGTTTCAGTGGGAACAAACAGAACACACAATTCAGTCAGTCGTAAAGGGTATTGTGACACTTTCCCCTGGGATCAGAAACAGCTTTCCAGCTTGGCACCAGGCAGATGGCCTAAGGCAGCTTTGCAGGTAGCCATGCATGGGACTCAGGCCAGAGCCAGCTAGGCAGACAAGCGGGGAAGGCTGCCTGTGGATTATACCCTTTGAAAATCAGGGGCACTGAGGGCTGCTAAAGCTGCCACTGGGGTACCACAACACAACTAGAAATCCAGGAAGTGTTCCTGGAAAAGAGAGGTAGTTCTGCCCAGCCGTAAGATGCTGCTAGAATATGGACAGCTTGAGGCCTGATGTGCAAGACTGCTTTGGTCCCTTAGTTGCCTTGATCGGCCTAAAACGTGGATTTGGGGTGGAGAGAGAATGCTGGTTAAAGACCCTGGTAACATCTGAGTTGTGGGGTTTGGATGTGCCCCCAAGAGCACGAAAAAGAATCAGTACATACGTCAGAAGACCAAGAAACCTAAGCACACCAGAGACCATCTTGTGTGCAGTAACAGCAGTCAGGTTGGTGGGTATGCAGGGCAGGGCCTTCTTGACGGTGGCACCATTCATTTTTTTTCTTCCAAGTGAGATCAGGCAAGCCCCATCCCTGCAAATTTTGAAGGCGTCTCTAACAAAACATTTGTGCTCTTCTGCTCTTAGGAGGATGTTCAGATGCATGAAATCCGTTTAGCAGGCAAGGCTGTTGTTTCTGTGTGCTGGTTAATTTTAAGGTTCAAGGGTGTTTTAAAGTTGTATTTTGTATGACTGCCATATGGCATTTTTGCCGCTTTGAGGAGAGATTCTTCTTTAAAGTGTGATAAAAATCTATTAAAATCAGTAAGCAAACAGCACCGTACTTTCCCGAGTCCTTTTGGACGCAATGTTAACCTTGCTGATTCGTCTTACGTTTATTTTGAGATCTTGCTACCATTTGCCCATCTGTTATGCTGTTTATATTTATATTTAAAATGTTTTATTGCAGCTTTTATGTAAACCACTCAGGGAACATGATTAAAGAGGACCATTAAAAAGAAAACCTGTGAATAAATTAAATGTCTTCTGGATTCCGCTTTCAGGTTATTTCACAAGTGGAACCCAAATATGCTATCTCCCTACCCAATCTCCACCCTGTGGCACTATCAGAGGTTTCTAACAAAAGCCTGTTTCATTCAAGTCAGAGTTGGCCCCAATATGGGGAGGAGTTGGACGGTTCTGTGTATAGTCAGTAAGTCACACAGTTGAAGCTGGAGTTCACTCTTTATTAGAAAAACACAGCCTTCACAGACTTGGGTTTCAGGCCTGATAAGCACAGCAGCACTTGCCCTGTAGGTCAAACGCAATGAAATCAGTTGTCGAGACTAAAAGCTCCCACCTCCCCACAGCCGCCTAAGTCCCCTCCTCTCTGATTTTCCCCAAGCAATCAGAGACTGCGTCTGCTTGCAGCCTGTCACTGCTCCACCCATTTCAGCCCTCTCCTGGATCTGGGAGTCAAGGGAGGAGGAAGACACCCATGACTTCACCAGCCTGACTCATCTCTGCTTCTGGACCTCCCTCCTCCCACTCGCCTGCTTCAGCTTCTGTCTCCGATTCTGGATTCTGGATTCTCTTTGCCACAGACTATCCCAACTCACTGAGCCCTGTTGCCCCTTCAGTTCCCAACACTTTCTCTTCCCAGTCTTCTCCCTGTAAGCACTCATTATTGTCCCACCACCACTCCCTGGGCTCTGAGCCTTCTTCTTCCCTTGGTAGTTCTCCAGCCGGTTCCTCCCAACACTCCTCTGTGTCCAACCAGTCCATGCCATTGGCTTAACTTTGCACCCCAAGTGTTTTTGCCTGGCTAGAACGTGTCCTTAAACTCCGATGATGCTTTTTGCTTGTCTGGATGGAGAGTAGAGAATGGGGTGGGTGTGTCTGTGTAGAAACTACCCTGCTGTACAGAGCTAAAACTTAACATTCATTACTCCACCTACCCCCAGTATGTAGCCCTCATAAGGGAAGGTGGCTTTCAGGCTATAAAAGGTTCCCCATCCCTGGGTTAGGTAGTGGCAAAAGCTTCACCAAATAAATTTCCTGGGTGTTGTTATTGGCACAAGAAGTACCTTTAAAAAGAAAAAAAGTGGCAATCTTATTGGGAAGAAGATCCTTTCCCTTCACAGATACAGCTTAGCCATTATCTGAAGAACATTTTTATATGCTGTACATTTGTTTTCCTAATTTGTACTTTGTGTGCAGAATTTGACCTTCCGTCATGCAGAATAGGTTTCCATGTCGTCCCCTTCTTGCTACCAGACTCTTCTTTCTTCCTCGGCATCAAAGACTTTAGAAGCTGCCATAAACCCCATTAAACCTTGCCAGGGAAGCCAATTACCACCTGTAAACGCATTATACTTGATCAGCGAGGGACTAATCTGCCCGAAGTGGAGCTCAAATTGGGGGCTGAGAGACACCAGCAGAACTCGGGCAAGTTTAGAAAGAAATGGATGAGCAAAAAAAAAAAAAAAAAAAAAAAAGGAGCACGAGAAAACTAAAAAGTGACCCTGTGTGTTGTGTAGGATTGAGAACAAAGCTGGGTTCATAGCAAAAGGGCAGCCCTGAAGTGGATTGTTCCTTCCAATTCTATCTCCTGTTAATTATGCCTGCCCCAGTTTGAGCCAATGATAATCCCTTTTATTCTGCATTATTTTCCATTTGTCCTTCCAGTGGGATGGCTATAAATAAACCAGAGCAAACAACAACAGCATGTTTGAGAGCGAGAACTTGACAAGACAAGAAAAAGCCAAGGAGAGTCAGTACTGTAGTTATAACTTGGAGCTGGGGCCAGAGAAATGGGGGCTCAGGTCAGTGGAACATTAAAATCTGCCTTGTACTGAGTCAGACCATTGGCCCATCCAGTATCGTCTACATACACACCAACTATCTGCTGATCTCTAGGGTTTCAGAAGGGAGTTCCTCCCAGCCTTATCTGCTCTTCCACTGAGCCACAGTCCTTCCTCATAAAGGATATGAGGGCTTAGTGAGGCTGCCCCACTCCCAAGTTTTCTCCATACATGCAAGCACCCTCACGGGCCATAGGGTTGCAATGAGGACAGTTATCCGGGATTTCCGTTGCGCTATCATCCAGCAGGGCTTCATTTAGCATTTTGAAACGAGCCCCAGTTTCCCAGTGGTAACTCAAACTCAGGCCATGGATGCCTCAGTGCAATCAAGCTGCAAATTTACTTTCTGGAAAAAACAAAAGGAAATCGATCTCAGTCAGAGCAATCTTGTTCTGGGTGTGGCTTACACATGAAAAAGTTTTTAGGTACTGTGAAAAGTTGCATGCAACTTTTATGAAAATGGTTAGTTTGCCCCTCATGGCCTGCCCCTCAGATACCAGGTTTGCAAGAGACAATATACAACTATAATCCAGTGATCTCAATGAGAGATCTGCTTCCGCTTTCCCTGCTATTTGATGCTGCTGCCTCGGAGGCCATATTACAGTTGACAACTGTCCAAAATTGACCAGGTAAGAAGTGGCATGTTGCTGAGGAAACAATTCTCCCTTGAATACCCAATGCCCAGGATTTTGAAGGTTTTTCAGATGGGGGTAGGCACATATTTTCTCATTTACGACACAACCTCATCATGACAGGATGGCTTTCTGCCTGCCACATTCTTTAAGGCTGACATCTGTCTGGGTTTTCTTGCCCATATCTTATGGGGCAGTGATCTACGGCCAGTATCCGACCAACCCTTGACCCAGATTATCCAAATCCAGAAATAGTTTGAGAAGAGCACCTTCTCTACTGTGCCCCTCCTCTCACTTTTTTTTTTTAAGGGTGGAGAGAGCAGGTGGCTTTTAATATTCAGTGGTTAAGAACCTTAGGAAAATCTAGTCTGGGAAAATCTAGCCTCTGGGAAGGCCCTCCCTTGCTGCTAGTTTTTAGCAGCTCATCTACAGAGGTATTTCACCTTTGAATTTGGAGATTCCATTTAGAACATAGGATGCTGCCTTGTCACAAGACTATTTACCCTTCAGTATTGTCCACTCTGGCTGGCAGCCTCAGCCAGAGGTCTTGCCTATTACTTGCAACCTAATCCTTTTGACTGTTGATGCTAGAAATTGAACCTAGTAGGACTAGTAGCAAGGAAAAGTGGGGTGGGCCTTGGCAAGTGCCCACCAATGCCAACAGCTGCATTTGGGTGGCACCATGAAAGGCCTTCCAGTGAGTGGTCTTCTCTTGATTTCCACCATGCAAAATATACTTCAGTGATTCGTTTTCTGAACTGGGCCCGACTCAATCCTTGCTCTAGGCATGTCGTACTTGCACAGAAGGCAAACAGGCCCTCAGCCATACCCTCCAACATTTCTCCAATGAAAACAGGGACGTCCCATTCCATAATGATACTTTTACTATTTCTACCCCACACATCTTACGGGGTTGCCCCCAGCCACTCTGGGCGGCTTCCAACATATATAAAAAACATTAAACTTTTTTTTTTTTTAAAAAAAAAACAACCTTCCCTATCCAGGATTGCTCCATACCCTCCAACATTTCTCCAATGAAAATGGGGACATCCTAAGCGGGACATTCCGGGATCGAATCAGAAACCTGGATGGCTTATCTAAATCAGGGACATCCCTGGAAAATAGGGACACTTGGAGGGTCTGCCTCAACATGTGAACAGAGATGCCTTAAGTACAGGCCTTGCCCCACTCTAACAAAGTTGCTGTTGTTTTGTTGGTTTCTGCCTGGCATTTCTTAGCTCGCCAAACTGGGAACTCTTCCTCCTGTTGCACACCAGAGAGCAAGCGTAAGCGGATAATGACCGCCTCGCTTCGCCGCAGAACAGACTGCCCAGCCACTTCCAGGTCAACCCTAAAATGTCTAGAAAAGGAGTGGGGCCTGCAGTTGCTAGGCAAACCATGGGGCGCTCCTTGGGCCTAGCTAGGCAGCGTAACCAGGTAACTGGGACCCCGTGAGTAAAGGTGTCTGTAGAAGCACAGCCTGAAGAGGTGTGTGTGTCACACGCACAATGGATGTGCACACTGCCAGTGCTTTATCCAGGAAATCAAGAAACTAGGGCATGCGGTGCCAGTTCGGGCTAAAAAAATTCCACACATCAGGGCTGCCGCAGGCTGTGAATTCTTGCGGCCTATTTTAAGCTTTAAAATACCCAGCCATTTTAGAGGGCAAAACCAGGCCATAAGATATTGCACTTCCCATGTCGAAGACGTGAATTCTCAGACGTTTCAAGCACTGCACTCTCGTTGCCTAGGCTTAATCCGATCACGGAAGTCACCTTCGTGTCAAAAGCAGTCCTTTTTTCCCTTTCTTTCCCCTCCCCCCCTTTTCTTTGCAGGCCGGCTGGATTCGACTTATCGCCGTGCAACAGCAACACGGAGTTTCTTGATGGTGTTCTTCTGCAAAGACTTTGCCGCTGCAATTCATGACCAAGGCTTCGAGGCCTGGCCAAAGGTTTCTGTGCAATAATTGTGTTTCCAGAGTGGAGGCGGTCGGTGGCCTCTGAGGCTGGCTGCAGGAATGAAAATCCATGCAGGATATCTCCCCCACTCCACCCTCTGACTTGTGTGTGTGCAGCTTTTTCTTTTTCCAGTTGCGGTGTGCCAATGACAGTGCGGTGAAAGAGGTAAGCAAAACTGAGAGAGAGGGTTGGAGGCACCTTGGCAGCAAAAGCATACCCTCCAAAATTTATCCAATGAAAATAGGGACGTCCTATTCAATAATAATAATAATAATAATAATAATAATAATAATAATAATACCCAGTCCATCTGACCGGGTTGCTCCAACCACTCTGGGCGGCTTCCAACATAGACAAAAACATAATAAAACATGAAACATTTAAAAACTTCCCTATACAAGGCTGCCTTCAGGTGTCTTCTAAAGGTTGTATATTTACTAATCTCCTTGGCTTGGGGGCGGGTCGCATAATTCCGCACCCACCAATATCGATCCAATGTAAATCCTACCATACCCTCCCAAATTTTTCCAATGAAAATAGGTACGTCCTAAGAAAAAGCGGGACATTCCGGGATCAAATAATCAGAAACCAGGACGGCTTCTGTAAATCCAGGACTGTCCGTGGAAAATAGAGTCACTTGGAGGGTGTGCAATGGCATTCAGACCCAGTTATAGTACAGATAGTAATCATCCACAATAGGAGTCACAAGCCTTTTTCTGCCTCTGCATGTGGGGGAAGATCCAGGGCTTATGCCCTCAATAAGAGCCCTCCTGCTGGATCAGGCCAAACGCCTACCTAATCCAGCCAGGTGCACAAGTAGGACACGCGCACAACGGCACCCTTCCTCACTCAGGCTTCCCTCTGGCACTAGAGGTAGATCATAGGCATCATGGCAAGTTGCAAGCTGCACTTATGTAAGAAGAACGCTGCTGGATCAGGCCAAAAGCCCATCTTGTCTAGCATCCTGCCATATCACAGTGGCATACCCTCCAACATTTATCTGATTAAAATAGGGGTGTCCTATTCCATCATCATCAACATCATCATCATCATCATCATCATCATATTTATACCCCATCCATCTGACTCTGAGGGGCTTCCCACATATATAAAACATAATAAAACATTAAACTTTTTTTTTTTAACTTCCTGATACAGGGCTGCTTTCAGATGTCTTCTAAAGGTTGTATATTACTTATCAGTGTTAGCTAGAGTCCAACATGGCAGCAAGAGCTTTGGGGCAGCCCACCTAGGACGGCCTCACAACTCACCTGTGTGTCCTGTCCCACTGGTTGAAGACCTATGCTGCATTCCATTCCATTCCTCCCCATTTTTCGTGCCCCTCCTGGCAGCAAACAACATTCTGCAGTCTCTGAGGACGCTCAGTTCCTGTTGGGCTGTTTTTGGGTGAAGGGCATGGCATACCCCCTATAGTTTCTAGACTAAATCTTGTTTCCTACTTTACAAAGCTTAGGGTGCCCTTGCCCATGCTGATACCTCCTCTTCCTTGTTTCCCTGTATCCACATTTTGGCTTCACGGCCGTCATAACTCAACACCTGAGTTCACTATTAATGCATAGGAGTGACGGGTCGGCAAGATTTACCTCACCTGGGCCGGTTCACCCCAGCAGAGATCCCTCCATGGGCTGGACCACGCGTGTGTGTGAGTGCGCGCCCCCACGATTTTCTGCGTCTGCGCAGACCCGATTTCTGGCGCCACAGAAGTCATGCGGGGACTCGCTGAGCAGGTGGCTCGCTTGGGGGGCAGCTCGTGGGCCAGTTAAATGACCCCCATGGGCCGCTTGTGGCCCATGGGCCTTAGGTTGCCTACCCCTGCATGACACAGTCCATATACAGTCGTACCTTGGATTCTGAACAACTTGCAGGTCGAACGTTTTGGCTCCCGAACGCCGCAAACCCGAAAGTGAGTGTTCCAGTTTGTGAACGTTCTTTGGAACCCGAACGCCCGACATGGCTTCTGATTGGCTGCAGGAGCTTCCTGCAGCCAATCGGAAGCCGCGCCTTGGTTTACGAACATTTTGGAAGTCAAATGGACTTCCGGAATGGATTCCGTTCGACTTCCGAGGTGCGACTGTATTAGGAGCTTTGTCCATTGTAAGTATTTTATTACTCGTTGCATCCTTCCGCCAAAGAGCTGAACGTGTCGTCCCCCCGCCCTTATCACAACCCCCCTGTGAGGTTGGCAAGGCTGAGAGAGTAGGAATGACTGCCCCAGAGCCACCCTATACATGCCATGGAACAAAGGATGTAATAAATGAGGTGCATTGTTATTTATTTGATGTGTTAGCAGCCTTATACAAAAAATAATAATATATAGAAAACAGAGAATAAAAATCCAGAATTGCCACTGAAAACCCAAGTGGTCTCTGTGGCAGGCAGTGCCCTCCATCAGCCCAGCCTGAAGTGACAGCTGCCACATTTCTTGGGAAGAGATAGCCTGATCACAGTTATCCATGCCTTGTCCACCATCAGATTAGATTGCTGCAATGCCTTGTCCTTAGGGCTGCCTTTGAAGACTGTTCAGGAACTTGAGTTAGTACAAAACGCAGCTGCTAGGTTGCTAACTGGAACCGGCTAGGGATAGGCTTGTGTTATGTCATCTTTGATGTCATTTGGGCGCCACTCAAAGACCGTATTAATTGCACAAGGCGCCCCAGCATTTCATATAAGCCGAAGCTGTTCCTGATTATGGTTTTATTTGTTGTGCCAAATTTCAGGGTTCTGTTTTCATTTCGGTTTCTGCTATTTTATTCTGCATGGGTTTTATGTCTTCAATGGTTTTATCACTGTACTGCAAGTCACACTTTTTTCTTTTTCTTTAACTGAAGGGTGGCATAGATATTTTCTAAACATTAAAAAAAAAATTAAAGCACTGATGAAAGTCAGCCAGTTTTTACTTCCACTTTTTAGCTTATTGTTTATTATGTCCGAAATGGGACAGATTGAAACTGGACTTAGTTGCTGCACCAACCACGACTGTTTCTGGAGAGGGATAGTTTTGCGACAGCGGTCCATACACTTGTAAGTTCACAATTAGACTAGTACAATGCACTGTATGTGGGGCTGCTACTTGCACTGGGTTCAGAACGTGCAGGTGGCTAGTGCACAATGCAGCTGCTGGGGGGGAGGGTATCTCAGTTTTTGCACATATCACATCAGTGTTGAAAGATCTGCACCGGCTGTGCATTAGCTGCTGAGCCAAGTTCAAGATTTTGCTGTTGACATTTAAAGCCTGAAACAACTTGGGACCAGGATACCTAGCAGACTGTCTCCCCTGGTACAAACCAAGCTGATCTTTCATATCTTCTGAGGAGACCTGGTCTTATCACACAACCAGCATAGTGACAACATGGGAGCCGTCCTTCTCAGTGATAGCACCCACCCTCTGAAATGCCCTCCCTTGGGTAATTTGCAAGGCGAAGGCAACAATGACATTTAAACGCCTTTTTAAAACTTACATGTTTACGCTGCTTTCCTGGACTCTCTTAATTTTTAATTTTGTAGTCAGCTAAGATTTATTTGTGATATAGTTGCCTTCTGGGTTGTTGGGTTTTTTGGTGAGAAACCATCCATGTGGACATTAATAAAACACATCCACTGCCTCTGCTGTCACTCTGGCATTCCTCACTGCACCTTATCCAAACCTCCTTGTGATGAGACCTGTTGTCTCCTCCAGCTTTACAGAGAAAATAACTGTGTAGTTCTGCCCCTGGGTGCAGGTTAGTCTGTGGGAAGGAAGTGCCCTGAACTCACGGGCAGAACTACATCATTAATATAGAATTGTAGAGTTGGAAGGGACCCCAAGGGTCATCTAGTCCAACCCCCTGCAATGCAGAAACTCAGCTAGAGCATCCATGACAGATGGGCACCCAATCTCTGCTTAAAATTCTCCAAGGGAGGAGAGTCCACAACCTCCCGTGTAGCATGGTCCTTAGGTTCAGGAAGGGGTAGGCAACCTAAGGCCTTCTCAATCCGGCCCATGGACGGTCCGGGAATCAGCGTGTTTTTACATGAGTAGAATGTGTCCTTTTATTTAAAATGCATCTCTGGGTTATTTGTGGGGCATAGGAATTCGTTCATTTCCCCCCAAAAAATATAGTCCGGCCCACCACATGGTCTGAGGGACGGTGGACCGGCCCCCTGCTGAAAAAGGTTGCTGACCCCTGTGTTCAAGGAATACACCGAGATGATCCACTACAGTAGTACCTTGGAAGTTGAATGGAATCCATTCCGGAAGTCCATTCGACTTCCAAAACATTCAGAAACCAAAGCGCGGCTTCTGATTGGCTGCAGAAAGCCCCGCCGGACGTTCGGCTTCCAAAAATAGTTCACAAACTGGAACTTACGGGTTTGCAGCGTTCGGGAGCCAAAATGTTCAGGAACTAAGCTGTTCGAAAACCAAGGTACGACTGTACAGTGTTGTGTAACTTAAGGACCACCTGCTTCCATGAGAACAGTGGTTCCATCACGGCAACACCTGGGGGGGGGGGCAGAATGTGTAGAAGGGCCACCAAACACAGCAGAACTAGCTTACCACACTTAGAAGTAAGTCATTAAGTCCAATGTCCAAAGTATAAAATTACCTAACTAAACCACTGTGTAAGATCGAACCAAAACTCTTCCCTGTCTTGGAAGCTCTGCTTGAAATTTCTCTGCCATCCGCACTGCCACATCAGTTTGTGATTTATTTATTTTTATAAAAGTCCTCAAGAAAATATATCAACATTTCAGTGCAGACTTCTCCTAATATATGTATTAATGTGCCATTTTGCCTAACATACACATTTTTGCAAAACAATTTACCCTATTATAACACACTAGTAGACTTTAAGCCCGTTAAATTAACGGGCGCTAGAACATCATGGAAAGCGGGGACGGCGAGAACTTGCTGAAGTGCTCGATGTACTTGGGCGCCCCGGCCAGCGCCGAATGGCCCTTCAGCAGGCAGCGCAGGAGGCGCATCGCGGCGGCGGCACTGGCACCAGCCAGGCCCCGGCAGGCCAACTCAGCCGCCACTTGTAACGGCCGCTGCCGCTTAGAAGTAAGTCCACGCGAGCGCGCACCCGCCGCTTCAACAGCCCGGCCGCCCGAAGTCTCTGCGCTCCAATCCCTGTGTCCGTGGGGCACATGTGCAGTAGGACACAGGGACGGACACAGGGACTGAACACATTAATTTTGCTAACATGTGTATTTCCGTGCACATTTTCTTCTAGCATGTGCACTTTTGTACACATTACTTGGCAGGTGAAGTGCATTGCAAAATTCAGAGACATACGGATTTCAAAAGTTGCCTGTGTTTCGGTAAATATGAATTTGGTAGTTTTATCTTTAATGTGAACTGAATCAAATTTCTTTTCTATTCATATCCGGGACAGAGTGAAACATCTTGGGAAGATTCTTTCTGCCCTTTCTCCTGGTTTTTAGAAACAGGTCAGTTTCTGTTTATTGAGTCTTCATCCTAGTTTATTCAGATTAGAGGACATAGCATCCAGCAAACACTACCCCACACTGTCCTGTGCATTTTACCATAACTTTCCGTATCACAAAATCTCCATTTGGGGGTGGGCAGGTTTGTTGTGCAAAACCTTCAAATCAACTTGCACTGCAAAATCAAGAGTTTACCAGTGCGTGACTGAATCCCACCCCAAAATAGTGGCAGTCTGGAAGCACCCTGGATTAAAGGGTTGTTTTTATTAGACAGCTTCTAGGCTCTCCAGTTATCTATAAGGTTTATTGTTTGCTCTTATTGGTTTTTGTTTGTTGGTTTCCGGTTTGCTTTTTGTTAATCTCATTTGTTCTTTATTTTTCTGATTATTTTATTTTTGCTGCTTTGCTTGCTATGTGTGACACGTTTTCCAGATTGAAAATGATTTTATAAGCCCATCGGACCAAAAGGAGAGATAAAAATATGTATATGACCTTTTTGAAAGGGGGACTTTCTTGAGCCTCTTGAGGTTTCGTCGCTTCATCCATAATTCCCTGCTAATTTAAGATTTTGGGGGCCTTACCCTTTGATTAGGAGTGGCTTGCATGGGGCGGGAATACAGTTACCTTGAAGGAAATGCCAGCTAAGCTGTAGTAGCCACACTGATAAGTCCACTGCTTAGTTTAAATTTGGGGCAATTCTTTTCCAGAATTTGCCAATTCAGAGGCCCAGATCAGAATTGGTTTGCTTGTTCAGTGGCAGCAATAAGATTAAGGAAACAAGCACTGAACCTTTCCCAGGGTCTACCTAGGAGACAGGGAAGCCTTGCTCAGTTGATGGGGAAACAACTCAGTTGATGGGGGAACAACTCTTCCTTCCAGGTTGTTCAAGAGAAACCTAGAGAGCTTAGGGAGTGAAAGATGGGCCCAGGTTCCAGACCATGCCCTCCTATGTGCTTAGAGTGGGTTCAGAGGATGGAAATCCATCAAAGGACTGCTTGCCCCGATCCACACCGAGCAGGATCCTTCCCCTTACGCGCTGGCAATGCTAGAGGACTGGCACCTTTCTTTGGAATGCCAGTTTCCGCCTTAGCTAAAGGGGAAAGGAAAGCAGACTAATCCTGCCACCGTTTGGTGCCCTACCTAGAGTTTTTTATGGCTACTGTGCGTCTTGTTAGTCCCATATTGGCACCTAACGGCATACGTCCATGGGCGAGGGAAGCACACTCCACACATGCCCAGGGGCAATTACCAGGAGGGATCCAACCCTGGCACTGCAAAGAGCCTAGCGCCTGCTGGGCCCTCTCTCCGTTTATAATCTCTTCCCTTGCTTATCACTTGACCCAAGTCAGCTGGCTGCGGCCGGGAGGGTGGGGAGAGAGAGAGATCAGGGACCCAGGAGTCCTGCTTCCTCCTCCTCCTCTACCACCACCACCCAAACTCAGCCTTCCTCCTCCTCCCCCCCATCTAGCTGTGTTAGGGCACCAGACCAGACCCCGTGCAGCCTCCCCCCGCCAATGAAGAGGGCGACGCACGAGGGCGACGGGCGAGCGCGCCTGCTGCAGCCCGCAGCTTTGCTGCTTAGCGCAGTCCAGCGGCTCAGGCTCAAACCAGCCACTCCAGGGCGCGCGAGCGAGAGAGCGAGGGAGGGAGTCGGCTGCTCCGCTTTGCTTTCTTTTCTCTTCCCTCCGTCTCTCTCTCTCTCCCTCGCTCTCCCACCCCTTTCTTTTCCGGGAGGGGATCCAATATCCCGCCCCCCCTTCTCCAACCAATGACATCACCAGCACCCCCAAAGAGCCTCTCCCAGCATGCAGCGCTGGCGGGCCCCGGAGACTTGGTCTTCGTTGCCGGTGGAGACGCAGAGGAGGAGGAGGCGGAGGAGGAGGAGGCTGGTGGTGGCGGCGGCAGCAGCAGCAGCGCTTCGGGTCCTAGCAGGTGAGTTCACGGCGAGGCTTGAAATTAAAGATCGGTGGCGGCAGAGAGCGGTGGAGGGGGGGGTTCCTCCCCTTTCCGAGCCATCCCTGCCTGCACTGAACCGGGGCAGGGGGCATGCCCTTTTTGCACTCCTCTATCCCTCCCTCTTCTCTCTGCATCCGCAGCAGCAGCCCCTTTGCCTTGCCTTCCCCGCTAATCTCTTTCTCCTTCTGCCGATCTCCCTCCCTCGCCAGCTTTCCCTTCTGACTTTCTCCTGTCAACCTTATCTGAGGCTCCTTCCTTCCTTCCCGCTGGAAGTTCAGTGGCTTTACTCCCCGGTAAGTGGCCTATGGCAGCCTCCGCCACCAACCTTTCCTCCCAGCCCCCTTGTTCCTCCTTCCCTCCCCGTCTCTGCTGTCATTCTCCTGCTCTCCGAGCCCGCTTCCCAAATCTCCTTTCCTCTTATCTTATGGATCCACCCCCCCTCCCCGATCCCGTCCTTCCTAACCCTCTTTTTCCTCCTCCTTAACCTTCTTCCTCTGCCAACCCTACTTCTGCATTTTTTTTGCGGGGTGGCGGCGGCAATTCTGCTGCTTTCTCTCCCTTTTCAGCACCCCGCCCCCCTCCCCGTTTTCCTCCTGCCCTTGAGTTCATGCATTGCTTCTTTCCCCTCCCTCGCCCAGCAACCTGACATCTCCCCTCTCTCTGTCCTTCTGTCCGTCCTCTCCACCTTCCCTCTCCCGCCGCCGCCGCCAGCCTCCTCGTCTCCTTTCACTCCTGGGTTTCTTCTTTTAGATCTGAGTTGCGGAGAGACCCCCTTTCTCTCTCCCTTTACCCGCACACCCCGCGCGCGCTCCGCCGCTGCCCCACCAATTCTGCAAGATGCAAAGAAGGGCAAAGCTTCCTTCTCCCCTGCAGGTGCAGCAAAACTCCTGGGCTGGACAGCCGCCCCCCACCCTCCCCTCTTTCCCCTCCCTCCCCGTTTCCCCTGCGGGGCCCCTTTCTAACTCAGCCTCTCGCGCTGTGTATTTTCCTGTGCAGAAGCCTGGAAAAAAAAGAGGGGGGGCACACACACACGCGCACACACGAAAGAGAAGCAGATTGGACTGGAGGTCAAGTTCGGAGAGAGGGGAACCAGGAGCATGGAAGGAGGAGGAGGAGGGGTTCCTACTCTCCCCCCACACCACCAAATCAGAGCAGAGGGTTCGGCAAGAGAATAGCAGGCAACCTCCCTCCCCATCCACCTTGTAAGATGCGCGTTCTTTGTTCGTCTGGATCGCTTTCCCCTCCACCTCCACCCCGCGCGCCCACTTTGTGGGAGCTCTTAACTGGGGGAAAGAGGATCACCGCAAGCCCCCTCCCTCCCCCCCCCGAGGATCAGGTAGGTCAGCAGGGCGGGGTGAGGGGCGATGCAATGGGAGGCTGCTCCGAAGGAAGGAAGTTGAGGCGCTGGGGCCGCTTGGAAAAGATAAGAGGGTTCGCCTCGGCTCCTTCTGCAGGAGGGTTCTGCCCTCGAGCGCAGAGTGGGGGGAAGGCAGTGCGAGCCCCGTGTTTACTCGGAAGCAAGCCCTACACTTCACGGGGGCTTGCTCCTAGGAGTTGGGCTGCAGCATAAGAATCAAGAACCCTTGATACTTTCCTCCCCCCCCCCCGCCGCCTCTTTTCTGTCATCTTTCCTAGGATTGGTGCTGTGCATTGCAATAAACATTGCGAAGGGGACCCCTTTCAGATGTTTCTCTCCCCCCCCCATTAATGCACATATTTCGAGGGGAGGGATGGAGGTTTTTCTGCAAAATCAAAAGGAAAAGCGACTGTCAGGACACTTGGATTCCTTTCCTGGGAGCAGGAAGAAAAGTGAAAAGTGGGTTGGAGCAAGTAGGCTGTGGATTGAGGTGCTCCTTCAGTGGGGAGCGGGGATCTTGAAGTGGGGGTGGGGGTGGAGCGGAAGATTGCCTTGGAAGTGGGGCCTGTAGGATTTTTGTAAGGTGGCTGCAGGCGAATCAGATCCGGAGATCCTGAATTGTTTTCCAGTTATGCATTGGGCATCTTGGGCGAAGGTTTGGGGTCTTGGCATCTGGGGGTGGGGGAAGAACACAAATCCAGGCAACCTCCTTGGGAGACAGCAGCAATTCTCTCTTCCCTGCCACCCTGCCTGGTTTTGCTTGCCTCTCCCCCTCGCTCTCTTTCGTCTGTCCCTGAATTCTGCCATTCCACTGCCCATATAATTTATTCATCCCAAGATGCACCTCTCTGCAGTTGCAGGCAGGAATGGGGGAGGGGGGCCCAAAGAGCTTGCCTCCCCCCCCAATGACTCTACATTTTGCTGCTGCTTGCAACCCCTAACCTGTCCTCCGTGGAGCAGGGGAGGAGGGCATTGTGGGAGGTTTGGGGGCATCCATGGAGCTGAAGGGGTGCGTGTGTGTGCGCGGCCCCCCCCCCGCTAACGTTTAGGGGTGGGGAGGGCAATGCAACACGAGAGTAGGAGGAGCCCAGGGAAAGCAGCGAGGAGAGCTTGGTGTTGAGGCGGGAGAAGGGAGATGGGACATTTTCAGGGTTTGAACAGCGTCTCCCTTCCGTGCCCCCCCCCCCCCGTTTTGACTTGGAACTTGCAGAGTGTAAATGTTATTCTGCTGAGATTCGGGAAGGGGTGGGGTTGAGAGCAGGAGAGCATGTCTTTGGGATAGAGCTGGAAACACTCTTTCATTTGGAAGTGGTTTGCATGATCTGCTGAAATAGGTTGACTGAGGATTTGGAGAAGTGAAGATAAATTTAGAGTAAGGGTGGCATCTAGGATTCCAGACTCCTCTTCCCTCTCCCTCTATTCCGAAAAGCACACCTCCTTCCATCTTGGCAGGATCAGGTACAAGAACCTCCACCCACCCCACAATCCTAGCTGAGTTGGCTGCTCTTTTGAGAGCTGTGGCACTCACAGGGTTAATGTCTGGCAGTCTCCTTGGTGGGGAAGGGCGGGTCTGGAATTAAAGGGTCAAGGGGGAGAGACCCAGCTGCAGCCTGTCTGTGAAGCCAGACAGGGTCAGAGGTCATGGGCGAGGTCAGGGGTCTCTCCCAGCGCAGCCTCCATTCATTGCCAGTGCTTTGCGTGAGCATAAATCAGTTGGCCTAGGAGGGGAGTGGGGTCTAGGGGGCTACAGGCAAGGAGTGGGGCACGCCTCTGTGCTGCTTGGGGAAGCTGCTGCAAACTGGGAATCCTCGGCTCACATCCTTATATAACACAGCCTTACGGCTCTCCATGCGTGAAAACACCCCTCCCCTCGCTCTCTCTCAGTCTCTGTACAGTACATAGAGACAAATCCATATACCACTCGTGCAACACAGTCATGAATGCGCGTGCACATGTTTGCACTATAGTTTGTGTAGCAGCACGCCAGAAAAAGTTAACACGTTCAGAACCACCTCCGCAGTCCAGGGAAGCGGATGCATATGTTCCTCATCAAAGGTGTTGCTGCATCCGCGCATGCGTGAGTGCACACAAACAGCCTCTGCTAAGATGTTCCAGGGTGGGGCAGCATCTTGGGAGTGGGGGGCATAGCCTTTTGGCTCCCCACTCTCTGACATATATTGCAGGCGCCTCTGTATAGAATAGCACCAGGAGCAGCAGGGGCACTTCCAGCACACACACAAAAATTATGCATTATTCTACAACAATTAAGTTCATTGCTCAATATGCAGATGCATGTGTACTCTCTCTTCCATATACACTGCACAAGTGCACCTTCTTCCCCTATATATCTTTCTATTCACTCACCTCTGAATATGACACCATCCCACAAATTCCAACACAGCATAGATCCCAGGCCCCTTGTGGTTACTTCCACGTCTCTCTTGCGCAGGCACCAACCAGCCTGTAACACAAGAGATGTGTCTTCATACCCCAGAAATTATACCTGCTCCCCTTAGGCGATGACTGGGCCCTTTCCACCGGTAGGAACCAACCCTTAATGCAGTGGGTAAAGTACATTATAATGGTCTGTAATATAATGAGGAGCAATGCTTAGTTTGGATTAAATGCAACCATCACCCCAGTGCTATGAATCAGCAGATAAGTTTTCCATGGGGATAAGGATGCATCTGAAATTTCACATGCACGGCTTCCGAGAGTTATGGGAATACCTGACTTATCAATAATCATGAACTCTCACCATAATGGACACATTTGAGAACAAAAACAGAGCTGCAGCTAGCTAGTTAGTTGCCTTAGAAAGGTAGCAGACCTTATAAGATGGGGCTGTGGACTGATAGGGGAGACTTTGAGGTGTTTGCTTTGTGGGGAAGACTGCTGCCTGGTGATTTCACCACTGCCCCCCTCCCCACCCCCTCAGTTGTGACCTACTTTCTTAACAGCCCAAGTAAAGGTGTCTTGGATGATGATGATAAGTGGGCTTGGGGGGGTGGTCCTGATCTGTTCTCCCTTTGTGGCTTAGAGGGGGCTGTATTTGTCCATAGTTTCTTAATTTAAATGTGTGTGTCCCTGTTTTTCTGCTTGCACATGCAATTTGACTAGGGTGCTTTTATGTGCTGGGTTGTAGCTAAAAGCTTTGATCCCAAATCTTAGCCCAGCGAAATTATTATTTAGTTGGCGGGCCGGTGGAGGGGTGGCTATGCCCAGGACACCCTTGTGTATCTTATCTATGTTTGGCCAATTGTACAGCTTTGGGAGAAGATATGCGTGTGAACGGGCACGGCAGTATGGTGTGCAAAGGTGCTGCATGCTCAAAGAGGTCATGCTCACCTAGCGGAGCACGCCTGCACAGCCAGTCTTTTGTGCACACAAGCATGCAGTCTCCTACAGCCCCTATGCCACCACCCCCATGTACTTTCACTGCCTGTGTTAGAGCCAGAATCCTCTTAAGAACTTGACCTCCCGACCAGCTCTAAGGCGATGTGTATATGTGTGTGTGTGTGTGTGTGTGTGAGAGAGAGAGAGAGAGAGAGAGAGAGAAAGAGAAAGAGAGAGCAGGGAGGGAATTGCAGCACAGCAGGGACAGATGGGGGAGGGGAGCTTATTGCAGTGGTCCCATCACTAGCTATTTTCCTTCCTTGCTCCTTATCCCTTGACTTTTCTGCCTCCCCTCTCTTTGCCCTCCCCTTTCCCCACTTTGTGGATATCCCAGGCTTGGTCTCCCCCCCCCCCCAATATCCTCTGTGTTAGGAAGGTGGAAGCCTGCATTCAAAGAAACTGCAGATGTTTCTCTTTGCAATAGTTGCTCAGGGACTGTTGGAGGCTGCAGCATCTCTGAGCTGTGGTTTGAGGGGCATGATGGAGGGTGGGGATTCTTCCGTCCTTTCAGTGCGAATGAGGTCATGAAAAAGGCCCTTTGAATACAAACCACTGTGGGATAAACGGCTGGTCTCAACCGGTCTCTGTGTGTTTTGAAACCTGCATCATGTCAAAAACGCACAATGGCACCTTGTGATCCATTTCCCCACCTGTCCAGATATATAGATATCCTACCCATCACTCTACTTAACTCAGCAAGCTTCTTATCTCCACCTCTTTTTCTAATGCACACCCATCCATGTCTTGCAATACACTGCCTGCCCTTCATCTCTCCCCATTCATCCATCTCCCCTACTGGCTTCCTCATCCATTCATCACCCTTTATAGGCACTGCTGATCTATTTCTGCTCCTGATAGGCAACTTCCAGCCCAGCTCCGTATTCCCCCGCCCACTCGCTTTTCCATCATTCTTCAGCCTTACGCATCCGGTGATTCCCATACAACTTTCTATGCCGTCCCACCCCACGCCCTTGCCTTCAACACCATATGCTCGTATTTACCGCATCGTCTGCATTTAGCCACCCATGTCGGCCACCATTTCCCACCTGATTTTCCATTCTCACTTGTTCAGATATGCCCAGGTTTCCACATACCTGAAGGGTCTCGCCCTGCTATTTGGTGGTTGCTGGAGTGGTCAGAAAGCATGTATAAGGGCAAGTGTTTGTGGGGATGACAGGCCTACCTTAAAGGTTTGGGGTGGTTATGAGGCACCTTCTCTCCATCTTGCCCTGTTATTACCTCTTCTGTTGGCCTAATGTGAATTATGGATTTCCCCCACCTTAGGGGTCAACACCTTTGATTTTTGTCCTTTTTGTTTGTGTGTTTGCATCTCTCTCATATGCCCACTCGCTCAGGATTTGTGCATTATGGTGGGTGGGTGTAAGAGGAGGATGGGGCAAGGAAGAGAAAATATGCAATGACATTACCGTCCCCACCTACCTAGGAACTTGGGGTTTGGAAGGAGAGAATGAAGGAAGTGGTTTGACCTTAGAGAAGAATGTGTTGGACACAGCTTTCTCACATTACAGCAGAGACAAAAATGTCATAACTATCAGAGTTGGGCTAGTGCTACTAAAATAGAAGTAGCTTCTTTATGTTAGGCCACATGCATAAGGTTTGTGAGGCTATGCAAAGTCTCCCTTGGTTTCATGTTCCCATAACAGATGGTCCTGGCAGGTAAGAACGAGGTGAAAAGTTTGCCATGCCAGTCTGTTTAAAAGGCCAGGCCCTTTTGCAGGGAGGAGAGTGTGATGTGTCTTCCATGACAAAGCAAGCAGGTGGCTGCCAGGTCAGCCCCAGTTTCCATCACTGCCACCACCCAGTTTTTTCAGAGCTCTGCATGCTTGCTGTAAGGGGGAACACAGGGGCATGAATTTGGGAGTGGGCCCACTTAACTGATCCAGGGCGCCAGTCAATGAGACATGACTTGTGACATTTTGGGAGTTTAAGAGTGCTTCTAGTTGGATCCTGGGTTTTCAGATGTCGGGGGGCATAGAGAGGATTCAAATCTGTGTTAACGATTGTGGACATGGGGCCTGATGGTATGGTAGTTATCTCAGATTTAACACCAGCTAGGAGGATGCCTTCTTATGCAGATAGTGTATCTCTGTTCCCAGAAGGGGAGTGGCAGAACACAGAGTCCCAAGCGACTGAGTTTGGTTGTTAGCAAACAGGTTAGTACTCATGGACAGGGTGGACTTCTGGAACTGTCCTAAGACCTAGGCAGTTGCCTTTCTGACCAAGAGGCCCTGTCCCCATTGCTCAGTCCCCCCCATTGCTCACCCAAAGCAACTAATAGCTAATGCTTCTGGACAAAAGCCCTGCACCTACATTCTAACATCATTCCACCACCTACCTAATTCCACTCCCCAAACCCGGGAAACCCAGGAAAAGAGGGACCTTTTCCTGGCAGAGGAAAATCACAGGTCCCTTATTCCATGGCTAATCCTAGGGGACAGCTAAGATGGCGGTTTCAGTGTGCGCCTATGTTTTAGGCAAGGCCAGCCCAACAGGGCGCCTCATGTAGCGAATATGGAGAGCATTTTAAGACCATTTGACATCTAAAATATCTCACGGCCAAACTGTCTCAAGATACTCGGTGGTGGCTGAGAGATCAGAATGTGGATCGTATACAGGTTTCCTAGAATGGTTTCTCCAGGCTGGTTCCATCTTGCCTAGAGAGGATGACAAAATATTGGAATATGGGGTAGGAAAAGGTGAGTGGCAGTGCAGCAAATTACTCAGGTGATAAAAAGGCTCATTTTAAGTGAAGCAAAGGCCGGGGGTGGGGGGTTGGTGGCAGTGAAATATTTTAAGGTGGCAGGATTATCGTCTTTGATCAAAAATCAGGTGTGGGAGCATAAACCCTGTTAGAGGGGAGGTTCTGGGATTTCTGTCTGTTGTGGATTTCAAATGTATGGGGTGCCGTGTCTCCCAGGGGGTCCCTGCATTGTGTTGGCCTCCTGGGTTGTTGGTCGGCACTGTGCATTGTCTTGCTCCCTAACCAGGTCGGTATCCTTTGCTTTCTGGACTTCAGTGGGCAGACCCCTTAGCCCTCAGACTGTCCCATAGCCTTTGTGCGGTGATGTTCTCAGCCTCCAAAACCGTGTGGCCTTGCGCAGTTGTCTCGTGTGTGTGTGTGTGTTAAATGCGCGCGCATGTATTTGTGGGCGCACGCCTCTGTGGGTACCGTGACACTGCAGTCTGGTGCGTGCACGAGGGTCACTGCTGTGCACTTGCTTTGCTGTTTTCTCTTTGTCGCGGCCCCCTCCGCTTTCCTCCCCCCCCCCGCGCGTTTGGCGCATGCATTCAGTTTCACCTGTGCGCATTCTTGTGGCATTGTAATTTATCTGCTGCTGTGCATTAGCCGGGTGATGTACACGGCTGCGTCGCTCTTTGTCTGCATCAGTGGTGCTCTGTGCTTCTGTATCGCAGCGAATCACTGCTTGAGGCTCAGCACCTTGGGCTCCGACTGTTTGCTCGCTGTGCATGTGGTGCTTCAGCCCGGATATGTCGCGGCACATGCATATGTGTGTGTGTGTGTGTGTGTGCACTGTTGTACGTCTGTATCAGGTGCTAGACTGATTCTCCTGGGACTCTGCCCCAACCCCGCCCCGTAGTGTCTGTGTCTCAGCCTCTTTCCCCCTCCCCAAGATCCCCCTTCAGGGGTCAGGGAGTGCCAGCGAGACAGTCTGCCGCCATGGCAACGAGGCCTAACACAGGCTTCAGCCTGACAGTTCTGCTCCCCCCTTAACCCTTCCGGGCCCAGGTTTCTCTACCTCTCCCCAACCCGCCCGCTCGCCCCAATTCAGTCTGCCATTGAGTCCTCTCGTCCAGAAACTTTGCTAGTTAGCTTTTCCGCTGCAAACCCCTGCGGCTTAAAAAACACAGTGACCCCTCTCTCCCTGCTGCCAATACCCCTGACTTTGCAACATCAAAGTTGCTTAATTGCTTCAGCCCCAGACCACCCTTCTAATGGCTTTGTACCACCCCTGCGTCCGCATTGCCGGTACGGCTGCTGTTGTGACGCTAAGCCAACCCCCAACCCCAACCCCCCAAAAGCCCTTCCTATTCTTTTGTGTCGTACTTAAACCAAACCTGAAAGATCCAATTTCCCACCCACCATGCTTTTCAGCTGTTGCTACAGCAAAAAAAGGGGGGGCAGGCACCTTGTTCTTCTAACTATAGAGTTTTCTAAAGGATGAAGTATTCATGGGGACTAGATGCATGCCCTTACAGCCATATCTTATTTTCTCACTGTGTATACTAGCTACAGATGTGGGTGGTATTTTAATCTCTTAATAAGTTATATTTAGCTGGATCCCACAATACTTCTTGATGATGGTGATGATGATGATGGTGGTTTTCTGGTGGATCTTACAACTTTGCTGTTATATCGTACAATTTGGGAAGCTAGATTCGCGTCCAACAAACATGGATTTGTGGGGGCCCCCAAATGCAATATATTTGTTTTTCTAACCATAAGGGAAGGGGCACATCTGAAAATATGATCTGGTGGGTTGGGCCCACTGTCAGGCTTCATGGGACGACTTTTATCCCCTCCTCTCTGCATATGAAGCTCCTGTAATTTTTTTTTTAAGTGTACCTATTTTTACTCTTAACAAATGTTGGGAGGTCACGTAGAAGCCACAGATTGACAATAAGCAGCAGCTGCCGTGAGCTCAAAGGGTTGTCAAGAGGCCCTGAGAGGTGAGGAAGGGAAAAGGAGAGAGTCCTCTCTTAAGCAGGAATATTATAACTCAAGAATGGGCCCCTGTACCACAGCGGGTGGCGCTGTGGGTTAAACCACAGAGCCTAGGGCTTGCCGATCAGAAGGTCGGCGGTTCGAATCCTTGTGACGGGGTGAGCTCCCGTTGCTTGGTCCCTGCTCCTGCCAACCTAGCAGTTCAAAAGCACGTCAGAGTGCAAGTAGATAAATAGGTACCGCTCCGGCGGGAAGGTAAACGGCGTTTCCGTGCGCTGCTCTGGTTTGCCAGAAGCGGCGTAGTCATGCTGGCCACATGACCTGGAAGCTGTACGCCGGCTCCCTCGGCCAATAAAGCGAGATGAGCACCGCAACCCCAGAGTCGGTCACGACTGGACCTAATGGTCAGGGGTCCCTTTACCTTTACCTTTTAATGGCTATGCAGAATGGGGAGCACAATAGCCGTGGCCTGCTTGTAATCCCCAGTAACTGATATTCAGAGACATCCTGCCTCCGATACTGGACGTAGCATATCATGACCAGTAGCCATTGGGAGCTGTTCTCCTCCACAATTTTGTCTCATCCCCTTTAAAAAGCCACCCAAGCTGGTGGCCACCACTGCCTCTTGTGGCAGGGAATTCCACAGTTTAACCATGCGCTTTGTGAAAAAGTCCTTCTGTTTGTCTGAACCTTCCGACGTTCAGCTTCTAGCATGATGAGAGAAATTCTGTGCACCACTCCAATTCAGAAGCAGCATCTGCCAAAAACATTTTTTCTGCATATGGCTCTTAAAAACGCAGACACCTTGATGCAGAGGAAAGGTTGGTTGTCTTCTCCTTAACTCCTCCGCCGTTATGAACGATAAGAGAAAGACTCCTTCTGCCCTTTCCTTCCCAATGTGCCTTTGTCCGGCATGAAGCACATGGCTGTTTGCATTATAAGAATTCTGGGATGTATCTGCTGCCGATTCTCACAGCGGAAGGAATGGGGTTGCATTCTTTGGTTCTTAAAGCTGACTGGGTAGGGGAGCAAGGCACACTCCCCTTTGAATAACCCCTACCAGAAGACTGCATGCTGTTGGCTTATGTTAATGTGAACTGCAGCCTGGTATGAGGAAGAGTTTTGTATACCATTGGTCCATTGCAGAGAGAGCTGAATTGCCTTGATCCTTGTAACACATCCCGTTTAAATCAGGCGCTAAGCAAGAAAGGGGCTGCAAGCTTTGTTAGTACAGGAAACAGCCACCCTTACCATTGCTGCCTTTGAGGAAAAGCCAACACAGCAATCCTGACCCAGCTGGCTTTTTGGCTGGGCCTAAGGCAGGGGTGTGGGATCTTTTAGGCATGGCTGGCCAGATCTTTAGCTTTCTCCATCCTGTGGGCCAGTTTTTGACCAGTTGGTGAGACTATGCTCCTGTCAATCATCTGGCTTCATAATGCACAAGCAGCCAATCCAGTCATGCAACATGGGGTGAACGGCAGGCGGACGTGATTTGGGGAGAATGGTCTCGTGGGCCAAATGGGAGGCCGGATTTGGCCCAAAGGCTTGAAGTTCCCTACCCCTTGGCCTAAGGGGTGTTGGGAAGGGGAAACTTTGGGGTTGCTTAGCATCTACTTTTCACCTAGTATCCCCTAGTTCTAGCTTCTGCCCTTAATGGATACCTTTGCCATGGATGGGTATAATGAGCCACTGCTGCAGATGGCAAGGTTGACTGCAAAAATGGTGTGATTGCTTATTTATTTATTTAACATTTAAATCCTGCTGTATGACCTTATGAGGTTCCTCGTGGTGACTTGCCATTCAACCTTTCTCTAACGATTTATGACTTACAATTCTAAAACAAACAAAAGAACAAAAAACCCTGTTGAAATCCACCGAGCTGGAAATTTATTAATAATAATAATAATAATGAAAATTAATCAACTGAAAATAGTAAGCTGGCTCAGCCTCCGAAAGCTGACTGAAATAAAAGTGGAACAAGTCAGTGGAAGGCGAGGACAAAGCTAGCCTGGTGGGCTTCGGTTCAGGTAACCATTTACAGGTTGCCAAAAGAGAGGAAATGCATCACTAGGCAGGGGGGCAAGTGGGCACAGATTTGCATAAAATAATTACCAGAATTTAAATAGAAATCCAATCATCGTGGAGAAGTCTGTGACCCGGGAACCTGTGTGCCTCCTCTTTCTGGGGTCTTGGCATACAAGGAGGCCTGTAAGAGAGGAGTCATTTTCCTTACATATCCTGAGTCTAGCCCTGTGGCAATTTCATTCAGCTCTCAGTATCATCCAGCTCTCCAGAAGCTATGGGCCACTCTTGCTATCTGGACTGCGTTCCTTTCTGGTGTGTGTGTGTGTGTGTGTGTGTGTGTGTGTGTGTGGATGCCCAAACAAGAGATAGTGAGGCAGGGAAGGGATGGGATGGCACAGAGGGAGAAGAGGCTATGTAATTTGGCAGTACTGCAAACACCTTCTCCTTTTGACGCTGCCTCTGCCCACAATCTCCCCACCTACGCAATGATTTTTTCCTGTGGGTCAAGGACCCTCCATAAGGTGAGGGGCATTATTTACTGCCGGGCTAGATAATTCAGGGCTTATCTCTCTGTTTTCATATCCTGGTTCCTGATACATCCCAGCCGTGGCCTTCACTCCTCCACCACCTTCAGCCACTCAAAAGATCTCCTCCTTGTTCAAATGACTTCATCCTTTTCTCCCTTGCTGCCCCAAGATATGTATTGGCATTGGCCAGGTGCCCAAAGCTGGTAAAAGATGCTCTTGGCAACAACCCCTTAGTGAGGAGCTAAGAGCAAAGCTGGGTTGAGCAGCACCCTCCAGGATATTGTCTCTCACCCCAACCCAGATCCAGCTGGGATGCGAGATGTACAGGCTGCCTGAAAGCCAAGCATGCCGTCTGGGAAGGTGGCGAGAGGCTTGCAAGCAGAGGGAGAAATGCTGATGGAGATAAAAAAGGGTGTGCTCACCAATCGATGAGGCCGTCTTGAGAAGATGCCTGGCTCTTTGTCCTTTTTAATTTGAGTGCCCCATTGTCTCTTTGTCAGCATTTGGAGGCTTAAAGCTCCTCTATGGTTTTTGAACAAAATTCAACTGTCTGTGAGTTCCCTTTAAAAAAAAGGAAAGAAAAGAAAAAACTAGTCACTTGCGCAATTGCCTTTGCCTTTCTTTGTTTCTTTATTTTGTCGGTGGTCTTCAACCTTTCAGTCTGGGACCCAACTTTAATCCCAGCCTGCTACAATGGCCCCACTATTCATTTTCCATTATGTATGTATGCCCCCGTCTTACCCTTTTCTTTTCCCTGTCCACTTTCTCCTTATCTCTCCCCATGTCCTCCACCTTTATGCTTTATCCTCTCTTTCTGCTTCTCTTACTAATATATATGCATACAGAAAGAATACTGTGATTGCCCCTCTCGTGTGTGACCCATCTCGGGTTGACTTGCAACCTGTTCCCCCACCCTGCCCTCAATTGGACCAGTGTGCTATAGCCAGAAAACTTTGGGCTTCCAAACTAAGCCTGCAATCCTAAACATTAGGCTTCATTGAACTCACATATTCCTTTCAGTGATGGCTAACCTTGACACTCCAGATGTTTTGGAACTACAACTCCCATCATCCCTAGCTAACAGGATCAGTGGTCAGGGATGATGGGAGTTGTAGTCCCAAAACATCTGGAGTGTCAAGGTTAGCCATCACTGCTAGGTAAACGTGCTCAGGACTACACTACAAATTCAGGAGCATGGCTGCTCCTACAGAGTCCTCCCCTCTTCCTCCAACGATAAGGACGGAAGTCTTGGAGCCAAACTGGCAGAAAAGAGGATAATTTGACTTAGCAGTCTATCACTGCAACACAGAGGTGTAATAACGTCCCAGTAAATACAGGACCTAGGCTGTGCAGGAGGAGAAAGGCAGGATGCTTACCCTAGCAAGTTGATTTACTGCCTTAACATGTTGGTGAGGACCTGCAGTTTGTACACCTTTTCTAAAAGGGATTAGGTGAATGTATGAAAAATAGTTCTATTTGTGTCTATTAGTTGTGATAACTTCATAGAGCCTCCATTTTCAGAGGGTATATATCTCTCAGTAACCAGTTCTGAACAAGAAAGGAAGGCCATTGGCCCATGCCTTGCTGCAAACCTCCCAGAGGTCTTCTGGTAGACCATAGTTGGAAACAAGATATTGGATTAAATGGGCCTTGGTTTGATCCAGTATAGCAGGGACTATAGCTCAGCAGTAGAGCACTTTGCATGCAGAAGTTGCCAGGTTCAATCCCTGGGCATTTACAGTTTAAGGAATAGCTAGCAGGTGGCAGGAAAGACTGTCTGCCTGGAGAGCTGCTGTCAATCAGAGTAGATAATATTGTACTGGACTAGGTGGACAAATAGTCTGACCTGGAATGTGGCAGCTTGCTATGCTTCCAAGTCAATTCTGTGACTTGTAGGAGTCTTGCTAGTGTGAAAATGAGTCTTTTGCCCTAGCTGAAAGCATGCACGCCTGCCAATCCAAAACTTGAGAATCTGCAGTTTATTCCCCACCCCTTCCCGTTTCTAGGACCAGAATCCTAGAAGGTCTGAGTCTATAGCTTTTGCCTCCAACCAACTAGGTTTTACCTTCTGTTGAAGCATCAGAGGTTGGTGTGATTACCAATGGCATTTTGGGTGCTGCACATTAGTTTTTGAGTATGTCTGCATGGTGCTTATTTTAGGGATCTGATGCATTTGTGCAACGTGCTTGACTCCTGAAGACTATTAAGTCCAGGGTCTCCAGTCCACACTGACCCCTGCTTTTCTAGGCAGTTGATGGGAATGAAGATGGAACTGTGTAAACTACATTCCCGGCTTCCCTTTAGGAGCACAGGGGGAAAGCACCTTCTCATCAGTGGACACTTCTGTTGAGCATCAGAGCAGCAGCACTTGCCAGCTTGTGGGTAGACATTTTAAAGAGCCTGGAGTATATCTGAAAAAACTTCTGTATATTGTCTCTTCTGGTTGTATCTGGATATGCTATACGTACTTCAATCTCATGGTCCAACTGACCACTATATTTTGGGTTGGGCAAGAACTTTTCGGCAGGCAAGATTATTTTGGCGGTTTTTGCCTTAGCTTGCTTTACCATTTCTATCTGGCATTGGTTTGTTTGCTTGAGTTAGAAGGAATTTTCATGCTCCCCTTTTCTGCTTGTTGCACACTATAATATTCCATAGATGGAACAGGTTAATTTGTATATCCCCTGTTTCTTCAGTGACCCCCTTCAAGCATGGAAATTGTTTCTGGGGGCATAAATGACAGCATACCAAGGACCTCAGTTTTTCATTTAACAGTAAAAGCAAGTTACTAGCCCCTGAGGTTGTGAAGGTGTGCTCCAAGGTATGTGGACAATGCCCAGTAAAGTTCATGCCCTCCAACACTGCACAGATGAAAATAGGCCTGTGACACCCCTATTCTCCTACCAGAGATCAGCTTTTGAGCATCATTCATTCTGCATTGCTGCATTCATTTACTGTGCAGTAGGTAGCCTGTCCTTTGCCGGTTTAGAATCAATATGTTCTTTGTTCTTTTGGTTGCAGATATATTGGTGGGGGAGACCTGATTGTCTGATAATATGCCATCACAATTTCAAAACATATGTCACCATCTGCAGTATGTAAAATGTCAGGATTTGTTCTTTGTAGCATGTGCATGCATTTTTATGGGTGAATATACATCCATCACTTATCCTGTGCACAGAAATGCACCTTCTAGAAACTTTGGGGAGGAACTTAAACGTTGAAGAAATGCAATTCTATCAGCCCATGCTAAGAAAGCTTTAATAAGCCCCCCTCCCAGGACAAAAGAGGAATACCTGTAGTGATTTACCAGGAGTGGTAGCAAAGAATATAGACAGTTTCTGGCAAGCATTGACAGTTGACATGTATGGAAATTTGAGATGAAATCTCAGAAGGCTTTTGTGACTTTCATAGCCCTTTGTGACTAGGAGATGCAGGATGAGTTATGCAAATATATCCTAAACTCATTGTTTCGTACAGATCTGCTTTTTGGTACAGAAGTTGGTCCACCTTGTGCCAGAAACATAGGCTGCTTCCACTAACTGTTTTCTCTGAAATTGTCACAGTTCACTCACTCGGTTATTCTGGAGAATCCAGGCAATGGTGCTCCCAAACCATTACATTCCCATGTTTTCCCAGATATAGTCTTGCTTTTCCAGCTTCAGGTCTGCCTCCTAAATTACCTTTTCTGCAATGTGTTCCCCTACTGTCATTGCCTCTTAAGCAGCTTGTATTTGCCATCTTTGAAATTCATATATATTATAATTCTTCCCAATTTATAGAGCGAATGTGCACATAGGGCAGAAGTACAATAAAAACACTTGCTGTGTTAAAATTTGGTTATAGACAAACAAGTGCAAAAGTTTCTGTTTTTGAAAGGAAAAAAAATGCATGGAGGGTGATGCAGTTTGTGTGCATGTCTTTGCAGGTGAGAAGAAAATGGGGGTGAATGGGAGTAGAGACCTCCAGTGCACCATATGTTTCTCTATACTGTGCCATTATGCATTTCTAGTATGGAGGGACAAGTGTTACAGGATATTACTTTATTTATTTATTGAACGGGATTTGTGCACTCCTTGATTGTGAATAAAACCTCTGTTTTAAAAATGTGAAACGCACGTTCAAATAGTTAGTGTTAGTTGGAAAAGTAGCTTGTATGTGGAACCATAGTTTTAATTTCACTTCCATCTGATTGCGGAAGAGCAATGACTGCATAACACTAGGACACTGGTGTGGAAGCTCTCTTATAATCTTGCGGATGCCTCTGGGGGATCATGCAGTCCTGTCTATCTCCTTCTGAATCACCTCTTTGGCACAGGTAGGTAATCAAACTGGTCCACACAGCTGAACTCAAACATTGAATGCATCATTGGTTTATATTTAAGCAGACTTAACATTTGGTGGGGTGCAAGTTACTGAGAATTTTGCCTTTGGCCAAGGGTTTTCAATTAAAAAAAAAGACCTTCAGGTTCTCTATCGGTCTGTGACTCAACCAGAGTGAAGATCGCCAAAGAGACAGATAAGCATAACTTGAACGGGGAATTTTTTTAAAAAGGCCCAAAACGGTTAGAGATACAGTGGCCATATGTTCTGCGTTGCAGAGGAGAGCCGTTTATTTTGAAGGCCTCTCAGAAGCCGTTCCTCTATTTCAGCCTTTCTCAACTTTGGGTCCCCAGATGTTTTTGGCCTACAGCTCCCATCATCCCTAGGTAGCAGGACCAGTGGTCAGGGATGATGGGAGTTGTAGGCCAAAAACATCTGGGGACCCAAGGTTGAGAAAGGCTGCTCTATTTTAAGGTGACCTCTGTTTGAGGGCTCTCTAATCCAAGTTGGGATTAAAGATAAGGAACCATAAAAAGGGAGAACAGGAGCCTTGAAGTTGCGCATCAGCAATGAGCAGCACCTGGTCTGAAGACTGAGAAGGCACACAAGTCACCTGGTGTCTTCTCCGCTATGTTGAGATGTGTTTCTGTTCTTGACATCTATACATACGCAAATTCTGTGCAAATTATTGCCCTCTCTTTTTTTGGTGATGCAAATCCTCTTTGTTGGCAATGCATAACTGGCTGTGAGGAACAGTGGCCAGGAGGAAGGATGATGTAAAGCATTTCTTCACTTTTCCTAAAGTCAGAGTATATTTTGATAAAGCCTGGCGCTTTTTATGATGTGTCAACTTTCATGTTAAACTGCCCCCCCCCCCCGGCCGAAGTGCTAAAATAGATTATAGCTCCCATCATCTCTAATATCAGCCATGCCGACTGGGACTGATGGAAGTTGGGAGTCCAACAACATCTGAAGGCTGTTCCCTATCTCTGTGGATATTTAGTGGGAGAGAGGTGGAGATCTCTGCTACTTCAGTGGATAGCTAAATCGGTAGAGCATGCAACTCTCAATCTCAGGGCCATGGGTTTGAGCCCAACATTAGACTAATGATTCCTGCATTGCCGGGGATTGGACTAGATCAGGGTTTCCCAAACTTGGTTCTCCAGCTGTTTTTGGACTACAACTCCCGTCATCCCTAGCTAGCGGGACCAGTGGTAAGGGGTGATGGAACTTGTAGTCCCAAGTTTGGGAAACACTGGACTAGATCTTCCAAGGGTGGTCCCTTCCAACTCTATGATTCTATGAAGCTGAGCCAATGGCAGTGTTAAGGGCCGGGATACACAGGCCTTGCCAGGGCTACAGTGGCACCAGGAAAAATAAACCACCAGAGAGGGATAAGTAGAACTAAGTTGTACAGGGGGTAGGGAACATGTGGCTAACTCCCATCAGCCCCAGTCAGCATGGCCAAGTGTCAAGAAATATGAGAGTTGTATCCTGCATCCATACAGTCCCTGTACCTGCTGTACTGCTCTGGAAAGTTTTAACAGAGCAAGAAATTCTCCTTGCACTGCACGATATGCCTTTGTGCATGTCATTTATGGGCTAGCACTACTCAAGGATATCACAGGTCGCACCAAAACCTGCCTTATACCCTCAAAGGATCAGTTGCCTCTCTATCCTAGAGACCTCTGGTCATCTGCCCACAAATTATGTGCTGTTTCTAGAATGGACCTGAAGCCATGCAATGCCTGTGCCCATTCTGGAAACAATTCAGTCTCAATTGGACTTCCTTTTTCCAAGTGCGGAAAAAAGGTCAGAGACAGAGATTGCCACAATACTTGACTACAGTATATTTATGATCCACCATACAGGTGGAGCAGAAGTGTGGAGATGCAACCCCCTTGTAATATATTTCTGACAGCATGTGCTACTAAAGCAAACTTAAAGCAACTGTAGGATGGGACGAGAGCTCTTGCGTCAGCACAAAAAGTGCAGTACCTGCTTGCAATTACAGGGAAGAGAAGTTATGATAGATTATTGGTACCAGTGGAGAAATTTCCGTGTTTGGATATGTGCATTCTCAGAATCCACAGCCTCAGTTTGTCTTACTCTGCAGCTAGGAGGCTGGCTTAAGACATTTAAATTTGAGGTTCCCAGCGTTTGCGGGTTTCATAATTTTTGGCTTGAAGTAAATGGCTATAATAAGGGGTTTAGTGTATTCTGTGATAAAGCAAATCGTAATTTTCAGTTCAGAACAAATTAAAATGATTATAGATTAATCTACAATATAAGTACCCTAATTCCCAAATATAAGTAGCCTAATGTCCTTATTTGCACCCATCACAACATTCAGTTTCCAACCTTGTATCTGACTTGGTCTAAAGAGATTTTTGAGCATACGGCGCTTTTAAATAAGAGTGCTACTCTGGAAATAGACCCAGATGTGCTTCCATTAAATTCAGCGGGACTGGCTCAAAATAAGTTACTGTTGGATTGTGCCCCGTGAAACTATTGGCATCTGAGGCACGACTGTTGAAAAATATTTCAGATTCCTAGGCAACAACATCACATATTTCAGTGCCTTAGAAACTAGGCACCTGGGATTTTTTTCTCAGTTGAACTTGTCGGTCATATTCAGTGTTGCCTCCCATTTTGAAAAAGCCAGGCTTTCTCATCTGCTATGAAGAGAGAAATAATTGGTGCATTTTTGAAAAGGCAGGGAGATTTCTGGCAAACAGTGGCCTAGTTTGGAAACTTACCCCGGCCAAAGATTGCGTTCCTAACTTAGCATGTGATAACAGGCTTGTATGCAGCGTAGCACCAAGCATTGCTCTGCGCCAGTGAACAACCTCTTAACGGGATCCGACCCTTCTTTTATCCCCCCATGCACCCCACAAATTTGTTCCGGGGCTTCCACCAACCTAGGGTGGACACTGATGGGAGAAGAGAAGGTGGCAAAGTCACTCAATTGCTCCAGTGGGAGCAATTTGCTCTGACTCCCAGTTAGCACAACGGTTTAGCTGAATGTTACCCAAAGATCAGGGGTCTCCAACCCTTTTGGGCCAGTGGACACATTTTGAATTTTGAGAGAGCGCTGAGGGTGCCTGTAGCAACCGTGGGGGTAGCGTAAAGCAAAATTTGAGAGACAGCCATACCCGACATTCTTGTGTTTACCGTGGGAAGTCAGCTATGTCCTGCTGGTCCAGATTGTGGAGATCACACAATATTGATTTTACAAACACACACAGATACTGTAGCAGCAGGGAGCATTCTTCAGTACCAGGGAAAATATACAAGATGCTCAATATCTTTCCTTCTAGAAGGGCTGGAAACTTTAAAAAAAAATCTTAAACGGAAGCTCAGAGTCTGGGGCGCCTCCACTCCCCCACTTTTGGAATCAGGAATTTCAGTCAGGGTAAGTACGTATCTGAAAAACAAGGCCATAGATGTCTTTTCTCCACAATGAGAACATTATTAAAACACACACACACTTTTTTTCTTCCAGAAAATTTAGTTTCCTAGTTGTCCAGAACCAAACAAAACATTATAAATAAAATTCGGAGGAACCTCCGAAGCAAAGGTCTTTGAGGTCTTGCTCAGATATTGACAGCAAAAGCAGCTATGCATCCTTCTCCCTCTTCTTAAAGGCCAGATTGGGACCCTTTAGGTCGGAACTGTCACTGGTAAGAAGAAAACACTTGCTGGTAGAATTAGCATGATTGCATGCTTTGTACATTGTGTAGAACAGGGGTGGCCAACCTGCGTCACGGCAGATGTTTTTTACCTCCACTGCCCATCAGCCTCTGCCAGGATAGCCAGTGGGCAGGGATGATGAGATATGAAATGTCCTGCACATGTGTACAAGAGGGTGTCACATCACCATTTGGGAACCCACCATGATGTTCCACCAGCACTTCGTTCCCTTGCTGCTGTGCACCCCCTAAACTGTTTCGCCCTTCTAAACTGTAGGAACCCCAGCACTGTTGTTCTCTCATCCCTGTTCTCTATAGGCCAGTAGAGATACCTATCTTGGATGAAGAGAAGTGAAAAGCTTCCATCCCCTTTTGTATAGGGCTTGCGCCACCTTCTGTTCATACATTTCTCTGGGCCAAATAAAGAGCTCCCCTCTCCTCAGTGGTGGTATTTTATAGGGACAAAGTATTCTTGTGAATGACAACCAATACTGTATCCTCTGTGCCAGTCCTTGCAGATATTTCTTTGGGGGCCGTATCTGCACTCCAGATGTGTATTGGTTTTCTCCCAGTTATGGCTTCCACTCCAAGGATTCTGGGGGTTGTAGTTTGGTGAAGTAAGACAAGCTCCCCTTCACGTGACTACAGTCCCCAGGGTTCTTTAGTGCAGCCTTCCCCGAGCTCACACCCACCAGGTGTTTTGGACTACAACTCCCATCAGCCCTAGGGGCGATCCATCAAGGGTGATGGGAAATGTGGTCCAAAGCACGAGGAGGGCACCAATTTGGGAAAGGACTCCCAAGGAGCAGGCAATGGCTTTGAATCCATGGTGTAGACTCCATGCTATGGCAGTATGCACCTTTTGCGTGAAATGTTGTCTCTCGCTTTCTCTACGCTCACACTAACTTTCCTGCAAGGCAAAGAGGCTGTGCGTTTCCGGGCCGGGTATCTGCTTGCAATGGCTGTCACAGGTCATTCTACTCCCAGGTATATTTCCACAGTGCCCACGTGGGCACTTCATTTCAGTTTGACTCAACACTCTGTAAATATGGCCACCCACAGTTCTGCTGCCCAAACAATCACCTGGTGGTAACAGTATTTGGATGAGCTGCAGGCATCCTGCACACATCTTCTAATGCATGCAAACACACAACACTGCTTTGTCTTTGTCAGCAGGCTTGTCCAACTTGCCTGGCATTGCCTCTGACTGGCAGTATCTCTCTGAGGCTTCATATCAAGCTCCTTCTTATATCCCTGGTGCTTGCGTTCCTTGTAAAGCAGAGACACCAGGGGCTAAACTTGGGATACGATGCACACAGAAGCATGTGGTCTACCCCTGAGTTGCCGGCAGCATCCATTTCTGAGGAAGTGGTGAAGCACGGACATGTTCAGATTGCAGAGGAGCGCCACTCAGAATGGAATACTTATGATTACCGGAAGCCATAATAGAACAACTCCTTAAGATGTGGGGAAATGACTTACCCATTCTTTAAGTAGCTGAACTGTATTCTCATTGACAATGCCAGAACACAACACCATTGAGGGTGTAGCGAAGCCACAAGTACCTCCTGCCCTCGCACAGAAGGGTTTAAGAAGTTGCACAGCACCAGTCCACATGCGTCCATTCTTTCTGGTTTATTCCTTTGCCCCAAGTTTCACTGGATCTGTTCCACATGTTCAAGCTTCTCATGCAAACACAAGAGCTGGAAACTTGCCTTGAATAAAACAATTAAAACCAAAATGCCAAGGACGCCACGTGGGAATTTGAAGGAATATAGCGGAACCCTTTCCACATTCGGGAAACTAAGGAATTCTCTGTGTGTCTGCTGCTGGCGTTGCAAAAATTGAAAAAAAGGAATGGTATTACAGCTCATAAAATCAGGAATATTGTAGGGGCTGGAGAATTCTGATGCAAATGGAAACTGGGACGAAAATTGCAAGTGTTTGCTTATTCTTCCCATGGCTCCCTGATTGTGGAATGCTCTCCCCAGAGAGGCTCACCTGGCACCCTCATTACATGCCTTTAGGTTGTACACCATCCTGAGGTCTTTTGATAAAGGGTGGTATATAAATTGAAATAATAATCATCATAATAAAATGTCCGGAGCGGAAATTATTCCAGCAAATACAATTGGTATTCACTGCTGTTGTTACTTTCAGTCCCCAAACAATACGTACTTGATTACATCCCCTGTTGAACCATTTGAATTGTGCTTCCTTTGCATCAAAATGAATGGGGTGGAATAGCGTAATGACAGCGTAATTACATAAATTGCATACGTAATGTAATTTTGCCACAGCGGGCAGCAAAATGAATAACGTAGTTTTTGGCGGAGGCCGAACTGCAGTGGGACGGAAACAGAGTTGTAATGAATATAGGACAGAATGAAAAACAATGCCTTTTTACATCCCTGGTCATGGGATGACCTGCTGCAGGCTCTGATTCTCTCCTCATGCAGACTCTAGCCTGGCAATCGTGCCACGCTGCGGTGTGGATCCCACACCTCGGTTGAGTAATTGGAATACAACTGGTATGCAGCTGACCCACACTATTTTGCAGTCAGCAAGGACTCTGGTGTATAGATTACATTCAGGGGAGAGCACCCGAAAGGATGTGTCTTACCCAAGGATGCTTCATGAGCATGCAGCTAAATTAGGATTTGAACACATATCCAACTCTTGGGGACCTCGTTGGCTCTTAGGGACCCTCTTTCTGGTCCCTTCTGTCAAAGTTTCCCATTGAAGAAAGATAAGAAGGCTTTAAAATTAGCACCAAGTAACCTCAATAGAGGAGGAAATACTTCCCTGCATGCAAATGGGAGGATGATTCTTCCTATGCAAGAAAGAAGTGCCTTGACTTGCCTAAACGGGAGCATCCTGCACTCTGTGCTAAGTGCTTTACTGTAAAACAGGACGTGTGGGAAGCAGCGCTTGGAAGTGCAGGGCCAATGTAGCTTGGTAGGGTTTCATGCAACAGTAGCTCTACATTGTCTCTGCCACCAGTGCATAATCTGCAATTTCCTGTATCTGCCATGTAGACGGATGAGGTATTTGTTTGGGGATGTGCATGGCTTGCTGTGAAGTTAGGGAATGCTAAGTAAGCACATCTGAGACCGCTGTTTACTTGCTATAATTATTTATATCCCATCTTTCAGGATGCAAATCCTTCCAAGGCGCAGCTTATAGGCAGCACCGTAAAATCAGAACAAACGACATTGAAACAAAAGAAGTCATTGGGATCCTTCCCACAGGGCATTTGGTGGTAGATGGTTTGGGGGGGCGGAGAGGTGGAGAGGGAACAGTCCACCTGGTCCTCCCTCCTTCCCTCTCTGTGTCCTGGTATCCTTCCCCAATCCTCTTCTGAAGATGCCCCTATAAAACACTGGTGACACCCTGGGGGTTGTGACTAACGATTGGGTTGTGATCTGCATGAAGTGATTTGCAATAGATGGCAATCAGGGCAGGGTGAGATCAGGAGAGACTGGAGCCTCAAGACCAGTGGGACCACAGCCCCCAAAAGTGCCAGGATCCTTACCTTCTACAGAGCATCCAGGAAGACCAGGTGTGAAGTTTATTATGCATAAGGTGGAGGAGAGGGAAATGTTTCTCCCTGTCTTTCTCATAACACATGGGACCACTTTGACCGGCGGTAGATTCCTGACCAGGGGTAGGCAACCTAAGGCCTGGGGGCTGGATGCGACCCCATTGCCTTCTCAATCCAGCCTGCGGACAGTCCGGGAATCAGTGTGTTTTTACATGAGTAGAATGTGTCCTTTTATTTAAAATGCATCTCTGGGTTATTTATGGGGCCTGCCTGTTGTTTTTACATGAGTAGAATGTGTGCTTTTATTTAAAATGCATCTCTGGGTTATTTGTGGGGCATAGGAATTTGTTCATACCCCCCCAAAAAATATATATATATAGTCCAGCCCCCCACAGGGTCTGAGGGACAGTGAATCGGCCCCCTGCTGAAAAAGTTTGCTGACCCCTGTTCCAGACTTTCCAAGTGTCCCTATTTTCCAGGGACACTCCCAGATTTAAAGAAGCCGTCCCGGTTTCTGATTTGATCCCGGAATGTCCCGCTTTTCCTTAGGACGTCCCTATTTTCACTGGAGAGATGTTGCAGGGTATGGAGCTATGTGACTCCTGACCCAAGGAGATAAGTAACTGTGCAGCCTTTAGAAGACATCTGAAGGCAGCCCTGAATTGGGAAGTTTTTTAAAAAAAAACTTTTAAAATGTTTTATTATGTTTTGATATATGTTGGAAGCCGCCCAGAGTGGCTGCGGAAACCCAGTCAGGTGGGTGGAATATAAGTAATAAAATGACTACTAATACAGAAGTACCTCCGGAAGTCCATTCGACTTTCAAAACGTTCGGAAACCAAGGTGCGGCTTCCGATTGGCTGCAGGAACCTCCTGCAGCCAATCAGAAGCCCTGTTGGACATTCGGCTTCCAAAGAATGTTTGCAAACTGGGGCACTCACTTCCGGGTTTGCGGCGTTCAGGAGCCAAAACGTCCAAGTACCAAGGCGTTCAACAACCAAGGTACGACTGTACTGTTATTGAACAGGACGTCCCTGGTTTCATCAGAGAAATGTTGGAGGGTATGAGATTCGGGACCGTGTGCATAATTAATATATAGCATTTACTGTCGCAGGATGCGGCGACGGTCACAAGGTTCAAAGAGAATTAGACTTATTCATGGAGGAAGGAAGGCGTATTGATGACTGTTAGCCTTAGCGGCTGAATGAAGCTGCTGTGCCGCATTCAAAGGCAGCATGGCTCTGTGGGGGGCTCTGTGGACAGAAGGCATTAGCAGTTGCTGGGGGGCAGTCAGCAGTGGAGTCTCATTGCATTCCCGATGCTACCCCGATGCATTTGGTTGGCCGCTGCCGAAAGCTGTATCCTGCCATAGCTCCACAATAGAGCATCTGACTGGCATTTAGAAGGTTGTCAGTTCAATTCCCAGCATCTCCAGGTCGGGCTGGCAATCACTGCCTACCTGGAGAGCCTCTGGCAATCTGTGTAGACGATACTGAGCTAGAGAGACTAATGGTCTGGCTCCGAAGAAAGCAGCTGCTTATGTTACTTGGTCTAGCAGGGCCAACCTTGTGTATGAGAATTCCCCAATGGCACATCCTACCTCTTCGGAGTTAAGAGGAGCTCAGAAAGCACAGCTTTCTTGTGGGCTCCTAAAGTCTTGGAGCCGGCAGCGCTTAACTTGTTTCCTGCTTTGCTCCGATCGCCAGGAAAGAAGCAGGGGCACGAAACGGCTTGGGGTGAGGGGGGGGAGAGAGCTGCAGGAGGTGGGAGAGAAATCTAAAATGGCTGCCGCTGCTGGTCACTCGTGCCTCGGCGGCTAGTGCAGCGAGTCCTGGCTGGGCAGGAGAAAGTCCAAGGGAGTGGGGAGACAGTGAGATAAGATGGGTTTCATGTTCAAGCCTGGGGTTAAATATGTGCCCCAAGTCTAGGAAGTCTACGAACCGCCGCTGTCTGTGCACCCCCTAAAGGAGCCGGGGAAATGGATTCCTTTGCCGGTCATAGGGGCAGTTGGATTCGGGCAGAAGAAATGCACCAGAAAGAGCCAGCTCTGTTTGGCTGAGGCTGTGTGCAAGGAGAAGCTGTGGAGAGCAGCCCTGAGTCTCGGTTTGGGGCTGGTTGCCCCAGGCCAGCCATAGGTGCCCCTACTCTGAGGCACGAAGGCTCCTGCCGAGCCGGGCTGAGTCAGTCGGGGTGGGAGGAGAGAGTTAACCATGGCTGTTGGATCATGGCCCAGAGCTCTGTTTTTTTTCCCAGCGTCCCTCTCTCCTTTGCTCTCTCCCGCTCTGCCTCCTCCTTTCTCTCTTTCTCTTCCCCCTCCACTGGCACTGAGCACTCACTCATTCTCCCAGCAAAGCACCCCCAGCTCCCTCCCAGCTCCCCTCTGCCACTGTGCCCCCGCACCCTCTGCAATCTCCTCTCCTACCCTGCTCCAAGCCTCAGGCACGATCTACCTCAGCTTGGCACACCCTGGCAGGGTTCCCGGCCTCTCGTCCCTCTCGCCCTCGGTGCCAGCCAAACCCCTCCATTTTCTTTCTCCTTCGCTCTGTAACCTGCACTCTTTCTCGCTTTTGTCCCCCAGCTCAGGGCATCCCCCCCGCTTGAACCCCGAAGACCGCGTCCCTGGAGGCGAACCCGTCCCGAACCGGGTGAGGCGTCGCGCTAAAGACTTTGCTTTTTTATTCCCCCTGTGTATGCCAATTTTGCAACAACAAAAAAAGTTTTGTTTCGGGATAGCTGTAGGGCGGCGGGCTGAGATTGAGGGGCATCCCCATCGGGTTGGGACACTGAGAGGCTTGGCTTGGCAAGCGATGGGGGACGAGGGTGGAGCATAATGGCGGCGCTTTGTTTGAGGACGGGGGTCCCGCAGGCGGGGAAGCGAGCGGGTCATGCCTGGAGTTCCTCAGTTTATCTTTACTGTAGTGAAGTCCAGGTAGATACTGCAGCCCAAAGGGCCATGTTGACCGTTCTTCTGCCTTACCAGACAAAAAGGAGGCAATGGGTGGGCCAAAATGCGTGGACCACATTGCGCCCGGGCACAGTTTGTGCCGTGGTGGTCGCAGCAAACGTCAAGTCCTGCTTCTTCCTCTGATCTAGGAATGCCAAGGCACAAACTGCTTAAGGGTTAGCTGGGCTGATGCCCGGAGAGCACCGCCGTTGCATCCCGAGCCCTTCGATGCTCCCCCCCTGTGCGCCCCATAATTTCAGCGCGTGGCCTCGCGGATCCTTCACCCTCGGAGGGGATCTTAATCCACAACTTCAGATCCCCACAGGCAAGTACTGCAAATGCCAGCAGCCTCCTTTGGTTATTCCGGCTCACCCCCGGGGTTCTGGGCCCGCAGCCCCTCCGCGCACACCCCAAACATTCGCCCGAGATCCCCCAGGCTCAGTTTTTTAAAAAAATAAAAAATTGGCCGCAGTGCAGTTGTGTAACAGGACTGAAGGCCTTTCAGGAATTTCCCCCATCAGCCTCTGGGCTGGAAGATCGCCTCAGAGTTAGGTAAGGAGCGGGGGTGCCTGGAGTTCTGTGGTTCCCAGGGAATCTGATCCGGCCTGACTATAGGGCTCGGGAGCAAAAAGCGGTGTGGTGGCGGCAGCGATAGGGGAAGTGCAAAGCCTCAGGATCTCGTTCAGACACCTTCCGCGTTTGCTGCATTTCGCTCAGCTCCCATTTGTCTGCATCTAAAAGCCTTGTGTGTGTGTGTGTGTGTGTGTGTGTTTCGTTTTCAAACCACCACAGGGGCAAAAGAAGAAGAAGAAAGGGTTATCCGAGACAGTGTAGGATGGGAGCGTTGCCCCTCAGCAGCCCTGCTCGCGTTCAGTGGGGAGGAATAGCAAGAGGTGGTTGGGTGGGGGAAGCTGCAGTGGGTCAGGGTTGAAAAAGAGAGGGAGGGAGAGACTTGTAGCATTGATGGAAGCTGTATGCACAGTACTAAGAAGGGGGCTGGCGGGTGCCATGGGCGATAGATCGGCACAGGGAGGGTGGATTGGCACGATGCCAAGGCCTAGGCGGCCGTTGCTAGGAAACCCAGGTTCCCTTGGCAGCCAGACCGCCGTTTCACTTTCATTAAAGGGTGAGGGAGACGGAGACAGAGAAGAAATGGGGAAAGTGGCAAGGGGGGGGAGTGAGAGAGGCAGGTCAGGTGGAGCCTTTCGAAGGGGCGGTGGCAGAGTCGGGTCGAGCAGCAGCATGTGGGGGTCACAAGGACGAGGGCAGGGTGCGGAGCTGGGTTCAAATGCCCGCTGCGGATGGCAGGGTGGGGTCGCGTTGTGATGTGCTACCCCCTCCACCCCTTGGCTCTCGCGGATAGATAAGGAATCAACTTCTCCCTCCCTGAGAAGGTTTTCATGGAGAAAGGGTGTGTTCTGGGCCTTTGGTTCACAAGGAAAGTGCAAAAGTGAGTGGGGGGCAGTGGGGGGGGGAGAGCAAGAGGGCAAAAGACCCACCGCTGGTCAATTAGGGGGGTGTAGTATCAAGACAAAGGAGGCAGAGGCCTTCTGCGCTCGTGCTTTTCAAAAAAAGAATATTCCATGAAAAATTATAAACTACACAGCAAGCCTTGGTCCCCTCACCCCCTTCTGCAAACTCCCTACTCCCCCCCCCTTGCTTTGAGGAATTTTAGGCCCAAAGCCTAATCCCTTTCTCTTACACTCCCCACCCCACCCCCCAAAAACCCAGGCTGCTCTCGGCTGCCATTGTCTCTACTGCCCTCCCTGCAAAATGGCCAGCAAGGGTCATTTGGAAGCTGGGACAGAGAGGCATATGGGGAGGAGGGGAATATGGTGGCTGTGAGTGCCTGGATGCGGGTGGGTTGTCAGATCAGGAGAGCATTGGATTCCAACCTGGAATAGCTGTGGTTGGGCCCTGGCAAGGGAGGAGGGCACCACGCAGGGTGAATATTCGCTGCACTAAGGGAGACAAGTCGCTGCGTGGAGTGGCAGCCGGGGGGTGGGGTCGGGAAGGTTGGGTCAGCAGACTGGTACTCCAGAGCAGCTGGCAATCTGGAGGGTGGGCGTTGAACTGGAAGAAAGGAAAGGAAGATAGATGGCACGGGGAGGGCCTCTCCAGTTGGCACTTAAGGGTTGGCACAGGAGACGGTGGCAGGTAATGATATAGCTGGGGAGGGTTGGCGGTTGCGAAGTGGGGGTGGGAGGGCAGCAGGTTCCTGGCGTTTTGAGGCCAGGTTGGCGAGCAGAGAAGGCCTTGCAGGCGGGTGGGGGCGGAGGGCTGGCTGCCTGGCACTCCGGGGGCCAGCCTGCTGGCGGGCAAGTTGGCATAGTGTACCGCAATACAGCGTGATGTGAATTCATTAGAGGCCAGAGCGAGAGAGCGAGACAGGAAGGGAAGGGAAGTGGCGGGGGGTGGGGGGAGAGAGAGAATGGGAGACGGGCACTGACCCAAAGGCCAGACAATGGCAGCAGGTAACCATGGTGATGCGCCCGGCTGTGCCAGCCTAGCTGCCGAACTGGGAAGAGAGTTATCCAGACAACCCCTGGGGAACTGCCCGCCCACAGTGGTGTGGGGTACAGGAGAGGGGTGGGTCACCCTTTTCCATTCTTCCCCTTCTGTCTACTATTTATGAATGTGCGGCTGGTGCCAACATGACCCCCCCCCCCGCCTTTCTGCTCCCACACTCCATCTCTACCTCCTCGGCTGTTTTCTCCATCCTTCTCTCACACCTCTGTCTGATCTTTTCATCCCTCTGTCATCCTCTGTTGCTGTCTGGCTTTCCCCTGTTCTCCCCCCCCCCACGAACATCTCCCCCCGCCCCGCAACGGTGCCCTTCTTTCTTTCCAGCCAGACCCCTATCCACATAACATCCCCCTCTCCATCCCAGGACCCTCCTGTGTTGACGGTGCCGCCTGAGCGGGGGGGGGGCAGGGAGGTGGCACCGTGCCCAGATCTGAGTATTCCTCCCTGCCTGCACGTCCCTATCTTTCTTCTCCATTGTCTGCCTCGGTCTTTTTGCTTTTCGCCTTCCTCTTGTTCTCCACGCCGCCGCCACAGCTGTCCGCCGGCTTGTCCCACCTCTCTGTCGTTTTATTTCCCACCCCCCACCCACACCCTCTGTATCTTGGCACAAGATGCCCATCTAATAGATATTCCGAGGCTCGCTCTCCTCTGCCACTGCAGCCCCCCTCCCATTCCAGCACAGCACCTCAGGGTGAGTCCCGGTGCGTGGTCTGCAGGTCCCTCACCCCACCCTTGTTCCCCATTTTAAAAACACACAGAGAGAGATTAAATGTTTAGGTTGATGGGGAGATGGCGACGGTTTGGGGGGGGCAGCATGCCTGGGATTTATCTCCTCCTTTACAGACCCATCTTCTCCTTGCACTCCCTTCGTCCTTTCATTCCTGCCGTCATCTCTTGTAGCCAGAGAGGCTCACGACCAGGCCTAGCCCTGTCGTTAGGCAGAGTGGGGCGGCTGCCTCAGGCGGCAGATGCGGGCGGGTGGTATCAGTGGTGAGATATTGGAGGGCAGAGTTGCGTGCCTCATGCGGCCTGCTCTATGCCTCCTAAGCTAGCCTGTTGCCCTCAGGTGTTGTGGAGGACGCTGTCCCGTTGCCGTTGTTGAAGTAGGAGTCAACTGCCATCCAGTCGGCTTTTGTACCCGGAAAGGAGAGAGGCCGCCATCTTGTCCTTTGTCTCAGGCAGCGCAGTGCCTTGGGCTGGCCCTGTTTGTGATACGAGGAAGATGCCTCTACGTATTAGGGCTCCATACACGCTATACATTTAAAGCATCCCCGCAAAGAATCCTGGGAACTGTAGTTTACCCCTCCCAGAGTTATAATTCCCAGCACCCTTAACAAACAACAAGTTGCCAGGATTTGGGGGGGGGGGGCTGACCTGAACAGAAGGAGCCTTGTCTTCTATGGGAGAGCAGGGATGGTGTTGAACTTGTGGGGTGAGGGTTTCACCTCAGAAGATGGGGCTAGTTTAGTGGGTACCTAGTTTAATACAGCTAATATATCTGGTTTTCACGACGCTGCAAAGATCCATTTCATTCTGAACCACGGAAGGAAACCACCTTTCCAGTTTCTAATGCAGGAGAAGCGATGGGAGAATTAAAAACTCCATTTGGATTTCTCAGGAAGGGGCTGTAACGCTCCTGTCGGTCTTCAATCCTGGTGTAGCTTTTTCAGCATAATTAGAATAATTAGAAAAATGCAGGCGATTACCTCAGAGTGCAGCCCATAGATAGGGATTATGAAGGCCACCCTCTTCCCTCCAAAATTATAATTAACTTGATCAATATTCCAGTGTAGGGCTTGGAGAGATCCCTGTCTGAAATCATGGAGAGCTGCTGCCAGCCAGTGCACGCAGTACTGAGCTGGATGGACCAATGGTCTGTCTCGGTATAAGGCCGCTTCGCATATTTCTAAATTTCCTGTGGCTTCTCTTGAAATTCCTTAAGATGTTTCGCCCGAGGAAGAACATCTAAAATACCCGTGAATTTTGATTTAGGTGACGCCTGGCAACAGCCTAAGGATGCGTAGAACCGTCCAGATAATTATTTGTCAGTTTGAGCAAAATTCGTTTGGCTTCCCTCCCCACCCCCTGAGGACGAATTTTAAAACGAACTTCTCAGGCGAAGTTTCGGCAGAAGCAACAGGAACCTGCAAAATGGAGCCTTTGTAAGGCACCAGGAACTGATGAGCACATTTCTTGGACTTGTACCTCAGAGAGGATTATAGCATCAATGCCTACTTCTTGAGCATCTGTCAAGACAGAGATACTCCGAAACAATAGATAGACCAGTTATTCAAATATACCTGCTTGCCTCTTGAGTCTATAGGACTTAGCATTTATATAATTAAATAGACCTATCTCCTTTTTCCTTTAGTCTGGTTGGAGGAGGGTGCCTCTGAACATGGACAGAGTATCTCTCTCTCTCTCTCTCTCTCTCTCTCTCTCTCACACACACACACACACACACACACACACACACTGAGTAGTCACTGGGGTGTTGCATGTTGGATTTTGGCTGTAGGAAATAGGCTTATCACTCACTGATCCTAACCTACAGTAGCTTGCATTGCAAGGTTGTTGTAAGAGCAAATTGTAACAACCCCGTGTTACTTACCCCTGAGCTCACTGGAAGAAGCGTGTTATGCAAATGAACAAAAGACATAAAAATAATTAAGGGGAACAGAAGGTTTTAGTTTCTAGAGAAGTTTGCATCTTTCTACAAAAGAATAAGCCCTGTGAAATTGGGGGGTCAGGTATTCACCACCACCACCTGGGAACTCAAAAGTGATTAAACTACAAATGCGCACCCCCAAAGTCTCAGAATCCACTAAACTCAGCTTTGCTTTCTTCGGTTTGTACAGTCTCCTTAAACAAAGAGAAAAACTTTTCCCTCTTTTTTTCTAGACTAAGAACCAGAGAACCCATTTCTGAGCCCCACTGAAGAGAAATGGGGGAAGACAACCCCTAGAGGTAAGACTGTTAAATGAACATTATTTCCCCTCATCGGTAAACATCATTTCACAAGCAATTTGCACATTTAAAAGGACAACAAAAAGAAGCGTTCTGCTGTTCTCTCACCTCAACTTTGCTGCTGGTGTTCCCATTTTGCAGATTGGGAGCTATAACTTGGGACAGCGATGACTTCCCTGAGATGGCCCAATGAGTTCATTGCTGCCCAGATATATTATGAACTTAGATTGTTCAGATCCTGCGCATTGTTAGTAGTTTGCCCTGGCTTTGCTCTCGGCCACCAGACAGTTGCCTCTACACATCTTCCTTATCTTGACTCTGCTGGAAGGCCCCAAACTTTAGCATCTTTATCAGGGCTGCTTCAGTAATTGCAAGGAAGCATTGAGAGCGAAGCACTTCCTCTCCCCACCAGTGGTGTCAAGAGGGGAATGATGTGCATGTCCCCTGTGCCAGGGGGTGAGGAACCATTTTTCAGCCAGAAGGCCAAATTTCCTCCTGGACAGCCTTCCAAGGGCCACATTGGGCAGGGTCAGAGGCAAAAACAAGCAGAGAAACATAGGCAAATTTTACCTTTCTGCTGCAGGCTAGTTCCTTACACAAACTCGCACACCCCATCCAGACCAGAAGGAGGCCTTGTCAGTCAGACAGAAGTGTTCAGGGTGTGAAGAAGGCTCGGTGTTGGGGTATGGCCTGTTGAGAGGGTGAGACGCCAGGGGAGATCTCCGACAGTCAGGCAGATGTTGAGTGCCTGGGCTTCAGGTTCCCCATCTCTGCCCTTACAGGGACATGAGTGTTCTCCCCTCTGCTTTGGGCAGACGTACTTTGTCCTGCGTGAGAAATAAACGCCACCTCCTTTATTTATGAGGAGAGGAGGCATATGTGACTTGTGCTTCCTGTCTCTTAACCACCCGTTCGAAGAATCTAAAGTAGCTGGTGATCGTACCCGTGCCCCTCTCAGCTCCCCAAGCGTGGCGACCCCTAGTGAGAGGCTATCATTGCACCCTACCCTTCCTGCCTAACCCTCACATTCCTTCCCCACCTTTCAAAGGGCGGGGTGGGTGTAAGGTCTAGTGCTGCTAGGACACAGGAAGGAGGGATGCTTAACACGAAAGGATTGCCCGCCCGCCCCTCCCCAGGGTTCTTCTCTCTTGCCTCTGATTGGGAGAAACGCCCATTCATTTCAGCAAACCATGCACAGGAGAATTTCCTAGAGGACATTCTGATCAGGAGGAGGGATTTGCCGTTTGAATGTTCAGCCTCAGGCACCCAAATAACTTAGACCGGCTCTTCCTGCCGTGAGCCACCCACTTCAACACCTCTGTGACATGACTGGCACCATCACTGTGAAGAGTCTTTGTACAGCAAAGCGTGGCGATGAGCATAATCAGCCTTTCCTTCTGCTCTTCCGGGCCCTCCCTGCAAATCTGGGTTGAGTTACTTTCATATTTTGAGTTGATTCACGGTTTCCTCTTACACTCTGCAGTGAGTCAGCGCTTTTATTTTGAAAAATCGTTGTTTTGTTCTGAAAAGAACCGGGCGAGGCTTCTATTCACAATTCCGCTGCGGAAAAAAACGTATGTTTGGAGCAGCTGGAAGCAGCTTGGGCTGGGGAGAGGGGACCAGAATCCATAAAGTGGCTAAGAGGCTAGGGTACACCCCCCCCCCCATGCGCTAAGCATCTGTCTGTGCAGAGAGCGGTCGATTCGAAGTGTTTGATGCCCTCACCCAAGCTGCAAGGGAGCGTCCGGTTTACATTTAAAGCACATGGCTTTCCCCAAAGAATCCTGGGAACTGTAGTTTGTCAAGGGTGCTGGGATTTGTAAGTCTGCGGGAAGGAATACTACGCTTCCCATGGTTGTTTGGGGGAAGCCATGTGCTTTAAATCTATGGTGGGGATGTGACCTCAAAGCACATTTAAAGCACAGGATTCTTTTGGTGGGCGGGTGCTTTAAACTTACGGTGTGTACACACCCTCACTCCCTAGTGACCCTTCCCCCTTCGTTCTGCGATATTCAGTAGGGCTGCACAGGAGTGCAGAAGGAGGACAATTTCCATTTGGAAGCCCTGTGACGGCTCCCAAGATGGTGACCGTAACAACATTAGCTTTTACTGCTGCTGCATCACAACTGTTGAGTCATTGTGATGTCCACCAAGACCCCTAGATCCTATTCACATGTATTGATTGCTGGTAAGCCAGATGACACCCCCCCACACACACCCCATCTTATATGTGTGCATCTGGTTCTTCCTGCCTAAGTGCAGAACCTTACATTTGTCCCGATTGAAATTCATTTTCTTAGCTTGGGCCCAGTTCTCCAATCTGTTAAGGTCGTTTTGAATTCTGATTCTGTCTTCTGCGGCTACCCCTCCCAGTTTGGCGTCATCGGCAGATTTGATGAGCAATCCCTTCATCCAAGTCATTTACAAAGCTGTTGAACAATGGGCTCAGGACAGGACCCTGCGGCACCCCACCTGTCACTTTCCCTCAGAAGGATAAGGAACCATTAGAGAGCGCTCTTTGGGTTGGGTCAGTCAACCATCTTGCAAATCTACCTAGCAGTTCCAGCCCACATTTTACCAGCTTCTCCACCGCAATACCACGGGGGACTTTGTCAAAAGAACTCAAGATACACTATGGTTCAGGTTACAGGTAGGTAGCCGTGTTGGTCTGTCATAGTCAAAACAAAATAAAAAAATAAAAAAATTCCTTCCAGTAGCACCTTAGAGACCAACTAAGTTTGTTCTTGGTATGAGCTTTCCTGTGCATGCACACTTCTTCAGATCAGATTCTTCAGATATGGTTCAGGGTACGTTTCTGTAACCTGACTTCCTGGTGCAAGTGAGCCACTGCGAGAAAGGCTCAAGCGGTGCTTTTAAAACTCCCAGTGCCAGTTTCTCCCTACCAGCGTGCAGTGTGAGCCCACTGGATTGTCCAGGCCAGGTTTCAACAGAATGGATAACTCGTACAGGGATGAACTATGTTCAAATCCCCTTGCCCAGCCATGGATGTGCTGGGCACTTTGGGCTGGCCACGGTTTATTGAGCTCCGCTTCCTGGCTCTAGAATTGCATCCTACCTTAGCACTCAAATGATCAAGGCGTGCTGTATGTGCTACAGGCTGTGCGCGGCTCAAGCTGTCACTCCAGCTCAGATTCATGGCTCTTCTGCCAGCAACAGGTAATCTGGTTTGGGGAGGGGCAGGTAAACCCAACCAGCAGAGTCCTAGGTCCTTAAAAGATTCAGGATCCCAGGACCAGGACACGTATTTATCTTATTATATATATATATATGTGATTTGGGAAAGAGCCTGCTGGATCAGGCCAAAGGCCCGTCTAATCCAGCATCCTGTCCTCAACTAGATATTCACAGGCAAGCATGCAAGATGGAACTGAGCGCAACAGCACTCTCCCCTCCTATAGTTTCCAGAAACCGCTAATCAGGAATATACCACCTCTGGCCAAGGAGGTAGGGAAATCCATTCTGTAAGCAAAGTGTGTGTGGGAGGGGGGTTTAATGTTTAAAAGGGGGTAGTGGGAAGGAACAAAAGCCTCAGACCCCCTTGGCCCACCCCCTAACAACACCCTTGTTGCCCAGCTTGGGCCCACTTAACACTGATGATTAAAATAAGTAAATAAAATTCCAGGAACTGCATTCCTTCTTCCTCCCCCCCTCCAAAAAAACCCCCCAACAAACCCAAGGTGATTGAAATGAAGTTTGTACAGATCAGAGTAATGCAGGGGTCAGCAACCTTTTTCAGCCGTGGGCCGGTCCACCATCCCTCAGACCTTGTGGGGGGCCGGACTATATTTTTTGGGGGGGAAATGAACAAATTCCTATGCCCCACAAATAACCCAGAGATGCATTTTAAATAAAAGGACACATTCTACTCATTTAAAAACGCGCTGATTCCCGGACCGTCTGCGGGCTGTATTGAGAAGGCGATTGGGCTCATCCGGCCCACGGGCCTTAGGTTGCCTACCCCTGGCTTAAGGTTTCTAATGCCATAAGGTAGGCATTTTTTAGCTCAGATTCCTAGTGTGGGTGTGGAAAACGATGTTTCGTTGGGGTTACACACATAAATATTAAGCCTAAACACTGCTCAACAACTACCTCTAGCATTACATTAGATTTATTTATTTATTTTTATTTTATTTTATTTTTTTAAGCACAGTAAGGTGTCTTGAGATGAAACATGTTAACGTTATCATCTGGTTAAATTTACAATACCATGGCAGAATGCTGGTGGCGATAGAGCTCCCCCTTGTGCATTTTCTCTGAAGTTCCTCTCTTTTAACCCACTGCCGCCATCCTCTTGCATTTTGTCCTGTGACAGCCATCCTTTCTCTTTGTTGCCAGCTTCCGCAGGACGGTCCATAGAACAGGCTCACCAGCCAGAAATAAGCTAGCAGAAGCAAGGGGTGGGGGTGGGACCATATTTGTTCAAAAGACAGTGTGGGCCGTTTGAAGAAGAATAAGGGGGGGGGGGAGAGAGAGACTCTCGTGCCCCTGGGAGAACTAAGAGCATAACCCAAGTCAGTTGTGCTTTCTCTTTGGCGGTCACTCATAGCTGAGGGTCTTCCATGAACACGGTCTTAACGGTGTGTCTGTAAGTGACTGTGCAAGCCAATTCTGGATCCACACGTCCTTCCACAGTGGGCACATAGGTCTCCAGGCGGGAGATGATCACGGTGAGGATTTGCCAAACGTGCCTTCCTCTTAGCTCATTTCTCCCTTTCATCCTGAATTTTTGCTTCTTCAAAGTCCACAACGCCTTTAGTAGAGGCTATTCTCCAGTTCGAGTGCTTGCAGGCCAATGTTTCTGAATTACATTTTTTTAGATTTGCCTTGAGAGCGTCTTTAAACCTCTCTTGTTGCCCACCAGCATTTTGCTTTCCATTCTTAAGTTGGGAGTACAGTCAAACTTCGGATCCTGAATGGCTCCGTTTTGGAACGTTTTGGCTCCCAAACGCCGAAAACTCCGAAGTAAATGCTCCGGTTTTCGAACGTTTTTCAGAAGCCAAACGTCCGACGCGGCTTCCGATTGAATGCAGGAAGCTCCTGCAGCCAATCGGAAGCCGCACCTTGGTTTTTGAATGGTTTCAGGAGTCAAACGGACTCCCAGAACGGATTAAGTTTGAGAACCAAGGTAGTTGCTTTGGATGATGATAATCAGGCATCCGAACAACAAGTCCATAGTTGTGCATCCACCACTATGAGAGCCAGTTCCAAGACTGCATGGTGGTGAATTCACAGCTGGCCTGGGATATGCTCTTAGTTCTCCCATGAGGATGGCAGGTTCTTAGCAAAGTGTTGCCTGGTGGCCTGCCCTTTCAAACACTCTTAATGCTGGTGAGCCCTGGTGGCCTTATCTGGCAGTGGCAGACAATAGCCATTGTACAGGTGCTCTGATCAGCACCTTGGCAGTGGGACTTTTCCAGTGGATCATCTTATTACAATAGCCAGCCGTCCTTTCACGGAACTCATGGCAGCAGACACGAGGTTCCCAGTGGGGTCCTCCTGCCAAGTACAGACCAGACCCACACCTGCTTACGGTTGCTTCAGTACTGTTGCTGTGTTCCATGCCTTCAGATAGGCTTACAAGAAACTAATTTAATTTTTTTAAAAAAAAAAACCTAAGTTTTTTTAAAGGTTTCAACCTAATACACCATCAAATTCAAACTAAACTAAAGAGAATAATTAAAAAAACAAACTGGAAAAAACTGAAGGAAAAAAGAAAAAAACATTAATACTAATCCTCATATGATCCTCATAAAACGCAAAATTATAAATATATCTATGTAGTGCTCAGTCACCGTTTTATCTTAATCTTCACACATACAGAGAGTTGAATCCTCCCACCTGAGAGCTCCCCCTTGCTTAGTCTCTCCCCCCCCCGAGAAATGCCACTCTGACCTGTCTCTCATTCAGCCCCCCGTACATGTCTTCATTTATCACAAATATAAATTTTTAGATGTTAAGACGTACATCTAGTGAATGCTACTAAGAGAGCCACCAAAAATCAAAGATCACACAAGAAACCCAATCCAAGAGAAAAGAAAAAGAGAGAAAGTAGAGAAAGGTTAAAAAGAAGAAATACTACCATTTCCCTATTTGCCAATTGTGAATAGAACTGTTATTCATAGTATTTAACACATATACAGTGGTACCTCGGGTTACATACGCTTCAGGTTACAGACTCTGCTAACCCAGAAATAATTACCTCGGGTGAAGAACTTTGCTTCAGGATGAGAACAGAAATCGGGCAGACGGCGCGGCGGCAGCGGGAGGCCCCATTAGCTAAAGTGGTGCTTCAGGTTAAGAACGTTTTCAGGTTAAGAACGGACCTCCGGAACAAATTAAGTATGTAACCAGAGGTACCACTGTACTCCAGGGCAATTCTAGCTATAAATAACATCTAGTTATTGTGTTGAAGAAACTCACTTTATTCTTCCTTCTCTCCTCTTCCCCTCTCTCCCACAAATCCCACTGTTTTTCTTTTTCTTCCATAGCCTTGCAGGTTTTTCTGCCCTGCGCTGCAGGCCTCTTCAGCTCCTCCAGGCAATAGTCCACCCAGCTCCTGCCGTGGTTTTGCCGGTTGCCATAAACCCGTAGATCCGAACTTGCGGTACAACTGCCTCACACAAGCTCGAGTCTGTGGGTATGTGTCGACCTTGGCCAGGACTTCCAGACATGCTGTTGCACCCGGACCTTCTCTCTAGTGTTGGGGCTTAGATACAGATCCCTCTGAAAGTTGGCAATACCTGATGTCCCTGCAGCTAAAGCAAGCAGTGTGACAACTTCCAGCTCCCGGTTCTCTGGAATCATTCAGCTGAAAGGGCAGGGGAGAGCACAGAACGTGGGGATTTAGCTTCCCAAGAACCTCAGCTTTTGTTCATTTTATTTTATTTTAAAACAGCAAGCTCCTAGTCCATATGCCTCTAAAAAAAACATGCTTGGAAGTCGAAACAAAATTTTAAAAAATTCCTTCCAGTAGCACCTTAGAGGCCAACTAAGTTTGTTATTGGTATGAGCTTTTGTGTGCATGCACACTTCTTCAGATACACAAGTGTGTGGCAATGCCTGCTAAAATTTCAGAAGCCAGAGAGGTTGCTGCGTAAGATTTTAGTGAATGGGGGCGGACAGGCCTCCAAGTGCCCTACATAGCTCCACGCTGCTCCCTATGCTAAGCAAATCCAGATTCAGTGGTGCAAAATTTAATAACAATTATGATGATACTTTATAAATAGAATAAATTATGCAGAGGAGAAACGGTGAACGTTTGCCCTACCGGCTAGTTTAAACAGGTTGCAGCATTTGGACTGCCTGGGAGGATCTTTTCCTTTTCAGCAAGCCATTGGCACAGCCCTGCCAGCCAGCCCCATGACCAGCCCCAGCAGTTGGCAGGACTGGCACTTGCCAAGCCCCAGAAGCTGCTGCAGACCCCCTCGCCAATCCTCCCTGCTAGGGAATTTGCGGTCTCCCAGGCATGCAAGTTGCTAGATCTTTGTTCCCATTTATTGGCGCAGATTTTGTAAATGCTGCCTAGAAGCAACAGCCTTTGCCCCGGAAGCCTCTTCCCCGAATCTGCTTTGAGGCTGCCTGTGATGATGCTGGGATGAGGGAAAGCCTGATTTTGGACCAGAAGGATCCCTAAGGGCCTCTTATCCAAAAGCCCATGAAAACCTGAAGCCAGATCTTCTCTCTCTTGCATATAGCTGGGTGGAAGCCAAACGTATCTGAGAAGAAAACCCAGGGCGAAATTGACCTCTTTCTCCTGGGTGGTAGAGCTGTGTGAAAACCTCTGTCTCCTGCAGCTGGACTTCCTCCTAGCCAACGAATGACTGGTGTCTTCAATCTGCGGTGCAGCTTGTCTCCTCCTGCTGGGGGGTCCCGCTCCATTTCCAGACGAAACCTGGTTGGGAAGCCTTCTCTCCTCTTCCTCCAACTCTGCTGCGTGGCCTCGCGTTGAGGTAGTAGGTTGTATGGTTTAGAATAACACCATCAGGAGATAACTGTACAGCCTCCTAGCTTTCCCTGGGGCAACGCCACCATCCGAGTTGGTCCACTGGGCAGCGGGGCGCCAGCCGCCATAAGGGTGAGTAGCAAGCAAGGTGACTCCCTGTTGCTGGAAGCGATTTGGCTTAACCTGAGAAACTCCCTGCTGTAGTTTCCGCGTGGGGTGGTACAGCGGAAGGCGAGCCACGCGCCGGAAGTTGTAGACTGGCTTCACGAGACCTGGAAATGGTTTTGTGGGAGGCTCCTCTTTGTGTGGCGCAACAGACACACACACGTTTATTTTATCTACGCACCTACAACACACTGAGAGCCAGTGTGGTGTAGTGGTTAAGAGTGGTAGTCTCGTAATCTGGTGAATCGGGTTCACGTCTCCGCTCTTCCCCATGCAGCTGCTGGGTGACCTTGGGCTAGTCACACTTCTCTGAAGTCTCTCAGCCCCACTCACCTCACAGAGTGTTTGTTGTGGGGGAGGAAGGGAAAGGAGAATGTGAGCCGCTTTGAGACTCCTTCGGGTAGTGATAAAGCGGGATATCAAATCCAAACTCTTCTTCTTCTTTGGGTGTGAGAGTGTGTTGCGTTCATACGTATGTAGTTTGGGGTTTTTTTCCAATTGTGTTAAAACATGTGTATTGTACAGGAGGCTTAAAGACAAAGATTCCGCGGGTGCTGACCTGCAAGGGATGCCAGGCTTCTGGGGGTAAAAGGGTTGAAGAAATGGAGCTGACCTTGGAGAGGAAGTGGGGAAAGGTGGGGAAAGATGGATGTCTGGAGCAGCTGTAAGAAATGATGCTGAGCCTAGGAGAAAGACAGGGGAAGGCATGCAAGTGCTGGAGATATACTTGTTGCATTTTTATCTTGCCCTTCGCCCAAGGTTGACATGCAAGGCCTTTCCAGATGGGAAAGGATGGCGCCGTCTCTTTATGCCAGGTGCTCAAATGCCATGCGCTGCCCAAGCAACATGGGAGCAACAGGTGGCTTTGTGAGTCGCTTTAGGGGAAATCAGAGGGCACTGAAGAAGCCCGGGATCACATACGAGGAGGCAAGTTCATGCCTGGCCTTAAGGGCATGTGAAGATGTCAGCTGCGCACCTGCCCCTTGCGCTAAGTTGTGGTGAGGCACGTCACCGTGTGATATGCAGGGTCTCTCCACGACCTTTCCGCTGCTCCTTGTGTTCACCTCTTGTGTTCACTCAACTGGGCAGAGAAGGATTCGTGTTACATTCCCTTGGCAGTGGATGAGCAAAGTAGAAGAGATTCTGCATGCAGGACTTCGGTGTGTGTGTGTGTGAAGGGGGTACTTATTCCAGATAAATTATTCTGGAATCTTGTTTTATTTTTAAAGCATGATCCTAGGGGAGTGACCTTTTGGTTCTGCGCACATGGAGGGCAATACGCATTTACAAAACTGCAGGAATACGCAGGTCGGGTTGTGTTTTGTAACCTTTGGGAAATAGTGTGTGGTCTGAAGCAGCTCTTTGTTTTACTGCGTGAATTGTCCTTGTTTGTGCTGTGAGCGACTGTCTGGCGTGGTGTGGAAGCTATATTGTGAGATGTAGCCTTTGTTAGCAACACAAAGCCCTTGCAAAAGCAATGCGTGGAGTTAGGAAGTACCAATTTATTTATTTTTTAAGGGGTGTACCTGTGGGCGCAGGGCATGCACTTTTTTGGGCGGGGGCAGCTGCCTGGGAGGGCTGCTTCATTCGCGGACGGGTCATTTGCCTTGCTCCTCACGTGCCGTTGTCTAGGTATGTACACGCATGTGGTGCATCTGTGCTTCATGCATACACTTAATGTGGAGAGCGTGTGCATTTCAAATGTGAACATGGGGAGGGGCGCATCTCTCTGGGGTAGACCAAAGGTCCCTTGGCTCCAGCGTTCGGTGCTCAGCAACAGTCAGGCATGATAGTGCGGGCCATGCCCATTTGCCCCATGTACTTTAAGATACACTGCCTCTGAAAATGGAGGCTCCATTCAGCTGGCACGGACGGTTCCGGCTTGTGCCTTGCGGCACTTTTTTTTCCTTCCCATTTTCATGCGTGGCTGGCATGCTCTTGACCTGTGGCGGGCAGCATGGCATGTCTGGCTCTCGGTGCATGTGGTGTGGCTTGCATCTTTTGCCTTGCATTTGCTAGCCGCGTTGTCCCACACTTGCCGTGCTGCATGCTCTCGGCCGATGGGAGCAGAGTGTGGCGTGGGTCTGTTTGGGCTCAGCCCCACCTGCCTAGCTCACCTGCCGCTTATTGTCTCGGTTTGCTGCCATTTGAATTTTTCCCAGCCAGCTCCCTCCCTCCCTCTCCGCCGCTCCCTCTTCTCCCCTCCTTCCCTCTCTCACTCTCTCTCTCTCTCCCCGCCCTCCCTGCCGTCTGGATCCAGGCAAGTCTGATAAAGTTCCATTCCAGACAACAGCCGCATTGCGTTGCTACAGCATAGACAGCGGCCCAGGGAGAGAGAGAGAGAGAGAGAGAGAGAGAGAGAGACATACAGCCAGAGCTAAGCGATGATGGGGAGAAAGAGAGAGGAGAGCATCCGTCAATAGGCACAGCCACCCGCGAACCAGAGCCAAAGCCAAGGACGGAGGATGGCAAGCGAGGAGGGCAGAAGGAGAAGAGGACCAGAACAGGTTAACCTTCCCTGCATGGGGAGTTCACCAGCCCTGACCTGCTGGGTGGGTGGGTGGGAGGGAATTGGCAGGGGAATAAGGAGGACCAGGATGGAGACTGGAGGAAAGGGGCTGGGTGGGTGAGTGCAAGAAACAGAATAAGGGGAGGGGAAGGGGCTGACACAGAGCAACAAGGAGGAGAGATAGGTGCTGGAGAGGGTGGGGGGGTGGACAGGTGGCATGTCAGGGGCAAGAGGGAGAAAGGGAGATGGATCAGCCTTTGCGCACAAAGCTTGGGTGGTGCAGGGGATTGGCAGGTAGGTTAATGACCTTAAGTTTGATGGCGAGGAAGGGGGAATGTGTGGGGTTTTTGTGTGGGAGGAGGCTACTAACCTTCCTTAGAAAGATGAGAAGCCCGATAGCTGTGGAATGCTAAATTTCCATCCTGCCTGCCCCCTCCAGGGGCAAGTGGAAGCAAAGATGAGAACAGAGAAAAGCGCTCTTTCTCTGGGGTTCAACAGTTGCCACCTGGGGCATCTCTCTCTCTCTCTCTCTCTCTCTCTCTCTCTCTCTCTCTCTCTCTCTCATATGTCATGTGTGTCTCTCTCTCTCCAAGGAAGGCGAAATGCATGCGCAGTGTCCCCATCCCTCCCACCCAGCCAAACCACCGGGAGGGGGGGGGGTTCTTAGAGAGGTCCCAGCTGCTACCACCCCTGTGGGCACTTCCTGACATAACGCACCCATGGACCCGTTACCTCATTGAGGGATCCAGTGAGTGACCCCCCCCCCAAAAAAAACCCTTGCCTGCCCCCACTCCAAAATACAAGATGGACACGCTGTATGCGCATTGGAACGATTCATGTGCGTGCACACACGCCTCGGGGGCCACACCCACCCAAGGGATTCCCAGCCTCAGACATGCACAAACCTCTTTCGAAAACACTATTGGGTTCTTTTCTTCTCTCAGGGGGAAAAATGTGCGCTCTCTCTCTCTCTCACACACACACACACAGAGGAAGAGTCCTCCAGGACTGGCCAAGGAGGAAAAAATCTGCCTGTGAGGGAGCTGGGGGGGACAGGACAGAAAGACTGAGAAAGCGGTTCTTAAGGTTATTTGTCACAGATTTGCCTTCCATTGTGTGCATGGATAACTACTGTGTGTGTGTGTGGTAGGGTGAACCGGATTTGGCAAGTTGAAAGCAATGGGAATTACGTGGCATAAGTTCCTTATAACAGGGAGAGAGGGGTGTGTGTGCCATGCCACATGCATGTGCCATGAATCAATCCATTGTGTGCCATGGAGGCAGCGTGCTTGAAAGAGGGGCAGTTTGGCAGAGGTCTGTGAGTGCACGGAGAGAGAGTATTGTCTGCGAAGGGGATGGCGTGGTTTGCGGGCAGTGGTATCGATGTCAAGGTGAATGCATAAAAGAGATCTCTGTGCGGGGAAACGTGTGAGCCTGTGTGAGCCCGGGGTGTGAGTGCGAAGGAGCGGGCAGGCGTGTATGCTGTGCGTGCCATGGCTGCGAATGTTCAAATCCTTGGTATTCCTCTGGACAGAACATGCTCGTGTAACACAGACCCCAAGCAAAAGTATCTGTTGGGGAGTTGGCCCCTGTCTCTGCCTGGAGCGTCTGCATCATAGCATGTTTGGAAGACGGCTTGTATCCGGCACAGTCTTGGGCTGAAGGAAGTTTGGTGTGTGTGTGCCTGTGTGTGTGTATCCCCGTGTTGTGCATACATCATGAATTGGCCGTAGAGAGATTTGTGTACATGGCTGCTGGCTTTGAGGGGCCGGTGGAGTTACCTGCAGATGGTTGGGGTTGTCCATTAGATGTACTTTTTGGAAAACGCAAATGTGCCGGGGCAGGTGTCTCTCCTATTATATCACAGAGCCGTTCGTGATGTGGCTTTTGGCTCACCTCGCCCTGATGCCTGCGCCCAGCGACAGCAACGAGAAACACACCCTGACCCAGGTGAGTTGGTGGGAGGGGAGAAACACCCTTTTGTGTTCGAGGACAGCACCTCCAGATCTCCCTCAGACTTGGCTGGTTATGCTTTTCCATGCAGCCCTGATCAGTGTTCCTCGCCTAACCCAGCGAGTCTCCGTGGCACTGATCCCCGTGGACTTCTCAAAGGCCACTGAGGACTGTTTCACGCGATGGCTGCAGTCAGGTGCCCACCCCTTCTTTCGATTTGTGGGTCAGCCGACATGCTCGCCCCGAGCAGACGCTGCCACTTTCTCACGTCGCCTCAGATCAACACCCGTTGGCAGCAGACGAGGCAGACAGCTTGCCACAATCAGGGGCCTGCCATGGGCTGAAGAACCACAGTTGTGGAGACTCAGCCCTGAGCGAGCTGCTGGTTTTCCGTGAGGAGAGCAGCCCGTGCCTTGGTGGGCTGGGGGGCGGTCCTCTCACACAAGGGCTGAGTTCAACAGGGCCCCAGAACCTCTCTTGAACTCTCTGGGCCAGCACATTTCCCTGACTTGAAGCCTACCCAGAGATTGAGCCGGCCGGAGGAGTCAGCCCCCTGACTGCATTGAAATCCACTTCACCATTCGCAGCAGCAGGGGGACAGGCGCAGTTCTGTGTCCTCTGGCATGTGCTGGAACATTCCAGAAATGTAGGCCCATCCCTTATCCGGAGCGTAAGGGAGTCTTTCTGGAATCTTAGCAGGAACTAAGGCCCAAAATGCAGAAATGCCAAGAGCACAGCGGGTACAGGCTGAAGCTGTCCCACCTATAATATGCTACCCAATATTGAGGTTGAAACATCCCGGTAGCATCTCCTTGCTGACCCACTTTCTGCAAACTTCTCAACTGGCGCTTATCGAAATGGAGATCAGGCCCAGGCTTTGCTCCAAATTGAAAGCATCCTTTAGAAAACTTTCTAAGAATGACGCCCTTCAGAACCTCCAAATTTCCCACAATAGTTCTTTTATTAAATGTGTCTTGCCTAGCCTGGTTTTGTTTTCATATTTGTTCAATGCTTAAAAAAAAGAAAAAAAAGAAACAGCTTATATCCTCCCAAACAGCCTTCCCTATTTTTAAAAACCCCTTTTTAAGATTCCACTTCTTATTTAGCAACTGGCTTTGATGCTCTTTCGCCATGACCTTCTTGAGTTCACATAACCTGTTCTCAGGGTGGTTTCCCACCACCACCACATTCTCTGCCCTTTTGTGATTGTATTTTCTTCGGGGCACAGCCTTGTGGTTGCACGGTGAGGCTCAAGTCAACTACAAATTTTCGTAGTAAAACTCCCACCTTTTGGTTTTTTTGTTGTTGTTGTTTTGCATTTTCCTGGGTCCATTTTCAGCAACTCTTGGCTGTAACACATTACAAGTGGGATGGGAAACCTGTGCCCTGAAAATTGTTAGCTGCTGTAGAGCATCAGTCTTCAGCTGGTGCTTTGGGTCATGTCCTAATCCAAGGTGGGTTGCAACAGGAGCACTTCCCATCATGCAGGTGTATGGTAAAAGATTAAGAAATGGGTCCTCAAATGCATGTTTGAGTTACAAGTGCGTCCTGGGTTTGAAAAGGTGGGATGCTACTGCTGCAGAATATTAGGAGAGGTGGGTGGCAGGAGGGAGGGAGGAGAGGCAGTGGGGCATGTAGGGTTCCCCATACCTTTGCTGCATTTTGATCCTGATTGCTTGCATACCATTGGGGCTGGTAATAGCGCTGCAAAGTGACAGTGGGCTGGAGCCAACGCTCATTCTTCTCAGAGCAGACCCACCGAAATTAATGGGCACGACTGACTTAGGTCCATTAATTTCAGTGTTGTCTAAGTAGAAATCAGATGGACCCAGAAGGGTTGGCAGTTAAATAGATCTAGTTGTGGTGGGAGCTGGCAGAATAAAAAGGTTGGCTTCCACTGGACCGAGGGCTAAGTGGGAGGCTTAAGGAGGTTCCGGGCTTCAAACTTCCCAGGATATTGTATTCTTTGGCCTAGAAACTTTTCTTTCAGCTCTCAGATATTTGGGGACTGACTACCAATACTAAGTGGTCCCGCATGTGTCTGGGAGGGCACTCTGTGCGTGTTCAGGATAATTTCTTGTTCATCTCACTTTCCATGTCCTAATATTTGGCGTTGAGAATAATGATCCAGCCCTGGCAAAATTGGAATTGGACGATGATGATTTACGCAGCCACCGAGAGCTCCCTGGATGGCTTACAGCAATAATTTAAAAATGCAATATACAATAATAATTACAAACCAACAATTAGTAATAATATAAACCTTACTTGCACAAAGCAGCCTGGATTTAAAACCATTCAAAAGCCTGAGTGAATAAAAAGGTATTTATCTGGCACTGAAAAAACCACTAAGAAGATGCGAGGTGAGCCAAGTGGCTCCAAAGGAGAGAGCCTTTTTGATGGTGGCACCATAGCCTGCCTTCAGTGGCGGTCAAATGCCTTCCTTATGGTATTTCTGGTGCCTTTTTATTCACCCAGATGTTTTAACTGTGTTTTAAACCCGACCCGCAAACTGCCAGATAATTAGATAAAGAGTTATGTCAGAAAAGCAACAGGGCGTTTTGTTTTGTATTTTAATTTTCAGGGGAAGCTGAAAAAGAGAATCACGTTGAAAGCATTGACCCAGTTCTGCTGAACTTAAACGGTGTCATTAAGGCTTCCTTGCATTGCTAAAGCAGCTGCCATCCTTCCGCTTTGCTGCCTGCCCTGGCGAAGGAGGGGAGGTTTGGGGATAAAAAACGAAACTAGAGAACGAGAGTCATCCAAGAGACTTTGAGGACCTGCCACGATTTGTGTCTAGCAGCAGTAGAGGAACGGAAATTTGCTCGCTCTTTTTATTCCTGTCTTGCTAACCTCATGGTGCCTTGTCTCTCACCTGTTTTCCCCCCTCCCAGGTTAAGGAGTCACATGGGGGAACTACCTCCTCCCCACCCCTGCCCGCCCCTTCCTGTTACAGTCCCATTACCCTTTCTCTGCCTTCCTGCTTCCTCATTTCCCGGCACCCTCTCTGTCCCTGAGACCCTTAACCTGTGAGGAAGCCCAGAGGTCACAGGTGAGGTTCTTGGGAACTGAGCGGGTAGCCCACCCCCTGCGATCCCCAAACGTCAGGGTTCTTGCCTTGTTCCCCCAGGACGGAGCAAAGGGGCTCGGTAGCACAAACTACTAGATGCATTGTGAAATACTGTGGCTGTCTTGGTCGTCCATAATGGTGAAGAAAACAACTGCTTGAGTGGATTCTATCTTACGCTGCGGGGAACACCCAAACTCACAGAAAAGCTCTTAAGATGAATGGTTTGCACAGCATCGGCCCGATAGGGTGTGTGATCTTTGTGCTATATACCTCTGGTCTCACAGCTAGAACCCATACTGCTCCCGTCTAGAATGTCCCATGTCCAGCACGGCCTCCTATCCTGAGTATCAGAACCGCAGAGGCTTCGCCTGTGTCAGCAGTTTCACTAGTGAAAAACTGAACTTCCTCCAAAAGGGAGTTGCCCTGCTTGAGCTGTTCTTGCCCAGTCTTGGGGGGTTATTGGATACAACAGAATGCAGAAACGAATTGGCCTGAGCCAACTTGGGAATGTGCATCTTCATTGGCTTCTAGTTAGGGCTTGCTTTTGCAAAGAACCCCTGGGAACTGTAGTTTTGTGACGGGACCAACAAGTCTCTCTCTCTAAGGATCCCTGGACTTCTTGTTCCTGCTGCAGCTCCTACAGTTCCCAGGATGCCTTGGGAGAAGAGACAGCAACATTTACACTAGTAAAACATCAGTAATGTAAGAGATGCTCTCCCCTGTGAAGTGGCAGTGGTGCATATGGTACTTCCTCCTTTGAGTCGAGGAGTTTTCGGTACTTTAACCGAGGTTGGGAGAGCGTTTTCCATTGCTGTGTTTGCACCAGCCACAGAGATCACTCAGCTGCTCTTGTGCAGGCCGCTAAAGGCCTCCACAGAGGCACAGCCGTGAAGCTTGAAAGGTGCAGTTGACCCACAGCCCAAAGTTATCCCTGGCTGCCTGGAAGTGCCATCTACCCCCCGCCAACCCAGCATGAACCGTCACTGATTTCTAGTCACTGCATCCAAACCTGTTCTAAGCAAGCTGGTAATTTCTGGATTTTCCTGATTGGACCATTAACGCATAAATCAAGGGAGCCGTAATTCTGCCTGACCTTCTGCAGTAGGATGTTTTTAACACCACTGAGAAGCATCTAAAGATAACTGAACGTGCTCAACTTTGAGATGTTCCTTTATTACATGTGGTATAATACCAAGAATGACAAAGTACTCACGGTTGGGTACATGGACTAATCCTTTGACACATATGTGGGCAACCCACAGGCAGTCATCAGAGACCCCAAGGGTGGCCCACTCAGGGGTTCAAGTTGCCCCCAGCTGCCAAATGTGTGCATGCAAAAGGCCTCCCTGCCCTCAGTACCGCTCCATCCCTCTGCCATTGTTTAAAACCACAATTTTCTTCTCAGTGTTGCCCCACTACCACTTTCCAGAAACTTCTACCATTATTTAAAACAGTTACCGGTACATTTTCTCCTTTACAGTGTAGCTCCCTATCACTGTACTCCCAACTTTCCCCTCTTCTATTCCAAAGCATGTGTAGCCCTCAAATACTCAAAGTACGGTAGTACTTACTCAAACCTCTGCTCCTGTTCAAAAGTGCCACTTCCTCTCATTTTTCTCCATCCCAGCTTTAGTCAAACTTAACCCTGTTTTAAAACACCACTTCCCCCTGCTCAGTGTCCTCCCTCCCTTGCCATGGCAACTGCTCTTGTGCAACCTGCCTTCAATCTTGCTCCGCGATCCTGCCCCTGACTTCATGCAAATCCATGATTGTGATGAGGTACGACATCCTTACATTTTTATTATAGAGGGAGATATGACTCTTCAACCTAAACTGCGGGAGGCTGGGTTTCTTTTACACCTTCCCCACCAAAGGGAGCAGGTTTGACAGGTGTCTCTGTGCCTTTAAGGCTCCTCAGAGGGAGATACCATCAAATGACTGATCCCCTCTATCTCAGCAACATCGGGGGTCCGCCATCGCACCTCAAGAAGAAACTGGACAGGAGGGTCACTTTAGCAAAACCTAATATTGTGTGTTTTTCTGTGACATTAAAGAACATTCTATCCAGCCCTCTGTTTTTATTATAGCCTGCCGTATCCCAAGGACTCTGTGTAAGTAACGGGTAAGTTTGAAAAGAAATGGGAATATGCAACCGACAGTGCTAGTGAGTTATACCTATTTATCTATTTACCTATTTATCTATACCTATTTAGAGCGGTACCTACTTGCACTAGATCAAGGGAAGTAATAGTACCACTGTATTCTGCTCTGGTCAGACCTCACCTGGAATACTGTGTCCAGTTCTGGGTACCACAGTTCAAGAAGGATACTGACAAGCTGGAATGTGTCCAGAGGAGGGCAACCAAAATGGTCAAAGGCCTGGAAACGATGCCTTATGAGGAACGGCTTAGGGAGCTGGGTATGTTTAGCCTGGAGAAGAGAAGGTTAAGGGGTGATATGATAGCCATGTTCAAATATATAAAAGGATGTCATATGGAGGAAGGAGAAAAGTTGTTTTCTGCTGCACCTGAGAAGAGGACACGGAGCAATGGATTCAAACTACAAGAAAGAAGATTCCACCTAAACATTAGAAAGAACCTCCTGACAGTAAGAGCTGTTCAACAGTGGAATTTGCTGCCAAGGAGTGTGGCAGGTCTTTAAGCAGAGGCTTGACAGCCACCTGTCAGGAATGCTTTGATGGTGTTTCCTCCTTGGCAGGAGGTTGGACTGGATGGCCCTTGTGGTCTCTTCCAACTCTATGATTCTATGACGTGCTTTCAAACTGCTAGGTTGGCGGGAGCAGGGACCGAGCAACGGGAGCTCACCCCGTCGTGGAATTCGAACCGCTGACCTGATCGGCAAGCCCTAGACTCTGGTTTGGACCACAGCACTACCCACGTCCTTTTCCGACTGGTACCTCTCTGCATAGGGATGCGGGTGGCGCTGTGGGTTAAACCACAGAGCCTAGGGCTTGCCAATCAGAAGGTCCGCGGTTCAAATCCCTGCGACGGGGTGAGCTCCCGTTGCTCGGTCCCTGCTCCTGCCAACCTAGCAGTTAGAAAGCACCCAGCGCAAGTAGATAAATAGGTACCGCTGCAGCGGGAAGGTAAACAGCATTTCCGTTTGCTGCTCTGGTTTGCCAGAAGCTGCTTACTCATGCTGGCCACATGACCTGGAAGCTGTATGCCGGCTCTCGGCCAATAATGCGAGATGAGCGCCGCAACCCCAGAGTCTGTCACGACTGGACCTAATGGTCAGGGGTCCCTTTACCTTTACCTCTCTGCATATGCTTTTACAGTCTGAGACCAGCAGAGGGCAACATCCGAATGGAGTAGCATCCAAGGAAGTATCATCCAAGCAAGATCCCAAGAGGCTCCAGCAACTGTAATGTTGTGTGAGGAATCATTGGAAGCCAAAGTCTGGTCTGATGCTGTTGTTTTTAAGCAGTGTTCAAGCGGTCCTTTGGTATATTTCTATCCCAGCTTTTAATGCAAATGTTTCCGAGATGAACATCTCGAAACAGTTCGAAAGCAAAGCAGTAATGAAAGTGGACTTTCAGGACGAGGAGCAGCATATGGAAAGAGGAGATCTGTCACATGTCCCAGGGGATATAATGGACAGTATTCATAAGGTGCTATGCGGTACAGCGCTCTTTATTGAAACGAGCTGGGGTTTTCCTGCTACACAATGTGGGAGCTCATTGATGGGGAAGTGCCATTTCCCCGCACAAGAGAAGTGCCAACTTCAGGTGTGGAGCAGGTAGGTGGGGCAGTTGGTTCTGCTGCATCAGCTGAATAATAACCACTACGTTGAAGACATGTTTCCGCAACTATTAAGGGCGGCACATTATGCTTGTGGAAAATAATGGCCCATCAGGGCTACCGTTCATTCCAGCTTTCTCCAGCCTGGTGCCCTCCAGAATGTTTGGACTTTCTGGGTGGGGTTGATGGGGGCTATATACCAAAACAGCTGGGGGGCACCAGGTTGTCAATGCTTTTTCGCTGACAATGAGTGAAGGGGAATGGAAGATAACCACACTTGAAAAGGTGCCTGATTTCCACTGATAAGAATCGAGTTCAATTTCAGAATCGAATAATTACACACTCCCTAAAAATGGCTTCTTTAAACCTTGGTTTATTACCTCTAGTGCCTAAAAAAACAAACCTTTCAGAAACACTTCTATGCAAGTTGCCTCTGGGCATGTTTGAAGCACCTTTGTAAAAAGTGTTTCCTTGCCTGTCTTGAGTAAGGTGTGGTATCTGGTTTTTATGCTAAAGCTTATCTGTACCTGCCCCACCCAGCATGGGAGTGCCCCCACACACTGTCTTGCATTTTGTATACAGTCACTGCATGCTGTTTCAGGGGTGGGTGGGCACCAATCCTATGTGATTACTGGTTGCACAGGGGCACACAGCGACAGCAAACACATGCACTGACAACTACCAACCTGCCTTTGCAGCCTCTTAATTCAGACAGCTGACCAAAACTGATAGAATTCTGGCTTGGACCCCCCAATTTTGCCTGGGTTGCAAAAGCAGTCCCTAGAATTACTTTTATCCAGCCCTAGGCTCAACTTGATGCTCTCCATCTGTTGGATTACAACTCCCTGCAGAGCCGATGACGAGAAATGATGTGAGTTGTAGTCCAGCAACATCTGGAAGGCCCCACATTGGGAAAGACTACATTAGGGTAGCACTGAGCTACAAAGAGGAAAACTTTTCGTCCTATAGGAGCAGCAAGGAACCTGTCATTCCCAAGGGCCACATATCCCTTCTGAGCAACTTTTCAGAGTTTGAGGACAGATTTTAGCTAGGCAAAAACACTCGGTGTGAGGAGTGTGGGCCTAGGGAGAGGGGGACTGGCATTGGGCCTCTAGTGGAGGAACCCCGGCCCTCCTGAGGGGTCCAAGCTGTCCTTGCTGAAGCAGACTAGAAAGACCCAGGTGCAGAAACATACCACCACCAAGTTTAAGAAATGGGCCGTTAAAGCATCTTGCAAAAAGCAAATTGCCACTGGATTTTCACGGCTGGGGTTTTAACACACACAGGAAGGAAGTTAAAAATGTCTGATGGGCGGGCATTGAAGGAGCTGGCATTTGGACCAAGTGCAAAACCAGCCGCAGAAATGGAGGCAGGGCAGAAGGACATGCAGATTGGGAACTGAGTTGAGGGTCCAAGGCTGAGCTTGCCTTGCAGATCAGTGTTCTCATTCGTTTTCTTATCGATTTAGCTGTCACGGGCAAGAGCACCTTCTGCCTTCTCTGCTTCTCCCTCCCTCCCTCTCCTCCCTGTTTAAAGGACATATTCTCAGCTTCAAGCTGAGCTGTCTGGTTTCCATGGAGACAGGGGTCTGAGGCCTACAGATCCCTCCTCTCTCCCATTACGGCTTTCCACTCTTCCACATTCTCTCTCTCTCTGCCTCCCCCCTTTTCCGCCTGTCACGATGCCAAGAAAAGCAATAACTGTATAGACAGAAGGTGCCAACAATGCGGCACCTTCCGTCTTGCCAGGGAGAGTCGTCGTTATTCTCTCTCGGAGTCTTTGTTTCAGCAAATGGTGCTGGTGCTTTTACCAGCGTGCTTAAGACAGGGGGTCCTTCTGTTGGCCATGATGAACAGGTACCTGTGGAGAACAGGTGCGTGAACAATAGAACCATTGTCCAGCCCAGCCCATCCAATTCTGGGTCCCCATGGTGTCTTGACGGCAATTTTTAAAAAAATACGTGCAAAATTGCTTAAAAGTATGAAAAGTTAGGAATGGTTTCCAACTAACACGTCCTGTCAGAACAAGGATTTATGCTTGTACAGCAGAACTTATCCCCTGTGCGCCCCTAAATCTGTTCTATGGGTCTCCCCAACCCTCTGGATGAGATTGGGGAGGATAGGGAAAGGGGGAATGATCCATTGCATAAGAGTAAACCCTTGACCCTTTTCTCCAAAAGACTGGGATTCCACAGACCCAAACAGGGCTAGTCTGTAGGGCAGCAGCTGCTTCCCCAAAACAATTGCCAGGCCCTCGAGGTTTCCTTAAGCTTAAGACGTCTGTCACCTTCGCTGGCTAAAGTCCAACCGCTCAGTTGTTTCTCTTCGGCCCTCTTTCAAGCATATCAAATGTGCACGGTAGCTAGGAGCCACCAGCCACTGATAGTCATGAAATAAATGTCTCTCGCTATAGGAAAGCCAAGAGAAAGCAAGATTTTGCTTATCCGAAAAGAACGAATGCAACAGGTTATAGAAATGTCAAACCAAGCCGCAAGGCTACATATACATTATGCTTTTATATATGTTGGAAGCCTCCCAGAGGTGACTGGGCTTTGATGGTGTTTCCTGCTTGGCAGGGGGTTGGACTGGATGGCCCTTGTGGTCTCTTCCAACTCTGATTCTATGATTCTAGTCAAATGGGTGGGATGATATTATTATTATTATTATTATTATTATTATTATTATTATTATTATTTAGGAGATCAGCACTTCCCAAGGATTGGGCAGAGTCTAGATGCTTAGTTATGCCCATGGAATACCTTTGAGTATCTGGCAGGTGAAACACTCCATGCTCAGAGCACTGAGAGGTCACAAATACAGCCAAATTTCATGCAAATAAATGGCCACGTTTTCATATTATCTCTTGCTTTAGCAAATAGAAAGAAGTTGTAGTCCTCTCCGTGTTGTTGTTTGTTTGTTTGTTTGTTTGACAACAGGGCTGCCAGGGCTAATGTATGATCAAATGGGTGGTATCCAGATTCTCAGGCTTTTGTTTTGCTTGGCAGAGAGAGTGTGAGGGGAGACTGTTAAGCCCAAGGAATCTTGAGAAGGAATTTGAGAGAGATAACATGAAGAGATTACCTGGGAGGGAGGAAGCTTCAGACGCAGGGAAGGAGAACAAAGATGCACATTGTTTTAAGAGCATGAGATATGTATAGGGAAGGTTTTTTAAATGTTTTGTTATGTTTTTATATCACCTTGCCAACAAAGGTCCGTATAGTTAAAGCTATGGTTTTCCCAGTAGTAATGTACGGAAGTGAGAGCTGGACCATAAAGAAGGCTGATCGCCGAAGAATTGATGCTTTTGAATTATGGTGCTGGAGGAGACTCTTGAGAGTCCCATGGACTGCAAGAAGATCAAACCTATCCATTCTTAAAGAAATCAGCCCTGAGTGCTCACTAGAAGGACAGATCCTGAAGTTGAGGCTCCAGTACTTTGGCCACCTCATGAGAAGAGAAGACTCCCTAGAAAAGACCCTGATGCTGGGAAAGATTGAGGGCACAAGGAGAAGGGGACGACAGAAGATGAGATGGTTGGACAGTGTTCTCGAAGCTACTAACATGAGTTTGGCCAAACTGCGAGAGGCAGTGAAGGATAGGCGTGCCTGGCGTGCTCTGGTCCATGGGGTCACGAAGAGTCGGACACGACTGAACGACTGAACAACAACAACAACAACAATGTTTTTATATGTGTTGGAAGCTTCCCAGAGTGGCTGGGGGCAACGCAGTAAGATGTGTGGAGTAATAAATAGTAAAATTATCATTATGGAAGGGGACGTCCCTATTTTCATCGGAGAAATGTTGGAGGGTATGGGTGGAACATAACCATGGTGGTTATCATGTCTCATAGGAATATAGGAAGCCGTCACATACCAAGTTAGACCAGTGGTCTAGCTGGCTTGATATTGTCTGCACTGACTGGCAGAAGCTCTCTGGGGTTTCTGTTGGGCTGTCTCCAGCCCTGCCTGAAGAGAGCAGAGGGACCTTCTGCATGCCAAGCAGATGTTCTGCCCTTGAGCCATGGCCTCTCCTGTAGTCTTTCCTCTAAAACGTCCCAAATCTTACCTTTCTTCATCCCCTTGATAATTTTGTCTGCCCTTTGCTGAACCGGCTTCAGCTCTGTGACGCCATTTTAGTTGTGAGGGATCTTTGTTATTGACAACCTGATCTCTCTCTCTCTCTCTCTCCCCCCCCCCCCAAACGACCTCTCTCTGCTTAATGTGTGGATGTGCTGAACCCAAAATGACACACAGGCATAGCCAGAATTTTTGTTTTTTTAGTAAATCAAAGTTGTTGAGCATTTCTTCAGAAATCACAGGTAAAAATACCCCGTAAATAGAACATTGGGGGGGGGAGGCTTCTGCTAGGGGGTGGGGCCGAACCTCAGATAAATGAATACTTTCAATACTTTTCAATAATATTTGTGGATCTAGGGAAGGCAGCTGCACACGCACACACACACACACACACACACACACACACACACACACACACCCCGGCTATGCCCATGAAAGTTAAACTGTTCCAGAAGCTCTTCAAACGCCATCTTGGCAGTCAAAATAACCCCACAATTAATTGGTAGTTGTTTGTAACCATGAGCTCATATATGTTTATATTCACTTGCTTTGATATAGGCTAATTGGCTTTGCTGTGATGCTGTCCTTATCTGTGGGCTCGGAGTGCTGAGCTTTGAGTCCAGAAAGTGGAACTATCTGTAAGACTTGGGTACAGTATTTGCCATCTAAGGCCTCATCTGGTCAGGTGGAGTGATGGGAAGGTCCTGGCCAAAGTGCTGTTTGCCGCTTTGTGTTTATAGAATTATAGAGTTGGAAGGGGACACGAGGGTCATCTGGTCCGACCACCTGCGATGCAAGAATCTTTCACTCAAGGTGGGGCTCGAACCCACGACCCTGGGATCCATGCCCTACTTCTTTCGTATATCTGCACCCAGCCACTCCCACTAACCTCCCTTTGGACCTGTGCTTCAGTTGATGGGAAGTTGAACAACCAACCTGAGTTGGCACTTCTCCAAAGTTTGCAATTCAGTTTTTGAAAGTTTAAACACATCAAAATATGCATTTTGAGAGAGAGAAATATTAATAATAATAGTAATAATTTATTATTTATACCCCACCCATCTTGGCTGGGTTTCCCCAGCCACTCTGGGCAGCTCGCAACAGAATATTAAAAACACGATAAATTTACAAATACATACAAATAAATACAGAGTTGCATTTAAATTCAGGCTGACTTTTTAAACAACAAGCATACAGAAAAGCCATTTGTTCGGGTCCATCTCCAGAGCAGGAGAAAACAAGCTTGCTCTATCTTCCATGTGACAGTCCTTTAAATACTTCTTCTTTGAAAAATCTTCTTTTCCAGGCTAAACGTACCCAACTCCCACAACCTCATAACCCTTGATTCCTTCCAAACCCTTGATCATCTCGGTCGCCCTCCTCTGCACACGTCTCAGCTTGTCGATATCCATCTTAAATTGTGGCTCCCAGAACTGGACATGGTTGAATGGCCATCTGCCTTGTATGATCTAGTTGAGATTCCTGCATTGCAGGGGTTTGGACCAGAAGACCCTCGGGACCCCTTCCAACTCTGCAATGCTAGGATTCTGCGAAGAGGAAGTCTAGTCAGACGGTGAAAAGAAGGAAAAAGCCAGGGCAGCAATTTTAAAGAGGAATGTGTTCTATGGCCTGAATGCAGAGAAATGCAACTATTTCAAACACGAGTCATTGTGGGTAAAACTGTAAGATGGACTAATGGTCTGATTCAGCATAAGGAACCTGCTGATGTGCCTGCATTTGTTTTGTTTTTACTTCAGAGTAGTTTATTTATTGTATATTATCTGCTTTCATTTATGAATCACTTCCCATGAAACACCCTGAAGCAATTTAACAGTGATATCGTCAACAAGTAAAAACATACGTATAAAACAATTTCAGATCCAATACATGAATGGACAGGGATTTTTTTAAAAAGGTCTTTAGCAGGTGATGGATGCTTTAGCCAAGATCCCTGCATGGCAGGGGGTTGGACTAGATGACCTTCGGGGGTCCCTTCCAACTCTACAATTCTATGATTCCAAAGGGTAGATGCCACCACACTAAAAGCCTACTGCCTACATTATACATGCTGGTGAGATGGCATTGGCAGGAAGCCTTCTCCTGCAGAGCACAGTGGTTGGTTGGGTACATATGAATGGGCGATGCAATATTTTAGGTGCAAAGACCTTTGACCCTCCATGGTCCCCTCTTGGAGCTACCCTTCTGCATGCGAGCCATGAAATCACAACCGAAACAAAGAACAAAAGAGGAATGGAAATTTGTAGAAGATTATTTTTAAAAAAGAGGGTATAAAAACGGAATTAGTGATTTGCTTAGACTGAAATAAACTTGGGGATAGAAATTCTATAAATAAATAAGGATAAGAAATGTAGGAATATCTACATCTTATTAGCTGAATAAGAAGGGTATTAGAAATAGCAAAATATAAACAACAAAAATAAGATACGATGCACAAACGGTATGAAGTCAAATTTTAATTATTATTTGTGTGTTGTAGTTTTTGTTTGTTTTGTCTTGTTTGTTTGTTTTTAATACATTGTATTGTTTGTTTTGTATTTTGTGTAACTTGTTGTACATTTTATGTGGCTGATAAATAAAGAATATTTTTAAACTTAAAAAAAAGAAAAAAAGAAATCACAACCATCTCGGTGGACCTCCCTTATGACATCACTGGAGAGTTCTTTTCTTGGGCGTGGTTCTTCTCCAGCAGCTTCCTACCCCTACTCAGAAGGCTGGGCATAATGCCTTCGGTACATTTCCTGCTCCTCTGGCTACTAGCCCTTTCTGCACAGGCAACAGCTTGCCTCCTCTGCTTCACCACCCAACGAAAACGTTCCCGTGTCTGCCAACACTTCTTTGGCCACCGGGTTTCCCAGCATGGGAACTGCCAACCGATTATGGAAAGGGCCTTTGCACGTTTCTCCACAACCCAGGTGGGTGAGTGCCGTCCAATTGAGCACTGAACCAAAATGGGAGGCGGTCGCACATACCACCTGCCCCCAATGTGCAATGCTCAGTGTGCATGCTTATGGGTGCATATAGGATTCCCCGATCTCAGTTGTTTGACTCGAAGTTTCAGGGGTTCAGCTATTTTTGCTGAAGATCCGCAACCAGAAATATGTTAAGCGGATCTTAACAGACAGGGACATAGCTTGTCAGTTATCCCAGTGCTGCCAGTCAGTGTCAGCGATACTGAGCGAAATGGAACGATGCTCTGGCTCAATATAAGGTAGCTGCCTAAGTTCCTTGGTTAGCTATCTGAAAGCATAGGCAAATGTGACCAACTTGGCCAGGCAATTGGGCTGTTGTAGATGACGCCAGGCAAAGGAATCTAGGGAGGAAATGCCACAACCGAGGTGCCACCACAGAGAAGGCCCTATCTCTGGTGGCCACCAGCTTCACCTCCAAAGGTGGGCTGACCTGGAGAAAAGCTTTCAGGTGAAGATCTGAATAGATTGGCAGGTTCATAAGGGAACAGGTAGCCCTGGGGGTATTTTTCTGCTTGGTTCTCTAGCTTGTGTTTGGCTCAACATAGCAGCTGCCATTCGCCACCCTCACACTACACTCCCGAGCTCTGCCCCTATCCAGAATCATAATTTGTAGAGTAGGAAGGTACCACAAGGGTCATCTAGTCCAACCCCCTGCAATGCAGAAATATTTTGCCCAACGTAGGTCTCGAACACAATGACCCTGAGATTAAGAGTCTCATGCTCTACCAAAAGAGCTACAATGGGAAAGGGACCAGGCCCTTCAACAGCTTCATATTGTCTTCTTTCCAAGATGCGTCCGAAATCGAGAAGCTGAAGGACATATTTGGCAGAATGATCTTTTCCCTGGAGGAAAAAAGCATGGCGAAGGGTGGGTATAGACGCTTCCATCTTCTGCACAGAACTCTGCATATTTAATTGAATTATCACCCACGCTATTCCAAGGTCTCATGGTTGCTAGTGGGAATGTTATATATATATAAATAATTTAATTTTTTTTAAAATATATATAAACATACAACAAAAACAATTCAAGATCCAAATATTGAGATTACTCTGAATCTCCTGACTTCCCCCCATCCCTTCCATGAGTCCTAGTGATAATATTTACAACTGCATATCAATACTATCCAAGCTCTATCCTTCCAAATTATCCATACTTTCTGTGAATTTACAAGTGTGCTTAAAATCCTGCTAATGTTTTAACCTGCTTACAATGGTTTTGTAAATAAATTGTAAACTTTTCCTATTCTTTTTTAAAAGCACTTGCCCTCTTGAATTCTGAGCTTCCCAGTTAATTTTGCCACTTCTGCATAGTCCATCAACTTGGTTTGCCATTCTTCTCTGGTTGGGGTTGTTTCTTCCTTCCATCTCTGGACTAGTGGCATCCGTGCGGCTGTTGTCACGTACATGAACAGTCTTTTCTGGTCCTTTGGTAGCTTGATACCTGTAATTCCGAATAAGAAAGCTTGTTTTTTTGTTTAAAAGCTAGTGGGATTATTCTAGAAGAGTAAAGGTAAAGGACCCCTGGACGGTTAAGTCCAGTCAAAGGCGACTATGGGGATGTGGCGCTCAGCTCACTTTCAGGCCGAGGAAGCCGGCGCTTGTCCACAGACAGCTTTCTGGGTCATGTGGCCAGCATAACTAAACCACTTCTGGTGCAACAGAACACCGTAACAGAAACCAGAGCGCACGGAAATCCGTTTACCTTCCCGCCACAGCGGTACCTATTTATCTACTTGCACTGGCATGCTTTTGAACTGCTAGGTTGGCAGGAGCTGGGACAGAACAACGGGAGCTCACCCCGTCACAGGGATTTGAACCGCCGACTTTCTGATTGGCAAGCCCAAGAAGCTCAGTGGTTTAGACCACAGTGCCACCCGCATCCAGGGGTCCTTTACCTTTTTTTACCTCTAGAAGAGTAGCCATGCCACAGCACCCACAGCACGTAGAACATAGAATTCAACCGTGCCCTAAAGGTCACATCTGCACCATAGCTGCCCCCAAACAATCCTGGGAACTGTAGTTCATCCTCTCACAGCACTACCATTCTCAGCATCCTTAGCAAACTATTGTTCCCAGGATTGGGGTAGAGGCAGAAGCCTCCTTGATTTAGAGCCTATTTTCTCTTCGTGTGACCAGTGAATTAGCTTTAGTGCAGGACTGGATAACCTGTGGGCCTTTGCTGGACCACAGGTCCCATCACTCCTGACTGTTGGCCACACTGTCTAGGCCTGATGGGATTTATAGTCCCACAGCATCTCCATCTCTATAGAATCCAGCATTCTCCCATCTGATGGATCTTGGACTACCATTCCCATCAGCCCCAGCCCAACTGGGCAGTGCTGTTTGAGCTTGATGGTTCGAAACAAGGGTGGGGAACCTTTTTTTCAGTGTGAGGGCTGCCTTCTGTTCTGCGCAACCATCTGAGACCTAGTGATATGCAGGGCCAGAAGCAAAAGTAGGCAGAGCAACTAATATAATGTTTAACTTTGTTCATCACAAACACATCCTCTCTATCTTCTTTCATGCAGGCAAGCAAAACGTACTATCAAAGTCAAATGATAGTCAGTTAGCGGAGACTTCTGAGGGTCAAATGCACCTAGAGGTCTGCATTTGGCCCCTGATCCAGAGGTTCGCCACCACTGGTCTAAAACATCTGGGCAGCACTAGGTTGGGGGAAGGCTGATCAAGTGCATAAATTTTTCTGTCACAATAAATTTCCTGTAGTGTTAAGTCTAAACTTTGCATGTCAATACATACCGGTAACTCTAAAATGTGTATGTGCCATCTGTTCCTATGGACTTGGGAACATGTCGTACTGATTTCAATGGGGGCTTACTCTCAGGCAAGGCAGCACAATATCACACCCATAATTGCTTTCAAGGGTTCATGTCTCTTAAAGGGTTTGCAATATAAAAAGCAAATTGGGGTTATAAATATTTCCACGAGGGCACTGTGAGGGAGAGGGTAAGGCAGAAAATAAGCCAGGGCTGTCACTTTGTAGAATCAGTGCTTTTTCCGGGGGGATGCAGGGGTATGCATCCCCCTAAACATTTTGTGAATCTAAGTTTGGCCTCATTGAGGGGCAGTATTTCAACACGAGTCAGAAAATGAGAGTACCCCTAAACATTTTTTTAGGGGAAAAAGCACGGTGTAGAATAATTCTCAGCTGCTTAATCTTTAAGTTGATTTCAGGCTACATAAATATGCATATCAGAAAAAAACAGTGGTTCTAAAGAAGGGGGGGATCTTGTTTGTGCTTCATTGGGTGGCCATTTCCATAGCTCCAAAAACTAGAACATAAATCTGCCTTAAAATGTAGACATAATTCATGTGTACAGATAAATGTTTGGGAAGAATTGCTGTTGTTTAAATGCACCCACATCTCGCCATAGCAGGGGAAACTGTGAAAAGGTTACCCATGTGCCTGCTCAGTCCGTGGCCTGGGAAGCTGGCTGTTGATAGGCAACTTCAAGGTCCCTACTCTCCTTTCCCAGAGTTCTTTATCTGTAAAAGCACATACCGGTAGTTAAACTGTGGGATTCGCTATACTACGGGAGTCAGCGGCGGTCACAAACTCACAATACATTTAAAACATAAATATAAATAGGAAGGAAAAAAATATTCCCGTATGCAAGGACAGCAGCTAGGGTAGTTATAGCGGCAAACTGGAAAGCACAGAGGGTTCCATCTAAGGAGGGATGGGTTTGTAAACTAAGTGAGTATTTATCATTGGCAAAACTAACTGCCACAATAAGGAATCAATCAAGACAAAAGTTAAAAGATGAATGGAAATGCTATGAGGATTATATGATAAAGCATTGTTCAAAATTTAACATACTATCATGCCTTGATTGAGAGATATGAAGTAATGTTTTTGTTTTTTGTTTAAATTTCTGTTTTTTTTTATAACAGTTCTAAGTTATAAGAGTTCTAAGCTGGCGGCGTGCATAGACGCAGCGGCTGCTCAGTGCTCTCCCTTATTTTTAAGTGTTTCGTATGGCTTTTACTGCTGTTACTCGTGTTGAGTACATTTTTGGTTGGGGAAACAATTGTTTAAATGGAAAATGAATTTTTTTTAAAAAAATATTTTATTATTATTACTATTTAAATCCAATTTTGTTGTAGTTGTACAATGACAATAAAGATATAAAGATAAATAGGATAGAAAAATTAGAACTGTTATAAGTGATTTAATAAATAATGAGAAATGCGGAATGCAAGAGTAAGATTAAAATGCTTTTTATTGATGGAAGTCAAATTGGTGATGGATGGAAGCCTGAGGGGTGTGGGGAGGTGTTTTTGGTGATGGGATAATGAAAGATATCTGTACAAGGAATAATGATAATGTGATGTAAGCTATTGTAGCTATTGTTTAATTTTGATGTATGGAAAGCAATGTAACAACTGTAAGAATGTAAATAAAAAAGGTTAAAGTTTTAAAAAAACAAAACAAAAAAACCCATAAATATAAATACATTGCACCATTATACCAAAAAACAGAACAAAGCAGACCCCATAACAGCCACAGGAAGGTTTGTTGTTGTGCACTAGTAACAAAACAACACCATCTTAGTCTATCAGAGTTGCAGACTCTGATGATAGAGTATCTTGAACTGGTGAAGATGTCAGGGAAAATAAGAGGGCTTACAAACCATAGCTGTCAACTTTTGGATTTGAAAATAAGGGATTTTTTCAAACTTTTGGATTTGAAAATAAGGGATGCCTCGAGGGCCATGCAATGGCACCAAGTAGCCTCGCCACCCTGCGCTCCAGAGGCTGCGTGCGAACGGGTGAGCGAAAGAGCGAGCTCATAGACGGCAGGCAGGCTGTCTGTCTGGTTGGGCGTGAGGGTCTGGCTGCAAAAGGCATGCAAGCTCCGCCCCCAGTCAGTCTCAGACTCCTTATTGGCAACCGAGAAACGCAGCTGAGGAGCCTCCCTGGCCGGCAGGGAGGGAGAGGAGCAGCTTCCTTTGAAATCCAGGAAATTTAAGGGATATCAACAATCCGGGATAGCAGCGGGAAATGGCATTGGAATAAGGGAGTTTCCCGCCAAAAAAAGGGAGGGTTGACAGCTATTGTATATAAGGAATGGAATATATTAAAAAAATATTTAAATACATATTATCCAAATAATAACCTTTTAGCGGAACTGAGTTGACGCTTGCAAAAGAAAAAGGAACATACAATAAGTATAAGATAAGAATGTAAAAAGACTAAAAGTAGTAATAAAAGAATGTGTGACAAATTTAACCAAAAAAAGACAATACAAATACAAGGTGAAGAATTGGAAGTTGCTTTTATTTATGATTGTATAACTTGTGTGAAATAATGCTCTTGATGTTCTTTCGTAGTTATTTAAAATTCTTTATTCTTTACTTTTTCCATTCTGAATTTTTCTTTATTCTTATTTTCTTTCTTTTTCCTATTTTTGATCTGATGTATGTAGATATATGCACTTTTGTTTTAAAACTAATAAAGATTTAATTAAATATATATATAAATAAAGAAGGTGCAGACTTACAGCAAATCAGCCTGCCAGACGGACACTGCAGCAAGGCGATGGCTTGTCCCATGCAAACAATCATACATTCTTTATACACAAGGCATCATAGGTCACTTTGGCCGGCTGTTCCCATAAGGGCATAGGTGGCAAACAACCCGAATCTTACAGATAGTTCCCTTTCTGGGCTCAGAGCCCAGCATCCCAAGCCCACAGATAAGGATAGCATCAAAGCAAGCCAAATAGCCTATATCAAAGCAAGTGAATAGAAACATGTACAGTATGAGCTCACGATTACAACAACTACCCATTAATTGTGGGGTTATTTTGACTGCCAAGATGGCATTTTGCATCCAAAGGAATAACTTGACACCCTTCTTCTCCATCTGCCCTCATAGTGCCTTATCCCCTGGCAGTTCAAGAAGCTGAGAAGCAGGTTGAAAAAGAGATGGCACAGCTCAAAGCAGGTAATGTAGAGATATAACTGGACGCGGGGCAAAGGTGCTGTCTTAAAGCTGCCTGTTCTCTCTTTTGAGTCTGCAAACATTGTTCCCTGCACCACACAGCCTCCTTTCCTTTCTCCAACTTGAAAATAGCTTTGCATCCGTGGCTAACTGAATGCAGGTTTTGTCTGGCTGAGTGCATTATCATGTGGCTGGGAAAATGCAAGTAGATCTCCTCTTGTTTGTTCCACAATATTTTGCTGGTGTCTCAGCCTTTATTGTGGCTAATGGATGCGATAGCTAAAACAGCCTTGTAAACAAGCCCATAGAAGTTACTTACTAGCCTGTGGAAATATTTACCAGCGGATGGCCAGACATCTGCACCAGCCTGTTGCGTTTCCATGCTAAGCACGGAGAAAGGTGCTGGAGTTGCTTTGCTATAACTTGGACAATCTTAAAAGGGGATTCGATAAATTCATGGAGATTAAAGGCTATCAATGGCTCCAGCTATGTTCTCCCTCCACTGTTGGAGACAGTATATGAATACCAGTTGCTGAAAATCACAAGTGCAAAGAGGCATCTGGTTGGCCAGAACAGGATGCTGGACCAGATGGGCCATTGGCCTGATCCAGCAGTTTCCTTCTGGCAACCCACTTGGTTTTACACTGGACAAGAGGAAAACAGAATGCTTCATTGCTTTTCCTCCTCCGTCACCTTCTCACTCAATTGCATGGAATTCCTTCTTGCTTACCACTACCAGGCTAGTGCTTAATTGCAAGGCTGAATAAGGTAGAACCAGAAGTTTCTGAGACTGTGTGCAACGGAATAACAATTGCTCTGGGGCAAACAACAGGAGAGGTTTTCATGTCCAGCTCATGGGCTTCACAGAAGTACCGTATCTGGTTGATTGCTGGGGTAGAAGTAGGGATGTGATTTGGGCTGGTCCTGCCCTGCAGCAGAGTTGAAGCAGCCAGAAGCGATTTAGCCAGATAGATAAAGGCAGGAAGTGATGCCTGAGTGATATAATAAGACTTTTTAATGGGTTGACCCTTGAGGGGAGGGCATTCAGACTCCTCTTAATGTTTAAATAGAATCAACGGCTAGATGGACCTTTGTTCTGACCCAGCAGGGTTGATAGGTTCTTCTATAAGAAGGCTGGTTTACCCACAGCCCTCCAGAAGTCATTGGTCTCCAATTCCAACCAGCCCCAGTCAGCATGGAGGATGGGAATTTGTAGCCCAGCTATGTTTGGATGGCTACAGATTCTCCACCCATACGTTCATCCAATACAAGATAAAATAAGATAATCTTTATGGTCATTGTCCCCTTGCGGGAACAACGAAATTACTTGGTTGCTTTATCCACTCAGATAAGGCACTCCACATAAATTTGAAATAACTACAGAACACTAATTAAAACAATACAATACGATACAATATACCGTAACAAGTAAAATAAGATGACTTGAAATTCCAGACTTTCCATTTCAGCTCAAAAGCCCAAGGCGGCTTTCAAAGTTGCAATTTTTTTTAAAAAAAGGGTAATAGATGAGAGCTGGCGTGGCGTGGGGAGCTGGTGGGAGATCAGGGAGATCAAATCCCCTACTCAGTCATGAAGTCCACGGGGCAACCATAGATCAGTCACTCTCAGGTTCAACCTACCTCACAGGGTTGTTGTGAGAATAAAATGGGGGTGGGGAGAGAAGCATGTACGACACCTCAGTTGAACTCCTTGGATGACAGGTGGGATAACAACAACAACAACAACAACAATTTTAAATGTAATATAAATGTAATGAACAAGCAAACAAATAATGCAATTTCCTCTCCTCCTGTACAGCTCCAGCCTGCATCCCACCGTGTGGTGAGTGCCAAAACCTACCGCTTTCCTATCCTATCCTCGTTGCCCCTCCATTCCTTCCAGCTTCCCTCCCGGGCTTCTGCTTCTATTCCCACCACACTCTTTCATCTTCCTCCCAGGGTTCCAGAAAGAGGCCCGCGAATACCGCTGCTCGTCTTGCACCATGGTGGACTGCTCGCTGCCCATCGATTGCCCAAGTACATCTCCCTCTTGGTTCTTCCTTGATTTTCGGGGTCAGGGATATTTGGTGGTGGGAATCATAGAATCATAGAGTTGGAAGAGACCACAAGGGCCATCCAGCCCAACCCCCTGCCAAGCAGGAAACACCATCAAAGCATTCCTGACAGGTGGCTGTCAAGCCTCTGCTTAAAGACCTCCAAAGAAGGAGACTCCACCACACTCCTTGGCAGCAAATTCCACTGTCGAACAGCTCTTACTGTCAGGAAGTTCTTCCTAATGTTTAGGTGGAATCTTCTTTCTTGTAGTTTGAATCCATTGCTCCGTGTCCGCTTCTCTGGAGCAGCAGAAAACAACCTTTCTCCCTCCTCTATATGACATCCTTTTATATTTTTGAACATGGCTATCATGGGAAGATTTTGTGCCAACTGTACCAAGAAGGATCTTGCACTGAGAGCCATGGACTCCACAGAGATGTGGGAGGGGAGAATTGTAGAATCGTAGAATTTTAGAGTTGGAAAGATAAGGAAAGGCCATAGCTTAGTGGTAAGACACATGCTTTGCATAACAAAACATTGTGGGTTCAATCCCTGGCATTTACAGATAGGGATTGGGGGTGGGGGGAACTTCTGTCTGAAACCCCTAAAGGGCCACTGACTAACGCTTTGATGCAGTATCAGGGGGGCTTCCTATGTTCCACATTGCCCTGGTGAATGATGCGCATCAAATTGGGCTCAGAGCTTGACAGGAGACTTAGGTCGTGTGCATTTCAGGGGCGTTGGACTAGAGGACCCTTGGGGATCCCTTCCAACTCGGTGGTTCTATGATGACTCCGTACCTGTGTAAAGTACATTTGAAGTACCGGTATGTTCTTTTGCTCAGAAGAATTCTGGGCATAGCTGTCAACCCTCCCTTTTTTTGCGGAAACTCCCTTATTCCAATGCCGTTTCCTGCTGCTATCCCAGATTGTTGATATCCCTTAAATTCCCCAGATTTCAAAGGAAGCAGCTCCTCTCCCTCCCTGCCGGCCAGGGAGGCTCCTCAGCTGCGTTGCTCGGCTGCCAATAAGGAGTCTGAGACCGACTGGGGGCGGAGCTTGCATGCCTTGTGCAGCCAGACCCTCACGCCCAACCAGACAGACAGCCTGCCTGCCGTCTACGCGCTCGCTCTTTCGCTCACCCGTTCGCGCGCAGCCTCTGGAGCGCAGGGTGGCGAGGCTACTTCGTGCCATTGCACCGCCCTCGCGGCATCCCTTATTTTCAAATCCGAAAGTTGACAGCTATGATTCTGGGCACTGTAGTTTGTGACCGCTCGGAACTGTAACTCCATGAGGAACAAACTACGGTATCTATTATTGATTTATTAAACTGGTATACCAACCTTCGTCTGTAGATCTCAGGGCAGTTCACAACATGTTTTGAATGTGCTTTAAACGGATAGCGCGTACACGGCCACAATGTCTCTAAGCACCATCTAGGATGAGAAATGACTTCCCCAATCTGGCTTACTCTGCTAAAAAATATACCGTATTAATTTGATTCTTTCTCCTCCCCGTTCCCCAATTCCTCATCTCCCAACCTCCCAGTTCAGGATGTGCATAAATCTGAAGGAGACGTGACACTTCTCAGCTGCGGAGTTAAGTTTGAGATTCCTCAAGACGCAACTTTCCGGTGGAGATTTGCCAAGGAAGTAAGCGACTCTTGGGTGGTTGAAATGGATCCCTCCTCGCTAAAGCCCCTGCTTGTGAGGTAGCTCTATAGCAGAAGATTAAATGCTCCTCACGGTGTCCCTTATTCAAAGGTGCTTGGAGCAAGGTTTTTGCTGCAAAACAACCGCAAAACTTTGGCTCAAATTTGGAGGGGACCCCAGATTTTGAGGTTCATAGTTGATGAAGCCATTCTTTGTTGTTGTTCAGTCGTTCAGTCGTGTCCGACTCTTCGTGACCCCATGGACCAGAGCACGCCAGGGACGCCTATCCTTCACTGCCTCTCGCAGTTTGGCCAAACTCATGTTAGTAGCTTCGAGAACACTGTCCAACCATCTCATCTTCTGTCGTCCCCTTCTCCTTGTGCCCTCAATCTTTCCCAACATCAGGGTCTTTTCTAGGGAGTCTTCTCTTCTCATGAGGTGGCCAAAGTACTGGAGCCATTCTTAGGGCTTTCCTTATTTCCAAGTGTGTCTCCACCAATTTGTGGTGTAGTCCTGCAAATCTTCATTCAACGGCAATAACACGAAATCCAATGCAAGTCCAACGGTTTGGGGCCCTCACTGCAAGGAGGACTGTGTTCCTGAGGAGGGGTGAGAATGCTTTTGTGTATGTGTAAGTAGCCCAAGAATATATATACTCACACAGCAGAATAGCACTCAGTCTGCAAAGAGGATCATCCCCTGACAGCTGAAACTGACTGCATCATCCCCTGACAGCTGAAACTGACTGGTCTCAAGACAGTCTTGAAAGTGACGCTGAAACCGACCAGCCTCCAGACAAGAAGTCTGGTATCGTTTCATAGAACCAGTGCCGGATTTACGTATAAGCTAAACAAGCTATAGCTTAGGACCCCACTCTCTTGGGGGCCCCAAAAAAATTTAAAGGAAAAAACCTGGATAAAACCTACATACAACAACAGTGTTTTGTGTTGTGTAGGCTCCTATTTGTTATGTGCAAATGGCTTTAGATACCTATTAGGTCCATAAATTACCATATAGCATATATTCAACACAAAAAACAGCGACAATTTGTTGTTGACAAAGGACAGGTGGACATATAAAGGCCCCATTACCTTCAGTAGCTTACGGCATGGGTAGGCAAACTAAGGCCCGGGGGCCGGATCCGGCCCAATCGCCTTTTAAATCCGGCCTGCGGACGGTCCAGGAATCAGCGTGTTTTTACATGAGTAGAATGTGTACTTTTATTTAAAATGCATCTCTGGGTTATTTGTGGGGCATAGGAATTCGTTCATATTTTTTTTTCCAAAATATAGTCCGGCCCCCCACAAGGTCTGAGGGACAGTGGACCGGCCCCCTGCTGAAAAAGCTTGCTAACCCCTGGCTTAGGGCCTCATCAAGCCTAAACCCGGCCCTGCATAGAACCACCATTTATTTCTAGAGGCACTGCATCTGCGATCCCTAGATGCAAGCAGCAACAATAAGCCATCGCTGTCAAGGTCGAGGGGGCCCTGTTTACTTGCAAAGACACCTGGCTTCCTGCTTGTTGGGAACAGGAACATTGGTGTACTTTTGCTCTGACCTTGCAAGCCTGCGCAGATAGTCCTCAGACGTTCTGCAATCTGCGCAAGCGATCGCAAGCTCTCAAAATACAGTTTAAAGGCAAGGATGAGAAACCTTTTTTGTCCCCCCCCCAACTGGAAGTCCACATTCACTTCTGAGCAGGCTTCTGGAGGCCTGGTGGTACTGGTCGGTGGGGACAAAGGCAGTTGTGGACAGAGTGAGAAAGGCAAATTTTGTGTTTGTGCAGGAGGCTCGTTCCTACACACCCCCTTCCCTTTCTTTAATACAGGAAAGCAAAAAGGCATTATCAGAGTTGAAGGACACATTCCAGCCGAGCAAAAAATGCTCAGGGAGGATGCGATGCAGGAATAGCAGATGTGGCTTGAGGAGAAGGAGGGTGGAGAGAGGCGAGTTTTGGAAGCCAAACAGAGAATCTCAGAGGGTGGTATTTGACCTGTACAAACCCATTTTGGGGGGGGGCTTGAGGTTCCCTGCTCCTGATATAAGGGAAGCGGCATTGTTTGTGTGCCTAAAGGTGGAGCTGCACACTTGAAAAGACACCCACCCACCAGGTTTTTCTCCTTGAGAAAATAACCTATACAGGTCCCCCTATATTCCATCACCCAGGGAGAAAGGCAGATTCGCTTAAGATTAGGGGGGGGAGTGTTTGATTTTGAACAGAGAAATGGCTGGAAAGGAAAAGGTTCAGCGGCCCCCACACTAGACAATCTGCAGCCACCTACAGCTACAGGTAGGTAGCCGTGTTGGTCTGCCATAGTCAAAACAAAATAAAAATTAAAAAAATTCCTTCCAGTAGCACCTTAGAGACCAACTAAGTTTGTTCTTGGTATGAGCTTTCGTGTGCATGAAGAAGTGTGCATGCACACGAAAGCTCATACCAATAACAAACTTAGTTGGTCTCTAAGGTGCTACTGGAAGGAATTTTTTTATTTTTTATTTTGTTTTCACCTACAGCTAGTTTGCCTGGCAAAATAAATTCCTCAGGAGAGCTGGGTGTGGATGCGAAATCATGCAACTACACGCTATGGGTTGCATTCGACTAACTTTTACTCAGAGTTGGACCCATTTGAATGAACGGGTCTCATTTGGTCATGGCCATTACTTACAACGGGTCCTCTCGGAATAAAATTTAGCTGAATGCAGTTCCTCCTTGACAAGAAGGTTCTCCACACCTGGGTGCAAAAAAAGAGTTCAGAGGGTCCACCAGGATTCACCTCCATCCAGGTAAGAATCTGAGGAAACACCTGATGGGGAAGAGTCGCAGTATGGCTGCTTTATGTCATTAAAAAGTCATGATCATGACTGCATGAGAGGCACACCATATTCAGTCATTTTTGTCCTATCCCATTATTGTTGTTACCATCAATTTATCATGAATCCTCTAAACTGCCGTCTGAAAGCAATTTACGCTTAAGATAAATAAAAAGCAGTTACAAATATATTTAAAACGAGACCGAAATCCTAACAAGGGGAGACCCATTTAACCATCTGGGAAAGGCTTTCAGAACAAAAATGTCAATCAAGGACTGAAACAATCATTTCAGGAAAGTACTGATAGTGGACACCTGTCATATCTCAGCAGGGATGTTATTCCACAGCACAGGGGCAGCCACAGTAAAGGCCCTGCTCTGAGTTACTGCTTAGGACTTGTAACACTACATTTCCCTTCCTTCCTTCTCTCACCCCTCTTCTCTTTCCACTTCTCCACCTGCAGATCAGAAGCAACAAAATTTTCCTCTTCCAAGACCTGAACTTTGGGTTCAATCCTTCCCTCCTTATCCGCCCCACCCTGGGATCCCACCATGGCACTTTCGCCTGCCAGATCGCTGGGGAGGACGGGGTGCTGGTCAGGAAGTTCTTCTACCTCAACGGTGAGAAGTCGGGGCTTGCGGCACAAATGGGCTCCTCAGGAAAGTCCAGTTGTTTTTGGCTGGTGAGGCCTAGGCTAGCTTGGGTCACATCAAAACCACACCATACATTTTAAGCCCGCTTACACCACTTTAACCAGCCATGGATTCCACCAAGGAATCTTGGGAACTGTAGCTTGCCCCTCGCCAAGCTACAATTCCCAGTACCACACCTCCCAAGTTCCCCCCAAATACGAGACATCCCATTTTCTCCTATGAGATCTCGGAAGTCGTTTTGGGTGCCATGCTCTCACCCCCCCAAAAAAAACACTTTTGAGGGGGGGGGGCAAGGTACAGGTCACATGACTCATCCAGGAGAGCGTCCCAGTTTAGGGTTTTTTAAAAAATGGACGTTTTGGAGTAGTCTTCATAATCTACAGTTTCTTCTTGGGAAGCAATGGCTGTGAAAGTAGAGTAAGAGTAGTTCAAGGCACACCTTTTTGCCCTGGCTGTTGACACTTGAGAGCTATATATATTTGGGGGACGCACCTTATTTCTGCGACTGTAAGTTGCTTAAAATTGTTTTTAATATTGTGCTTTAACCTGCCCTGGGACCTCAAGGTGAAGGGCGAATTAACAAACAAACAAGCAATGCATGGAGTGGCTGTGACCTTTGCTTATACAGTGGTACCTCTGGTTACGAACTTAATTCGTTCTGGAGGTCCGTTCTTAACCTGAAACCGTTCTGAACCTGAGGTGCCACTTTAGCTAATGGGGCCTCCCGCTGCCACCGCACCGCCAGAGCACAATTTCTGTTCTCATCCTGAAGCAAAGTTCTTAACCCGAGAGCCAGTGTGGTGTAGTGGTTAAGAGCAGTAGACTCGTAATCTGGGGAACCGGGTTCGCGTCTCCGCTCCTCCACATGCAGCTGCTGGGTGACCTTGGGCTAGTCACACTTCTTTGAAGTCTCTCAGCCCCACTCACCTCACAGAGTGTTTGTTGTGGGGGAGGAAGGGAAAGGAGAATGTTAGCCGCTTTGAGACTCCTTCAGGTAGTGATAAAGCGGGATATCAAATCCAAACTCTTCTACTACTTCCGAGTTAGTGGAGTCTGTAACCCGAAGTGTTTGTAACCCGAGGTACCACTGTACCTGGATTGGGCCAGGAGGCAAATGTGGAGCCCAGTCACATGATGTCGCAGCAATAACATACAAAGGTAAAGCTTTCCCCATCACTGTGTGCTTGGGATTTTTGATTATTTCCTGCACATTTGTAACCCGCCCTTCCTCCAATGGCTTCAGGATGTGTGTCTTTTATCTGCCCTGTCTTTTATCTGAAATGGATATGAAAGGCAATGAGTGCTCCAAGATCATCTGGCAAGAGTTTCATGCCTGAGTGGAGGTTTTTTTAAGCCTGACTCTCCCCTTTCCTTTTTGTTTAGGTGGGTGATTTCAACCAGAATTGCTCCATCAAAAAGCATTTGCTTATCAAAAAAGCCTTTTATTTGGCTCTCCCCATTCTTGATCCAATGCCCTAAACACTGCACATGATGCTGCTAGGGGCAGAAAATCAGACTTCTTTTTTTTTTATGACTTAAAAAAAAAAAAGTTGCATTTTTGCCTGTTGCTCAACTATTAAATAGACAGGCGTTTCTGTCCCTAAAAACCTGGCAACCAATGACTAAATAGTAACACATTCAATTTGCCACGTCAAATTGGTACAAAAAGCCCTTAACAGAACTGGCCTTTTGACAATTGCCATGTAAAGTTCATTCCACACTTGCAAGAAACTGATCCTTCAGTATGGCAGTGTCCTTTGGTACTCCCTGCTCATTTATATTAGGCAGGTGTTATTGCAGTCTTCTTTTCAGTGACTGCTAAAAACCTTTGTGTTTAAGCAAGCCTACCCAGACATACACATCTGGCATGTGTGTGTATTTATACTGTTTATTTATTTATTTATTTTAACTCCTGGTTTTCTTTTCATAGAATCATAGAATTCTAGGAAAGGGACCCTGAGGGTCATCTAGTCCAACCCCCTTCAATACAGGAATCCCAATACAGGAATCTTCAATGACAGAACCATTTAGCCATTTAAGGCCAACCTTTTCCCTAACGCATTATTTTATTGGTAACTTAATGTGTGTTTTGTGCTTTGTGTAAACCGCTTAGAGGCTTTGACGACTAAGCGGTAAATCCAGCGCATTGTTAACCCATGGAACTCCCTGCCACAGGAGTCAGGGATGGCCACCGACTTGGATGGCTTTAAAAGAGGGTCGGACAAAGTCGTGGAGGGAGAAGCCCATCAATGGTTACCCAGCCGCGATGTCAACGTTCTGCCTTCATGGTCTGAGGCAATAATGCTTCTGAATGCTAGCTGCTGTGAGTCACAAGTAGGGAGAGAGCTGTTGCGCCCAGGTCCAGCTTTGGGGGCTTCCTATAGGCATCTGGTTGTCCACTGTAAGGGCAGGATGCTGGACCAGATGGGCCACTCACCTGACCCAGCAAAGTTCCTCATATGTTCTCAAATTAAATAAGATATAGCAAGGTTGGTCTTTCAGTGACGGTTTGGCTAAGTGGCTTGGACTTTTCCCTCTCCTGCAGTGACGGAGAAGAGACTTCATCTAGAGAAGGAGTTGCAGGAGATGTTCAAAGGCATCTTGAACCCCCCGCCAATGGTAGAGGTTGCGGGTGAAAAATGGGGAGAGGAGGTGCAGACCAACCAAATCGACTCAGAGATGCCGTCCTTGGAAGAGATTCTCTCCGGGCCAGACTTCCTCTACAAGAAAGCCGTTTTCCTCCTCATCGTGGGGATAGCCATGATCTCAGCGCTGGCCACTATGATAGCAATGTGAGTTTCGTTACAGTTCTTCCTGCACAGAGGGCTGGGATTCCAAAATAAAGCGACCTGCTTTATTTTATCTCATTCCGTTCACCTCATTTTACAAATGAAAACGAAAAGTACCGAGGCACCGGTTTCCTTGCCTGGAACAACCTCAGCTCAGGGGTAGAAGATGTGTTTTGCACATAAGACTTGTCCAAGCTTCAGTCTTTTGGGGAGCCACTTCTATAAAAGTAGACAATACTGAAAACAAGATGGACAAGGAATGTAAGAAGATTGCTGGCATGGTCAGCTCAGTGCCAATCTCACAGTGGCTTGTCAGTTGATTAAAACTAGTACCGGTATCTGTTTAATAACCTGCCTTTTAAACCAACTAACTGATTAAATCCAAGACTGTCACCCAACTAAATAAATCCAGGGTTGCAAAACTACACCCAGTTGTTGTTGTTCAGTCGTTCAGTCGTGTCCGACTCTTCGTGACCCCATGGACCAGAGCACGCCAGGCACGCCTATCCTTCACTGCCTCTCGCAGTTTGGCCAAACTCATGTTAGTAGCTTTGAGAACACTGTCCAACCATCTCGTCCTCTGTCGTCCCCTTCTCCTTGTGCCCTCAACCTTTCCCAACATCAGGGTCTTTTCTAGGGAGTCTTCTCTTCTCTTCTCAGTTACCAGGGAGTAAACCTGCATAGGAATGCCATTGATCAATGAACTGATTAAATCTGCTCAAATCTGCATATCAGAAACACCCATTTTAAAGGGGGAGAAAAGATCATTCGTGATTTTTTCCAGATAAGGTTGGCATACCCAAAGAAGATGCTTTTGTCTCCCTCCTCACACACAAGTGGAAGAATGGTGCTCACCATCTCAAGTGTGTTGTGAATAAGTTATATTAAACAGTGCTTTTTATCCCTGGGGGTACACAGGGGTATGCATACCCCAAAGCGTTTGGGGCAAGGTCTACAATGAATTAAAAAAGATGTTGGGAATTACCTTCTTTAAAAACCCAGAGACATTCTTACTGAGTATAACTGATAAAGATATCCCAAACCAATCAAGATAAGTTTTTTTATATGCAACAGCTGCGGCCCGAATCCTTGTGGCTAAAGGATGGAAGGCCCAGGATGTTCCAAAAATAACTGATTGGCAAATTAAACTTCAGGAATTTGCTGAGATGGCCTATTTGACAAATAGTCTTAGAGGTAAATCAAAGCAAAAATTTAATGAAAAATGGGATGGATACAGAAAATATGTAAAAAATATATAGTAAAACCTTACTTACTATGCCAGCTTTCAAGTGATTAAGGGAAGATTAAAATTAAAATTGATTAAAATTAAGGATGTATTGGGTTGTAAGAATGTATGGGAATATAATATAAAATAATGATTGTGGAGTTGTGTACATTCAACTTTAAAATAATTAATATAAACACTTGGAATTAACAGGAAGTCAAAAGGAAATTTTTTTTTTTGGTGCGGGGAGAATATGTTATAGGTTTTTGTTTTAGAGTGATAAAAATAAATAAATAAATTCGATAGTTGGGTATCAATATGATTTATTGTGTAAGAAAAATATGTACAAAATAATATACAATAAGAATATTATAACAAAAGAAAATAAGAGCTGTATAGAAATTGTTTTTCAGTTTAGTATGTATGTTTATGATATGTGTTTGTTCTTGATGCATACTGATGTAATATTTAAAATATTAATTAAAAAAACCCATTTTGTTTAAGTTTGGCCTCATTGAGGGGCAGTATTTCAATATGAGTAGAAAAATGAGAGTACCCCTAAACATTTTTTAAGAGCAAAAGCACTGATATTAAAAATTATGATCGAAAAATAAACAAATAAATTCTTAAGACCACATATTTAGTGCCAGGTATATGTGTGTGTGTGTGTGTGTGTGTGTGTGTGTGTGTGTATACACACACATATATATATATAATAGTTCTAGCTGGCTAATAAACAAAACAGTTGCAACTCTAATTAAATATATTTTATTTTATTGCATATTACTTCTTTGTCATTCAATAAAAAGAATTTTGCTCCCCTGATTTTCAGGTCAGTGGAATCAAAGTTCTGAAGCAAATAAATAAAAAAATGTTTTTCAGACGGATCCATCCATTCATAGTTTTAACCTATTTGAAACCTTAGATGCTTAAAACAATTTAAGAATGGGCTTAGGGATGAACACAGGTAGAGACTCAACCATTCATCCATCCCTGGTCACATTATATTTGAAACCTTGCATTTTAGAGCAGTTTTTTTTTCACCCAACAGATTTTTATTTTTTAAAGCCTTTTGTACAGCTTTCTACCAGAACCCCTCTCAGAACCAGAACTCTTATTACTGATCCTCCCGCATCAAAGTCAACAATGCCATCATTTTATTCCTAAGTTTTGGCATTTGAAAGCCTCAGGTTACTTTTCTCATCTCTCAAAAAGAGCTGGTTTTTTTAAAAAAAAAACCCTGGAAGTTTAACTAGAGGGAAAAGTTAGAGGGAAAAGTTGTCCTTTCGAAATATTTTCCCCATCTTCAGGAGCTCGCAAAAACAAAACAGAAAACGTGCTCTGTTATGCATGTAGCTCTGCTGGTTAAATTTGGCTGGCTAAATATCCTTTTTGTTTTGTTTTGTTTTGAGATGTAAAGGTCCCTTTGAGATCAAGAGCACTTCCTTCCACGTGAACTGTGGATAAGAATCCAGCCTTGATTAATCTTATCTCTTAAGCAGCTGTTAAGAGATGGTAGTTTTAAGTATTTGGAACAGCCATTGAACTAAGCATCAACTCTCTGTTTGCTCCTTAGGACAATTTATCGCTGGGCTACAGACATCAAACTGTGAATTGGGAGGAACTTCACAGAACATTCCTCCCTTCCCCTCTGCCCACTCCTTTCTTTTTGCTGTGCCTTGGTCAGGACTGTACAACGATGGCATCACCATTACGACACAATTAAAAGAATAATAATAACCCAGGTCACACATTGGAACTTCTAAGGACAAGTTATGAGTTTTGCAATTTGTACTCAGGATAATATCTCTCTTCCATTTAATGACGGGGTGGGCGGACTGGTGACTAGCAAAAACTCAGAAGCGTGCATCTGTCTGTTTTCCTTATTGTTGTTTGTTTGTTTGAGCCTGTCTGAGCCTGTTACAACAAAATGAAAAAGCACATTGGGTTCTCTCTGGACTGTTTTAGAGGTTTCTCCCGCAAATTTCTGCAGAGCATAGGGTTGTACCAAGCCTACTGATATCTCCTTCCTGCTAAGCGAGCAAGGCACCCAAATCTGAAAATGGAGCCATCGGAAGACAGAAAATCTACAAGGACAGAGCTATGTTACAGTGTAGCTCAGTGGGAGTGCATCTGCTTTGCATGTGGAAGGTCCCAAGTTCAAGTCCTGGCAAGGTCTGAAACCCTGGAGAGCTACTGCCACCCAGTGCGGACAATACCAAGCTAGAGGGACCCAGTTTCTGACTCTGTGTGAGGCAGGTTCGCGAGTTCCTGTGCAAGGCTAACCCTGCCTACTCAGAAATAGGTCCTACTGGGTTCAGGGGGACTTACTCCCAGATATGTAGGGTTAAGGTTGCAGCTGTACCTGCCTGCTGCAATGAAACCAAAAGAAGTTTTCTGAATGGAAAGGAAGCCAAGGATTATGAGCGGGTCCTGCAACAAAATGTTGCCGTGTGGCGTGTTCCCTGTTCAGGATTCCGTTCCCTGAACACCCAGGTTCCACCCCATCCCCGCAAAAGTCCGTCCACATTCCATGTCACGGGAGACAGTCAAGTAAGAAACTAATAGTGCAAAGTAGGAATTTATTAACACAAGAATTAACACATTCCTCTAGGACAGGGTTCGCCAAACTTGGGTCTGCAGCTGTTTTTGGACTACAGCTTCCATCGTCCCTAGAGATGATGGGAATTGTAGTCCCTAAACAGTTGGAGAGACCCAGGTTTGGGAAAATCCGCTCTAGGAATTACTATAAGGGTGGAAAACCTGTGCATCTCCAGATGTTGTTGGAGTCCAACTCCCATCAATTTCAGCCCGCATGGTAGGGATGATGGGAGTTGTAGTCTGGCAATGAATGGACACTGGTTAACCCCCACTGAACTGGTCACCTCGCCTCAAGAAGGAAGTTTGGGGAAGTTCAGAAAAGGGCAGACAAAATAATTGAGGGGATGGAATGGCTTCCCCAATGAGGAAAGGTTGCAGCATTTGGGACTTTTTAGTTTACAGAAAAAGCAAGAGATGACATTATATATAAGTTTATGCTAGGCATGGAGGAAACCGAGAGAGAGAAGTTTCCCCCCCTCTCTCATACATAACACTGGAACTCGGGGACATCCAAGGAAGTTTCGCAACAGATAAAAGAAAGAGTTCTTCACGCAGTTAAACTTTGGAACTCACTGCCACAGGAGTCAGTGATGGCCACCAACTTGGGGGCTTTAAAAGAGGATTGGGCAAATTTGTGGTGGGCAAGGCTATGCATGGTTACTAGCTGCAACGGCTATGCCAGTGATGGCTAACCTTGACACTCCAGATGTTTTGGGACTACAATTCCCATCATCCCTGACCACTGGTCCTGTTAGCCAAGGATGATGGGAGTTGTAGTTCCAAAACATCTGGAGTGTCAAGGTTAGCCATCACTGGGCTATGCTGTGCTTCCACAGCTGGAGACAGCAAAGTGTTGAATATCATTTTCTGGAAACCACAGGAAGCTTGGGCCCTTGCAAGTTTCCTAAAGGCACCTGGTTGGCTGCTGTGAGAACAGGATGCTGGACCAGAGGGGCTACTGGCCTGATCCTGCAGGCTCCTCTTACATTCTCCTGACTAGAGCAGGGCTGACGAAACTTCTGGCCCTCCAGAAGTTGCTGAGCTCCATCTCTCATCAGTCCCGGCCAGTATTACCAGGAGGCAGGGGTGATGGGAATTGCAGCCCAGCAACATCTTTAGCCTGGCAAGTTCCCCATCCCTGCTTCGCAAAAGGTAGAAAAGGTCATGTTTCCCTGGTGGGTTGGTGCAGTTATATAGGAAGGAATTTGAATTCACTCCGAACTATTCAGAACTATCACCCTACCCTGTTTCTTCGATGCGTCTAAAAACAGGCAGTTACAGATGTTTGAAAGGGAGCTGCGTGGAATTTTCAAGTGACAAGAAAAATTAAAAAAAATTCCTTCCAGTAGCACCTTAGAGACCAACTAAGTTTGTTCTTGGTATGAGCTTTCCTGTGCATGCTTCTTCCATTTTTTCTTCCAACAACATTTAAAGAAAAAAAAGTTTCCTTCTCTTGGTTAATATGGGCTGCTGAAATCAGCAGTATTCAAATCATCAGTATTCAAGCATTTGCACTTGGGTGATTTTAGATTCTGAATTGAATAAGCTTAAAGTGTGGCCCCTGGGGCCACAGTTAACAACTCCACACACTAAATAAAGCTCCAAGAGCTGAGTGGATATTCACCTCCACAGATCAAGTGGGGGATAATCTGTCAGATCTGCCTGAGCTAATCAAAGACACTTGATTAGATTACTGAATGTTGGGTGTGGCTGCTTCTTCCTGACTCATTTACCCCCAAGGGTAATAGGCCCACCCTAGACTGTCTTCATCACTCTTCAATGGGTCTGGGGGGGGGGTCCTTGCTGTCCACACATTTCCAAAACAGTAAAAGGTCTTCTGGTTGTACCTTAAAAACCCCAAAACCAAAATATTAAAAACCAAAATATTACAAGTTCCAGTTACAGGTACCGGTAGGTAGCCGTGTTGGTCTGCAAGAAGATCAAACCTATCAATTCTTAAGGAAATCTGCCCTGAGTGCTCACTGGAAGGACAGATCCTGAAGCTGAGGCTCCAATACTTTGGCCACATCATGAGAAGAGAAGACTCCCTGGAAAAGGCCCTGATGTTGGGAAAGATGGAGGGCACAAGGAGAAGGGGATGGCAGAGGATGAGATGGTTGGACAGTGTTCTCAAAGCTACCAACATGAGTCTGACCAAACTGCGGGAGGCAGTGGAAGACAGGAGTGCCTGGTGTGCTCTGGTCCATGGGGTCATGAAGAGTCAGACACGACTAAACAACAAAGCCGTGTTGGTGTTCTGTAGTCGAAACAAAATAAAAAAAAATTATCCCAGTAGCACCTTAGAGACCAACTACGGTAAGTTTGTTCTTGGTATGAGCTTTTGTGTGCATGCACACAAAAAGCTCATACCAAGAACAAACTTAGTTGGTCTCTAAGGTGCTACTGGAAGAAATTTTTATATATATTACAAGTATGTAACACATGAAGCCTGGTGTGGTTTCTCTTAATTGTGGAAGTTAACATAAAAGCATGTGTTTGGGTAGGGGTCAAATTGAAAAGAAGAACACGATAACTTCTCAAGTGTTTCTCAGGGCTTTATGTGCACATGCGTGGTGTTAATATAGCATCCAAACAGTTTCGGCCAGGTATGGAATCCATTTGATGCTCCTTAAAAAACATGTATTTGCAAACACAGGTGTTAGGTAAGAGACAAAGGAGGAGTCCAAGGGTACCTCAATAAACTAAGGCTGCAGCCCTAACTCCATTAACCTGGATGTAAGCCCCATTGAATTCAGTAGGGTTTACTTCTGAGTAGACACAGGATTGTGCCGTAATGCATTTATTTTTCACATAAACCGTTTGCTATTTTCTTCTTCTGCACAGGCTCCTTACACACTCCTGTTTATTCTGCATCCAGCATGTTCCCACTGCTGGTTTGGGAAGCAGAGTACACATGGCATTAGCCACAAACCCATGTCCATCCTGTCGAAACATTCCATCTTGATCTATCCCCCCCCCCCAAACCAGTTTCAAAACAAATTGAGAAAATACCGGTAATAATAATAGTTTTATTATTTATACTCTGCCCATCTGGCTGGGTTTCCCCAGCCACTCTGGGCCGCTTCCAACAGAATTAAAAGCACAATAAAACATCAGACATTAAAAACTATTTATGGCGCACTTCAGGGTCGGCGGAGCGCCAGAAATAGCTTGTGTGCATGCGCACGGGCTCCTCAGACCCGGATGTGCACCAGAAATTACGATTGTGCATGCGCAAACACTATTTCCTGTGCACTTCCGGGTCGGCGGAGTTCCAGAAGTAGCTTGTGCGCATGCGCTGTGCACAAAAAATGACGCTTGCGCATGCGCACAAGCTATTTCTGGTGCTCTGCCGACCCGGAAGTGGGCAGCCCCGCCGTGCTGCACCAGTAAGAGCGGGCAGCGGCAGCTGGCAATGGGGGTCGCCGCAGGCTAGATAATTAAGTCCCGCGGGCCGTGTTCGGCCCGCGGGCCATAGTTTGGAGACATCTGGTCTAGCTGGGCCACTGGCCTAATCCTGCACCTTCTTTTTCATTTCCTTCTTACGTCAGCCTGCCTAAGCAGGCTCAACCTGGACACAGTATTTGATTTCACCTGCTTTTAAATTTGTTCAATTTTTCTCTAAGTTTATTAAAATAATTTTTAGAGGCTTCCCCATGTTTTAAAATACACTTCCCTTCTCCTTTTCAGCTGTAGCCTATTATTTTATCGCAGATATGTTTGCGGCCCTGGGATCTTCTGGGAGGGAAGAGCAACATGTAAATACATGTAATAAATGAAACAAGGTAACTAAACAAAATGTACCTGTTCCTACTAAAGCTCATTTCCAAGTACAGCAACGTTTGTTCCAGGAGCCTGAAGCCTTGACATTCACACCTCGATCCCTATCTATAATACAGCGGTACCTCGGTTTAAGAACAGTCCGGTTTAAGAACAATTTGGTTTACAAACTCCGCAAAACTGGAAATAGTGTCTTGGTTTGAGAACTTTACCTCGGTCTAAGAATGGAATCCGAACAGTGGAAGGGCTTAAGAATGGTTTTGGTTTAAGAACGGACTTCCGGAACGGATTAAGTTCGTAAACCGAGGTACCGTACCACTGTACTACTAGTCCTGAGACAGCTGAATACCAATCAAATTATCTAAAATAATAAAATTATTTTTATAAATACATTGGTTAAGGTTTGGCTAACTACAATAACATATTTTTTTTAATGTACTGTATACAAGTTTCCCCCCTCCTGATTCTGTTTTGTTTTTCTACATGGGTGCTATTCTTCTTCTTCTTCTTTGCATCTTATCTTACTCTGTGCACTTGCAATTATGTACTTTTTATATTTCAATAAAGAAGATTATATACATACAGTGCTTTTTTCTTAAAAAATGTGTACTTTCATTTTGACTCAAGAAAACCACTATCTTATAGTTCAAATTGGGGAAAATAAATACAGTAAATGGACAAAAGTACAAAGATTTACAAAATGTTTAGAGGTATGTGTTCCCCTGTGTCACCCCAGAGAAAAAGCACTGTATACATATAAACTGCATGGGGGGTGTTATTGCTTTGCTTGTTACTATGTCATGCATTTTTGTGTGCTTATTTTGCAAACTGCCCTGTGATCCTCAGATAAGGGCGGTGTAGAAATTAAATTAGAAAGAATCCCTTTCTTCTCCCCACCCGCCCTTTCCTCCTATTGTCATGTTGATCCCTTTTGTCCAGAGATCTGTACAAGCGCCTAACAAATTGAAACACCCCCTGCAGCACTGCCGGCCGCGCCCCCTGTGACGTGTCCCTCCTGCCCTTCCTTAGCCTCCTACCTCTCGCCCTGCATGTTGGAAGATCCCACGTGGCCAGGATATCCTTTTATGGTCGCTGACGCGGCGGCCGCGCAGGGAACCCCCGCCTCTTTCCCCCTCCACTCTTTGGTCCCGCCTCTCATAAGTCAGAGGATCCAGGAAGAGGCGCGCACAAACCCAAGGGACCGAAACAAGGGAACCGCGTGGTTGGGCAGAGCGGAGAGGACCAGAGATCGAGCGAGAGAGCGCGCACGCTGCCTTGTCGGGTAAGGCTGATGCGGGGGCGAAGCGGGGCGCGATCTGATGCGGGGTTGTTTACTCCGGGTACCTCTTTTTTTTTTTCTCGAGAGCTGGAGTTTTTTCCTTGCTTCTCCTTCCAGGGGAATGTTTGGTGGTTGCGATGGGGGAAACTATTCCTGGGATTATGGGTTTCTTCAAGGGATTGATACTCACCTCCGCTAGACCCTCTTTCTTCCTAAAACGTTTCCATAGAGTTTCCTCTTTCCACTGAATTAAGGGGTCCGATCCGGTTGGTTTTCTGTTTGGCGGGTGTGTATGTGGCTTCCCCCCCCGGATTTCTCCTTTACCCCCGCTTCCTCACTCCCCGATCGTCTTACTTTTCTCTCCCCGATAGTCCCTCCCCGCTCCCCAAACAATTTCATTTCTGCCTGCCCGACTCTCCCGACCTCCAGATCGGATCCAAAGGTTCCTGGCGTCGCACCGACGCCCCCCGCCCCCGCGAAGAATTATTGCTTAGCTGTCCGGTTTTCTTTTTAAATTACTTTTTATTTCCCGCGAACGATCCCCGTCCTTGCCGAAACCTTTCCTCCTGGATTTGACCCACCCGCTGTAATATCTCCGTCCCTAGAAATAGGGATCGGATGCGGGGTTGGGGGAGAGGTCGTGTAGCATTTTTGATTTCGATTTCCCCCCTCTCTTCTCCAGTCCTCAACAACCCACTTTAAAGTCCCCATCGCTGGTATTTTCTATTGCTGGCATTGCTATCAGTGCCTGTGCCGCTTCCCCCCCCCCCCCGCCCGCACAGTTTCATCCTCCATATCTGACTCAACCCTGCTTCATCTTATCGTGTCCCCCCCCGGAGTCATCCTGGCACTACACCGGCGACCACCTCCACTCCATGCGCATTCCCACCCCTAATTCCCGGGCAGCGTCATAACATGCGTCCCGTCTTTAAACAATCGCACACCTCAAATCTACCTGAACTTTGCGTCTCTGTCTCCCTCTCCCTCTATTGCCTTGTCTGGTTCCCAAATCCTTCTTTCCTCTTCCTCTCCGAGTCTATTCCTTCCCCCGCTACCCTTTCACATAGGGGGTGAAAAACTGGCTCGTGGCGCCTTAAAGTTTAATCCACGACCCTCCCCGTGCCCATCGGAAGGACGCGCAGAGTTCAGGGGGTCGCCATCCTCCCAGGGACGTGCGTAAAGGATTTGCAGCCTTGGGGTGCTCCAAAGACTCCCGTGTGTTTAGACTACCGACTCCTTCGGCCGTGACCTTCCTCCTGCCCCCATCTCCACACCCCATATTCTCCCCCTTTCCCGACCTCGGTACCCACTTCCCCCAGGTTACCTACTGCCAACCCACTCTGTGCGTATTTCCTCCTCTGACGCTCTTTATCGCCTTCCTGCTCCTTTCTGAAAGCTGATGAAACTGTCCTGTAGTTTGTTTTGCAACTTTCATTTAGATCAGTGCCAGGGGTGATAAGGGAGACCGGCCTTTGCCTCTCCCCTCCCTCGCTCCGCTGGGAACTTTATTGTTAAGCAAATTGTTAAACACATTCCTATGCTCCCTCCTGCGTGATTTGGTCGGTGAGTTGGTCTCTTGGGTTGTCTGTTTTGATGTCGCGCAGGAATCTCGGGTGGGGAGAGGGGTCTTGCACCTGGGTCCTGCTTGGTAGCTTCTCTGGGCATCTGGGGTTGGTCAGATCCACCTGCAGAGCTCTTCCGTTTTCAGTTGCCGATTCCTTGTTTTGCATCCTCTGTGTGCTAATAGAGGAGGGTTCTCTGTTGTTCAGGAAAGTCTGGGGAGGTGTACTGCCCCGTGGAAATGGTGTTCCCCTTGAAAGACACATTCTCAGACAATAGGTCCAGGGGAATGTGCCTCTCAATGGAGCTCCATTTTCAGGGAGAGCATACCACCCCCACCCCCCACCCCGCAAGTATATAAATGCCAAGCAGATTTGTTAAAATGTATTTTTATTAAATATTTTCTTGATTTACAAAAAGAATGTGCAATGTCTCTCTTGTATTTTCCCCCATGTAACATTTTTACAAATCAGTGTCATTTGTTGAGACATTGGGAAGAAAAGGGGGAAAGAGGTGGAGGGGGTGGGGGGTCGGGTGACGATGTTTCTATTTTACTTAATATATGTAGGGTTCGATGTCAGCGTTGCTTGTGCAGGTTCTCTGCTGTTCACTTGTGTTCCTTTGGTGGTGAGAGAGGTTGGGGTTGGCCTAGGGCAGTGGTGGCTAACCTAAGTTGGCACTCCAGATGTTTTGGAACTACAACTCCCATCATCCCTAGCTAACAGGACCAGTGGTCAGGGATGATGGGAGTTGTAGTCCCAAAACATCTGGAGTGCCAAGGTTTGCCACCACTGGCCTAGGGTGTGATTGTTCATTTGTGATTGGCTGTGGTGGTCTTTCTTTTCATGTGTGAGTGGGGTGGGTGGGTGTTTTGGATCAGGTTAGCTAGCCATATTGATTTGTATGCTGTTGGTGGATTTTTGTCATTGTCTTATTGGGCTGTGTGTGTGATGAAGGGGTGAAGGCTGTGTGTGTGATACAGGGGTGAAGGCGTCTTCTTCTATTTGTCCCAGTGTCTGTTTCAGCTTATTGGTTAATTTTTCTAGTAAGGCAGTTTCCCATACTATTTGGTACCATTGGTCCATGCATACTCCTGACAGGTCTCTCCAGTGTCTGGTTATAATGTTTCTGGTTGCTGAAAGTAGGTGGGTTATGAGTTCTTTGTGGTGTAAGTGGGCATTATTGTCTTGTTTAGTAAGGCCAATTCTGGGGTGATTTTAAGATGTTTTTAGGACAGAACCCAAAGGGTGTAATGTGACTGCAAATCCATTTGTACATTTGCTGAGGAATTGGGGCTTGTCTGCTGAGTCCGGATTTTCCATTATGCAGTGTGGATTTGTACCAATGCAGTCAATATGGCTTGTTTATATACCTTCTTAAAAAGTTACATTTTGGGGGCATGGTTTTTGGGATTCTCTCCCTGATGAATGTGTTTGAGGCAGGTGGAAGCTGGGATTTTTGGTGACTTGCACAAGACTGGAACAAAGAGTTTGTTGCAGAGCTGAGATCTAAATATTAGGCTTTTTTTTAGGGCTGGTGTGTACAGTACATTGTAGTTTGGTCTGTGTGAGCTGTTCCGACCATTCCTGGCTGCACGCTCACTTTGCATGTGTGTGCATCTGGGATGTCAGGTGGAGAGATGCTATTGAGGCTCATTCATGGATGTCCTGGCAAGTGCAGTATAAATAGCTTTGCATATAGGGAAGTTTTTAAGTATAGGGAAGTTTTGAATGGTTTATGTTTTTCCGTGGTTGTATATGTGTTGTAAGCCGCCCAGAGTGGCTGGGGAAACCCAGCCAGATGGATGGGGTATATATATATATAAATTGTTATTGTTGTTATTATTAATATTATCTTCAAGTTTATCAATACTCACAGGGATGAGGAAGCTGCGGCCCTCCAGATGTGGTTGACTCCAATTCCCATCAGCCCTAGGCAGCATGACCAATGGCCAGGGGATGATGGAAGTTGTAGTCTAGCAACAGTCTGAATGCCCACAGTTTCCCCATCATTTCCCTAAGACAAGTCCCATTTTCTTGAGGAGGGAAAGAATCTCAAAATTCCTAGTGGGTTACTTCAGTTTGAGATGTTGCTATGTGTTGCATTTTGGTGTCTCTGCTGGATAGCATTTATTTTTTTCATCGCCCTTAAGCCAGTGGTCTTGCTACCTTTGGATATATACCGTACTTTGCGTGGCAACAGTCCTGCTATTGCAACCCCACTGGTAACAAGGTGTGACCCAGTAGTAGTAGCTCTTCCCTGCCCACAAAAGGTAAAGGTAAATGGTGCATTTGGGGAAGTGGTTGCATTTGTTCCTTCCAGGTGACATGAATTCCTGAATATCTGTTAAAGCCCTACCCCCTCCCTAAAAAGATAACCAAACAGAAAAGGTGCTCCTTCTGAATGCATTTAAAGCCTGCTAAATCCCCATGTATTCACCAACCCAATCTGTATAAAATGCATTTGTGAAGGGCCATTGTTGATAAGGTGTCTGAAGGATTTCTCTTTTTATCTGCTGTGTGTCTCGCCCTGCTTTTTGGAATGACCACTGTAATGCATAGCTTAGAGCCTCCTATCTTCTGCATTTCTGTTTTATCGTTTTCTTTTTAAATCAATTGTTTCTGAATGGCTCCTGTATTGCCTCAGGAGAGGGTGGATCTTGCTAAATTATCATCTGTATCACAAGATTTCTAAATGGCCATTGGGCAGCTGCTGGGAGATCAAACAATTAATTTGTCTGCACTTTTGTGAGGGTGGAGGTTGAATCCCATGTCATTCCTTTTCAACCTTGCACTTTCCAGATGTTTTGGGGGAGAATTCCCATCCGTGTGCTGGCAGAGGCTAATGGGAATCATAGTCCAACACATCTGGAGGGAGGCCCCAGGCTAAAGAAATCTGTCTTAAGTGTTGTGTTCAGTTGCTTGCTGTTTTATAGCTTCTGGATTAATGTTTTAGCCCAGGCATAGGCAAACTGGGCCCTCCAGATGTTTTGGGACTACAACTCCCATCATCCCTGACCACTGGTCCTGTTAGCAAGGGATGATGGGAGTTGTAGTCCCAAAACATCTGGAGGGCCCAGTTTGCCGGTGCCTGTTTTAGCCTCTAGAACTGGGCTTCCCAAACCTGGGTCTCCAGCTGCTTTTGAACTACAACTCCCATCATCCCTAGCTGGCTGGTCAGGGATGATGGGAATTGTGGTCCCAAACACAGCTGTAGACCCAAATTTGAGGAAACCCTGATCTAGAAGCATGGTTGTTGTTTGTAATGTCTGGGTTATAAATAGGATAACCTCCATATGTGCATAGCCACCAGAAGATCATAATAAAACCACACACACAGAGTCAATCATAGACCATAAAATTGTACAGTTGGAAGGGACCCCAGGGGTCATCTAGTCCAACCCCCTGCAATGCAGGAATCTCCACACACTGTCCTCCATCCAATTTTGAAACCAGACCCTGCTTAGCTTTGCGAACAATACTGGTATTACTTCGTGTGCTTTCTAGGTGTAGAACATCTCAGTGTACTTACACTAACCTTCCAAAGGTGCTACTGGAAGGAATTTTTAAATTTTATTTTGTCTTGCAAAGTAGGCCAGTGTGATTTTCTCTTGTACTGTGGATTGTGCAAGGCGGGGAACACTGAAGTGGAGAGGAATGGTGCTTTGCAAGAAACCATTCAGTAAGTTAGCAAACAAACAGAGCAGGTTATGTATGTTTTGAATGGAGGCTTTCCCTCCTGGGTACGGACTGTTTGGCCAAACATTTATTTTTATTTTAAAAGACGTATAAGCGGTTTAAGCGGGACTCGGATCACATACTAGGAATGAACGGGAATGGATCCTTCCTCTCTGCCTCGGTCAGGAGCCTTAAGAGTTAGCTGGGCTTAAAAAGAGGATGGAGTAGGAAGGATTTGCTTTTTGTTCCCTGTGAGGCAGAAAGCGAAAGAGGGAAGTGGGAAAAGCCCCACTGCCCAAAAATTCCTGTGAGGTGAGACAAGTGGGAAATCATTTTCCAGAATCCCCTTTATTTAGGGGCATAGCATTTTTTTTTTAAATTTTAACTTCATTGAAAAAAAGAGATAATAGACACACACACACACAACCCCCACACCTCACAAAGTGGCACCATCAGAGGGGGGGGTGACACTTTTTATTTTTATTTATTTTTATTTTTTTACATTTTTATTATTTTTCATTTTTTATTTTTTTAACTTTATTGAAAAAAAAAGATAATAGACACACACACACAAAACCCCCACACCTCACAAAGTGGCACCATCAGAGGGGGGTGACACTTTTTATTTTTTCAAAAAAAAATATTAAATTAAAATGGTGGGGGGGTGACAAAAAATTCCACCCCGGGTACCACCTGGGCTTGCTATGCCTCTGCCTTTATTTGGGGAGGGCAGAGGAGAGCACAAAGGAATTCCCAGTTCACCTTTTCACTTAGGTTGAGTGGGATGTGACTGACAAACCGTGTGTGTGTGTGTGTGTGTGTGTGTGTGTGTGTGTCTGTCTGTCTGTCTGTCTGTCTGTCTGTCTAGGAACAGGTGTCAGATTTGGCTTTGGCAGTTGAAAAACAGCAGGTGCTCAGGCAGCAACCGTGACTGGTTTGAGTATGTGTGCCTCTGCATTAAAGTTGGGCCATCTGACGTCCTAGGGCAGGTGTGTGGCACCCTTGTCCCTCCAGATGTTGTTGACCTGCGGCTCCCATCACCCCTGGCCATTGCCTGTGCTTTCTGGGGCTGATGGGAGTCATAGTCTAGCAACATCTAAAAGACCAAGGACCCCCTCCCCCCCCCACACAGCTGACTTACAACCTGGTTCCAGAATTTGATATTTGTGGAGCTGAAATGAGCCCCAAAGTGGAACTGATCACATTTTAAGTGATCCAAAAAAGCTGGATTTTTTAAAAAAATGATGGTGTGTTTGTCAGGTTTTAAAAAATGTTTTTAGGGTGGATTTTCAGGCTTCCCTGGTGGGTGCAGATTTTTTGATTTCTGGTTTTGGTAATCCTGTGAGTAATGTGCATATATGTCTTGCCAGGAATTGAAGCTTCCTTTTCCACCCCAGTATTAGCTTCCACTTCCAAAGTAGTTTGTGGGACTCCAATGCCCCGTTTCTGTGCTCCGCAATGTTTACCATTTCCAGGAAGCCGCTTTGTGTCATTGTTTTGGCTCGCTCTCCCTATGATATCATTTGATTCCCCCCCCCCCCAATGTGACTCTTGAGTCTGTGATAAACGCAGGTGAGCTGATAGACGCTGCAGATAGCTTGCTGAGCTAATGATATAGGTTTTGTGGCTTGGAGGGGTGAGGTGGCTGAACACTTAAAAACAGATGCCTCTCCTCCTCCTTACAACCTTGGGACCTGCGTAATGGCTTGCCTTTCTGGCAAATAATGCAGTGTGTTATTCTTGTTATCTGTCCAGCAAGTGCCTTGCTCAGGTGTGGGGGGGGGGGAGAGACACCTCCTGGCCATGTTTGCTGGAGATGGTGGCTGTTGCGGTTCAGCACCACCTGTTCCTAACACCTGGCCTTGCTGCTGCAACTTTCTCCTTTGTTATCCTCAAGACTACCCTGTAAGGTGCTATAATCCAGCCTTCTCTTTGATGGCTCTCTGTAGGCAGTTCACAAAGCGTGTGTACCGCATCAGTCAGGACCGGCCCTGTCATTAGACAGGCGAGGTGGCCTGCTTCGGGTGTCTGATCTTTGCACTCTTTCAAAACAGATGCAGATGGTCAGTTAAACAATTGATGGTTATTTTTCTCCCTGTGTGTGCATGCAAGCATACTTACAGAGCCGTATTTCCCATAGGGCTTAGTGGTGCGTTGTGCCAGGGCGCCGACCTTTCTCGGGCGCCCCAGCAAGTGGGGGAGCTGCGCGGCTTTGCTGGTGGCCTCCCCTTTCCCTGCACGCCCGCCAGGTGCGCCCCGCCAACCATAAGGCTGGTGGGTGTTCAGCTTCCCTCCCAAGCCTCTGCGGGGATCGCTCTCCTCCCGAGGAGGCTTGGGAGGGAAGCTGCGCTCTCCTCCCGCAGAGGCTTGGGAGGGGCGTAACTTCACTCCCAAGCCTCTGCGGGGATCGCTCTCCTGCAGCGGCATGGGGGAGAATTGTGCCCCCCCATGGCTGGCAGTGCGTAGCTACGGCCACCCCAACACGATCCGTGGTAATTTGGGGGCGCTAGGCGGATATTTGCACCCCGGCGCCACATCTGCTAAAGACAGCCCTGCATACTTACACACGGACAAGTCCGCCAGCCATGTGGACTTTGCCTTAAGTCCCACATTGCCTTGGACTGCCTCTGCTGCTGCGTGAGCAACAGAACAGGCCTGTTGTATACTGGGGGCAGTTCAAGATGCTGTGCTTCTAAGGCCTACACTGCAGGGCTGGGGGACAAGTGACCCTCCAGGTGATGTTGGGTTCCAACCCCTGTCAACCCTGGGCCCCAGGGGGTGATAGGAACTATATACCAGCAGCAACTAGAGGCAGTGTTGAAACCTGCTGGGCACATTTTGCAACGGGCTATCGGCCACTTGTGGTGCCTGATGTCTCCACTATCTGGAGGTGCATGCATGGGGACCTTATTATCTTTCCCGTTTCCACACACTAACACCACATCCTGTAGAATTTTATCAATACTTTATCTTCGCAGTCAAAACAAACTTCAGGAAGCAAAAAGACTTATGAGCCATCTGGCCCCTAACTGGCAAGTAGATTCCGTTTTGGAGACCGTAACCCTGGTTTAAGGAGACATCTGGGTTTTTAACTGTGGCAATCTAGACTAGCTTTCCAGGATCATAGGAAACTCCTGTCATGCAGAACGGCCGTAACTCAGGGATAGAGCCTGCTTTGGACGCAGAAAGTCCCAGGTTCAACTCCTAGCATTGGGCTGGGAGAAAGATCTCTGTCCAAAATCTTGAGAGCTACTGTCAGTCAGTGTGGACAAAACTGTTGCAGAGGGACCCAAGGTGTGATTCTATTTAAGTCATGTTCGGTTTTGACTCATGTGCTCCTATATAGATTCTGCCCACATTTCACTCAGCTGATGGTTCTTGTAGATTCGACTCTGCGGGGGCGGAACCTGCCCCCGTGTGTTTTGGAAGCATAGGGCTGGGGTTATGATGGACAACAGCATTGACCATTATTTCCTGATTTGCAACATTCATTTACCTCTCTCTCTCTAGCCAAGCTAAACACAGCTGGGTGCGAGGGAGCCTTCTTCCTGCATCAACAAACCATAAATCTCTTGCCTTGCCCCAACTGCCTTGTGCAAGAGATCGCAGCTTTGTACGGGTGTGTGTGAGCGCATGCAGACGTACCCGGTCACGTGCTTGTGTTGATAGGAAGAGGTTTGCAGCCCACGCCCAGCCCTTTCTCTTTTTGTTTTGCTGCTTCGAGGCCCAGCCCCTCGTGTTGTAACCTTTTGCAACCAACTCAGTGTGTACTTCTGTGTCCCGTCAATGGCAGGTAATCTGCTTGCAACAAGCTGTTCCCGGAAACTGAGCAGGCCAGCCCAGTGGGGGGAAGAGCTTGTGCGTACAAAATGGCATGGCTGAGGATCCAGGCGGTGGTTGTTCTTATCTGGAGTGTGTGTGTGTGTGTGTGCTGTTTGGGTGGGGGCTGGAGGGAGGGAGGAATCACACACTCATGTGGTCCTGAGTGGTAGGTGATTGGCGGGAGAAGTAGAATTCTTGGCACCGATCGAGAGAACTGGCAAAATGTAGGGCAGGTAGCTTTGGTAAACACTTGCAAGCCCAAAGTCTCGCCACACCTGAGAGCATTATAGAGTGTTAGAAACTCAAATATATATTGACAAATGGTACCTTAAAAACCTAGGTTACAGTCACCAAAATGGAATGTCTAGGGGCCCGTGAATCTTCCTCTTCTTCCATTTCCTCTTTTCTTTTCTTGTTTTTCTTCTTCATCAACATCATCATCATCATCATTTCTATACTGCTTTATATTTTAAAGGAAAACTCTCAAAGCCGTTTACAACCCCTTTAAGCCATCAAATAAAACAATTCAGAACAAGACAAATTCAAACCTCAAGGAAAATATTTAAGATCCTTCCCTAAAGTGACGTTTCGCTTTCCTCATATTTCTTAACCTGCTTAATTTATAGAGCTGCCCCATAGCGGAAGTACCCTAGGAAGCCAGTGTGGCATAATGGTTAGAGGGTCGCAATAGGACTTGCAAGGCCAGGGTTCAAATCCCCGGACTCTGCCATGAAGCTCACTTGGGTGCCCTTGGGCCAGTTACAGCCCCTTAACCTACCTCACAGGGTCGTTGTTGGGATTAACTGAGGAGGTGGGTGAACAGTGTGCTGCTTGGAGAAAAAGGTGGGATGGTAATGAAATAAATAAGCTTCTTCTGAAGAAAGCTGGAGGGGCCAGCCAGATGGAGATGGCGGACACCAACCTGGCCTCCAGAGATCTCCAAGTAGTGCCATTTCGTGATTAGATTAGATTAGATTATATATCTGAGTGGGTGGGCCTTGTGAACCTTGTTAAGGGCCTTCTCACCCACCTTCTTCATGGTTCTCCTTAACTAAGAAGGCTCCCCCTCCCCCCTTTTTTAAAAAAGATAAGGGACTTAGTTTTTGACCTCTTTCCTCTAGGGCATAGGGGAGTGCTATAGTTAAGAGACATGTTTGTTATTGATAAGCGTGTTGACCCACAAGCATTCTCCCCCCTCCCAAATGCCCTTTTGGCTGTGTTGTAATTCTCTTCCTTCCTCCTTGACCCAAGGATGGATGGGTTGTGTGAATAATACCAAGCTGGAGCATCCTAGATGGCCGTGAGGCAGCCCACCGCAGCAGCAGCACCTTGTTCAAACCTTTCCCCCAAACCTGGAGCCAGTGTTTTGTCAAAAAAGGTTGCCTACTCAGCTGAATTGGTATGGGACTGACAGGGCAGACGGGGTTGGGCTATATGACCTCTGGGTGCCCCCTGACCCCCGCTGCAACAGCCTTGCCTGTTTTCGTCTGTGTGCCCGGTCCATTGTTGCTACCCGCTTGCAGGAGCCCTGATGTAACAGCCCTGCAAGCTCTCTCCGTTGGTGACTCACTTCTGCTTCATGGGCCCGAGTCACTATTTTGTGGTCCTGGTGTTGCAAGCTTTTAGAACAAAGAGTTTCCTCGTGTTGTGCGGAAACACAGCTCTCTCTCTATCGAATCTGTTCCTTGCAAATTTAGGGCTCAGTCGCTAAATGGGGTTTCTTCTTTTCTCCCCCAGGACGTACACAGCGAAGGGCCCAAGATGAAGGAGGAAGTTAAAAAAGCAGTCTTGTTCATCTCCCTTGTGATGGATCGCGACCGGACGCTGGAGAAGAAGAAGGTGAAGCGTTTCAGGGAGAGCCTGGCCACGATCCTATGCGAGCGCTACAAGGACCATTGGTACCCAGAGAATCCCTGCAAAGGGCAAGCTTACAGGTAAGCAAGGAAGTTGATTTTTTTATTGGACTACTGTCAACTGATGGAAGAGCTTTCAGCAAACAGATCCCCCGTCTTTCGGGCGGTTAATGGGCTCAGTTGACATTCACGTTGTTACCAAATATCGTGTTATTACAAAACATTTGTGGGCTGCTGATTTTTAGGTGCTGATTTTAAATTGTTTTGGAAATTCATACTGTTTGTAAGCCGATTTGGGATTCATTTGAATGGAGAGCACAGCATAGAAATTCACTAAATCAACTCCCTTTCTGAATGCCAACAGCCTTGTTCACACATTACATTGGGCGAAAGAGTCTACACTTCATACAACTCGGTGGTTGCCACACCACTGTGACAAAATTTAAGAACTTGTAATGGAAATAAGGCACATTCTCCCTCTGTTTGCCCTTGTTTTGGCTTCCCTCCTCTTTTCAGTTTTCTTCCTCCGAGATCGGGGTGGGGGAAAGCTGTAGATGGTTTAGGACTACAGCTCCTCATCAGCCTCGGCTAGCATGGTCATCGGTCATGGATAATGGGAGTTGCAGGCTCAGCAGTATCTAGAGCAGTGATGGCTAACCTTGACACTCCAGATGTTTTGGGACTACAACTCCCATCATCCCTGACCACTGATCCTGTTAGGGATGATGGGGGTTGTAGTTCCAAAACATCTGGGGTGTCAAGGTTAGCCATCACTGATCTAGAGGACCACAGGCTCCTTAATTAGTGCTGAAGGTTAGATTGTAAGCTCCTCGGGGCAGGGACTTTGCAAAGCGCTTTGCACAGTGATGGTGCTATGTAAGTAAATAAACAATACACAGCTGCTATAAAAGACCAGCCCTTCCCATTTCCTTTCTCCTCTTTTTGTTCTCTGTCTTAAAAACTAAATAGGAACCCATGCTGATTGTACTAGTGTGACCCAGCGTAAGCTGAGACATGATCCATATGTGGACCCCCAACTCCCTACTTAGAGTAGTCGTCGTATAGGGTAGTCTTATAGGATACTTTGCACTCCCTCCTGATTTTCATTGCCTTAAAGAAAGGGATAAAAAGAGCTCTTGCTTTTTGCCAATAACTTGTGTTCCGCTCCGGAACCATGAGGGCTAGCCCCTTGGATAAATACATGTCGCATTTAAAGGAGAGAGGGGAAGGAATAGACTGAGAGCAGCGGTTATGTTCCATGCTCTGGCTCGAGATCCCAGACATTGTTAGTCACCCTCAACTCTTGTCTGTCTGTTTGTCAAGGATGAGGCAACGATTGGATGCCTCTTTATGGCGGCAGTTGTTTGCAGAGCTAGCTGCAAAATAACTGTATTGTACCTCTCAAGGCTATTTGTGTAGCTGATAGAGAACTGCGGTTTACAAACCAGTTGGCTGTTGCTACGCCTGTGTCACCAGCCGGCAGGTCAGCTGGGAGCTTTGTTTGCAAGGACTCTGTCTGGAGCTTGTTGTACCACAGATTATTACCTGGCAGTCCTTGTTTTATAATATTACAAATTGCTGTGCACACGGAGTACCCGAGCGGCAGAGCATGTTCATTTCAAGTAAATCCTGCTGAGCTTAGTGGCAATTAATTTCTGGCTTTGTGTGCGCGCAAAGAGAACAAACGTTCGAGTCAGCCAGCATAAGTAGAAATGTTAGATTCACCCAGCAAAATTTGATTTGGTCATAAGATTCTGGGCAGGCAATTGCAAAGGGCGCAACGGGTAGGCAACCAACCTACAGAACTCCCTGCCTCAGGATACAGCTTTAGAAGGGGGTGGAGCAAATTTGCAACCTGTGTCGGTTATGACAGTGAGTTTAACTGATGCACTCAATTTATATTGCCCTCCTCATAACACAAGCATTCTGGGCAGCTCACAAAACTAGGGAGGAGACGGTCTTTCAGGGAACCTGGTTCTAAGCTGTTCACAACATCAGAGCATCTTAAATTGGGCCTGGAAATTGAACTGGGAGCCTTTCGTGTCTGGCTTGCCAGAGACATCTAGCTCGCTGGAAACAGGACCTAGGAAACTTCTTATATTGAGTTCAGGCCACTGGTGCATCATGCTCAATATTATTCACTCAGACTGGCAGCGACTCTCAAGGATTGCAGACAGGTGTTTGTTTCTTTGGGCCAGCTCCACCTGGATCTTGAACTTGGGGTCTTCTGCATGCAGAGCATCTATTTATCTAAACCCCAGATGCTGTACTGAGCAGGGCACTTTTTATGCATTTGGGATTGCCGCCTCAGAATAGTTTAGGGCATTTTGACGCTTGTGACGTGTCTTTCCAGGACATGCCCTATTCCTGCAATGGTCCTTTGTTTAAACTGTTCTTAATTCTGAATTTTAAATTGTGACTTGCTGGTGAAGGGTGGGCAATAAAAACAATAAGTTTAATATAATAATAATAATAATAATAATAAGTATTTGTAAGATGCTATAGATAGGGATATACTTGTTAAATAATTATGCATATTTTTATAGTTATAAAATATTTAGAATTGTAAGGTGGAAGGGATTATGGTCTATGTCAGGGGTGGCCAACTCCCAAGAGACTGCGATCTACTCACAGAGTTAAAAACTGGCAGTGATCTAACCCCTTTTTGCGTGTTCATGTCAAAGAAAATTGTTTTTTTAGGGGAGCTAAAGTTGTTCAGCTTCATGGGGGAGCCACTGATCTACTAGTGATCTACCACAGTCGACCAGTGATCTACTGTTGGACGTGCCTGATCTGTGTGTGCTGCATGAATATTCATGGGCTTTCGTGGACCTAGATTCCCCAGCCCCCATTATGTTTAAAAAAAATGTGCATTCGAAATGCTGATTCAACACCCCAGAAAATTATTATATTCAAAATGTGGAAATGGAAGTGCTGGCAACCTTGAAGATGTATAACTCTTGAGTAGACTTAAAAGGACCCTTCAATTTCAGACAAAGCTACGTCACAGATTTGTGAGGATCAAGGGGTGGGGGTGAACTGCAGATGCCACCACCCCCAAGCTCCTTAGAGGAAAGAAAATGCTAATTTTATTTGGGGTGTCCTGGTGGTTCTCCCCAGTATGGGAATGTAAGTTTACCTGCTGTGCCTGATCACCAAATCTTGTTCTAAATCCCAGCCCTTTCTGCATTGCCTCTCCTTCCTCGCAGGTGCATCCGAATCAACAGGCAGTATACCAAGGATGACGCCATCCTGAAAGCTTGTATGGAGAGTGGTCTCGATTACTCGGCATTGACGTTGAAAGGCGAAATTACAGTCTGGATTGATCCTGGCGAGGTTTCCTGCAGGTGAGTGCATTCGACGGAACCGTCCCTTTAAAAAAGCAAAAAAGCAACAACCCCATAGGTGAGTTATAATAGAAAGCACCCTTCGAAAGAGTGATTCCCCTTTGTGTTGTGTAAAGTACTTTTGAACACCAGTAATTCTTGTTCAAGCTGAGGCCGCGTTTTTTTGGTCAACCCAATAATTTCTTTGAAGCACCCCCCCGTCCTTCAGATGAATAGAGCAACTTTATAAGAGCAGTTTTAAAGCTTGCAATTGGTTGTATTTTTCAAACTTGGGGCACCTGTTCTTAAGGTTATGTAGAAGCTCGTATAACTATCACCTGGAGCATAAATATATTTTCATTTCCTTCTCTATTTCCATAGCCCCCAACCACATTACAAAAGTAAGATTGATTAAATACAAATTAGCCCCCCTCCCTGCTTGAACAGCATTTCAGGATTCAGATTATGTTTCTCTAAAGCACAGTATTGTCTAAATACAGGATTAAGGATGTTCTGTTTAACATAATAATCGATCTACTATAATTCTAACTTTTCCTTTATGGTGTTCATTGTTTTCTATAACGTATGATTAAAACAAATGTCCCCATTCACTGGATCCACATTCGAGCTTTCTCGATTCACCTTGCAATTTCCATTAAAAAGACCAAGCCATCATTGGAACTGTTCTCCGCTTGCAAAAATAAAAAAAACCTTTAAAAATTCCTTCCAGCACCACCTTAGAGACCAACTAAGTTTGTTATTCCAGGGACGCGGGTGGCACTGTGGGTTAAACCACAGAGCCTAGGGCTTGCTGATCAGAAGGTCGGCGGTTCGAATCCCCGCGACGGGGTGAGCTCCTGTTGCTCAGTCCCTGCTCCTGCCAACCTAGCAGTTCGAAAGCACGTCAAAGTGCAAGTAGATAAATAGGAACCGCTCTGGCGGGAAGGTAAACGGCGTTTCCGTGTGCTGCTCTGGTTCGCCAGAAGCGGCTTAGTCATGCTGGCCACATGACCTGGAAGCTGTACGCCGGCTCCCTCGACCAATAAAGTGAGATGAGCGCCGCAACCCCAGAGTCGGTCACGACTGGACCTAATGGTCAGGGGTCCCTTTACCTTTAAGTTTGTTATTGGTATGAGCTTTCGTGTGCATGCACACTTCTTCAGATACCATGCATGCACACGAAAACTCATACCAATAACAAACTTAGTTGGTCCCTAGGGTGCTACAGGAAGGAATTTTTTTATTTTGTTTCGACCATGGCAGACCAACATGGCCACCTACCCATAAATAAAAAAAACCTGCCTGTCTTCCTTCCAATGGATGCTTGTGAGTGTAAATAGAGGGAAAGCACTTCCTTCCAGTTTCTGACCCCTACCTTCCTTCTCTCCCACCTCAGGCTTGGCGAGAACAGCCGCCCCTTCACAGTGAAGGACCAGGAGGAGGAGGAGGAGGAGGAGGAGGAGAAGGTGGAGAGAAGCAGCAGCAGCGGCAAAGCAACGCCCGAGTCGGAGACGTCAGACTATCACTCCGAGTCTCCTTCGGAGTCACCCTCGGAGGACGAAGGTCCTGGCAAGCGTTCTGCAGCAAAGACATCGCAGATTAAAGCAGGGGGAGCAAATCTCCCCAAACGGGTAAGCTGATAGGAGAGAGGCTGGGAATCTGGTTCTGTACTGTGTGTTTGCTTCTAGGCAGCAATGTAATTTTATGCAGTGTTTTGTATAATAATAATAATAATAATAATAATAATAATAATAATAATAATAATAATAATAATAAAATAAATAAGCGCCAGAAAGCCCTCGGAGCTGGACCTCAGTGTCGTGGCTGAATGATGGGGGTGGAGATGCTCCTTCAGGTATACTTTGCCGAGACCGTTTAGGGCTTTAAAGCTCAGCACCAACACTTTGAATTGTGCTCGGAAACGTGCCGGGAGCCAATGCAGGTCTTTCAGGCCCGGTGTTATGTGGTCTCTGTTTGGTTTTGTACTGTAGTCATTTATCTTATAGGCGAATGGCCTATGGCCCAAGCATTAATAAAACTACACCAATATTTTGCGTATTTAAGAAGTCGTATTCTGACCTCTCTTCCTCTTCCTCCCCCCTTCCAGGACCCCCATCGCTTTCGCACGCCGTCTCCCCTTTGGATCCCGCCCCCGCAAGGCCCGATGTTCACCTACTTCCCTTTAACTTACTATTACGTCCCGCCGGTGATGCCCGTTCCCCGGAGACCCAACCCCAACATGTTGAAACGGCTCACGAAGAGAGCATCCAAATCCTGAAGACTGGGCAGAGCCTGTGGGGGGTTGGGGTGGGGGGGGAATCGTAGCATTCCTTCGCGAAGGACACCTGGCTCCTAAGACTCCTCCTTGAGTCTGGAGAGGTTCCTTTGAGAGGGGCTGGGCTGGGCTGGGCTGGGCTGGGCTGACCTTGTTTCTATGGTGTTGAACAACTGTAGCATTCCAATTTGACCAATTAAGCACTTCCGGAATGGAAGGGCTGTGTTTGCCAGTGGTTAGAGCAGGGTAAGGCGAGCGTCCGTGTGAAATATATATTTATATATATATATATCGTGTGTGTGTGTGTGTGTGTGTTTTCAGCTCTCTATAGAGAGAGAAATGTGAAGCAGTGGGGCAAAGGACCCGCGAGCTCCTAATTCTCAGTGGCTTTTTCTCAAAGAGGTTTTTTTTTCTGTAGGCGCTGTGTGTTTATCCTGCACTTTAGAACCAAACGCTGCTCCTGCTGCTTTGAAAGAGAGGGGAAGGAGAGCTCCTGACCCGCTATTGCACTTTTATGGGAAAACATGCCATTGCATGCAAATTGTAAGGAGGGCCAAAAAAGCCTTAGAGCAGAGGTGGAGGGGGGTCCTGTGTCCTACAGATGTTGCCAGGCTCCAGCTCCCTTCAGCCCCCCCCAGCCCTTGGGCTGCACTGGGGGGGGGGACTGATGTGACCCCTAGGGCCGCAGGGTCCTCCCACCCTCTTCTAAAGCCTCATTCCCTTGCTGTTGCTGCTCCTTTTGCCCCCACCCCCAGCTTCTGCAATGCATCCAGGCATCTCTCGCCTACATTTCCAGCTCTTCTGCAACTTAAGGCAAGGCTGGGGGAGCCTGTAGCCCTTCAGATGACCTTGTCTTTGGACTCCCAACTCCCACCAGTATGCCCAGTTGTGTGTGGGGGTGCGGGGAGGTTGGAGTTGAGTCTACGAATGTCTGAATGGCCATAGGTTCCCCTTCTCTGACTTAAGGTCCAGAAATTCTTTTTAAGCGCTGAGATTCATCCCAGCTGTAATCCTGCGTGCATGTACTTGGCAGTAAGTCCAGTTCAATCGAGCAGGCCTTACTTCTAAGTAGACGTGCCTAGGATCGCAGTTTGAATGCATGCGCACATATATATATATATTTATATAAATATAAAAACATGCCGTACTGCCTTGTGCCTTTTCTCCTGGGAATACACACAGCTGCAATAATAATACTTACCTACCTCAAGAGATGCTCTTATCAAGTTATTATTGTTATTATTATCAAGTTATTATTATTGTTCTTACTATTATTAATACTACTGAAGGATTGTTGGCGCTTGACTGGACCTACTTCTTGTTGGGGAAAGTATTATTATGCTTGTTGTTGTTGCTGATAAAATGACAGATAATATATATATTTAGATATATATTATGTATTCTGTAAATAACAATCGGGAGCTTTGTAATTTATGGAATGAAAATGATTTTGTAAAGATGGTACCTGCAGCTTGTTTTTACGCACCATTGATACAATGAATTTTGCCTTTTTTAAAAAAGCAAACATCTCTTTTCTTTTTTATACAGCTTTTAAAAACTAATAAAAATAAAATGATGCAAGTAAAGGAGGCTAATGTTGTGTTTGTGGTTTGGGGGGATGATGATAATGATGGAGGTGCGGCTGTTGTACATGGGCACCCAAAAAAGGAACTTTCAAAACAAAGGAAAAAAGGAAGCGTTTCATTTCTAAAACAGACAGTTTTGTCCCTCCAGATCTTGCTGGGTTACATCACATGGCCTGGAGACAGGCAGACAGGTCGGGCCTCCGCAGCAGTGGCCAGAGGAGGAATGACCACTGGGAGGAGCTCAGAGAGAAGAAATGCCATGGCGCATCTGCAGCAACACAACTGGACACCTCCCTCTGCCCCAGCTGCAACAATAATAATTTAATAATATTTTATTATTTATACCCCGCCCACCTGGCTGGGTCCCCCCCAGCCACTCTGGGCGCCCACATAGTTCCGAGTACATTCTAAAGGTCTTTTTTTTAATACACTTAATGAGAATGTACATTTTACAAAAAAACAACAACAGCAAGGTCACAAGTATTCATTCCTAACATACATTGTAGTGTTTTAAGCAAGGCAAACACCATGAATTACATCAGTTGCAGCATACTGTATACCACACATCTAAAAATCTTCAGTGAAATGACTTAAAGACCTCATTTTTACACCAATTACAAGTGAGCAGAAAACACTGCAATCTGGTTGTTTGTGTGGTGTCCAGATCATTCATCATTTATGCATCTTTTCTCTTGATGATCAGAGGTCCCACATTGTCTCCCGTTTCATCATTATGGTTTGTATGAGACCCATCGCATAACGGAAACTTTAGACCTCCAACACCGGCAGTACACAGCTTTCTCCCCCAAATCTTCCATATCAAATGCATGAACTACCTTTGGGTTATCTTTCTGGATATGGAGATTTACCATTCCATTACAGAATCTGTTCTTGCTGATAATTTTTTTGTAAGCAAGATATCCAATGGCTGCCGCTCCAGCAGCAAACGAAACGGCTGCAATCCATTCAACAAATCATGTCTCTCCTGTATCAGTCTCTTCAGCCACAGCAGGTGCTGTAACACTCCAGCGGTTTGCCTTTACCCCCCCCCCCCATGTTGCACTTTAGACGGATCCCAACGCACACACTTTTACTCTATTCAAGTTTGAACCAAGGGAACACTTTATAGCCTTTTCATCTAGCAAAGCTTATCTGCTTCCCCAATCTGTTCTACATATTTCCTAGCTCTGCAATGGCCTTTTTTGGAGTGACCAGAGCCATATCCCAGGGGGCGACGGGATCCCATGGCCCTCCACTTGTGTGTCGGACAACCTCCGATCAGCCCCAGCCAGCTTACCCCTCAGGGGTGATGGAAGGAGCTGCTATTGTTCCATCGGATTTCTTAACTGGTCTTCGCCACGAGGTCCCAACGCAGGTTAAAGTCTATGGCAGCAGGTGTCTCACACCAAACGTGACCGATCTGTAGAAAGGACTCTGAAAACAGAGGCGTCATATGTACCCTTGTTAACTATGAAAATCCTTTAATAAAAAAACAATTATTATTTTTTTAAAAAATAGGGTGGGTCTTAAAATATTGGTTGAAGGCCAATTAGCAGGGGGGTGGGGGCAACAGGCTCCATTCCACAATTGCTGGCCAAACAAAGCTGACCACATATTTCTTATATAAAGGAAATGGAGGGAATATTCTTTGGCCAAACTGCGAGAGGCAGTGAAGGATAGGCGTGCCTGGCGTGCTCTGGTCCATGTGGTCACGAAGAGTCAGACACGACTGAACAACAACAAATCCTCTTCAGGATTTTTCTTCCCCATGCTAATAATTCCTTGCACTCTGTTTGCCCTCCCGCTAGAGAAAAAACCTCAGCGGAAGGTTTCAGTGTTGTATCTGCCACAGCGTGCACCAGCCTGGTGTTCCTCCAGATGGTTTGGACTACAACTCCCATGAGCCCCAGGAAGTATGTGTTGGCCAGGAATGATGGGAGCCCTTATGGGATAATTATTCCGGAAGATTATTGTAATTTCAAGGAGATAGTGATCTGACATGGCCAACTCTTCCTGTCTGGTTATCTCTTCCTGACTCTGGTCATCTATGTTAAATTGCTTTCTCTATCCCTTGAAAAAAAGGTCTTTGATGTGTGGCCTGGCTTTTTGTCTTTGATGTAGAGTAGCTCGGCCCTAACAGGGACCAGCATCTATAAAATACCTACCGTAGTTTTGAATATAGGAGTTGGGAGTTTGCGCACAGGCTGTTGGCCACAGAGCTGTGCAAAAGAAGGCTACCTGGGGGGTCACTTCGCCACGTCCCCAGGGCTTCCCCATGGCAGATTGAACTGCTGCTTGGTAATGTATATTTTACTTGCTGTTCATAATAAAATCTGAAATCTTCTCACCTACCTGCATTTGTATTGCTTCTGAATCTAATTTTAAAAGAAACAACCATCTTGCATTTGGAAAGACAGAGCCATACTCCAAAAGATCTGGAAGGCTCCAGATTTGCAAAGGCTGGTCCTACTGTAAACTTGCAAAATCTTCCTAGGGCTGCCATAACCAGTTCAGAACATTTCGTATGTGAAAGTAACACAACATGCGCCATTTTGCTCTAGGGTTGCACCCCATGTGCCTTTTCTGTGTACATATGCCAATGTGTCATCGGTGGTGGGAGCCCAAGGTTTGAATCCCCACTCTCAGCTGTGAAGCTCACTGTGTAACCTTGGGCCGGTCGCTGCCTCTAAGCCTAACCCACCTCACTGAGTTATGAGTACAACCACAATAAAAAACTGCTGGATCAGGCCAATGGACAAGCCTGTCCAACATTCGGTTCCCACAGCTGCAAAACAACGGCCTGTGGGTACCATGCAAGTAGAGGCTGAGCAAAAAAAAGCACCCTCCCCTTCTCCTGTGCTGTTCAGCAACAGGTATGCAGAAGCATTACTGCCTCTGACTGGAGGCAGAACATAGCGATTGTGGCAAGTAGCCACTTAGAGCTTTACCCGGTATGAATTTGTCTAGTTTGAAGCCATCCAGGTTGGTTGCAGTCACTGCCTCCTGTGGCAGTGAGTTCCATAGTTTAACTGTGCACTGCATGAAAAAAGCATCTTGCAGCGTTCAGCTTCATTCAATGCCCCTGAGTTCTAGAGTTATATGAGAGAGAGAGAGAGAGAGAGAGAGAGAGAGAGAGAGAGAGAGAGAGAGAGAGAAACCTCTCTCTATTCACTTTCCCAATGCCATAAAATGGTAAGCTTCTATGCATTGCAGCGGGGTTGGGCTCGATGACCTTTGGGGGTCCCTTCCAACTGTATGATTCTATGCCACCTCTTAATTCTCCTTTTCTGGAAACTAGACAGTCCCAGATGATGCAACCTCTTCGGCAAAGGCTCAGCATATATTCCGATCTAATAAAAGACAAACGGCAGCAACAAGCTTCACACAGTGCAGCTGGCTGTGCTCCTTTGCAATGCGTGAAATTTTTCCCCTCGAGGAAAATGTTAGCATTAGCATCCCGTAGCTTCAGAAACTGAGATGTTCCTAAAGGGAATCATCCCGAATTCCTTTAGCTGCAGTTCTCTCCTAAAGCCACCAGGGTGGGCTATTGCTCTATAGGTGTGCAAGTGGCCTGTGGCTTCCCTATTCCCATTCATTCACGAACTTCAGAAATGGAGAGAAGGGACTCTCTTTGTAGCACCATCAATGGCAGAGGGCTGACTGCGCCAACTGGGGTTTTTCTTGGTGCAGGATGCCCTTTGCATGCAGCTAGTTCCATTCAAGGAGACGTGTTGTAGACAATAGCAAAGGTGGACAGGTGCTAAAAAGGAGAGCACCCCTCCTGTAGCTCACTGGTTAGAGCATCTGCTTTGTGTGCAGGACGTCCCAGGATCCCTGGTTCAATCCCCACCGTCCCCTGGAAGCGCTGGGGGAAAAGACACCAGACTAAAATTCTGCAGAACTTCTGCCTGTCTAAACACCAGGAAGACCATTTCTAACGGAAAGAGCTGTTTTTGACAGTGGAAGTATGGAACGGTCTCCCTCAGGAGGTGGTGGACTCTCCTTCTTTGGAGGTTTTTAAGCAGAGGTTGGATGGCCATTTGACACGGATGCTTTTGTTGAGATTCCTGCATCGCAGGGGGTTGGACTAGATGACCCTCGGGGTCCCTTGCAAGTCTACGATTCCACGAAGGGTCTGGCTCATTGCGAGGCAGCTAAAGGGACCCCTGACCATTAGGTCCAGTCGTGTCCGACTCTGGGGTTGTGGCGCTCATCTCGCTTTATTGGCCGAGAGCCAGCGTACAGCTTCCGGGTCATGTGGCCAGCATGACAAAGCCGCTTCTGGCGAACCAGAGCAGCACACGGAAATGCCGTTTACCTTCCCACCAGAGCGGTACCTATTTATCTACTTGCACTTTGATGTGCTTTCGAACTGCTAGGTTGGCAGGAGTTGGGACCGAGCAACGGGAGCTCACCCCATCGCAGGGATTCGAACCGCCGACCTTCTGATCAGCAAGCCCTAGGCTCTGTGGTTTAACCCACAGCGCCACCTGGGTAGCTGCCTTTAAATGCTGTGCAGAAGAGGAGATTGCAGCAAGCCTAGCTTGCTTAACATGGGTTGATCTGAACCAGCAAAAAGCATCCACACTGCATGCAGAAAGGTCCCAGGTTTCGTTCTTGATGTCTCCAGGTATGGCAAGGAGAGGAGACACCAGTATTCATTCCTGGAGAGCTGCTGCCAATCAGTGTAGACCAGAGGATTTAAACCTTTTTTGAGTCCACGGCTCCCTTGACCAAGTACCTTCTTTCTGCAGCACCCCTGTGGGACTCAGGAGCCCAGTTATGTCACCCCTTGCCTGCAGAGCTGGCAGCCTCTCACCCTTTTTCAAACACCCTCCCTTGTGGAGTCTTCCCTCAGCCTCCTCTCCTCTCCCCAATGCCCCTGGTCTTTGAGCTGCACCCCGCCCCCCCAAAGAGAGGTGCCTCCTCACACAACCCCACAGGGGCCTGGGAAACAGCCGTCTGGATAGCTGGAGAGGCACCATTTGCCTGGGGAGCTTGTATCCAGGGCTGCTGCAACAAACAGCTGCTCAAGGCTTTGGGGGGCAGAGACACAAGAGGGCATCAGAGGAAGGAGGGAAGGAAGGAAAGAGGGCCAGAGGCCAGTGTTGCCCACAGCACCCCTGACCATCATTCAAGGCACCCCAGGGTGCCACGGCACACTGGTGGAAAACCACTGGTGTAGACAACACTGAGCTGGCTAGACCAAGGCTTTGACTCAGCATTAGGAGGCTTCCTATGTTTCTGTGCCTTGTATAGCTGTGGAAGAGGGGATTTCAGCCCAGCTTGCTTAGTCAGCAGCACGGACAAACTGAAATGTGATCCATGAGCAAAACCCAGTATCCTATCTTGTGTAGGGCAGACAATGTCCCTCCTTGCTTCCGCCCGCCTCCTGCCTCTAACCATGCCTAACTGTAGCTTGATAAGGCAGCAGTGAGCCAATGATAAAGCTTATCTGCCCTTTCTGAACCATATCAAGCCACTGTAGTGTGTGAAGCTAGACTGAGGGACTAGTGAACAAGCTGGTAGCTCTTTAGCTGGGCTCTGCCCTTACCCAGAAAGGTGAGAGAGGCCTTTTGTTCTGTTTCCTTCAAAATGCCTTTGCAGCTTATCTTGGCCCAGCTAGGGCGTGCTTAACAGATGAGCCAAACAGTTCCCTACTTTGGATTTCGGAAAGGCACAGCCAAACCAACCGGGAAGTAACTCGTACCCTCCAACATTTCTCCGGTGAAAATAGGGACATCCTATTCCATAACAACAACAACAACAACAACAACAACAACAACAACAACAACAACAACAACATTTATACCCTGCTCATAATATCTGGGCAGCTTCCAACGCATATGAAAACGTAATAAAACATTAAGCATTAAATAACTCCCCCCTACAGGACTGCCTTCAGATGTCTTCTCAAGGTGTTATAGTTACTTATCACCTTGGCTCGCGGGGGGGTCACATAACTCCATACCTTCCAACATTTCTCCAATGAAAATACGGACGTCCTAAGGAAAAGTGGGACATTCCAGGGTCAAATCAGAAACAGAATAGGGGACTGTCCCTGGAAAATAGGGACACTCGGAGGGTCTGGTAACTGTTTTTTTTAACTGGCGTGTGTGTGCACGTGTTTGCAATTGTTTCAGTTGCTTTGATCTATATATAATTGTTTTATACATATAGATTGCATTGCAAATCATTTTGTGATGCATTATAGGAAGTGATTCATAAATGCGAGCCTGATCCGGAGGCTCCAGCTGGTGCAAAACGCTGCGGCTAGATTGCCAATGGGGACAGACAGATTATCATCAGTGCATCCCTTCCAGTGTTCGGAAGCATATGAGATGGTTGCTCATATGCTACCAGTCCAGGTTTGAGGTCCTTGTATTAATTTACATGGCTCTTAACAATTTGGGTCCAGGATATCTCAGGGACTGCCTAAACCCTTATACCCCAAGCAGATCTCTGAGATTTTCTGGGAAGTCACTGTTAATGCTCCCTCAAGCCTCAGGTTACACGGCTTCTATCCACTGGGAACTGTGCGCAGAAACCTACTGGGAGTCAATGTAGGCCTTTCAGGACCAGTGTTATATGGGCCCAGCAGCTGCTACCAGTCTAGCTGCCGTATTCTGGATTAGTCTAGCTTTTGTGCTGAAGGAGCTTTGCTTACTAAGTTTCTGCTGGTCATGTTTTAAAGACACAAGAGCGCAGCCAGGAAAAAAATTGGCAACCTTTGGTGACATTTGAGAAGCATGGTGACCAAATTTCCCCTCACAGGGCTCCTGTGTTGTTAATAGCTTCTGAACAAACAAACAAACACTCAGAAGGAGACTTTTTCCTGGCATGAAGATAAGTGGTAGGAACAAGTTGCACCTCTTAGAAACTTTTCTGAGTCCAGCAGCTGTTAAATGCGCAGGAGCTCTTCCAGGGTGTAAAAGCTAACAACCTCAACCATTAAACTTTTCAGACTGGTTATTAAAATTCTTCACCGGATTTTACAAGGTTGCCTGAATTAATTAGCCCTCTCAGTCCCTTAGTTTTGTAACTGTTTTTTGAGCCCTTGAAAGGGTTGCTTCTCAAACATTTAAAACTTGCCTCCCCCCTCACTAAATATACTTTCTACTCCGCCAACCCAAAACCGATGATCAGAAGGAAACATTCACACTGTACATTTAAAGCACGTGACTTCCCCCAAAGCATCATGGGAAGTGTAGTTTGTTAAGGGTGCTGGGTATTGTGGCTCTGTAAGGGGGAAACCCAGGTGGCGCTGTGGGTTAAACCACAGAGCCTAGGGCTTGCTGATCAGAAGGTCGGCGGTTCGAATCCCTGCGATGGGGTGAGCTCCCGTTGCTTGGTCCCAGCTCCTGCCCACCTAGCAGTTCGAAAGCACGTCAAAGTGCAAGTAGATAAATAGGAACCGCTCCGGCGGGAAGGTAAACGGTGTTTCCGTGCGCTGCTCTGGTTCGCCAGAAGTGGCTTAGTCATGCTGGCCACATGACCCGGAAGCTGTACGCCGGCTCTCGGCCAATAAAGCGAGATGAGCGCCACAACCCCAGAGTCGGACACGACTGGACCTAATGGTCAGGGGTCCCTTTACCTTTAAGGGGGAAACCACAGTTCCCAGGATTCTTTGGGGGAAGTCACGTGTTCTAAATGCGTGGTGTAGATCTGCCCAGGGATCCTTCCTGATGCTGAGTGGTGAAGTGAAAAACAAGAAAAGTCTTCTGCAGACCTCGAGGGACTATAGCTTGGAGGCACTAATCTCAATGTAGGCATAAACAGAGGCGTAGCAAGCCCCCTGCTAACATTGCAAGGAAGCTTCCTAACAACAAAGCAGTGGCCCTTTCTGAGCCTGCTTCTTCCCAAGCAAGGGCACAGTGAGGGCGCTTTCTGCTGGGGGGCAGTGAGGGTTCTTTGCCATGCAGATCCAGTCCTCTTGGTCGGAGGCACAACTTGCTTTAGGATGCTGTCTCTCCCTGGAAAGTCAGATACTCCAAAAGGAGGGCTGGCTGCTCCACAGTTAGATAACCGTGCATGTTAGAGCACCTGCTTTGTGTGCAGGAGATTCCAGGTTCCATTCCTGACATCTCCAGGTAGGGCTTGTGTACTTTTTTGTTATACACACCAACATCTGGGAAACACTGGCCTGTGAGCGCTCATGTTGGAGAACAGCCTTTACCAAAGGTGTCATGGGCTTTGAAGACGCTCAAACTCAGGACAAAAGTGAGAAACACGCTAAGAGGTAGCCTCACTTGGCAAACCCTCACCGTGATCACCTCCCGCCCGGGAACCAATGTCCCCACTGTGGAAGGACATGTGGGTCTAGAATTGGCCTCCACAGTCACTTTTTTTGTTGCAGAAGAAAATCCTCCCACCCCCCCTCATTTATATATTAAAAAGTGCATCGATTCATAGAATTGTGGAGGTGGAAGGGACCCCAAGGGTCATCTAGTCCAACCCCCTGCAATGCAGGAATCTCAACTAAAGCATCCATGATAGATGACCATCCTTCGAGGGACTGTCAAGGAACAATCCTCTAACTCAGGTTTGGGGAGCCATTGGCCCTCCAGATGTTGCCCCAGGAAGAATGGTCAATGACTAGGGATTAGGGGAGGTGTGCTTCAGCAACATCTGGTGGGCCAAAGGTTCCTTGCACATGCTGTTAACTGAAGGAGCTCTCTGTTTGGAAGGGCTGCCTGGTGTGAAGCTGAAGAACCGCAAGAAGGAAGATCAGGAGTCTGGAAATAGCTGCCCTTTAGTACTTGGTCAGCAGACATTTGGCCCCCAGCCCCCAGGAGTCTTCCCCATGATGGTGAGATGTATTGCATCATAAATTGCAGTTTTCCCACCCCTGCCCCTGCCCCCTGAATTTGCATCTATAGATAGCGCGTACAAATGTTACGCAATTCTGTAACAACCCTTTTTTGTGTGACGATGGCTGTTGCACAACGTCATGTGATTTATTTAAAGGCGACCCTCTTACAGATCAGCACAGGGATTTTCACTTTCCGGGAGGAGGAGGAAGACAATGTGATCTAGTGGTTAGTGCGTCAGACTAGGACCTGCGAGACCAGGGTTCAAATCCTCACATGGCCATGACAGTGGCGTAGCGTGGGTTGCCAGTGCCCGGGGCTGCATGGAGGTGTGGGTGGGTGGGAAACAGACAGAGTACACATGAGTCTGCATCACCCAGGAGATTGTAGCCACAGAGATAGGTAAAGAAGAGTAGTTCTGTTGTCTGGAGAGGTCACTTCCTGCTTCGCATGGAGAAGCCGTTTTCAATGGAGCCCAATGACGGGAGCACGCAGCTGTATTGAGGCACCACCAGGTGTTGAAATCTTATGCCGCTAACAATTTTGCGCCTGGGGCAACTGGCCCTGTGCCCCCTGCCATGCTATGCCACTGGGCAGTGAAGCTTCCTGGGTGCCTTTGGGCTGCCTCTCAGACTAACCTACCTCGCAGGGTTGTTAACGGGGATTAAATGAGGAAGGGGACCAGAAGTTCAAGCCTGAGATGCCACATTCCTTACATAGAGTCCCCGATTTGCGGTTTTAGCCAAATGTGGTAAGCCTCTAAAGAGATTAGCGATGCATTTGTTTTTCTTTCTTGGGTGCTGCTGGAGAAATGGGTGTCTGCAGAAAATGTGTTTTTCCGCTTGCCTAGAACAAAGTTTTTATTCTCCCTCCCTCTCTTCTCTCTTGCAGGGCTCTTCCTGTGCTTAACAGGCAGTAATCCAAGAGACGGAACCTTTTCCCATCACTGCACCTGCTGAAATCCCCTCTCCTGCACAACTATTAAAAAGTGCAGGAGCCCTGCTCTCCAACATCTGGCCGTCCTACACAGCAGTCAGCCAGTGTAACTGACCAACTAGGACCAGCTGGATGGGATTTTTGGGTGTGGGGAGCTGTAATTCTGCAATATGACATTGCCCCAATAATGGTCCATTAATGGTCCAATAATGGTCCAGAGCCTAGGGCTTGCTGATCAGAAGGTCGGCGGTTCGAATCCCTGTGACGGGGTGAGCTCCCGTTGCTCGGTCCCAGCTCCTGCCCACCTAGCAGTTCGAAAGCACATCAAAGTGCAAGTAGATAAATAGGAACCATTGCAGCGGGAAGGTAAACGGCGTTTCCGTGCGCTGCTCTGGTTCGCCAAAAGCGGCTTTGTCATGCTGGCCACATGACCCGGAAGCTGTACGCCGGCTCCCTCGGCCAATAAAGCGAGATGAGCGCCGCAACCCCAGAGTCGGACACGACTGGACCTAATGGTCAGGGGTCCCTTTACCTTTAATGGTGGGATTATCCTGGACTGGCCACACATCCTTCCATGCTTTTTGCCGTGCTGCGATGCCTCTCCAGGGTTCTTCTTCTTTGTGATCACTCGTAGCTGAGTAAGATTGTCTTCCATAAACACAGTTTTAACAATGAATCCGGAAGTGACTGTAGAGGCCAATTCTGGATCCACACAACCTTCAATAGTGGGGACATTGGTTTCTGGGCGGGAGTTGATCACGGTGTGGATTTGCCAAGCGTGCCTTTCTCTTAGCACGTTTCTCCCTTGCATCCTGAGTTCAAGTGTCTTCAAAGCCCATGACACCTTTGGTAAAGGTTATTCTCCAACTGGAGCGCTCGCAGGCCAGTGTTTCCCAGTTATTAGTGTTTATACTACATTTTTTAAAGATTTGCCTTGAGACAGTCTTTAAACCTCTTTTGTTGACCACCAGCATTACGCTTTCCATTTTTAAGTTCGGAATAGAGTAGTTGCTTTGGAAGACGATCGTCAGGCATCCGCACAACATGACCAGTCCAACGAAGTTGATGTTGAAGAATCATTGCCGAAGCCATTTAGGGCCTTAAAAGTCAGCACCAGCTCTTTGAATTGTGTTTGGAAACATACTGGGGGCTGATGTAGATCTTTCAGGACCAGCAGGCGCTCCCAGCCACCAGTCTAGCAAACGCTTTCTCTGTTAGTTTTAGTTTCCGAGTCACCTTCAAAGGTGCAAAATGCCACTCTTTCCTGTCTCAAGTTCATTTGCACATTGAGATAAAATTGCAAAACACAGATCAGATTTGCCTAGAATCTCCGAGTTTTGAAATCCGACAACCGAAGCAAGCATATGCAGAGTAATTTTTTCTGCAAATGTTGCAAACTCACAAAGATCTAAATCTATTGATTGTCCTGAAAAGCATGGCGGCATGAAGATCATGAATGCTGTCGCCAGTACCCACCTGGCAGCCATGAAAGCTGCAGGCGGCAAGATAAACTGAAATCAAATGGGTATCTTATCACTTGCGTGGCCTCGAGTTGCATGGGAAGAATCACCACTAGGCAAGGAGGCAGGAAATCTGGGCAAATTTAGTTCTTCTTTTTCCCTCCCTCTTTTCGACTAAAAATAGCAATCATACGTGCTTGCGGGTTTCTTGTTTTTAAAAGAATTGTTTGTGAGGTTGACCTAAATCTCACAATTTGGGCTTCTCAGAAGTTGGCCAGACCTCCTAATTCACAGTGTAAACCTGCATCAAATTAGATTGCAAAGCTGCCAACTTCATGTCTCGATAGACTTGTCTACATAGGCCTAGATATTATTTTCATAATAGCTTGCTTGTGCAGTCTTCCCCCCAAACAAATTACCAGTTAAGGGAAAGACTATATAATTATCAAAAAAAGAAAAATGAAAAAAAAAAAAGTTGTAAAGTTTGACTAAGATCCCCAGAAATTTAAGCAATCCACAGGGGAAAAGAAATTTAGAATGGCTGTCCTGGTTCTGGACCCTGCGTGATCTGGAGACATTAGCGGGTGATGCTGCTTTGTTCTGGGGTCATGCAAAACTTCACTCCTGATTTTGAAATTCAGAAATCTGCTGTGTAGGGTTTCCAGGTCAAGAGCATCCAACACCCTGAAATCTCAAGAGCCAAACATGAGACAGAGGGGCTGCCCTTGCTGATGTCACGGGAGTGCGCCCTGGAGATGGAGGTTAATTGGGAGAGGGGAGGAGGGCAGACCTTGAAGAGTATCTATGCTGTGAATTGCTGGCAGGTGGACAAGTGTGCCTTATCTATAGTGCCCACGTGGAGATTCAAGTCTTCCACCTCTAAGTGGTTTACATAAAATAGAAAATATTTATTTGAAAATGCCAGTAACCTGCAACTTTATAAAAAAACAACAGAGATGAAATGTATCAAAGCGTACGAAAAAGCAGCAGTTCTTTTTTATTGTTATTGAGTTTTATAAATACAAAAAGCGAAAAAAAGTCAAATAAGAAAACATGGAAACACATAGACATACAAAAAATAAACTGCTATTTACACAAACAAGAATCGTACCCACCCCTGTGACTGCCCAGTTCTTAACACAAAATACGCACAACAAAATTGCATGTCTGGGGAGTCTTGCCCTAAAAAAAAACAGTTTTAGGAAGTGCTGGGAAAAAATACAGCAAAGGTGCATGCCCTGATATCAATGGGTAGTGGCATTCCCATTTATTTTAGAAAGGGTGGGAAAGTGAAATTTCCAGTAAGCCACACCTTCTGAAATTCTTCTTCTTCTTAAACCCTGCCTATCCTCCTAAGGAGTCCTGCCCTTTTTCAAATCTCCCACCGCCAGCATTTCATAAGCTGCCCAGAGAATTTATGCCATGGGGCAGCCAGTAAATAAACAGATACATACATTTGGTCAGGGGAAAAATCTGTAAGTATAAATCAGCGACACCATTTCAGGATGCTCAAATTTGGCCACCCAAAACGGCCATGGCACTATACCTCTTGGTGGGTAGCTGACCTCCATTTGTTCTTGATCTGTTGAATTCACTCCTGTTTCCTTCGTTCTCTTCCTTAAAACCATAGCCCAAAGCTTGTTCTCTCCTGGATCCATTTCTGAATATTGCCCAGCCCGCTGTACTGGGATCACCCTGGCAAGTAACTGGCTCTGACAAACTCAAAGGAGAAGCCGGTTAGATCTTATTACATCTGTGCTTTCATTCCAGGGAACTCCTCTCATCCAGGGGCTGAAACTCTCAATCTTTCCAGGACAAGCCAAGACGGCAACTTCCGGTGGCTTCCCGCCCATCACAGAAATAGCACATGTGTGTCATAACGGCCCCTTCTATGAATCATAATTTCTCTCCTTCTCCATGGCTGGTGCACCATTATTCAGAGCCGAGAGGGATCCTGGGATTATCTTATGCAATAAATGCCCTGTGTTTCGTCGCCGGCTCGGAGAGGCATTCGGAGGTCTATTAAGAACATTCTGAAAGGCTGTTATGACACAGAAGCGCTATTTTTGCAATGGCTTGTGGGCTGAAGCTCAGGACCTCAGAAGAGCCCAGATCCACCAGTCCAACGGCCCATCGGAGTCCAGCATCCGACTCTCACTGTGGCCACCCAGATGCCCCGAGGGAAACCTTCAAGCATGACCCGAGTGCAAGAGCACGTTCCCCTCCCGTGGTTTCCAACAACAGATTTTCAGAAGCACAGCTGCCGAGCCATCCCGGCTAGCAGCCATCAATCGCCCTCTGCTTCGCGAGCATGCTCTGCGACTGCATCCTACAGGTTGCAGAAAACATCAGTATTAGGTTTTGCAAAGGCCACTGTCAGGGCCAGATTTAGGTTTGATGAGGCCCTAAGTTACTGAAGGTAATGGGGCCCTTTATATGTCCAGCTGTCCTTTGTCAACAACAAATTGTCACTGTTTTTTGTGTTGAATATATGCTATATGGTAATTTATTGACCTAATAGGTATCATGGGATGCAGGTGGCTCTGTGGTCTAAACCACAGAGCCTAGGGCTTGCCGATCGGAAGGTCAGCGGTTCGAATCCCCGCGACGGGGTGAGTTCCTGTTGCTCTGTCCCAGCTCCTACCAACCTAGCAGTTCGAAAGCACGTCGAGTGCAAGTAGATAAATAGGTACCACTCTGGCGGGAAGGTAAACGGTGTTTCTGTGCGCTGCTCTGGTTCGCCAGAAGCGGCTTAGTCATGCTGGCCACATGACCCGGAAGCTGTCTGCGGACAAACACCGGCTCCCTCGGCCTATAGAGCGAGATGAGCGCGCAACCCCAGAGTCGTCCGCGACTGGACCTAAAGGTCAGGGGTACCTTTACCTTTAATAGGTATCATAGGAGCCTACACAACACAAAACACTGTTGCTGTATGTAGGTCTTATTTTATTTGTTTTCATCTTATATTTTGGAAATGTACATCCAGGTTTTTTTTTCTTTAAATTTTTTTGGGGGCCCCACTCCTATAGCTTGTTTAGCTTATATGTAAATCCGGCACTGTATGCAGCGTTTTCCAGAATCTATTGAACTCCATTTCCCCTCAGCCTCAGCTAGCATGGCCAGTGGTGAAGGATGATGGGAATTGTAGCCCCAAACATATTGGAAGGCATCAATATGGAGGCATCATATTGACCAACTACCCCTGGCTTTAATGAACTCTCTTGAGGGGTGTACATCATAAACTTGCTGTTCTTATTTATACTGGGTATTTTGTGGTTTTCATATTGTAATTTTATGTCGCAAACCCACCCTGACGTATGTAGATGAAGGTCGGTATACGAATTTAATAAATAATAAACATGATAGAAAATCTCCCCACCCTCTCTACACATCTACATAACATTATTTTATAGCTGGTAGCTTTTTTATTGTTGTGTTTTATGGCGCTAGTTTAGATTATGATATTCCAGGTTTATTGCATCTCAGTGTGCTCTGAAGCTGTATTGTTGGTTTTAAGGTTTGAAATGTTCGATGTTGCCTCGGGTCCCTTTGAGACCACGAGCAAACAGAAATACACATGTTGCAAGGTTTGTGGTTTGGGGATAGGAAGATTTGTGGAGCCAGAATGACCGTGAGGCTTCTTCAATAGACCCTGGCAAAGCTGGCTAGCACCTTTTAATTTCATTTATTTCTTGGTTAGGGAGATTACTGGCAAAATGGCTAGGAAATACCTGAATGGGTGTGTGTCTCCCTCCCTCTGCTCCTAGGTGTCTAGGAGTTATTCCATAAGACCTGCTTGTTTGTTTCCTGGGAGATTAGAGATGTTAGCAATTTAATGAGCATTCACCCAGAGTTGTTTAGGGGAGGCTAAATGTCTAGTGTCCCACACTTTACAGTGCAAATTTCTGCCACTTTCATTATCGCAAAAAACCCAATCTCAGGAGGAAGTTATATCTCTCTACAAGATATTTGCACTTGTTTGTCTTTTGGGCACCTATGAAAGACCTTTCTTTTTCAACATGCGCTTTAAGTGGAGGTGTTTTGTTTTTTTTAAAAAAATCCCAGTCTGTGTTCCTATTGGATTTGAAATATTTTATTATTATTATTTTATAAAATCATTTTTTGTTGTTAAATTGCTTTGAGATGTTTCCTAGGAGGCAATGCATAAATGGAATGAATTAAAACAAACAGAGAGATACCTACTGAGTCCTTAGGGAGAAACAGCCTGCACTTAAAAATAAAAATAAAAATCAGAGCACTTTCTACATACCGGTATTTAACAAATAGGCTCTTTTTAATGTAGGGTTAGGACTTCCTGTGAGCAGGCAAGAGGGCCTTAGATATCAGCTCTGGAATGTCTGTTGAATGCCAAGGCACAATGCCCATACTCCACCTATCGGAACATGCAAAATGAATAGGAAGACGATTCACTACAATGTCTGATTTCACCTCTCAAAGTTTATTAAATGTGAATTTTCAAAATTCATCCCCCAGCATTGCAAGCTTCCCAGACAGCTGCCCTCCATCGGAATCAAGATGCTGGGTGTCCCTTATTTGGGTCACCTTACCCACAGAAAATTGGGACGTGGGTGGCGCTGTGGGTTAAACCACAGAGTCTAGGGCTTGCCTATCAGAAGGTCGGCGGTTCGAATCCCAGCGATGGGGTGAGGTCCCGTTGCTCGGTTCCAGCTCCTGCCAACCTAGCAGTTCGAAAGCACGTCAAAGTGCAAGTAGATAAATAGGAACCGCTCTGGCGGGAAGGTAAACGGCGTTTCCGTATGCTGCTCTGGTTCGCCAGAGGCGGCTTTGTCATGCTGGCCACATGACCTGGAAGCTGTATGCCGGCTCCCTCGGCCAATAATGCGAGATGAGCGCCGCAACCCCAGAGTCGGTCACGACTGGACCTAATGGTCAGGGGTCCCTTTACCCACAGAAAGCTACCTACCTTCCTTTCGAAACACAGAATGCCCTTTAGTTATTTCAACTAGACTGCAAAGCCAAGCAGAAAGGCAAGCAGCCAAGGTGGAAGGAAAGGCCCTCTGATTGTTGCAGGATATTCATTCAGCCACACTCGGAGATGCTGCCTTCTCACCACTGCCAGATGCCAAAATGGCACTTCCTCCCGGGCGGATTGGCGGAATGCAGAGAGCACTGCAGCGGGGGCCTTGTGGAAATTCCACGTGGCTGCATTTGAAAGTCGTCCAGCTGCTGAGTTTGGCTCTTCGCTGTCATTTCCAAACCACTTCTGACCCCTCGAATGTCGACAGAGGAGGGACATTCCGTGCTGGCAAGCTGGGTCCGTCCCCCCGGGTCCTCCTTTGATGGGATCCCTAAAAATAAATAAATACCCAAACCCTCCAGGATGTGCAACTGATGACTCACTGGAGTGGCATCAAACCCCTTGCGTCAGGCAAAAGCCAACGCCCAAAGTTGGGGTGGTTGGGTGGCGCCATGGCGGGGTTTGGTGTGGAGAGGAGCAGGGCTTTATGTGAACGGCCAACCCCCCGGCTGTGAAGCATGTCACATGGCTCCATTCCTGCTGGATATCAAACTCTAGGAAGGCCGTTCAGTAATAATGCCTTCTGTGTTAAGGCCTCGCCTGGTAGCCATAGGCGAGAAGGAATCACAAACAGAACAAACTTAGTTGGTCTCTAAGGTGCTACTGGAAGGAATTTTTTTATTATTTTTTATTTTGTTTTCCCTATACAGGATTGCCTTCAGACAGCTTGGGGGTCAGATAACTCCAACATTTCTCCAATGAACATAGGGACAGCCTAAGGAAAAGTGGGGCATTCCGGGATCAAATTACAAACCGGGATGGCTTCTCTAAATCAGGGACGTCCCTGGAAAATAAAGACACTTGGCGGGTCTGGCTTAGAAATGCAGACGGCTGTTGAAGGAGGGACAGAGCACCCCATCTCCCCTCTGCCAGCCCTCAGCCGGTCAGTAATATTCCTTTCAGGCTAGTAGCTTTTGTACACTTACTTGCAAGGCTATAATAAATGAAATAATAATAAAAAACAATTTCCACCCTACTTGTCTACTGATGAACCCAGTGGGTTGTTACCTAAGTTCTGCTTCAAGAAGAAAATCCATTGAAATTAAAGGACCTAAATTGATATTATTTATTTGATTCATTGAAGCCCATTAGTCATGTCCATTAGTTTCAATGGGTATACTCTGAATAATGCACAAGCACTGGATATAGCCCACAGCAGCTGCCAGCAAAGATTTAAAACAACAGCAATAAATTATTTCGATCCTGCTTTTATACTAATGTACTGATGAGTGGCGATCATCCTATATATATTTCTGCAATGCAGAAATATTTTGCCCAACGTCAGGCTCGAACCCATGACCCTGGCTGAGATAAAGAGCCTCGTGCTTTACCAACTGAGCTGCAACTCTTGATTATTATTATTTCATTACTAGCATCATTTCATTCATAGGGTAGTGATAAAGTGGGATATCAAATCCAAATCCAAACTCTTCTATTTTCTGTCTAGCTTTTCTGCTGCTGTACTCAGAGCAGGGACCAGCATAGGTTTAAATAGTAGTCACAAGAAAACAATATATCAGTTAACTACAAGCAGCTCTGTAAGCCAGTCTACACATTAACACAGAAAGAACAACAGTAAAATTGGGCGGCGGCACAATCTGAATTTGCAGACAAAAAGACTGCTGGAATAAAAATGCCTTTTCTAAGGGAAAAGGCTGAAAGTTCATACATTTTTCTGGGATAAAACTGGATTAGCCACCGTTTGCGTTCCAAATCAGACAAAGCCAAGCCTGCCTGTCTGATGCATGTATCTACAAAAAATTTAAATAAGTAGTTGTGCACCACTTCTTTGCAGGGAGGACTGTACACTTTGAACATCTTAGCTATGCACCTAAATCATCCTAGCGGAGCAGCCCTCAAGACTCCGTTGTCAACTTAGATTGATGGGGCGGCATTGCTGGTATGCAGCTGGAACAGAGGTTGGTTGGCACTCAAGACAGACTCTCCAATTACAACTGTACCTTGGTTTTCAAACGCCTTGTGAGTCGGAACGTTTTGGCTCCCGAACGCCGCAAACCCGGAAGTGAGTGTTCCGGTTTGTGAACTTTTTTTGGAAGCTGAACATCTGGCGCGGCTTCTGTGGCTTCCGATTGAGTGCAGGAAGCTCCTGTAGCCAATCGGAAGCCGCACCTTGGTTTCCGAACATTTTCAGAAGTCAAATGGACATCTGGAATGGATTCTATTCGAGAACCAAGGTACGACTGTAACCCCCTTTGTGCACCAAAATGGAAAGGGCAAAATCGGTTAATGTTAAAATTGACCACCCTTTTGTTAGCACCCCATTGCCCAGGTGATATATAACATGCCTGAACCCTGGCTGAGGTGCAGACTTCAGGCTGATGAGTTGCCTCCTTCCCTTCTGATTCTTCCTCTGTTACCCTTTGGCTACATTCACTCGATACATTTTAAGCACTATTTTAAGCACACTTTAAACAGCTGTGGCCTCCTCCAAGAATTCTGCGATCTGTAGTTTGTTGAGGGTGCAGAGAGGAGTTTATTTATTTTTGCTTTTTTTAAATATCCCAACGTGCTGTGCATAGCTCTATCTGCCTCGATATCATGTCCATACTGTCTGAACATGACAGTATGTATGGAACATAGTTAAAGGTAAAGGGACCCCTGACAGTTAGGTCCAGTTGCGGACGACTCTGGGGTTGCGGCGCTCATCTCGCTTTACTGGCTGAGGGAGCCAGTGTACAGTTTCTGGGTCATGTGGCCAGCATGACTAAGCCGCTTCTGGCGAACCAGAGCAGCGCATGGAAACGCCCTTTACCTTCCCGCCGGAGCGGTACCTATTTATCTACTTGCACTTTGACATGCTTTCGAACTGCTAGGTTGGCAGGAGCAGGGACCGAGCAACAGGAGCTCACCCCGTCGCGGGGATTCAAACCACCAACCTTCTGATCAGCAAGCCCTAGGCTCAGTGGTTTAGACCACAGCGCCACGCCACCCGTGTCCCCAGGGAACATAGTTACGTAATAGCTAATCCACAATAAGATTTCACATTAGGAGAGCTCTGGAAGGAAGCTGGGTTCTCCCTGGGAGATTGCTGGCTTCCGGCACACTGTGGTCACTCTTGTCCGGCACCTCAGTTTCTTTTCTGTAAAATGGGAATAATAATAATAATAATGACTCACTTCAGACAGCTGTCATCACGAGGATGATTAACAAGTCTGGCAAAGCCTCGCAAAGCACTTCCCCAGTCTTGTATGAACGATTATTAATAAACAGCTCAAGGCTAAACTTACAGCCAACACAACTGACTCACACTTCGCCATGTGGTTGTGGCAAGGCCTTTTCTTCAGGCTAGCAAATGTAACCCCTCTCACATCCATTCCTCCAGCTCCTCTCAGATCGCTTGGAGTTTGCTTCTTCGTCTGCCTGAATCCAAAAGAAAAACATGTAGACTAGTGGCCAAAATTGTGGAAACCTTTTGGGAAAAGTGTATTTCTGAGATTTGATGGCTCGTAACACCTGATTGGCTCTCTAAACACGCATGCTCATTGGCTACATTCAAATAAAGGAAAGCGATCAACCTAAGCAAGTTGTGCTTCCTTTTTCTGGTTATTTGGCTATAACGTTTGATAGAATACAGATAATTGAACAAACTTTGTTGCATTACATTCTGCATTAAATTATCTTTCCATTGATATATAATTTTATGGTATTACTCTGAAAGAAAGTGGTGTTATGAGTCATCAAACCTCAGAAATACACTTTTCCCAAAAGGTTTCCACAATTTTGGCCGCTAGTGTATATCCCCCTGGAAGTCATTCTTCAGTCTAGAAGCCCTGGCTGCAATTCTGTGCCTCCTTTGCAAGGAAATCCATTGTACATAGTCACACACTTTTCACATGCTCAGAAGCACTGTGTTTCCTTGGATTTAAAAAAAAAATATATATCTTCCAGGGTTGAGCCCAGCGCTGAAGAATGATTCTGCTATAATAATTCCTTCCCAGGATTCCAGAAGTGAAGGAATATGAGGCTCCCTTTCCCACGAGCAATTGTGATAGCAAGAGGGAATTTCCACAGGTGCAATTCTGTTCATCTCCCCGCAGCAGTACTAAAGGACAAGTGCTGAGCTTCTATGCCGCTATTGATGGTAGGTAGATCTTCTGGCCATCGGCACATATTTAGCCCTGTGAATGAGCATTTGCCCTTTCTCATACACACACCACTGCTGCAGTTTATGACTTTGCAGTCCATAGGAAATCCACCCAATGGTATCTGACTCACCATGACTGAGGCAGATTACCTCCCTCCCTCCCTTGCTCAACCAAAGAAAGGAAAGGGAGGGAAATGCCGCAATTTTAGTTTCATGTCTGAGGGAACGGCCTGTGTTCGCTCAGAGCGGTCAGCGAAATGCACTCTGCACGTGTTCAGAGGTGTCGACTGCTATCGCTACACTGTGTGCTCCGGCTATGTTTGATTTAGAAATAACACCTATAAGACGTTAGCTGCAATCCCGTGTTCTGGGGCCGAGTACTCGTATTGCAAATACGGTATGTGTTGGGGGCTAAATCCCAGTCAAGCTTGGACACAGCTTAAATCCTGCCATGGCCTCCATCCTGTTGCATTTCTCAGCTCTGAATTTACCACCCTGTTTTCTAAATTTACCCAAATGTACATTTTCGCTACTGGGTGTCATTTGTGATGCTGCCAACCACACCCTTCACTGACTTTGTTTTGCACCCTCTTGGAGGTGTTTTTGCTTGGTTGGGGTGTATCTTCGAACTCTGATAATGCCTTTTGCTTCCCTGGATGGAGGATAGAGGATGCGTTGGTGTGCATGTGCAGAAACCTGCCTACCATAAAAAGGTAAAGTTGACATCCATTGCTCTGCTCACTTTTTACCCCTTCCCCTTCTCAAAGGTTGCCCAGAAGGGAATCAGAGAATCATGTAATGCAGGAATATGCAGCTGTCCCATACGGGGATTAAACTTGAAACCTTGGCATTATCAGCACCATGCTCTAACTTTCTAGGATTTTGGCCCTTAAGCTGAAATGGGCCTGTCAATGGCTTCTAACTGCATGGCTATTTGCAGCCTCCCAATTGCCTATTATGTCTTTGTATGAATGAATGAATGAATGAATGAATGAATGAATGAATGAATGGTTTATGAAGGTCACAGACCAATGAAGTGACTCTTTATTGCTTTATAGACTCTCCCCTGCCCCATGCACAGCCACACCCAGAACAATGACACATACGGATTCAGAAAGTGGGGGCTCCTCTGCCTCTGGGTAGCTATGCTTCTTCAGCAGTGCAATTCCTTTACCTGTCTATTCAGAAAGGGCTGTGCTTCTCCTTCCTACCCCAAAACAGCCAGCAAGAACATCACTGAGCTGAAAATGCTGAAATCATGGAGGCACCCAACTTCTTGCTTCTGGAGCTCTCTTGTTCTGTGTTCTCCGTTAACTATGAAATCCCTAATTTGGGTGCCTCGCCTCTTTCCCCAGACTGCAAACCTGGGTGGCAAGCTCTCCGAGAGCTGCTCTCCACCTGTGGGTGGCTATGTGCCCATCTCTGCAATAGCACCCACTGTGTCCGTGTGTCCAAATGATGAACTGGCACAGTTTCATTGGAGGGGATCCAAAATTATAGGGTTTGTAGTTAAGGAAGCTCAGTGGCATCACACATCTGGTGCCTGGGTGGGAGACCTGTGCCTTGGCTGGCAGAGCTTAAGGTGAAAGGGTTTTTCATCTGCAAAGCAGATTCCATTCATCTGAAAATGCCCTCTGTCCGAGAACCCTCGTGCACTTGGATGAGGTTACTTGAACAGTGTGTATGTGTGTCTCAGTAAGTCTTGTGAGTAGTGCACTTGCCTAATCCCTACCCAGGCTGTTAAAGTTCCCTGTGGCTTGTATCTACCTAGGCCAGGGGTCAGCAAACTTTATCAGCAGGGGGCCGGTCTACTGTCCCTCAGACCTTGTGGTGGTGTATATATTGGGGGGGGGGGGAATGAACGAATTCCTTTGCCCCACAAATAACCCATTTTAAATAAAATCACACATTCTACTCATGTAAAAACGCCAGACAGGCCCCACAAATAACCCAGAGATGCATTTTAAATAAAAGGACACATTCTACTCATGTAAAAACACGCTGATTCCTGGACCGTCCATGGGCCGGATTGAGAAGGCAATTGGGCCGCATCCAGCCCCCGGGTCTTAGGTTGCCTACCCATGACCTTGGCTATTATAATACAATAATTGCTGCCAGTGCCTAAAGGTAAAGGGTCCAGTCGCGGACGACTCTGGGGAGCTCACCCCATCGCGGGGATTCGAACTGCCCTTCTGATTGACAAGCCCTAGGCTCTGTGGTTTAACCTACAGTGCCACCCGCTTAGCAATTTCTCCATTGCTGCTTAGTTCCTACCTACTGTACCTAGGCTAGTGTAAGAATCCCCTCACTGATGCCTAGTTGGCAAGTACAGTATATAATTAATTCCTTAAATATACTTCGGAACTTTGAAGGAGGCTAGCACACAAACACCAGGATCCACCTGCCTGGAAATTTACAGGGTCCACCCCCTTTTGTGGACCTACTATATCTCCAGCTTTCATGCACCTGTGTGAAAAAACCCCAGAAAGTTATGGCCAGTTTAATTTCGATTTTTTATATATATAAATAAAAATAAAAATGTAAAGTTTAAATGTGGCTATCACAGGGCCCCTTGATCTGCCTCTCTGAAATTTAGCAGGGTTATAATCCCCTCTTGTGGGGGCTACTGCATCTGCAGGTCTCATGCACCTCTGTGGAAAAGAAAACACCATAAACTTATGGCTGTTTCAGTTTCCCCATGCAAGTCAACGGGAAGACTGGAGCGATGGTTTCCCAAATATTGGTTTGGATATGAGATCTGAGGTGAGACACCCTCCCAAAGTGAACCAAAGGGAACAGGGGCTGAGCCAAGGTGCCAAGGTGCTGTGAAGGTGGGGGGTGGCCTCATACAGTCACGCCATTGAGCTCATTGGGACTCTTGAGATAAATTGCCTATAGGTTTGCAGCCTTGTATGATCCAATGGGCATCTTTGCAAGTGCAAGACTGAAGCATGTTTTTATTGGTAATCAGTGGCTATTGGTGGTTAATAAAACAGTTGTGTGAATTCTGCTTGTCTGGCTACTTGGTCATGAGTAGGAAGAATATGCTCTGCAGGATCTCAGAGGTACTCTCTCCTCTCTTGTTGCTTCGTGCCTCCAGAGGCTGGACTAAGCCTTGCATCCCGGACAGAACTTCTTAGGGTGCTGCTGGTGGGGTGTAATAGAGATTTTGAGCTTCAGAGCACCGCGTCGGCTTAAAAGACAACGACGGGAAACTTGCCTCGATAAGGGCAGCACTTCAGCTCTCAAGCACCTCCTAAAGCCTTCCTCAGGAACAGCGTGCCTCTGAGCATGGGCAGAGCTCTTTCATCCTTCGCCCCGGCAGCCACCCGCTTAGCGTTGGGACAGTTTCGAGGTCAGAATTGCGCTTCTCATGCAGCGTCGAGCGCCAGCGGTTCCTCTTACGGGTGAGTAAATGAAGGAGGAGGAGGAGAGAGAGAGAGAGAGAGATCACAAACCTTTACCAAGTTTCCACGTGCTTGAGCCCCAGCGAGCCACACCTCCCCACTCTGCAGGAACCCAAGAAGCTGCCTTCTACCGAGTCAAGCCGTTGCTCCACCCAGCTCAGCGTTGCCCACACGGACCGGCAGGGCCTCTCCAAGCTTGCATGAGGCAGGGGACACCCCCGGACCCGCTGGGCGATGCCAGGGGCCGGGGGTGGGGCACTGAAGGCGGCACCTGCGAGCAAGGCAGGCGCGTTTTCGCTGCGCTACGGCCCTTCGGCGCGCCTTCCTTGCCCTGCTTCGGCGCTCGGGTTCCCTCCCTCCCGCCTTCCCCGCAGCCGTTGTTCCCTCCCCGGGGAGCCCCCGCCCTGCCCTGCCCCGTGACGAAGCACCAGAGACCGGCCCGCCGGCGACTTGCCCAGTTCCTCCGGCGCTCTCTGGGGCTGCCTCCACTCTCCACCCTCTTCCTCGCCCGGATCGCTGCCTCCGGCTCCGCGCGCTTGGAGAACTTCGCCGCGCGCTCTTTCTCCTTCTGGCCTCCTTCCTTCCATTTTATTTTTTATTTTTTTAAAACCCACGCTCTTCACTTTCTCTTTCTTCTCCGGACCTTCCAACTCGCCTTCCTTCTCGTTCTCGCTCTCCCCACGCGTTGCTCGTGCTTGGTTTCCTTTTTTGTTTCTTCCACCCTCTTCCACCCCGGAGCGCCAGCAGGTGCCACCGCCCCATAATACCCCCCCCATCGCCCCCCTCTTTCGCCCTGGCTGCCTGCTGGCTGCTCAAGAGGCAGGGATGGGGGGCTGCCCAGGGGGTCTTCAGCCCCTGCCTCCCAACCCCGCCGGCCAAGCGCTCGTCCGTCCCCGGCTGCGCGCAAGAGATGCAGAGCAAGGAAGACCCGGCGGAGACCATGGTGCTGCCCATCCCTGGAGAGCCCGGCGACAACCTGCGGCGCCTCCGAGGCAGGAAAGTTTTGCTGGGGGAAGAGAAGAAGCTGGCCGGGTGGGCGCTGGGCATAGCCCTGCTCGGCATCGTCCTGATGATTTTGCACACCGAACTGGCTTGGTTTGGACGCTGTCAGGTAAGTCACCTTTACGCTCGACTCTTAACAACCTTCACCAACCAAACGTTCTCTGTCCGGATGTTTTGGACTGATGGGAATTGTGGTCCAAAACATCTGAAAGGCACCAGGGTTAGCAAAGGCCTCCTGTGATTTAATAGCAGGTGTTTGCCCCCAGATCCGTTTCCATTTGGGGGGACTTTTTAAAGTTTTGCCTCATGCAGAGAAGACACAGAAGGATTTGGGGGTTAGGAAGAAACTTCTCTTAAAATCAGGTCAGCTGGGGGAGATTCATGGTCAGGGATGGGGTCTGTGGTGTCCCAACAGATGTTATGGGACTCCAGTCAAGCATGGCTAATGGACAGGGAGGGTGGGAACTCTCCATCCCTGATGAGACACCCAAGAGCCTGCTGCTGCTGCTGCTGCTTTTCCGCCCGATGAAGAATTCTGTGGAATTCAAAAGCTGGCACGCACTCTCATTAGTCCCGCCGTTGACATGCACAACCTATAATTGGAGAGTCCACTGACTGCTTGGTCTTGGATGGGCTGGGTGGGAAGAGTCTTTTGAAAAACCCAACTCTGCAATAAAGTTCACTGAGTGACTTTGGTCTTAGGTAGCCTGCAAAGGGATTGGCCACACTGTGAGTTCTTTGGGAGAAGGGCAAGATTGAAAACGTGACGTTTCCTCCTTGCCCATACCCCTTTGCATCTGCACCAAACCCTCAAAATAGGTATCAAAAGGAAATGGAGGCAATTTGCCATTTCCTAAACCAAAGTTTAGAACGTTGTGAGCTGGGAAGGCATCCTTGTATATTTTCTTTTTCCGTTCCCCAGTGCAATATCGCATTGCAACAAAACAATAGCCTCAGAACAATAAACATGCATGGCTTTCAATCCTGACCCTGCCTGTTCCTCAAGAGCGTCCTGCCACCCCCACCCCAGTGATGAAAGCGGGTGTTAATTAACATACAGGTGAAACTAGTCCTATTAAATTAACCTGTGGGACTCATTGCCACCCAGTGTTGTGATGGCCACCAGCACACAAGGTGACTTCAAGAATTGTTCAGTGAAAGTGGTGATGGAGGATAGGCATGTCGGTGGCTATTAATCCATATAATTAAAAGTCAGATGGTTGGCATTTTGGACCACAAGATGCTAACACTGAGGACTGTGGGTGAATATCACTGCTGTGAAACACCCCCAAGGCTCCTGATGATCTGCTCTTGCTGTGCTTCAGGGCTGGGGAACCTGATGCCTTCCAGATGTTAGAATCACAGAGTTGTGGAGTTGGAAGAGGTCCCCGAGGGTCATCTAGTCCAACCCCTTGCCATGCAGGAATCCTGCACACACCTGTCCCACTGAACTCCAGCTCCCATCATCTCAGACAACTGGCAGTGCTGGCTGGGGTTTGTGTGATGTATGTTGCGGTCCAACAACACCTAGAGGGTCCCCGGGTTCTCTATTCCCTCCCTTAAGACCTTCTCAAAAGTAGGTGCCTGCCTGGATTCTGCCTCGGAGGTGGCCGTACCACGAGGGAAGGTGAGGCAGCGGCCTCTGGTGGTGGATTTGCAGCTCTGTGAAAGGTTGAGGGAGCGGAAAGCAGGTGGACCCAATCTGCAGGGCATCATTCACAGAGAAGTTTTTTAAAAAAGCACCTCGATTTCTTAGAAGTCCTTTTGCAGGAGTGCCATTGAAATGAATGAGAACTGAGGGGCAAAGTAGAGATGATGCGGGGATCTTGCATTTATTTCAAAAATGCTAATAACAGCCACAGGTGTTAATCAGGACCGTGTGCGTGCATGTGCGTGCATGCACGTGTTTAACCCTTTCACTCCATGCCAGTTTCCCAATTAAATCAACTCTCCCCTGTTATCTAGCCTAGCTGTTTTGCTAGTACCTCTGTGCTTCCTGCCATGGGGCAAATAGAAGATTGGTGCAGAATTTAACCAGAAAAATAGTGAAATCGCCCAATCTCTCAGTCCTCCCCCTCACAAGTCCTGCAGCTTTTCTTAACATTTGCAAAAGAGAGAGAGAGAGATCCTGTTTAGGGATTTCCTGCATCACTTCTGGATTGGTCCCAGAATGGACAGCCGCTCATTCCGATGCAACTCATGCAAAAGGACATCCCAGCAGCTTCCTTCCTTCTGTTTAATTTGTGTGTCTCAGCCGGGAAGGGATTGCACTTCGATTGCACCTGCCTCAAAAGCACAGTTGGGTTCCCTTTTGTGGCTAACCCAGGGGTCAGCAAACTTTTTCAGCAGGGGGCCAGTCCACTGTCCCTCAGAGGGGACTATATTTTGGGGGGGGGGAATAAATGAACGAATTCCTATGCCCCACAAATACCCCAGAGATGCATTTTAAATAAAAGGGCACATTCTACTCACGTAAAAACATGCTGATTCCCAGACTGTCCGTGGGCCGGATTTAGAAGGCGATTGGGCCAGATCCGGCCCTCGGGCCTTAGTTTGCCTACCCATGGGCTAACCTGTGATATCTGATGCTGTGCACTCGATATGTAAAGACACTTTTGTGTCCTCCAAACCGTGGCTATTTTGGGGATGGGGTTCTATGGGTGTGACTTACCTTTGTCACAGCCGCGGAAAAGCCAGAGGTTTCTGAGCACCCAAAACACATCTCTTCACTCCCACGAGCAAGAGGCGTTGTCCCAGTTCGAGGATGCATTCCAGCCAAGCGAAAGAGCACAGAACAGGCCCAGCGAGGACAATGGCTTGGAGAGGTGGGGTGTCCAGAGGGCAGGATCCTGAGGGCCAGATTGATAAGCTTGGAGTGCCACCTTTGACTTCACGGGAGGAGGTGAACTGGAGGTTCCCCACCCCAGATCTCCCCGATTAAGGAAGCAGAAAGAAAAAACACCCTTGGGAAAAGAAGACCCTCCATATTCACTGATTTGCGTACTTCTGTGTTGGAGGAGGAAAGAGTCCACTGTTTGTGTCCACAGACAAGTCCACGTGTGTCTGCAGTAACATTTTTTTAATAAAAAAGATACCTCTACATCTTATCAGAAGACAAAACAGTGGTGGTGCTTTAAACAGGGAGATGTAGTAGAAGGGAGAGCCAGCGTGGTGTAGTGGTTAGAGCAGGCATCCCCAAACTCGGCCCTCCAGATGTTTTGGGACTACAATTCCCAACATCCCTGACCATTGGTCCTGTTAGCTAGGGATGATGGGAGTTGTAGTCCCAAAACATCTGGAGAGCCGAGTTTGGGGATGCCTGGGTTAGAGTGTTGAACTAGGACCTGGGAGACCAGGGTTCAAATCACAGAATCATAGAATTGTAGGGTTGGGAGGGATCACGAGGGACATCTAGTTCAACCCCCTGCAATGCATGGGTCTCGAACCCATGACCCTGAGATTAGGAGCCTCATGCTCTACCGATTGAGCTATCCTAGCGATGCCCACTGGATGACCTTGGGCCAGTCCCAGCCTCTCAGGCTAACCTACCTCACAGAGTTGTTGCGAGGATGGAATGGGGAGCAAGAGAACCGTGTGCAACTTGAGCAACTTGGAGTTATAAATAAAAATAAATTTTAAATGTTATGTTTAAATCCCACCTTTTCTCCAAGGAGCTCAAGGTGGTGTTGACACTTGTCCCCCTCCCCACAACAACCCTGTGGGGTGGGTTAGGCTGAGAGGCAGTGACTGGCCCCAAGGTCACCCAGTGGGGTTCCTGGCTGAGTGGGGATTTGAACCCTGGTCTCCCAGGTCCTAGATCCGACACTCTAATCACTATGCCACACTGGCTCAGACTGGCTACACCACAGCCAAGAGAACAGAGTTTCTCCTTGGGTAAGTTGTGCTGGTGGATTTAGGTGTGGAGCTTGCAAACCGTCCTCATCACTCTGCGTAGCACAGCTCTCTGGTCTGAGTCATCTTGGCTCTGACTTCATCAAACCCTTGCCCTGCAGGCAACTCTTGACTGTAGATTTTACCTCCTTGATAACAAAAGAGCTGTAAGCTTTCTTCACAAGTGAGGCTTACAGTTGGTGTTTGTATTCCCCCGCATTTGTAATGCAAATGAAAAGTCTACATTGGCTAGAGGCCGCCTCATCTGCTTGTCTGCTTCAGGAAACCAAAGGCAGCCAGATAGCGATGGCTGTTGATAATAGGCCACCGACTTGAAGCGCTCAGTTTATGTAGTTTAGGAAGTCCTGTGTGTGCTGTAAAACAAGACTTCTGAAATAAGAAAAAGATTGTGAAACTGGAAGAAAACGGTGCGGTGTGTCTTTGCGGGACATTAGCAATGCTTTTTATTGGAATATTCCAACATTGTGCCTGCCAGCTGATTTTGGGGATGAGAGCTGTGGTCCAAGACAGCTGGGGGTATCAAGGTTGCCAAAGGCCGGAATAATGTTGTTGTTGGCATCATGGGCGTAGCCAAGGGGGGCAGCGGTGGCGGGGGGGGGACAGCTGCCCCCCAATCAATAAAAATCAGTACAAATCTGAGATTCTCCCCCCCCCCCAAAAAAGCCTGCCTTCCTCACAAAAATCCCGGCTACACCCATGGTTGGCACCCACCTTTCTCAAAAGACAATGGAGTGTGCCTCTGGGGGGTGAAGTCAAACTGCTGCGACTCTTCCCACAAAACCAGCAGCCAAACATAGGAGCTAATCTCCTCTTAAGGTGCATGGGAAGCTACGCTACAGCAAGTCAGACCACTGGTACGTCGAGCTCAGTATCGTCTGCACCTCTTCAGGATTTGAGACAGGGAACCTCCCCTGCCCTACCTGGAGATTTCATGGCCCTTCTGTAGGCCAAGCATGCTCTGCCACTCTACCTATGGCCTTCCAGCTGTTGACAAGCTCCCACTCTCACTCCACTCCCCAGGCAGCGCAGCCAATGGTCAGGGATGATGGGAGCTGTGGGGGGTTACAGGTGCCCCATCCCTGCATTAAAGCTTAAATGTACTGAACTGCTCCAGCAGAGCAGCTAAGAGGCTGAATTTCAAATAAGAATACAGGAAGAATCCTACGGGATCAGGCCAATGGCCCACCTAGTCCAGCATCCTGTTCCCACAAAAGCCCACAAGCCTGAGCACAAGCAATTCCCAGAGACTGGCATTCAGAGGGCATCCTCCGCTCAACTCTCAAAGCCAAAACAAACGGGAGGCACAGAAGCTGAAATGAATACAAAAAGGTTCTCGAAAGCACCTACAGTTAAAAGTTGATCATAGCTCAGCATGTTTCAGAACCAAAGGTCCTTCAACTGGAGACTTTCCGAAGTAGTCCGCACAAATGCTGCTGACTGTCTGGGAACAGGGAACAAGTGGGGTTGGGGTTTCTGTCGTTTTGCATCTGTCTTTTCAGAGTTCCTCTTTGCACAACCTGTTTAGATGGGCCTAGACCGGCCATGCAGGGACCCAGGTGGCGCTGTGGGTTAAACCACAGAGCCTAGGGCTTGCCAATCAGAAGGTCGGCGGTTCGAATCCCTGCGACGGGGTGAGCTCCCGTTGCTCGGTCCCTGCTCCTGCCCACCTAGCAGTTCGAAAGCACGTCAAAGTGCAAGTAGATAAATAGGTACCACTCCGGCAGGAAGGTAAATGGCGTTTCCGTGCACTGTTCTGGTTCGCCAGAAGCGGCTTAGTCATGCTGGCCACATGACCTGGAAGCTGTACGCCGGCTCTCGGCCAATAAAGCGAGATGAGCGCCGCAACCCCAGAGTCGGACACAACTGGACCTAATGGTCAGGGGTCCCTTTACCTTTACCTAGACCGGCCATGCTCTCCCAGCCTTAATCCCACCCCCTTCCATGCACTATAGGGCAGGGCTTCCCAAACCATTGTCTGTGGACCGCTGGTGACCCACGGACTTCATTTTGGTGGTCCAGGGCAAGGCTGTGAAGAAGAACATTTACCCATTGAATTCTGCAAAATTCTTCAGAATTCGAACTGGAATGCAATGAAGTGCAATATACGAAAGGAAGGGACCAATCAAAACGCAATTAAAAATCATTATAAGTGCTACAGCAGGCACACAAAAATCACCAAGTGCCAGTGCGGTGTAGTGGTTAGAGGGTCGGACTACGGCCTGGGAGACCAGGGTTCAAATCCCCTGCTTCTGTGCTGCTAACGCAGCAAAAACAACGCAGGAGGCAGCAGTTACAAGTTACCAGTCTCTGCAGCCGCAGCAGGCGCTGTGATTCGCCAAAGGTTTGACTTCACCTCTGGAGTGCACTCCATTGTCTCTCGAGACAGATGGATGTCAACAACAATTCAAAGCACATTCAATACAACTTAAAGCACACAACTTCCCCCAAGGAATTTGGGGGACTCTAGTTCCCCCCCTCATATAGCTCCAATGCCCAGCACCCACAACAAACCACAGTTCCCGTGATCCTTGGGGGAAGCTATGTGTTTTAAACGAGCATTGAATGTGCTTTAATTGTATGGTGTGGATCATTGCTAAGCATGCCAAGCTCTGCCGATCTCCCATCCCGTGAAAATGTCTCCCATACCTTATCCCAGAGAAGCAGGAAACAGAAAGTCCTTGCTCTGGCTTGTCTCCTCCACCCCCTCCCTTGAGATTTATTGCATTTTGCTCCTGCTGCAATTAGAGACCTGCAGGGTGGAAGGACGTTGGGGACATCAAGACCACGGAAAAGGGAAGGGAATGTGCTCATTCAGGGGTGGGGTGCAGGACTGAAAGGACAAGTCCCAGCATAGCGGGGCAATGGCATGCTGAAGGGAAAGATTTGTATCAGTTGCATAACACAAAAGGTGCTGAGGTTAAAGCCCGCAATTGATTGTGTGTGTGTGTTTGTAGGCCAGCCTAAGTGATCCATTTGGTAAGAGAAAGTAGCTGAGACAGATTGCCAGCCTCTTGCTTAGCTGACCCTTCTGAGTCATCAGCGGTTGGATTGTCTGTAAACATTCTGTGACATCACCAGTTGTCAGCATTCCATAACTGGTCCTTTCTCCTCAGTGTTAGAATGCCAGTAAACATTCTGTGACATCACCAAAGCTGAGGCAGTGACAGGGTTTGCAGGTGGCTGGGCAGTAGCTTGAATCTATAAAGTGCTTCTTAAAGCTATAAAGTGTTTGAAGGAGACTTCCTGTGGAGCAGTCATTCCCAGAGTGTAAGTTGGGTCTTTGTAGGGTGATTAGCTACTTCCTCCTTGATCCCCTTCCAGAATGTGCCAGGAATTCAATCGCTGAGCTATCCTTTGTAAATGCCAAACAGTGTTGCCATCTTTTACAGGGTGTGTGTGTGTGTGTGTGTGTGTGTGTGTGTGTGTGTGTCTGCCGGCCTGAGAGGGTTGCATTGGTAAGAGAGGTATGACAAGCAGAAATACAACAGGAGCAGTGTTACCTGGAGATACGGTAACTGGGGAAAGACCTGCTGAATTTCTGCCTGTGCAAATGTAAAAGTACAGCAGTTCTGACTAGAGAGGGGGAGGAAGTAGCAACACTAGTGAGAACAATAAATTGGGGCATGACCTGCTTTTCCCAAAGTTCTTTCCCCCCTCAATTTGTGTGGTGGTGGGGAGAATATTAATTTCTTCTACTTACCCACAGGTTGAGGGCAGGAGACCATGCAAATCACTGCGGGGGGAATAAAAAAAGCAGGTGTTGTATTTTATAAGGAGTGAAGAACCAAACCCTTAACATGCAAGGAAGAACTGGCAGGCTAGGGCAGGGGTAGGCAACCTAAGGCCTGTGGGCAGGATGCGGCCCAATCGCCTTCTCAATCCGGCCTGCGGATGGTCCGGGAATCAGCATGTTTTTACATGAGTAGAATGTGTGCTTTTATTTAAAATGCATCTCTGGTTTATTTGTGGGGCATAGGAATTCATTCATTCCCCCCCCAAAAAATATAGTCTGGCCCACCACATGGTCTGAGGGACGGTGGACCGGCCCACGGCTGAAAAAGGTTGCTGGCCCCTGGGCTAGGGGGTGCTGAATTATTCCCCGCTACCCTGATCCTCCCCTGAAAATCAGCCCTGCATCCCCTTAAAATCCACCTGCTGAACTGAGCTCCAAAAGGAGTGTGAGCTCAATGGGGAGTGGGATGGGTTAAGCACCTCTTCCTTTCTCAAATCAAACAATGGCATTGCAAGAGACGGCTGCAATGGGCAACCCAAAATAAGTTGCTGCGATCAACAGCAATTCATGGTAATGATTCACAACTGTGTGGTTCTGCAAAATCTGCACGATACCTTCGTATACGTTTAGAGGTAGACCTATATCCCAGTTGTTTAACGATAGCAGCAACAAAAAGACTCCACCCTCCTGGCAGATTAACCGGGAGTAGCTTTTTGTGAGTTTAAATTTTTTTTAAAATAAGTATGGCAATTAGTCCAAAAGTTCTGGCTTCTACGCAAGGAGGTCTGGCAAATTGCCCAGAGATCAAAAACCTGCTTTGCTTTGTTTCCGAGTCGATGAAGCAAGAAGACCTCTAGACCTACCTTATAGGGCTGATGTGAAGACTTCTGAGAGAGTGTTCTAAAATTGCCCGGTTTTCAGTTTTTTTAAAACACTGTTATTAGGTCTCAATCAGAACGAGAGCCGGACGTGTAGCTGCTGTTGCCATGCTAAACCTGGACCCTGCATGTCCTGAGCTGCGTGCCCAGGGCTGTACAGATGCAAAAAGTGATGCTGGGACAGATTTCACATTGCAGATTAGATACAACAGGAGCAGAGCATGTGCTCTCTTTGTGTTGGGTTTATAGCTTCTCTTCCCCCAGTTTTGATGGAAAACCTTGCACAGACCCGGAGAGGACTGAGGAAGCATCTTGTGCCCACACTTCCTTGTGTTTGGGACAGCGTGTGACAGAAAGCTGCCTTTTGTTTCAGAGTCTGAGGAGGACTGCACAAGTGCACAAGCTCTTGGAGCTTGGCGCTGGACCCAGGAGTCCTGGCATGCAGCCCCCCCCCGCCCTCTACCTCCCCACCCGCTGGGAAGGGGAAATATTTTTCCCTTGCTCCAGCTTGAGGTCTCTTTGCTTTTGCCCTGCTATGTGACGGCAGCTCCGTCTCCGAAGGGCACAGAGACCTGGAGCAAGCTTCCCCTGGAAGATGAAGAGCCCTTCCTGAACCTCCGTCTGCAAACAGACCTCGGATCCGTTCTAGGTCCCCTCTGTGACCGCTCCCTGCTTGGAAACACGTCGGAGAAGCTAGCAGAAAGAAACAAGGAGGGAAACGCTAGGCAAAGGGCTCTGTCTGGGCTGCAGAGGAAAGGGGGCCGATTATTATTTTTTGGGGAGGCGGGGGAAATGCCGTTTCAGTAAATGTGCTCCAATTTAAATATTGCACTCGGATTCAAAAAGGAGTACCATGATTAGAGCTGCCTTCTGTGAGCTATAGTGACCTCCCCAATTGCCCTCGTCACTCGCTGGTACTGAGACGGAAAATAAATCCGATTCCTGCCAGCTCAGGCATTTTAATATTTGGGCTCCTTCAGAGCCTGTTCTTAAATATCAGGTAAAAAGAAATGCATGTTGGCGTCTTTCAGAAGCAGGACCACGCAGCTGGTGACTTGCTAGGCCAAATGTGACCCACCAAGTCATGTATGGAAGCGGCTGCTGCTTGACACCTTCTCCATTTTTGCAGTGACAGGCAAGCCAGGGGATCGTTCTTCAATCTCACAAAAGCCACCTTACGTGCCTGGTAGCCTGCGTTCAGCTTGGTGGGTCAAAATTTGCTGACCCATCAGGATTAAGCAGATTTCAATCTTACTTCTGCTCTGTTTTTAAAACCTTACTATAACAGATTAGCAAGTGATCCGCCTTGAACTATTTGGCCAGGAAACCAGTTTCCACTTAAAAAAAACACTTGAATCTTGCAGAGTTCTTGATTAACTTGATTAACAGCTGAGCTCTTGCAAACAGCTCTGGGTTTTGCTCCAGTCGGTCAGTTCTTGCATAGCTTACAACCCAGCTCTTGCTCTGACCTCCCTGCTTGACTCTGAAACCATGCTTCTGACTGGAGGTTTGTAATCGAGTTTCATGTGGCATCCTCAGAGGCCTGAGTTCAAGTCTTCACTCAGCTACAGGAGCTGGGAGGAAGGCCCATGGCTGGATTGCCACTTTAGCCTTAGCTTCCCAGCTGTTGGACCTGTGGTGGTAGGATTCTGGACTGTACCACTTTAGGGGTGTGAGCATGGTTTTCCATGTCCCCTCACAAAGTAATCAATTAGTAAAATGGGGGGGGGGCCTTTAACACAGCCTTCTCCCTGGTGTTCTAGTTTTCTGCATGCAAGGAGTTGTATTTTCATTGTTGTTGAATGCCGGAATATCCAGAAGTATGACCCAAACACACCTGCAGTCTGAAGTGGTACAATCCGGAATCCTGCCCCCTGTTCTCTTTAATGTGTTGCAAGGGTGGGAGTTTTTCACTTTTCCTTAACAGAACAAAGGTGGGTGCTTATTTTTTCAACATAAATAGCTTTAAAACAATTGTTTTGCAAACTGGGATCTGAATGGACAAGCAGAGGCATGCAGCTCTGGGATTTACTGAGCAACTTGTCCCTACCCTCACAGAGTTGACCTTTCTTATCTGGTAAGAAAGGTAATTCTGCCTTAGGCAAAGGAGCAAAAAACATTTTCATAGCACTTTAGTGGAAATGGGCTGGAACGAAATCAAAGCTGCAGGTGAAAGATAAAATCGGGAAAGGGACTAATGTTGACTCTTTGGCATGTGGCGCTGTGCAACGGGCAGGTGCTGAGGGGTGTTTTCCCCCATTGGCACCCAAGGGTGACCGTAGGAAATAGGTTTTTGGGAACAGGCAGAGAAAAGGCAAAGCTGGGGCAACGTCACAAGATGGGGGGGGGAGTGTTCTGCAACACCTGGGACAGGAGAGCATCGAGGAAAGGAACGAAGACCATAAAGGTGGCAGGAGTAATGTTTGGTTCACCTGCAGCTATTGCATTTCCAAAGAGAAAAACAAGGGGGCGTGAGAATTTGGAACATCTGACCCATCACAGATATGAACCTAGTTACAGGTAGGTAGTCGTGTTGGTCTGCCGTAGTCGAAACAAAATAAAAAAAATCCTTCCAGTAGCACCTTAGAGACCAACTAAGTTTGTTCTTGGTATGAGCTTTCGTGTACATGCACACTTCTTCAGATACACTGAGACAGAAGTCACCAGACCCTTATATATAGTGAGAGGGTGGGGAGGGGTATTACTCAGATGGGTGATTGGCTGATAGGTGAGGTAAACCTGTTGATGACTGTTATGACTGCAACTGGTCTTGCAGGAAAAAGCAAGGTGTGAGATGGCTAAAAATAGCTTTGTCGTGCATAATGAGATAAGAATCCAATGCCTCTATTCAGACCAGGTCTCTCCATGGTTTTAAGTTTGGTAATAAGTTGCAATTCAGCAACTTCTCTTTCCAGTCTATTTCTGAAATTCCTTTCCCTACGCCAAAGGATAAATGGACACAAATCTGACATCAGGAATCACAAGTCAGAGAAACCAGTAGGAGAACACTTCAATCTCCCAGGACATTCTATACAAGATCTCAAAGTAGCTGTCTTATTACAATGGAATTTTTAAAGATATGGACCTGTGATGGTGGACTCTGGTTCCTGTCAGCCCCAGCCAACATGGGAAATGGTCAGGAGTGATGGGGTTGTAGACCAGCAACATATCAAGTGACACACACACACACCCTGATTTAGTTTCACACCCATAATCACTGCTGGAGCCCCTTCCTGTCTGCACACACTCCACCAAATTGTGGTAATTTGTGTAAGCTTTCCCATGTCAGCTTCTGGTGAAGGGTGTGTGTGAGTCGACTGGCGATAACCATTTCCGAATAATGTTTAACGAAACGTTTTCATCTTACAGTGGATTTTATTGTAATCGTCGAAATAACAAGGGCAGCTCAAACGCATTCAGGCTGGGCACCAGTTACTGTCTACTCTGGCCCCAGTGTGCTCCCGCTGTTGGGGTTTGAAGCTAAGTACCCATGAAGTTTGTCACGATCCGTATGTATCCTGTAGCTTCTTGAGAAACAGTCCCCTTTGATGTGCTTCTCCTCAAACTGATTAGGAAATGGAATTGGCTGTTTCAGCTGCATGTTTCTGGACTCTATTGAGCATGCTCAGATGACAGCTTCGGTGAACTGGGGTTCGGTGCCGGGGGGAAACAAATTAGGTAATGTGCAACAGGTGAAGACAGCCACACAGGGATGCACACAGAGCAGGAAGTGGCACTCTGGGATTTTTGCACATGCTCTAGAGTCAGGACAGGTGGTCCTGCAACAAAATGTTGCAGTGTGGAGTGCTACAGCTTAGGATGCTGGCTGCTCATAGGATGAAGGAACTCAGAGTAGACCTAATTTTTCAACTAGTGCGTGCACTTCAGATTACTGGAGTGGGGCTAAGTACACAACATACATTTAAAGCACATCCCCTCCCCTCCTGGGAAGACTCCTGGGAACTGTACTTTGTTTGTTATGGGTGCTGGGAATTGCAGCTCTGGGAGGGGTAAACTACAGTTTCTGAGATTCTTTGGCAGGTGGGTGTGCTTTAAAGGTGTGTTTTGTACACAGTCCCAGTTAACCGTCTTGAAAGAAGATAAAAGAATTGCCTTGCAGGACCAGCACAAAGGTCCATCTGGCCCTCAGCCTTTGGATGTTCGCAGGCCGAATATTAGGCAACACCCCCTTCCCCTGTTTATCTCACGACTGGTAAGAATGGAACCTGCAACAAAGTGCTGCAGCATGGAATACTTATGTTCAGGATTCTAGCCAGTTAGCCATACTGTTTATTAGGATATTATTCTGATGGAAGCTTCCCAGAGTGGTTGGGGCAACCCAGCGAGATGGGTGGAGTACAAACAAACAAACAAACAAACAACAACAACAACAACTATTATTATTATTATTATTATTATTATTATTATTCTCCTCCTCCTCACTGATACTTGCTTTTTTACAAGCAGTTTTTTTGTGCAGGGGTGGGGGAGAGGCAAAGAAACCAAAAGTAATGCGAAAAGGAAAAAAAACTAGTTTTGGAAGAGTTCCCTGGGAAAAGAGATTGAAACTACTCTGTGAATTGTAGCTCTGGGGAAGGAACTGGGGTCTCCTAACAACTCTTAGCACCCTTAAACTACATTTCCTAGGGTCCTTTGGGGGAAGCCATGAGTGTTTAAAGTGATAACATAGTGCTTTAAATGTATGGCATGGCCTAGATCTGGTCTTTACTGAGCATCTGTTCTGATTTGTTTGTGGGGCAAACAATGAGCATTCATCCTGCTTGGCTTGTTTTATGCACCTTCACTGGTTCACCCCACACTTTTCAGTGCATTTCCCTGGGCACTTCCAGCCTGTTGTTGTTTTTGGGTGGGACCCAGTCACGTTCTGGGATATTCAGGTTGCACAATTATAGCTGGTCAGGAGTTCTTGCACAACAGACCTGCTTCTCCGAAAGATGGGTTGTTTCTTGATAAAGAACTCATTCACACTTTCGCTTGATCCGTATTTTGATCTTATTATGCACTGATTAATTCCCCCGGATCCGACAGATTTTTGTTTGTTTGTTTGTTTAGCAGCCGTGCCTTGCAAAAATCTGATCTTACCCGTTGAATCAAGGCTCGGTTAAGCAAAATCTCTCTTGGGATTTTCCAAACATCTGATAAGATCCGATTCAGCAGCTATGGTTGGGTAAGAATCCCGGGAGCTGTGGTTTGTCCAGAGTGCTGGGAATTGTAGTTCTGTGGGATAAACTACACATCCCAGGATTCTCTGTGGGGAGGGGGATGTGCTTTAAATGCATGGTGCGTATCCAGTCCCCATTAACCTGAAAGGTTAGAATTGCCTCATTGGATCAGCACAAAGATAATCGAAGTCCACCCATTGATCATAGAAGTGTAGAGATGTAGCCCAACACATCGTCTCCCATCCAATTTGAAACAATATGAGACCCTGCTTAGTTTTGTAAATGTGCTAGCAGTTTTTAGCGCTGCACCACAAGGAGGACTAAGATCTGTCTGGTTTTCAGCCTTTGGAGGATTCGCAAGCAAGAGGCACACAGAGGAACAAGCGGCACGCTGGCCTTTTGAGTTTCTTGCATTTGTGCATTTTTCAAGGCTACCTGCAACAATATGTTGCAGCGTGGAGAGCTTGCAGCTTCAGATTCCAGCCAGCCGGTAGCACGTAGGACAAAAGAAAATGGTAAGAGCAGCTTGCTGGATTAGGCCAGTGACCCATCTAGTTCTGCATCCTGCACTGTCCTGAATCTTCCAACAGATTAACTAGCACACAAACCAGATTACTTGATTTGGGCAGCATACGCACCATACATTTAAGGCAACCCCACCTGGGAACTGTAGCACCGTGAGGTAAATTACCGTTCCCACGATTCTTTGGAGGTGGGGGAAATGGGCTTTAAAGTTGTGCTGTGTACACAGGCCCAGTTCAGAGGAAGGTTCACCACCTCGGCGAGAGAACAAGGCTGCGTCGTCTTGGTTTTTCTCTTTTCCCTTCTTTATTTCCTTATCCTACCATTCCTGGCACGGGCAAGCCCCTTCTCCCGGCTCATGGAGCAAGCCCAACTTCCTTCTCTTGTCCGATTGTTCAGGACACAATTGCTCCCTTCACGGCAGGGGCTGTGGAGCTGGAGGGGGCGGGGAGGCAGCGTTGGGACCGGTGACAGGATAAATATTAATCCGGATGGGCCAGGTGACATGTGTTCTCACGGAGAAGCAGCCACCAGCAGTGGGAACTGCCCAGGGCAAGGACGGAGAGGAGCCAAGAGACTCCAGGAGTTCCTTCCCAGCGCTGGGAGGAGAGTAAGGGATAGTGGTTAGGGATGGCAGGAGTGCAGACGTCACAAAAGGGGAGAAAACACACACATATACGCAAAACCTTGCAAGTGCAATGGCAGGAATTCAATGGAAAGGAGAGCCAAGTTGTAAATGTTAAGCTTTTAATCCAAACCCTGGAAGGGATTTGAGGCCTAGTGGATGCTGCCAAGCCGCAAAAGTTGTTATTTCCGCTCCTGGTCCCTTTATTCCACCTCACCCTCAAGCTGTGGCAAGTTAATTTAATTTGCCATCTTTACGGCGAGCGAATCTGTGCCCTTAATGGAGCGGTAGCTGATGTGTTTGCTCTGCAGAGGTAGCGGACTGCAATTCCAAAGATCCGGTGCCATTGGCCATGCAGACTGGGGCTGATGGGAGTTGTAGTTTATTTGTTTGTTTGTTCATTTATCACCCGCTTTTCACCTTAAGTTCCTAGGGCAGGTTGCAACATTAACAGACAATATTCAAACAGTTTAAAACGACTCACAAAATAATAAAAAAATTACACACCTGGCAGGCACCATGATGGCTTGCCCTTGCCTTAATAGTAGTTGAGGGCTGCCAGCTTGAATGGTTTGAAAAGAGGAGCGGAAAAAATTGTGGAGGCTATCTATGGCTACTTGCTGAGCAAAGATGTACCTGCTGCATTTCTGCTCAGCATGGGGTTGTTTATCTGTCCACAAAACAGGTGGATGCCTTCTTGCTTCTCCAAGGATACTGGGGCAGAGACTTTGGTCCAGCATGCCTGAGGGATGCTCAGTTCACACCCTGGACCGGCTGTTGTGTGTTTAGACCTTTAAACCCCCCCCCCCATAACTAAATTCAGTCAAGACTCAAATTTTGGTTTGGTTTTCGGCAGAATTTTGGCCACAACTTTATGGATTACAACGAGTGAGTGGTTGCATAGGCTCTGGTTCGACTAGCTCCCTGCACCGTTGCAGGTAGCGCTGACGACCCAGGGTACCAGCATAGGTCAGCCTAGGGTGAACACCTGGAATAGCGGAAAGCAGAGGTCATGCTAGTCCACCGCCCAGATGTCCCCCTGGACTCAGGCATGGGCACAACCCTTCTCAGGGGTTGACCAAACCATTGAGTCTCTGGATTCCTTTAATGGAATACCCTTCACATAGGGATGGCGAGAGCGCTCTCCCATCCCTATCACCTGAACCAGAGCCTATCCGCAACCTTACAAGTTGTGACGATTTGCTACGCAGCAGGCGAAACCCAAATGGCAACAGCCAATCAGCCAAGTGGGGGAAATTCCTGCTGTGCCCCTGTCCCAAAGACAGACGACACACGACAGCATAGCAAGTCAAGCACACAAGCCCTAAAAGTAGGGAGAGGTGGGCGGGTGTTCCGATGCACGCACCGAAAGAGGAAGCTCTGGGTCACCTGCATGGGCATATATAGGTCCCTCGATCCATTTGGCTAGCGTCCCATTGGCCTGATTAAACCCAGCATCAAGGGACCTACCAATAGGGCGTTGTGGCTATCCAATCGTACCCACCCACAACACAGGGTTTGGTTGCCAGGTCTCACCGCAACACGTGCCCTCTTTGAGGGAGGACACAATTTACCGCTACTCTAGTGAAGCAGCTCCTGCTGCAGAATTTGCAAGGCAAGGATGAAAAGCTGGTGTTGATCTGTAACATTTCCCCCCCCCCACCTGAAAAGTGAAGTAAATCACCTTCCATGCCCTGGAGCGAAATGCGGAAGTGTAGAAAAGGGGTTATTCTTGGTGCAAGGGCCTCCACTCCCCCATCGGCCAATAGCTTCGCAGAAACAAGCCACGAAGGAACCCATGAGGGCCGCATGCCCTCACGGGTGACCTTCCGGGGGCCGCCTGCCAAATGGAGGGCGGGGCTGGAGACAGAACGGGTGGATCACAAGCATGACTCTTACCCTTGCACAGTAAAAGACGCAGTTTTCTGCATGCGACCCCAACCCCTACCTCTCTCTAACCTCCATTCGGGCGACAAGAGGAATTATCACAGTTCAAAGACACGTTCCAGTCAGGCAAAGGCACTCGAGGAGGAAGCAGAGCAGGGCTGTCCAAGGGCTAAGCTGGGAATACCCCTGGAGTAAATAAAGGTCACATTCACACCCAAAGAATCCTGGGAAATGTAGTTTGTTAAAGGTGCTGAGCATCGTTGGGAGAAACCCCCCCAATTCCCCTCGCAGAATTTAAGATTTTCAGAGCGCTTTAACAACCAATCCCTTTTCACAGGGGACTCTGGGAATCGTAGCACCTCCCAGAACCCATATCGAACTACAGCTCCCAGAATTCTTTAGGGGAAGCCGTGATTGTTTAAAGTGGTATCATAGTTCTTTAAATATATGGTGTGAATGTGGCCAAAGTCAGGGTATATTTTGGCTTTAAAAAGAGACTCGTGGTGAGGAGGCAGCATTGGTTACTCAACTTTCTCCTCCACCGCTGTTGCCTCTGTCTGTCTGTCTTGGCTGTCCTTTGAGTTGCCTTTGCTTATATATCTTGTGAGTGCCTCCCCTCTCAGGCACCTTCCCTATTGTAATAATATTTGCCCAGGGTGTCTCCCGTCCTGCCTTGGCTGTCCTTTAGTGGCCAGAAGTGCTCCCCCCCCCCACTTTTTGTCTTTTCTGGAAACACCACCAAGGCAAATGTTTTTCCCCAGGACAAAGACCCCTTACCTTCCTAAGCTTTCATCACTTTCGAGGGAAAGACTGGGATGCAGGGCTGGAATGTCTTAATCCGGGGTGTTGCTAGGTTCTAAAAGAACTCAGCTGGACACAGGCTGACAACGCAAAACTAGGACATAAGAGCACCCCAAAGTATAGGGGTCCTAGAGGAGAACGTAAGAAAACACAAACACACAAAAATCCCTGCAGTGGCCCACCTAGTTGAGCATCCTGTTCTCACAATCAGATTCCAGATTCAAGCAGGAGCCAAGTGCCACAGCATTCTCCCTTCCTGCGGTTTCCAGCAAGTAGCATTCAGAAGCATTACTGCCTCCAGTCACAACCATCAGCGCTGCTAAGCACCAGTCCCGCTTTTTAGAAGTACAACTTTAGATAGCTGTGCTTCCTTAACTTCTTACATTCCAGGGCCTGTGGAACTCCCTGCCACCGTAACCCAAGAATTCCTCAAGGCGACCCTTTTCTGCTGCTGCATATTTCCTTTTAAGTAAGCCACTTGACTGATGGTTTGGCATGAGCCTGACACAAACAAGGGGGATGCAGCGAGCTGTTAACTGCGATCACTTATGGAAAGGAAACGGCATTCGTAAGGGAACGTTGATGGAGCACGGGAACCTGACTTTTACTGAGTCCAGATCATAGGGTCCATCTACCTCAGGACTGTGTGCGCTGACTGGCAGAGGCTCCCTGGGTTTCTTTAGACAAGGGTCTCTCCCAGTCTTACTGGGGATTGAATCTGGTACTTCCTTCATGCAAGGCAAGTGCTCTACTGCCGAGCTATTGCCCTTACAGAAAACCCGCTCACACTCTTTTATATACATATTGATGCCTTGGCTGAGATGAAGGTGATTTGTGGCTGAAATTTCACCAGCCCTGCAATTTGCAGTGTGCCCAGCTGCCCGAAAAGAAAGTTGTTTCTTTCATAATTGAAATTTTTTAAAAAGTAGCAGGGGACACTGGCTCAGTGGCACAGCGTCTGCCCTGCAATGCAAAAGGTCGCGGGTTCAAAACCCTGCATCTCCAAGTATGGCTGGGGGAAAGCTTCTGCCTATACGTGAGTGGTTCCACGGGGTAAACCAACTGGAATTGGTGAACGTGACCATCAGGTCTATTGCTTTCAGTATGTTTGCTCTGAATAAAACTTAGCCGAATGCCACCCAGCGTAAACAAGGCTGCGCAAGATGGACCGATGAGCTGACTCTGCCTTCAGCCGTTTCCAAAGGGGCAAGAAACCTGAGGTCTGCAACAAAAGACCCCTTTTTGGCTCAGTGAGCCAACCCTCCTAATCCCTAAGGGATCTATGCAATGCCCTTCAGACTTGGAAAGAAGAGAGTGCCCACTTATTCTTTTCCACGGGCACATTTATTTCTGCATCCCAGTTCTGTGCCTAATTTCCAAATGCGTTTAAATAGGATTTTAGTCTGTCTCTGTGTGTGCATGTGTAGGGGACAGCCTCGCCCTGAAACCAGTAAGCCTGTCTGGAAACACCTGGTTCAGGTGGTAGCTGGTTGCCCGGGTGAAGGCTGTTGCCTCCAACAAAACCCACAATGATGCGATTGTTTTATTAGCACACGGAGATTGGTCACACACCCCTCATCTGTTGCCCCACGCAGCAGGGTTTTAACTCCTCCTGCTCCATGAGAAACAAGTAGAACCACCTCTTCGAGGGCTGCGAAGAGCTGCCGGTTTTGGAATAAAACGGTAACGCGCTTGCAAACTTTAATAATAATATTGTTTATACCCCACCTATCTGGGTGGGTTTCCCCAGCTACTCTGGGCGGCGTACAGAATATATAGAACGTAACAAAGCATCAAACATTAAAAACTTCCCTAAACAGGGCTGCCTTCAGATGTCTTCTATAAGTTGCATAGTTCTTTATCTCCTTGACATCTGAAGGGAGGGTGTTCCACAGGGAGGGCGCCACTACCGAGAAGGCCCTCTGCAGCACGGTTCAGGGCAAAAAATGACATACATCACAGCATTGGCAGGTTGGCAAAACCTACTTGGCATTGTGGACAGTGGGAGACATTTGATTCAGTATTCGTCTGTACTGGCAAACCAACCCAAGTTGCGCTTTCAGAAAACAGTAATCCGAAATGGAAACGCAGACATCGTTCAAAATTCATACTTCTCTGAGTTTTGCAATTCATTTATTTATTTTAGTTATTAAATTTCTTAAACCCTGCCCCGCTTTATCCAAGGCTCACTGGGCGGTTTATAATATAGAAACACAAAGATACATAATGTAGTATCAAACGAAACGATAACCCACCCCTGCAGTTTAGAAGACCATAGATTGTTTAATTGGCCAAAGACCTCAGAAAAGAGAGGAATATTTTTGCCTCCCTGGGGAGAGCATTCCACAAATGGGGAGCCACCACAGAAAAGGCCTGTTCTTGTGTTGCCACCCTACGGACTGCTTGCAGAGAAGGCATTACGAAGAAGGGACTCAAAGGATGATCATAGGGTCTGGGTTGGTTCAATTTTCCAGACAAATTGTACAAAAATGCATATACTACTAGGGTACAGTGTGAAAAAAATGCATTTTGACATCAGACAAACACCTTCACTGTACTCTTTTTGGTGCCTGCTAAAAATTGGAGGTTTTTTTTTGTTTAGACAAGCCTACCCAGAGATTTAGAATGTTGACATGTGTTTTAATTATGGTTGATTTTGATTGTTGATTTTTTTTTAATAAAAAAAAAATACATTCAAACCTTGGTTGCCGAACGCAATCTGTTCCAAATGCCCGTTTCGCTTCCGAAATGTTTGACAACCGAGGCACGGCTTCTGATTGGTTGCAGGAGCTTCTTGCACTCACGCGGAAGCCGCGTTGGACGTCACGTTTGGCTTCTGAGAAACGTTAAAAAATCGGAACACTTACACTTAGTTGTTTTTTACTGTTTTTGCAAACCACTTCGATCCTTTTTTAAAAAAACAATTACCAGCCAGTGCACTAAGCTGATGTTTCTAGCTGTCATGTAACCTTCTGACAGTTTTAACTCACCCCCAAAGACGCAGTCCTCCATTGCCTTCCGAGACAGACGGATGCCAAACAAATACTAGCTGCTGTTTCCATTCCCCACAGTTCCTTGGAGCAAGGCCCCATCAAGGGCATTGTGGGAAATCAAAATGGCTATTCCCAGCTCTCCATACACTATTCAGAGCACCAGGCTCTCTCTCTCTCTCTCTCTCTCTCTGTGTGTGTGTGTGTAAATGACATCCGTGGTTGTGCCCTGTTGGGATGTTGGACCCCTGGCAGATGCCCAAGGCCCACGAAGAAAGTGGAAGCCAGTGCAGGTTTTTCAATGGAGCCAAAATGTGGCAATCGTTGCAGTGATTCCCACCCCCTTCCTGGTTAATAACCTTTTTGTTAACTCTGTGAACAATTACTTCCTTTTGTTCGGCCTGAGCTTTGTGCCAGCCAGGTTCCCCTGAGGTGCCATTCAGATGTCAATGCTGGCAGCCAATTTTTGAATGCCATCCTAGACTTTTTTGCAGGTTGGTGTTGCCTAGGAGCCGTAGGAGAAGGATCCGCAAATCAGGAAGTACCCGCTTTGGATGTTATCTGTGGGCTGAGGTCCCTAGGTGGTCTCAGGAAATCTGCTCCTTCTTGGCCCCATGTCTCCATCCCACCTGCATTATGGAGGGTGATAATATTGACCTACCTTGCAGGGTTGTTAGGAGGGCTAAAGCTATATCATGCATTGTATGTGGAGTGCTTGGAAATTTGCAAGCATTAAGCCGTATTTTTTATATCATCGCTGTTCTAACAGATATGCTTATGTATGAACAAAGGTATGAGGCGCATCCAATGTTTGTCACACTCAGAGTTAGACCCGTTGAAATTAATGAGCATGGTTAATATATATAAGTATATTGTGGGGGAGGAAGGGGAAGGAGAATGTTAGCCGCTTTGAGACTCCTTCGGGTAGTGATAAAGCGGGATATCAAATCCAAACTCCTCCTCCTCCTCCTCCTCCTCCTCCTCCTCCTCTTCTTCTTCTTCTTCTTCTTCAACAACTGAAAAAAGCTTTTTTGTTTTTGTTTTTGGCTAAACATCAAGTGGGATTTACAGCACAATCCAATGCATGTCTACTAAAAAATAAGCCCAATTGGGGGTGGGGGTGGGTGGGACTTATGCCTCAGGAACTGTCTACATGATCACAGCCATGGGCGTAGCCAGGATTTATTGAAAGGCAGGCTTTAGGTTAGGGGGGCAGAACCAAGTTACCTGTGATACAATTGGTCAGTTAGTTAAGTATTTTTATTTATTTACTTGATATGGGGGGGGCACCTGCCACACCCATGATCACAGCCAGGCATAGGCAAACTCGGCCCTCCACATGTTTTGGGACTACAACTCCCATCATCCCTAGCTAACAGGACCAGTGGTCAGGAATGATGGGAATAGTAGTCTCAAAACATCTGGAGGGCCAAGTTTGCCTATGCCTGACCTTAGTGTCCTATAGTTGTGCTGTCTGCTTTGTTGGTTGTTGTTGTTGGTGTGTGTGTGTGTGTGTGTGTGTGTGTGTGTATGACTGTATTATGTACCGTTTGTTTTATGACCTTTTTAAAATGTATTTTTGCCGCGTGGTAGATCAAGACCAGTGGAAGGTTAGGGTTTGTTGTGAATGACAGACAACATAAAAGCGTAGAATGGCTACAGAACAAGTACCTTCAGCTTTGTTTACTATTATTACTGTTATTTAATATGGAACATAGAATCGCAGAGTTGGAAGGGACCCCTGAGGGTCATCTAGTCCAACCTCCTGCAATGCAGCAATCCTGCCCGTAGCCATCCCTGGGTGGGCTGGATCCACCAGCCTTCTGGTTAACAGCCAGATGCACTGACTGAAGATCTATGAAAAAGCAGGTCGGCAAAACGTTCAAGAAAGGAGCTCCCCCCCCCCCCGAAAAAAAATGCAATTAAATTCATACTATGATCAAGCCATAATAATAGCTAGGGGCTTTGAATGCACATGTTCCCAATTGCATTCATGCACCAAGGCATGAATTGAATGTGAGAATCAAACTATATTTTACTCACAGCTACATGGACAGAAGCTCTGACTTCCCCCCTCCGGCCACATTGGAAAGAAGAAATATTGAGGAGGCTGCAATTCTGGGCCAAACAGTGGAAGGGGTGTGTGTGTTTGCGTAACTCCTTTTCTGATTAAAAGTCACTTCCCTCACCCAAAGCTTGGAGGGAAGAGCTAAGCACCCACAAATTTTGCTTCCTCCCCACTCACAGTTTGCGGTCCTCCTCAAAGCTCTTTTTCTCAGTTTAGTGGAAAACAAAGCAAGTCCATTGCGACACTGTTGCAACAGAGCACACACAATGTGTCATTTGGTCCTAAGACCAAGGTAAATAACGTGTCTATTTATTTCACAAAAGTTAATTAACACTTGATTGTGAAAAACAACAGCAGCAACCTCCGAGTGGTTTACAAAAAGAATGAAACAACGCAACAGTTAAAAGCATCAATTTGAAACCAATATGAACCTACCCAGACCCTGTGATCATCATCTGAGGCCCTTCTTTGTGTTCCTCTTCTGTGAGAGGTCTAGAGGGTAGCAATACGAGAACAGGGCCTTTTCTGCAGTGGCTCCCTGTTTGTGGAATGCTCTCCCCAGGGCAGCCCGCCTGCCACCTTCATTGCATACACCTGTAGACACCAGGCGAAAACATTCCTCTTCAACCAGACCTTGGCTGGTTAACATTATATGGCAGGGGTGCCTAAACTTTTTTCAAAGAGGGCCAGATTTGATGAAGTAAACATGCCTGAGGGCAGACCAAAGCTGTTGATCTTTTTTTAGGGTTGAAGTTGCTGAGCTTTTTTACCCCAGGACACATACTGCCACAGGGGCCGGGTTAAATCGACCGGCAAGCCGCATTAGGCCCCCGAAGCGGACTTTGGACATGCCTGTTATATGGCCTTTTAAATGTGCTTGCGGGAGGGGGGGTGTTTATTGGTTTTGTTCTTGTTTTTATTATGTATTTTGTGTATTTATCTTGTATATTTATGCTATGAACCACCCTGAGATCTACGGTTACAAATTTAATGAATTTAATAGTGGTAACAACAACAAGCATGGCTTCCCCAAAATGGCCTTTGCTGGCCAAATGGGGAGGCCTGGTGGGCCCTGCTGGAGGGCTGGAGGTTCCCCACCCCCCAGCACTATGATATAGATGGTCCCATTTCATAGAATCATAGAATTGTAGAGGTGGAAGGGATCCCAACGGTCATCTAGTCCAACCCCCTGCAATGCAGGAATTTGAGAATGAAGTGCTACCATTCGAAGTTTTGAAGTATCTGAAGGAGCGTCTCCACCGCCATTGTTCTGCCTGGACACTGAGGTCCAGTGCCGAGGGTCTTCTGGCGGTTCCCTCACTGCGAGAAGCCAAGTTACAGGGAACCAGGCAGAGGGTCTTCTCAGTAGTGGCACCCGCCCTGTGGAACGCCCTCCCACCAGATGTCAAAGAGAACAACAACTATCTTGACTTTTAGAAGACATCTGAAGGCAGCCCTGTTTAGGGAAGCGTTTAATGTTTGATGGATTATTGTATTTTAATATTTTGTTGGAAGCCGCCCAGAGTGGCTGGGGAAGCCCAGCCAGATGGGCGGGGTATAAATAATAAATTATTATTATTATTATTATTATTATTATTATTATTATTATTATTATTATTATTAAAGGGAGGCAAACCACCAGAGCCCACGACTCTTGTCAAAGAGCGGCCACCATCAATCCATTGGCTCTGGGCGTAATAGCTGACACCCTTGAGGGGCTGAAATGCACCCAGGGCCTACTTGTTTGTAGACAACTGGCTGGCCATTATGAAAACCGGGCCATGGGCCTGATTCAGTAGCTAGGCTCTCCTTCAGGTACAACTTTTAATCCCACTCAGTGTCTATAATTGTTTTTTTATATATATGCAAGGACTTTTCATTGTTTCTTCATATACTGTTGTTTTAACTTTCTATATAAGCAGTAGTTTGATATGCATTTCTACTGTATTGCAAAATCACTTCAAGGTGCTTCATAGGAAGCGATTCATAAATGAAGTGGGATGCTAATAATGCTCTAAATGGCACCGGGCCCTTCTCCTCACTTCTCCCTCCTCTTCCCTTCAGTGGTTTGCATACTCCTTCATGGTGAAGTGCCTCATCACCCTCTCCACAGCTGGGCTGCTGATCACGATCCTGGCTTTTCACATCAAAGAGATCCAGGTAAGCCTAACTATGGGACTATTTCTCAAATGAGCGCAGCGGAGGTCAGAGAGTCTGACAAAATGCTGCGTACACACCATACATTTAAAGCACTAGGATGCCGCAATGATAACGGTAGCAGTCATGGCTTCCCTCAAAGAATTATGGGAGCTGTAGTTTGTTTGGGGCGCTGAGAGTTATTAGGAGACGCCTATTTCCCTCACAGTTACAATGTCCAGGATTCCCTGGGAAGAAGGATTGCTTGTTAAATCTCTCTGGAAATTGTAGCTCCATGACTACAGCCTCCAGAATTCTTTGGGGGAAGCCACAACTGTTTAAAGCACTTCAAATGTAGGGTGTAAATATGGCCACAAAGGACCAAGATCACGTATTGAGCTTCAAGGAAAGTCACCTGGGTCACAGTCTTCTCTAAAGTGTTTTTTTCTATTTCCGTTACAGTAATTCATTCTAAAATTAGCATATTTGTGTCCTTCTTTTGGAGTGCCCTACATGATGCAAATCTGCCTGTGGTCCCCCCCCCCTTTGGGGGAGAGGCGTTGTCATGGAAACGACAAAAAAATAAAAACCTCCCCAAAACAGGTTCACTCCAGTAATTGGTACATATTTTGGTAAGCACACAGCAAGTAGCACACAGAGTGAGAAAAAGTAGGTGCTGTGCTTGTTAAAGAGGGACAGGAAGAGGCTTGGAAGGGGGATAATTATGCCCCAAATCAATGACCCAAGGCTTTAAACAAATTCCTGGCAGTAGGGCTTCTGGGTGAAGGACAGGTCACTCAGCCGAAGGTTACCCAAAAGGGCCCGATTCCTCATTTTGGGAAGCTGTAGCCATTATAACAGGAAGATGGTAATTGGAAGGTACGTATATGAAACTGGGTTCGTGACGGAGATCTGCAGATGCTAAATTATACTGAAAGGAAATACACACCAAGAGCTCTGGCCAGAAATTTCAATACTAGGAATAAATCCTACTTGTGAGTTATAGTTAAATAAAAGTATGTATTCTGTTAAGAATTACAGTCTTAAACAGAGAATGTCAATACAAATAAGACAAACAGTTTCAAGTTCACAATAATATGTGTAGCTTCAAATTAAAAAATATAACTTCAAATTCAAAAATGCAACTTCAAATTCAACTCTAAAAGGTAACGGTAAAGGACCCCTGACAGTTAAGTCCAGTCGCAGACGACTTTGGGGTTGCGGCGCTCATCTCGCTTTACAGGCCAAGGGAGCCTGCGTTTGTCCGCAGACAGTTTTCCTGGGTCATGTGGCCAGCATGACTGAGCCGCTTCTGGCGAAACCAGAGCAGCGCACGGAAACGCCGTTTACCTTCCCACCGGAGCGGTACCTATTTATCTACTTGCATTTTTGGTGTGCTTTCAAACTGCTAGGTTGGCAGGAGCTGGGACCGAACAACGGGAGTTCACCCCGTCATGGGGATTCGAACCGCCGGCCTTCTGATTGGCAAGTCCAAGAGGCTCAGTGGTTTAGACCACAGCGCCACCAACTCTACAGTTCTATAATTCTATAAGCCGACCACAAGAGCACTCTCCTCTCTTGCGGCAACTGGTACCGGTATTCAGAAGCATTGCTGCCTCTAGCTGCAGAGGCAGAACATAGCCATAATGGCTCATAATCACTGATAGCCTTATCCTCCTATGAATTTGTTCAGTCCTATTTGAAAGCCATCCAAATCACTGCCTCCTGCGGGAACGAGTTCTGTAGTTTGCTGTGTGAAGAAGTCCTCTCTTTTCTGTCTCCTGGATCCAAAGGACTAATGGTCTCTGACTCAGCCAGCTTCCTATGTTCCCTACCTTTGACCTTGGAGTGACGGCGGCTGCGGCTGCATAGATCTCCATTCGGAACCTGTAACGTTCCTCCACTCTATAAATTAACTGCAAAGAAAAAATGGCCGGGAACTAGCTTTTCGTGGGGAAACGGAGGCGAATGGAAAGATTAGGCTGGCAGGCGGAGATTTGCAGCTTGTACATTCAAAGTCTGGGACGCAAGCCCAGAACTTCAGCCTTCTTCGCAGACCCATATAGCTCAACCGCGCATAGGAGCTGGTGACACTTGGAAAATACATCTCAGAAGGGTTTTTCCTTTCCTTTGGGCTGTTTGATCTCCGCTCCTGATCTGAGTGAGCTGTTTCCTGACTGAGTCACGGCATGTTTCATCCAGCTACTGGGCGAGTTGTGGTCGCTGCAGAATATCGCGGAGGGCTGGCTCTGGTGTGATTTTGGGGGTCCTTTTCTCTTCCTCTTCAGGTTAGCTTCTCCTGTAATTTGCCAGAAGGCCTTTCTGGTCACCGTTCAGTTTAGCTTAGTGTTATCAGTTCAAAGCAACCGAAGCGATCAGGATGAAGATATAGAACCAGACGTCTCACAGTCTCAGAATATTGGTGGGTGTGCAGAAACCACTGGTCTGAATTAGATTTTGCTCCCTCCAAAGTAGACACACCTTGGATTGTGCTATAAATACAACTTAACTTAGTTGATTGTGTGAGTTTTAATCGACCGGTTGGTTAACTGATTAAACCAGCCTGGCTTCTGCATGAATGAAACAATTGTTCTTGAGCACAAAGCACAGAATCATAGCGTTGGAAGGGACCCCAGGGGTCATCTAGCCCAACCCCCTGCAATGCAGGAATCTCAACTAAATCGTACAAGGCAGATGGCCATCCAACCTGTGCTTAAAAACCTCCAATGAAGGAAAGTCCACAACGTCCCAAGGGAGTCCATTCCGCTGTTGAACAGCTCTTGCAGTCAAAAAGTTCTTCCTGGTGCTTAGTCAGAATCTCCTTTTCTTGCAATTTCAAGATATTAGTTTGGGTCCTAGTCTCTGGAGCAGGAGAAAATCTTGCTCCACCCTTCATTGCGACAGCGCTTTAGATATTTGAAGACAGCTGTCACATCTCTCCCCAGGCTACACACACCCAGCTCCCTCAACCGTTCCTCATAACGCTTGCTTTCCAGTCCCTCGATCATCTTGGTTGCCTTCCTCTACATACGTTCCAGCTTGTCAACACCCTTCTTAAACTGTGGCACCCATATTTTGAGTGCATTTGATGATAATCAAAAGCCTGCAGGATCAGGCCAGCGCCTGTAGCTCTCTCCCCTCCTGCAGTTTCCATCCACTGATGGTATTCTGAAACATACTGCCTCTGACAGTGCATGGAAACTGCAGGAGGAAGTAAGGGCTGCTGCTGCTACTGCTGTGCTCAGGTCGATCCAATGGACTTATGGTAAGTTACTCAGCTCCATAGATTGACGCTGAGCATGACTAACTTTGGTTTTCACCCTTAAAACGTTTCAGAGCAGGCCAGTGAGGAAGAACTTAACTAGAAAGAGCCGCCAATACAGTCAGAAAAGCATTAGTAAGGCGAAAACTATGCCTGATGCTTTGTGCTGGCGAAACCTGATAAAGCCCAAACTCCTGTTGACTAAACACATATAAGCCTGGTATTCATTTTTACTCCGTATGTTACAAGAATTACAGTGGCAGCTCTTAATAATCGTTGGGTTTCCCCCCTGCCCCCCTCCCACAATGAGCTTGAAATTCCTCAAGCATTATCAGCCTGCTTTGCATGCTGATAAATATATAACCTTGAGTCACACAGACACGCCCAGAGGTGCAGGCGGCTAGCAAAGAGACGTGGGCTGCCGAAAACCTGCCTAGCAGACACTCTTAAGTGTTTGCGCGTTCACATGCCAGACTTTCTGCCACACGCAATGGGGTTAACCAGCGGAAGAGGAGCTCCTGCAACTGAAAGTGCTCACAGAGCGTTGCAGGCAAGAGGCAAGGATGGCCACAGACTTGGGTGGCTTTGAAGGAGGAGCTGGCAGCTTCATGGAGGATAAGTCGCTGTCGGAGGCAGCATACACGTTTGGTGGAAGATCCCTGCATTAAAGGGGGTTGGGCTAGATGACCCTCGTGGCCCCTTCCGGCTCTACGAACCTGTGGTTTTGTGATTCTAGGAATACCAGTTGCTAGAAAGCGCAGGAGCAGAGAGGGCTCTTGGGTTCAGGCTTGCAGGCTTCACGTGGGCAAGTGGTCGGCTGCTATTGAACAGGATGCTGGACCAGATGGGCGGCTTGCTCTTATGTCCTTAGGATTCAACCACATGCCAGCAAGTTCAGATTGGGCAATTAAAGCCGATTTGGCACAGCAAACCTGCTTCTCCAATAAAGATTCAGACTTCTTGCAATCAGGGAAGTGATGTGGGAATGCAGTGGGACAAATGCTTGCTCTGATGCGACGCCTCCCTGCCATAGCTGTCAACCCTCCCTTTTTTTGCGGGAAACTCCCTTATTTCAATGCCGTTTCCCGCTGCTATCCCGGATTGTTGATATCCCTTAAATTTCCCGGATTTCAAAGGAAGCAGCTCCTCTCCCTCCCTCCCGGCCAGGGAGGCTCCTCAGCTGCGTTGCTCGGCTGCCAATAAGGAGTCTGAGACCGACTGGGGGCGGAGCTTGCATGCCTTGTGCAGCCAGACCCTCATGCCCAACCAGACAGCCAGCCTGCCTGCCGTCTATGCGCTCGCTCTTTCGCTCACCCGTTCGCACGCAGCCTCTGGAGCGCAGGGTGGCGAGGCTACTTGGTGCCATTGCACCGCCCTCGCGGCATCCCTTATTTTCAAATCCGAAAGTTTGAAAAAATCCCTTATTTTCAAATCCGAAAGTTGACAGCTATGCTCCCTGCATACGAATCAGAGTGAATATTCATTAAATAGCCAACTTCATCGAATTTCCGTGCAAGCAAATCAGGATGAAGGCCCAGTTCTCATCTGGAAATGCCCTATGCATTCTCTGTGGAGCATAGGAAGATGTCTTATACCAGCAGATCCAATGTACCACCAACACCAACACCATCATCATCATCATTACAGTCGTACCTCAGAAGCCAAACAGAATCCGTTCCAGAAGTCCGTTCGGCTTCTGAAACGTTCAACTTCCAGAGTGCGGCTTCTGATTGGCTGCAGGAAGCTTCTGCAGCCAATCGGAAGCCCCGGAAGCCCCGTCAGAATTTCGGCTTCTGAAAGAACTTTCAAAAACCAGAACAACCACTTCCTGTTTTCGATTGTTCAGGAGCCAGAACGTTTGACTCCCAAGGTGTTTGGGAGCCGAGGTACGACTGTTATCATCATCATCATCATCATTATCCTTCATTCTATGGTCCCATGGTGGGTTACAGCATTAAAACAATATTGCAAACAGTTTAAAACAACTTACAACCACAGTTCCTAAAAACATACATCTCAAATAGCAAAAGCCAAGGTAAAGAGGTGTGTCTTCAGCATTTTCCAGGAGCTGCATAATGAAAGCGGTAGCTAGATGCATCTCTGTGGGGAGGGAGTTCCACAGCTTAGGGGCCGTCACAGAGAAGGCCCTGTCCTGGGCCACTCTGCTCTGTCTCCCCACACACCTGAGCCTCTGAGGGTGGAGGAACAACCACGAGGGCACCCTCTGCTGATCTCAGCACCAGAGACTGTCTGTAGGGAAGGAGACATGCTTGCAGATATTTGGGCCCTGAACATTTAGTGCTTTAAACAATAACATGAGCACCTTGAATTGGGACCGGAGACGAACTGGCAGCCAGCACAGCTGTCTTAAAACAGGGGTTATTTGAGATCTAAAGGGACCCCTGGCTACTGCATTTTTGGACCCACTGAAGTTTCCAAGTCACCTTCAAGGGCAGCCCCATGTAGAGAGAACTGCAGTGATTTGATGCGGAGGTTTCCAGGGCACAGCCTTTAGTCTTTTAAAACTGTAAACTCGCTTCGTTGCGTTGGCCGAGAGATGCAAATGCAGTCTTCATATAAGATAATAAAACAAGTTGTAAACTTGGCAAGGACATCCTGCTTCCCGGCCAGTTTACGGGAGGGTGTGTGTGTACACAAATAATTGGAAATGTAATGCTCTCCTTTGTCAAAGCTAGGTGCAGGAGAGGCAATGCGTTTCCCGTGGGATATGCAGATGCTTTGTGGGAGTTTAGGGACAGATTGGGGGTAGTGTGTGTGTCGGGGGGCGGGGAGATGGTGATTTAAGAGAGGAGATGGAAGTTGAACCAAGGTAGATGGCAGGGAGCAGCAGAAGGACACGGGCAATGGAAGGAGTGCTGGAGCTTCCACACTTCACTCCTTCCACGCATATGTGCATTTTCATAAGCCATTCATTACCGTTCTTATACTGGGAAACCAAACTCTTGGCGTGGCAGCAACTATTCTGTGGAACTCCCTGCCTATTGATATCAAGCAGGCTCCTTCATGGTGCTGTTTTTGACCCTGCTAACAAAACCCTCTTCCTTTTGACTAACCTAACCAGACATGCCATTTTATTTGTGGTTTTTTATCATTTTGCAATGCCTACTGTTTTCATAAAGCCTTGTTTTTATTGCTATTTTAAATGAATGTTTTATACCATTTATACTATTTTAAATGAATGTTTTATACCAATCTGGTCCTGCTGGTTTCGAATTTTCCCTGTTGGTCTCGCCAGCTCGGCACATTTATCTACTTATCTACTTGCACTTTGATGTGCTTTCGAACTGCTAGATGGGCAGGAGCTGGGACCGAGCAACGGGAGCTCACCCCGTCGCAGGGATTCAAACCGCCGACCTTCTGAACATCAAGCCCTAGGCTCTGTGGTTTAACCCACAGCGCCACCCGCGTCCCGTTTATCCCCAAAGGATAAATGGACATAAATCTGACATCAGGAATCACAAGACAGAGAAACCAGTAGGAGAACACTTCAATCTCCCAGGACATTCTATACAAGATCTCAAAGTAGCTATCAAAAGAATTTCAGAAATAGACTGGAAAGAGAAGTTGCTGAATTGCAACTTATTACCAAACTTAAAACCATGGAGAGACCTGGTCTGAATAGAGACATTGGATTCTTATCTCATTATACATGATAAAGCTATTTTTAGCCATCTCACCCCTTGCTTTTTCCTGTAAGACCAACTGCAGTCATTAACAGTCATCAACAGGTATCTGAAGAAGTGTGCATGCACACGAAAGCTCATACCAATAACAAGCTTAGTTGGTCTCTAAGGTGCTACTGGAAGGAATTTTTTATGGAAATGAATAGCTAGGGAACCGTCGAGAGAAAGGAATAAGCTGAATGGAGCCTTGGTCTCCCTATCTTCTGCCCTACCAGTACCAACGTCCACCAGCCCCTGGGGGGTGACAAGAGGGCGTGACTTGGATACTGGATTTTTTTTTAATTATCCGCTCTCTTTCCCCTTAGCTGTTCATGATGGACAACTCCTTGACTGACTGGCGGATTGCTGTCAGTTGCCGGAAGCTGGCGTTTATCATGCTGGAGCTGCTGGTCTGCTCCCTCCACCCCTTGCCCACTGGAGACTTCGCCTGCTTGGAGCCCCAGCCCACCCAGGCCTTCCTGTTCCTCTCTGAGGTCGATATGCTGCTGTCGCTGCTCATGTTCCTCCGCCTCTACCTGGTGACGCGGGCGGCCCTGCTGCAGAGCAGCGTTCTGGGAGACGCCTCCTACCGCAGCATCGGGTCCCTCAACAAGATCCACTTCCAGTACCCCTTCGTGCTACGGGTGATGGTGAACAGCCAGCCGGGGAGGGTGCTGCTCATCTTCACGATGGGACTCTGGTTCATTGCCTTCTGGGTGCTGTCTGTCTGCGAACGGTAAGGACCGGAGCCTGCCTGTGCTGGCGTTAGGCAGTGAGGTTCTGTTAGTAATAATAATAATAATAATAATAATAATAATAATAATAATAATAATTTATTATTTATACCTCACCCATCTGGCTGGGTTTCCCCAGCCACTCTGGGCGGCTCCCAACAGAACTAAAATCACAATAAAACATCAAACATGAAAAACGTCCCTAAACAGGGCTGCCTCCAGATGTCTTCTAAAAGTCAGATAGTTGTTTATTTCCTTGAGATCTGATGGGAGGGTGTTCCACAGGGCGGGTGCCACTACCGAGAAGGCCCTCTGCCTGGTTCCCTGTAACATCACTTCTGGCAGTGAGGGAACCACCAGAAGGTCCTCGGAGCTGGACCTCAGTTCCAGGCTGGATGATGGGGGTGGAGACACTCCTTCAGGTATACTGGGCCGAAGCTGTTTAGGGCTTTAAAGCTCAGCATCAACACTTTGAATTGTGCTCTGAAACATAATGGGAGCCGATGTAGGTCTTTCAAGACCGGTGTTATGTGGTCTCAGCGGCCACTCCCAGACACCGCATTCTGGATTAGGGCAAATGGGGCACTGCCCCACCAAGCTCAGCCGACCCACCTGCCTTACATGCAACCAGTCTAGGGTGATGACAATGGCTGTCTGCTTCCTCCTCTTAATCTCAGGGTTACTCTTGTACAGCGTGGGAGAGAGGAGGATGAGGACCAAACGAGGTAAAGGGACCCCTGACCATTAGGTCTAGTCGTGACCGACTCTGGGGTTGCGGCGTACAGCTTCCAGGTCATGTGGCCAGCATGACTAAACCGCTTCTGGGAAACCAGAGCAGCGCACGGAAACGCCGTTTACCTTCCCACTCAGAGCGGTACCTTTATCTACTTGCACTTTGACGTGCTTTCGAACTGCTAGGTTGGCAGGAGCAGGGACCGAGCAACGGGAGCTCACTAGCTGTGTCCCTCTATAAGACACGGCACCCCCCACTTCTGTTCTAGCTGCAGACTGAGGCTGGAGCTCTCTGCTTACAGAACATGGGCTTTGTCAGTTAGATGCACCCATCCATAGAAGGAACCCATTCCACCCTGAAGCAGTCCAGAGCGCTACCCTCTTCTTTTTCAGAGCAGGCCTTTGTTTGCAAAGGACAATCCCATTTTCCGCCTGACGCTCAGCCAACAGGTAAATAAACTCCCCTGATGAGCCGGAGGCTAGCAACTGAGTCAGCCTTGGCGAAAAGAATAAACAAGCATTTTGTCACTTCAGGTGACACTCAGTCAAAAAAATAATAAATAGGCAAAGCACATAGATCGGATTTCAAAGCAGTTGCGAGGAAGATCAGTTGCAAAACCAACAGTCTCCCCGCTCAAAAGCTGCAGTGTTGGCATGCCTGCCCTGGTGCATGATGGGAGAGAATGCTTGCCTAACTGGACCGGGTTATGTTTCATGGGAAAATGTACCCAACCCTGCTTCATTATTTTCGTTCTCTGGTGTCCCCCTCCCCACTATGCCAAGCTGCCACGAGCAAAACTTGAAAGCCTCGTTATCCCCTCATCGACTTGCCCGAGCAAAGAGAGACAAATGATGCCATCGCTCCTGTCCTGCCCCACTCCCTGTCTGTTTGGGCAGTGGTCCGGACTGGGCCCAGAGGGAGAGGGCCTATGAGGGAGTAGTGGTGGTAGTGGCAAGGACAGCATAGCCACGGTGGCTAAGTTTTACTTCCCTGGCTAGAGGCAGTGCCCCTCTGAATTCTAGTGGCAGGGAGTCACAAGCGGAAAGAATGTGCTTGTGTTTGCGGTGCCAATGGTCTTTTTATTTCCCAGGGCCTATTTTGAGTCAGTTTGAACACTGCTGGTACCTGTTCACTGATCTGCTATTCTAATCCCTTGCGTATGGGTGTTTTAGTTTTTAGGAGTTTACTATTTCTCCTGTCCTCTTAATTAACCCTGAAGGGTGCGATAGAACTCTCAATAATTTGAAATATGCATTTCATGACGAACCTCTCTTCATTCCCACCTGTCAGGGAGCATTTGGATAACGACTACCTATATAGCACTTTCTGGCTGATCCCCATCACTTTCCTAACCATCGGCTACGGAGATGTTGTTCCGGTGACGGTGTGCGGAAAAGTCGTGTGCGTGTTCACCGGTGTTATGGTAAGAGATGCGTCTGCGCATGGCACAGAGCTGAAACCTGCAAATTTGTGCAAATCCGGAATCCGACTCCCAGCTCCCCCCCCAAAAAAAACCCTTATGTATTTATTGTGTCTGTATCCCAACCCTTTTCTTCAAGGAGCTCAAAGTGGCTACGTGGTCTCTCCTCTGCATTTAATCTTCACAACAACCCTGTGAAGCCAGGGTTCAAAACCCCACCCAGCCATGAAGCTCACTGGGTGACCTTGGACCAGTCCCTGCCTTACCTTGCAGGGTTTTTTTTTTTGAATTAGCTGAGGAGGTGGAGAACCTTCAGCTCTTTGGAGGAAAGCGTGGACTAATAAAATTGATTAGGCAGCGACTGAGAGGTCACCCGGCGAACTTTGTGGCTGACTGGATATTTGAATCCTGGCCTCCCAGGTCCTAGTCAATCACTCTAACCACTACACCACACTTCCTCTCAATTCTGAAATGGAAAGTTCGTATCTGAAAATGTGATGCCGCAATGCTACTTCAGAACTTGGGCAGCTGGACTTGAGTGCTTTAGACACATATAACTTGATTTGATTTTTTAGTATCATTATTATCATTGGTCAGGCGTCAAATAAGAAATCCCATGAAGCTGTCAAGTGCTAAATGCCGCTTTTTGTGCTGTCTGTCAAGGGCTGTCGGATGCTATATGTAACAGTGGTCTCTTGGCGAATTGATTTGATGACAAAACAGGAACTGATACCAATCCTTTCCTTAGCATTACTGGGAACGTGGGCTGGACCAAATGAAGATGGCTTGGATGGACACTGGATTCTGTATTTCAAAATCATGGGATTAAATAAGGAATAGTCAGATCTGGTCCATAGCTACTGCTGAAAAATTAACCCAGAAATAAAGGTAGAGGGCAAACCAAAAAAAGATTCGTTTTCAACAATGTGGCGAAAAATTATTTTACATATTAATGGTGAAAACAATGTTCAAATGCCTCCTGTGGAATATGCTACGGTTTGGAATTAACTTTTCGTCTTTAAATTAGAATGCCATAAATCCTTGGTGGCAATATATTGATATTTATCAATAAAACAAATAATTTTTTTAAAAAATGATATCGCCCTCCCCACCTCCAGTAACAATAATAATAATTTCCCCCCAAGGAATGTGAATGAAACAACACAAATTTACACTGTGTGTGCATTTCTACATTTCATTTCCATTGAATTGTATTGTTTTTCTCGACTTCCTTATTCTTGTGTATTAATTGGAAGCCTATGTTCGTGGACCCCAGATTTTGCTTTTTATTGATTATACGCTTTTGCTGCTGCTCTATGGATCGTTGCATGGGTAGCCCAAGTGGAGATCTTGAGATTTTGGGCTTCAGCTTCCATCAACTTTAGCCAGTGTGGTCCATGGTCAGAATGCTGATGATGGCTGCAGTCTAAAAATGTATTGGGGGTCTTCCCCACACAATTGTGTACTCTGCTTTAAGCTGCTTCTTTTTTTATTTCAAACCAGTAGTACTGTATATAAATCTTGTGAAATACGTTGAGAAAATGCTTTATGCATTTCCAAGATGCTTAGAGACTATTCATGTAGCAAGTGATTAATGATGATCACAAACATTATCATAATAATCTACTATATATTTTGGAAAGTTACATGTTTATTCGTTATGTGTTTGGGCATCTCTTAAGAGATCATCATCAAATTTTGCACATGTTTATTTGTTATGCATTTGGGCATCTCTTAAGAGATTCATCACCAAATTTTGCAGAGTAGTTCCCGAGATCAAGAAGCCAGGTTTTCATCTGTGCTTGGCTACAATGCCATGCCATTTTGAATCAAGATGGCAGAACAAGCTTTTCAAAACTGCACTGATATCAAATGCACCAACTGGGCTGATTTTTTTGTTTTTAAATTTCTGAGCTATGCGAGGAACGAGGCTAATAATACAGCAACTCCTGAAATTACAGTAGATATGTTCCCTTTCACTGAGCTATCATAGCCCTTATCTGCCACAGTCATTCCTAGTGTGACCCGAGGCACAAGACATATATTTCCTTTGTGCCTCCAGTTTTATTGCTTCAAACTCATTGTCCTCATTGTTTTTTTGCAGGGAGTGGGCTGCACAGCCCTCTTGGTGGCTGTTGCTGCCGATAAGCTGGAATTCAGCAGGGCTGAAAAACACGTCCATAACTTCATGATGGACATTCAATGTGCCAAAGAGGTAAGGCAGAAGATGAGCTTGCTGGATCAGGGCCACGGCCCATCTAGTCCAGCATCCTGTTCTCACAGTGGCTTGTGGGGAACCAGTAAGCTGGATAAAAAGCGCCTTGCCAACCTGCGATTTCCAGGAACTGGTGCTCAGTGGCGAAGCAGGGCTTGTAGCTGCTGATATTCTTCTTCGCCATGATTTTGTCCAGTCCACTTTGAAAGCCATCAAAGTTGGTGGCCATTGCTGCCTCCTGTGGGGGAGAGTTGCATAGTTCACCTATGTGCTGTGCTTAGAAACACTTGTATCTCAGGGTTGCCATACGTCCAGAATTTCCCAGACATTGCCGGTATTCGGCCATTGGAAACAGTGTCCGGGCAGAAATTGCCCAACATAAAGAAAAACACAAGGGACCCAGGTGGTGCTGTGGGTTAAACCACAGAGCCTAGGACTTGTTGATCAGAAGGTTGGCGGTTCGAATCCCTGCGATGGGGTGAGCTCCCGTCGCTCGGTCCCTGCTCCTGCCAACCTAGCAGTTCGAAAGCACGTCAAAGTGCAAGTAGATAAATAGGAACCGCTCTGGCGGGAAGGTAAACGGCGTTTCCGTGTGCTGCTCTGGTTCGCCAGAAGTGGCTTAGTCATGCTGGCCTCATGACCTGGAAGCTGTATGCCAGCTCCCTTGGCCAATAAAGCGAGATGAGCGCCGCAACCCCAGAGTCGGACACGACTGGACCTAATGGTCAGGGGTCCCTTTACCTTTAAAGAAAAACACAATAAAACATTAAACGTTAAAAAACAAAAACTTCCCTATACAGAGCTGCCTTCAGAGGTTTTCTAAAGGTTGTATAGTTACTTATCTCCTTGGCTCTGGGGGTCGCATAGCTCCATACCCTCCAACATTTCTCTGACGAAAATAGGGACGTCTGCCAGGCTAGGCTTACCTTCCCCCTCTCTGTAGATAATAGCATGAAGTGAAAGCAGTCTTTTGCTGCAACAGAGAGCTTTATTGAACACCGCACAAACATTCAGCGTCCATTCTCTCCGTGGAGATGCTCCCAATTGAGTTCCTCCCACTTCCCTCTAGTTACTTCCGTCTTCCCGTCTCCTCACCACGTGATCCCTCCACCACTGAGCCTTCTGAGAGGCTACCCTATCCAGACGCCTGGTTCTAGGGCTCATGGGCTGCACACTTTCTAGTGAGGGAGATCTAACCAGCTCTCTCTCTTCCCGTTCCTCTCCCCTTGGTTGCTCTTCTCCCAGCTCAGCCCAACAGTCAGTTCCCAAACTGTGCCCTTCTGCGAACCATTGCTCTAGGTCGATACTATCCTCCTGCTCCAGAGGAGCTTCAGGATCAGACCCTTGAGCAGAGGGAGAGGGGGGCTTCCACCATTCTTCCTCAGAGCAATACCCTTCAGTCTGGTTCCTGACAACGTCCTAAGAAAAAGAGGGACATTCTGGGATCAAATCAGAGACTGGGACAGCAATCCAGGACTGTCCCTGGAAAAGTAGGGTTGCCATATTTCAAAAAGTAAAAGCCAGGACACCCCAAAAGTAGTTGTTGAGCTTGTTTTGAACAAACCCCAAAGTTGTTGAGCTTTTTTTTTTACAGTGCAATTTTTTGGTTGACTTGCCTAAGATCCAGGGACACTTGGAGAGTCTGCTTTCATGACACCTCTTACTCACCTTCTCTCTCAACTAAAAAGTACCAGATGTGTCAGCCTTTCTTCAGAGGAGAATAGCTCCCATTACCAGCACCTGGAGTGGGTAACTTTAGTCCATCAAGGGCTGCAGTCCCTTGGGGAATAATATTTTGGAGCCTGCATATTGATAGTGGGTGGTGCCACTCCTCTTTCTCTCTCTCCTCTTTTTTCTGCCACCCGTTCTCTCTCTCTCCCCCCCCCCTCACTTCCTCCCCCCCCCCAGTGGGCTGCCAGGAAAGGAATAGGTTACTTTCGCCAGACATCTGAATTGTTTGCAGAGGATTTTTGAAATTAAGCCAAGAGTGTCACATGCACGTTGCCCACCCCCTGACTTTTCGGATCAATCAATTTCAGCAAGATTAATGTGGGAAGTGTACCGGTACGCTTTGAGTTTCCTTAATGCCTCTTCTGTTTTCATTTCGAAACATCCTCTTTCTTGTCATCATTCACCAGAAATCAGGAATTAACAGAAGACAGGGCTTCCTGGTCACAGGAAGGTTTTCAGGTATTACATCATACCTTCCTCCTTCCAGAGTTGTGTATGTTTGTTGGCTACAATTTTTAGTGAAATGCTACCATTGTGTTTTCCGCAAAGCGTGTTCCTGCTTTGCTTTTTAAGTTTGCATTTGTTATATAGCCTCTAAAACGGCCAGGGAGGTGGGGGTGGGGATCAGAAGAAGATGTGTGTCCAGGTGAGCTGGCCTTAATTACACTTCGGCTCCAACCCTGGCTCTGGCTCAGTTTGGTGGTGGTGGTGGGGGGGGGCTGGATATGGGTCAGGTGGGTTCCCAGGTCAGCTTGATCTGGGCCCCCCACATTTGAGCTTCTGGTCGGGTCAGGGGCCTGCGCACAGCCTTAATTATCACAGTTGAAGGAACAAAACTACTCAGAGCCAGGCAATGGTACCCCAAGAGGATCGGGAGGGGTGCACATGAGAGAAAAGTGTGTAGCCGAGGGAGAGTCTTAAGGGCCAGAGAGAAAGGCCTGGAGGGCCGCATCCCTGGTGTCTGCAATAATGAGGTGGATGGGACTTTGGCTTGACTTTGTAGGAAGCACTTTGGTAGGAAGCACTGTTGACTTTGTCGTCAACAGGTTTACCACAGCTATCAGCCAATCACCCATTCCCACCACCCCTCTGAGTAATACCCTCCCCACCCTCTCACTATATATAAGGGTCTGGTGACTTCTGTTTCAGTGTATCTGAAGAAGTGTGCATGCACACGAAAGCTCATACCAAGAACAAACTTAGTTGGTCTCTAAGGTGCTACTGGAAGGAATTTTTTTTATTTTTTATTTATTTGTAGGAAGCAGTTTAATACATCCAAGAGTCACTCTTCTACACTAATGAACTGCAGATCTCCTCCTCGCCATTTCCTTCCCTCTCGGGCAGCCCTTCCAAACTGAAACTCTACAGGGGTTTCCGCTGCAGCATTTTGCCCTGCAAAAGAGCTAAAGGGCTCCCCTATTTGAATGTTAATATGCAAATACAAGGGGCATGTTTCTGTGTGGTCAGCTCTTCCAGCAAGGGGCAAAAACTTGAAACACGCCTGGCTCTGTTGTTCTCACTGTGACCTTGGCAGGTGCCATCTTTATGTGCCCCGTGGACCACGGTTTAAGAACCCCCGGCAATAAACAATATCGCTGTTCCTGGGCTCTCTGCCCTGTTATCTCAGGGTGTGTGTAAGGCATACATGCAAATCAAGACATCCTTGTGGGTTTCCTCCTCCCTGGCTCCCCCCCCCCCCGCCACTGCCTTCACAACACTTTTGACAGATGTCCTGTCCTAGCCGGCAAAATCAAAGGCTAATGCAGTTGTCCGTCTTCCTTCTTCTTCCGCTTGATGGGTCATGAATGGCGCTGCAGGGAAGGGTTGCAGCTCAGTGGCAGACTCTCCTTCGCTTGCCGAAGGTTCCGGGTTCAAATCCCTGGTATTTCCTGGTAGGGCTGGCAAGGCCTCCTTGCCCGAGTTGTCTTCCAGTGACGTCCACAGGGCCAAAAATTCCCCAGTCCAGTTGCAGACCATCAAAAACTTTCTGCAAAAGCTCAGTGGTAGAGCTCATGCTTTGCGTGCGAAAAGACCCCAGGTCTAAATCCTTGGCACCTCCAATCAATGTCTCCTTGGTTGAAACTCCAGGGAGCCTCTGTCCGTCAGGGCGAGGGAAGCCCTGAGCGGTTGGGCCTGTCCTCTGACTTCATCTAAAAAAGTTGGAGTTCTTGTTGCAAAATACACTGGAATAAATGTTACCAAGAACTCTGGCCACAAGTTTTAACAAAAGAATAAGTTTACTCATGAGTAAATTCAAATACGCATAGAAAAACACAGGAAAACTTGGATACACATTGATCCACTTATCTAAGACGCCACATCTACCAAAGATTCAAAAGAAACAGAGATTATATATTATACACATTCTTTTCAAAAAACGAGCTGAAGAAGGCATCTGCTCCGAAACAGGGCCCTGTCCTGGTTTCCAGTTTTCGCATCATACATCTGATTCACGTCTCAGAAGCCCTTGCTTCAACCTCCAAGACTTTTCATTGTAAAACTATTATTTCCGTTTAAGACTGTAATTCCTAACAGGATTGATATGATATTTGAATTTACTCACGAGTAAACTTATTCTTTTGTTAAAAGTTGTGGCCAGAGTTCTTGGTAACATTTATTCCACTGACTTCATCTAAGGCAGTTCTTTGCGTTCCTGGGGACAGAGAAGGGAAACTGAGCTTTAGAGAGCCGTCACGTTTCTCCCTTTTCTCTCCATTTTTTGCACCAACCTCTAGATGAAGTGGTCGGCCGCCAACGTGCTGCAGGAGGCTTGGATGCTGCACAAACACACCAAGAGGAAGGATGGCCTAAGGACACGCAAACATCACCGAAGGCTGCTGGCAGCCATCCATATGTACGTGACTCGCTCCCAGGTCACAGGGGGCTCAGGTGTAGTGCCAGGTTGGGGGTGGGGTGGGAGGCTGGGCAAGGCACCTTCCGGGGCAGAGGGCTGCACTTTCCCCCTTTCTATGAGATTGGTGGTGGGACGGCATTGAGTGGTCTTCCACAAAACAATCCTCATTAACTCCTCTTATTTTTGCTGTTAACTTTGCCCAATTCTGGGACACGGGTGGCGCTGTGGGTTAAACCACAGAGCCTAGGGCTTGCCGATCAGAAGGCATAGCTGTCAACCTTTCCCTTTTCTCATGAGGAATCCTATTCGGAATAAGGGAATTTCCCTTTAAAAAAGGGAAAAGCTGACAGCTATGCAGAAGGTTGGCGGTTCGAATCCCCGCGACGGGGTGAGCTCCCGTTGTTCGGTCCCTGCTCCTGCCAACCTAGCAGTTCGAAAGCACGTCAAATGCAAGTAGATAAACAGGTACCGCTGCAGCGGGAAGGTAAACGGTGTTTCTGTGCGCTGCTCTGGTTCGCCAGAAGCGGCTTAGTCATGCTGGCCACATGACCTGGAAGCTGTACGCCGGCTCCCTCGGCCAGTAAAGCGAGATGAGCGCCGCAACCCCAGAGTCGTCCGCGACTGGACCTAATGGTCAGGGGTCCCTTTACCTTTGCCCAATTCTACATCACCTTGCTTATTTGTCCTTCTTTGGTTGGAACTTCTTCTTCCTTCCATTTTTGTGCATAAAGATTCCTAGTCAAGCGAGGATTTCGAATTGAACTGATTGTTCGATCTGAGATGGGAGGCGGCGGCAACAAGGGCTGGTTAGATTCGTTACCCGTCTGTCTCCCTGCATGCAAGAGCTCTGAGCCACTCGCAGATGGGCCTGGGAGGGTGTTGTCTATTTCGCCAGCAATTATAGCGAGCGAGCGCAGCCAGTTATCAGGGTTTCCTGAGGAAAGTGCACCGGCGGGTCACGGCTGCTGCGTATGTTTTAACTGTTAAAACTCTTCTCTCCGTTGCAATTTGGAAAGGAAGCACATTGGCGAAAGCCCAGGAGGGGAAATAACTTCTCTGTTCTCCTCGTAGGTTCCGACATGTGAGGATGAAGCACAGGAAGATCCGAGATCAAGTGAATGCCATGATGGATGTCTCTAAGGCAAGTTGTGTGCTGGGGACATTGTTGCCCGGTCGATAAGAGCCTGTGTACACACAAGTTTAAAGCGTATTGCTCCCCAACAAATGTATCCTGGGAAATTGCAGTTTACCCTTTGCAGAGCTACAGGCTCTTTGGGCTGTGGTGCGGGGAACATGCTTTACATGCGCAGCGTGTATGCATCCTCTGTCGACCCTCCTGTGGTGCAATGGACTAGTGCATCTAGCTGTTAACCAGAAGGCTGGCAGTTTGAGCCCACCCAGGAACTGCTGTGGGCAGAACTCTGGCATCACAGGGGGTTGGACTAGATGACCCTCAGGGATCCCTTCCAACTCTACAATTCTGTGGTTCTATTAATCTAAGGCCTTTCAGCACAGTGTGTTTCCAACCTAATAAGCATTAGCAATTTCTCGCAAAAAGGCCACTGATAAGTTCCTGCAGGTGTAGCTTCTATGACGGTAAAGTGGTACCTTGGTTCTCAAACTTAATCTGTTCCGGAAGTCTGTTCCAAAACCAAAGCGTTCCAAAACTAAGGCGCACTTTCCCATAGAAAGTTATGCAAAATGGATTAATCCATTCCAGATTTTTAAAAACAACCCCTAAAACAGCAATTTAACATGAATTTTACTATCTAACGAGACCATTGATCCATAAAATGAAAGCAATAAACAATGTATTGCAATCAATCAATCAATCAATCAATCAGTAGCTGAACTGGGTTCCACACAGTCACAAAAATAAAACAAAAAAGCCGCAAAAACAAAAACACAAAATAAATAGCAAAAACAGACAGGCCTCAGCATAACACTCAAAACAGAAGTGTGGCACTCAAAACGGAGCACGTTTGGATTCTGAAAAAAGTTGACAAAAGTTCACTGTATTTTGTGCCCGGGGGAAAGTAAATTATTCCAAATAAAGGCGTTGCTGCTGCTTTTGTTGTTGAGGTTATTTTTTATCCTGCCATTCTCCGATCGGGCTCAGGGCAGCACATTCAGTTTCTCCGCCACCCCTCCCCATTGATCCTCATAACAACCCTGTGAGGTGGGCTAGGTTGACTAAAGTGATGGACCTGATGTCATCCAAAAGGCTAAATAAGAAGTGTTAGCTAGATCTGGTATTGGACTGCCCTGATATCTACAGATGAAGGGCATCATAGAAATTTAATAAATAATAATAGTATCAGTGTGAATATATTATAAAAAATATAATGTAATAGCAGGAGGCGATTTGTGCTCCCCCCATCTTATATTTGTGCAGCTGGTTCTTCCTGCCTAAGTGCAGAACCTCACAATTGTCCCTATTTTGTCAGTTTTGGCCCAGTTCTCCAATCTGTTAAGGTCGTATTAGATCCCGATTCGGTCTCCTGCGCCATAAGCTACCCCTCCCAGTTTGGTGTCCTCTGCAAATTAGATGAGCACCCCCTCACTTCCTTCATCCAAGTCATTTACAAAGCTGTTGAACGACACGGGGCCCAGGACAGAACTCTGCAGCACCCCACTTGTCACTTTTCCCCGACCCTGAGGACAAGAGCGCCACCTGTGGGCCAGCCCCGGTAAGTAACTTGAGCAAAGGCTGAACTGTTGACAGCCATGTCCCGTTCTTCCTCTGCTGCAGATGCAGATGATCATGTGCGACCTCAGCTCCAGCCTCAGCAGCTCCCACCGGGAGCTGGAGAAGCGGATCGAGTCCCTGGACAGGAAACTGGACGAGATGACGAGGCTTCTCACGGAACTCGTGGACTCCAAGCTGCGGCAGGAACAGCGGGCGCTCTGAACGCCAACTGCAGTTTGGTAGGTGCGGCCACTGGAACTCCGCAACAAAACCCTCTTGGTGACGCAGGATTCTGCAACTCAGAAACACCCAAGTTCTGCAACCGGAATCTGTTTGGCCAATTTGAATATACTAGCAAGTTCTCCCCAGGTGGAATTATCTGTCTTTCTGTTCTTCAGTGTGGTGTAGTGATTGAGAGCGGTAGACTCGTAATCTGGTGAACCGGGTTTGCGTCTCCGCTCCTCCACATGCAGCTGCTGGGTGACCTTGGGCTAGTCACACTTCTTTGAAGTCTCTCAGCCCCACTCACCTCACAGAGTGTTTGTTGTGGGGGAGGAAGGGAAAGGAGAATGTTAGCCGCTTTGAGACTCCTTAGGGTAGTGATAAAGCGGGATATCAAATCCAAAATCCTCCTCCTCCTCCTCTTCTTCCCTAGAACTTGAGAGACGTGCTGGGACATCTATCCTACGCTCTGGGCTCTAAAAGCGGGAGTGGCGAAAACTCTGACATTCCCGACGCTCCTGGACTACAACTCCCATCATTCTGAACCATTAGCATCACTGGCTGAGACAGATGGGATTTGTAGTCTCTCCCCCCCAAAAGGGAGGGGAAACTTGTTTGCTAGCTATCTGTGGTCTACTTTTAATATAATCCTCCTCCATTATAGGTTTTTTAAAGCAGAGGTTGGATGGCCACCCTCGGGGATGCTTTAGTGAAAATTCCTGCATTGCAGGAATTCTTATTCGAATATTGGAGGAATTCTATCTATTCCTCCAATATTAATGCCATTGTGACCTTTGTTCTCCTTTCCCTTCCAGGTGGCTAAAGAGATGGTTCTGACCATCCCGCTGAAGCCTCCATAGACAGAACTTTTATAAACGCCTCCTGCCTTTTTTTCATGGGCATCAGGCAGTGTGTTGGGGAACACACGGGACTACACCGCCACCTTGTGGTGGAGGAGAACCACTACAGGCATTTTGAAAAGCCGACCCATGGCATCAGCAGACAAAAGGAGCGAGGAGGAGCTTTCAGGACTTTGCTCTCCGCAGAAAAGACTTCTCGAACCTCTGAAAGGATTTTGCAAAGGTGGTTTGTGTCTTGCAAGAGGGACTCTGGATGCAAAATCAAAACACAGGACATCCACTCCTCTAGCAGGCTTCTGAGCTGTGGGTGGGGGGAACCCAAGAGGACAACATACAGGAATAACTGTGCTTAAAAACTGTGCAAAGTCCTTGCCCTTTTTGCTTTGGCAAAAGACAATTTTTCCATCCTGGGCAGGAATGCAGTTTTCAGGAAGCAATTGCTAACTGGCTGCACAGGATCTCCTGAGATGGGTGGGGTAGGACCCCACACCCTCGGAGTTCAGGCTTGCATATAATCATGTTTTTGGTCACCTAGAGAGTAACAGTTGCTGCAGGTGAGGGAGCTTGGGTGTGTCTGTACCGGGGGTGGGTGGGTTTATCATTTAAGGCGGTTGTTGCTACACCAGTGACTTAACATAAGCTAGGGCTAAGCAGGCAGGCTTCTGACAGCGCGCAGACGACTTGCCAGCCTGCTCTTGACATTCACTATGCATCTGGAACAAATGTGCCTTAAGACAACACTGCAGAAATACAACTGCGGGCAAGGAGACCCTGATCAGGAGCTCCAGAGACAAGCAAGAGCCACCGTTTTAGAGCATACCCTAAGGGTACCTTCAGTACGTTAAAAAAATTATGTTAGGCACAGAGGGCAGAAAGATCCCTCGTTTGTGCCATGGACCTTGCAGGCTGGCAAAGTAGATGAAAGAAGGTTGGATGGATGCGGCGGTCCAACTTGAGATAAAGAGTGGCTGCTTAGGCTAGCTGTTCAGTGAGAGTCTCCTAAGCCGCTGAGCATCCTTTGTCTGGCCAGAGGGGAAACTTTGGAAGTCAACATCTAGTGGGGAAAGAGCTGCTTAGCTCTCGGTCTTCAGGTCAACACTGAAATGCACAGAGACTTGCTTTCTTTTTCCAAGGTGTGCGGACAGGAGAATCACAATTTGCACTCGGGTCCTGGTTTCGGGCTTCCCACAGGTATCTGGAGAATAGGATGCTTGTCTAGATGGGCTCGATCCACAGCAGGCTTTTCTTACGTTCTTAGGGGACCAGCTTTTAGAAGCCATACTTTTGTGGGGAGCCGACTGCCGTCATTTCCTTCCTTTCTGCAGAAGTTTGTGAAGCACATAAAACTGGAGGTACAGATTCCTACCTCTCCCCTAAGGCGAGAACTTGATATTTGGATTGCTTTTGGTCTCTCAGGTGAGAGATGAGGGAAGCCGGTGGTGTAGGTATAGGCGGCACTCTCCTTTATAGTATTTTCTTCTCTCCTTTTTTCTTTAGAGGGGAGGGATAGACGAAGTGCCATTGCCCAGCCTGTTAGAAAGTGTTTTCTATCGCCTCTCTTGAGAACCTGCTGCTTCCCCAGTGAGAGGCAAGGGGAACGCTTGGTATGAATGCTCACCTAGGGGGTGTCTGTATTACTGCTTGCTTGTCAGTACTTGACATTTGTCTGGATCTCATAGCGCAGACGTGCGAGGATGCGAGACTGAATTATGGCAGCGATTGTGGAGCGTGATTGGAGGGCGTGCTAGAATAGTAAATTTGAGTGCATTGGAGCACTGATGTGTGCTGACCATGCAAGGCGGGTGTGTGAGCGTAACTGAAAGGTCTCTGTATTTTTAGTTGTAGTTAGATTAAGTTGTGCAAATTGCTGAATAGGGAGCTGGGCATTTAATTGGATTCATTTAATGGGATGGGTGATTGATGTACGGTGGTGGGGACGAATGAGTTGATTTTCTTTTGCTTCATTCCGAATCAATTTGTTTTTTTATAAAAAAAGGTGAAATTTATACTTCTGAGCTCATTTTTAATTATTTTGCTTCCTGATCTTTAGAGGATGCTTGGATTTAGTCCTTTACTATGGATTTTCCTTGCATTTTTTGCAGCTGATTTTTATGTGGCAATGTTTATTTTGATACGGACGAGGATGCTCTACTTAGTTACGTTTTATAGAACGTAGAAATGCTCTTCTTTTTTGTTTTGGTATCCGCTGTTTATTTAAGATGTTTTAACCTATGTTGTAAACCGCTTAAGAGTTTTGTTTAACTACAAGCGGTATATAAATGGTCCAAATAAAAATGAACGAAGGCCATTATCCCTGCTGCTAAATGATGGCTGCGCACCAGTCCCAAGGAAGGAAACATCAGGACCACTTTTCATCCCCCCTCCCACCCCTGGGGTGCCATCCCGATACACACCGAGGCAGCAGTTTTAAGGAGAGGGTTTTGCATCTCACCAGCCACTTCCAAGGAAGAGACCTGTACTAGAGGTCACTACTTACTGTGTACATATCAAACGATTAAATAAAATCTGCATTCATGTGGATACAGGAAAAGGCAACGGCCTGGATCCACAGTAGCTCTACCATTGAAATCGACAAGTTCTCAAATAAAGTCGTGGCTACGACGTGACTCGTCAATTTCAATTGGACCTAATTTCAACTGACTGAGTCTGGATCTATCCCAAGAACTGCATAGATATATACATAAGTTGTTTTTAGCTCATGCACACGTTGCAAAAACATATTAGAAGATGCGTTCTGCATTCTCTGGCAGGAGGAAGCACCTCTTAAGATGGCGTTTGCCACCTCTAGTTTAGGTACCTGTATTGAAAATAACTTACAATGTGAAAAGAAGCTGTTGATTGGTTCAATGTTCTCAGTCTGCTGAGCTGCTAACACCAAGGACAGCCAATATGATTCCTCCCCCCCCCCCCCCGGCCAGGTGCTGTTGGACTCCAATTCCCATCAGCCCCGGTTACTCCAACCAATGGTCAGGGATGATGGGAGCTGGCCCCCTCCAGGTATCTCTGTGCCTCACGCCTCAGGCCATGCCTTTCTGAACAATCCCAATCTGCACACCTCAGCGTTCCTCTTGTGAACACAACCCACATAAGAAACGCAGGTTTCTGTTACCACACGGGCCTCCCCCTGCAGGTAAGCAAAGAGTGATGGACTCAGCATCTTTTGCCGTTTTAATTTTCACAGTCATAATTACATGAGGGGAGGGGAACAAAACAAAAGAAATACATCCCAACAGAAACGAGTTAAGCTTCACACAACCAGTAAACCATGTCAGACTAACGCTCCCCCGGAAGCAGCAGCCTTTTGTCTTCGGGTCCCCAGATATACAAGGCGAACTGCCAAGGGACTGGTGGTGGGCGGAAGGCTGGGGGTCCGCTCTCAACGGGACCTCCAGATATTCCTGACTGGGCGAGCCCACCTGGCTCAGCTTGAGGGGAGGAAACCTGAGAGGGTGTACACGCGCAGGCCGGGCCGCTGGTTCCTCACGTGGTGCCAGAGGTACCGGGACAGGCGCCGGAAGCTGGCTCCGCACGGGCAGCTGAAGTGGGCCGGGCGAGGGTGGCAGGAGCCGTGCCTGGCGAGGCCCGTGTGCCCTTTGAGGGACTTCCCGCAGGCGGCGCAGATGAAGAGGGCTTCCTCCAGGTGCTGCAGCTGGTGCCTCAGGAGGTGCAGCAGGCCGCGGAAGGAAGTCCCACATTCGCACAGGAAGCCCCGCCCTCGGCGCCGGGGCCACTTCTGGTGGGCGCGGAGCTGGGACACCCGGCTGTAGCGTGCCCCGCAATCGGGGCACCGGAAGCCCCACGCAGTCCTCCTCCTCCGTCTGGCCGGCTTCCGAACCCTCCTCCTCCGGGAGGCCTGCCGCCTGTGGCTGCCGAGGGGGCGGCCCACCGCCGCCATCTTGGGGCCCCTCGAGTCAGGGTCCACCTCCACCACGATGAAGTCCTCCTCTGCCGCCGCCACCACTTCGGCACCGTAGGCCTCCGGCCCGGCCCTCCCGTTGGCCTCCCACGGCTCAGAGGCCACAGGGATGCCGCCGCCCATGTCGTACTCCAGGTCCAAGACCTCGGGGTGGTCCCCCCCGGACGTGCCGGGGACCAGGCGGACAACCACGGAGCCTTTGGGGGAAAGGCTGGTGGTCGCCGGGGGAGATGGCTGCTTGCTTTGTTGACACGGGTTTGGCACGTACCCGGAGAACTGCACAGTGGCAGCCTGGGGCTGTTCCCAAGCCCCGTTCCCGTCGCACACCGGATCCGTGCTGTCCAAGGTCAACGCGTTCCCGTACGGGAGGGTTATAAACTGAGACTCCTGGTGCAAAGGGACCAAGTGGAGGGTGGCCAAGTCCACAGAAGAAAGGTGAGGGTCCGGGTCCAGATACAGCGTGGATGCCCCTTCCGACGTCTTAATGATCACCTGCTGCACGGGGCTGGGCTCCGCTTGGCCGTCCACGACGGCCCCCTGCTCGTCCGCCTGGAGCAGCACAGTCCGGAGGAGCGTGCAAGGGTTCTGGGAGACCCAGCCGGAGGCGAGGGCGGCCTGGTCCTTACTGACCCCGCCCAACTGCAGGGAGCTCAGGCTCACCGGAGCATCCAAAATGGCCGCCTGCTCCTCGGCCCGGAGGAAAAGAGGCCGGAGGGCGTTGACGTTCCCCTGCCCGTCGAAGAGGGTGGCCTGCACCTCCGCCTCGTCGCCGTCCAGGATGATGATCTGGTTGTCGGCGTTCATGACCGCCGGCTGGAACAGGCCCCCTGCCACCTGGCCTTCCAAGATGGCCTCCTGCTTCTGCCACGGCTGCAGCAGCGCCACGCCGACATCCCCATCCAAGATGGCCACCGAATGCCCTGGGTGGGTGGGACCGAGCAGGCCCTCGGCGGGCGGAGCACCGGCTGCCGGCAGCTTCCTCCGGTGCTTGGAGGACTTCCGCTTGCCGGCCTTCTGGCCCCGGGGCGCCTGGAGGCTCTTCGGCTGCCTCGGAGCCTCCTGCGCAGCCGGCAGGCCGGACGTGCCTTTTGCTCCCGGCTGTGTTTCGGCAGGCTTGTAAACATAGGCGGCTTGGGAGGCGGGGGAAGAGGAGGAGGAGGAAGAGGAGGAGCGCCTGCACCCCTTCCTGTGGCAGACCTTGATGCCCTTCCGCACCAGCTTCAGGTGCCACTTGGTGTGCCGGGCAAAGTGCTCTGGGTGCAGGAACCGCTTGCCGCACTCCAGGCAGCGCAGCTTGCGGGGCGGGGAGCGCGCCCGGGGAGGTGGCGCCGCGGGCTTCTGCACCTCCTCTTGGGCGTGGTCCTTGAGGTGCTGGGCATAGTGCCACTCTTCCATGAAGACCTGCAGGCACTTCTGGCACTGGTGAGCGCCAAACGCCGGGCTCCCAGGGGCAGCGGGAAGGCTGGGGCGCAGCGGGCAGGGGTACAAGGGAGGGATCCATTTCGCGCAAGAGGCCGACCGGGCGGAGGGGGAGGCTGGCGGGCGCTGAGCCGGGAGGCGCTGAGCAGGCCGAGCCGGGCGCCGGGCGGGGAGGTAGAAGGTAAAATAGGCCTCCCCGTCGTCATCACTGCTGGAGGCGTCTAGGGTTTCCCAGGAGAGACAGTTCTTGGCGTTTTCCTGGTGGTGGAAGGAGAAAGAGAGATGTTAACAGAAGATGTTAACACCAGACACCATTCCAGCTGACGGACTGCTTACAGACGTAGGTTTTGTTTGGAAAAATAAGACATTATTTGGAATGAGTGGATACAGAGGATCAAAGCTTCAATAGGGAATGGGACCTATATATGTATTTTAAAAAACACTGTAATCATTGGCAGGCTTTCAGTAACTCTTGCAACGTTACAAAGACGGATATTATGGAGGGCCATAATGTGGAAGAACTATAATATGCAGTTGATTTAGACATATAAAGGACCCACAGAGGGGAGGAGGGAAGTCGTAAGATTTGGAAGAATCTTGTTTGATTTTAAAATTTAAATGTGGTAAATGTGAAATTTATTTTGTAAAATTAATAAACATTATTTCAAAAAAAAAAATGGAGTCGATACAGAACGTAGCAGGCTATTAATATCTACATGTGCTTAGGATAATAACAGTACATCAATTTATATAAGAATGCATGGGAGTATATTACATTGCATTTTTGTAGATATATTTCCCCTTATACACATCTTTGTTCTTTTTTCCTCTCACTTCTCCCCCCTTTTTCTCCATCACTTTATTCCTTTATAATTGAAATACTTTCAATAAAAAACAACAACACACCAGTCACCATTAAGCATCACATGTTACGGACACGGTTGTGCGCACGTCACAATTCCAAATTTGGGAGAATAGGAGGAACGGAACGGAAGACAAGTATTGAGCATTTCTCAATCCACTCAGCATTTCCCAATCTACTCAGCACTCTCAAGTTTCTAGCCTTATGGTTGCAAAATGCAAGGCTTGGCGGACTCTTGGGACACCAAGAGTAATTTTGTCGGATGGGATTTTCTGGCAGCTGTGGGTCACTTGCTTTTCTGTTCTAAAACAACATCCCCAAGTGGTCATCAACAACAACAACATCACAGATCAAAATTAAATCATCCAAAAAAGTCAAACCAGGTAAAAAAAGAAAAGTAAAAGAAGCAGAAAGAACTAACCCAAACCAAACATGTTTTCAAGTAATGGAATGTGATCAGAAGAGGAGAAAATGAACGTGAGAAATTGGTGGGTTAGAATCCCAAGCCTATGTCTGAGTTCCTTGGCAGAAAAGCACCTGAACCCCATGAACTCTCCTGCCTAGTTTTAGTAAGTCAGGGGGAAAAGCGAGGCTTCCGCTGAAGCCTGGAGAATGCCGAAAGGTTTGTATGGAGCTTATGATATCCACCCCTCAGGATTTATACTGCAATCCTATGCATCTGTGGCCTCCAGATGTTGTTGGACTCCAGCTCCCGTCCGCAGTAGCCCTTATGGCAAAGGCCAGGGAATTGGAATCTAACATCTGGAGGGCCACAGGTTCCCCATTTAACCTCTAAAGGGTTTGGGACTGAGAACACTGCCTAGTTCAAACAATTCCAGAATGATACACGAGCCCACCACCCTGCTGAAGCTAAGCAGGTCTTGGATGGATCAGGGCCTGGATGGGAGACCTCAAAGGAACCACATTTTTTAACATTTTCTAATGGTGGTGTGCCTCGTGATTTTTTTCATGAAACAAGTGTGCCTTTGCCCAAAAAAGGTTGAAAAACACTGGTTTAGGGCAGTGATGGCTAACCTTGACACTCCAGATGTTTTGGAACTACAACTCCCATCATCCCTAGCTAACAGGATCAGTGGTCAGGGATGATGGGAATTATAGTCCCAAAACATCTGGAGTGTCAAGGTTAGCCATCACTGGTTTAGGGTAATGGGGATTATTTAAAAGCCAGAATATTTCTACTAGTATACTTGATGCTCCCCGTAACCTTCTGGGTTAGTGTAAGGTAAACAGCTGGCAAACACACAGAATTTAGACAAAATGCAAGATTGGGGTGAGTGGGATAGTACAGAGAAGAGTGCAGAACCCCAGGTATCCTCTGCCTCTCATACTACCCTCATAGGCCATGCGCTGGTGCAGATCTATAAACACGAAGCAATTCAGGTATCCCCCACACCACAGGGAGAAGAGCTGAGACCCCGTTGCATACCAAGTGTAGAGGCAGTTCATCCAGAGACCCATCTTCCGTCAGTTCAATTTCAGCTCCAACATCCATCCCTGCCAAGTCCATAGCGCCCTGAAATGAGGAGAAACATCTTGAATGATCCTCGCCTTCTCCTGAAAAATCAGAATTCACAACTGCGGGCCGTGTCATATGGGAAACTGACGCACCCCGGACAACAAAATGGGCCAACCTGCTGAGCTTGGGACAGTGGGGAAAGGAGAACAGAAAAGATGACTCTGCTGATCCAATTCCAGTTGGGCCCCTTGGGCAAGACTGAAAGAGGGACCCAGGAGTTCTGGATCTAGAGAGCCCCCCATGACGCCAAGGCCACAAGCTCCCATACCAAGCAGTTGCAGCTGCTGCAGCTGCATTATTGGGCTGCAGAAAAAATGCACCTTCCCCCTTTTCCATATAACTTTTGTTCCTGAGCAAACATACAAGCTCCACCAATTCCAGAGTTGCCATTTTTAGAGATTCAGCAGCCGCTTCTTGACATCTCATCACACTATCTGACTCTCAGTCTCCCTGCTCCGCTAGCCCTTAAGCCAGCCTTCACAAGCTTGGTGCCCCCTCCAGTTGCTTTGGGCTACAACTCCCAGTCCCATCAGATGGGTGTTGTAGACCAAAACATGTGGAGGGAGCTTGGACTACTGCAACATGATCTATGTGGGGCTACCTTTGAAGGTGACCCAGAAACTACAACTAATCCCGAATGCGGCAGCCAAACTGGTGACTGGGAGCGGCCGCCGAGACCACATAACACCGGTCTTGAAAGACCTACATTGGCTCTCAGTACATTTCGAAGCACAATTCAAAGTGCTGGTGTTGATCTTTAAAGCCCTAAACGGCCTCAGCCCAGTATACCTGAAAGAGCATCTCCACCCATCATCCAGCCTGGAACTGAGGTCCAGTGCCGAGGGACTTCTGGCGGTTCCCTCACTGTGAGAAGCAAAGTTATAGGGAACCAGGCGGAGGGCCTTCTCGGTAGTGGCGCCCGCCCTGTGGAACGCCCTCCCATCAAAGAGATTAACAACTACTTGATGTTTAGAAGACATCTGAAGGCAGCCCTGTTTAGGGAAGTTTTTAATGACTGGTGTTTTAATGCATTTTTAATCTCTGTTGGAAGCCGCCCAGAGTGGCCGGGAAACCCTGCCAGATGGGCGGGATACAAATAATAAATTATCATCATCATCATCATCAACAGGTTGGCCAAGGATGCCTTGCACTCAAATGGAAACAGAGCCATGCACATTTTAGGGAAGGGCCACAGCTCACTGGAAGAGCATCTGCTTTGCATGAAGGTTCAATCCCTGGCAGCTGCAAGGAGGGACCCTGGAGAGTCACTGCCAGTCAGTGTAGACTGGTACTGGTCTCAGTGGCCCACAAGCTTCATCCAGGTGGTCTACGGCTAAAATGCAATTAAAAACCACGCGGCGTCTGGCACAGCATGTTACAACTGCTACAGCAAGCGGGAAAATCATTAAGCAGTCTCCCAAGACCCTCTGCAATTTTAAAGTGGTTGGTGGGGCGGGGAGAGAGGTATTTAGGAAGGCAGCTGCTCCTGTTCCCAACCCATGAGTTCTGACTACCTGCCTTGAACGGCAGATCTGGCTGCCATTCCCACAATTAAAGCTCAGGAACTGCAGTTCACAAGCACCGCCAAAGGTAACTCTGCAAAAACAAGGAGGAGACTGAATCCAGACTCTGGACCAGAGGGAGGTCACAGGACCACTTAGCTCCTGCTGGGACAGCTGTATGAAGGTGTGCAGCACTCGATCGGCTCCTGCTTGCGGTAATGGGTCAGAGATCCTGGCCATGTGCTGCAGCTTGGGGGGGACGGGACGGACATAACAGCACACCATCAGTTGATAAAGCAGTGCGCATGCCACACAAAACGGAAATCCAAGCCGCCCAGCCCTCCTTTAGCTCCACTGGGACCAGCAGAATGAATGGCAGAGAGACCCACCCTGGGTGGAATGAGAATCCATGACAGGCAGAGCCAACTAATCCTCTAGCTTTGTCCCCATCCTCCTCCCTGCTGAGAGGGCAACTCTGAGTCTGGGGAGGAGCAGGAAGCTGGCGGCCAGTGATTCCCCTTGGACTAGCAGTAAGTACGCAGGCAGGCAGGTGGGGCAGGCTGAAGTCGGTGGGGCAGCGCCCCATTTGAGCAGCCTCCGCTGTGAATCAACTCCTCTTCTGCGTTTTATACAGACGGGGCGAATCCAGGCCAGTTCCCCTTCCAAGCCCCGCCTAGCATCTAACCGCGGGCATTTTCTCTCTCCCTTGCAGGGATCGGGTCGCCTGCTGGCTGCGGGCGCGCCCCCTTCCCCCCGGGCTGCAAACTTGCCTCCTTTTGCTCCAGTTCGACCTTACCAAGGCGTGTCCCGCAGGCCTCGCCGCTGCACCGGGCCAGCCCAGCAGACCCTCCCGCATGGTGCTCGGAGGGCGGCGCCCCGGAGCATCCGCGAGAGCCCGCGCTCCGGGGAGAGCCCGCCGCACGCGACCTGCTGCACCGCGGCCGCTGCTGTTCCTACTGCGGCCGCCGCCTCCCCTTTTGCAAAGCGCACGGCGGCGCTTCCAGCCCGGCCGGAAACGAGCCCGGAGATTGCTGGGGAGGTGGGGGTGGCGACGGCGCAGAGGCTGCTGGGAGTTGTAGTCTTTCGATTCCTTCCCCCTCCCCTAACACTCCGCCCAACGAAGAGCCAGCCAAGCGCTTTCGGGTGATCTGCGGAACTCCCCGCCCCGTGTTCCGTCCCTCAGCTTAATGGCGCTGCAGGCTCGCCTGGGACTCATCACCCTTCGTGGCCACGGGGACCCTCCCCCCCTTCAAGTCAGGATGCTTCAAAGCCCGTGGGAGCTGAAAGGCACTCTGCACATGCTCTGGAAGGTCTTGTAGAGTTGGAAGGGACCGCGAAGGTCGTGCAAACCAACCCGCTGCGAGGCAGGAATCTTTTGCCCAACGTGGGGCTCGAAACCACGAACCTGAGTCTCATGCTGTGAACAAAGCTTCTTGGATGGGGCAAAGTCAAAGGCACTCTGCACATGCTCTCCGAGGCACCCTTTTAGGACTTTTAACACCAGTTCCAACTCTGAGCCCGAGCTAGGCTTTCGGAGGGGGCGGGGGGCGGTCTTTTGTTTTTCAAGGAACCGCAGCGCTGATCGTTATCAGGCTTTACGAAGCTGCGGTCGTTTCGGATTGAGGGAAAGGAAGGGTGTGAGAACAAAGCGAGCCTAAAGTGGGTAAGGCTGCTGCGAGTTTGGATCCTAGTTGGCTGCTCTTGTTTTCAGTCTCCACAGAATAGTTCTTCCAGGAGCGGGTTTTTGCTGCCAATGTAGTATCGTGACACCCCCCTCCCCAAAGGGGGCTCAAGGAGATGCTTGGGTGCCTTTTGTGAATGGTCACATTTGATTTGGATTTAGCTTAGATTGATTTAAACGGGGATTCAGGCAAATGCAGGAAGAAATAAAGGTTTTAAAGTGTAGACATGATTGATCTGACGCAGCCTGTAGCTCAGTGGGTCCCCCTACTCCAGAATAAATGAGTTTATTGCACTGAATGCTGTATTGAATTAGCCAGCCAGGGGTTGTTTTGGGTTTTTTTGGCTACACACTTATACTTCTTTTTATTATCTTATTTATTAACACTACCAAAACACTTCCCCTATGGCAAGTTATAGTTAATAGCTGGGGGGGGGGGAAGTTTTGTGTTGTAATCATTATTATTATTTATTTTCTGCTCCAACTATTACACGCCACTACCATTCCCAGGTGGGAAGCCCCGCCCACCCCACTCGCCCTGCCTGGCCTTTAGCCTCGCTCTGGTTTCACGCCCCGCCCCCGGAATGAGATCCATCTACGCGTGTTCTGTCGGCTTCTGACGCATGCGTACAAATGAAACTACTTCCGCAACGCTGCAATGCACACACTTGCCGCAGACTGAGCATGCGTCAATTCAAAGCCAACGGCGCTCACCCGTCCCCGGAGCGAGAAATGACGCCTAGCGCATGCGCGTTGGCTCAAGCAACGGTGGCCGACGAGGTTCGCACCCCAGCTACCTTCCGAGATGCGCTGATTCGCAGGACCGCATTCCAACCGGCATTCAACGAGGTGTTATCGCCGCCTAAGGCCACCTTCTGCCTTAAGGGACGCTCGGAAGGTCTCTTTCCTGCGTAAGCGGGGCTGCTGGCTTTTACCGCCCCGCCGCTCAGGTATTTGTCTGGGACGGAGAGTGGGTAGTTCCGGGATTTGCGCTAGTATCCATCCGCTGGACTTTAAAATGCGTTTGTGGTATCCATCCGCTGGTTGCTGGGTCTTATTTCCCTCAATATCCCTCCGCTGTATACTGCATTAGTGACGTTTAAAAACTGAATTATATGAGTGTATCCTTCCGCCAATTAATATAGTCCCTTTGCTTGCCCCCCCCCCCCGCCCAGCCCAGAACAACCTATGGTTAGACCTTGCCTAGAAGCTATGATTTCAGACCTGGAAACTTTCCTTGTAAATGGAGGTAGTTAAATTAGTAAGTCGTGAGACACTCTGCACATGCTCAGAAGCATTATTATTTGCATGTGCCTCCCATGCTCCATTTGTACTCTTATTCATTTATTTTTAAGCAAGGCATGTTTACTTTGCTCTTTGTCCCCACAAGCTTCTCTTTATTTGCATGGAGACCTTAAGTGGACTAAATACGTTCCTCTTCCTTCAGGTTGCTAACTCATCTCCATCTTGTTCTCTGCGGCTGCCTGTTGAGGTGCTTAATGCACAGCTATAATGAGCACCGCAGGGTTGATTTCTCACATTTGAAACGAGATCTGGGAAAGCTGCCTTACATTGGCTGTGTTCAGACATTGCAAAAATAAAAAGCAACAACAACCATGGTTTACTGTGCCAATAACAAGCCTCCCCTCCCCTCAGGCTGGTATAGCCCTTGTTTATCTCCCAGTGTAGACATAAAGAAGCTTATGCTTCATGTTTTGATCATCCACATCATGCCATGTTGTCCACATTAAGCTCAGCGATGGTGTGTTTGAAACAGTCACTTCACACTGCGGCTTAGGGAGCTAGCTTGAGTTTCAGCAAACCATAGTGACCTCTACATATTTTAGGCTGCAACTGTCATCACACCCAATGCTCATGGGAGTTACAGTCCAGAACATCTGGAGGGCATCAGGATTAAACATAGTTTGGACGTAATGCTGAAGCCAAAACTGGTTAATCAAAACTAGAAGCAAAAACTCCTGATCTTTTCGTGGCTATCTCTGGGAGGGAGGCTAGGTTTATTCCAGTCATGCTTACAAATGGCTTAGCTTTATTGTGCTATCTGGATGCAGCCATTGAGTCAGATGGGTGTTTAATCTGGGCCACTAACCTTAAAGTAATTTGCTGATCCAGGACCCCATTTTGATCCCAAACTGCAACACAGTGCCAGTCCCTTCCTTTGCGCCTGGTCACCTTAAAGTGAAAGCTGGGCCCTTATATTTATAATAGTTGCATGGAGGAGGGAATTTTGATAGGTACAGAGGAGAAAATGTTGCGCCTACCGGAATGTATACAACACAGCTCTTTAAAGATTGAGGAACATTTTCAAACATTTATATGCCGATCTTCAGCAAAGCTTCCGGTGTTTTGCAAAACCAAAGAAAAATTCTGAAATCAAAACGAAGTGCAATAAAATTACAGCATGCTAAATGCATTAGAAATCCTAAGAGAATGGAAATGCTTTTGTGCGGCATCCAAAAGATAACAGTATTGGCACTAGGTAGGCCTTGCTGAAGAAGGGAATTGCACATGCAGGACACAACCTCTGAAAATCCTTACCTTGGATGACTGGGGGTACTTGTAGAGAGCCTGCAGATATCCCTTTAATACAAGGACAGGTTTGGTACAGGAGCAAGGCTTCCTGCAGCCTTGGCATCTTATCACCCTTCCCCTGTACACATCTGCTTCTGTTTCACAGCATCGTAGAATTTTGGAGTTGGAAGGGAGCCCAAGGGTCATCTAGTCCAACCCCCTGCAATGCAGGAATCTCAACTATATCATTTGCGGCAGGTGGCCATCTAGCCTCTGCTTTAAAAACCTCCCAGGAAGGAGAGTCCACAACCTCCTGAGGGAGATGGTTCCACTGTCAAACAGCTTTTGCTGTCAGAAAGTTCTTCCTGATGTTTAGTCAGAATCTTCTTTCTTGTAACTTGAATTCATCGGTTCGGGTCCTAGCCTTACAAAAAAACAAAACACCACCTTTAAAGAGCAACAACACTGGTGCAGCTCACCCAGTGGGTGAAGGCAAATGATCCAGCCCAGCGCTGAGTGGCAGCCGTTGTTCTTAAGTCCTCAGGTAGTGTCTTTCCTAGTCCTGCCTTCATGTTTGGTTACCTCTGACATAGGTGTAACCTGAGGCTGCTCTGCATCCTCTTGCTGAGCTATGAGCCCACCTTGGAGCAGGTTTCAGGGCCTGAGGCCCAAATTCCTGTAGAGCTATGGATTATGCCTTGGGAAAGGGGTGGGTGGGTCTGTAGTTGAAACTCGGTCGACTGGACTTTCAGAGACAAGGGAAGAATATTCGATTCCAAGTTGTACTTCTGGTCTTCTGGTTTTCATGGCCGATAGTTTACAGAGGAAAAAGCAATTCCCCCTCTCCCCTGTTGGTTTTTGGAGTATTCTTAATAATAATGCTGTATTGTTTTAACATTTGACTGTAAGCCGCCCAGAGTGGCTGGGGAAACTCGGCCAGATGGGCGGGGTAAAAATAACAAATTATTATTATAACCAATGTGTGTGTGGGCATTGCACATGCTGCTTCTCAACATTCAGTCACACCCAAGCGTGACCAAGAAACAACCCAGTGAAGGGTTGTTCAGGTACGGTAAGTATAGTCAAATCCAACCCTCAAAGGCTTCCCAGTATAGCCCTTGATCTAGAAAAGGACACCTTCTTCCATACACAGTTCTCCCAAGCTGAGACCCCAGGCAAAGGACTCATCACAATGTAAATAGTAAGAGAGGCCTTGGCAGAGCCCCTTGCCTTTGTTATATTCCTCTGCTCTTTGCTTGCATCTTTCTGACCCTTCCCCAAAACCTGCTGGTTGAGTGTCTCTTAGCATCCTTGCGGAAACAGGTGACAGTTGCTGTTTATGCACTCAGACTAAAGTTTGTTTCTCAGATATCACTACAGTATTATTTATTCAGCTTCTTAACTCGTCTTTCCGCCTCCCAGGTCCTGCTTCCACATGTCCGAGTCAGGGCACAGCCAGCCCGGGCTGTACGAGCGCCGCCGCCGTTGGAACCGCGACAAGGAGCTGGGTCACCAGAGCCTGTCTGGGCCAGGCCGGGATCGTGACTACGTCCCCTGGGATCGTGAGCGAGACCGGCGGGTAAATCCCACGCTTTGGCTGCGGTGGGAATAAGGTGAGGGAGCGACGTGGCGCCCCAAGTTGACCCTGTTCTACTCCTTGTAGGACCCAGTGGATGAGCCGGTGGGAACCGTGATGCAGAAGACACCCATCATCCTGGCCAAGCCACCTGCAGAAAGGGTAGGTTGGGAGACATAATGCCACCACGCTGTGGCCTGATGGGCCTTAGTCCCCAGCTCGACCCCATGGGTGCCCTCCGAAGAGGCCAGTAAGAGCTCCTGTGACTGCTCTGGCTTGCTGCTGAGCAACAGGCTTGCCATGCAAAGCTTAGCTGAAGTTATTGACGCTGTCAGCCATCGACAGTTGATATATAATAGAAAGCTTAGAGGTTAGCAGCTAGGGCTGGGCCATTGTTGAGCTTATCATTTATTTATTTTTCGTTTATTAATTTTGTATACTGCCCTTCAAGGGACGCGGGTGGCGCTGTGGGTTAAACCACAGAGCCTAGGGCTTGCCGATCAGAAGGTCGGCGGTTCGAATCCCCGCGATGGGGTGAGCTCCCGTTGCTTGGTCCCTGCTCCTGCCAACCTAGCAGTTCGAAAGCACGTCAAAGTGCAAGTAGATCAATAGGAAGCGCTCTGGCGGGAAGGTAAACGGCATTTCCGTGCGCTGCTGTGGTTCGCCAGAAGCGGCTTAGCCATGCTGGCCACATGACCCGGAAGCTGTACGCTGGCTCCCTGGCCAATAATGCGAGATGAGCGCCGCAACCCCAGAGTCGGTCACGACTGGACCTAATGGTCAGGGGTCCCTTTACCTTTATACTGCCCTTCAGCTGAAGTTCACAGGGCGGTGGGTGGGTAGGTGGGGGCCGTTGTTGCTGTTGTTTTTTGTATCTTTATTTTAGATTTTGTGATGTGGAAACAGTTTTGTGTTTCTTAATGTTTTATTTGTTGTTTACTTTTGTTCGTTGCAGTTATTTATTTTCCCCATGTTGTCAGTCGCCTTGAGCATGGTGCGAACTGTGCTGAGGTGGCGTGCATATAAAATTATGTACTCTCATCCACTTCCTCGAGAGGAACATTCTATGGACTTCTTAGCTGCCAATTCTTTCTTTCCTTGCCTCTCTGTTTCAAAAGGGATTGGAGAGGGAGAGAGAGATTCCCTCTTCTTTTCATTTCATCTTCTCTGTGTCAATTTCCCTTTTAGAAGTTACACAGGGTGAGGTGGAGGAACAAGGAATCTGGAGCGTAAATACCCACAAGAGAAGGGACTCCCCTTTACAACCCCAGCTGTTTTAGGTAGCACAGAGGTTGGGGGGGGGGTCACGTGCCCAGCTCTGGGAAGGAGGCAGTGTCGGATTTGAGCCAATGAGGCTGTGTTCCCGTTTGTGGCCGAGAGAGATGTTGGATTTCGGCCTCTGTGTCCTCAGCCTCTGTGTCCTCACAGTCCAAGGGGACCCCAACCCCCACTCCTGCTCCAGCGCCTGCCGCCGCCCCTGCCATAGAGAAGCCGATTGTGCTGATGAAGTCGCGGGAGGAAGGCAAAGGTCCCGCAGGGGTAACGGAGACATCCGCTCAGCCCCCCGCTGCTGTCGCCAAGGTGGAGAAGGAGGGCCAGCGCCCCACGCAGCCGGTTTACCAGATCCAGAATCGGGGCATGGGCTCGACCGCACCCAGCAGCGTCATGGACCGTAAGTCACGACAGATGGCAGCTTCTGGAGGTGTAGCCTTGGTGGCCTGTTACGAAAAAAACACCAATGTAGAGACTTTGGGTGCTGCAAAGGCCAGCTGTGATTAGGAGAGAAGGGGTATTAGGTCCCGATGCATTGTCTACATGCTGCCTCAAATAAAATTAACCAGTCCAAGGCCCTGATTTGTAAAAATCTCCCATGAGAGACAGAGTGCTAAGAAGCAGCCCTGCGAGTCAGGTATGCAAAGCATCTCAAGAGTGTCTGCTTTCACTTCTCATTGTAAGCTTCTAGTCCAGTGTGTCACCGGACCTCGCAAAGTGTGCTTTGGTGAATTGGGCCAACATCACTGAATACAGTGGTACCTTGTTTCTCAAACTTAATTCGTTCCGGAAGTCCGTTCCAAAACCAAAGTGTTCCAAAACCAAGGCGTGCTTTCCCGTAATTAATCCAAACGGATTAATCTGTTCCAGATTTTTAAAAACAATTCCTAAAAAAGAAATTTAACATGAATTTTACTATCTAACGAGACCATAAAATGAAAGCAATAATCAATGTATTATACTATAAAATAAATAAGTCAGTATTGTAGAAGATAAAAATAAAAATTATTTTTTTTCTTACCTGCACTGATCATGGTCATTGTTTGGATGGGGGCAGGTGGCTTTTATCCATTTCCGCAGTCACACAATCAATCAGTCAGTAGCTGAACTGGGTTCCACACAGTCACAAAAACAAATGAACTGAAAAACCCTCAAAAACAAAAATACAAAATAAATAGCAAAAACAAAAAGCGCCAAACTTAATCCATTCCGGAAGTCTGTTTGACTTCTGAAATCTTCAGAAACCAAAGCGCAGCTTCTGATTCGTGCAGGCGCCCTGGGAGCAATAGCCGACAGCCGCATTGGACGTTCGGCTTCTGAAAAACGTTTAGAAACCGAAACACTTCCAGGTTTTTGGCGTTTGAGTACCAAGGCGTTTGAGAACCAGGGTACCACTGTACATCCAGCACTTTGTGTGGCCATCCAAAATAAAGGCACCAGCATCAACCCGAGAGGGTGACAACGCAATCCGATGCACATCGGTTCAAAACTATAAGTCCCATTGAGTTCATTGGGGGTTAATCTCAGGTAAGCGTGTAAAGGATAGTGTCCTGAGTTAAGATGCCTGGATAAAGCCCTTGCACAAGAATGGACTGACACTCTGGAATCGCCAGCAGCTCAGAAAATTGACCCACATCTGACTTGGTGCCCATTCCGTTTGCTTTGCTCTAGGATGGTGGTGGGGCTCTGGGCAAGATGTTCCCTCCTCTCCCAAGTCACTGTTGCCCACTCTCTTGCCCGGTCTGCACATTTGCGCAGAGGAGTTGCCACTTGTCTTTGCTTGCATACTCGAAAGGGGGCGACTGAGCAAGCAGTGATAGGAGGAGGAAGAGCTGCAGGACCAGGAAACTCCGGAGGGTGGCAGCAGGTGCACAGTTATGTGTGTCCCTGATACTGGCCCTGTACTTACCGGGCAAAGGGAGGTCCGACCTCTGCGAAGTGCTATTAAATGGGCAGTCCCACGCATTGTTCTAGGCACCAGTGGAGAAATCTTACACGTATCCTCTCTTGGGTGTATGTGCTGTGCCTTCACTTTTAATCTGGCGGTGGGGTGGTTCCTAGGTGTAAAAAGTTTGGGGAACACTGTGCTAGTCCCTGTGACTGTGGGGGGGACAGACTTGGAATTGTGTAGGAATGTCTGGCGAAAGTTCAAACAAGTAGGGCAGAGCAGAACTTGGGAAAGTCAAGACTCGCCTTATGAAATGCCATTGCTGTTCATAGAAAGAGCTGCAATATTTAAAGGGGAGTAAATGGGACTTTTGAAAGCTGTTAATGATCACTGCCTATATTTTGTTTATGGGTTATTGGAATGACTTCATTGGAATGCGTTGTTTTGTTCCGTTAGGCCTTTTTCACTTTTTTGTAAGTTGTCTGTGGCAGCCTTTTTTTTTTTTTTTTTTGCATTAAACAACTAATAAATTAAATAAATAATGATGCTCTTAACCTTTAAAATACTTGAAAATACTTTAGAAACTACTTGAAGGCAGCCCTGTTTAGGGAAGTTTTTAATCTGTGATATTTTAATGTGTTTTGATGTTTGTTGGAAGCCGCCCAGAGTGGCTGGGGAGACCCAGCCAGATGGGCGGGGTACAAATAATAAATTATTATTATTATTATTATTATTATTATTATTATTATTATTATTTATGTGGGACTTATCACCTGGCCCCTGTTGACCTCAGACCCTCTTGCCATTCCAGCTGTGGTTGGCCAGGCCAAGCTGTTAGCCCCGGAGAAGATGAAGCACAGCATCAAGCTGGTGGATGACCAGATGAACTGGTGTGACAGCGCCATTGAGGTACTGTGAAAGTCCTAGGGGCTTCCTACTGGTCATCTCTCATCTGCACCCCTTCCTCTCCCTGCAGCTTTCCTGCGCTCCCCTGGCAATCCCACTTTCTAATTCCTCAGCACTTGTTCTGTGATCAAGCATGCCTGCATTGGGGATGGGTTCTTTCCCTGCGAACGTTTCTCCGCGCTGAGAAATGATGGTAACGATACCTATATAATGCTGGTCTTTAAAACTCCTGTGATTTCTGTCCTAGCGGGTTATGTTTTACAAGTGTTCCCCCCCCCCCCCTCTGTCCCACGTTAGTATCTCCTGGACCAAACGGATGTGCTGGTGGTCGGGGTGCTGGGACTGCAGGGTACAGGCAAATCCATGGTAATGTCACTGCTGTCTGCCAACCAACCTGAAGAGGATCAAAGGTAATTTGGGGGCTTGGCTCAGGGGAACCGTAACGGCAACTGCAGAGTCAGGCTGTTTAATGGAAAGGGTTGGATGATGAAGTTGAGAGAATGAATTGCATAGAATAAGGAAAGTAGTTTGGGAGACTTCCTCTGTTGGGAGATCCTCTTAGCTGTTTAGGGGGTGGGGTTGCCTGAAGATGCAGGGCAATGCATCTTGGGCATGCAGCAAGTAAAGCTTTGAAGATTATTGCCTTGTGATTTTGATTGGCTGGAGACATTACTTGAGGCTGATGTAACGGTACTAGAAGCCTTAAGTCAAATAACTGGCTGGTTCAAGTCAATATGTAACATTCATCCTCCACCTCCTCTTAATGTTTTCATCCCCTATCTCCTCTGCCCTTAAGCCTCCTTCATCTGTTTCTCATTTGTGTACTTAGAATCTTTCCTTCAACCACCTTGCCTCTGAGATTTCTGCCCCTTTGATTCTCTACATCCCAGAATCTCTTTCCAGCCCTAAGCTTGCCTTGTCGTCGTTGCCATCAGTTTATTCATTGCCTTCTACACAATCATCTCAACGTGATATACAGTCATGACAGTAAAAACAGTTAAAACACAGCCTCATGAATCTGTTCCTGTCCCCAGTATCTAAGTAAGATTATAATCCCTGCTAAACTGACAGCTTTTCTTTCCCTCACACTGACATTTGTGGCTGCAGACATTTTCTCATCCTTTTTCTTTAAGCGCTAGGGATGATTGAACATTCCATGCCTTTGCTCAGCCAGTCAGCGATTAGTCTTCACTGCCACAAGCACAATTCAATATAGATTTATCAACTCTGCTTTATGTCTTTCCTGCCAATCCTTTCTCCTCTCTTCCAGGACCTATGTGTTTCGCACTCAGAGCCAGGAGATCAAGGAGCGTGGGGGCAACCAGACCAGTGGCATTGACTTCTTCATAACCCAGGAGCGTATCATCTTCCTTGACACTCAGGTCTCTGCTTTGGTCATCTTTCTGCAATTGCCTCCGACTATCTTTGGAGAATTATCAATGCAACTTCCAGTAGACCCTGGATGGGTTTAAATGCCAGACCTCCACTGCCTTGCCACAAACACCATTGGTGAAAGATCTATTTGTTTTTGTTGTGAGATTGAAGCTTATTCGATCAAGGCAGCTGATCTTTAAGGCAGTTTATAGCGCTTCTCTTCCACGAGGCGTCTTTTCCCAGAGTGTGGGAGAGCAGGACAGAGCAGCTAGTCCAGTCTGGCAAGCAGAAAGAGATCCACTGGGTTTGTTAGATGGGGTACAAGAAAGGAGAGGTTGGAACTATGTGAGTACCAAATTTGTTGAGCATCTAGGTGAGTGAAGAAAGACAAAACGAATAAGAATATAAATTGGTCACGTTCTCAATTCGCAGGATATAATGTTTCATCCATGAATTGTTGAGAAGGAGGTAGCATCGTTCAGTAGGAAAACCCAGTGGCCTAGGAAAGGACTAGCTTTAGCTAAGAAATGAGGACTGACAACAGGGTGGCCTCAGGTTAGAAATTAGGGTGAACAAAACCCTTCAAAGGCTTTTCCCTTTTTCCTTTCTCTCTCCCTCTCTGTAGCCCATTCTCAGTCCCTCCATTCTAGATCACTTGATCAACAATGACCGCAAGCTGCCTCCGGAGTATAATCTGCCTCATACTTACGTTGAGATGCAGGTAGGGACCATTTGTATGTGTCGGGTGATGGTGGCGGATGTGGATGTAGGGAATAAGCCGCAGAGTCTTCACCTCTGGCAGATGATGGGGGTGAACCTCCCTATAGAGACAGGTGGCTCCCTGTCCCGTTTGTCCTCACAGTGCTAAGGCATAAGTGAAAACAAAGCTGGAGAAACGGGGAATTCCTGCCCTTTTCAAGCCAGCTTCCTGGCTCAGTTCTGTTATCTTCTGTAATCCTTAGAATATAACTCGCCCTCAACTCTCTTTTCACTGGCCTTGTCCCTTCAGTAAACTCATCTGACCCCATATAATGCCAAAGGGTGTTTCCCACCAAATGTGCAGCTGGTTTTGAAGCATAGCGCTTTCAGCACAGGAGCAAAGGTGTCCTTTGGCCTGCGTTCTTGAGAGCATGCTCAAATCAAAACCTTGTACCCTGAGGGTCCCAAGCCCTGACCGTCTCCTGCTCACACCTGCCTTTCCTTCCAGTCCCTCCAGATTGCTGCTTTCCTCTTCACTGTCTGCCATGTGGTCATTGTGGTACAAGACTGGTTTACTGATCTGAGCCTGTACAGGTGAGACATGCTAGTCACACAGCTGTAGGAAACAAAAGAGTCAAACCAAAGGCCATAGGCCAGGCTTCCTCAAACTCGGCCCTCCAGATGTTTTGAGACTACAATTCCCATCATCCCTGAGCACCGGTCCTGCTAGCTAGGGATTATGGGAGTTGTAGGCCAAAAACATCTGGAGGGCCGAGTTTGAGGAAGCCTGCCTTAGTGCTTCAGGTTCAGAAGTTAAGTCCCTTCGTTTTCCTGCTGCCTAAGCAAGAGGGCTGGGCATAATATTTCCCTTCAAACCTGAACCTGAATTCTACATTTGGGCAGCATGCAACTTGTTCCCAGAAGCGGTGGATTTTGCTACCTCTATAATTTAATACAAATAAAGCATAATTTCTTTTGTGTCTGGGAGCTGCAGAGAGGTGCTAGCTATACAGGACTCTGAAGATATTACCCTCTGGGCACTGGGAATTTTACTCAGTCCCTAAGATTTCATTAGCCATTGGATTTGGGTGTTGTTTAACTGGAGATTACTAGACAAAACATAGGACCTCATGTTCTTTATATATGCTGTTACCAGAAAGTTAAGGGAATTGATAGATTTCAGATATGCACTTGGAAGTCCCCATTTTGTTTCCTAAGCTCTGAAGTTGCACGGGTATATTTGAAAAGCCAGAGATTTCGAAAGCTAAATTGCAGAGCTGATCTTGAGAAAAATTCGCCGTCTTGAGAATGGATTTTTTCTTTTGGTGACTCTCCTGTTTGTTGGTACTTAAAATCCTTGAGAAACACCCAGTATTTCCGAAAAGTTGGTATTTTGCGCTATACATTTTGAAGCAGTCTTGACAAGAGGAAAAATGTTTGTTTTGGATCGTAAGTTCTGAGTGTATGTCTGATAGTGATGGGCTGGTTGAGTTTGGTCCATTTCAGACAGTACAGGGATATATTTTTCTGTGGGTACAAACTGGCCATCTTAATGCCAACCAGTAGGTGCTAGCCCAGTATCTCTGGATGAAATAAAAATAAAAATGCCTCTTTCACCTTCATGCTTCTGTTGCCATCTTTAAAGCTGCCCCAGCTATTTGTGCGCTCAGAATTGGTATCACTTGGTTTCCATTGCAACAGTAAAAATTTGAAAATGGCCAATAGCAGAAAGATCCTGCAGTATTTCCATTCTCCACTAGAGATGGGACAAGGTCTATTCAGACAATGCTTCATCTTACTTATTCATTGCAAAATATTATTCCTAGTCTTCAACCACTGCTGGCTTTCTGTTGTAGGTTCTTGCAGACAGCTGAGATGGTAAAGCCCTCCACTCCGTCTCCCAGTCACGAATCCAGCGGCTCCTCTGGCTCGGATGAGGGCACAGAATACTACCCACACATTGGTACGAAGCAGCATAAGCACGTCTTTATTGGGCTGGATCAGTGGCCTGTCCCATCCTCACCCCAGTATCCTGTCTCCAAGAGTGATTGCATCTGGCAGAGTCCTGCGATGGCCTACAGCCGACACCTGCTCAAAGGGCCTCCCTAAAGAAAGATAAAATTATATCTCGGTACTCCCAACAAAAGCAGCAACTGGTGGCCAGGCATAGCAGCAGTTCTAATTTTCCACCACACCCCCAATTCAGGGCATCGTGGAAATTTAACTGGCCTTCAGCCATTTAGTGCTGCTTGGATCGCTACCAGACAATATCCCACCAATAAAGGAGGGAGACCACCAGAGAGCCCTTTTTCCTGGGGCCTCATGATACCTGGAGCTGGCCCTGGGATCTGGAGTGGACAGTGGGTGGAAAGCAAAGGATGGAGGGGGTGGTGGAGGCAGAGACCCAAGGGACGGAGAAGGCATGGGATGGTGAAAACAAGGGGCAAAGCAGAAAGAGGCCACCGATGGCATCTTGGTTGGCAGTTCCACATTTCCCTAGCTCTTCTCTTGAAACAGAGCTGAGGTTCCCCAATAATAATTTATTATTTGTACCCCGCCCATCTGGCTGGGTCCCCCCAGCACTCTGGGCGGCCTCCAACAGATATTAAAATACATTAAAATATCACAGGTTAAAAACTTCCCTAAACAGAGCTGCCTTGAGGTATTTTCTGAATGTCAGATAGTTGTTTATCGCTTTGACCTCTGCTGGGAGGGTGTTCCACAGGGCGGGCGCCACTACCAAAAAGGCCCTCTGCCTGGTTCCCTGTAGCTTTGCTTCTTGCAGTGAGGGAACCGCCAGAAGGCCCTCGGCACTGGATCTCAGTGTCCAAGCTGAACAATGGGGGTGGAGATGCTCCTTCAGGTATACAGGACTGAGGCCGTTTAGGGCTTTAAAGGTCAGCACCAACACTTTGAATTGTGCTCGGAAACGTACTGGGAGCCAATGTAGTTCTATCAGGACCGGTGTTATGTGGTCCCGGCGGCCACTCCCAGTCACCAGACTAGCTGCCGCATTCTGGATTATTTGCAGTTTCCGGGTCACCTTCAAAGGTAGCCCCACGTAGAGCGCATTGCAGTACTCCAAGCGGGAGATAACTAGAGCATGCACCACTCTGGCGAGACAGTCTGCAGGCAGGTAGGGTCTCAGCCTGCGTGCCAGATGGAGCTGGTAGACAGCCGCCCTGGACACAGAATTAACCTGCGCCTCCATGGACAGCTGTGAGTCCAAAATGACCCCCAGGTTGCGCACCTGGTCCTTCAGGGGCACAGTTACCCCATTCAGGACCAGGGAGTCCCCCATACCCGCCCGCCCCCTGTCCCCCAAGCTGCAAACCGGATCCTAGATTGTGTGTTTGTGTAGCGTTCTGGTAGACGTGGCAAAATAACACGCACAGCGGTTAACAGCTGCCAGTTCAGAAATCTGAAGAGAGAACTCCCCTTCATATGAGCGCCACAATTGGATGAGTTCTGGCTTAGGGTGGGAATGGCCCTATCTCTTCTTGTGTAGATTTCAGCAATGGGGACAGGCACATTTAGGACACCTGCAAACCTTCACTCTCTTTCTCTCTCTGCCTAGTTTTTCTCCAGAATAAAGCCAAGAGGGAGAACTTCTGCCCCCGAAACCTGAAGCAGATGCACCTGGTTATTGACAAGATTATGATGCACTCTCACCTGAAATATAAGGGTAAAGTGCCTCTTTCCAATTTATTTGAAAGGCCAGATTGTGGAGCTTAAAATAGCTAGAAGATGAAGCCTGCCAAGGGAGGCAATGTAGAGACTTGGGCTTTCTCATCCCAAATACAACATGTTGCTGACCCAGTGGGCCAGCAGGCAGCACTGACTTCCTGGCTGCCACCTATTAAGTCCCTGAAACCCAGAAAACCGTATTCTGGGGTACCTCAAGACAGTTGTCTGCTTAAGCACACTGTTTTTTTCCACCAGGCACCCTCTCCATGCTGGAATGCAACATATTTCCTGGCCTTCCTCAAAGTTACCTGGACTCAGAGGTCAACCTGTTCTTACTGCCATTTATGGATAGCGATTCGGATGATGCTCTGCCCAGGGCAGGTGAGTAGCTGGAGCTGTGTCTCCAGCCCTTTTGCTTGATATTTAAACAGGTAGAAGGGCTGAAGCCCCCAATGCCTTCTTCCTCTGGGCAGCTTCCTCTTCAAACTGGTCCCCAACATAATTTTATCCACATTTAATATTTAACCCACCATGTGAGCAGGTAAGGGATGTGTGCTGAATGACTCAAGCAAGACAGCATGTCGCCTGGAGCAGGGCTGGTGCTCAGTAGCCATTTCTGGTATTTTGATTCATTTTGAGTTTGTATCAAATGGCATTGTTTGCTGAACTCGTTTTCTGCTTTCTTTATACGCTGCCATGCTTTAGATATGATTACAGCGATTGCAATGTCTGCTGGGTTTTTTATATTGCTACTGCAAGCCACCTCGAGCACAGCGTTGTTTAAAAAGGTGGATACAAATACCAAATCAAAACTGAAAAAGAGATGCAATGCACAGCATCGGTCCTACATCAGCCTTGGAAATCCTGTCACCTGCCTACCACTTCCTTTTTCATATGAATTAGCTGCAGGTGGTTCCTGGGTGGAAGATGGGGAGGGGATGGCAACAGGCTTAGCCCTTTCGTGTGCTCAGAATCCTTCCCTTCCAGCGATCTGCCAAGTTACTTCTCTCAAAAAAAGAGTTTAAAGATATGCCACTTTTCCTCAGAGTAAACCCATTGCAGTTGATCATGACTATGTTAGGCCCATTAATTTCAGTGGGTCTATTCTGCGTATAAGATAGGCTTATACCAGAAGAACAGTTGGGGTGGGAAAGCTGCAGGAAGGTAAGGCTTTAAGAGCACATTTCCGCCCTCGCTGCCTACCCTGTTTAGCCAAAATAGCAGAATTCTGTTGCATTAGTGATTTAGGTTTCCACATGGATTGCATATAGTTCTGCCCTGATATGATGAATTGCAGCAACCCTGGAGCGCAGAGCAAAATCCATCCACTGAATTTCTCCCCGCTGCTCCAAGTAACACTGTAATCCGCATCCCCAGTGTGCTGGGCTGGGTGGGCTGGAATGGGTGAAGGTGTTCCTCCATCCAGCTTGTGCCTGTGGAGTTGATGCCAGTGTAGTTTCATCCACTGAAAGCCTCCAAACAGGGTGATAGTTCCCCCACCCTCTTATAACAATCTCTTTTGGAAAAGGGCTGTTTGCATTCTGGTGAAATCTCCAGATGCCAGATGGAGTAATCCGCCTGTCTTCCTTTCATTTGCAGCTCCTGGGAGTGGCCCCCTCTTCTCCCTCCTGCCTGGGTACAAGGGGCACCCCAGTTTCCAGTCTTTGATTGCCAAGCTTCGGAGCCAGATTATGTCTATGTCCCGGCCTCAGCTCTCCCACACCATCCTGACCGAAAAGAACTGGTAAGTGTGCGTGTGTGTGTATGTGTGATTTTGGTGGTTGAAGTAGCGTAGGAGAATAACTTAAGAGGGGTCTTAACTTGGGGGGTTGCAAGGCGCATTGAGCATCTGATCAGGCTCCGTTCTCGTCAGGCAAGTCGCTCTCCACACTAATCATTTTGTGTAATTTATGCCCACACCTGGCAAAGTATGCTTCTGCTTTCAAAAGCTCATGTCACCATAAATCTTCATATTGACGGTGCTAGGCTACCTTTTGAGTTTAGCAAGTTAATGTGTCATCGCTTCATGTGCTGGCAGATGCCTGCCTTCCAGGAAGCGTGGAAAATACAGTGCCTTTTGCACCACCCTGCCCTGGCTGGTTTCAGACAATGGCTCAGACCCCAGAGCTAAGCGTCCTGTTAATAATTTCCCTCGACCCAAGGTCGCCCTGCTGAGCCTGTTCTATAGGGGAGGAAGGCATGTTTTGTATCTCTGTGATGTCCGCACCAAGACAGGTGATGCAGACCAGAATCACATTACCAGCCTTCTGGTCCCCATTCCCTTATCTTAAAACAATATTTTCTTTCTTAAAACAATGTTTCCTGTCACAAAACCTTAAGCTTATTTCAAAGCTATAGAAGCTCAAAACAACCCGCACCTATCACAAGCAGTAAAACCACACTTCTAACAAAGCCGTAAATTTAAATGTGTTGTAAATTGCTAATTGCTCCCAATTAGCCAGAAAAGTTTGTTTTCACAGAGATAGCAACCTACCTGCGCATCAGACTCTTTAACTGGCAATCAGGGCCAGATTTAGGTTTGATGAGGCCCTAAGCTACTGAAGGTAATGGGGTCCTTTATATGTCCAGCTGTCCTTTGTCAACAACAAATGGTTGTTGTTTTTGTGTTGAATTTATGGACCTAATAGGTATCTAAAGCCATTTGCACATAACAAAATATGTATTTTATCAAAGTACATCCAGTTCCCCCCCTTTAAATCTTTTTGGCGCCCCCAAGGGAGTGGAGCCCTAAGCTATATCTTGTTTAGCTTATACGTAAATCCGGCACTGCTGGCAATGCTGAGATACATACTAGACATTTTGCAATGTCTAAAAGTATGTTATTCTGAAGACTTCCACTCAGAGCAGAGCAAAAATTGCTGTATAAGATGTGCCTCATCCTTTGAAGCGGCTCCATCTTAACCTTTTCATGTGATTTAAGAGGATTTTAAACCTAGGGGTGAGAGTCAGGAATGCCTCTACTATAAACGCAATGTGAGTTTCACTGCATGCTCTCAGTCTGTTGTGCACTATATAGATGCACCCTCAGGAGATGCAAGAGGTACATTTGCCAAAGTAAACGGAGTTGCGGGCAGTTGGGTAGCGTTGTGAGCCACAGTGCATTTTAGAGGGGGCACCAGTCACCCTTATGTAGGAGTGAAGAGGCCTGCCCTTCTCCTGTTCTGGTATGCCAGAGAAAGGGCTGCCAAATTTCCTCTGCATGCAGGCCCTCTGCACAAGTGCAGAATTGGATTTCAGAGGTAAAATCTGCCTTTGAAGAAGCACGTTTTATATATTAAAGCAAGTTTCTAGCTCTCCTGCACACATAAATTTAGAAACAGGATGTGGCTGACAAAAACTTGAAAACCTGAGTTTTGTCTGTGTCAGGCATGGATTCTCTACCCTGTTTTTCTTTCTTTTTTGCATGCCTCGGTTTTCTGGGGTTTTTGTATCTTTCCAGTGTGCTCATTCTCCCTTGTTACTTGCTTCCAAAAATATTAACACAAGCACATGTATATATATCTGTATCTGCCGGTTGAAAGTAGAAATAAATAATATACGTTTGCAGACTAACTTGCCATAACATTATGGGTATTGTGAGGCTATTGTGGAACAGAGCAGATAACTCAGTAGGACCCAGTTTGCCTTTGGGCTGAAGCTGACTGCCATGTTCCTTTCCCTCTCCCGGGCAGGTTCCACTACGCAGCTCGCATCTGGGATGGTGTGAAGAAATCCTCTGCTCTCTCCGAGTACAGCCGCCTGCTAGCCTGAGCGCGACATCCTCGCATTGGTAGCTGCCGAACAGCAGCCAGGCTCCCCCACCCCCCGAGCTGGGTGGGCCAGGGCATCTGAGCCGGCGTCCAGAGGCACAAAGCGACATGTGTCTCCCAGAGAGGGAGCTGCAGGGGGTGGGCACTAGCCCTCCTTCGGTGATGCTACGCAAGTTGCAAGGAGCAAAAACGCAGGATTGGTGTGGTGTCCCTACTGGGCCACCGTACTGCCTGCCGCCCAGCATGGGTCTTGCTCCGTTCCCACCTACATGCAAAGACGGGAGAGTGCTGCATGTCTTCTCATGGGCTGCGACTCCCTCCAGAAAGCAGAAGCCAGTGTAGGAGTTATGACAGAACCACCTGTAACCTCCTCCTACCCTTCCGGGCAGGAAAAAAAATTTCTCTGCAGTTGCAGTGGTGGGTCAGGGCAAAGGTCAGTGGGGAGCGAGAGTTGTTGCTTTGTATGTGTTTGAGATAGTACTTCCCTGTAGTTGAGTGTGTTGCTCATAACCTTCCATTTTGAGGGAGGTGGACCCCGAAGCATCTCCCCCTCCTCAAGTCTCTGCCCCTTTCCTTGATCCAAGTCTAGCTTTCTTGTTCCTGCAGCAATGTGAGTTAAGAGTAACTCCCTTTGGGGAATATTACATTCTTGTTTAATAAATTGTTCGTGCCGTTTCACGTTTTGTGTGGCTTTCCCTCCAAAAAGGACTGCCTTCTTTGTTAATGGTATCTCTAGTGTGGGTATGCATAGATGCCTATATGTTGAGCATAGCCTGGCCTATAAAATTATTGAAAGAATTATGTCCATAATTGCATCCCTCTAAAGAAGGGATGTAAGAAGACTCAACCTAGAGCAGGGTTTCCCAAACTTGGGTTTCAGCTGTTTTTGGACTACAGTTCCCATCACCACTGATGGGAGTTGTAGTCCAAAAACAGCTGGAGACCCATGTTTGGGAAACCCTGACCTAGAGAAAGATAAGAAGGCATGATTCTCGAGTGATGGGCTCATGTGCGAAATGAAAGTTGGCTTGAAAATATTTTTTATTTCCTCCAATCCACTTTGGAGGTGGCAGAACATCTCTTTAGCACAGGGGTGGAGAATCTCTGGTCCGTGGGCCACTTTTCAGTGTTATCTGACTCACAAAACCACATCCACCTGTCAATCAGCTGATGGGTGGGAAGCAGGGGTCAACTGTCCTGGGTGCTGCTTTGCCAGCATATTTCCTCCAGGGAATGTTTTTCAGCAAACACAGGAATGACGCTGCTGACACTCCACTGCTTTTCCCTCCATCGCTTCCTACCGTCGTCATGACAGCCTGATTGCCCTCCTTGTTCTGCAGACTATCACTGACTTTGTTTGTAGGTTGGCAGAAGTACATGTACTACAGCCAAAAATCCCTGAGAGCTTTTCGTCTGTGACATGATTCTTGTCATGCTTCATAGATGTGGTTGGAGATGACTTTTGTTGACATAACCACATCATGCTTTGGCCTCAGGAAAAGGTTAGATGGCAGAACCAGTATCCCAGGAAACATGAAACATTCTGCTGTCTGGAAAGCTACATCACAGCAATTGAGATCTGACACCCCTGGAATTCTCGTATGGTTTCTGTACTTAGTTTTCATAAGTCGTCTTATGCCCCTCCCCCCCCAAAACCCTCACCATGTTTGATTAGAACAGGATTTGTAAGAAACATGAAAATTTAGACTGTGGCTCCTAATAAGTAGCTCCAACATGTCTTGTATGAATTCAATTTATAAAACCAAAGCCATAATTTACTAGTCTTGCTTGTTAAGCAACACATGTACTCAGAATCGTGGTCTTAAGGTTTGTATCACTGGGTCATCAGTAGAGAGGATTTGCTTAACAAATTGGTTAAACTTCCTTGGGTTATTAGCCAAACTCAGTACAGTGGAACCTCGACTTACGAATTTAATGCGTTCTGAAAGTACACTCGTAAGTTGAAAATTTTGTAAGTCGAAAAACAGCATTCCCATAGGAATGCATTGGAAACGTAAGACGAAAAATTCGTAAGAAAGCCCTATGTAAACCTTTGTAAGTCGAGTAAACCCCATCTAAAACTTCGTAAGTCGAGTAAACCGCATCTAAAATCCAAGCAGATTTCCTTTCGGAAGTCGAAAAATTCGTAGGCGCGCGGCCGCTTTTTCCCTTTCGTAAGTCGAAAAATACGTAAGTCAAGTACTTCGTAAGTCGAGGTTCCACTGTATTTCATTAGCCAAATAATGCATTTTTAAAATCTGAACAAAATGTTATTGGGCTTACCTACAGCTCCAAGAAGGCTTGTGGAAAACATGTGCCCCATCCCATTAAAATTTCTCCTAGGCTTTATTTTTTTCCTCCTTAGTATGGGCTGTTACTTAAATACTGAATCTAGAAGTTAACCTGGAGATCCAATATAGCTAATGGGATTGGAGCTGGCTAGATAAAAGTTTTTCCTAGAGGGCAACGGGGCCTGGGTCAGGGTTACTTATGAATGAGAAGATGCCACTTGTTTTAAACCTTCTGCTTCAAACCAAGGAACTTGTACACTCTAGATGCTTTAGGTTAGACACATTTTATTATTCCAAAAGACAAAAAGAAAGGAAAGCAAGACAGGCCTAAAGATTCAGGTTGTCACAATCTGTGGCTTGAACCACTAGTAAAAAGGGAACTGATTTGTATTCCAGTTCTTTGTTAAGTTAAGCCCTGAACGTTGCCCAAGGAGCTTCACCGGGTATAAAACAGCACAATCTTGGCTTTAGTTATAAAGTCATTAGAGTGGTAACATTAAAACAAAATTAAACATCCAGTTTTTCACGAAAGGAAGCAAGCCGATCCAAAAAGGCCTCCCGTCAAATGCATATGGCTCACATCTACATGACAAGTTTCAACCAGCTTCATTCTAGTTTAACTGCCATAGGGTTCCCCAAAGAACCCTGGGAACTGTAGGACAGCTCTGTTCAATTCGGTGCCGTTCCATCCATTTAGAAGCTAAGCACCCATCATGGTCCACTACACGAGATCCGAATAACTCTTTCAAACATCAGACTCAAAGGCCTTGATGAGGACACGCTGAGCGTCACCTGCCACCTCATTTAGGAAGCTGTAAAGCATGTAATAGGTGGTGCCAAAGGATATCCCTCCAGCTGCCACGGAGCCAAATACAGGGATTGTGCTGGCAAAGTACTCCATCAGCATCAATGCCCCACCACCGGCTTTGGTTAACATCTTCACCACGAGGTCCCTGGAGATTTCTTTGGTCAGTGGTGACTCGATCACCTCTTTAAGCTCCTCCACAGTCTTGCCAACTTTCTCAGCTAATTTGCCGAGGGATTCGTCGTCTAGGCCAAAGTTCTGACGGTATTCCGAAAGAGACTTAACCAGGATAGTTATATCGCAAGCTACAGAGAGGCCTGGGATGGGCACAGCTGCTATTCCGCATGAGACGGTAGCCAGCTTCCAGATTTGCTTCTGCAAGGCCTCCTTCTTCTTCTGCAAGATGGCCAAAGAGATGTTTGGCAGGGCCATGAGGAAGGCATGTCTCTTGTGGCTCGGCAGCTCCTTCTCCAGTGTCTCCTCGAGCTGTATGAAGTCGTACTTGTTTAGTTCCCAGCTGGAAAGGAGGAATACCTGGGGAGCAGCCACTCCTTCGGCCTGAAGGCACGCTTTGCAATTATCTCGAATCTTCCTCAGTATCGCCTCCTCGTCGTAGGCTTTTGGCCGGCGCTTTTTGGTGGCCTCTAGATCTGCGTCTACCTTGGAGCGCACAAAATAGAAGCATTTGCCCAGCCGCTGGATTTCCTGCGCCAACTGGGCATGGTTGGACTTGAAGCGCTCTGAGGCAATGAGAATAAAGAAGTCATAGTGGGAGAAGTTGACCTGCTCCAGGTAAGTGCTGGACTGGAAATCTGGAGTGCCGATTCCAGGTAGATCCCACACAGTCACGTTGGGGTGCTTGGGGTGTGGATAAGGAGTGGGCACCTTCGTGGTCTCCACAACCCCAGTGTCGGCAGATCCTTCGTCTTCATCCCCTAGGCCTCGAATGGCGTTGACAAACGAGGACTTGCCGGCGCCAGACTCTCCCGTTACTGCAATGTCCAGCCGGGCATTCTCCAAAGCCTGCAGGTTTTCCAATATTTTGGACGCTGCTTCTGCCATTCTTCCTCCTTCAAGTGCATCCCTAATCTCTTCGATGTCTTCTTCGGTGATGATGTCATATTCTTCTGCATATGCAGCGGCTTGCTTTTGGGAATCCGGCGGTGGCTGAACTGCCATAGGATCGTGTCGAGGCCTGGCAGGAAAGGGGAGAGAATGCAACACATGAGGAGACATTAAACAAGCTTCACTTATTGTGGGACAATGTGTTCCACATCTGAGACATCATCTGAGGAGATAGTATGAAACACAGCACCTTTTTTCATTTAATGAGCCATGCAGCCAGCTCAGCTCTGGGCTGGATATTTGGAGAAAGAGAAAAGGGGCCAGCGTTGTCTTGAATAATGTTTATGTTATAAATGGGGCCTTATTCCATCCAAAATTTGTTATGTGAGAGGTTATCAGGATGGGGAAAATTAGGGCTGCCTGGCTCTGACCTCTGAAGGAAGAACCAATAGACTGCTTCCCTTTTGTTTAGTCCACAGGTGGGGAACCAAAGGTCCTTGGGCCAAATGTGGCCCTCCAGGCCCTCAGAACTCTCCTCAGGCCACACCCCTCAGCTGCCCTACATCTCCCATGTTTTTGCTGGGTTTTGCCATTGAACTCTGATAATGCCTCTTGCTTGACTGTAAGGAATGTGGCCCTCATACTGACTTTTGACTCTTGACTTTCATTTTTCCCAGGGGGAAAGGAAAGCATCACATAAACTGTTGGTGCGTAGCCAATTTAAACACTATTGCACTACTGATTAACGCCCTAAAATGACTTAGGCCCCAAATGGCAGCCCCTAAATTATGGAATCCCCTCCCTACAAGTGTGTGCCTAACGCCTTCCTTGTATCATTCCCGTTCAACAGTGTTTGCATTCTGAAGCAACACCTCTGCATGTTTTAAACTATTTCTAGCATTGCGTTTTAAATTGTTGCAATCCACCCTGGGACTTTATTGGAAAGGGTCAGGTGAGATATCAAATTAGTAATAATAATAATGAAGAAGAATGAGCAGAACTTTTAAGTTTCCATAGGAAAACCCAATGATTCAAAATGAAAAAGTTTTCCCAGAGAAAGACGGCAAGGTATGAATGACAAAATACTGTTTATACTCAAAGAACGTGGCTAAAACAATCTTTGTCTGTTCCTTGATCTTGTAACCCCAGTGTGCTAGTTAGTAGTGAAACTTGCTTGAAGGGAAACACACCTTTTGGGGCTGCTCTCGCCAACGTCTGCTTCACCTCGTCTCTTGGAAGCCATCTTGGACTAGGTCTCAGGCCAGCAGGTGTTTGCTCAACAAAGCGTCAGTTTGCACCTTTATAGCCTCAGTCAAGGGGAGTCCTCTCTCTCCCTACTTCAGGCCTGACTTTCTCCACCTGAAAGTGCCACGGTATTTGGCTGTCAGTGAACCAACAATTCACCCTATCCAATTTGGTTCTAGCTAGCTCCTTTGTCGTCAGAAATGGCCATTAACTTCTCTTCAAAGTATCTCGGTTCCTCCTCCACTCCTCCTTTGTTTTAAATGTGCATCCTCAAAATGCAGGCACCCGCTCACAGCCCAGCCTCTCAGCTTTATTCCCACACAGCTCTATATATGACCTGGCCTAACCACTTCCTTTTGCTACCTAGCCATGGATTTCCTCCCCATTCTACACTGCAACAATACCTCCCTGCTAAAAGTTTTCAGAACCAATTTAAGGGGCCTAATTCACACAAGGAGCTCTGGAGACAAGCAAGTACTCAAGAGAACGGTTTCTCTTGCTCTCTCTCTCTCTCGTAATCCTAGAATTTGTGAACTCCAAGGAAGCTGCATGTTGGAAGATTTAGGGCAGAGAAAAGAAAGCACTGATTCAGGCAGTGCAGTTAAAACTACGGGCATCTGGTTGACCACGGTAAATACAAGATGCTGGACCAGAGGTGGAAAAAAAGCTCTTTTTGTTGAAATCCCCTCTTCTGCACAGCTGCCTTTTTCCAACTTGAGACCATTGGCCTATTTGGATTAATCCAGTGATGGCCAAACTCGGCCCTCCAGCTGTTTTGGGACTACAACTCCCATCACCCCTAGCTAACAGGACCAGTGGTCAGGGATGATGGGAATTGTAGGCCCAAAACAGCTGGAGGGCCGAGTTTGGCCATCACTGGATTGATTAATATTAATATTGTCTACAATGAACCGGCAGTGGCTCGCTAAGATTCGCTTCTTGCGATAAGGGAAAAGTGCACCAGAAAGTTATTTGCATAACTCTGCAAACAAATCAGAATGAATGTCACAGACAGTTTGCCTTAACACACAGAGCACATTGACCTTTAAGACACACACACACACACACACACACACACACACAGCATTTCACTTCCTCTGCCCTGTGAGACTCGGCTAATTTCACAAAAGAGGGAAACCCTTTGCATTGCATTTTGGTTTTTGTTTGCTTTTAGAAAGAAAGGAAGAAGGAGGAAAAAACTTGGAAAAAAATTATAGAACATTATAATCACTTACAAAACACACAGCACTGATGCTGAAGCATAGTAATAGAATCTGGGGTGGACTTTGGTAATCTTTCGTAATTATGGCGTTCTGTGCAAGGCCAAAATTTCTGTTTGCACAAGGCCAAAATTTGCCCCCCCACTGGATTTTCTCCATTATGGATCTTCTCTTTTTGTGTGTAATGATCTCTATTAGTTTTCATTTACAATAACTCAAAGCCTCATTGTCCATACCAAAATATAATACCAAATTATAATGCAATTAATAATGCCAATTGTTCAGGTGCCAAATTATATTATTTTGTTGCCCCCCCCCCCCCGTGCTAGAATTGATGATTAACTCCACTCCAAAAACGTATAAATTCCAATACACACTAGGTCAGAATAACAAACCCTTATACCGCAGCTGCAATTTTAACGACTTCCATTCGCATTAACACATCAAATAATTTACCGTCCTACACCAATTATGGATCTTCTCAATTTTGGTCCTCCTTGGCTAGGTGTTCTGCGCTGACAGAGTAAGAAGTTGGTGCTGTTGCTATTAACGTTACCATTATTATTATGAGCCCTGCTGCATCTGCCCAAAGTCCAATGCACTCTTGCCATCCTGCATTCCAGTGTGGCTGGTAAGCAGACGCTTCCCAGAAGCACAACAGAAGGCGAGAGCTATTTGCTTCCTAGTTAATACCAGGTGGCATATACTGCACCTGTCGCTGGAGGTTCCCTATGACTAATAGCAACGCGTCTGTTGTCCTGCGCTCTTGTTTTTGAGCGTCTTATCCTCAGCCACTTCCTGCTTCTTAAGTACTGTACCGCCAAGGCAGCAACTGTTTCCAAATATTTTAAGCCAAAGGCCACCTACTGAAACGACATTCTCCCACCCCGAAAAAGCACAAACACAAAGGCCGTTTGCAAAGTCCACTAACGTGTCAGAGCCGGATCTTCGCTTTCCCCAGGATCCAGATGGATGGGAGGCTGGCTTTCCGAGTCAAGTGTGCGCGCCGCCGGTCCACATTTTCCTTCCAACCCCTCCCGCTGCATCCCGTCCTTTTGCGAGGCGGGACTCTGGCTGTGACCTCCCGCGACCTCAGTGGCAAATTCCCAGCGATCCACCGATCGGGAGGGGGCGTGGGTGGGCGAAGGGGATCTCTTGATCGTGCAGAGCCAGCCGCTTTGCGGGAAACCTCCCTTTCCCTGCAATCTGAATTGCTCGCGATCTGAACTCAGCTCTGGCTAAACTTTGGCCAGCTCCTCTCCAATCCACCCCGCCAGCCCCCGCCCCTCGCATACCTTTCAAGGCAGATCCGTGGCGATCCAGACGTTCAGCAGAGTGACCTAGGAAAGAATGTGGAGCAGATCGTTTGGAGGGGGGACGCTGAGGGGGTTTCCCAAGGGGCGGCCGGCTCGTTTTACGCGCGCGGCGGCTCCAGAAGCGCCCTGATTTCCCGGTACATCTACGATCGACTTTCGGTTTCCAAGCTGCTGATTGTTCCTTGCTGCCTCCTGGTGGAAGGAATGAGTTCGGACCGCAACAGAATTGCTATTATTTTTAAGCGGGGGTGGGGGTTAAATTAAAATTTGCTGTGTGGTGCGGCGGGGGAGGAAATAGATTTGTTTATAAAGGCAGTAATCGAAGCGGGTAAAATGCTTTTTTATTTTATTTTTATTTTGCAAGGGAGAGAAATGGCACTGAAACGCTTTATTTATTTCCCCTGAACCGAGCAAGGGAGAAACCGGTTTTAGGACCTGCTCTTTGCTCGCCGTTAGAAGCAGCGCTGTGCGCCAATGTGGAGTCACGTGCATTGCAGGAACCCGAAACTTAAAAGTTAACAAAGTAGGATTGTTCTCATTGAAGGAGAGGGCGGAGAAACGGCGGCGTACGGCATGTAAGTACTTCATGGAGGCAGGTGTAATTTTTAGTAGGAGATTTTTATTTCTTCCCTAGATGTTATTGTTCTAGGATCGCAGTCCACACAGAAGTGCAGGTGACTCAGCCGCTCATCCGGGTTGCAAATAATCGTCTGGTTTGTAACGTTAGGGACGCAATGGTTCGTTTGGCAAGAATCAGAGGAGGATTTATTGACATGTATGTGCAAGATAGAAACCGAAAGCTGCAACTGGAGCAGTTCTGGGCAACAGTTTGCTTTACTGTATTGTAATAATAACAATTTTTAATTTATTTATACCTCGCTCATCTGGCTGGGTTTCCCCAGCCACTCTGGGAGGCCTGCGGAAAGCCATCTAATCCAGATTTTAATTTTATCCTGACTTGTTTTTAAGAGGTGGTTTAATTATTGTTTTATTTTATATCAATGTTTATATTTGATGTTAGCCACCCTGAGCCCGGTCTTGGCCGGGGAGGGCGGGATACAAATAAAAGTTTATTATTATTATTATTATTATTATTATTATTATTACAGCACATAAAAAATTGCAACACATTAGACATAAAAAACTTCCCTAAACAGGGCTACCTTCAGATGTCTTCTAAAAGTCAGATACAGTGGTACCTCGGGTTACATATGCTTCAGGTTACAGGCGCTTCAGGTTACAGACTCTGCTAACCCAGAAATATTACCTCGGGTTAAGAACTTTGCTTCAGGATGAGAACAGAAATCGGGCAGCGGCGGCACAGCAGCAGGGGGAGGCCCCATTAGCTAAAGTGGTGCTTCAGGTTAAGAACGGACCTCCGGAACGAATTAAGTACGTAACCAGAGGTACCACTGTACTGTAGTTGTTTACTTCCTTGACATCTGATGGGAGGGCATTCCACAGGGCGGGTGCCACTACCGAGAACGCCCTCTGCCTGCTTCCCTGTAACCTCATTTCTTGCAGTGAGGGAACAGCCAGAAGGCCCTCGGAGCTGGACCTCAGTGTCCAGGCAGAACGATGGGGGTGGAGACGCTCCTTCAGGTATACTGGGCCGAGGCCGTTTAGGGCTTTAAAGGTCAGCACTAACACTTTGAATTGTGCTTGGATACGTATCGGGAGCCAATGTAGGTCTTTCAGGACGGGTATTATATGGTCTCGGTGACCACTCCCAGACGCCCATCTAGCTGCCGCATTCTAGCTAGCCTTCTCCTCCATTAATTTTCCTGATCCGCTTTTAAAGCCATCTAAGTTGGTGAGCATCGCTTCCTTCCTGTGGAGGGAGTTTCGTAGCTTAACTAGGTTCTGCATGAACCTGCCCACTGTTGTGCATGGCAGGATCTAGAATGAATCTGGACTGAAAGCATTTTGGAGATGAACATTTATGGATTGTGAAAAACGAAATTTTTGTGGCACTAGCGGGTGAGTGTGTGCCCAACCTGAGGCTGCAATCCCACCCTGACTGTCTTTTGTAAGAAAGGATCAGGAATGTCACACATAATACAATGGCACATAAGATGCCTGCATGCCTCCCTTTTTCAGGACCATTGCAAAATCTGTTGAGTTTTGCACAGGAGGATAAAAGGGGGAGCACACAGCAAAGTTTTCAGTTAGATGATGCAAGCATGCATACATTCCATCGATATGCTCTTTATTTTCTCTCTCTCACACACACAGGTGGGAAAGCCTCTTTTAAGATGATGGGTGGCATCATTTGGATTTGGATTTGCTGACCAATTGATTGTGAAGGCACCTTTCTAGCACAGTGGAACCTTGGTTCTCAAACTTAATCTGTTCTGGAAGTTCATTCGACTCCCGAAACGGTTCGAAAACCAAGGCATGGCTTCCGATTGGCTGCAGGAGCTTCCTGCACTCAAGTGGAAGCTGCGTCGGATGTTCGGCGTTCGAAAACCGGAACACTTACTTCTGGGTCTTCGGCGTTCGGGAGCCGATTTGTTCATCAAGGGTGGCACTGTGGGTTAAACCACAGAGCCTAGGGGTTGCCAATCAGAAGGTCGGCGGTTCGAATCCCCGCGACAGGGTGAGCTCCCTTTGCTCGGTCCCAGCTCCTGCCCACCTAGCAGTTCGAAAGCACGTCAAAGTGCAAGTAGATAAATAGGTACCGCTCCGGTGGGAAGGTAAACGGCGTTTCCGTGCGCTGCTCTGGTTCGCCAGAAGCGGCTTAGTCATGCTGGCCACATGACCTGGAAGCTGTATGCCGGCTCCCTCGGCCAATAATGCGAGAAGAGCGCCGCAACCCCAGAGTCGTCCGTGACTGGACCTAATGGTCAGGGGTCCCTTTACCTTACCGGTAAGTCGTTCGAGAAGCAAGGCTTCACTGTATATTGATGGATTGCTTAACCCAGGCAAAGGCTGCAGTCCTAGACACCGGAGGTGGGGAACCTGTGGTTCTCCAGATACTGAACCTTTAGCCTAATTTGGTCGCATCTAAATTGTGGAAACAAACCATCAATGAATTCCACCTCCCGGCACTGATTATATTTCCTTCTTTTTTAAGGAAACATGGCCTCTGCCCTCAGCACTGCCTTGCAATGGGCCCTCAGCATCGTCATCCCATGGTTTACAGCTCAGCTCTGGCGATTCATGAACAAATTGCTGACCGCCGCGATCATGGTGGCGCTCGCTGTTCTCCTCTCCACGATGTGGCTAGCTGTGAACAAAGCGGATTATTCCCCCATGGGCACGGACCACGAGGTTGCCATGCCAGCCAAGCAATTGTGGAAGCCCACCAGTGTCCTCAATATCATGAAGGATGCCCTGTTGTACGTGGCTAACCTGCTGCCTTCTTACGAACCACTGACAGTTGAGAATCTCCTAAGGCACCGCGATCGGCTGGATGGGGTCAACTACATACTCCAAGCCTGTTTCAACAAGGCTATTGATACCTTTCTCCAGGAGCCCTGGTCTGTGCAGCAAAATGCCCAGCTGGTTATCCAGTGCGACGGACCCCCCATAGAGTTTCGGTCCGGCAAGGGGGACTGCCAGATTTCTGTGTATGTCCTATACAAGCGGATCCAGTGTGATATCAAAGAGCGGACGGCCGAAATGTACCTTGCGAGGCTGGCCATTCGCAAGGAGCCGCTGAGCGTGGGAGACCTGCTGAGAGTGAGGCAGAGCTTGCGCTCCTGGGGGGTTCTTCCTGAGGAACTAGGGCACTGCTTGGAGTTTGCAGTGGAAGAGTTTGCCAAGGAGCCGTTCTGCGTCCAGGACAACGCTCACATGGTTGTAGACTGCGGAGGCCAGGTGCTGAACTTCGCCTCTGGCAAAGGGGAGAATAAGATCAATATCTACGACGTACGGGGAGGCTTCATTCACTACCGGATCAGGATCTCTGGTTCTTGGACCAGCATCGTGCGGTTCTTTCATGGGAACAAAGACCACGCGCAAACACATGCGAGGAAGCCTCTGGAACTAGAGTGAGATCAGAGCTAAGAAAGGATACTGGTCCGCAGTATCCCCCTGTTGTACCCAAACATGAGAGAGGCAGAACATGTGCACATTTTTGCAAGCAGTTCCCTCTCCCCCCAATTAAATGTGTTTTGTATGTTGTTTTCACAAACACATGGATTTTTATGCACGCTCAGCCATACCATATGCATTTTTGAACACAGTTTTTGAGTTGGGGAAACCGCTTTGATAAAATTCTGATACGCACTGATTTTGAAGAATAGCTTCCTTTCGATCAATGTGCTGATAGGAAACTTTTCCAATCCGAGAGCCACATTTTCTCACAGGGAACCTTTGTGGTTGGGGACACACCCCTCTGGAGATCGGTGATGCAAACAGATTAGGAAGACTAGGCAGCAGTTGAGCCCCAATTGCTTTTGTTTATTATTTACAACATGCATACAATACTCTAGCCAAAAAGGCTCCCAGAGCAACTGATATGATCAGGCTTTCAATCCAAAATACACAACACACAAGGAAAAGGGGTGGGGATGGAGGAGGAAGCATGCCAGGACACTCGTTCTTAAAGTCCTTTTAAGGACCTGTTGGGAAGGAACTGGAAGCTGTTCGGTAGGCCTGATGCAACTGGCTACTGCTCATGATGGTGGACCAAAGAGAAGCTGGTCTTTGAGCAGAGGCAGTGAAACAGCCCTCCTGTGCTGCTTCCCCTCTGCTCCGCAGCCAGATGGAATTGCGAAGCAGCCTTGACCCTCATCCATTCGTTGCTAAAGCAGCACTTCGTAATATGGCATGGAACAGCCCTGATAAGTCAGAGAGTGCCATAGCTCAAATGGCAGAGCATCTGCTTTGCATCCAGAAGGTCCCAGGTTCAATCCCCCACAGGTAGACTGTGAGAGGCCCCTTCCTGAAACCCCGAAGAGCAGCTGCCAGCCAGTGTAGACAATACTGAGCTAGGTGGACCAACGATCTGATTCGGTATACGGGAGTTTTTACCAACACTGTGTCGCTGGTCTCTTACGGTGATAGCGGCACGTCCTCACCAGCTGCAGCCAACCCATGCTCGCCTGTCTTCTTACACCCGGTCCAGGGGGTGACATTCCCTCTCATCTTATTATTCCTGGAAGTATTGCCCTTGCAGAACTCAGCAGGAAGGAGGATGGGGACAAAACCAGGGTTAGTTGCCTCTCCCTGTCACTGGCTTTGGTGCCACCTCCTGTTTTGTCTCCTTGTCTTCTGCCCCACCAGACACCACGGCTTGCCCCTCTGCTTCCCATCCACCCCACCGCCACCAAATCTCTCCCTGCCCAATTTACACAGTATCGGGACTCCTGCTTCGGGACCCGACCCAGCACAGTATACAGAGGGGAAGAGGGAGGAAGAGAAAGAACAGCAAAAGCAGCAATGGATACCGGTAGTGCACAGGAGAGCGGTGGTCTGTTGCGCCTCCTCCATTAGTGCTGGTATTGGACTCTGTCACCGACCACGATGCATCCATTGGTGGAGAAGTAAACATAGGAGTTGACCTTAGCGGCTGGTATGGGCGTGGACCGGAGGAAGGGCTTGGCTTGAAGTTGTCAGGCTGTGATGGGGCATGGCGCCCCAGGTCTTGGCTGTTTTGAATTAAAGCTTTCCTCGTTTTATTTCCATCTGCTTCATCTTGTCCTCTCGTCCCACGCATAGTGCTTCCCTCTAGGATGCTGTAGCTTGCTGAGCTGGTAGCAGGAGCCCAACCCAACCTCCTTATCCAAAAAGGAGCCTCTTCTGCGTTCTGCCCAATTCTGGCCAGAAGACTCACTTGGGGGTCCTTCTGGGTTTCTGTCTTGGGAGTCTTTCTATAGCGCCACCTGCTGACTTCCAGACCGGGTGGTGTAGCTGTACCGGTAGTTGCAGCCTGGTCTGTGGTGATGCTGTGCTGGGCAGCCGTTGATGCTGTGTTTTCTGCAGGAACATTCAGGACCTTGGGTTTCCCCAAAAAGATGCGATGGCTGCCTTTCGAGTATTGCAGCTGGGCTGTTGTGTGACCTTCCACAGGAGTCATGGAAGATGACGTAGCTGCAAGGAGAAATCAGACTTTGGTCACCTTCTCAGTGTCTTGTGCTTTTGAACTATAGACTCGTTGTATGGAAATTTGACAAAAAGACAGCGAAAATGAATTCTATGTGCCTTAATGGTGGCTGAGAGACTGATATGGGTGAATTGGAAGAATGGAGATACGATTCCCCTTAATCAATGCCTTGACAACATTAGCAACATAGGAACAGGCAACTTACAGACGCAGGCTTCCCTTGGATAAATACAACCATATCTGGAATGAGTTTACAGTGGTGAGTGGGAAGTCATTTAATTAAAATTGTATTAATTCGTAATAATTTGTGGAAATTAGGTTGTAATTTGTAAAATCAATAAAAACAATTGGCAAAAAAATGAATGAGTTTATACAGAATATACTAGGTTATCGACAATTATGTGTGCATTAGGATAATAATAATATACACACCTGTATATTAATGTATGAGAATGCAACAGTATTTTTTTCATTTTCACTCACTTTTTCTCACTCTCTTTTTATAAATGAAATTCTTCCTATAATTATTATTATTATTATTATTATTCCTCCAAAGAGCTTAAGGTGACATACATGGTTCTCTCCCCCTCCATATTATCTTCACAACAACCCTGTGAGGTAGGTCAGGCTGAGAGGTGGTGACCAGCCCAAGGTCAGGGAGCATCATTGCTGAGTAGGGATTTGAACCCAGGTTTCCCAGTTCTTGGTCCGTCACTTTCAACCATTATACCTCCACTCCCTGGAAATCCTGGGGATTGCACCTGTGACGTTCTGCATACCACTGAGCTACAACAGTCGTTCCCTAGGAAGAGAGATTGGTGGTTAAACGACTCTCTTTTGTTGTTGTTAAAGATCATATTCCACCTTGATAGTTGGAGTGGGGAGAATTTCAGCGGGTCACAGCAGGAGCCAAAGGATTAAGGCCATCTTTCCCGCCAGGCCACAGTCTTGGTCTGACTCTGGGGTCCATCGCACTGGCTGCTTAATAAAAAATCAGCGACAGAACCCTAAACCACATGTGTTTAGTTGGGCCTTAGGGGAAACTGGCCTTCCCCACCAGGTGCCACTCCTCCCAGGTGTATCCGTGATGCAATAATTTTGTGCAAGTCGTGACCTCGATTGGGCAAATGGGGCTTGGTTGGCAGAGCTGTCATGGCTGAATAGGGAAGGGTGCAATTATGCTTGGAACGTCATCATAGGGGTGGATGCCTCTGCGCTGAGACACACAGGTGGTGTCCCTGGGGCATATCCAGGCCTTGTGAAACAAATCACATTCCGGAGGGAGCAGGCAGGACCTAGAACAAGGAAGAAGGAACAATAATATGGTGGACTTCGGTTATTGATGAGGGACAAGTTACAGAGTTCCCTCATGCTCAACCTGTAGGTAAGTTATCAACATTTTGGCTATTCCTGAAACGGAAACAGATGGATCAGCACTCTTCCTGGCCTGGTTTGAGTTCTTGTGCATGTTCCCTATAGACAAAATATCGTCACCCTTCAATTTTTTAAAAAAGCACAGCTGAAGACAAAAGTGTTAGCATCCGTAGCTCAGTGCTGGAGCACATGCATTCAGTGCAGAAGGTCCTAGGCAGCCCTGTTTAGAGAAGTTTTTTATGTTTGATGTTTTATTGCTTTTTAAAAATTATTATTATTAATGTTCTGTTGGGAGCTGCCCAGAGTGGCTGTGGAAACCCAGCCAGATTGGCGGGTTATAAATTATTATTATTATTATTATTATTATTATTATTAATCAATCCCCAGCATCTCCAGGCAGAGCTGTGAGAGACCCATACAGTGGTACCTCGGAAGTCAAACTGAATCCGTTCCGAAAGTCCGTTTGACTTCCAAAACATTTGGAAACCAAAGCGTGGCTTTCGATTGGCTGAAGGAAGCTCCTGCAGCCAATTGGAAGCCACGCCGGACGTTCGGGTTCCAAAGAACGTTTGCAAGCCGGAACACTCACTTCCAGGTTTGCTGCATTCAGGAGCCAAAATGTTCGAGTCGCAGGGTGTTTGGGATCCAAGGTATGATTATTTGAAATCCTGGAGAGCTACAGCCAGTCATTATAGACAGTGCTGAGCTAGATGGACTCAGTATGATGCATATTCCTATAGGCTGGGAACAGTCTTCTTTTTCACTGAGGAGACACTTCTGCAAGGACACACATTTCATATTTCATCTCGCAGGTGCAGCCATTGCAAAGAAGCTGCAGAACAGCCTCGGCTCAAACCAAGCCATGAGTTGTAAACCTTGTGGGAAGGAAATGTACAGCAATCCACTGAATGTGAACACGTTTATAAGTACCATAGACTTACGTCTTCCGTTCTGAGCACTGGCTGCACCCAGGAGAACCAAGGAAAAGCAAAGGATGGGTGGAGACAGCATTGCAGTTTTTTGAAATCTCGGTGTACAAAACCCCACTCAAAGCTTGATGCCTCAGATTACGGGAGCGGGACCTGAGGATGGAAGCAGAGCTGCATTGTAGTGATGATGGAGAAGGGAATGAGAGCAACCTGAGGAACTGATGACATTGAGCTGCATCAGCCTTCTGCCCACTAGTGCAAGATCCCTTGCATTAGCAGATGGCAGCCTTTCGAGGTGGTGCAATAAAGCAGTCCAATGGAACAGTCAGTTGTGCAGCAAGTTTTGGTAATGCACTTGTACTTAGCAAGCTGCCTTACACTGAGTCAGGCCATTGGTCTCTCTAGCTTAGCAATGCCTCCAGTGATGGTTCATTCACATTTACCCTTTGCCCCATACTGTCTAGACACAAGTCTGCGCTTTCCTGGTCTGTGTCCGATGGGTTCACCCCACCCCACCCTGCCGCTTTCTGCAGGAAAACCTGATCTTCACTGCTGAATCAGAGCAGACAACAAGGATTTTAGACAGGGGTCTCTTTCAGCCCTATGTGGAGATGCCAGGGATTGGACCCAAGCCCTTCTGCATGCAGGGCAGATGTCCTGCCCCTGAGCTTGGGCCCTTGAGTTTTCCCATCTGCAGCAATGCCCCACCTGCACGATAAATATACTAATAAGTGACATGTAACTTAGTGTTGTGTTGGATGCAGCCCATTAACATTTTCATGGATGAATCACTTCCTTTGAAGCAACATCACAATACAAAAAGAACGTATATAATTGCCTGCCTGCACGCACATGGACATATTTAACAATATTGCGTATATCGAAGCAATTTCAAATCCAGTACAGATGCTGACAGGGGCAAATATATCTCCACTTAGAAGGCTTGTTGAAAGAGGAATTGGATTTCCTCCCTCCCAAGTGAATTCATGGAGGACAAGGCTGTCCATGGACTCTAGCCACAATAACTATGTAAAGTTGCCTCTATTGGAGAAAGTACGCCTCTGAATGTCAGCTGCTGTGGGTCTCAAGCAGGGAGACCCTTGTGGGCTGCATGAGGGACTGCATGCTGAAATTCCTGCATTGCAGGGGGTTGGACTAGATGACCCCTGGGGTCTCTTTCAACTCTGGTTCTCATGAGCATCTTGTTGGCCCTGTGAGAGCAGGATGCTGGACTAGGTGGGCCTTTTGCAGGTGACTAACAACAATAAAACACCCCCCCACACACACACGATCATAATAAAACCACAATTAAAGGCAATGGCTAAAAATCTTTGTCAACATTAGGGACAGATGAAGCTGTCTCTTGGTTTCTCTCAGTTTCTCGTTTCTCTGATCTTAAATTCAGTTCTCCACATTCCCAAAGCAATTTTTGTTTTTCTTTAAACCCTCAGGAAAGTTCACGTACAAACAAAATTCCTGCCAACAAGAACCACATTTTTGTTTGCACATTCTAACATCTACGTTTTTGCAAGCAATTCCCCACCCCCTTTTTGCATATTCTTTGTAGGTAAAACTTTTGTTACCATCTTCCTCCTTTGCTTTGCTACTGCGTCCCCCTGAAGTGAGAGGAAAGACACTGGACCATCCCTGGAGGACATCGGACCCACCCGCCACTGTTTTGCAACAGCTGGTTTCGACACCAGACTTCTGGGTGGAGTGAGGAGGTTAAAGAGGGAAAATTGATGGGTTGATGTGAATGATTTTTGGACTGAGGAAGGTTGAGGTTTTGTTTATCTGTTAATTAATGGGTCTGGTTATTGCTTTGTTCATTATTTGAGTATTTTGTTTAAAAAATGGATGCCATGTTTATGTTGTTGTTGTTCAGTCGTTCAGTCGTGTCTGACTCTTCGTGACCCCATGGACCAGAGCACGCCAGGCACGCCTATCCTTCACTGCCTCTCGCGGTTTGGCCAAACTCATGTTAGTAGCTTCGAGAACACTATCCAACCATCTCATCCTCTGTCGTCCCCTTCTCCTTGTGCCCTCAATCTTTCCCAACATCAGGGTCTTTTCTAGGGAGTCTTCTCTTCTCATGAGGTGGCCAAAGTACTGGAGCCTCAACTTCAGGATCTGTCCTTCTAGTGAGCACTCAGGGCTGATTTCTTTAATAATGGATAGGTTTGATCTTCTTGCAGTCCATGGGACTCTCAAGAGTCTCCTCCAGCACCATAATTCAAAAGCATCAATTCTTCGGCCATGTTTATATTAAATATTAATGTATTAATGCCTTACGTGATTCCCCCCTCAAGGTATTATGTACTGTATATCTTTTTTGCTGTAAGTCACTTGAAGACCTTTGGGTGACAAGCAACTGAGAAGTCTAATAAATGAAACAAATGTATTTCTGCATGCATTGTTTGGTTGGAGAACTGCACACTGCAACATTCGGAGATATCCAAATTTCGAAGGATAGCTGTGCTTTGGTTCACATATTGGTTTGAGAAGAACAAATCAGGTAGTTTCTTATGAAAATGCAAAGAAAATCATACTCCCCATCACTAGCCAAAGAAACAACAACTGTAAAAGAACAATGCAACAGATACATCAAAGAACAATCATTTTTGAGCCTACATTGTTGAGTCTTGTGAAGGGTCTTAAAATATTTAATCCAGATTGAGATGGTTGTTATTTTGCAGTATTCCCAATGAAACAAAATGGAGTGGTTTGTTTTAACAGCGTAGAAGAGCAGTGGGCAACCTAGCGTATCAGAGCTTGTTGGACTACAACTCCCATCATCCCTGACCACTGTCCATTCTGGCAAGCACTGATGGGAGTTGCATTCCTCTTCGGTTGGAAGAGGGACCAGGCTCTCACCCCCAGTTTGCCTGGCGGTCTGGCACTCGCTTCCCCATGGAATGCGAGGGCAGGCAAAGGCACTGGGTGCATGGAGCACGCCGGCTGCTGCGACTCCACCCCACCCTGATCCCGTTCCTGGAAGCACAGGTTATCCTGCTATTTGGTTTCTAAATGGAATAAACTACAGGCATATGCCAGAGACGATGAGATAAGAAACAGTGAAAACAACTCAGCTACAAGGAACTAAAAGGTTTGGAATGAGAGCGGATTTCATTCGGTGAAAGAGAGGGTGGGGCGGAGGGGAGCACCCAGTTTGCTTATTTAGAGTTTTTCTTTACATTTATGATACAGCAACCTTCCCTGGAATGCAAGTTTTATTAAGAAAATATCTATACAAGTGAGGATGAAAGAAACTGGAATATAAATATGGAATTTAACAAAACTGGAACTGCGTGTATGAGAGAAAGGAACTGAGAGGGAAGGGGAGGGCAATGTTATGCTTTGAAAATATGGAGCAAAGTTCTCCCTAACCTCCATTATCCACAAATGAATGTGCTTGAGATAAGGACAATTGGCCATAAATCATCTGCAGGGAGGAAAGGAGTCTGCCAGCTGTGGGAATAGAAGTTTCTGGATTAACTACAGGTATCTGCAGTCTTGATTCAGACTGCTCTTCCTACGCTGGCTGGGGGAAATGGCGAAGACGGATTGTTTACTGGAAGCCGAATCATGGGACGGAGCGATGCAGTGAAACTGTGGGATAACAGCTTCTCCCGGGGTTTGACGGGAACTATCAACAGTTGCAGGAATAAAGGATTGAACACCATATATTAACGGGAAAACATCATGGGGGGGGGGAACTGTCACATGCAGGAAAGAATAAGGATTACAGTTATAATTCCTCACTTGAAACTTTATAAATTATCTAATATACCAACACAAATAGAAATTACAGGACTGTGGCTGTTAAATAAGGGATTATTATATCTGAATGGAAGGAATGAAAATTATTAAATTTTTGTAGAAGAATGAAGCCATCAGATTAAATTGTATGATTTGACATTTGAATCATTGGCATTAATAATTGTATTAATTGGATAAAATTGGTATTGCTATAATGAGGCTGCTATTGGAACAATATTGGAAAATCAATAAAAAATAAAAATAAAAAACCTACATAGCAAATGTATTTTCCGAAACTGATAAAGTAAGTTACGAAAGAAAAAAACACTGCAGTACAATATTTAGTTTTTCTAGAACTATTTCCAGATTGAATTTTAACAAAATGCCCAGAGTTAACATTTTCAGTTTTGAATGTCCAACAGCTGCCCTATTTCAAATATGTATGAAATTGCATTTATTCTAAGGCTGCCAGAGGCAGAATAATGGGCATATATTTGTCAGACCTAACGAGGTTTTGCTTACTGAATTCAAAGAATGGCTTACCTGGCAGTTGTTTCTGAGAATCCCAGTGACTTTGTTCTTCTGTGGCAGGTAAGAAATAGGGAGTGATCACCAGGTCACTCTGTATGCCCTAAACTTCATTCGCTATTGAAAGAGTGATAAGTTTCTTTTGGGAGACGAGAGCAGTATCTGAGACGGCACCCTTGCACTCTAACATTAGGCGTTGTGCAATTTGAAAAGGCTTTCCTGGTCAGTGAGGTTGTCACAAAGCTGCAATTGGGAAACTGACGGTGATCACCTCTGTTTCACCTGAGAGGAATCCCTCCCTATTTCATACCTTGTTCAGCAGCTTTCATTGTTTGCAAAGGTAGATGTCTCATAGGATCAAAGGGTTGGAAGGAACCGTGAGGATCATCTGGTCCAATCCCCTGCAATGCAGGAATATGCAACTGGTCCATGCGGGGATCGAACCTGCAACCTTGGTGTTGTCAGTAAAAACCCATGCATATTGGCTTTGTGGTTGGTTTCCGACTAAAAAGTCCCAGTAGTGCAAGGTCCTTTGGCTGCACATGGTGCATGTTTTTCCTATTTTCCTTTTAGATGGTGGTTTTCTTCTTTGTTTTGTAGTACAGTCATACCTAAGGGACCAGGTGGCGCTGTGGGTTAAACCACAGGCTTGCTGATCAGAAGGTCAGCGGTTTGAATCCCTGCGATGGGGTGAACTCCCGTTGCTTGGTCCCAGCTCCTGCCAACCTAGCAGTTCGAAAGCATGTTAAAGTGCAAGTAGATAAATAGGGACCGCTCCAGTGGGAAGGTAAACAGCGTTTCCGTGCGCTGCTCTGGTTCGCCAGAAGCAGCTTTGTCATGCTGGCCACATGACCCGGAGGCTGTCTTCGGACAAACGCTGGCTCCCTCGGCCTATAGAGCGAGATGAGCACGCAACCCCAGAGTCGGACACGACTGGACCTGATGGTCAGGGGTCCCTTTACCTTTACCTTTACAGTCGTACCTTGGTTTTCAAACAGCTTAGTTCTCAAACGTTCCGGCTCCCGAATGCCACAAACCCGGAAGTGACTGTTCCGGTTTGCGAACTATTTTTGGAAGCCGAACATCCAACGGGGCTTCCGGGGCTTCTGATTGGCTGCAGGAGCTATTTTAGGGGATGCGACCTTCCCTGCTCAGCTTGAAATCCACTTCTTGGCTCTGTTTGCCAGGCAACATCTAGGAGACTCTGGCAACTTCACGAAAGATTTCTTTACTACTCCCCCACATAAGAAAAAGCAACCCCTAAATAACTGCACAATGCACTCCCTCAGCTCCAGATGCTCTAAGGGGCAGCCCCCTCCGCAAGCTTCCATAAGGAAAGAGATAATGTACACATAGACATATGACATGCGCCATAATAAGGAGAGATTTGCTCACTGTTTGTGGCCAAGGATGGCTTTGAGGCACTGCAGAAACAATGAAACTGATCGTTAAAAGTTTCTTGACCTTTGTTTTTCACCCCTGCCGACACTCTTACATTTGCCTGTTTAAAGCACATTCCCCATACATTTAAAGCACATGGCTTCCGCCAAAGAATCCTGTAGCTTAAGGGTGCTAAAATTTTACATGTGTTTGAGGAACTACCATTCCCAATATCCTTTGGGAGGAAGTCATGTGCTTTAAACGTGTTTTGAATGTGCTATAAATGTGTGGTGTGGATGTATCCTATGTTCCCTGTTATGGGATGCATCTCGGCCTGACTGAGAAAGACAAAGTTGGTTCAACGGCCTTCTGAGGTCTGACCATCTAGTTTTTCATTGTGATTACCATGGGACAATTGCTTTGTTTTTAGGTAAAACTCTGAACTAAGTCCTCTGCTGTAAAGTCCGGAGAAAACAGGAGAGAGTGTGAGCAGCTGAAGTGAGAAGATAAACTTTCCTATCATCAAACAACTGTTTGCCAAGGATATTGAGGAGCAAGTAAGTCTAATAGTGGTCCTTCAAAGTCTTTGCTTTCCCCTTGCTCAGCTGGCAGGCTTGTGATCCCAATGATGTTTGATCTCCTGCTGTCCTGAAGCTTTCCCCTAAGGCAGGCATGTCCAAAGTCGAAGTGAAACATGTTCTTAAATAAACTGAAATTTGGCTAGCAACACTTAGCTCTAGAGCCCCTGCTGCTATATTGTCCCAAGTCTCTTTCTCAGTTGCCATAATTCTCCTCATGAAGTTCCATTCTCAGTGCCACAGAAACTTCAACATGGAACATAAGTGTCCCTTGCAGTTCGCTCTCAGCTGTTCAGAAAGCCAAAGCAGTGTTTTAAATCAGATGGTGTTGGGCAGAGTCTGAGAAGTTTGTGCTCAGACTGATCGATCGCAGGGCCGTGCAAACCTAAGGCTACCCGTGGAGACATTTCTCGAGGACTTCCAAGTGGCAGATTGAAATGCTTGCTTAGTCATGTATATATTGTGAAATAAGTAATTTTGCCCTTAAAAGAGGACCTGACCTCTTATGGAGGACCGATCCCGCTGCTTTAGCCCGTCTAAGGAGGCTCTGCGTTGGTAGGGAATGACAGAGACCACACCAGGATTGAAGGAAAAGCAAAGTCTGACCTTTATTAAAGAACAGAGCAAAAGAACTGTTGCAACAGGGTTCCCAGCTCACGTACAGCAAAGCAGCCAACGGAGTGAGAACCCTGGACAAAGAACTGCCTTTACATTTATAGGTTTTTCATTTCCATACAGGTTAATGATACAAAAATTGGCGCGAAAGGAGGATTAACATAGGGTGAGTGGATGCTGCTTTGATGTATGCTTGGGAAGACAAGGTGTTGAGTTTTATCGGAACTTTGCTAATAAACTCTGTCTCTGTTATTTTTCAGGAAGGACTTTCCTACACCTTGGACGTGAAGAGATATGTGTGGAGATTACAGAGGTCTTTGCATAGCTATTTGCTCCGGTGTGAAGCCCAGTGTTACAAATAAAACTTGCTTCTTTGTATATTGGTGTTGTTGCTTTATAGACCCAGTAGATGGCGCCATGGCGTTGGTGAAGAATTTGACAGTTCAGTAAAAGAGTTCTGAATGGACGTTTTGCAGTTAGTCTAAGTAACACTACATATGTGAATGAAAAATACACACATTCGGATACATTTTGTAACAGCATAAGTAAAGGTTACATTTGTAGCAATACGCTCTATAGCAGGGGCGTAGCCAGGATCAAAACTAGGGGGGGGGGGGCAAGCCATGGCCGTTCAGGTTGTGACATTTCAGCACGGAAAAAGCAAATGAAACCAAAATTTTAGGAAAATTATATATAATTATAGCAGTGCTTTATTACGGTAGTTATTACAATTATTTGCTTGAATTTTTTTTACTTTTTATTCTAGTTACATATCTTATACTAATATCATTTTTCTTGGGTTTGAAGAAAACTTGTTCAAAACTTTCATTTCAATCCAGTCCTTATTTTCCTTGAAGAATTTCCGATGGATGCTTGGTTTTTTTTTAGTACTGAGCTGGGGGCAGGTGGGGGGGGGGAGAGAAGAAGAGGGGTTTTTCCGTGCTACCAGTAATACTCTCTTGTTACAATAAGCATGCTTGAATCATTAACAGGAGGTATTCTTTGACAGCTTAAAGTGCTACGGTACAGCAGATTTTAAAAAATCCTCCCACTCAGTACTGCCTACACTGACTGGCAGCAGCTCTCCAGGGATTCAGGCAGGGGAGATTCCTAGCCGTACATGCAGATGCCAGGGAGGAAAACTCGGGTGCAAGGTGTTCTAACCACTGAACTATGACCCTCCCCTTAAGACATAGATACATTGGAAGCCACATTGTGCAAAATCAAACTCTTGGTCCATCTAGCTCAGTATTGCCCACACTGACTGGCAGTGGCTCTTCAGGAGTCTCTCCCAGCCCTAACTGGAGATGTCAAGGATTGAACCTAGGACCTTCTGCATCAAGGCAGATACTCTGCCACAGAGCTATGACTCCGCCCCCTGCTTTATTTGCAGATTAAATAAATAACTGGAATGTTGGGAATTAGAAAAAAATGAAACACCACTACCGTGTTTCTCATAATATAAGACATGCCTAAAATATAAGGCATAGCAGGATTTTCAAGGGTTCACAAAATATAAGGCATACCCCGAAAATAAGACGGGGTATGATACCTGGTAAGATGGGCGCATTTCCGGCTGCAGCCCCACCTAAACACCCAGCAGCGTGCGCCGCTTGGAGCCCTTAGCCGGCGGGAGCCAGCAGCCGCCGCAGCGCGCACCGCTTGAAGCCCCGACCCATCGGGAGCCAGAATCAGCCGCAGCGCGCGGCGCTTGAACCCCCGATCCGGCGGGAGCCAGCAGCCGCCGCAGCGCGCAGCGAGTGACGCCCCGACCCATCGGGAGCCAGAATCAGCCGCAGCGCACGGCGCTTGAAGCCCTGATCCGGCGGGAGCCAGCAGCCGCCGCAGCGTGCGGCGAGTGAAGCCCCGACCCATCGGGAGCCAGAATCAGCCGCAGCGCGCGGCGCTTAAACCCCCGATCCGGCGGGAGCCAGCAACCGCCGCAGCGCGCGGCGAGTGAAGCCCCGACCCATCGGGAGCCAGAATCAGCCGCAGAGCGCAGCGCTTAAACCCCCGATCCAGCGGGAGCCAGCAACTGCCGCAGCGCGCGGCGAGTGAAGCCCCGACCCATCGGGAGCCAGAATCAGCTGCAGCGTGCGGCGCTTGAACCACCAATCCGGTGGGAGCCAGCAGCACCCGCAGCGCGCGGTGCTTGAAGCCCCGTTCCGGACCCATAATAAATGTGGATTGCTCCTCCAATTGGCCGTCATCCTCCGGAACTTCGACCGCTATGGCGTCGAGTGCTGAGGTCCTCCCCACCCCTGCCAGGGTTACGGCTCCTTCCCCTCGTCCCGAACCCTCGCTGCTTGGGAAGGGAAGACTTCTGCAGCCGGGAGGATCCCGGGCAGGGGAAGATCTGCTTCAGGGTGGGTCAGTCGGCAGCGGCATGGGCTGATGTGGGGCATTGCCCTCTCCCCGCTTGAGAGAGGGGCAGTCTCCATTCCACCAGCAGCCAAAGTGTGCAACCTATGAGACAAACGTCCCGAGTTTGGCATCTCCACTTCGGGGAGAGGAAAGAGGACCAGTGATTGGCGCTTAGCCCGGATGGGTCAGGAGGCAGATCTCGTGGATCCTCGTCTAAGCAGAGCACCTCGCAAGCCAGATGCGTTGTGACCCCTTTTTGGGGGGTGCTGTAAAATATCTTTCCCGGTATGATTTTTTTGTCTGGAGGAGTTTGCCCATATCACAGGCAGGACCTCTGTTCCCAGTGCTCCTGAATCGCTGGCAATGTGCAACATCTCCCCCACCACCACCTCTTTTTATTTCTATAAAGGCTATTCTTTTCCCCGTTTGCATTAAAAAAATAAAATAAAAATAAAAATAAAAATAAATGTGGATTGCTGTACCATACATAATAAAAAAATAAGACATCCCCCGAAAATAAGCCATACTGTGTTTTTTTGGAGGGAAAAAGAATATAAGACGGTGTCTTATTTTAGGAGAAACACGGTAGCTGCTGGTCAGGGGCACTCCAGCCATCCTTAGAGCCATTTGCCCCTCTACCCACCTAACCCAATTCCCCCTTCCCTACCTGGCTGACTGGGGAGTGGGTTCCGCTCTGCCAAGGGGGGATGCCTCTGTCGGCACCCTCTTCCAACAGAGCAAAGTTTGCTCATCTAGTCTTCTTTTGTTTCCCCACCTGGCATTGACCTGGGCTGGGAGGGATGAGATGGAGTTTACTTCCCTCCTTCCCCTCCCTCTTTGATTCCAGGTTGCTGGGAGGGGGGGTGTTTCCCCCAATGCATTGCCTTTTTAACCCTTCCCTGGCATTCTTGGAAAGGGATGGCCAGGAGGAAAGGTGCCTTTCTGCTCTGAGCAGGCTGGAAGGCAGAGAAAGAGGGGGGAGATGGGGAGGAGACCCACCTACATGGCTGAACAAGTTTCTTTTCCTCTAGTTTGTGAGCAAAATAAATGAATGGTTTTGTGTGGGGGCTGGTTTCAGGAGGGGGGAAAGTGCCTTTTTTAAACCTTCAGGAAGGATTTTCTTTTTCTTTCTTTCGCTCATGAGGGCAAGTTAAATAGACGAGGGGAGTGGAAGGGAATGGTGTGCGAGGGGGAAAAATGTGTGCGAGCCATCCACATCCATTATTAAAAAAATAAAGGAAAAACACACAGATACCTGTGTCTTGTGCAGGGGCTAACAGCAATGGCTGGAGCCCTCGCCCTGCAGCTGCTGCTGGACTCGGAGGAGCTTCGTTTCCCTCCTGTGCTGGGCCGGTGGAGGCGGCAGCAGCAGCAGACACGAGAGTGCAGAGACACGAGCTCTTCCTGCTCTCAGCCATGAGCTGTGCCATTGGCCTGTGCCTCAGCGATTTTAGCCTATGGCTGCACTGGGAGGAGGGAGGGAGGAGGGAGGATGCAGTGAGGGGGAAATGGTGCCGAGCCGGAAAAAAATGCTTCTGGGGAAAAAAGTAGGGAAAAAATGCTTTGAACGGACGCTGATCATTTTTGCTTCTAGGGGGGCAGCTGCCTTCTAGGGGGGGGGGCAATTGCCCCCGTCTGCCCCCCCCCTGGCTACGCCCATGCTCTATAGTAGTACAGTATTCTCAAAGGCTACAAGAAATAAATCTGTCAGGGAGATACATTCAGGTACTATTTTAAAAGGGGAAAAGCTATTTTTCAGCATAGATACATTTCAAGGAAGGAAAAGAATTCTCTTTAATAGCGATACATTTCAAGGAAGCAATATCTTCACATTCGACAGCGATACCTGAAGGAAGCAATATTATCCACGGGGCGGGCAGGCACATATTTACATATGTTCTTGGGTTTTCTTAGAGACGGTGTGGATTGCTTTTAGGAAAGGTGTGAATGGTGGTCTGGAAACATATCAGTGAGGGCAAACACATCAGCGAGGGTGAAAATGAATTTGTTTGCCAATTTCCTCAGGTCGTGATTAAAAGGGGGAAAGGTTTGATTCTCTTCTCTGCTAATGGCGTCTCTTGTGGCAATATGGCTTCTTCGTGTTGCAAAATGGCTTCATTTATGACAATTGCTTGCTGTTTAGAATAAAATCTTAAATCTTCTCACTCGTGTTTTGTATTGCCTCTGAATCTCAGTTTAAAAGAACCACCTTGCATTTGGCAAGACAAGTGTTCATAACATTACCAACAGAGTACTAAAGAGCTGAGGACAAAACACGCCAATGGAGGGTTATATTTTTAAGTGTAGCCAGGTAGGGTACCCCTCCTTTTTTTAGATTCCTATGTTGCACTGCTTTAACGAACAAGGAAACAAACAAACAAACAACAAAACCAAGAACTCTGCAGGCAGTGCTCCAGACTGCCTCTCACTTTAGGTTTATCATTGGACTGTAAGGCTTAGCACCAGAAAGGCCAGGGTGAAGCTGCAAAGTTCTTTTAAAAAACATATAAGCAAAAATTCACAAAACTCAGACACCTCTTAATTATTTTAAGATAAGAAATAACCTCCCACCCATGAAAATATCAAATAAGCATGGAGGAAAGTAAACCCACTTAACTTCCTCCACAAAGAGCCCCTGGATTTAGGTAGGCTTAATCCAATTTGTAGGGTCTCCTATGCCTGCAAATTTCACCCACTTTGGCCAAAAGTGGTTAATTCTGTATCCAGGGCAGCTGTCTACCAGCTCCATCTGGTACGCAGGCTGAGACCCTCCCTGCCCGCGGACTGTCTCGCCAGAGTGGTGCATGCTCTAGTTATCTCCCGCTTGGACTACTGCAATGCGCTCTACGTGGGGCTACCTTTGAAGGTGACCCGGAAACTACAACTAATCCAGAATGCGGCAGCTAGACTGGTGACTGGGAGCGGCTGCCGAGACCACATAACACCAGTCTTGAAAGACCTACACTGGCTCCCAGTACATTTCCTAGCACAATTCAAAGTTGGTGCTGACCTTTAAAGCCCTAAATGGCTTCGGTCCAGTATACCTGAAGGAGCGTCTCCACCCCCATCGTTCAGCCCGGACACTGAGGTCCAGTGTCGAGGGCCTTCTGGCGGTTCCCTCACTATGAGAAGCCAAGTTACAGGGAACCAGGCAGAGGGCCTTCTCGGTAGTGGCACCCGCCCTGTGGAATGCCCTCCCTTCAGATGTCAAAGAGAACAACAACTACCAGACCTTTAGAAGACATCTGAAGGCAGCCCTGTTTAGGGCGGCTTTTAATGTTTTATAGATTATTGTATTTTAATGTTCTGTTGAAAGCCGCCCAGAGTGGCTGGGGAAACCCAGCCAGATGGGCGGGGTATAAATAATAAATTATTATTATTATTATTATTATTATTATTATTATTATTATTATTAAAGGGGATTATTTGATTCCTCATTATAATGAATGGGGACAGAGGGCTTTATTTGGTAAGAGATGTCTGGAACCCAAAACACAGATACAAGCAGAGAGAGAGTACAGAGTAATTAATGCACAGATACTTAGTCACACCTAGTGAGTTTGAATGTGTTTTGCTATTTGTCAATAAAAACTATATTACTTTGTATGTTTATTTGTGTTGGCAGCCAGTGGGGGAACATTTCAACCTCCAAGGGCGTTGCTGTAAGGCTTTACAGAAACGTTGCATTCTGAGGAAGGATAAACTCATTCCACAAATAAGAGCTGGTGTTGCTGACTCCCAACTGGATGCATAGCCAGTGCATAGCCATCTCTTAGTGTAGCTGCTAGTAGCCGTCAGTGTAGCCACCTCCGACAGCTGGAAAAACTTGGATTTTTATCTCAGCAGCTGGTAAAATCACGTATGCACTATAACAATCTCAAAAACAATTTGCTAGTGCTTGGAATGAACAAGTTGAATGTGCACTGAATTAGTTTGAAAAACATCTGAACTATATGTGAAAGTAGTTCCCATAATTGCTGGGTAAACGGAACATGAATTAAGTTGATGTTGGGCAAAACTAAGAATGATTTCTGGCTCATCTTCAAGTTCATTGTTACTTTCTAAATGCTTTAGAGTATTTACACACACAAAAATTGCCAAGGATAACAGAACATAAAGAAAACTGTTTTGTTTCATAAAGGGATGAACATGAATGGGAATTAGTTCTTTTATGGACATGTTGAACTTGAACTAGTTCCAAGCTCTGATATGGACAGAGAACTGATTTGAAGTCTTGTTTCTTGAACCAAGAAACAAAAAAAGGAAAATAAAAAGCACATATCCCTCTAAAACAAAGCAAAACAAAAACAAAGGAAGAATAAGAAGCACCTATCTGGAGTTATTTGTGGCAGGAGTACACCCAAAACTCCCTCTACTCCAACTATGTTGAAGATGAACCAGTCCTTCTCTGTTTCATAGCATGCTAAAATACAAGGAAATTTGTGGGTATATGTATGCTTATTTCCAGAGAGAAAAACCCTCCCCAAAGGCTCCCAGGCTTCCCCTACCCACCCAGCAAGCTGGTAAAGTAAAGAAAAGATTAATCATTACAACAAGGAGACTGAGAGAAAACAGGCTTGTGGTTCAGGATAGGACACCTAAATTTGGACTGTTGCCTATAGCTTTCCCATGCCTGGATTAAATGATTTTTTAAAACAAAAATTAGAACAGTTGGGGAAATAATTGCAGTAGGGAGGATTCAGGAAAAAAACACAATTTCTTAAAATTTTAATATGTATTATTTTATTGAGATTAAGTAAATAAGGGAAAAGGAAAGAATAGCAATCAAAGGAGGAAGAGAATACATTAAAACATTTTAAAAAGCAGCAACAACAAAATAACCATAAAATATGCTAAAGGCTACAAAACTATATAGTATATTTTTGAATGGATAAGCATATCTCGCAGGACCCCACGCAATACAATATCTTTGGTATAGCTTGTTTAATTTGAACTGCTTAAGATTTTGATATCTCCTCATTAAGATCAGTAACTTTTTGATCCAGGGTTGTAATTTTAAGATTCACCTTTGTTAAATTATCCTTCAGACATTTATTCTGCATCACAATTTACTTAAGCGTATCAGCAATAGAACTCTCTGAAGCCATTTCTCTCTCTTCTTTTCTCCATTCTTTATGTTTAGCTGCTGCAGATTTGCTGCATTTCAGAGGGGGAGAAGTACGGTAGAGGAGGCCAAGGTCTGATCTTCGCCATCTGATTTTTTATTTGCCTTGGATGACATCCATCACTTTAACACTGACAGGTAGGAGATAAGGAACCTCTTTACTGGCCAAAAATCGACCAGGCAGGCTACTGATTAAGCGCTGTTACAATAGGGCTTCCATATGTCTGGGATTCATCCGTCTGCCTGTCCAGGCAGAATTTTCGAAAATTGGTTAAAATGTCTGTGAAAACATATGGGAACCCATGGCAACCCATGTCAGAAGTGTTGGGTTTTTTTTGGTGAATTTCCTTAAAAATAGCTCAAAAACCTCTTTTGTCTTTTTTGGGTTTTTTTTTTTTGAGATTTTGCCAAAAAAGCTCATCAATTTTGACCCCCCCATCTCTACAACTGTGACCCCCCCCCAAGTGAAAAGCTCAACAACTTGTGTCCGGATTTTCACTTTTTGAAATATGGTAACCCTACTAGTGCTGAGCTGAAGAGTAATAAAGGGAGCATGCTATGTTGCAAGACCAGAAGTTGAACTTGTGAAGAAAGCAATTGGTTGATGATGTGGTAGAAAGATGAGATAATGCATGTTGTACCTGGATGTCTCTTCCCAGGTAGATGTATTGGCTGTTTACTTGCGTCTCTTAGGCTCAGCAGCCTTTGCCTGAACTTTCTCTGCATCTTTCACAGCGTTTTCCAGGAAATTCTTCAGCAAGTAGAATGTGGTAGCAAAAGAACTGCCCCCACCATAGAGAGACCCCAACACAGGTATGAAACCCAGAACCAGCTCTGTCACTGTGATTGCTCCCCACACTGCTGACCTCTTCAAGATATCCATGACGAATTCTGTTGTGATCTGACCAGTGCTTGGGGTATGTTCAATAACAGATTTCAACTCCTCAACATCTTTCCCCACTCGGTTTGCTAGTATATGGAGGGAATATTCATCCAAGCCAAAAACTTTGCAGATATGCCTCATTGTCGAAACCACAATGGCAATGTCACAACCAAACGAGAGGAATGGGACTGGAATCAACCCAACAGTACAACTCACCATGGCTTTTTTCCATATCAGGCTCTCCATAGCAGCCCTTTTCTTTTTAATGTTATCTTTTGTTAAAATTGGAAGACACATAATTAAAACATCTCTCTTGATTTCATCCTGTTCCTTTTCAATGGTCTCTTGAAGCAGGGGAAAATCATACTTGTTCAAATCCCACCTCGATATTAGAAAGACCCTGGGAGAAGACACACCTAATGCCTTCAAATTATCACAGCTGTTTTTCCGTATAATGTCAAGAGTTTCCTTCTCAGACTGCATCATCTCATGGGTGTCCTCCACATTGATGCGTTTTGACTTCCTGTAGTTATCTATATCGATATCCACTTTGCTTCGCACAAAGTAGAATTTCTTTTTATTTTTACGGATCGCAAGAGCCAAGTTGGTGTCATCATTAGTGAAGCGTTCTGAGGTGATGATGAAGAAAAAATCATACTTGCTGAAATTGACCTTCGTTAGGTATTCCTCTGCACTAAATTCCTTTGTTCCAATTCCTGGTAGATCCCAAATTTTGATGTTAGGGAATATGGGGTGTGTATATTCTTGTGGCACCATTGTTGTTTGTACAAACCCCGTCGGAGCTGCACCCTCTTCTTCATCTTCCATTCCTCGCAGGGCATTGACAAAAGATGATTTCCCAACACCTGATCTTCCTGTGATGGCAATTTCAAATGTGATATTATTTAATAAATTTGACTGCTGTTGAGCTTCAGCTGAAACAGCTTCAAATGGTTTTTTCTCCAAAGCAGACTTCATTTCAGCAAGGTCTTTTTTTAAGGTTTCTATTATTATGTCACGATCCATGACAGTGATTCCTCCTGACTCACTTTATCTGAGAAAGATAAGATAAGATAAGATAATTTATTGTCATTGCACAAGTACAAGCACAACGCTATACAAGTGCAACGAAATTGCATGCCAGCCCGTAAAAACAGAAAGAAAGAAAAAAACAAAACAAAAACAGCACAAAACACACACACACCAAAAAATGCCACACATACACACACATAACACCCATCACAGCTCTCCAAGGTCATATTATCTGGTTACAGCATTTAAGATGGTTATAGCTCTTGGGTAGAAACTGTTCTTCAATCTATTTGTTTACAGAAGAAAACTGTAATAGTTACCGGTAAATGATAGCTTTCCACACACTTTTATGGACATCTTTACAATCCATGCTTTATGTGGGAGAATCAATTTACACAGGGCATGTCTCTGAGACCAGTGGGTTGTTTGAGCAGCAGTTGGTAGGATTTCAATAAAGTGAAGAATTGTGCCTCTTGTCAATCTCTCAAAAATGTATATGTGCATGCATTCACACATAACCCTTAAAACATGTTTATGTGAGATGTGGATCTTTTTTGAACTCAAATTGTTCATTCTTCTAGAGATGTGTCTAAAGGAAGCATTTACACCCCACTAAAGATTCCATTTTTTTGGCTAAAACTTTGGATAAAACACTTCATAAATAAATATGCCAATGCACTGTGCATATCCCTAGTATATTCTGGCCAAGTCTTGCCCTGCCATTTTTACAAAAGTCACCAATAAAATGAAGAATATTTTTTAGAAATGTCACCAAGGGGGAGGTGAAAAAAGGACTCAGAGGGTCAAAATAAGTGATACAGAAGGAGCCCAGAAATATTCTTAAAGGGCAGTACTGGGGAAAATATCCACATTGGGTTCTTGTCAACGTAACTTTTACTCAGCGATGACTCAATGAAATTAATAACCATGTCTAAGATCCATTAATTTTAATAGGTGTACTTTGAGTAAATGTTAGTTGAAGACAACCCATTATCGGCAACATTATCTTGTCCTGAAAGCTATATACTAAATATAATGAATGAATGAATGAAAAATGAATAAATACCGGTAAATAAATGAAATACAGCTAAAGGAAAAAAGAGCATAAAACCCTTTTTAGAATTAAAGACATTCTGAGGACCTAACTGCATTTTACATTAAGTGTGGGGTGTTATCAGTGGGGTTTTGTTTGTTTGTTTGTTTGTTTGTTTTAATTGTTATTGGGAGGCGATTTTGCAGCTGGACTAAAGTGCATGGAGAAGGGAAGTTTCATCTTTGGTACCACAGTCATGGAAGGATACGGAAAGTCCCGAGAGGACGACTTGGGAAAGTCATAGAATCATAAAACGGTAGAGTTGGAAGGGACCCTGAGGGTCATCCAGTCCAACCCCCTGCAATGCAGGAATATGCAGCTGGTCCATACAGGGATTGAACCTGCAACCTTGGTGATATCAGCACCATGCTCTAACCAACTGAGCTGTTATAAGAATTTTAAGGTCATATATAAAAAAATTAAATGTTCATAACTGTATGCCTGAAACCCCACAGATTAGGGGTTTGAACAAATTGACCTCAAATATTTCTCTGCAAGGTCAAAGTGGGAAACCTCCCCATTGTCTCTTTCATCACAAATTCTGTCCTCACAAATCCTGTCCAAAAAATAAATCAACTATTTAGATTGTGTCTGTGGGGTACAAAGCCACCAAAAATATCACTACATAAAATGCAACTTCCAACTAAGGAAGGCAGCTTTGGGCTCCCAGATCTGGAATCATATCACCAGGCTTACCTGCTAAGTAAGACTAATTATTGAAGAGCTAGCAGGAATCCCAATTGGGCTACTCTCGCATATAGTTTCTTTGAACCTCTTGTTGGGTGGACTAAACTCGGCTCCAATTTTGCGAAATATCCTATTATCCTGGAGACTATTAAAGCACCTATAAAAATTTGGATGAATATAAATAAAAATGATAAGGATGACCCCTATCAGCATGTGAAATTAACAATATGGGCCAAAATTAAAAATTGGAAATCAAGTAATAATTTGGCAAAATTGGATGAAAAAAGTTATTTTGACATTGAATCAATTAATTGATGAAAAATATAAATTTGTGGAATATAAGACTTTGCAAGTACAGTAAAGTACAGATTAACCAGTGAAACACAATGGCGATACATCCAATTGAAACATATATTTAAAAATAACAATAAAAGGTAAAAATAACAATAAAAGGTAAACAACAACAACAACAACAATTGTTTCTGCCACCCCCACCTAAAAAGGAGCTCAGAGTCTCCTTTAACGCAAACCAGCTCAAAAAGAAACGGAAATCATTCTAGATCCAGGAGAAAAGTTCAACTCCTTACCTGCTGCCGGACCGATTTTTTGCAGCCAAGTCCTCTCCTCAGAAGTTTTGCTTTGAGCTCTGTCTCCCTTTTATACCCTCTACCTCCTGATCGTCACATCACTAGAAGCAAAAAAGATAGCGAAGGTGAGATAAGATTGCGACAAATAGCCGGAGTCTCATTCCTGGCCAGGGGGAGCTCCAAGCAGCCTGTTTGCCAGCGGGGATGCTGCCTTTTCTGGGAAGTCCCAAAGGATCACCTGTGGAAGCATCCCATGTGGGCAATCCTTCACCTCTGCTGTTGTTGCCTCTGTGCCAGTCTCAGCAGCACCGGAGTTGTCTGCACTTCCTACTACTGCAGTGTAGAATATGTGCAAAGTACCGTAGAAATTTCCATATATTTTTTTAACCTTCCAATTAATCAGGAGCATTCATTTCAACTGGTGTGCTCTGAGCAGCACCTGAGTTGTCTGCACTTAAGCAGTGTGGCATTGATGAATGAGGACTATCCGGAGCCCGGCCTTCCTACCGGTACTACTGCAGTGTAGAATAGAATATTTGCAAAGGACAATAGAAATTTCCTAGATTTTTTTTTTATAAAAAAAACCCTTCTACCGGTAGTTAATCAGGTGCATTCATTTCAGCTGGTGTGCTCTGAGCATGAGTAATGTTGGATAAAATCCATAGGCTGGGGTGTAAATGGCAAGCTGGGGGAGCAGAGCAGTGCAATGAGGAGAATTTGGCTGATCAGGGCATGTGACGCCCATGGTTGCACAACCAGACTTGCATCTGGTACATCAGATGTGCACTGGGCACAGACTTGCCGTATTAAAATAAGAATGAAATGGCAACAAGGTCCTGCCCAGTGGCGGAGCTTCATGCTCCAGCACAGGGGGAGGGGGGCAGATGGTAGGGGGGGTGGGGCTGGCGCGCATCCTGGAGGCATGGTGCGCGTCCTGGGGCAGGATGCGCCGACTGTGGGGGCAGGGCGCCCAGTGCAAGCGTGGGGGCAACCGCGATGGCACCCTGCCGGGATCGTGCTGTCGGGGGCTGTGCGCTCCCCCCTCCTCTTCCTCTGCCAGTGGTTCTGCCTCATATCTGAAGTGTGTCAACTTCTTTCTTCCAACCCTCTCTCTGCATAGACCTCTCCTGTTTTTTGCATCAAAATAGATGGGGTGGGGTGGGGGTTTGACAGTGAAAGGATTGCATAAGCAGGTGCAGAGATACTTTGTTCTACTTAAAGGGAGCCCTTTCAACACTAACTTGTCTGCGTGGGAACTCCTGCACATCATTGGTCACATGACCCATTTGCATTGCAGAAAATTATGAGAATGGAAAAGCATCATAAGGCATGTTATATTGGTTCACATGCTCAGACCTGTCAGGTTTCACTGTCAAGGTCCATAAACTGAGATTGTGCAAAAACTCACAGATAGGCTAAATAAATAAAAAATTGCTCCCGGTCATGACCCAGCACAGTCCAATAAATTATTTACAAAAAGGAGCAACTATAACAACCCCATTTCTCAGAAATCAGCTGTTTGAACAGAACTGTGTTGCTGGGCAGGCATGGGGGAGAGGAAAACCTGTAAACAGGATGCAGTTTCTGCTCCGAGATCTTTACCCATCTGCAATGGCCACATTCTCACCCTCTCCCCACCTGGCATTTTCGAAGGCCTCATCTAAAACCATGTATCAGTATGAGACCATCCCATCCTCTCTGACCTTCCACAGTTACACCACTGCTTGTACGTGTGGCAAACAGGTACTGACAACGAGGCAATGAACCTCCGTTGGTCTGTCATCTGAAGGAAATGCACTGTGCTAAAGTTCTCCTGAGCTTTCCACCATGTAGCAATGAGGGAAACATGGAACTGTAACCTGGACCTAGGGCACAGACCCACTTGACATTGTGGTGAGCCCTAGGCCTGGAAAGGGTGGAGGCTATAGAAAATCATAGGTACTCGGAGACTGTGTCAGCTGCAGTAAGTAAAAGCTCATGTGACACCAGGTAGACGTGCACATGCCCATCTTTGTGGCAAGAAGCATACAATCAAATAAGAGATGATGCAAGCTGCAGAACACCACTATATAAGGGAATAAGTGTAAGAGCAATCCCCCTGGACCATGCTTCTGTACAGAACAAATAAACGGACTTCTTCACCAAATCCCTCATGTGTGTGACTCTTTGGAGGAACTTAAGTGAGAGCCCAAGTTTGCACCCCAACTTGGCCTCTGCTCATTTAGTCCTTAGGTAACACAAGCCACCTATTCTCACCTTCTTAGCCAGAAGCTGCCAAGTCTTAGAACAGCTAATTCTGTAACCTAGCAGAGTTGGGAGTTTTGACAGGAGGGAGGGGTCCAGGCAACGAGCGACCGCAGCCCCTGCTGCACTTGTTTGTTATGCTCAAAGCCTAGCTGAAGGCAGACCACAGATTTCCTGTTGTTGGCACCAACTCACAAGAACAAGAGCATCAGTCTGTTGAGATCTTCTTCTGTCACAAAGTCCAGAGAGGACAGGAGAGAGTGTGAGCAGCTGGAGTGAGAAGATAAACTATCCTATCCTCAAACAACTGTTTGTCAAGGATCTTGAGGAGCAAGTACTGGGTAAGTCTTAACAGAGCTCCTTCAAAGTCTTTCCCTCCCAGCCTGCTTTCCCCTTGCTCAGCTGGCAGGCTGGTGATCCCAATGATGTTTGATGATCTGCTGCTTTTGAGCTTTTCCGTAAGGTTTATAGCAGCATTGGGGGGAAGAGGGATTATGATCTGAATCATGGGATAGGGAGAGAAAGTTCCAAACTCTCCTTTGCCTGCAAATCCCTTCTGTGCTGATGAGTTGACTGGGGAGCATCTGAAGGTGCTTAAAAGCAGGCTGGACAGCAGAGGCTAACAGTTATCTGAAGCCCCACCCCACCCCCTTTTGCCCATGAAACTAGGCAAACTATCTGGAACCTCCCCATCTCCCCCCTGCAACATGGCTGACCAGTGGAATGGTATATTGTGAGCCTCATAAGACTAGGCAGTGGGACAAAAGCAGTCTGAGGGGTCTATTGTTTTTTGCTATTGGTGTACATTTTTTGTCCCAGCCAATGGAAAGTACAGTAATGGGGTAAAAAGGTGAGCTCATCCAGATAAAGAGACTCAATATGTGCTTCTTCAGATACAGCACCAGACACAAAGATTTGTTGGGAGACTTTCTTACCCAGAAACCCATTGGCATTTGGCTTGGGGCAATCAGAAGTTTCCTTTGAGGTGTTGTTGTTCAGTCGTTCAGTCGTGTCCAACTCTTCGTGACCCCATGGACCAGAGCACGCCAGGCACGCCGTCGCCTATCCTTCACTACCTCCCGCAGTTTGGCCAAACTCATGTTAGTAGCTTCGAGAACACTGTCCAACCATCTCATCCTCTGCCGTCCCCTTCTCCTTGTCCCCTCAACCTTTCCCAACATCAGGGTCTTTTCTAGGGAGTCTTCTCTTCTCATGAGGTGGCCAAAGTACTGGAGCCGCAACTTCAGGATCCGTCCTTCTAGTGAGCACGCAGGGCTGATTTCTTTAAGAATGGATAGGTTTGATCTTCTTGCAGTCCACGGGTGTAGCAGGTGTAGCAGGAGGATTTTAGGGGATGCGACCTTACCTGCTCAGCTTGAAATCCACTTCTTGGCTCTGTTTTCCAGGCAACATCTATGAGACTCTGGGAACTTCATGAAAGGTTTCTTTACTACTCCCCCACATAAGAAAAAGCAACCCCTAAATAACTGCATGATGCACTCCCTCAGCTCCAGATGTGCTAAGGGGCAGCCCCCTCCCCCTTTTCCATATTTCAACCGTTCCTTCTATGTAGTCAGCAGTGAACAGATATTTGAAAGGACCACAATCAAATATATATTGGAGTTTCTCTCTGCTGGAGACAGGAAGTCCAATTTATGCAGTTCGAAAACTTCTCATCAAAGCATTACAGCCATTTCAGGGTGGGGGGGCAGAATTTCAAGAGCATTTGTTGAAGCTATTTACTTAAGATGTTTTAATAACTATAATGTTGCCTGCACCCCAATTTCTGTTTGGTAAGAGATTCCAGGGGTTCCAGTGCTTATCCAGAACATGCTTTCCTTGGTATGGTCAATAGAGTTAAACACTAATGTGAGTAGTTTGAACTGGGCCTCTAAATGAACTGGCAACCGATGCAGCTGTTTTAAAAAAGGACTTAGATGCAGAAGGTGTTAACCGCTGCAATATTTCTGTTCTTGTTTAGGTGTGATAAATCTCACAGAAGAGCAGCCATGGGTTCTAAGAACAGCAAACAAGATAAAAAGGTAAAGGGACCCCTGACCATTAGGTCCAGTCGTGTCCGACTCTGGGGCTGCGGCACTCATCTCGCTTTATTGGCTGAGAGCCGGCGTACAGCTTCCAGGTCATGTGGCCAGCATGACAAAGCTGCTTCTGGCGAACCAGAGCAGTTCACGGAAACGCCGTTTACCTTCCCGCCGGAGTGGTACCTATTTATCTACTTGCACTTTGACATGCTTTCGAACTGCTAGGTGGGCAGGAGCTGGGACTGAGCAACGGGAGCTCACCCCGTCGTGGGGATTCGAACCCCCGAGATATGATAGCCATCTTCAAATATCTCAAGGGTTGTCACACGGAAGAGGGAATAAGCTTGTTTTCTTCTGCTCCAGAGGGTAGGGCCTGGACCAATGGCTTCAAATTGCAAGATTGAACATGAGGAAGAAATAGTTAATTTTTTAGAAAAGTTATAACATTCTGCAGGGTACAGAGCGGGTTTAGAGCCAAGCAACGGGAGCTCACCCCGTCTCAGGGATTCGAACCGCCGACCTTCTGATCAGCAAGCCCTAGGCTCTGTGGTTTAACCCACAGCGCCACCTGGGTCATTAGCTCAAATGAATCAGCCATCTGGCAAACGTATCGCCATCGTAGGGGACTCATATGTCCAGAGGCGTAGTAAGGTCAGGTGGTACCTGGTGTGGAAAATTTCTTGTCACTCCCCCCCATTGTTTTTTTTTTCTTCTGCAAAAATGTTTTTACATTATTTCATATTCTCTTACAAAGGAATAATAATAAGTAAAAACAAACTTTTATTTATATTCCGCCCCCCCTGGCCGAAGTCGGGCTCAGGGCGGCTAACATCAGATATATAACATTGATATAAAATCAAACAATAATTAAATTACCTCCTAAAAACATTTCAAAATCAAATTAAAGTCTAATTAGATGGCTTTCCGTAGGGTTAGGGTTGGGAACAGTAAGTGCTCCACTGAATTGAAATTTCAGCCTTCACGACATAGGAAAACAGCCAAGTAAACAGCTATTTTCATGGAGGAGGGTCAAGATATTAACTGATATGCATAAAAATTCATATAGCTATATAACCCCTAGTGTAGTAATATAAAACCTTTGGAGCAGGCATTTTAAAAAAAAGTTTTTTATGAACCACCCTAGTAGGGCAGTAATTGTTCCTTGATAATTTGTCACCCCCTCCATGATGGAACCTGGCGCGGACTGCCCCCCCTGCCTCCCACTTCCTACGCCCCTGCATGTGTCGGCAAATCATCCCTGGTCAATGCCCTGCGAAATATGGCAGACAATGAGGGTGGTGCAGCTGTGGTCGATGTGATAAAGGCCAAGGAGTCAGATCCACGGGTTTTTCTCATCTCAAGGTGGGATTTGAGCATGTACGATTTCTCCCTCCTACAGAGGACCTTGAAAGACGAATGTCTTGATCTCCAGAGGTGTGCCTTTATACCACCCCAGGACCCAGGAAGGAAGAGCCACAATAAGTATGTTGGTTTCAGCTAAAGCCAAACTTTATTCAATTACATATCTTCAACTCAATATGAAAGCAAACATGTTTCTTTTTTCTGTGTTATTGTGGCTGTACCCATATATAAGGATGCAGAGACCATACCTCTCCTCACTTTCCTTTTAATAGCAGCATTGGGGGGAGAGGGATTATCATCAGAATCATAGGATGGGGAGGGAAAGTTTCAAACTCTCCTTTGCCTGCAAATCCCTTCTTGGCTGTTGAGCTGACTGGGGAAGAGCTGAGAGTGCATAAAAGGAGGCTGGACAGCAGAAGTTAAGTGAAGCGCCCCCCCCATTGCCAATGATACAAAAAAGTGAACAATGACTGGCTGTTATGCACATTAACTGGCTCCACTTTCATCACCCCAATGCATACACACACAGTGTGTGAATGTGTGGGGAGAGACTTCAGGGGTGCTAACACTTGCCTTTGAATCCTTTTGCTTGGAGGTCACTGGAAACTGTGGTGTCTTTTTGATATATGGTGCTGTGTGTGCGTGTGCGAGTGTGTGCACCCCCCCACCTCGGCACAAGATGGAAGGGCTCACAGCATTAACACTCCAACAGATGTTAATTCCCCAAAAGGTTTCTTGCAGGGGGAGGGTCGAAACCAAAGCCTTGGAGAGTAGGTCTGGTCTCTGTGTCTTCCCAGGTCCAGGTGAGACTAGACAAAGGCTAGATCATGGTGCTGATGTGGTATCCAGCCACTGGATGCGGGAAAGCCTATCCCCTCCTTCTTGAATCATCACTAGCTAGTCATTTCTATGGCAACACATCTCTACTTGACCAACTCTTTAGACATGCAAATGCATGCCTAACAGACTTGGCCAGACCCATGAACTTGGCCAGACCAGTTTCACCACTTCAGCAGTTCCTTTTACTACAAAATCAAATCTTACAGTTATAAAACCTTAGAGGGGACCCAAGTATATCATTCAAGCCAGCCTCCAATCCTATAATACTATATAGGAAACAGGGAGAGCCCGCAGTAGGCTTTCCATGATGTCAAGAATGCAATAGCAGAAATGGGTTGAGCATCAGGGTCCCTGGAAGATACAAGAATTAGGAGCCTAGGAAATGGCGTTCCCCAGGGGTTCTGGCAGTTGAGGCACTGCTGCAGAACTCTAGGTGTAATGGAAGTTGTAATGTGTGAAAGTGTCTGCGTATATGTGTGTTTGTGAAATTCTGGGATCTGATATGCCTTATGACAACCCTTTCAAGTGTGGGCGCAGTGACCACAGTGAATTGGATCAAGGGAAATATTTGTTTTTAAGAAAAATCTGAACAGAGCAGAAGTGCCTCATTCTGTGGGGTGGAGCTACACGGTTCATTTACCAATTGGTGTGTCCCTGTGTCTTACCAGGAAGGAGGGGTGGTGCAAAGTGGTGGGGAGTCCAGCATGGTGCAGACACACCAGCCGATCAAGTTCAATGCTCCTACCAGAGCATGAATGCAACACTATCCTCTCTGTTGCCTTGTCCATCTCCCTCCCGGTAAGCAGCAGCAGCAGCAGCAGATGTGCCGGTAAACTGGCATTGTGGTTCAGCCCCACTGAGTGAGCCACTTCTGGTAGGAGACTTCCACACTACAGTTTATTGAGGACTTCTTGCTGCTCATGTATGGGAGTTTTTGAGTGTCTACATGACAATGTCCTCATCAAAATGCCACCCATTTTTAATTTCCCCATTTAATCAGGATATGTGGTTTCCATGCAAACCCCAAGAAGTAAACAGCAAACAAACAAAAGAAAACACCCAGGAAAAATGGAAAATCTGGATTAAAAGGAAGAACAGAATGTGAAATGGCATTTTGATGATGATGTTCAATAGACACTGAGAAAAACATATATGCAAGAGCAGCAGTGAGCGTAAATGGAAGTTCCATGTAGAAGAGCCCACAATGTCAAGATTTGAATGTGGTTTTTTTTGGGGGGGGATATTCATAATTTGCTTGAGTGTAAATCATCACTGAATTACCCAGCTTCATAGACCACTAGTATTGCCAAAGTCCTTCTGAACTCTCCCTTTTTCTTTCTAGTATGCTGTCAAATAAAAAGAAATTTTTAGCATTCGATGAGTATATCAAGTCCGTCCAAAAAAATGTAGACAGAAGCTCAGATCCCAAGGCATATTTCAATGAAACAATCAAGATATATGAGAAGTTTATGGAGGCTTTCAGTGATGGTGAAATGAAGGAAGCAGCTTCTGAGGTAAAAGGGGAGCTGGAGGAGTTGGAAAACACTGAGCTTCACATTGCCATCACTGGAGAGACAGGCTCTGGGAAATCAACCTTCATAAATGCTCTCCGAGGCCTGAAGCCAGAAGATGATGGAGCTGCCCCTGTAGGAGTGACAGAAACCACACTGGAACCAAAGTCTTATCCGCATCCTAACTATCCTAAAGTGAAATTTTGGGACTTGCCAGGAATTGGATCCCCAGGGTTTTCACCAGAGAGTTACTTTAAGAAGGTGGATTACTCCAAATATGACTTCTTTATCATTGTAGGTTCCTCAAGGTTCCAACATTACCACATTAAGCTAGCTCAGGAGATCCAACGGATGAAGAAATTGTTTTATTTTGTACGCTCCAAAATGGATATAGAAATGTCCAGCATGAAAAGGGATTATCCTGAAACCTTCAGTGAAGATAAATCCATTAAAACCATCAGGGATAACTGCAATAAGAACTTGCTAAACTTCAAGGACTCCAGTCACAAGTGCTTTCTCATCTCCTCCTGGGACCTTGCCAAGTATGACTTCCCCCGCCTGGTGGAGACGTTGGAGAAAGATCTGCCCAGCCTGAAGAGAATTGCATTCCTGCTCAGCCTTCCCAACTTTTCCTCTGAGGTCATAGAAAAGAAGAAATCTGCCCTGAAGAGTCACATATGGAAAATATCCTTGGTGTCTGCTTGCATCAATGTTATTCCCATTCCAGGCCTTTCTCTGGCTTGTGATGTTGCCCTCTTGCTTGGCTCCATGGTTGCCTTCTACAAGAGATTTGAGCTGGATGATGGATCCTTAGCTAGGCTGGCCAAATTGGCCAGGAAGCCCGTTGAAGAACTGAAGGTCGTGATGAAGTCTCCTCAGATGAAAGAAATTGCCATGGATCTGCTTATAAAGAAAATAACCGATTCTGCAACAGAATTATTCCCCCCTTCGCTACTTAAAAGCTTGGTAGCAGCAAGGGTGTCTTTTGCTATCACTTATCGGATGCTGTTGAGCTTCGTTGATAATCTTGCTGAGGATGCTGAAAGAGTTCGGGAAGTCCTAGGACTGGAAGAGTGTGAGGCAGAGCACCTCAGGGCCAAGCAGAACTGGCACAAGACATGATGCAGCCCAAGGTGGAGAAAGTAGGAGCTGATGCTGCAATGGCAAAGACGGACCCCCCACCCAAGTGTCCCTATTTTCCAGGGGTGTCCCTGATTTAGAGAAGCCATCCCGGTTTCTTTCTTTTTTAATAATAATTTTTTATTATTTTTTCCTTTCACAACTTTCAACAAAACAAATCTAACAATACAACCCTCAGCTCTGCCGAGCTCCTGAATCCCCCCCCTGCCTTCAACAGGTAAATTGTTTCAATCCATTCATGCACTTCAGTCTTTTAACTATAGTCCTCGTTGTAGGATTTATTTCAGTCCTGCTAGCGTGTTTAAACTTTTGCAGTTATCATTTAAATAAATAATAAATTTACTCCAAACTCTGTGGAATTTCGAAACATCCTGATCTCGGATCCTGCAGGTCAGTCTAGCCATTTCCACATAATCCATCATCTTCGTCTGCCATTTCCGCAATAGTAGGTAACTCTTGTAATTTCCATCTTTGGGCCAACAAAGTTCTCGCCGCTGTTGTGGCGTACATAAATAATCTTTGGTCTACCATTGCAATTTCCTTTCCCATCACACCCAGCAAAAATGCTTCAGGCTTTTTGGGGAAAGTATACTTAAATATCTTCAATTCATTGTAGACCAACTCCAAAAATGTTCTCACCTTCTCTCAAGTCCTCCACATATGATAAATGTCTCCGTCTGATTCCTTACATTTCCATCCTGGTTTCTGATTTGATCCCAGAATGTCCTGCTTTCCCTCAGGACGTCCCTATTTTCATTGGAGAAATGTTGGAGGGTGTGGAGTTATCCAACTCACAAGCTATCTGAAGGAAATCCTGCATGGGGAAGTTTTTTTAAAAAATGTTTAATGTTTCATTATGTTTTTATCTATGTTGGAAGCTGCCCAGAGTGGCTGGGGCAACCCAGTAAGCTGTGTGGGTTATAAATAGTAAAATGATCATTATGGAATGGGACGTCCCTATTTTCATTGCCGAAATGTTGGGAGGCATGCAAACATTCCCAGTTTGGCACCCTTTATCGCACCCATTTTGGCTGTTTCTAGAGACAATGGCGTGGGCCCTATAGCTGATTTTCCTCACCACAATGCAACACAACCAAGATTTTTAAAATGGGAGTAAAAAGCATTTTTCTGTTTCTGCAACGTCCTTTGGAGACAGACCAATCTTGCGTCTCAGACAGATACACAACTGCCCCACATTTTCTGACTGGAATCCCATACCCTTAAGTCTCCTCTTATCAAAAACAAAACCTTGACTGGGCCTGGCTTAATTCACCCTTAGAGATACATTAGGCATGTTGTGTTCACAGTGAATGGCATTTTTAATGTTGATACTAAAGGACTGCCTCTGGACCCTGAGACCATCTTCTGAGGCTCTTCTTCATGTGCCTCCTCCGCAAGAGATCCAGAGGATGGCAACAGTAGAAGAGGCCTTCTCTGTAGTGGCTCCCCATCTGTGGAATGCTTTCTCCAGGCAGGGCGTAGCAACGGGGGGCGGGGGGCGGTCCGCCCCGGGTTCCACCCCAGAGGGGGGTGACACTTTTTTTAAAAAAAAAAAAATTTTTTTTAATTTTTTTAAATTTTTTTTAAAAAAAATTAACTTCATTAAAAAAAGAGATAAAACACACACACACACACACACACACACAACCCCCCACACCTCACAAAGTGGCACCATCAGAGGGGGGTGACACTTTTTTATTTTTTTATTTTTTTATTTTTTTATCATTTTTTATCATTTTTTTATTTTAACTTTATTGAAAAAAAAGAGACAATAGACACACACACACACAACCCCCACCTCACAAAGTGGCACCATCAGAGGGGGGTGACACTTCTTATTTTTTAAATTTTTTTATTATTTTTAATTTTTATTTTTTATTTTAACTTTATTGGAAAAAGAGATAATAGACACACACACACAAACCCTCCACACCTCACAAAGTGGCACCATCAGAGGGGGGTGACACTTTTTTTAATTTTTTTTAATTTTTTACATTTTTATTATTATTTATTATTTTTTTTTATTTTAACTTTATTGAAAAAAAGAGATAATAGACACACACACACAAAACCCCCACATCTCGCAAAGTGGCACCATCAGAGGGGGGTGACACTTTTTAATTTTTTTAAAATTAAAGTGGTGGGGGGGTGACAAAAAAAAATCCGCCCCGGGTACCACCTGGGCTTGCTACGCCTCTGTCTCCAGGGAGGGTCACCTGGTGCCTTCATTATACACCTTTAGGCACCAGAAAACATTTCTTTTCAACCATGCCTTTGGCTGATTTACATCCAATGTGACATTTATTATTTTAAATGTGTTTTGGGGGGCTTAATTGGATTATTTTTGTTCTTGTTTTTATTAATATATTTTGTGTTTTTTATATTGTATTGTGTTGTGAAGTGCTTTGAGACATGGAGGAGTGGCAGTATACAGATTTAATTAATAATAATACTTTTAGAATGCTTAGATGAGTGCCTACAGGACCTCTCCCTGCCTCGCATCATCTGGCCCAGGGCGGGGCTTGTTGGGCCTCAAAAGGACTGTGCCACAGTTGCTGCTGTTGGTGCTGCCCAGGATTCTCCTGCCTGAGTGCCTACAGGACCTCTCCCTGCCTCGCATCATCTGGCCCAGGGCGGGGCTTGTTGGGCCTCAAAAGGACTGTGCCACGGTTGCTGCTGTTGGTGCTGCCCAGGATTCTCCTGCCTGAGTGCCTACAGGACCTCTCCCTGCCTCGCATCATCTGGCCCAGGATGGGGCCTATTGAGCCTCAAACGGACTGCAGCTACTGCTGCCCAGCAGAACCTATTTCTGCTGGGCACAGAGTTCTTTTTAGAATGTTTTTAAATGTTTTTTGTTTGTTTTTAATTCTTTTTGGTAGGGTGGGTGGGATGAATTTTTAGTTGGTTTGGGAATTTGTTTAATTTTGTTATACTTGTAATTTTTATTGTTTTTGGTTTATATTGTTTTTTTGTGTTTTTTGCTTGTTTGTTTTTGCTGTTGTTTTTTATATAGGTTTTATTTTGTTCTTAAGGGGTGGGATCAGGGCTGCCCGGGAGTGGGTCCCAGCCAACAGAATGGCTGGGGCAAGTTCCACAGGGGGGGATGCACTGGGATACCCGATCTCAGTGATCACGGGCAGGAGGAGGAGTCACGCTAGGACCAGACCATGTCATTACCGAGGAGGCAGGCTTAGTCGTTGTTTGAGGACTATCCCTGCCTCCGGGTCTGGCCCTGACGGGACGGATACTGGAATCAACAAGGGATACCCACATGACCTGAAAGTGTTGCTGTGTAATGCCAGGTCAATGACAAACAAAACAACTGCCATCCACGATCTGATTGTGGATGGAGGACTTGACCTGGCATGTGTGACAGAGACTTGGTTGGACGAGGCTGATGGGCCTGTCCTTGCCGCTGCTTGTCCACCAGGTTTCTCTTACGCACAGCAACCCAGGCCATCTGGGCGGGGAGGGGGGGTTGCAGTGATTTTTAGGAAGTCATTAGTTTGCTCCAGGCGTCCTATGGGGAAGACCCAGTTTTCTGAGTGCATGTTCTGGAAGTTGGGCAATAGGGGCAGTACAGGATTCCTTTTGGTGTACCGACCTCCCCGCTGCACCAAGGATTCCCTGGCCGAGCTGCTTCAGGTCGTGGCGGACATGCTCCTGGAGACACCTAGCTTGGTTGTCTTAGGAGATTTTAACATCCATGCCAACGCGACCTTACAAGGGGCCGCTCGGGACTTCGTGGAAAGCATGGCCTCCATGGGGCTGTCCCTGAATAAGTTTGGCCCAACTCATAGCCGCGGACATGCCTTAGATCTGGTGTTTACCTCTATGGATGTTGGTGATCTGACACTAAGTAAAAGCAAAACAAAAGAAGTGCCATGGTCAGATCACTTCCTGGTGCAGCTGGACTTCTCCGCGACCCTTCCCCTCTGCTGGGAGGTGGGACCAATTCGGATGGTCCGCCCCCGCCACTTAATGGATCCAATTGGCTTCCAGAGAGTGGTAGGGGATGTTTTATCCCATGTTGATGGCCTTTCAGCTGACTCCCTGGTGGCCCGCTGGAATGTGGAGTTAACCAGGGCTATTGACTGTCTGGCTCCGAAGCGCCCTCTCCGATTGCATGGAGCCCGGACAGCCCCGTGGTTTTCCCCGGAGCTGAGGGCGATGAAACAGTCGCTGAGACGGCTAGAGCGCCGGTGGCGGAAAACTCATTCTGAACCAGACTGGACACAGGCTAGAGCTCAACTTCGAGCCTACCAAGTGGCAGTGGCGACGGCGAAGAGGACCTTCTTCGCCGTTTCTATTGCATCTGCAGAAAACAGCAGCAGGAGACTCTTCCAGGTGGTTCGGACTCTATCAGAACCACCTTTGTCACCGGGGTCTGGTAGGGACCCCAAGATCTCCTGCAATGCTTTTGCAAAGTTTTTTGCAGATAAAGTCGCTCAGATTCGGAAGGAGGTAGACTCCACCGTGGGAGCAGGGCCGGGGCGGGAGAGTGCTAGAGCCCTGTCTAGTCATGTTTCATGGGATCAATTCCAATCTGTTACCTCCGAGGATGTGGACAGGCTGCTTGGACGAGTGAAACCAACCACCTGTCTTCTTGATCCTTGCCCATCCTGGCTAATAAAAGCTAGCCGGGAAGGGCTGGGTGATGGGCTCCGCGGGCTGGTGAATGCTTCCCTCCATGAGGGAGTCTTCCCAGACCCGCTGAAAGAAGTGGTCATTAAACCGCTTCTTAAAAAAATATCTTTAGACCCAGCCAATATGGCCAACTATCGCCCAGTCTCAAATTTACCATTCCTGGGCAAGGTGATTGAGTGGGTGGTTGCTGAACAACTCCAGGCACGCCTGGAAGATGCGGACCATTTGGATCCCTTCCAATCGGGATTCAGGCCTCATCATGGGACTGAAACTGCCTTGGTCGTACTGGTTGATGATCTCCGCCGGGCTAGGGACAAAGGTGAGAGCTGTTTCCTAGTTCTGCTGGATCTCTCAGCGGCCTTTGACACCATCGACCATAACATCCTTCTGGACCATCTAGAGGGGTTGGGAGCTGGGGGCACTGTTATACAGTGGTTCCGCTCCTTCCTCCTGGGTCGTGTTCAGAAAGTGGTGGTGGGGGATGAGTGTTCAGACCCCTGGGCTCTCACTTGTGGGGTGCCTCAGGGTTCTGTCCTCTCCCCCATGCTTTTTAATATCTATATGAAGCCGCTGGGAGAGATCATCAGGGGGTTTGGGCTGGGTGTTCATCAGTATGCAGATGATACCCAGCTCTACCTCTCTTTTAAATCAGAACCAGTGAAGGCGGTGAAGGTCCTGTGTGAGTGCCTGGAGGCGGTTGGAGGATGGATGGCGGCTAACAGATTGAGGTTGAATCCTGACAAGACAGAAGTACTGTTTTTGGGGGACAGGGTGCGAGCAGGTGTGGGGGACTCCCTGGTCCTGAATGGGGTAACTGTGCCCCTGAAGGACCAGGTGCGCAGCCTGGGAGTCATATTGGACTCACAGCTGTCCATGGAGGCGCAGGTTAATTCTGTGTCCAGGGCGGCTGTCTACCAGCTCCATCTGGTACGCAGGCTGAGACCCTACCTGCCCGCAGACTGTCTCGCCAGAGTGGTGCATGCTCTGGTTATCTCCCGCTTGGGCTACTGCAATGCGCTCTACGTGGGGCTACCTTTGAAGGTGACCCGGAAACTGCAATTAATCCAGAATGCGGCGGCTAGACTGGTGACTGGGAGTGGCCACTGGGACCACATAACACCGGTCCTGAGAGAACTACATTGGCTCCCAGTACGTTTCCGAGCACAATTCAAAGTGTTGGTGCTGACCTTTAAAGCCCTAAACGGCCTCGGTCCTGTATACCTGAAGGAGCGTCTCCACCCCCACCGTTCAGCCCGGACACTGAGATCCAGCGCCGAGGGCCTTCTGGCGGTTCCCTCATTGCGAGAAGCAAAGCTACAGGGAACCAGGCAGAGGGCCTTCTCGGTAGTGGCGCCCGCCCTGTGGAACGCCCTCCCATCAGAAGTCAAAGGTACTAACAACTATCTGACATTTAGAAGATGCCTGAAGACAGCCCTGTTCAGGGAAGTTTTTAATCTGTAACATGTGTATGTATTTTAATGTATGATGGAAGCCGCCTAGAGTGGCCGGGGAGACCCGGCCAGATGGGCGGGATATAAATAATAAATTATTATTATTATTATTATAGATGTAAACTAGACACATTTGCCATATTAATGTAATTTAGGTTTTAATAATATACCTGTGTAACTTCTATCCGGACACACCTTTAAAAAATAGCAATTGTTTCTATTTGGCTTGATGTAGTATTATTAGATGCCGCTAAAATTATTTTGTTTGATGATAGTAGACTATAATTAAAATCATTGCAGATGTTGGAATGGAAGTATTATGGGGAAATAGTTTATTCATTACTTTCATGAAGTTGCAGATTTTGTGGAATGCAATCTTGCTTTTCTTCGATAATTGGGAAGGCTTAGGAAAAAAATACCTCCTTCAAAGGAGAATTTGGGAATAAATACCTCTTTCCTTGGAGCATCTTACTCTCATTTGGCCCATATAATATTTTGCTTCCTGCCCAATTCTAGCCTTGCTGATTCAGGAAATTATGATTTAGTTAAAGCTGAGAAACCTTGACTAAACCTTAACAATATTTAGATTTGTAAAGATAACATATACTGTTTTTATGTTATTAACCTCATTTATCTTATTTTCTGTAGTGCTCAATTAAGTTCCACCAAGTAAAGGAAATGCATTTGTTATTTGCCTGAAGACTCATCCTTGAACACTGAATTTTCTTTGTTGATACTGGTATGAAGGGGGGCTAATTTCATTGTAAAGGGAACTGAGATGAGAAACTGGATTTTGGCTTCGTGGAAATCGAGCTTAAATTTCCCCTCTGAGCAAAGCAAAACTGTCACGCTGCCCGTTCTCCTCTCCCCCTTTTATTTCAAAAATGCTTTGCTGCCACTAATGCAGCAGCCCCTCTTTTCTCCCCTGCTTTGAGGAAGAGGATCATCTCTCAAAGAGAGACATTCTGGGTTAGGTGGCCGGGGGGAGTCTGCTTCCTTGTTCAGTCTGAAGATTTGGGCTACGAGAGATTTTGTGAGCTTGGTTTTTGCATGGGTGGTTTTGCTTTTTTAGTTAAAACACACTGGAATATAATGGTCATGGCTCACTGCAGCAGCTCAGGAAGATGCATGGCTGGTAGTTGACACTTTATTGGCAAGAGTAACGCCTACAGCAGCTCCCACAGGGCGACTTCTTCTGCACGGAAGCCGCTGCTGCTCATTCCTCTTCAAGCCCCTCCTGGTTCTAGGAGATGGCGGAGCAGGGGAAGGTGGGGAGTCAACTGGCCCATCCCTTGCCTGAACAGTTTCTTCTTCCTCCACCTCATCCTGCCCTAACTCTTCTTCTTCCCCTTCCTCCTGGTCTGGCTGCCAGGCCCTTGCAGAGCCAGGCAGAGGCCCGGGCCAGGTAGATAATGTGGCCCTTTTTTTTTTCACCCTGGGGATCTCCGATAACGTAATTTTTTTATAATGTATTATAATTTTAAATACATTTTACAATAAATACGTTATTCATTTTAAAATGTATTATACAATTTTAATAGTTCAAAAATGTATTTAAAAATCTATTTTTAGGTAGACAACTTTTACTATTATTTATTATCTTATTCTACTCTTAAAAAAGATGTATACTTGTGAGAAAGCCACTATTGCTCGTAAACCACTATTTCTTTAAAAAACATGGTTTCCACCAAATTTTATCCTCATTGAGTTATATGTACTCCTCTGGTGTAAGTAATAGTCCTGGCCTAGTCAACAAAAGTTTAAACAAATGGCCACATCTTCATCAATTTTTCATCATTTTTTTAAAAAAATCAGCGATAAGAAAGCCAACACACTTATCTTTAAGGTAAAGGTAAAGGGACCCCTGACTGTTAGGTCCAGTCGTGACCAACTCTGGGGTTGCGGCGCTCATTTCGCATTATTGGCTGAGGGAGCCGGCGTACAGCTTCCAGGTCATGTGGCCAGCAGGACTAAGCCACTTCTGGTGGACCAGAGCAGCGCACGGAAATGCCATTTACCTTCCCGCTGGAGCGGTACCTATTGATCTACTTGCACTTTGATGTGCTTTTGAACTGCTAGGTTGGCAGGAGCAGGGACCGAGCAACGGGAGCTCACCCCGTCGTGGGGATTCGAACTGCCAACCTTTTGATCGGCAAGCCCTAGGCTCTGTAGTTTAACCCAAAGCGCCAACCGCGTGGTTTAAACGCGTGGTTTAAATTTTTGGCAAACAAGATTTCAAACAAAAACTCACCAACTTTTAACAGCATGAAAAACATGGCCCACCATCACAAACACTTGACTTGACTAAGACCTTACTTGCTTACCAAGGGCGTATTCACAATCCCTCACCTCTCCAACACAACCAGGTGAGCAATTGTGAATATGCTGACTGAAGCCCCCTTTGGAATCGGAGGCCTGGGCCAAGTGGCCCATATGGCCCACCCTCTGTCTGGGGCTGCTGGCTGCTGCCTGTCGGGTGGCTCCCAGCCCCATAAATCAGTGGCTCTCTCTCCCGGGTCAGCCTCCTGGCCCCCTGTCTCCACCACATTCACAACCCCTGGCATCTATTCTCTGAGGCAGGATCAACCTAAGACGTTTTGTTGCCTGAGGTAAAGGACAAGATGGCCACTGCCCCTCACTCCATTCCATGGGCAGAAACCAACTGGATTGGCCATTGAATGACTTCAGAACACTGGCAAGGGAGCCCTGTCCTCTCCTCACATGAGGGAAATGGCCTTAGGGGACTCAGGCAGGCTGTTTCCAAAGGGTGAGCCATGTCAGTTTGTTGAAGCAAAAACAGCAAAGGCAGGCCTTCCAAGTGTCCCTATTTTCCAGGGACGTCCGATTTAGAGAAGCCTCCCTGGTTCTGATTTGATCCTGGAATGTCCCGCTTTTCGTTAGGATGTCCCTATTTTTATTGGAGAAATGTTGAAGGGTACGGAGTTATCTGACCCCGGAGCTGCCTGAAGGCAATCCTTTATAGGGAAGATATTTTAAAATGTTTAATGTTTTATTATGTTTTTATATTTGTTGGTAGCTGCCCAGAGTGGCTGGGGCAACCCAGTAAAATGTGGGGGGTTATAAATAGGGACATCCCATTCCATAATGATAATTTTACTATTTTCACCGGAGAAATGTTGGAGGGTATGCAAAGGGTCTCATAGCATCTTAAAAGAGGAGAGTGGCTAGCGGGATCCTCAAGAGGAACGATGAGGGATTGCCGCCACCACTGAGCTTCCCCCAATACGCACACCCTCAGCATCTGCTACCTGAGGCAGCTGCTTCACACTGGCCCTGTTGGACTGGCCAAGAAAATGGCAACACCCGGTGACAGAACATGGAACAAGCCTTCCTGAAGATAAAATAGAAGTTGGGCAGCTTTGAGGAGCTCCCTGCCCAAGCAGCCAGTCCTTCACATTTCATCATGCTGGGGGTAGTGCTAACATTGATCTATGGGCCTGATCTATCCAGATCTATATGAATTTGTTTGAAGGTCAGGGCTGAAGAGTTAAGGGATCAATCCATACTGTGAATGCCACATGAAATGCCATTCCCTCCCGAAACAGGTTGCATCATTTTGACCCACCACAATGAAACAAATGGTTGAATTCCCCATTGTCAACCATGAACAGAGTGGTAAATTGTGGGTGGGGTGGTTTAGTTCCGTCCTAATACCACGGTATAGTAGTATTTCACCTCAGCCTTCCCAAAGCAAGTAATGCTTCAGAGGTTTTGGACTACAACTCTCGTCAGGTGTAGCTAGCATGGCCAATGAAGTCCAAAACATCTGGAAGGCATCAGTTTGAGGAAGGCTGTAGGGATCTTCCAGATGTCCTTTTTATTGAGCATTCATATCTGAGCTCATTTTGAAGTGAGTATAGGTGATCCCACTTTCAATACTCTTTGCATCTGCCAATGTTTTAGGTGGGTCATACTGCTTCGTTTGCAATAGGCCCTTCTGTCAAGGAAAAAGGTGGAGGGATTCATTCAGATTTGGGACGGTCGGAGGGGAAAGTTGAGCGGGGGCGTACGGTACTAACATTAGGACTCAGTTCGGAGGTAAGGACTCTTTGGAGGAACTTAAGTGAGAGCCCAAGTTTTCCTGCAACAAAAACGAGTTCAGCCATGATGCACCCCAACTTGGCCTCTGCTCATTTAGTCCGTAGGCAACACAAGCCACCTATTCTCACCTTCTTAGCTAGAAGCTGCCAAGTCTTAGAACAGCTAATTCTGTAACCCTGCTAGCAGAGTTGGGAGTTTTGACAGGAGGGAGGGGTCCAGGCAAGAGCGACCCGCAGCCCCTGCTGCACTTGTTTGTTATGCTCAAAGCCTAGCTGAAGGCAGACCACAGATTTCCTGTTGTTGGCACCAACTCACAAGAACAAGAGCATCAGTCTGTTGAGATCTTCTTCTGTCACAAACTCCAGAGAGGACAGGAGAGAGTGTGAGCAGCTGGAGTGAGAAGATAAACTATCCTATCCTCAAACAACTGTTTGTCAAGGATCTTGAGGAGCAAGTACCGGTAAGTCCTAACAGAGCTCCTTCAAAGTCTTTGTCTCCCAGCCTGCTTTCCCCTTGCTCAGCTGGCAGGCTGGTGATCCCAATGATGTTTAATCTCCTGCTGCTCTTGAGCTTTTTATAGCAGCACTGGGGGGAGAGGGATTATGATCAGAATCATGGGATGGGGAGGGAAAGTTCCAAACTCTCCTTTGTCTGCAAATCCCTTCTGTGCTGATGAGTTGACTGGGGAGCATCTGAAAGTGCTTAAAAGCAGGCTGGACAGCAGAGGCTAACAGTTATCTGAAGCCCCACCCCACCCCCTTTTGCCCATGAAACTAGGCAAACTATCTGGAACCTCCCCATCTCCCCCCTCCAACATGGCTGATCAGTGGAAAGGTATATTGTGAGCCTCATATGACTAGGCAGTGGGACAAAAGCAGTCTGAGGGGTCTATTGTTTTTTGCTCTTGGTGTACATTTTTTGTCCCAGCCAATGGAAAGTACAGTAGTGGGGTAAAAAGGTGAGCTCATCCAGATAAAGAGACTCAATATGTGCTTCTTCAGATACAGCACCAGACACACAGATTTGTTGCGAGGCGTTTCTTTCCCAGAAAGCCATTGGCATTTGGCTTGGGGCAATCAGAAGTTTCCTTTGAGGTGTAGCAGGAGGATTTTAGGAGATGCGACCTTCCCTGCTCAGCTTGAAATCCACTTCTTGGCTCTGTTTGCCAGGCAACATCTATGAGACTCTGGGAACTTCATGAAAGGTTTCTTTACTACTCCCCTACATAAGAAAAAGCAACCCCTAAATAACTGCACAATGCACTCCCTCAGCTCCAGATGAGCTAAGGGGCAGCCCCTTCCGCAAGCTTCCATAAGGAAAGAGATAACTGTTTGTGGCCAAGGATGGCTTTGAGGCACTGCAGAAAGAAATGAAACACATTATTAAAAGTTTCTTGACCTTTGTTTTTCACCCCCGCCCACACTCTTACATTTGCCTGTTTAAAGCACATTCCCCATACATTTAAAGCACATGGCTTCCCCCAAAGAATCCTGTAGTTTACGGGTGGTAAAATGTTATATGTGTTTGAGAAACTACCATTCCCAATATCATTTGGGAGAAATTCATGTGCTTTAAACGTGTTTTGAATGTGCTATCAATGTGTGGTGTGGATCTATCCTACGTTCCCTGTTATGGGATGCATCTCGGCCTGACTGAGAAAGACAAAGTTGGTTCAACGGCCTTCTGAGGTCTGACCATCTAGAGGTTTTTCATTGTGGTTACCGTGGGACAATTGCTTTGTTTTTAGGTAAAACTCTGAACTAAGTCCTCTACCACAAAGTCTGGAGAGGACAGGAGAATGTGAGAGCAGCTGAAGTGAGAAGATACTATCCTATCATCAAACAACTGTTTATCAAGGATATTGAGGAGCAAGTAAGTCTTAACAGAGGTCCTTCAAAGTCTTTCTCTCCCAGTCTGCTTTCCCCTTGATCAGCTGGCAGGCTGGTGATCCCAATGATGTTTGATCTGCTGCTGCTCTTGCGCTTTCCCCTAAGGTTAATAGCAGCATTGGGGGGAGAGGGATTATGATCAGAATCATGGGGCGGGGAGGGAAAGTTCCAAACTCTCCTTTGTCTGCAAATCCCTTCTGAGCTGTTGAACTGAATGGGGAAGTGTGCATAAAAAGAGGCTGGACAGAAGAGGTTAACAGTTCTATGGCAACACATCTGTACTTGACCAACTCTTTAGATGTGCAAATGCATGCCTAGCAGACTTGTCCAGATCCATGAACTTGACCAGACCATAGAATCATAGAATCATAGAGTTGGAAGAGACCACAAGGGCCATCCAGTCCAACCCCCTGCCAAGCAGGAACACCGTCAAAACATTCTTGACAGATGGCTGTCCAGCCTCTGCTTAAAGAACGCCAAGAAAGGAGAATCCACCACACTCCCTGGCAGCAAATTCCACTGTTGAACCAGTTTGACCACTTCAGCAGTTCCTTCTGCTACAAAATCCAGTCTTACAGTTATGAAACCACAGGCTTAGAGGGGACCCAAATATATCATTTAAGCTAGCTCCCAATCCTAGAATCATAGGAGTCAACTCCTAGGGGCCAAGGGGGCTTTGCCCCCCCGTAAAATATTTGAGGGATCCAGGCCCCCCACAAGATAATGGGCATTGCCATTCAAATGGTATGCGTGTACCATGTCATGTGATCAATTATGTAGGGCAGAACTTACCTGGGCTTCCTTAATATTTTATTCAAGTTGACACCCCTGGCTGGAATGCTACATACCGGTAGGCAATATAGCCAGCAGTAGGCTTTTCATTGTGCCAAGAATGCAACAGCAGTAATGGGTTGAGCAGCAGGGTCCCTAGGAAATACAAAAATTAGGAGCCTGCATATATGTGTATTTTGTGAAATTCTGGACTCTGATATACCTTATGGCAACCCTTTCAAGTGTGGGCACAGAGACCACAGTGGATTGGATCAAGGGAAATATTTGGTTTTAAGAAAAATCTGAACAGAGCAGAAGTGCCTCATTTACCATTCGGTGCATCCCTGTGTCTTACCAGGAAGGAGGGGTGGTGCAAAGTGGTGGGGAGTCCAGCATGGTGTAGACACCCCAGCCAATCAAATTCAATGCTCCTACCAGAGCAGGAACGCAACACTATCCTCTCTGCAGCCTTGCCCCTCTCCCTCTCAGTAAGCAGCAGCAGCAGATGTGTCTGTAAACTAGCATTGTGGCTCAGCCCCACTGAGCAAGCCACTTCTGGTAGGACCCTTCCACACCAGAGTTTATTGAGGACTTGCTGCTCATACATGGAAGTTTTTGAGTGTCTACATGACGATGTCCTAATCATCAATGTTATTTTCCCATTTAATCTGGATTCACGGTTTCCATGCAAACCCCAAGAAGTAAACAACAACAACAACAACAACAACAACAACAACAACCAAACCAAACCAAACCAAACCAAACCAAACCAAACCAAACCAAACCAAACACCCAGGGAAATGGAAAATGTGGATTAAAAGGGGAGCAGAATGTGAAATGGCATTTGATGATGATGTTCTATAGACACCGAGAAAAGCATATATGCAAGAGCAGCCGTGAGCGTAAATGGAAGTTCCCTGTAGAAGAGCCCACAATGTCAAGATTTGAATGTGTTTTTTGGGGGGGGAGGGGGATATTCATAATTTGCTTGAGTGTAAATCATCACTGAATTTCCCAGCTTTATAGACCACTAGTATTGCCAAAGTCCTTCTGAACTCTCCCTTTTTCTTTCTAGGATGCTGTCATATAAAAAGAAATTTTTAGCATTCGTTGAGTTTATCAAGTCCATCGCACAAAATGTAGACATGAACGCAGAACCCGATACATATTTCAATGAAACAATCAAGATATATGAGAGGTTTATGGAGGCTTTCAGTGATGGTGGAATGAAGGAAGCAGCTTCTGAGGTAAAAGAGGAGCTGGAGAAGTTGGAAAATGCTGAGCTTCACATTGCCATCACTGGAGAGACAGGCTCTGGGAAATCAACCTTCATAAATGCTCTCCGAGGCCTGAAGCCAGAAGATGATGGTGCTGCCCCTGTAGGAGTGACAGAAACCACACTGGATCCAAATGCTTATTCGCATCCTAACTATCCCAAAGTGAAATTCTGGGACTTGCCAGGAATTGGATCCCAAAGTTGTATACCAGAGACTTACTTTAAGAAGGTGGATTACCCCAAGTATGACTTCTTCATCATTGTAGGTTCCACAAGGTTCCAAAAACACCACATTAAGCTAGCTCAGGAGATCCAACAGATGGAGAAGTTGTTTTATTTTGTACGCTCCCAAATGGATATAGATATGTCCAGCATGAAAAGGGATTATCCTAAAACCTTCAGTGAAGATCAATCTATTAAAAAGATCAGGGATGAGTGCAATGAGAACTTGCTAAACTTCAAGGACTCCAGTCACCAGTGCTTTCTGATCTCTTCCTGGCACCTTGCTAAGTATGATTTCCCCTGCCTGGTAGAGACCTTGGAGAAAGATCTGCCCAGCCTGAAGAGAACTGCATTCCTGCTCAGCCTTCCCAACTTTTCCTCTGAGGTCATAGAAAAGAAGAAATCTGTGTTGAAGAGCCACGTGTGGAAAATATCATTGGCGTCTGCTTGCATCAATGCTATTCCCCTTCCAGGCCTTCCTCTGGCTTGTGATGTTGCCCTCTTGCTTGGGTCCATGGTTGCCTTCTACAAGAGATTTGAGCTGGATGATGGCTACTTAGCTAGGCTGGCCAGATTGGCTGGGAAGCCTGTTGAAGAACTGAAGGCCGTGATTAAATCTCCTCAGAGGGAAGAAATTACCAGGGGTCTTGTTGTGAAGAAAATAACCAATTTTGCAACAATATTAATCCCACATTTAATAGCTAGAAGCTTGGTAGCAGCAGGGGTGTCTTTTGCCAGCACTTATTGGATGCTGTCGAGTTTCATCGATAATCTAGCTGAGGATGCTGAAAGGGTTCGAAAGAAAGCCCTGGAACCCAGAGCCCTAGGCAGAGCACCTAAGCAACAAGACATGATGCAACTCAAGGTGAAGTAAGTAGGAGCTGCTGCTGCTGCTGCTGCTGCGATGGCAAACATTCCCACTTTGGCACCCTTTTTCATACCCATTTTGGCCAGTTCTAGAGACAATGGAGCAGGCCTTATAGCTGATTTGCCTTACCACAATACAACACAATAAAGGTTTTAAAGATAGGAATAAAAAGCAACTTTCAATTTTTGTAAAGTCCTTTGGAGACAGTCGTGCCAAACAGGTACACCACTGCTCCCCATTTCCTGTATGGAACCCAATACTCTTATGAATTGAATTGGCCGGGTTTAATCAATCCACCCTTAGAGATTCATTAAACATGTCGTGTCCACAGTGAATGCTATTTTTAACTGATACTTTAAAAATATGCTCAGATGTAAACTAGACACATTTGTCATATTCATGTAACATGCTATCAAAACCTCTCTGTGTAACTTCTACCCAGGTATGCCTTTAAAAAAGAGAATTGTTTGACTTTGATGTAGTTTTATTAGATGTTGCTAATACTATTTTGTTAGATGATAGTAGGCAATAATCAAAATTACTGTAGAAGTTGAAGTGTAGGTATTTTGGGCATATAGTTTCTTCCTTTCATGAAGTTTTCTGTGAACTGCCCTGAGACCTCTGGGTATACGGCGGTATATAAATTCTAATTCTAATTCTAATAATAATAATAATAATAATGAAGTTAAAGGTAGATAGCCGTGTTGGTCTGTCATAGTCAAAACAAAATAAAATAAAAAAAATCCTTCCAGTAGCAACCTTTCAACTCATTATAGGTTAATAGCAACCTTTCAACTGAATTGCAACTCATTACCAAGCTTAAAACCATGGAGAGACCTGGTCTGAACAAAGACATTGGATTCTTATCTCATTATACATGACAAAGCTTTTTTAACCTTCTCACCCCTTGCTTTTTCCTGTAAGACTAATTGCAGCCGTTAACAGTCGTCAACAGGTTTACCACAGCTATTAACCTTTCACCCATTTCCACCACCCCTCTGAGTAATACCCCTCCCCACCCTCTCACTATATATAAGGGTCTGGTGACTTCTGTTTCAGTGTATCTGAAGAAGTGTGCATGCACACGAAAGCTCATACCAAGAACAAACTTAGTTGGTCTCTAAGGTGCTACTGGAAGGATTTTTTTTATTTTATTTTGTTTTGAATAATAATGAAGTTGCAGATCTTGTGGAATGCAATCTTGCTTTTCTTTGATAATTGAGAAAGCTTATTAAAAAATTACCGCCTTAAAAGGAGAATTTGGGAATAAATACCCCTTTCTTGGAGCATCTCTCTCATTTGTAGTATTTTGTTTCCTGCCCAATTCTAGCCTTGCTGATTCAGGCAATTATGATTTGCTTAAGGTTTAGTCAAGTTTTCTCAGCCTTAACAATATTTCAGATTTGTAATGCTAACATATTATACTGTTTTTATGTCATTAACATCATTTATCTTATTTTCTGTAGTGCTCAATTAAGTTCCACCAAGTAAAGGAAATGCATTTGCTATTTGCCTGAGGACTCATCCTTGAACACTGAATTTTCTGTGTTGATATGAAGGGGGGGCTAATTTAATCGTAAAGGGAACTGAGATGAGAAACTGGATTTCTGCTTCATAGCTTACATTTCCCCTCTGAACAAAGCAAAACTGTCACACTGCCTGTTCTCCCCCCCCCTTTTTAGTTTAAAAATGCTTTGCTGACCCTCATGCAGCAGCCCCTCTTTTCTCCCCTGCTTTGAGGAAGAGGGTCATCTCTCAAAGTGAGACATTCCGGGTTAGGTGGCATGGGAGAGTTGCCTGCACCAACATGTTTCCACAGGAGATAGAAACTAATAAAGTTAAGGATTTGCAACCATTTTGAACTTTTTGTTATGGCATTATTTCCATATCAAATCCTTTATTAGGCATAACAGACCACATGTTATCAAACAGACTCTATATACAAATTGTGCAAAATACGAGCTTGGCTGAACAAAACTTATACCAATCAAATCCTTAACTTCAGAATTCCAGACTCGTCCACAAAAGTAACTCCAAATTTCTCACAATGACCCTTTGTTGAAAAATCAATTTGTGTATAATACAGCAATACAACACTACCACTTCCCCATCCAATTAAGAACCATTAAATCTCTTTGTAATGACATTGTAATGGCATTATTTAAAACATGAGTCTCGCTTCCTCGTTCAGTCTGAGGATAGTAGAGCCTACAGACAATTTGGGCTACGAGAGATTTTGTGAGCTTGGTTTTTGCATGGGTGGTTTTGCTTTTTTAGTTAAAACACACTGGAATATAATGGTCATGGCTCACTGCAGCACCTCAGGAAGATGCATGGCTGGTAGTTGACACTTTATTGGCAAGAGAAACGCCTACAGCAGCTCCCACAGGGCGACTTCTTCTGCACGGAAGCCGCTGCTGCTCATTCCTCTTCAAGCCCCTCCTGGTTCTAGGAGATGGCGGAGCAGGGGAAGGTGGGGAGTCAACTGGCCCATCCCTTGCCTGAACAGTTTCTTCTTCCTCCACCTCATCCTGCCCTAACTCTTCTTCTTCTTCCTCCTCCTCCTGGTCTGGCTACTGTCGGGTGGCTCCCAGCCCCATAAATCAGTGGCTGTTTCCAAAGGGGTAGCCATGTCGGTTTGTTGAAGCAAAAACAGCAAAGGCAGACCCTCCAAGTGTCCCTATTTTCCAGGGGAAATCTTGTATAGGGAATCTTGTACAGGGAAGTTATTTTAAAATGTTTAATGTTTTATTATTATTTGATATTTGTTGGTAGCTGCCCAGAGTGGCTGGGGCAACCCAGTAAAATGGTGGGGTTATAAATAGTAAAATTATCATTATGGAATGGGACGTCCCTATTTTCACTGCAGAAATGTTGGAGGGTATGCAAAGGGTCTCATGGCATCTTAAAAGAGGAGAGTGGCTAGCGGGATCCTCAAGAGGAACGGTGAGGGATAGCCGCCGCCACTGAGCTTCCCCCAATATGCACACCCTCAGCACCTGCTACCTGAGGCAGCTGTTTCACACTGACTAATAGTAGAGCTGGCTCTGTTGGACTAGGCCAAGAAAATGGCAACACCCAGTGACAGAACATGGAACAAGCCTTCCTGAAGATAAAATAGAAGTTGGGAGCTTTCAGGAGCTCCCTGCCCAAGCAGCCAGTCCTTCAAATTTCATCATGCTGGGGGTAGCGCTAACATTGATCCATGGGCCTGATCTATCCAGACCTATATGAATTTGTTTGAAGGTCAGGGCTGAAGAGTTAAGGGAGCAATCCATACTGTAAATGTCACATGAAATGCCATTCCCTGACGAAACAGGTTGCATCATTTTGACCCACCACAATGAAACAAACGGTGGAAACTCCCCATTGTCAACCATGAACAGAGTGGTAAATTGTGGGTGGGGTGGTTTAGTTCCGTCCTAATCCCATGGTATAGTAGTATTTCACCTCAGCCTTCCCAAAGCAAGTAACGCTGCAGAGGTTTTGGACTACAACTCCCATCAGGTCTAGCCAGCCCAGGGTTTTCCCGCCTAAATTAACTGACGTGGACCTGAGTGAAAGCTATATACACAATACCCCTGGTGGCCAGGGTGAGAACTTCAATACATAACAGAGCTCATATTGGGGTGAATATACGTGATCCCACTTTCAATTTACAATATTTCTCATTCCTGAGACTTTCATAGAAAACTGAAAGCTGATTAGTTAGGGTTGCCATATTTCAGATCCAGACACAAAAGTTGCTGAGCTTTTTTTGCAAAATCTCAAAAAAACCCCAAAAAACCCCCAACTATGCTACCGACATGGGTTGCATATCAGGTGTGGAGAAAATGTAGTTCTCCGGAAGTTTCTGGACTCAAGCTCCCATCAGCCTCAGCCAGCATGGTCAGGGATGATGGGGGTTGTAGCCCCACATCTGAAAATCTGCATCCCTGGTGTAGAGAGAAAAATGTTGGCAGTGACCTCAGAGGGTAATTAAATGCAAGAAACAGAGGCTGTGATGATTGTGTTAGCTGTAGTGTATGTAAAATACTTAAGAGTGACCATGCGAAAGCAGCGTTGATTATAACACAAACATCCTGGCAGTGAAAAGGAGATTAATTTAAACAATTCGTTTATTTCATGAAAACATACACCGCTTGATTCTAATAAAACCTCAAAGCGGTTTGCAAAAAGATAAAACCATAAAATCAGGAGAAAAATTGCAGCTGTGCTTTAAGATATGCAAGAGTTAAAATACTAAAACAGATTAAAATTACCTCAACTTTCTATTTAACAAATGTGGAGGCTCCTGTCTAGCTGGATGCCCTCCTTCAGTTTGGGTGTGTATGAGGGAAAGAAAATTCTGAAATAGATGTTGCATGGTACTTGTGATATAGAGCTAACTCTTGTTCCTAAACGAGAAAAAAGCACACACACCAACAGTGAATACTGCAGCCTGCATACATTGTCCCCAAAGGGGACAATGACAATAAAATATATTCTATTCTATTACAGCTTGATATCATCCTTGCAAGCAGGTTCACATAGATCACTAGTTTTTTTTAGCCTGCATTTGTGGACTGAAAGAATTATGAATAGTAAAATGTCCATTTGTCCCAAAGTCTCCTTTTGGTATTGGTCTTAATTCTTATACATTTATACATTTTTAATATTTAATGCTGTATTGTTTTAATATTTGATTGGAAGCAGCCCAGAGTGCTGGGGAAACTCGGTCAGATGGGCGGAGTACAAATAATAAATTATTATTATTATTATTATTATTATTATTATTATTATTATTATGCCATTTTTTATGAGAAGCCTAAGATTTATGGAATTTTTAAAATAAAAAACCTGATCATCTGATTATTTTTTTAATGTCTTTTAATGGTGGTGGTGGTTGTTTTTTTAAAACAAGAACCACACTGCCTCTTCATGATTAGCAAATATAGAATAACTCTTGCCAATTTGCTCCATTATCATTCATGATACAGATGGGAGAATTTTCTTAGTACAGATTTGGAATCATCTGGGTTCGGTTTTACAGCTTGGGGGACACACAGGCCTTTTGACTTTCCCAGACTTTGCGGCCATCATGTGTTCTGGGAGCTTGCTTTATAAAACACACAAATGGAAACATGTATAATTCTCCAGATACTATATGAAGCACCTAGTCATCATATTCTAGGTTTGCAAGACAAGACTAGAGAGTCTACAGAAACTTGCGCAAACTGCTATCCCCGCAGCCACATCTGTGCATCTGTTTACTGCTAAATGGACTTTTTCCCTTCTGCCTCAAGAGCTTTGGACAGAACCCTCTGGGTGTCATCTGCAGCACCCGATATGCATTTCTGCAGCATGAAGTAGGTGCGAAGAAGCGAAATCCCTCCGGACAGAAGGCAGCCAAAGATGGGGAAATGCTCCCAGCGGTGATATTCATAAGCCATCACTGAGAGTCCCACCAAGTCTGGCAGCACCCATAAAATGGCAGAGAAGATCCCCAGGGGCTGCATTGCTGCTTTAAGGGCTGTGCTTGTCTTTCCAACACGCTGGGCCAGAGCTGAAAGGGATCGATTGTCCAGGCCAAAGTCTAGGAAGCACCAGGAGCGGAATTTACTAAGCAGAAATATGGGGAGAAGGAAAGGAACTGGGCTTACAAGAGTGACCAGCAAACAAAGCCTTCTGGTCCAAATCTTCTCCTTCACAGTGGCTTTCTTTTTCTCTAAGATAGGCAGACAGATGCTAGGGAAGCGGAGCAGAAAGGCTTGCCTCTTCAGCTGCAAGAGATCGTTCTTCAGCGTTTCCTGCAGGAGGGGGAAGTCAAAGCGGTCAGCTTCCCAGTTGGAGACGATGAAGACTTGTGGGTCCCTCACTCCTTCTCTTACCAAGCACTCTTTGCAGTCCTTCTGGATGTGCAAGAGGACCTTCTCCTCATTGTAGTTGGATGGCTGTTGCCTCTTGGCGGCCGACAGGTCCAGGTCTGCTTTGGTGCGCACAAAGTAGAAGGTCTTGCCCATATCTTGGATCTCACGGACCAGGTCAGAATGGGTGGAGCGGAAGCGCTGGGAGCCGACGATGACGAAGAAATCAAAGTGATTCAAATCAACCTTCTTCTCAAATTTGTCCTCCCTGAAAGTTGGCATTCCCCTTCCGGGGTGGTCCCAAAGTATCACTTGCGGAAGTGTCGGGTGTGGGTAATCCTTGACTTGCACAGTCGTCATCTGTATGCCAGTCTCAGCGGCACGTGGGTCATCAGCACGAAGACCCAGCATGGCATTGATGAAGGAGGACTTCCCGGAGCCGGGCTCTCCTACCACGGCAATGTTGAGCGGAGTGCTGTTGAAAAAGTGCAGTGGTTTTGCCAGCACGTGCGACACAGCATCTGCCAATTGGCCCTGAGAAATGGCTACCTCGAAGTCTTCCATCATTGTGGATCTCGGTGCGCTGCAGAGAAAGGAAGCTGGAAAATGTTAAGTAACCAGCCTAAATAGAAGCATTCATTTAATTAACGAGAGTAAAATTTCCAGTGGTGGCACTATTACAGTGGTACCTCTGGTTACATATGTTCTGGAGGTCCGTACTTAACCTGCAACTGTTCTTAACCTGAAGCACCATTTTAGCTAATGGGGCGTCCCGCTGCTGCTGCGCTGCCAGAGCACAATTTCTGTTCTTATCCTGAAGCAAAGTTCTTAACCTGAAGCATTATTTCTGGGTTAGCGGAGTTCTTAATCTGAAGCGTATGCAACCTGAAGCATATGTAACCTGAGGTACCACTGTATTATCATTTGCCAAGCAACAAAGCTTTATAGGTAGAAGGTATGAATCCCATGACATTCCATAATTCAGAATTGAGCGCAAGGATAAAGTGCCCAAAGGTCATGGGACGTGAGGAGCTGGAGTTGGTGAGCAATAAAACACCCAGTTGTCAGTGAAGTTAACTCTTTACTCTAAGAAAACCAAACAGCCCAGACCGAGTGAACACAGCAACTCCTCCAAGTACCTCTTGCTCCAATGAAGCAGTTGTGAGGACTGAAGGTCCCCCACCTTCCCCTGCTCTCTAAGGCTCCTCCTTCCTCAGCAATCTGAAGTTCTTTCGTCTTATCTCTCATTGCTCTGCCCTCTTCATTCCTCTTTGTGTTCTGGGAGACCAGGTGGGAGGGAAGCTGGTTACACCACAAGGGGGAGACTCCCTGTCTCTACTCTGCCTCTTGACCCTCCTCCAGTTCTGCCTCTGATTCTGGACTGCTCTCTGCCACAGACTCTTCCTGCTCACTAAACCCTGTTGCCTCTTCAGCTTCGACATCTCCTCCTCCTCCCAGTCTGCTCTCTCTTCTCCCTCTGACCACTCATCTTCCTCCCACCACCAATCCCCTGGCTCTGAGACTCCTTCCCCTGGGGGCTCCCTTGGGGGTTCCTCAACTGGTGCCTCCCACCACTCCTCTTCATCCAGCCAGCCCATGACACAGGAGCAGAGTCCAAGAGCCCTGAATATAGAGAGGGACATGAGGAAGGGGACTCTCGGCATTTTAAGAAACTGCACTTCCTGATTTTTTATTTTTTTTGTCATTTAAGTCAGAGGTTTTCAACCTTTTTGAGTCCACCGCTCCTTTGACCAAGTACCTTCTATCTGCGGCACCCCTGTGGGCTCAGGAGCACAGTTATGTCACCCCTTGCCTCCAGAGCTGGCAGCCTCTCACCCTTTTTCAAACACCCCCCCTTTGTAAAGTCTCCCTCAGCCTCCTCTCCTCTCCCCTCTCCTTGGGGAGTTCTGGGCAGCCACTGCCGCTGCCTGTGGTCTCTGAGCTGCCACCCCCTGCCTTCAAGAGAGGTGCCTCCTCCTCACACTGCCCCACAGGGGCCCGGGACTTGTCTGTCCATTCCCAACAGCAAGGGCTGGTGGTCTGTCTGTCTGGGCTCCCTCCCTACCTCGCCCCCTTGCTTGCTTACCCTGAGGCCCCGTTTCACCTCTTGGCAACCAGCACCCCCTGGACAGCCCCAGAGGCACCATTTGCCTGGGGAGCTTGTAGCCAGGGCTGCTGCAACAAACAGCTGTGCAAGCCTTGGGGGCGGGGCAGAGACTCGACAGGGAGGGAATGAAAGAGGGGCAGAGGCCAGTGTTGCCCACGGCACCCCTGACGATCATTCAAGGCACCCCAGGGTGCCACGGCACATTGGTTGAAAGCCACTGATTTAAGTAATAACTACATACGCCTAATGTGTCTAAATTCCCCCACCCTCCCACCCTCCCCCAAGGTGCACATTATCAGCTTCCCAATGGCATGGTTTTCCCCAACTGCACATTTTGTGTCCAAATGCACTCCAAAAACGAAGAAACAAACAAACAAAAAAATGTCGGAGTCGAGCCCAGGGGGAAATTAAGCCCTGCTGGTCTCAGTGGACGTTTGCAAATCCTTTTAGTAAACGGGGAGGAGGGACAGAAGAAGTTGGAAGGGCGGCAGAGAGACTCCGAGATGTGACCTGCTTCCAGAGCGTGTTCCTGTGCTGCTCGGGAGGAGGAACTGGCCTGGAAGGGGCGTCGAGAGAGCGTGTCTCAGTTTGGGGGGCTCGTTTTCCCTCGCTTTCCTTGACAGCTGGGCGCTGGAGGCCTTTCGTTGGGTCTCCTGGCTTTGCCCAAGGAAAGGGGGTGGGAGACAGAAAAGTGTCCCGTTTCCCATCCCCACCTCCTCTCTGCCTTCCCCAGGACCAATACTGTTAACAACAAGCTGCTCTGAGGTACAGTAGCTGCAGGAGGGGACTTTTCCTCACCCTCCTGTCTGGAAATCACCTGGGCGGCTGCTGAGATTTCGTGTTGGTGTTGCTGAGAGAGGAAGGGGCGTGGAGTTGCATAGGGAAAATGAGGGGGTCGAAAACCTTAGAAACAAGCAAGAGGGGGAGCGCAGAGCAGGGTCTGGATTGGAGGGGGCGAGGGAGAGAATGGGATGGGAACTCTCTCTCTCTCTCTGCTCGAGATGTGTGTTGGGTACATGAGCGAAGAGCAGCCTGGAAGGGAGGGCTGTGTGCATAGGTGGAGAGATTTTGGGATTGGGGGGCGGGAGAGAGACAGAAAGAGAGAAAGAGAGTACTGTATACGATCTCTATTGTGTAACAAATCAGTATGATGTTGTTTATACGTTTCATTTAGGCCTATCTGTGTATTGTTTTACAACTGAATTACATTTGAAAAACCTGTCAACTCACATCAAAATGCCATTTCCTTTGCTGAAAACTTTTATTAAGAAATAATAAATTAAATACTGGATTTTCTGTGAAAGATTTCATTACAAGGTGAAGTGCGTGAAGAATTGCAAGGGGGGGGGGGGAGAGAGAGAGAGAGAGAGACGGAAAGAAGAGCTCATTTGTCCATGGCAAGGGCCGGGGCGCAATCTGGACGGCTCTGCCTGCTTCCAAAGAGCTTCCCTCTCCACTCTGCCAAACCCCCAAAAGGGAAAGAGGCAGGAGGGCAGCCTTGTAGCAGCTGCAGATGTCCAATGAACACACGTCACGGCTCGAAAGGGAGACCCGCGTTGATTTTCAGAGCAGTTACTTACAACTCTTATATAGTAGCACCAGCTCTGCTTGCTCCCTGGAGCTTTCATGTGGGGAAGAAGCGCAGCCTTCTGCAACATCATTATTCATAAGAGTAAAACTAAACGATTCTGCCGCCCCCCGCCTAGCAATGAGCTCAGAGTCTCCTTTAACGCAAACACGCTCAGAAAAAAACACGGAAATCATCATAGCTTAAGGAGAAATGCTCACCTCCTTACCTGCTGCCAGTCCGATTCCCCCCCCCCCCCCCGGAGGCTTTGCTTGCTGGTCTCTGACGCTTTTCTTCGTCCAACTTCGTCCAACTCTCTTTCTCTCTCTCGCTTTTATTCCCTCTCCCTCCTGGTCGTCGCACTACAAAAAGCGAAGAATAAAGCGAAAGTACGAGCGAGGCGAGGACGAGATTGCAACGCATAGCCAGAGTTGCATTTCCCGCTAGAGGGAGCTCCAAGCAGCCAAAGGATCACTCGGGAAACTTGAAGCATCAGAGATGGTCAAGCCTTTACCTCTTCTGTAGTTGCCTCTGTGTCAGTCTCAGTAGCTCCCGAGTTTTCTGCACTTAAGCCCCACATGCAGAGGCGTAGCAAGCCCAGGTGGTACCCGGGGGCGGAATTTTTTTTGTCACCCCCCACCACTTTAATTTTTAAAAAATTGAAAAAAAAATTAAAAAGTGTCACCCCCCTCTGATGGTGCCACTTTGCGAGGTGTGGGGGTTTTGTGTGTGTGTGTGTGTCTATTATCTATTTTTTTCCAATAAAGTTAAAATAAATAAATAATAATAATAAATAATAAAAATGTAAATAAATAAAAAGTGTCACCCCCCTCTGATGGTGCCACTATGTGAGGTGTGGGGGTTTTGTGTGTGTGTGTGTGTGTGTGTGTGTGTCTATTATCTCTTTTTTTCCAATAAAGTTAAAATAATAAAAAATAATAAAAAATTATAAAAATTAAAAAATTAAAAAAATTAAAAAGTGTCACCCCCTCTGATGGTGCCACTTTGTGAGGTGTGGGGGGTTGTGTGTGTGTCTATTATCTCTTTTTTCAATGAAGTTAAAATTTAAAAAATTTTTTTTTTAAAGTGTCACCCCCCTCTGGGGTGGAACCCGGGGCGGCCCGCCCCCCCGCCCGCCGTTGCTACGCCCCTGCCCACATGACACTGATTTCAAGGGGTTGAACTAGATGACCCTTGGGGTCCTTTCCAACTCTACAGTTCTATGATTGTGTGACTTCCCAGAGACCAGCTCTCTTTCTACTGCAGTGTAGATTGGAGTCTTTGCAAAGAACGGTAGAAATTTCAGGGAGGCGCGAAATCTTTTAGTGCCCGCAAAGAAGCTGGACGGGTTCTATCGTCCGTCTCAAGGGCTTTGACGTTTTATTGCAATTAAGCAGGACGTACATCCTGCGAAATACACAGTGTTGTTCCACCATGATTTCTTCATAGCGTGGATGCTTACAGCTCACAATCTCATTTTAGCTGTGTCCATTGCATTTTGTACACTGCCTTTTGAGGACGATAATGATTATAATCATAATAAATAGAAGTCCTGATTAATTTTCATGAGAACTTTTAAAAAAAGGAAATAGCCAACAGATATGGAGATGCGAAGAGCTGAACATAAATATTGGAAAAATGAGAAATTGAGAGAAACTGAAAATAATAAATTTGCCCACTTCTCAGGAGATTTTCCCCTACGCTGAAGGAAATACCTGCTGACATTCCTCCTTCTACACAAATATTAAAGGGGTAGGGTTCCCCATCCTCTTTCTCGACTCATCTCCCCCACATCTCTTCTAAAATCTGCTCTGGAAAGTTGCTCCCAGCTGGGAAGGCGTGCAAGCCATCCGCTTGGGTGAGGAGAAAACATGATGCAAACAGTGATGTTGAATCTGGAAGCTCCTCATATCCCCCAGAAGCAGGATATTGACAAGCTGGAATGTGTACAGAGGAGGGAGACCAAGATGATCAAAGGTCTGGAAACCAAGCCTTATGAGGAACGGTTGAAGGAGCTGAGTATGTTTATCCTGGAAAAGAGGAGATTGAGAGGAGATACGAAAGCCAAATATCTCAAGGGTTGTCACACGGAAGAGGGAATAAGCTTGTTTTCTTCTGCTCCGGAGGGTAGGACCTGACCCAATGGACGGACAGCAAAGCACGGCCTACATCTGCAAAGCCAACTGAGAAGTGTCTACACCAGGAATTTACTGCAATAAGAGTTCAGAAATGGCTGGCACTAATAAAATTCCCTATGGCAGAATGCTGTTGTCTTTATGGGTCTTTTGGAATCCGAGATATGATCAAAAAAATCATAAACCGGTGCAATCATGTATTGCTCAGCAACAGAGCAATAAATGCTCTCTTGCTGATTACTTATTTACCCCGCTTAATCTTGGAAAGGGGAAAGTAGGTTTTTTTGTGTGATCTTGGAGCAGAAATTACATCCTGTTTCCAAGTTTTCCTCTCCCCTCGCACTTGACTAGCACCCAGCTCTGCTCAAACAGGTGATTTCTGAGAAAATGAAACCTAAATGAGGTCGCCCTAAGCTGAACCCAGCGTACCTATTGCATGTCTGGTTTGGTATTAATAAAGAAATAGGAGTCCTTGGAGAATTCAGAAAATCAAATAGCAAGGTTGCAAGGACTCAGGCCAGGACAGCAATAAATAATTTATTCTATTTTTGTTGTTTCAAGTATGACACAAATTCCAGTTGCAATGATTTTTAACTCCAGGACAAGGCCCTGTTTCATTTATTCTTCATCAGCTCTAGTTTCTTAGTCAAAGTGTACACTCGGAGTTAAAGTGTACACTGTGTACAAAGTGTACACTGGAGTTAAAAATCATTGCAACTGGAATTTAGTGTCAGCAAAGCATTGTTAAACTAAAAGGGGGAGAGGAGAACGGGCAGTGTGACAGTTTTGCTTTGTTCAGAGGGGAAATGTAAGCTCAATTTCTACGAAGCAGAAATCCAGTTCCCTTTACGCCAAAATTAGCCCCCCTTCATATCAACAAAGAAAATTCAGTGTTCAAGGATGAGTCTTCAGGCAAATAGCAAATGCATTTCCTTTACTTGGTGGAACTTAATTGAGCACTACAGAAAATAAGATAAATGAGGTTAATAACATAAAAACAGTATATGTTACCTTTACAAATATAAAATATTGTCAAGGCTGAGAAACCTTGACTAAATCTTAACTGAATTATAAATGCCTGAATTAGCAAAGCTAGAATTGGGCAGAAAGCAAAATATAATATGGGTCAAATGAAAGAGGGGGTTGCTCAAAGGAATGGATATTTATTCCCATTTTTTCCTTTGAAGAAGGTAATTTTTTCTAAGCTTTCTCAATTATCAAAGAAAACCAAGATTACATTCAACAAAATCTGCAACCTCAGAAAGGAAAAAAACTATATACCCAAAATACCTACACTTCAACTTCTACAGTAATTTTGATTATTGCCTACTATCTTCAAATGAAATAATTTTAGCAACATCTAATACAACTACATCTAAGTCAAGCAATTCTCTTTTTTTAAAGGCATACCTGGGTAGAAGTTACACAGAGAGGTTTCGACAGCATATTACATCAATATGACAAATGTGTCTAGTTTACATCTGAGCATATTTTAAAAGTAACAGTTAAAAATAGCATTCACTGTGGACACGACATGTTTAATGAATCTCTAAGGGTGGATTGATTAAACCCGGCCAATTCAATTCATAAGAGTATTGGGTTCCATACAGGAAATGGGGAGCAGTGGTGTACCTGTCTGGCACGCTTGTCTCCAAAGGACTTTACAAAAATTGAAAGTTGCTTTTTATTCCTATTTTTAAAAACTTATTGTGTCATAATGCGGTAAGGCAAATCAGCTATAGGGTCTGCTCCATTGTATGTAGAACCAGCCAAAATGGGTATGAAAAGGGGTGCCAAAGTGGGAACGTTTGCCATTGCAGCATCAGCTCCTACTTTCTCCACCTTGGGCTGCATCATGTCTTGTTCCAGTTCTGCTTGGCCCTGAGGTGCTCTGCCTCACACTCTTCCAGTCCTAGGACTTCCCGAACTCTTTCAGCATCTTCAGCAAGATTATCCAGGAAGCTCGACAGCATCCAATAAGTGATAGCAAAAGACACCCCTGCTGCTACCAAGCTTCTAAGTAGCGAAGGGGGGAATAATTCTGTTGCAGAATTGGTTATTTTCTTTATAAGCAGATCCATGGCAATTTCTTTCCCCTGAGGAGATTTAATCACGGCCTTCAGTTCTTCAACAGGCTTCCTGGCCAATCTGGCCAGCCTAGCTAAGGAGCCATCATCCAGCTCAAATCTTTTGTAGAAGGCAACCATGGACCCAAGCAAGAGGGCAACATCACAAGGCAGAGGAAGGCCTGGAATGGGAATAACATTGATGCCAGCAGACGCCAAGGATATTTTCCACACGTGGCTCTTTAGCACAGATTTCTTCTTTTCTATGACCTCAGAGGAAAAGTTGGGAAGGCTGAGCAGGAATGCAATTCTCTTCAGGCTGGGCAGATCTTTCTCCAACGTCTCCACCAGGCGGGGGAAGTCATACTTGGCAAGGTCCCAGGAGGAGATCAGAAAGCACTGGTGACTGGAGTCCTTGAAGTTTAGCAAGTTCTCATTGCAGTCATCCCTGATCGTTTTAATGGCTTGATCTTCACTGAAGGTTTTAGGATAATCCCTTTTCATGCTGGACATATCTATATCCATTTTGGAGCATACAAAATAAAACAACTTATCCATCTGTTGGATCTCCTGAGCTAGCTTAATGTGGTGTTTTTGGAACCTTGTGGAACCTACAATGATGAAGAAGTCATACTTCGGGTAATCCACCTTCTTAAAGTAAGTCTCTGGTATACAACTTTGGGATCCAATTCCTGGCAAGTCCCAGAATTTCACTTTGGGATAGTTAGGATGCGAATAAGCATTTGGATCCAGTGTGGTTTCTGTCACTCCTACAGGGGCAGCACCATCATCTTCTGGCTTCAGGCCTCGGAGAGCATTTATGAAGGTTGATTTCCCAGAGCCTGTCTCTCCAGTGATGGCAATGTGAAGCTCAGTGCTTTCCAACTCCTCCAGCTCCTCTTTTACATCAGAATATGCTTCCATCATTCCACCATCACTGAAAGCCTCCATAAACCTCTCATATATCTTGATTGCTATATTGAAAGATGCTTTGGGGTCTAAGTTCAGGTCTCTATTTTTCAATATAGCCTGGATAATCTCAGGCAACAATGAAAGTTTTTCTGCATATGAATTCATCCTAGAAGAAAAAGGGAGAGCTCAGAAAGGCTTTGTCAATACTGTTGGCCCATCTAGTTGGGAAACTCAGTGATGATTTACACACAACTCAAATATAAATATTCTCTGCTCAGCAAAAAAATGTTTGAATTTTGATACTGTGGGCATTTCTACAAGGAATTCCTTTTGTGCTCAATGTTGATCTTAAATTTACATTCTTCTCCATGTCTACACAACAGCATCATCCTCAAAATGGCATTTTATAGTTTACACACCCCCTTTAATCCAGACTTTCCATTTCCTTGCTTTTTCTGTTATTGTTTTTGCATATTGTGCTTTGCACAGAAACTGTGAATTCAGATTAAATGGGAAAATAACAGCGGCAGGCATTTTGATGAGGACATTGTCTTGTAGACACCCAAAAACTTATATGTACGAGCAGCAAGAAGTCTTCAATAAACTGTGGTGTGGAAGCTTCCTACCAGAAGTGGCTCACTCAGTGGGGCTGAGACACAATGCTAGTTTACAGACACATCTGCTGTTGCTGCTTACAGAATGGGAGAGGGGCAAGGCAGCAGGGAGGATAGTGTTGCCTTCCCGCTCTTGTAGGAGCATGGAATTTGATTGGCTGGTATGTCTTCACCATGCTGGACTCCCCACCACTTTGCACCACCCCTCCTTCCTGGAAAGACGCAGGGACACACCGATTGGTAAATGAACAGTGTGACTCCACCCCAATGTTCAGATTTTTCTTAAAAACAAATATTTGCTTTGATCCAATCCACTGTGCTCACTGTGCCCACACTTGAAAGGGTTGCTATAAGGCATATCAGATTCCAGAATTTCACAAAATACACATATATCCATACACTTTCATACCTTGCAACTTCCATTACACCTAGAGTTCTGCAGCAGTGCCTCAACTGCTAGGATCCCTGGGAAATGCAATTTCCCCAACTCCTAATTCTTGTATTTTCCAGGGACTCTGCTGCTCAACCCATTGCTGGTGTTGCATTCTTGACATCATGGAAAGCCTACTGCGGGCTCTCCCTATGGCCTATATAGCATTCTAGACAGTGGTGCGAACTTGAACAAAATATTGGGGGAGCCCAGGTAAGCTCTGCCCTACATAATTGATGACATGACAAGGTACATGTACACCATTTGTATGGCAATGCCCATTAACTTTTTTTGGGGGGGGGATCTTTCCCCATCAAATATTTCATTGGGGAGGGGAAAGCCCCCTCGGCCCCTAGGAGTTGGCTCCAATGATTCTAGGATTGGGAGATAGCTTAAATGATATATTTGGGTCCCCTCTAAGCTGGTGATTTCATAACTGTAAGATTGGATCTTGTAGTGTTTCTCCTAAAATAAGACATGCCTAAAATATAAGGCATAGAAGGATTATCACGGGGTCGCAAAATATAAGGCATACCCCGAAAATAAGACGTACTGGGTACTGGTGGAGGGCGGCAAGGAAGAGGAAGTTGGCGGCTGGAACCGGATGCTGCTGCAGCCCCGCTCCCGCCAGCTCTCTCCCCCAGCAGCAGCAGCGGGCACCGCTTGGATCCAATCCAGCGGGACACAGCTGCAGCTGCAGCGCGCGCCAGTGGATCCCCAATCCACCGGGAGGCAGCAGCAGCGCGCTGAGCGAAGCCCTGAGTGGCCGGGACCCGGACCCAGCCGCAGCGCACGCCACGTGGGTCCCCGATCCACCGGGACTCAGCAGCAGCGCGCCGCAGCCGCTGGAAGCCGCTAGAGGAAGTAGCAGCATCCTCGCTAGTTCCTCCACCAAACCCCGCGCAGTCCGCTGATCCCAAAAGCAGGCTTCTGCTGTTGCCTGCCTCTGATGCTCGCAGGAGCAGGGATCGGAGGCGGCGGGGGTGGGGTGGGGACAAGCGGGAGAGGCGGCGGCAACAGCAGCAGCAGCAGCACCACCAGCCCCTCCAAGTCCTCCTCCTCGCCACCTCTAGCCTCGCCTTCGCCCTCTCCGCCCTAAGGGGCCCTCACGCAGCCCTCGCCCTCCAGCATCCTCCTCCTCCTGGCCGCTGTCGCTGTCACCTCAGGTTAGGCACGCAGGAGGGAGAGCCTCCTCAATCCTGCACACTTTCACCTCAGGGCGCTTCCCACCCTTGCAGGGAGAGGGGCTTCCCCCTCCCTCAGTCGGGTGTGTAAGGGCTGTCTCCTCCCCCCCCCACCTCTCCATTTCATTCGGCTCCTTCATTGCTCTCCTGCTGCAATCCAAACCTGATTGTGGCTTTTCTCTTTTCTCTCTCTCTCTCTCTCTCTCTCTCTCTCCCTCCCTCCCTCTCCCTCCCCTCAACTTTCCCCATGCTTTCCTTTCTTTCTTTTCGTGTCCCCGTCGTCCTTGCAAAAGCCTTCCTTCCTTCTCCCTCTTTCTTTCACTCTTTCTCACCCCTTCCTTCTCTCTCTCTCTCTCTCTCTCTCCCTTTTTCCTTCCTTCCTTCCTTCCTTCCTTCCTTCCTTCCTTCCTTCCTTCTCTCTCTCTCTCTCTCCCCTTCTGTCTGTCTGTCTTCCTTCCTTCCTTCCCTCTCTCTCTTCCCTCCCTCCTTCCCTCTCTCTCCCCCCCTCTCTCTCACTCCTTCCTTCCTTGTCTCTCTCCCTTCCTTCCTTCCTTCCTTCCTTCCTTCCTTCCTTCCTTCTCTCTCTCTCTCTCTCTCTCTCTCTCTCTCTCTCATCCCTTCCTTCCTTCTCCCTCTTTCTTTTACTCTCTCTCACCCGCCAACCCCGTTCGCCAAAGCAGGCTTGTTTTTGCGATCGGGGTTGGCGGGGAAGAACCAGCAGCACCCCTCCGCTGCCCCTCCCAGCCTTTTAGAGGAGGAAAACCAGAAAAATATGCCCTATGGTCCAGAGCATCCTATGGAGCGAAAAATACGGTAATTATAATGGAATAAATGTAGATTGCTGTATCACACTTAATAAAAATAAGACATCCCCCGAAAATAAGCCATACTGTGTTTTTTGGAGGATAAAAAGATTATAAGACGGTGTCTTATTTTAGGAGAAACACGGTAGAAGGAACTGCTGAACTTGTCAAACTGGTCTGGCCAAGTTCATGGATCTGGACAAGTCTGTTGGGCATCCAATTACATGCCTAAAGTGTTGGGAAAGTACAGATGTGTTGCTTTTGTCCCACTGCCTAGTCTTACGAGGCTCACAATGTATCTTTCCACTGATAACCATTTTGGAGGTGGGAGAAGGGGAGGTTCCAGATATTTTGCCTAGTTTCATGGGCAATCGGGGACCGGGGGACGGGGGGCTTCAGATAACTCTTAACCTCTGCTGTCCAGCCTCCTTTTAAGCACTGTCAGATGCTCCCCAATCAACTCATCAGCACAGAAAGGATTTGCAGGCAAAGGAGAATTTGAAACTTTCCCTCCCCGCCCCATGATTCTGATCATAATCCCTCTCCCCACAATGCTGCTATTAACATTAGGGAAAAGCTTCAGAGCAGCAGGAGATCAATCATCATTGGGATCACAAGCTTGCTAGCTGAGCAAGGGGAAAGGAGGCTGGGAGGGAAAGATTTTGAAAGGAGTCTCTTAAGACTTACTTGCTCCTCAAGATCCTTGACAAACAGTTGTTTGATGATAGGATAGTTTATCTTCTCACTTCAGCAGCTCACACTCTCTCCTGTCCTTTCCGGACTTTATGGCAGAGGACTTAGCTCAGAGTTTTACTGAAAAACAAAGCAATTGTCCCAAGTCCCATGGCAACCACAGTGAAAAACATCTAGATGGGCAGACCTCAGAAGGCTGTTGAACCAACCAAGCATATGGAGATAGGCTTTTCAGAGAACAAATCCAAATTACAACAACTGCTAATAGAAAATAAGAGTAAACCACTGGCAAAATTATATAAATACCTATTGGAATGGGAATTAAAGGAGGAAGAAGTAAAGAGCGTAATGATTAAATGGGCCCAAGATATAGGTAGAACGATTTATTGAACTCAATGGGATAGCTTGTGGAACATCAGTATGAAGTTTACGGCCTGCACACGAATTAAGGAAAACATGTTAAAATTAGTATACAGATGGCATTTAACACCTGAGAAACTGGCTAAAATATACAAACTAGAGTCAGATAAATGTTGGAAATGAAAAAATGGGAAATTATTATCATTGCTGGTGGACTTGTGCGAAAATTAAGGAATTCTGGAATGTAGTCTATGAAAAAATGAAAAAGATGTTGAAAACAACCTTTAAGAAAACACCCGAAGCATTCCTATTGAGCTTAATTCCGGAGAAAATGCCGGAAGATAGAAAAAATGTTTTCCTCTATGCGTGTGCAGCCGTTAGATTATTAATAGCGCAATATTGGAAAGGAGAAGAAATTCCAAAAATACAGGAGTGGCACCTAAAATTGGTAGAATTTATGAATTTGGCAAAAATGACAGCAGCAATCAGAAATACATCGAAACAAAAAATGAGAGAAGAATGGAAGTATGTTGAAGAATATTTAAGGAAAGAGGGGATTAAAACAGAACTGGTGATCTGCTTGGATTGACTTACATACAGGGATAATATCAACACAGGTAACTATAATTGTATTTCAGTATTAATTTGTATTTCAAAAATAGCATGGATAGAAGCATATAGTAAAGAACACGAGGTAGAACTTTAGGAAGTATTTTTTAATTTTTTAATTTCAAACCTTTTTTTGATCTCTATTTCTTTTTGTGGTTTGTGTATATGTGTGTATGTGGTTCTCTTTGGAGAAACTTGTTTTATGTTATGTGTTAGTATGGCTGACATTATATTATTTTGTACTAAGTTGTTGTATGTTGAGAATGCACTGTATGTTTTGTTATATATTTGATTTTTGGTTAATTTTCTTTTGTTTAATGTGATTATGTTGTAATGTTTCAAAAATTTTGAATAAAGTTTAATAATAATAATAATAAAAGAACCAACTTTGTCTTTCTCAGTTAGACTGAGATGCATTCCCATAACAGGAAGCACAGGGTATGTCCACTCAGTGATGTAACGTGGGGAGGGTCAGGGGGGTGGTTGACCGGAGCACAAAATTTTGAGGGGGCACAACCAAGTGCAGGTAAGGCGGGGGACGGGGGGTGGCAGGTGAGCTAGCGAGCGACAGTGGGCGGGGAAGAAGTGGGGGGGGGGCAGAGACAGGTGGGGGTAGGCAGTGTAACCTGGCCCAGAACTCCATTGAGCATTCCAAGGAAACCATATTCTGGGTAAGCACTGGAACCCCAGAAATCTCTTACCGAACAGAAATTGGGGTGCAGGCAACATTATAGGTATTACAACGTCTTAAGTAAATAGCTTCAACAAATGCTCTTGTAATTCCTGTACAGCTTCATCTGCCTCTCAGTTTTCCTGCCTAAACCCCCTGAAACGGCTGCAATGCTTTGAGGAGAAGCTTTCAAACTGCATAACTTGGACTTCCTGTCCTGGTGAGGGTTTCTCCTGGAGAGAGGAACTCTTATATACAGTGGTACCTTGGTTCCCAAACAGCTTAGTTGTCGAACAAATCGGTTCCCGAACGCTGCAGACCCGGAAGTAAGTGTTCTGGCTTGCGAACGTTTTTCGGAAGCCGAACGTCCGACACGGCTTCTGATTCAGTGCAGGAAGCTTCTGCAGCCAATTGGAAGGCGTGCCTTGGTTTTTGAACAGTTTCGGGAGTCGAAGAGGCTTCCGGAACGGATTAAGTTCAAGAACCAAGGTTCCACTCACTGTATATTTGATTGTGGTCCTTTCAAGCATCCGTTGACTTCGGAATACATACTGTAGTAGGAACGATTGAAATATGGGAAAGTGAGCAAGAAAGAAACAGTCAGAATTATTAAGGGGAAAGCTCCTTTTAGAGCTGAAAGGCAGCGTGGAAATATTTTTACAATCAGCAAATTAAAATTGCTTATCATTGGCAGCCAGTCGCTCTTTGGAAAAACAGCGACTCCCTTAAAGTGACAAGTTGGACAGCTATTTGAGAGGATTGCTTTCTCTTGCATCTAGAAAAACTTATCTGGTACATGGCATGCTTTGAAATGTTTTTTTTACAGTGACAGTGAAAGCAGGCTTCACTTGGACTTCCTTCTTGGTGAGAGCCAAGAAGTGGATTTCAAGCTGAGCAGGGAAGGTCGCATCTCCTAAAATCCTCGTGCTACACCTCAAAGGAAACTTCTGATTGCCCCAAGCCAAATGCCAATGGGTTTCTGGGTAAGAAACGTCTCCCAACAATTCTGTGTGTCTGGTGCTGTATCTGAAGAAGCACATATTGAGTCTCTTTATCTGGATGAGCTCACATTTTTACCCCATTACTGTACTTTCCATTGGCTGGGACAAAAAATGTACACCAATAGCAAAAAGCAATAGACCCCTCAGACTGCTTTTGTCCCACTGCCTAGTCTTATGAGGCTCACAATATACCTTTCCACTGATCAGCCATGTTGGAGGGGGGAGAAGGGGAGGTTCCAGATAGTTTGCCTAGTTTCATGGGCAAAAGGGGGTGGGGCTTCAGATAATTGTTAGCCTCTGCTGTCCAGCCTGCTTTTAAGCACTTTCAGATACTCCCCAGTCAACTCATCAGCACAGAAGGGATTTGCAGGCAAAGGAGAGTTTGGAACTTTCCCTCCCCATCCCATGATTCTGATCATAATCCCTCTCCCCCCAATGCTGCTATAAACCTTAGGGGAAAGCTCAAGAGCAGCAGGAGATCAAACATCATTGGGATCACCAGCCTGCCAGCTGAGCAAGGGGAAAGGAGGCTGGGAGGGAAAGACTTTGAAGGAGCTCTGTTAAGACTTACCAGTACTTGCTCCTCAAGATCCCTGACAAACAGTTGTTTGAGGATAGGATAGTTTATCTTCTCACTTCAGCTGCTCACACTCTCTCCTGTCCTCTCTGGACTTTGTGACAGAAGAAGATCTCAACAGACTGATGCTCTTCTTGTGAGTTGGTGCCAACAACAGGAAATCTGTGGTCTGCCTTCAGCTAGGCTTTGAGCATAAGAAACAGGTGCAGCAGGGGCTGCGGTCGCTCGTTGCCTGGACCCCTCCCTCCTGTCAAAACTCCCAACTCTGCTAGGTTACAGAATTAGCTGTTCTAAGACTTGGCAGCTTCTAGGTAAGAAGGTGAGAATAGGTGGCTTCTGTTGCCTAGGGACTAAATGAGCAGAGGCCAAGTTGGGGTGCAAACTTGGGCTCTCACTTAAGTTCCTCCAAAGAGTCACACACATGAGGCATTTGGTGAAGAAGTCCATTTATTTGTTCTGTACAGAAGCATGGTCCAGGGGGATTGCTCTTACACTTATTCCCTTATATAGTGGTGCTCTGCAGCTTGCATCATCTCTTATTTGATTGTATACTTTTTGCCACAAAGATGGGCATGTGCACGTTTACCTGGTGTCACATGAGCTTTTACTTACTGCAGCTGACACAGTCTCTGAGTACCTATGATTTTCTATAGCCTCCACCCTTTCCAGGCCTGAGGCTCACCACAATGTCACGTGGGTCTGTGCCCTAGGTCCAGGTTACAGTTCCATGTTTCCCTCATTGCTACATGGTGGAAAGCTCAGGAGAACTTTAGCACAGTGCATTTCCTTCAGATGACAGACCAACGGAGGTTCATTGCCTCGTTGTCATTACCTGTTTGCCACACGTACAAGCAGTGGTGTAACTGTGGAAGGTCAGAGAGGATGGGATGGTCTCATACGGATACATGGTTTTAGATGAGGCCTTCAAAAACGCCAGGTGGGGAGAGGGTGAGAATGTGGCCATTGTAGATGGGTAAAGATCTTGGAGCAGAAACTGCATCCTGTTTACAGGTTTTCCTCTCCCCCATGCCTGCCCAGCAACACAGTTCTGTTCAAACAGCTGATTTCTGAGAAATGGAGTTGTTATAGTTGCTCCTTTTTGTAAATAATTTATTGGACTGTGCTGGGTCATGACCGGGAGCAATTTTTTATTTATTTAGCCTATCTGTGAGTTTTTGCACAATCTCAGCTTATGGACCTTGACAGTGAAACCTGACAGGTCTGAGCATGTGAACCAATATAACATACCTTATGATGCTTTTCCATTCTCATAATTTTCTGCAATGCAAATGGGTCATGTGACCAATGATGTGCAGGAGTTCCTCAGCAGACAAGTTAGTGTTGAAAGGGCTCCCTTTAAGTAGAATAAAGTATCTCTGCACATGCTTATGCAATCCTTTCACTGTCAAACCCCCACCCCATCTATTTTGATGCAAAAAACAGGAGAGGTCTATGCAGAGAGAGGGTTGGAAGAAAGAAGTTGACACACTTCAGATATGAGGCAGAACCACTGGCAGAGGAAGAGGAGTGGGGGGGGAGCGCACCGCCCCCGACAGCACGATCCCGGCAGGGTGCCATCGCGGTTGCCCCCACAGTCGGCGCGTCCTGCCCCAGGACACGCACCATGCCTCCAGGACGTGCGCCAGCCCCACCACCCCCTGCCGTCTGCCCCCCTCCCCCTGTGCCGGAGCATGAAGCTCCGCCACTGGGCAGGACCTTGTTGCCATTTCATTCTTATTTTAATAAGTCTGTGCCCAGTGCACATCTGATGTACCAGATGCAAGTCTGGTTGTGCAACCATGGACGTCATATGGCCTGATCAGCCAAATTCTCCTCATTGCACTGCTCTGCTCCCCCAGCCTGTCATTTACACCCCAGCCTATGGATTTTATCCAACATTTCTCATGCTCAGAGCACACCAGCTGAAATGAATGCACCTGATTAACTAGAAGGTTTAAAAAAAAAATCTAGGAAATTTCTATTATCCTTTGCAAATATTCTATTCTACACTGCAGTAGTACCGGTAGGAAGGCCGGGCTCCGGATAGTCCTCATTCATCAATGCCACACTGCTTAAGTGCAGACAACTCAGGTGCTGCTCAGAGCACACCAGTTGAAATGAATGCTCCTGATTAATTGGAAGGTTAAATTTCTACGGTACTTTGCACATATCCTACACTGCAGTAGTAGGAAGTGCAGACAACTCCGGTGCTGCTGAGACTGGCACAGAGGCAACAACAGCAGAGGTGAAGGATTGCCCACATGGGATGCTTCCACAGGTGATCCTTTGGGACTTCCCAGAAAAGGCAGCATCCCCGCTGGCAAACGGGCTGCTTGGAGCTCCCCCTGGCCAGGAATGCGGCTCCGGCTATTTGCTGTGATCTTATCTTATCCTCCCTCGTACCATGGGTGGTTTTGCTTTTTTAGTTAAAGCACACTGGAACATAACGGTTGCGGCGCACTGCAGCAGCTCAGGAAGATGCATGGTTGGTAGTTGACACTTTATTGGCAAGAGAAACGCCTACAGCATCTCCCACAGGGCGACTTCTTATGCACGGAAGCCGCTGCTGCTCATTCCTCTTCAAACCCCTCCTGGTTCTAGGAGATGGCGGAGCAGGGGAAGGTAGGGAGTCAACTGGCCCATCCCTTGCCTGAACAGTTTCTTCTTCCTCCACCTCATCCTGCCCTAACTCTTCTTCTTCCTCCTTCTCCTGGTCTGGCTGCTGCCTGTCGGGTGGCTCCTAGCCCCATAAATCAGTGGCTCCCTTTCCCAGGTCAGCCTCCTGGCCCCCTGTCTCCACCACATTTACAATCCCTGACATCTATTCTCTGAGGAAGAATCAACCCAAGAAGTTTTGTTGCCTGAGGTGAAGGGCAAGATGGCCGCTGCCCCTCACTCCATTCCATGGGCAGAAACCAACTGGATCGGTCATTGAATGACTTCAGAACACTGGCAAGGGAGCCCTGTCCTCTCCTTACATGAGGGAAATGGCCTTAGGGGACTTAGGCAGGCTGTTTCCAAAGGGTGAGCCATATTGGTTTGTTGAAGCAAAAACAGCAAGTGTCCAAGTGTCCCAATTTTCCAGGGACGTCCCTGATTTAGAGAAGCTGCCCTGGTTTCTGATTTGATCCTGGAACGTCCTGCTTTTCATTAGGATGTCCCTATTTTCATTGGAGAAATGTTGGAGGGTATGGAGTTATCTGACCCCTGTATAGTTATTTTAAAATATTCAATGTTTTATTATGTTTTTATATTTGTTGGTAGCTGCCCAGAGTGGCTGGGGCAACCCAGTAAAATGTGTGGGGTTATAAATAGTAAAATTATCATTATGGAATGGGATGTCCCTATTTTCACCAGAGAACTGTTGGAGGGTATGCAAAGGGTCTCATGGCATCTTAAAAGAGGAAAGTGGCTAGCGGGATCCTCAAGAGGAACGGTGAGGGATAGCCGCCACCACTGAGCTTCCCCCAATACACACACCCTCAGCATCTGCTACCTGAGGCAGCTGCTTCACACTGGCTAATAGTAGAGCTGGCACTGTTGGACTAGGCCAAGAAAATGGCAACACCCAGTGACAGAGCATGGAACAAGCCTTCCTGAAGATAAAATAGAAGTTGGGCGGCTTTGAGGAGCTCCCTGCCCAAGCAGCCAGTCCTTCAAATTTCATCATGCTGGGGGTAGCGCTAACATTGATCCATGGGCCTGATCTATCCAGACCTAAATGAGTATGTTTGAAGATCAGGGCTGAAGAGTTAAGCGATCAATCCATACTATGAATGCCACATGAAATGAGATTCCCTGCCAAAACAGGTTGCATCATTTTGACCCACCAAAATGAAACAAATGGTGGAAACTCCCCATTGTCAACCACGAATAGAGTGGTAAATTGTGGGTGTTGTGGTTTAGTTCTGTCCTAATCCCACGGTATAGTAGTATTTCACCTCAGCCTTCCCAAAGCAAGTAATGCTTCAGAGGTTTTGGACTACGACTCCCATCAGGTCTAGCTAGCATGGCCAATGGCCAGGAATGATGGGGAATGAAGTCCAAAACATCTGGAAGGCATCGTTTTGAGGAAGGCTGTAGGGATCTTCTAGGTATCCTTTTTATTGAGCATTCATATTTGAGTTCATTTTGGGGTGATTATAGGTGATCCCACTTTCAATACCCTTTGCATCTGTCAATGTTTTGGGATGGTCATACCGCTTCGTTTGCAATAGGCACGGGCTCCGGAGTTTCCTGCTAAAGCCTTGGAACTTTTTTGTAACACATATGTTCATGGGTGTGTTGCCCTCTTTTGTCACACTACAGAGCAAGAGTAACCAAGTGGCACTGGGGAAGTGTTGTAAAACTATTTATAAAGTGGAATGGTATGTGGATGGCCCAGTATAAATACCCCCCCCCACACACTCCTGCATTGTGTCGATGACAGGCTGCAGAATACACCCACAAAAGACACCAGTCTTGTGGGGTCAAGATAATTCACAATATTTCTCATTTCTTAGACTTTCATAGAAAACCGAAAGCTGATTAGTTAGGGTTGCCATATTTCAAAAGTTGAAAATCCAGACACAAAAGTTGTTGAGCTTTTTTTTTTTTTGCAAAATCTCAAAAAAAAAATCTATGCTACTGACATGGGTTGCATATCAGGTGTGGAGAAAATGTAGTTCTCTGGAAAGTTTCTGGACTCAAGTTCCCATCAGCCTCAGCCAGCATGGTCAGGTATGTTGGGGGTTGTAGTCCCACAACATCTGAAAATCTGCATCCCTGGTGTAGAGAGAGAAATGTTGGCAGTGATGTCAGAGGGTAATTAAATGCAAGAAACAGAGGTTGTGATCATTTTGTTACCTGTAGTGTATGTAAAATAATTAGAGTGACCATGCAAAAGCAGCGTTGATTATAACACAAACATCCTGGCAGTGGAAAGGAGATTAATTTAAACAATTAGTTTATTTCATGAAAACTTACACACCGCTTGATTCTAATAAAACCTCAAAGCGGTTTGCAAAAAGATAAAACCTTAAAATCAGGAGAAAAATTGCAGCTGTGCTTTAAGATATGCAAGAGTTTAAATACTAAAACAGATTAAAATTACCTCAACTTTCTATTTAACAGATGTGGAGGCTCCTGTCTAGCTGAATGCCCTCCTTCAGTTTGGGTGTGTATGAGGGAAAGAAAATTCTGAAATAGATGTTCCATGGTACTTGTGATATAGAGCTAACTCTTGTTCCTAAAGAAAAAAGCAAATGCAGCATACGCATACACACACACACACACACACACACACACACAAACACGGTGAATGTTGCAGCCTGCATACATTATAACTTGAGACCATCCTTGCAAGCACGTGAACATAGGTCACAAATTTTTTCCAAGTCTGACATCTGATACAGAGCAATTCATTATTAATTATTATTATGTTCCTGCTTGGCGGGGGGGGGGGGGGGGGTTTGGACTGGATGGCCCTTGTGGTCTCTTCCAACTCTATGATTCTCTTATTCTATGATTAGTGGACTGAAAGAATTATGAATAGTAAAAAGTCCATTTGTCCCAAAGTCTCCTTTTGGTATTGGTCTTTATTCTTACACTTTGGGTACAAATACTAATTTTAAAAAGTAACTGAAGGTGTATTATGCTGGCATTCAGATTATTCCACTTAGGGTTTTTTTTTTAAATAAGAAGCCGAAGATTTATGAAATTTTAAAAATAAAAAACCTGATCATCTGATTATTAATCTTTAATGTCTTTTGGTGGTGGTTGTTTTAAAAATGGAAACATGTATATTTCACCAGATAGTATATATCAAGCACTTTGTCATCATAGAGCATCTGTTTGCTGCTAAAAGGACTTTCCCCCCTTTGCCTCAAGAGCTTTGGACAGAACCCTCTGGGTGTCACCAGCAGCCCCCGATATGCATTTCTGCAGCATGAAGTAGGTGCGAAGAAGCGAAATCCCTCCGGACAGAAGGCAGCCAAAGATGGGGAAATGCTCCCAGTGGTGATATTCATAAGCCATCACTGAGAGTCCCACCAAGTCTGGCAGCACCCATAAAATGGCAGAGAAGATCCCCAGGGACTGCATTGCTGCTTTAAGGGCTGTGCTTGTCTTTCCAACACGCTGGGCCAGAGCTGAAAGGGATCGATCATCCAGACCAAAGTCTAGGAAGCACCAGGAGCGGAATTTACTAAGCAGAAATATGGGGAGAAGGAAAGGAACTGGGCTTACAAGAGTGACCAGCAAACAAAGCCTTCTGGTCCAAATCTTCTCCTTCATAGTGGCTTTCTTTTTCTCTAAGATAGGCAGACAGATGCTAGGGAAGCGGAGCAGAAAGGCTTGCCTCTTCAGCCGCAAGAGATCGTTCTTCAGCGTTTCCTGCAGGAGGGGGAAATCAAAGCGGTCGGCTTCCCAGTTGGAGACGATGAAGACTTGTGGGCCCCTCACTCCTTCTCTTACCAAGCACTCTTTGCAGTCCTTCTGGATGTGCAACAGGACCTTCTCCTCATTGTAGGCAGATGGCTGCTGCCTCTTGGCGGCCGACAGGTCCAGGTCTGCTTTGGTGCGCACAAAGTAGAAGCTCTTGCCCATATCTTGGATCTCATTGACCAGGTCAGAATGGGTGGAGCGGAAGCGCTGGGAGCCGACGATGACGAAGAAATCAAAGTGATTCAAATCAACCTTCTTCTCAGATTTGTCCTCCCTGAAAGTTGGCATTCCCCTTCCGGGGTGGTCCCAAAGGATCACTTGCGGAAGTGTCGGGTGTGGGTAATCCTTGACTTGCACAGTCGTCATCTGTATGCCAGTCTCAGCGGCACGCGGGTCATCGGCACGAAGACCCAGCATGGCATTGATGAAGGAGGACTTCCCGGAGCCGGGCTCTCCTACTATGGCAATGTTGAGTGGAGTGCTGTTGGAAAAGTACAGTGGTTTTGCCAGCACGTGCGACACAGTGCCTGCCAATTGGCCCTGAGAAATGGCTACCTCAAAGTCTTCCATCATTGTGGATCTCGGTGCGCTGCAGAGAAAGGAAGCAGGGAAATGTTAAGTAAGCAGCCTAACTAGAAGCATTCATTCATTTATTTAACGAGAGTGGCATGCCCTCTGTAAAATTTCCTGCATCGGCACTATTATTATCATTTGCCAAGCAACAAAGCTTTATAGGTAGAAAGTATGAATCCCATGACATTCCAAAATTCAGAAGTGAGCGCAAGGATAAAGTGTCCAAAGGACATGCGAAGTCAGGAGCTGGAGTTGGTGAGCAATAAAACACCCTCTTGTCAGTGAAGTTAACACTTTACTCTAAGAAAACCCAACAGTGCAGGCCGAGTGAACACAGCACCTCTTCCCAGTATCTCTTGCTCCAATGAAGCAGTTGTGAGGACTGAAGGTCCCCACCTTGCCCCGCTCTTTGAGGCTCCTTCTTCCCCTGCAACCTGAGGTTTCTTTGTCTTGTCTCTCATTGCTCTGCCCTCTTCATTCCTCTTCATGTTCTGGGAGACCAGGGGGGAGGGAAGCTGGTTACACCACAAGGGGGAGATTCCCTGTCTCTACTCTGCCTCTTGACCCCTTTCCAGTTCTGCCTGATTCTGGACTGCTCTCTGCCACAGACTCTTCCTGCTCACTAAACCCTGTTGCCTCTTCAGCTTCGACATCTCCTCCTCCTCCCAGTCTGCTCTCTCTTCTCCCTTTGACCACTCATCTTCCTCCCACCACCAATCCCCTGGCTCTGAGACTCCTTCCCCTGGGGGCTCCCTTGGGGGTTCCTCAACTGGTGCCTCCCACCACTCCTCTTCATCCAGCCAGCCCATGACACAGGAGCAGAGTCTAAGAGCCCTGAATATAGAGAGGGACATGAGGAAGGGGACTCTCAGCATTTTAAGAAACTGCACTTCCTGATTTTTGATTTTTTTTGTCATTTAAGTCAGAGGTTTTCAACCTTTTTGAGTCCACCGCTCCTTTGACCAAGTACCTTCTATCTGTGGCACCCCTGTGGGCTCAGGAGCACAGTTATGTCACCCCTTGCCTGCAGAGCTGGCAGCCTCTCACCCTTTTTCAAACACCCCCCCTTTGTAAAGTCTCCCTCAGCCTGACTGTATTGCATGTCAAAACTCAATAAAAACAATTTAATTTACAATGAAAATGAAAATGAATACATCATCAAATCAATACACTCAAAACAAGATATTGCAATCCAAATAATTCATTTTGACAATATAGACATTCCATTTCAAATTCATTATAAAATAACCATTAGAACATATCAGTTAATATAAATTAAACACAAGAAATTCCAGTACAAATCACATATTAAGAGTAAAAAAAGGAGCCACTGTATCAGTTAGGTTTCCTGCCATAGGTCTAAAACAGAATCAGACAAGAGTCTTAGCTGGTCAGATCTTGTCATAATAGAATGGTTTTGTCCTTGCTGAAAAGGAGCAGGCTTATATTTCTCAATAAATGAGAGAGAAGGCATTTGTTGTCCATCAAAGCATGATTTGTTGGCTGGAAGGAATTCATATACTCAATGTGGATGATTCATGGCTGAGTTCTAGGTGTCACTGGGTTCTGCGGAATGAATCGGGCATATGCAACTGATCCCTCCTTGAAGCTGGCAGTACACTGGCATCAGCATGGCATTGGGGAAGGGCTCTCATTGCTTAGCCAAATCGGAGCCAAATGGCAAACATTAGTTCCAGGGCATGAATCAAGTTCCAGTTGAACAAGTTGCTGGAAGCAATTGCAGATCGACCAGGGGGCTGGGGAGGTCTCTGTGTGTGTGAGAGAGGGGAGGATGGAGAGATGGGAGAGGGAGGGAAGGAGAGATGTGGGGTCAAAAAAGGAGCACCACACAAAACAGTAGAAGAAAGTCAGCTGGAGTGCAAAATGATTGCATGCAAACTAAGCAAAAGTTCATATGTCACATTGCTTTGTGTATATATATTATTGCAGAATATTTTATTTCACTAACAATAAAATGCAATTAATGCATCAGTTTGGCTGCTTTTATTGAGCTAAACAGTGATCAAAATGGAAGTGCTTATTTTTAAGCCATAAAGGACCCCTGGATAGTTAAGTCCAGTCAAAGGTGACTAGGGGGTCACGGCGCTCATCTCACTTTCAGGCCGAGGGAGCCAACATTTGTCCACAGACAGCTTTCCAGGTCACACGGCCAGCATAACTGAACCTCTACTGGTGCAGCAGAACACTGTGACGGAAACCAGAGCACACGGAAATGCCATTTACCTTCCTGCCACAGTGGTACCTATTTATCTACTTGCACTGGTATGCTTTCAAACTGCGAGGTTGGCAGAAGCTGGGACAGAGCAATGGGAGCTCACCAGCAAAAGGTTAATATATATCATTAAAACAACTCTGCATGTATGCAAACGTGACATGAAGGCTGGCAACATTAACCCTGCCCTTGCAGGTGCCTGCAGTACCTGGAAGCAATCAAGTTGCGTATCCACAGCAGTGACCAGAGGAGGAAGGACTGCAGAAAGAGAAACGCCATGGTACGCCTGCATCAGCACAGCCGGACGCCTTCACCTTCCCCAGCTGCAACAAAGCATGTCTCTCCAACAATTTGACTTCACCCCTGAAGGCACGCTCTTCCAATGTCTCCTGAGACAGGCAGATGCCAACAGCAACAACACACGAAAATGTTAAACAAAAACTCAACCCAAAGCCAACCTAAACACCTTAAAGAAAGTGAAACTGAAATTCGAAAGTTTCAAACATGTAATATAAGGTCTAATCTTATGAGCCAGGGAAAGCCTGAACAGAAAGATAAGCCTTCTTCACAGGGGGTCTGAAGAAACTGCTGTTTCACTTTCAGCCATCTAACATTTTCCGTAACTGAATAGGTTATCTCCCTTGCCTGCACCTGAATACCCTTGCAGCTGCTCCAGCTGATAAATTCAGTTTTTTTCTGCCTGCCTGCTGCTACAGATGCCCCATTTGACCCTCTGAATTCAAGGAAAGGAACTGCCCTGAGACCTCCGGATATAGGGCGGTATATAAATTCAATAAATAAAGAAAGAGTAACACAGAACACCATGGAGACATTCGCAACCTGTCGCAACGTCCACTGCTGACCAGCCTTTGTGCTTCAGAGATGTTCTGAAAAAGAGGTAAGAAGGGGCAGCAGCAACAGGTATTTTTCATTTGCCCACAGGGGCTGTGCTTGGCTAGTGTGCCTTATAAATAGCAAATCTGAGCAACAGCATATTTTTGCCTGTGATCACACACTGCAAATGTTGCTAGGTGGGTGCTAAAATTAGAATGCTTATGTTTAGTTTGCAATAAAACTTTCAAAAGACATTAAGCGGAAACTCCTCTTTGGGTTGCAAAAGATTTCCTCTTGGCCCTGGCATGGTTCCTGAGCCTTTATCGTTACCGTAAATCATCGATAAATTACCTAATATCATGTGTCATTGCAGAATAAGTTTTAAAAAACAGATCCCTGACTGCAGGTATGCAATGCTGATGCAGCAGCGACATACAAGTGTGGGCAGAAGAAGGTGCCTACAAATCTTCCTGGGACATTGCCACGCATTGTGCAGTGCAGTTTAATTTGTACCATTTACAGTGTTCTTTCTGTAAACCAAAACAAGCAGCCATGACAGAAAGCACCCTGATAAATGTATTGATTTTTGCCATTGGGGTACGTTTTTTTGTCCCAGCCAAGGGAAAGTAATGGGGTAAAAATGTGAGCTCATCCAGATAAAAACTGGTCTGGGAAAGCAGACTCAATATGTGCTTCTTCTGATACAGCACCAGACACACAGAATTGTTGGGGGACGTTTTGTTACCCAGAAACCCATTGGCATTTGGCATGGGGCAATCAGAAGTTTCCTTTGAGGTGTAGTAGGAGGATTTTAGGGGATGCGACCTTACCTGCTCAGCTTGAAATCCACTTCTTAGGTAAAAAAGGGACAATCACGGGAATGATACAGCAAAAGAGAAGGGAAATAACCCCGTGAAAAACCCCTGAAACGAGGTAAATTTGAATTCAAATAATGTGTTAAATTAATCTCAAAAAAATCTTTTTAAAGTTGATTTCAAACAGAAATGCGTAGACACATGTAACTTAATGTATTAAATACTCTCAAAAAATATTTTTAAAGTTGCTTTCAAACAAAAATACTCAGATACATGTATAACTAATACAGCCTAAATGGCTTTCAAAAACTCTTTGGAGTAGCTCCTGAACGGAATTATCCAAAATTGTAGTAAGCTGCTTAAGGATGTAAATAATGGCAAGAGCCCTCCAACTGAACTTAAATAGTGTAATATACTACAAAGCAAACTTACTAAATAACAAATATGAAAATGAAAATACCACAAAACAACCTTGACGAGGTGCTAGCTATAAAAAAACTCGTTTCACTGGAAAGTCTAACAGTATAGCTAGCAGCTCATCAAGGTTGTTTTGCAGTATTTTCATTTTCATATTTGTTATTTAGTAAGTTTGCTTACTAGTAAGATTTTTTTGAGATTAATTTAACACATTATTTGAATTCACATTTACCTCATTTCAAGGGTTTTTCACGGGGTTATTTCCCTTCTCTTTTGCTGAAATCCACTTCTTGGCTCTGTTTGCCAGGCAACATCTACGAGACTCTGGGAGCTTCACACAAGGTTTCTTTACTACTCCCCCACATAAGAAAAAGCAACCCCTAAATAACTGCATGATGCACTCCCACAGCTCCAGATGCGCTAAGGGGCAGCCCCCTCCCCAAGTTTCCATAAGGAAAGAGATAATGTACACATAGAGATATGACATGCGCCATAATCAGGAGAGATTTGCTCACTGTTTGTGGCCAAGGATGGCTTTGAGGCTCTGCAGAAACAAATGAAACTTATCGTTAAAAGTTTCTTGACCTTTGTTTTTCACCCCTGCCCACACTCTTACATTTGCCTGTTTAAAGCACATTCCCCATACATTTAAAGCACATGGCTTCCCCCAAAGAATCCTGTAGCTTAAGGGTGCTAAATTTTTATATGTGTTTGAGGAACTACCATTCCCAATATCATTTGGGAGGAAGTCATGTGCTTTAAATGCGTTTTGAATGTGCTATCAATGTGTGGTGTGGATCTATCCTATGTTCCCTGTTATGGGATGCATCTCGGCCTGAATGAGAAAGACAAAGTTGGTTCAACGGCCTTCTGAGGTCTGACCATCTAGAGGTTTTTCATTGTGGTTAGCGTGGGACAATTGCTTTGTTTTTAGGTAAAACTCTGAACTAAGTCCTCTGCCACAAAGTCCGGAGAGGACAGGAGAATGTGAGAGAAGCTGAAGTGAGAAGATAAGCTACCCTATCATCGAATAACTGTTTGTCAAGGATATTAAGGAGCAAGTAAGTCTAATAGTGGTCCTTCAAAGTCTTTCCCTCCCAGCCTGCTTTCCCCTTGCTCAGCTGGCAGACTTGTGATCCCAATGATGTTTGATCTGCTGCTGCTCTTCTGCTTTCCCCTAAGGTTAATAGCAGCATTGAGGGGAGAGGGATTATGATCAGGAATCATGGGGCGGGGAGGGAAAGTTTCAAACTCTCCTTAGTCTGCAAATCCCTTCTGGGCTGTTGAGCTGACTGGGGAAGAGTGCATAAAAAGAGGCTGGACAGAAGATGTTACTATTATGCACATTAACTGGCTCCACTTTCATCACCCCAATGCATACACACACAGTGTGTGACTGTGTGGGGAGAGACTTCAGGGGTGCCAACACTTGCCTTGGACTCCTTTTGCTTGGAATGGGGGTCACTGGAAACTGTGGTTTCTTTTTGATATATGGTGCTGTATTTGTGTGTGTCTGTGCACACTCACTCACCACCTCAGCACAAGATGGAAGGGCTCACAGCATTAACACTCCAACAGATGTTAATTCCCCACAAGGTTTCTTCCAGGGGGAGGGTCCAAACCAAAGCCTTGGAGAGTAGGTCTGGTCTCTGTGTCTTCCCAGGTCCAGGTGAGACTAGACAAAGGCTAGATCATGGTGCTGATGTGGTATCCAGCCACTGCATGCAGGGAAAGTCTCTCCCCTCCTTCTTGAATCATCACTAGATAGTCATTTCTATGGCAACACATCTGTACTTGACCAACTCTTTAGACATGCAAATGCATGCCTAACAGACTTGTCCAGATCCATGAACTTGACCAGACCAGTTTGACCACTTCAGCAGTTCCTTCTGCTACAAAATCCAGTCTTACAGTTATGAAACCACAGGCTTAGAGGGGACCCAAATATATCATTTAAGCTAGCTCCCAATCCTAGAATCATAGGAGTCAACTCCTAGGGGCCAAGGGGGCTTTGCTCCCCCCCCGTAAAATATTTGAGGGATCCAGGCCCCCTCACAAGATAATGGGCATTGCCATTCAAATGGTATGCGTGTACCATGTCATGTGATCAATTATGTAGGGCAGAACTTACCTGGGCTTCCCCAATATTTTATTCAAGTTGGCACCCCTGGCTACAATGCTATATACCGGTAGGCAATAGTGAGAGCCAGCAGTAGGCTTTTCATTGTGCCAAGAATGCAACAGCAGTAATGGGTTGAGCAGCAGGGTCCCTAGGAAATACAAAAATTAGGAGCCTGCATATATATGTATTTTGTGAAATTCTGGACTCTGATATACTTTATGGCAACCCTTTCAAGTGTGGGCACAGAGACCACAGTCAATTGCATCAAGGGAAATATTTGGTTTTAAGAAAAATCTGAACAGAGCAGAAGTGCCTCATTTACCATTCGGTGCATCCCTGTGTCTTACCAGGAAGGAGGGGTGGTGCAAAGTGGTGGGGAGTCCAGCATGGTGCAGACACACCAGCCAATCAAATTCAATGCTCCTACCAGAGCAGGAACGCAACACTATCCTCTCTGCAGCCTTGCGCCTCTCCCTCTCAGTAAGCAGCAGCAGCAGCAAATGTGTCTGTAAACTAGCATTTTGGCTCAGCCCCACTGAGTGAGCCACTTCTGGTAGGACGCTTCCACACCAGAGTTTATTGAGGACTTCTTGCTGCTCACACATGGAAGTTTTTGAGTGTCTACATGACGATGTCCTAATCATCAATGTTATTTTCCCATTTAATCTGGATTTACGGTTTCCATGCAAACCCCAAGAACTAAACAACAACAACCAAACCAAACCAAACCAAACACCCAGGGAAATGGAAAATGTGGATTAAAAGGGGAGCAGAATGTGAAATGGCGTTTGATGATGATGTTCTATAGACACCGATAAAAGCATATATGCAAGAGCAGCCGTGTGCGTAAATGGAAGTTCCCTGTAGAAGAGCCCACAATGTCAAGATTTGAATGTGTTTTTTTGGGGGGGAGGGGGATATTCATAATTTGCTTGAGTGTAAATCATCACTGAATTTCCCAGCTTTATAGACCACTAGTATTGCCAAAGTCCTTCTGAACTCTCCCTTTTTCTTTCTAGGATGCTGTCATATAAAAAGAAATTTTTAGCATTCGTTGAGTTTATCAAGTCCATCGCACAAAATGTAGACATAAACGCAGAACCCGATACATATTTCAATGAAACAATCAAGATATATGAGAGGTTTATGGAGGCTTTCAGTGATGGTGGAATGAAGGAAGCAGCTTCTGAGGTAAAAGAGGAGCTGGAGAAGTTGGAAAACGCTGAGCTTCACATTGCCATCACTGGAGAGACAGGCTCTGGGAAATCAACCTTCATAAATGCTCTCCGAGGCCTGAAGCCAGAAGATGATGGTGCTGCCCCTGTAGGAGTGACAGAAACCACACTGGATCCAAATGCTTATTCGCATCCTAACTATCCCAAAGTGAAATTCTGGGACTTGCCAGGAATTGGATCCCAAAGTTGTATACCAGAGACTTACTTTAAGAAGGTGGATTACCCCAAGTATGACTTCTTCATCATTGTAGGTTCCACAAGGTTCCAAAAACACCACATTAAGCTAGCTCAGGAGATCCAACAGATGGAGAAGTTGTTTTATTTTGTACGCTCCAAAATGGATATAGATATGTCCAGCATGAAAAGGGATTATCCTAAAACCTTCAGTGAAGATCAATCTATTAAAAAGATCAGGGATGAGTGCAATGAGAACTTGCTAAACTTCAAGGACTCCAGTCACCAGTGCTTTCTGATCTCTTCCTGGGACCTTGCTAAGTATGATTTCCCCTGCCTGGTAGAGACCTTGGAGAAAGATCTGCCCAGCCTGAAGAGAACTGCATTCCTGCTCAGCCTTCCCAACTTTTCCTCTGAGGTCATAGAAAAGAAGAAATCTGTGCTGAAGAGCCACGTGTGGAAAATATCATTGGCGTCTGCTGGCATCAATGCTATTCCCCTTCCAGGCCTTCCTCTGGCTTGTGATGTTGCCCTCTTGCTTGGGTCCATGGTTGCCTTCTACAAGAGATTTGAGCTGGATGATGGCTCCTTAGCTAGGCTGGCCAGATTGGCCGGGAAGCCTGTTGAAGAACTGAAGGCCGTGATTAAATCTCCTCAGGGGAAAGAAATTAACAGGGATCTTGTTGTGAAGAAAATAACCAATTTTGCAACAATATTAATCCCACATTTAATAGCTAGAAGGTTGGTAGCAGCAGGGGTGTCTTTTGCCACCACTTATTGGATGCTGTCGAGCTTCATCGATAATCTATCTGAGGATGCTGAAAGGGTTCGAAAGAAAGCCCTGGAACCCAGAGCCCTAGGCAGAGCACCCAGGCAGGCACAAGACATGATGCAACTCAAGTTGAAGTAAGTAGGAGCTGCTGCTGCTGCTGCTGCTGCGATAACAAACATTCACACTTTGGCACCCTTTTTCATACCCATTTTGGCCAGTTCTAGAGACAATGGAGCAGGCCTTATAGCTGATTTGCCTTACCACAATACAACACAATCAAGCTTTTAAAGATAGGAATAAAAAGCAACTTTCAATTTTTGTAAAGTCCTTTGGAGACAGTCGTGCCAGACAGGTACACCACTGCTCCCCATTTCCTGTATGGAACCCAATACTCTTATGAATTGAATTGGCTGGGTTAAATCAATCCACCCTTAGAGATTCATTAAACATGTCGTGTCCACAGTGAATACTATTTTTAACTGATACTTTTAAAATATGCTCAGATGTAAACTAGACACATTTGTCATATTGATGTAACATCCTATCGAAACCTCTCTTTGTAACTTCTACCCAGGTATGCCTTTAAAAAAAGAGAATTGCTTGACTTAGATGTAGTTTTGTTAGATGTTGCTAAAACTATTTCGTTAGATGATAGTAGGCAATAATCAAAATTACTGTAGAAGTTGAAGTGTAGGTATTTTGGGCATATAGTTTCTTCCTTTCATGAAGTTTTCTGTGAACTGCCCTGAGACCTCTGGGTATACAGCGGTATATAAATCATCATCATCATCATGAAGTTGCAGATCTTGTGGAATGCAATCTTGCTTTTCTTTGATAATTGAGAAAGCTTATTAAAAAATTACCGCCTTAAAAGGAGGATTTGGAAATAAATACCCGTTTCTTGGAGCATCTCTCTCATTTGTAATATTTTGTTTCCTGCCCAATTCTAGCCTTGCTGATTCAGGCAATTATAATTTAGTTAAGATTTAGTCAAGGTTTCTCAGCATTAACAATATTTCAGATTTGTAATGCTAACATATTATACTGTTTTTATGTTACCGTCTTTCCCCCTTTTTAAGACATCGTCTTATAATTTTTTTTCCTCAAAAAAACACAGGGTGGCTTATTTTCGGGGGGATGTCTTATTTTTATTACATCAGTATGGTACGGTACAGCCTCCCCCTGCGCGCTGAGCAGGCGGGGCAGAACTCCGCAAGAGGCGCGTTTCCCCCCTGCGCCTCTCGCTGGTTCGCTGGCTCCATGCGCACGGGGAACAAGTGGGGCAGGAAGTGGCGTCTTCCCCCCCCCACCTCTCCCTGTGCGCTAAGCAAGAGGGGCTGAGGAGGCGACGGGAACAATGGCGGCACCACGGCTTATTTTTGGGGTATGTCTTACTTCTCACAAAGGTTAAAAAAACCTGCCATGGCTTACTTTATGACTACGTATTAGAAAAGGGGAAACAGGGTATTAACCTCATTTATCTTATTTCTGTAGTGCTCAATTAAGTTCCACCAAGTAAAGGAAATGTATTTGCTATTTGCCTGAAGACTCATCCTTGAACACTGAATTTTCTTTGTTGATATGAAGGGGGCTAATTTAATCGTAAAGGGAGCTGAGATGAGAAACTGGATTTCTGCTTCATAGCTTACATTTCCCTCTGAACAAAGCAAAACTGTCACGCTGCCCGTTCTCCTCTCCCCCTTTTAGTTTAAATATGCTTTGCTGACACTCATGCAGCAGCCCCTCTTTTCTCCCTTGGTTTGAGGAAGAGGGTCATCTCTCAAAGTGAGACATTCCGGGTTAGGTGGCTGGGGAGAGTTGCCTGCACCAACATGTTTCCACAGGAGATAGAAACTAATAAAGTTAAAGATTTGCAACCATTTTGGACTTTTTGTTATGGCATTATTTCCATATCAAATCCTTTATTAGGCATAACAGACCACATGTTATCAAACAGACTCTATATACAAATTGTGCAAAATACGAGCTTGGCTGAACAAAACTTATACCAATCAAATCCTTAACTTCAGAATTCCAGACTCGTCCACAAAAGTAACTCCAAATTTCTCACAATGACCCTTTGTTGAAAAATCAATTTGTGTATAATACAGCAATACAACACTACCACTTCCCCATCCAATTAAGAACCATTAAATCTCTTTGTAATGACATTGTAATGGCATTATTTAAAACATGAGTCTTGCTTCCTCGTTCAGTCTGAGGATAGTAGAGCCTACAGACAATTTGGGCTACGAGAGATTTTGTGAGCTTGGTTTTTGCATGGGTGGTTTTTGCTTTTTTAGTTAAAACACACTGGAATATAATGGTCATGGCTCACTGCAGCACCTCAGGAAGATGCATGGCTGGTAGTTGACACTTTATTGGCAAGAGAAACGCCTACAGCAGCTCCCACAGGGCGACTTCTTCTGCACGGAAGCCGCTGCTGCTCATTCCTCTTCAAGCCCCTTCTGGTTCTAGAAGATGGCGGAGCAGGGGAAGGTGGGGAGTCAACTGGCCCATCCCTTGCCTGAACAGTTTCTTCTTCCTCCACCACATCCTGCCCTAACTCTTCTTCCTCCTCCTCCTCCTCCTGGTCTGGCTGCTGCCTGTCGGGTGGCTCCCAGCCCCATAAATCAGTGGCTGTTTCCAAAGGGGTAGCCATGTCGGTTTGTTGAAGCAAAAACAGCAAAGGCAGACCCTCCAAGTGTCCCTATTTTCCAGGGGCATCCCTGATTTAGAGGAGCAATCCCAGTTTCTGATTTGATCCTGGAACGTCCCGCTTTTCCTTAGGATGTCACTATTTTCATTGGAGAAATGTTGGAGAGTATGGAGTTATCTGACCCCTGAGCCGTCTGTATAGGGAATCTTGTATAGGGAAGTTATTTTAAAATGTTTAATGTTTTATTATTATTTGATATTTGTTGGTAGCTGCCCAGAGTGGCTGGGGCAACCCAGTAAAATGTGTGGGGTTATAAATAGTAAAATTATCATTATGGAATGGGACGTCCCTATTTTCACCGGAGAAATGTTGGAGGGTCTCATGGCATCTTAAAAGAGGAAAGTGGCTAGCGGGGATCCTCAAGAGGAATGGCGAGGGATAGCCGCCGCCACTGAGCTTCCCCCAATACGCACACCCTCAGCATCTGCTACCTGAGGCAGCTGCTTCACACTGGCTAATAGTAGAGCTGGCCCTGTTGGACTAGGCCAAGAAAATGGCAACACCCGGTGACAGAACATGGAACAAACCTTCCTGAAGATAAAATAGAAGTTGGGCAGCTTTGAGGAGCCCCATGCCCAAGCCGCCAGTTCTTCAAATTTCATCATGCTGGGGATAGCGCTAACATTGATCTATGGGCCTGATCTATCCAGACCTATATGAATTTGTTTGAAGGTCAGGGCTGAAGAGTTAAGGGAGCAATCCATACTGTGAATGCCACATGAAATGCCATTCCCTGCCGAAACAGGTTGCATCATTTTGACCCACCACAATGAAACAAACGGTTGAAACTCCCCATTGTCAACCACGAATAGAGTGGTAAATTGTGGGTGGGGTGGTTTAGTTGTGTCCTAATACCACGGTATAGTAGTATTTCACCTCAGCCTTCCCAAAGCAAGTAATGCTTCAGAGGTTTTGGACTACAACTCCCATCAGGTCTACCCAGCCCAGGGTTTTCCCGCCTAAATTAACTGACGTGGACCTGAGTGAAAGCTATATACACAATACCCCTGGTGGCCAGGGTGAGAACTTCAATACATAACAGAGCTTATATTGGGGTGTATATACGTGATCCCACTTTCAATACCCTTTGCATCTGCAAATGTTTTGGGATGGCCATACTGCTTCGTTTGCAATAGGCATGGGTTCATAGTTTCCTGCTAAAGCCCTGCAACTTTTTCATAACACAAATGTTCATGCGTGTGTGTGTTGCTCCCTTTTGTCACACTACAGAGCAAGGGTGACCTTCCAGATGGCAATAATAACTGAGTGACCCTGGGGAAGTGTTGCAGAACTATTAATAAAATGGAATGTTATGTGGATGGCCCACTATAACCCCCCCCCCCTCATGCATTGTGCCGATGACAGGCTGCAGAATACACTCACAAAAGACACCAGTCTGGAGGGGGTCATGCTAATTTACAATATTTCTCATTCCTGAGACTTTCATAGAAAACTGAAAGCTGATTAGTTAGGGTTGCCATATTTCAGATCCAGACACAAAAGTTGCTGAGCTTTTTTTTTGCAAAATCTCAAAAAAAAACATCTATGCTACTGACATGGGTTGCATATCAGGTGTGGAGAAAATGTAGTTCTCCAGAAAGTTTCTGGACTCAAGCTCCCATCAGCCTCAGCCAGCATGGTCAGGGATGATGGGGGTTGTAGTCCCACATCTGAAAATCTGCATCCCTGGTGTAGAGAGAGAAATGTTGGCAGTGATGTCAGAGGGTAATTAAATGCAAGAAACAGAGGCTGCAATCATTTTGTTACCTGTAGTGTATGTAAAACAATTAGAGTGACCATGCGAAAGCAATAGATTATAACACAAACATCCTGGCAGTGGAAAGGAGATGAATTTAAACAATTAGTTTATTTCATGAAAACTTATACACCGCTTGATTCTAATAAAACCTCAAAGGGGTTTGCAAAATGATAAAAGAATAAAACTAGGAAACAATTACAGCTGTGCTTTAAGATATGCAAGAGTTAAAATACTAAAACAGATTAAAATTACCTCAACTTTCTATTTAACAAATGTGGAGGCTCCTGTCTAGCTGAATGCCCTCCTTCAGTTTGGGTGTTTATGAGGGAAAGAAAATTCTGAAATAGATGTTGCATGGTGCTTGTGATATAGAGCTAACTCTTGTTCCTAAAGAAAAAGGCACACACACAAAAACAGTGAATGCTGCAGCCTGCATACATTATAGCTTGATATCATCCTTGCAAACAGGTTCACATAGATCATTACCGGTAGGTTTTTTTAGCCTGCATTTGTGGACTGAAATAATTATGAATTATAAAAAGTCCATTTGTCCCAAAGTCTCCTTTTTGGTATTGGTCTTAATTCTTATACATCTATACATTTTTTTTAATGAGAAGCCTAAGATTTATGGAATTTTTAAAATAAAAAACCTGATCATCTGATTATTTTTTTAATGTCTTTTAGGTGGTGGTGGTGGTGTGTTTTTTTTTTAAAAAAAAGAAGCACACTGCCTCTTCATGATTAGCAAATCCAGAATAACTCTTGCCAATTTGCTCCACTATCATTCACTGATACAGATGGGAGAATTCATCTTTTCTTAGTACAGATTTGGAATCATCTGGGTTCGAATTTATAGGTTGGGGCACACACAGGCCTTTTGACTTTCCCAGACTTTGCGGCCATGTCTTCTGGGAGCTTGCTTTATAAAACACACAAATGGAAACATGTACAATTCTCCAGATACTATATGAAGCACTTGGTCACCATATTCTAGGTTTGCAAGACAAGACTAGAGAGAACACAGAAGCTTGCACAAACTGCTAGCCCTGCAGCCACATCTGTGCATCTGTTTGCTGCTAAATGGACTTTTTCACTTCTGCCTCAAGAACTTTGGACAGAACCCTCTGGGTGTCACCAGCAGCACCCGATATGCATTTCTGCAGCATGAAGTAGGTGCGAAGAAGCGAAATCCCTCCGGACAGAAGGCAGCCAAAGATGGGGAAATGCTCCCAGCGGTGATATTCATAAGCCATCACTGAGAGTCCCACCAAGTCTGGCAGCACCCATAAAATGGCAGAGAAGATCCCCAGGGGCTGCATTGCTGCTTTGAGGGCTGTGCTTGTCTTTCCAACACGCTGGGCCAGAGCTGAAAGGGATCGATCGTCCAGGCCAAAGTCTAGGAAGCACCAGGAGCGGAATTTACTAAGCAGAAATATGGGGAGAAGGAAAGGAACTGGGCTTAGAAGAGTGACCAGCAAACAAAGCCTGCTGGTCCAAATCTTCTCCTTCACAGTGGCTTTCTTTTTCTCTAAGATAGGCAGACAGATGCTAGGGAAGCGGAGCAGAAAGGCTTGCCTCTTCAGCCGCAAGAGATCGTTCTTCAGTGTTTCCTGCAGGAGGGGGAAATCAAAGCGGTCGGCTTCCCAGTTGGAGACGATGAAGACTTGTGGGTCCCTCACTCCTTCTCTTACCAAGCACTCTTTGCAGTCCTTCTGGATGTGCAAGAGGACCTTCTCCTCATTGTAGGCAGATGGCTGTTGCCTCTTGGCGGCCGACAGGTCCAGGTCTGCTTTGGTGCGCACAAAGTAGAAGCTCTTGCCCATATCTTGGATCTCATGGACCAGGTCAGAATGGGTGGAGCGGAAGCGCTGGGAGCCGACGATGACGAAGAAATCAAAGTGATTCAAATCAACCTTCTTCTCAATTTTGTCCTCCCTGAAAGTTGGCATACCCCTTCCGGGGTGGTCCCAAAGGATCACTTGCAGAAGTGTCGGGTGTGGGTAATCCTTGACTTGCACTGTCGTCATCTGTATGCCAGTCTCAGCGGCACGAGGGTCATCGGCATGAAGACCCAACATGGCATTGATGAAGGAGGACTTCCCGGAGCCGGGCTCTCCTACTATGGCAATGTTGAGTGGAGTGCTGTTGAAAAAGTACAGTGGTTTTGCCAGCACGTGCGACACAGTGCCTGCCAATTGGCCCTGAGAAATGGCTACCTCGTAGTCTTCCATCATTGTGGATCTCGGTGCGCTGCAGAGAAAGGAAGCAGGAAAATGTTAAGTAACCAGCCTAACTCATTCATTTATTTAACGAGAGTGGCATGCCCTCTGTAAAATTTCCAGCGTCAGCACTATTATTATCATTTGCCAAGCAACAAAGCTTTATAGGTAGAAAGTATGAATCCCATTACATTCCAAAATTCAGAAGTGAGCGCAAGGCTAAAGTTCCCAAAGGTCATGGGATGTCAGGAGCTGGAGTTGGTGAGCAATAAAACACCCGGTTGTCAGTGAAGTTAACACTTTACTTAAAGAAAACCAAACAGTGCAGGCCAAGTGAATACAGCAACTCTTCCCAGTATCTCTTGCCCCAATGAAGCAGTTGTGAGGACTGAAGGTCCCCACCTTGTCCTGCTCTTTGAGGCTCCTTCTTCCCCTGCAACCTGAGGTTTCTTTGTCTTGTCTCTCATTGCTCTGGTCTCTTCATACCTCTTCGTGTTCTGGGAGACCCGGGGGGAGGGAAACTGGCTTCTTCAGCAACCTGCCAATAATCTTCCTCTTGGTCCCCTCTCCAGTTCTGCCTCTGATTCTGGACTGCTCTCTGCCACAGACTCTTCCTGCTCACTAAACCCTGTTGCCTCTTCAGCTTCCGACATCTCCTCCTCCCAGTCTGCTCTCTCTTCTCCCTCTGACCACTCATCTTCCTCCCACCACCAATCCCCTGGCTCTGAGACTTCTTCCCCTGGGGGCTCCCTTGGGGGTTCTCCAACTGGTGCCTCCCACCACTCCTCTTCATCCAGCCAGCCCAGGACACGGGAGCAGAGTCCAAGAGCCCTGAATATAGAGAGGGACATGAGGAAGGGGACTCTCAGCATTTTAAGAAACTGCACTTCCTGATTTTTGATTTTTTTTTTTAGGTTGGGAAGGGAGGCTGTGCCCATTACATTGATGATTAAACCTTACGTGTTTTTTAGAAAGATGCAACAAAGTGTTACCAGCCTGCAGGTGTAGAAGAGGAGGGTCTGGTCAAAGAGAAGAAGGGGTCGGGGCAGTTTTATTTATGTTTTAAGAGTGCATCCTACCTTTAGACACTGTATGTAAATTCTGCCCCTGCTTGTCATTTAAGTCAGAGGTTTTCAACCTTTTTGAGTCCACAGCTCCTTTGACAAAGTACCTTCTTTCTGTGGCACCCCTGTGGGACTCAGGCCCAGTTATGTCACCCCTTGCCTGCAGAGCTGGTAGACTCTCACCCTTTTTCAAACACACACCCCTTGTGAAGTCTTCCCTCAGCCTCCTCTCCTCTCCTTGGGAGTCCCCTGGACAACTGCTGGTGCCCGCCCCTGGTCTCTGAGCTGCCCTCCTTGCCCTCAAGAGAGGTGCCTCCTCCTCACACTGCCCCACAGGGGCCTGGGACTTCTCTGTCCATTCCCAACAGCAAGGGCTGGTGGTCTGGCTGGCTGGGCTCCCTCGCCCATTTGCTTACTTTGAGGCCCCGCTTCAGCTCCTGGAAATCAGCACCCCCTGGCTAACCCCAGAGGCACCATCCATCTGGGGAGCTTGAAGCCAGGGCTGCTGCAACAAACAGCTGCTCAAGCCCTTTGGGGGGGCAGAGGAGGGAGGGAATGAAAGAGGGACAGAGGCCAGTGTTGCCCACAGCACCCCTGACCATCATTTAAGGCACCCCAGGGTGCCACGGTACATTGGTTGAAAACCACTGATTTAAGTAATTAATAACCAGATACGCCTTATGTGTCTAAATTCCCCACCCACTTCCCCCCTCCCGCAAGCTGCGCATTATCAGCTTTCCAACAGAATGGTTTCTGTTCTCAGATTGGGGACAGCCTTCCCCCTCCTTCTTCCCAACCTGTCCAAGGACCAGACACAAATTTCTCGCCTCTTGACCCCCTCAGCAAACCTTTCCCCCCTTCTCTCTCCCCCTCTGAAGTTCTCTTGGGGTGAGGATAGAGGAATAGGGGGGGAGTTGTGTGAAGAAAGTGAGGGGGGTCAAAAAACCTTTGAAACAAACAAGGGGGGGGGCGGCGGAGGGTAGAGCAGGGTTTGGATTGGAAAGTTGGCTGGAAGCTGGGGCTTTTTCTCTCCCCCCCCATCTTCCCTTCAGGGAGAGAGGGAGGGAGAGAATGGGATGGAAGCTCTTTTCCTTCTGATCCTGGCACCCAAGGTGAGGGAAGAGCCAGGAACCGAGAGGGAGGGGCTAATGACTGAGGTCTCTCTCTCTCTCTCTCTCTCTCCCCCTGCTCCAGGTTTGCTTTGGGTATGCAGGCGAAGAGCAGCCTGGAAGCGAGGGCTGTGTGCGATGGAATGAAAGGATTTTTGAATCTAGGAAGTCCCCTGAAGTAGGCAATGGAAAACTGCATTCTTTTCTCATATGTGTGTGTGTGTGTGTGTGTGTGTGTAAGAGAGAGAGAGAGAGAGAGAGAGAGAGAGAGAGAGAGAGAGAGAGAGGTGAGTACACGGGTACCTCGGGTTAAGTACTTAATTTGTTCCGGAGGTCCGCTCTTAACCTGAAGCGTACTTAACCTGAAGCACCACTTTAGCTAATGGGACCGCCTGCTGCCGCTGCGCCGCCAGAGCACGATTTCTGTTCTTAGCGGAGTTCTTCACCTGAAGCGTACTTAACCTGAAGCGTACTTAACCTGAAGCGTACTTAACCCGAGGTACCACTGTATACTATCTCCAACACCTCCGGCCATGAGACCAGAAAGTTATCATTGCGGAACAAATCAGTATGATAGTGTTTGTCATGGGCGTAGCCAGGGGGGGTGCAGAGGGGGCAGCTGCCCCCCCTAGAAGGCAGCCCTAGAAGCAAAAATGATCAGTGTCCATTCAAAGCAAACCTGAACGACCATTGCTTGCCCCCCCCCGCTAGTTTTAATCCTGAGTATGCCCCTGGTGTTTGTATGTCTGTGTGTTGTTTTACAACCGAATTACATTTTTAAAAACCTGCCAGCTCACATCAAAATGTCATTTTCTTTGCTGAAATCTTTTCTTTAGAAATAATAACTTCATTACTGGATTTTCTGTGAAAGAATTCATTACAAGGGGAAGTGCGTGAGGAACTGAAAGGGTGGAGGGGGAGTTGGAGGAGAAAGGGAAAGAAGAGCTAATATGTCCGTGGCTAGGGGGCGCAATTTGCCAGGGGCCCAAGATCACCTATTTCTGGCTTTGCCTGCTTCCAAAGAGTTGTCCCCTCCATTCTGCCAAACCCCCAAAAGGGAAAGAGACAGGAGGCGAGAGGAGAAGGAGGGCAGCCTCGTAGCAGCTGCAGATGTCGAATGAACACGCGTCACGGCTCGACAGGGAGACCCGCGTTGATTTCAGAGCAGTTACTTACAACTCTTATATAGTAGCACCAGCTCTGCTTACTCCCTGGAGCTTTCATGTGGGGAAGAAGGGCAGCCTTCTCCAACATCATTATTCATAAGAGTAAAAATAAACGGTTCTCTCCCCCCCCCCCCCGCCTAGCAATGACCTCAGAGTCTCCTTTAACGCAAACACGCTCAGGAAAAAACAAAAAACACGCAAATCATCAGAGCCCCAGGAGAAATGCTCACATCCTTACCTGTGGCCAGCCCAATTTTTTTGCAGTAAAGCTCAGTCCTCTCTTCGGAGGTTTTGCTTGCTGGTCTCTTAGGCTTTTCTCCGTCCACTCTCTTTCTCTCACTTTTATTCCCTCTCCCTCCCGGTCGTAGCACTACAAAAAGCAAAGAAGAAAGCGAAAGTAAGAGCGAGGACGAGGTAAGATCGCAACGAAGAGCGAGAGCCGCATTCCCCGCTAGAGGGAGCTCCAAGCAGCCTGATTGACAGCGGTGCAGCTGCCTTTCCTGGGAAGCTCCCAAAGGATCACTCGTGAAACTTGAAGCATCAGAGATGGTTAATCCTTTCTTCTGCAGTTGCCTCTGTGCCAGTCACAGCAGCTCCCGAGTTTTCTGCACTTAAGCCCCACATGGCACTGATTTCAGGGGGTTGAAATAATGAAGATGACTCTTGGCGTCCCTTCCAGATCTGCAATTCTAGGACTTTCCAGAGCCTGACTCTCCTACTACTGCAGTGTAGATTGGAGTCTTTGCAAAGGACAGTAGAAATTTCAGGGGCAGCGCGAAATGTTTTGGCATCTGCAAAGAAGCAGGACGGGTTCTATCGCCTGCCTCAACTGCTTTTATTGCAATTAAGCAGGACATAAATGCTGCGAAATAAACAGGGTTGTTCCACCATGCTTCCTTCATAGCTTGGATGCTTGCAGCTCATGATCTCATTGGTGCAACAGTAGCAACATCTGTACCATGATGTATTTATTGTTTTAAAAACCCCTTCCTGTACAACAAAGCTTTATGTATATAAGGAGTCAGTGCCCATCATACTTTCTAACCCCTATTAACCAGGGCCAATGAGGACAATCATGCAGGCACGATAAAATCTGCCACTCACTGCTGATATTTGGGTAGATCTTCTGTAATTCAGAGCAGGGCTTTTAGTGTGACTTCCCCTGTTCTGTGGAATAGCATTCCTGCAGAGATACAACAGGAACCCGCTATTTGTCTATTGAGCATTGTTTGGAAACATATTTACTTTGTGTGTGTGTTGTTTTAAATGCTTTTCGGCTGTGTTCATCACATTTTGTACACTGCCTCATAATAAATAGAAGTCCTGATGAATTTTCGTGAGAACTTTTAAAAAAAAGGAAATAGCCAACAGATATGGAGATGTAGTTAGTTAAAGGTGCTGAGAGTTGTTGGGAGGCCCCTATTCCCTTCACAGAACTAACATTCTCAAAAGTGATTCAGCAGCCTCTCTAATCAGAAGTGCCTGGACATCATTTTTGCATGCAGAACTGAGCTGCGATGAGTGAAAGAGGGAGAGGAGCTGGGGAGAACGAGAATGACTGGCGCACAGTTATAGGAGCCAGCTCCTAGGGGCCAAGGTCTCTTTGGCACCCTCCCCCCATAAAATATTGGTGGGGGGCTGCTCTCCACAAGGTGATGGGCATTGCCAATCAAATGGTGTTTGCGCACCACATCTTGTGATCTACAAGGTGAGGCAGGGCTTACCTGCCCTCTCCCCATATTTTATTTAAGTTGGCACCCCAGCACCCAGTCCTGTTACCTTTGCTGCTTGGCTCACTCCCTGTCCCCAAGCCCAGCAGCAGAGCTGAGCTGCAATGGGTGAAAGAGGGAGAGGACCTGGGGAGCGTGCAAGCAAGTACCAAGTGGCAGCCGTGTTCCTGCCACTTTCTCGCAGGGGCAATGGCAATGCACATCAACTTTTTTGTGGGAGGGGGCACCCCTCAAATGTGATATTTGGAGGGGGAACACATGTAGGCTCTGAACTCTGTGGTTAAAGTGGTTATCAAAGGCTATCTCAGGGGGAGGGGCCTGCTCTGAATCAGGCTGGGCAAGTGTAAACCCCATGAGACACCCTAGTGTGCCCCCCCAGCATTTTCTCCCTGGGGGTGGGGGGATACATACGAGCAGCTCCTCCTATTCAGCAAGAGGCCACTTCACTGGCATTAGCTCTCTCCCAGTGTTTTGCATTGCTTGCTTTTTTAAATGTAATTGAGCATCAAACTCTTCCCTCAGCATGGAAAACCCAAATTTCCAGAGCTTGTTTCCATGAGCTCGGTACTGAGGTAGACACCATGTTTACTTTCCCTCCTGTCTGTCTGTATACTTGAGCTGCCTTCTTTCACCACTCTGGGAGATTCACATTTGAGAGACTCCCTTGCATGGCAGGCAACTCCTAGGGGCTGTTTCATATATGTTGGAAGGTGCCCAGGCTGGCTGGCACAACCCAGTCAGATGGTCAAGGTACAAATAATAAAATTGTTGCCATTGTTGTTGTTGTTGCTCAGAGTAATTTTGGATGGTGTTTGGCGTTGTTGTTGTTAATTGAATTTATATACCGCCCTATACTCGGGGGTCTCAGGGAGTTTCACAGAATAAAATCAAGATGTAAAACCACAAGATACCAAATAAAAATAAAACAACAGAACAACCCCCCTCCAAAAAACCCCCAGACATTTAAAAAGGGCATAGGATGTATGACTCCAACTTGATGCATAGCCAATGCATAGCCATCTCTTAGTGTAGCTGCTAGTATTTGTCAGTGTAGCCACCTCCGACAGCTGGAAAAACTTGGATTTTTATCTCAGCAGCTGGTAAAATCATGTACGGACTATAACAATCTCAAAAACAATTTGCTAGTGCTTGGAATGAACAAGTTCAATGTGCACTGAATTAGTTTGAAAAACATCTGAACTACATGTGAAAGTAGTTCCCATAATTGCTGGGTAAACTGAACATGAATTAAGTTGATGTTGGAGCAAAACTAAGAATGATTTCTGGCTCATCTTCAAGTTCATTGTCACTTTCTAAATGCTTTAGAGTATTCATACAAAAAAAATGCCAAGGAGAATTTGGATGAACTTGAAGTGAGCAGAACATAAAGAGAACTGTTTTGTTTCATAAAGGGATGAAAATGAATGGGAATTAGTTCTTTTATGGACATGTTGAACTTGAACTAGTTACAAGCTCTGATATGGACAGAGACCTGATTTGAAGTCTTGTTTCTTGAACCAAGAAACAAACAAAAAAAGGAAAATAAAAAGCACATATCCCTCTAAACAAAGCGAAACAAAAACAAAGAAAGAACAAGAAGCACCTATCTGGAGTTATTTGTGGCAGGAGTACACCCAAAACTCCCTCTACTCCAACAATGTTGAAGATGAACCAGTCCTTCTCTGTTTCATAGCATGCTAAAATACAAGGAAATTTGTGGGTATATGTATGCTTATTTCCTGAGGAAAAAACCCTCCCCAAAGGCTCAGGCTTCCCCTACCCACCCACCCACCCAGCTGGTGAAGTAAAGAAAAGATTAATCATTACAACAAGGAGGCTGAGAGAAAACAGGCTTGTGGTTCAGGTTAGGACACCTATATTTGGACTGTTGCCTATAGCTTTCCCATGCCTGGATTAAATGATTTTTAAAAACAAAAATTAGAACAGTTGGGGAAATAATTGCAGTAGGGAGGATTCAGAAAAAAACAATTTCTTAAAATTTTAATATTAATTATTAATTATTTTATTGAGATCAAGTAAATAAGGCAAAAGGAAAGAATAGCAATCAAAGGAGGAAGAGAATACATTAAAACATTTTTAAAAGCAGCAATAACAAAATAACCATAAAATATACTAAAGGCTACAAAACTATATAGTATATTGTTGAATGGATAAGCATGTCTCGCAGGATCCCACCCAAGACGATATCTGTGTTATATCTTGTTTAATTTGAACTGCTTCAGATTTTGATATCTCCTTATTAAGATCAGTAACTTTTTGATCCAGGGCTCTAATTTTAAGATTCACCTTTGTTAAATTATCCTTCAGACATTAATTCTGCGTCACAGTTTACTTAAGCGTATCAGCAATAGAACTCTCTGAAGCCATTTCTCTTCTCTTCTTTTCTCCATTCTTTATGTTTTGCTGCTGAAAATTTGCTGCATGTTGGAGGGGGAGAAGTAGAGGAGGCCGTGGTTTGATGTTTGCCATCTTTTTAAAATTTATTTGCCTTGGATGACATCCATCGCTTTAACACTGACAGGTAGGAGATAAGGAACCTCTTAACTGGCCAAAAATCGCCCAGGCAGGCTACTGATTAAGCATTGTTACAACAGGGCTGCCATATGTCTGGGATTCATCCGTCGGAAGTAGCGTCCAGGCAGAATTTCCGGAAATTGGTAAAAATGTCTGTGAAAACATATGGGAATTTATGGCAACCCATGTCAGAAGTGTTGGGTTGTTTTTTGTGAATTTCCTTAAAAATAGCTCCAAAACCTCTTTTGTTTTTTGGAGATTTTTCCAAAAAAAAAAAAGCTCTTCAATTTTGCCCCCCACCCCCCCAATCTCTACAATCTCTACAACAAGTGAAAAGCTCAACAACCTGTGCCCGGATACAGTGGTACCTCTACTTACGAGTAACTCTACTTACGGTTTTTTCGAGTTACACAAAATGGCCGCCGCATCCGAATTTTTTCTACTTACGAAAAGACGTCGCGGCCGCTTTTAATAGGATTTTTTCGACTTACGTATTTTTGACCCGGATTTTTCGACTTACGAATTCCCCCCCCCCATGCATTCCTATGGGGATTCGACTTACGATTTTTTTCTACTTACGAAAATCGCGCCGGAACACATTATCGCTGTAAGTCGCGGTACCACTGTATTTCACTTTTTGAAATATGGCAACCCTACGAGTGCTGAGCTGAAGAGTAATAAAGGGAGCAAGCTAGGATGCCATGTTGCAAGACCGGAAGTCGAACTTGTGAAGAAAGCAATTGGTTGATGCTGTGGTAGAAAGATGAGATAATGCATGTTGTACCTGGATGTCTCTTCTCAGGTAGATGTATTGGCTGTTTACTTGCATCTCTTACTGATTAAGCGTTGTTACAATAGGGCTGCCATACGCCCGGGATTCGTCCATCGGAACTAGAGTCCTGACTTTCACTTTTTGAAATATGGCAACCCTACGAGTGCTGAGCTGAAGAGGAACAGAGGGAGCTTGTGAAGAAAGCAATTGGTTGATGATGTGGTAGAAATATGAGATAATGCATGTTGTACCTGGATGTCTCTTCCCAGGTAGATATATTGGCTGTTTACTTGCGTCTCTTAGGCGCAAAAGCCTTTGCCTGAACTTTCTCTGCATCTTTCACAGCGTTTTCCAGGAAATTCTTCAGCAAGTAGAATGTGGTAGCAAAAGAACTGCCCCCACCAAAGAGAGACCCCAACACAGGTATGAAATCCAGAAAAAGCTCTACCACTGTGATTGTTCCCCACACTGCTGACCTCTTCAAGATATCCATGGCGAATTCTGTCGTGATCATACCAGCACTTGGGGTATGTTCAATAACAGATTTCAACTCCTCAACATCTTTCCCCACACGATTTGCTAGTATTTTGAGGGAATCTTCATCCAAGCCAAAAACTTTGCAGATATGCCTCATTGTCAAAGCCACAATGCCAATGTCACAACCAAGCGAGACGAATGGGAGAGGAATCAGTCCAACACTACAACTCACCATGGCTACTTTCCATATCAGGCTCTCCATAGCAGCCTTTTTCTTTTTAATGCTATCTTTTGTTAAAATCGGAAGACACATAATTAAAGCATCTCTCTTGATTTCATCCTGTTCCTTTTCAAAGGTCTCTTGAAGCAGGGGGAAATCATACTTGCTCAAATCCCACCTCGATATTAGAAAAACCCTGGGAGAAGACACACCTAACGCCTTCAAATTATCATAGCAGTCTTTCCGTATAATGTCAAGAGCCTTCTTCTCAGACTGCGTCATCTCATGGGTGTCCTCCACATTGATGCGTTTTGACCTCCTGTAGTTATCTATATCGACATCCACTTTGCTGCGCACATAGTAGAATTTCTTCTTATTTTTCTGGATCTCAAGAGCCAAGTTGATGTCATCCTCAGTGAAGCGCCCTGAGGCGATGATGATGAAAAAATCATACTTGCTGAAATTGACCTTCTTTAGGTATTCCTTTGCACTAAAATTCTTTGTTCCAATTCCTGGTAGATCCCAAATTTTGATGTTAGGGAATGCGGGGTGTGTATATTCTTGTGGCACCATTGTTGTTACTTCCAACCCCGTCGGAGCTGCACCCTCTTCATCATCTTCCATTCCTCGCAGGGCATTGACAAAAGATGATTTCCCGGCACCAGATCTTCCTGTGATGGCAATTTCCAACGTGATATTACCGGTATTTAATAAATTTGACTGCTGTTGAGCTTCAGCTGAAACAGCTTCAAATGGTTTTTCCTCCAAAGCAGATTTCATTTCAGCAAGGTCTTTTCTTACGGTTTCTTTTGTCACGGCAGGATCCATGACAGTGATTCCTCTTGGCTCAGTTTACCTGAGAAAGAGAAGAAAACTGTAATAGTTAAATGATAGCTTTCCACATACTTTTATTGACATCTTTACAATCCGTGGTTTATGTGAGAAAATTAATTTACTTAGGGCCTGTTAGAGCAGCAGTTGGTAGGATTTCAATAAAGTGAAGAATTGTGCCTCTTGTCAATCTCTCAAAAATCTATATGTGCATGCATTCACACATAACCCTTAAAACATGTTTATGTGAGATGTGGATCTTTTTTGAACTCAAAGTGTTCATTATTCTAGAGATGTGTCTAAAGGAAGCATTTACACCCCACTAAAGATTCCATTTTTTTGGCTAAAACATTGGATAAAACACTTCATAAATAAATCATAGAATCATAGAGTTGGAAGAGACCCCAAGGGCCATCCAGTCCAACCCCCTGCCAAGCAGGAAACACCATCAAAGCATTCCTGACAGGTGGCTGTCAAGCCTCTGCTTAAAGACCTCCAAAGAAGGAGACTCCACCACACTCCTTGGCAGCAAATTCTACTGTCGAACAGCTCTTACTGTCAGGAAGTTCTTCCTAATGTTTAGGTGGAATCTTCTTTCTTGTAGTTTGAATCCATTGCTCTGTGTCCGCTTCTCTGGAGCAGCAGAAAACAACCTTTCTCCCTCCTCTATATGACATCCTTTTATATATTTGAACATGGCATATCACCGGTCCTGAGAGAACTACATTGGCTCCCAGTACGTTTCCGAGCACAATTCAAAGTGTTGGTGCTGACCTTTAAAGCCCTAAACGGCCTTGGTCCTGTATACCTGAAGGAGCGTCTCCACCCCCACCGTTCAGCCCGGACACTGAGATCCAGCGCCGAGGGCCTTCTGGCGGTTCCCTCACTGCGAGAAGCAAAGCTACAGGGAACCAGGCAGAGGGCCTTCTCGGTAGTGGCGCCCGCCCTGTGGAACGCCCTCCCAGCAGAGGTTAAAGTGGTAAACAACTATCCTACATACAGAAAATACCTGAAGGCAGCCCTGTTTAGGGAAGTTTTTAACTTTTGATTTTGATGTATTTTAATATTTGTTGGAAGCCGCCCAGAGTGGCTGGGGAGACCCGGCCAGATGGGTGGGGTACAAATAAAAAATTATTTTTATTATTATTATATCACCCCTTAACCTTCTCTTCTCCAGGCTAAACATACCCAGCTCCCTAAGCCGTTCCTCATAAGGCATCGTTTCCAAGCCTTTGACCATTTTGGTTGCCCTCTTCTGGATACGTTCCAGCTTGTCAGTATCCTTCTTGAACTGTGGTGCCCAGAATTGGACACAGTATTTCAGGTGAGGTCTGACCAGAGCGGAATACAGTGGTACTATTACTTCCCTTGCTCTAGATGCTATACTCCTATTGATGCAGCCCAGAATTGCATTGGCTTTTTTAGCTGCTGCATCACACTGTTGACCCATGTCAAGTTTATGGTCTACCAAGACTCCTAGATCCTTTTCACATGTACTGCTCTCAAGTCAGGTGTCACCCATCCTGTATTTGTGCCTTTCATTTTTTTTTTGCCCAAGTGTAGTACTTTACATTTCTCCCTGTAAAAATTCATCCTGTTTGCCTTGGCCCAATTCTCTAATCTGCTAAGGTCATTTTGAAGTGTGATCCTGTCCTCTGGGGTATTAGCCACCCCTCCCAATTTGGTGTCATCTGCAAACTTGATCAGGATGCCCTCAAGCCCATCATCCAAGTCATTGATAAAGATGTTGAATAAGACTGGGCCCAAGACAGAACCCTGTGGCACCCCACTAGTCACTTCTCTCCAGGATGAAGGGGATCCATTAATGAACACCCTTTGGGTTCGGTCAGTCAGCCAGTTACAAATCCACTGAATGGTAGCATTGTCTAGCCCGCATTTTACCAGCTTCTTTACAAGAATATCATGGGGCACCTTGTCAAAGGCTTTGCTCAAATCAAGATAGGCTACATCCACGGCATTCCCTTCATCTACCAGGCTTGTAATTCTGTCAAAAAATGAGATCAGATTGGTCTGACATGACTTATTTTTCAGAAACCCATGCTGACTTTTAGTGATCACAGCGTTCCTTTCTAGGTGCTCACAGACCGTTTGCTTAATGATCTGCTCTAGAATCTTTCCTGGTATTGATGTCAGGATGACTGGGCAATAATTGTTTGGGTCCTCTCTTTTCCCCCTTTTGAAAATAGGGACAACATTTGCCCTCCTCCAGTCTGCTGGGACTTCGCCTGTTCTCCAGGAATTCTCAAAGATTACTGCCAGTGGTTCTGAAATCACCTCTGCCAGTTCTTTTAATAGTCTTGGATGTAGTTCATCTGGCCCTGGAGACTTGAATACATCTAAACTAGCCAAGTATTCTTGTACTACCTCCTTACTTATTCTGGGCTGTGTTTCCCCTGCTGTATCATCTGCTCCATATTCTTCAGTCTGGCATTGTTTTCTTTTTTGGAGAAGACTGAGGCAAAGAAGGTATTGAGGAGTTCTGCCCTTTCTCTGTCCCCTGTTTGCATTTCACCATCTTCTCCTCTAAGTGACCCCACTGCTTCCTTGTTCTTCCTTTTGCTACGGACATACCCATAAAAGCCCTTTTTATTGCTTTTAACCTCTCTAGCAAGCCTGAGTTCATTCTGTGCTTTAGCTTTTCTGACTTTGTCTCTACACGTGCTGGCTATTTGTTTGAATTCCTCTCTGGTGATTTCCCCCTTTTCCCATTTTTTGTACATTTCGCTTTTAAATCTTAACTCAGTTAAAAGTTCTTTAGATAGCCACGCTGCTCTGTGCATATCTCTAGTATATTCTGGCCAAGTCCTGCCCTGCCACTTTTACAAAAGTCACCAATAAAATGAAGAATATTTTTAGAAATATCACCAAGGGGGAGGTGAAAAAAGGACTCAGAGGGTCAAAATAAGTGATACAGAAGGAGCCAAGAAATATTCTTAAAGAGCAGTACTGAGGAAAATATCCACATTGGATTCTTGTCAACTAACTTTTACTCAGCGATGACTCAATGAAATTTATAACCATGCCTAAGATCCATTAATTTTAATAGGTGTACTTTGAGTAAATGTTACTTAAAACTCTTATGATTTGCGTCTGCACTAAGAGGCAGCCCAGATGGTCTCTGCCTCTTCAGCACTCAGGGCATTGTTTGGAGGATAGTAGTTTCTGTATTCCTCTGTTCTGCACCCCGTTCCCCCCTCTGACAAAGGGGGTGGGGTCATGAACTGCATTGCAATGCTAATAAACACCACTTATTAAACTCTGGTGGGGGGTGGGGGGGGGCTCTTATCGTAGCACGAGTGATGCTTGCTCCCTGGTGATGGCATGTTATTTATTCCCTTTGCCGCGGGGAAGAAGGGCAGCCTTCTCGAACATCATCGTTAATAATAATATTGTTGTTTATAATATGATATGATATATATGATATCAAAATAACTAAAATGTAATCGTTAATATAATAACAGTAAAAACGTAAAAATAATAAAGGTAAAAAATAACAATAAAAAGGTAAAAGGTAAACAACAACAACAACAACAACAACAACAACAACTGTTTCTGCCACCCCCACCAAGCAAGGAGCTCAGAGTCTCCTTTAACGCAAACCAGCTCAAAAAGAAACGGAAATCATTCTAGACCCAGGAGAAAAGTTCAACTCCTTACCTGCTGCCGGACCGATTTTTTGCTGCCAAGCTCAGTCCTCTCCTCGGAGGTTTTGCTTCGAGGTTTCTGGCGCTTTTCTCCGTCCTGCTCTCTCTCTCTGTGTCTCCTTTTTATACCCTCTTCCTCCTGATCGTCACACTACTTAAAGGAAAAAAGAAAGCGAAGGTAACCAGCGAGGATGAGATAAGATCACGACAAATAGCCGGAGTCGCATTCCTGGCCAGAGGGAGCTCCAAGCAGCCCCTTTGACAGTGGGGATGCTGCCTTTTCTAGGAAGTCCCAAAGGATCACCTGTGGAAGCATCCCGTGTGGGCAATCCTTCACCTCTGCTGTTGTTGCCTCAGTGCCAGTCTCAGCAGCACCGGACTCTAGCTCCTGGCATCAAGCAATGATGATGATGTTATTTATACCCCACCCGTGGTTTCCCCAGAGTCTTGCACACAGACCTTAACAGTGAGGTGGGAAGGACGCAATGGGGGTTACCTGATAACTGAACTGATAAGCGTTGTGTTGCATGAGTCAGGCCTCTATGAACTGGGCTATCCATTTCAATTTCCCTGAAGCTGATACTGTATGTTAGATGTAAAGAACATTTGGCCCTCCAGATATCACTGAACTACAACTCCCATCTTCCCTGCCCATTGGCCATGCCTGCTGCAGCCCCAGCACTGTGAGGACATGGGGGACCTTTGAACCTCAGGAGAAAAGAGGAGGGAGGTGAGGTGGTGCAGCTTGCAGCTTTGTCTTTTGAAGCAAGTTGCACCTGCCCGTCCACCTGTAGTGTTTTCTTTTCATTTCACAACAATCTAAGCACAACAATCTAAGCAAGAGGGACAAAGGGGGGGCCTCACAACCCCTCCAATCAGTGAACATGTGAACAGAGTACAGTTGCTGGGTGTGGGAATATAGATGAAGATGAACGTGATGTGGAATGAGGGTGGCAAGTGCAGAATGTTGGAAAAGGAAAAGGCGGGGCTCTTGGCAGCAGCAACTTCAGTAGGAGCCCCAGCACTGTGAGGACATGGGGGAACTTTGAACCTCAGGAGAAAAGTGGGATGCAACAGGTGTGCAAACCAAGGGCAGAAATTTGGAATGATTTGAAGAAAAATTGATGGTAAAGAGCATGTGTACATTGAAGGCAAAGTTTCTCTTCCACACAGATTTGAAGTGGGCTTTCACACCTCTCCATGCCCATTTTGCAGAGCACGTCTGAGGGGTGACTCCATCGTCAAAACGGAACATCATAAAGTGGAGTTGGCAGGAGACGTGAGACGATGAGAGGAGCCTGAAGATGGCTCTGATTTCAGGAGTATTGGAGGGAATGGAGAAAGCAAACACTTCGGAGACTGTGGCTCTCCCTATTGCCCTGTCCAGAATTCGTTGTTACACAAAAAGAACCCTAAAATTGTCACCCTTTGAATGAGCACATTGAAGGGTTAACTCCATTGTCCAAACAAAACACCGTAGTGCGGAGTTGGCAGCCCTGCCAAGCTGGCCGCCATGGGAGTATGGGACGATGAGAGTTACCTACTGATGGCTCTGAACCAAAATCAATGGCCAAGCTCTGTCTGGCAATCTAACACTGTCAGACCTGCTCCCTATTGCCCTGTTTGCAGACCCCAACCCCAATTTCTCCTGCGGGTCAACAGTGGGCTGGAGGTTGTCAGGGGACATGCATTACATCACCACATGCAGTCTCTCTCCCGTGTTTTGTTTCTTTTTCTCCACAGGTGGGTCCTTGAGTGTACCCCTTTGATGGCCTCTGCACCAGCGCACCAGTACACATCTGGCTGAAACAGTGAATGGACGAGCCATTAACACCACGCTGGCGAGGACCGTTTGCCGTTTTCGCTGACCACAGACTGCGATTGCTGGGGGGTTGCTCCTTGGATTCACCTTTGGTTTGTAGGCACCAGGACGTGTGCTTAGGACTAAGACTCTGACTTTAAATAGACTTTGTATCAACAGGACCCCTGTGTCAGGTTCTACCTGGAGAAAGAGTCTGGCCATGGGCAACGAGAAAACACTACAGGTGGACGGGCAGGTGCAACTTGCTTCAAAAGACAAAGCCCAAAAGACAAAGCGGCAAGCTGCACCACCTCACCTTCCTCCTCTTTTGATTCTAAAACCAAGGCTAAAAGGTGTAAGATAATTGATAAGCCAGGCTAAAGGTGGAGGAAACCAGTTAAAAATGAAAAATGTATGAACCAGGGGTGCAAGCAGGCCATAGGTGGTGCCTGCTATGAAAATGTATGAACCAGGGGTGCAAGCAGGCCATAGGTGGTGCCTGCTATGGAAATGTATGAACCAGGGGTGCAAGCAGGCCATAGGTGGTGACTGCTATGGAAATGTATGAACCAGGGGTGCAAGCAGGCCATAGGTGGTGCCTGCTATGGAAATGCCAGGCCAAAAGTGGAGGAAACCGGTTAAAAATGAAAAATGGATGAACCCCGGGTGCAAGCAGGCCATAGGTGGTACCTGCTATGGAAATGCATGAACCAGGGGTGCAAGCAGGCCATAGGTGGTGACTGCTATGGAAATGTATGAACCAGGGGTGCAAGCAGGCCATAGGTGGTGCCTGCTATGGAAATGTACAGGGGTGTAGCGTGCCGCTTGGGTGCCCGGGGCGGCAAGCCAAGCGGCACCCCTGGGGGCGGGGCGTCGCTCCGTGCGCATGACGTCACAACGCGCATGCCACGGAGCGACTCCTTTGCCCCATGCCACGGCAAAAAAAGCCACTGAAAAAACCCCTTTCAGCGGGTTTTTTTCGCCGCTGCGCTCCCGGGCGGAGCTACGGCGTCGGCATGGAGGAGAGGGGCAGACCAGAGCCAGAAGGGGTGACACTCCTCCATGCTACTGGCCCGCCCCTCTCCTCCATGCCGGGGTGAAAAAAACAGCTGAAAGGGGGTGAAAGGAAGACAAAGCAGGCGCTTTTAAAGCGCCTGCTTTGTTTTCCTCCCCCCCCCTTTCAGCTGTTTTTTTCGCCGCTGCGCTCCCTGGCGGAGCTACGGCATCGGCATGGAGGAGAGGGGCGGACCAGAGCCAGAGGGGTTGACACTCCTCCATGCTACTGGCCCGCCCCTCTCCTCCATGCCGGGGTGAAAAAAACAGCTGAAAGGGGGTGAAAGGAAGACAAAGCAGGCGCTTTTAAAGTGCCTGCTTTGTCCCCCCCCTTTCAGCTGTTTTTTTTTTGCCGCTGCCGCGGTTCTCTCCCGCGCTCAGTTCTCTCCCGCGCTCAGAGAGAGTGAGTGAGCCAGGCAGGGGCAGAGAGCTGCGAGTGTGAGCGCGCCCCCCCAGATGTTGCGCCCAGTGCAGCTGGCACCCCCTGCACCCCCCACGCTACGCCACTGGAAATGTATGAACCAGGGGTGCAAGCAGGCCATAGGTGGTACCTGCTATGGAAATGTATGAACCAGGGGTGCAAGCAGGCCATAGGTGGTGCCTGCTATGGAAATGTCAGGCCAAAAGTGGAGGAAACTGGTTAAAAATGAAAAATGTATGAACCAGAAAATCAAAGAAAATGAAAAATAAAAAGGTGTGAGATAATGACAGGCAAAAAGGTAAACCAGGAAGACCAATATGCAGTGAAATCTGTAAGGCCTACATGTATTATGAAAGGTAAAGGTTTTTGAAAACACACACACACAATTCTTCTCTCTCCCCCCTTGGGAAGCGAGGCTTGGGACCTTTATCAGGTGAGCATGTAAACCAGGAAAAAGGCCTAAGCCTGTCATGTAATGGGAAAGCATGTATTCTGAAAGGTAGAAGTTTTTGAAAACACACACACACACACACACACACACACACACACACACACACACCATTCTCCTCTCTCCCCTCCCTTCCCAGGCCAAGGCCTGGGAAGCAAGGCCAATGCATGGAACAAACAAGGGAAAGAGAACAAAATATGATACAAAATCATACTGCCAGCAACAATTGTTCTTCCCCCCCCCACTCTCTTATTGGCGCCCCCCTTTTTCTCCCTCACCGTTGAAACAGAAGCTGCAAACTGAAAAAAAAAGAAAAGAAAAACTTCCAGAAAGGCATCAACACTTTTAGGGGTGCAAAATTAAAACAAAAAAAATGGTTCAAGGCAAAATAGGCAAAGGGTGCAACTTCCAGACTGCACTCCCCCCATTTTCACACACACACACACACAGAGAAGGAGGGGGGGGAGTGCTTTTTAGACAGAGAGCCCTTTGGTGGCAAACCTTTATTGTGTTAAAAGTAACCGCTATCAGAGAACAGGCAGTCCACTGAATAGGAGGAGAAAAAAATAATAAAATAAATTCCCTTTGCCTTTCAAGGATAACACTTGAACAGAATCGCAGGGAAACAATAATCTCTCCCCTGTCCCAGTTCTTCACTGGAACCCGGACCCAACACACACAATCACACGGAGCCTATAGAGTGCAACAGCAGAGCAGCCCCTCCTGGCTGACCACTGCAGACACAGACTCACCCACAATCACACAGAGCCTATGCAGGCTCACCCAGAATCACACAGAGCCTATAGAGTGCGGACACAGACTCACCCACAATCACACGGAGCCTATAGAGTGCAGACACAGACTTACCCAGAATCACATGAAGCCTATAGAGTGCAACAGCAGAGCAGCCCCTCTTGGCTGACCACTGCAGACACAGACTCACCCAGAATCACACGGAGCCTATAGAGTGCAGACACACACTCACCCAGAATCACACAGAGCCTATAGAGTGCAGACACAGACTTACCCAGAATCACACGAAGCCTATAGAGTGCAACAGCAGAGCAGCCCCTCTTGGCTGACCACTGCAGACACAGACTCACCCAGAATCACACGGAGGCTATGCAGACTCACCCAACACGGCCTATCTTGAGACACAGCCAGGCGCAAACAAATACAGCCACACACACACACTGAGGCCGGTAGGCCCACACAGTGAATCCGTCCTTCTGACAGAGACCTGGAGACCCTCTCAGAATCACAAAAACACAGAGAGACCGGTTACGTCCACACAGAGAATCCGTTCATCTGACCGAGACCTGGGGGACTCTCTCAAAATCACAAACAGAGCAAGACAGGGTTGTAGGGTAGGCAGAGAATCAGTCCCACTGACTGACTCCCCACAAACACCACAGAGCCACAAAGACAGACACACACACATAGAGGCCGGTAGGCCCACTCAGAACCACACAAACACAGAGCGGCCGGTAGCATCCACAGGACTCCCAGAACCACACAAGCACAGAGCGGCCGGTAGCATCCACAGGATTCCTGGAGACCCACTCAGAACCACACAAACACAGAGCGGCCGGTAGCATCCACAGGACTCCTGGAGACCCACTCAGAACCACACAAACACAGAGCGGGCAGTAGCATCTACAGGATTTCCTGGAGACCCACTCAGAACCACACAAACACAGAGCACAAATCATAAGTTTTACACAGCAACAAAGATTCCAATTCCCTTCCTCAGCTAGCTCAGGTTAGCTGCTTTTCTCCTCACAATTTCCCACTTGGTTTTTCCAATTTGGCCCACTAGAGTACCCCACTGACCCTTAGTAACCTTTTCTGAGGTGGATGAGACCCCGGTTCCCCTCAAAAGAGGAGATTCCCAAAAAACAACACCAAGAATTTCATACCTCTCTCATCCAGGCTTGTTTGTTGCTGGGACTCCTTCTGCTCCTTCTCAGAGTTGAAACGCAGGTTGGGCCTTTCTTTTTCCACCACTGCTCCAGCGATGTTCCAGGAAATCCCCCTTGGCACGTGCTTTGAAGAAAATTCCTAAGAATCTCGACTGAAGTAGTAGAAGAGAAAAACGTCCCAAATCGTCCTGCTTCAACCTTGGTTTATCCAAGTAGTCACGGCACCAAATGTTGCATTGGCCAGAAAGGCCTATCTTCTGAGCTTACGTCAATAAAACTCAGAGACTTTAGGAGCTAGGAGTCCATTATTGTTTATTGCAAAGCAATAGGTTACAGCGGAATCTTTCCCAAATCTGCAACTCCGCCTAAAGGTCCAGGCAGGGGTATTTATTACATTCCAGACAAAGGATCCAATCATTACTTCATATTAGTTTAGTACGCATGTCCATTACCTAATTTAATACGCAGGCGCAATAAGCATTGCTCAGTGTCAGAGATCTGTTACATTTTGTTAGTATGCGTGTTGGGAACCTGTGTTAGCCGTGTGTAGCCATTTTCATGTATCAACTTATGTTCTAGCTAATGAATGGCATCTTTGTGTGATTGACGTATTTGCTGTACTTTCCAGTAGGGAAGGCCTCTTTTGCAAAATCATCAGTTTCTTTAAAGCAACAGGTTATCATAACATCTCTATAGAAGCATATTCAAGGATTTATAGGTGTTCACATTATCACATTAATTGGGGCCCTTTGGGCCACTGCTACACTGGGGCTGATGGGAACTGTAATTCAGCAACATTTGCTGCTTGTAGCACCAAGCTGTGCCCACCCATTTCCCCAGAGCCGTCTTTCCCATAGGGCTTAGTGGTGCATCGCACCAGGGCACTGGCCTCTCAGGGGCGCCCCAGCAAGTGGGGGAGCTGCGCGGCTTTGCCGGCGGCCTCCCCTTTCCCTGAACGCCCACCAGCTGCGCCCTGCCAACCATAAGGCTGGCGGGTGTGCAGCTTCCCTCCCAAGCCCCTGCGGGAATCGCTCTCCTGCAGTGGCATGGGGGAGAGTTGCACCCCCCGGATGGTTGGCAGTGTGCAGCTACGGCCACCCCAACATTATCCGTGGTAATTTGGGAGTGCTGAGCGGATATTTGCACCCCGGCGCTGCATCTGCTAAAGACGGCCCTGTCCCTTATAATGGGGTGGCAGTGGGTGTGTCCTTGTTGGATCAATGTCTTCACTTCCCTACGCATGTGTGGCCACTGTTGTGGCACCTTTGAGCTGCAGGTATTTGTGGGGCGGTCTTTAGGAAAGGAGTCAGTCTTTCATATATTTGTTTATTTAGGACTTTAATGTGAGCCATTTGGACTGGGCCTACAGAGCAGCTATTTTAAACAGGAGCTTTATGTAAGAAGGAGTTAACCATTGCAATATTTCTGTTCTTACTTAGACCTGATGAATGTCCTGGAGGAGCAGCTATGGGTGCTAAGAGCTCCCGATCAGACACATCAGCTCAAAGAAAACACCCACCAGGCAAAAGCAGCCTTGACGTTGCCATCACAGGGGGGCCAGGTGTTGGCAAATCATCCCTGGTCAATGCCCTGCGCAGTACGGCAGACAATGAAGTGGGTGACGCTGTGGTTGATATGATACAAGGTACTAGGGAACTCAAAGGGTACCTGTGCCCCAGCTACCCCGACGTAACTCTCTGGGATCTGCCAGCAATCGGAACACATGAGTTTGAAGCAGAGAAATACGTAAAAGACATGGATTTCAAAAAGTATGATTTCTTCATCATTGTTGGCGAAATATGCTTCACTGAGCACGATGCCATGCTGGCTCGTGAAATTCAGAAAAGAAATAAGAGGTTTCTCTATGTGTGCACCAAAGTGGATGTCAGTATAGCTGACGGAAAAAGAAACCCACACTTCATGGAGGACAGAACCCTACCAAGTCTAGAAGCTGCCAAGTCTTCGGAGCTAGAGATTATTTTTAAAACTAAATTTCCCAAAACCCCAGAAGCCTATCTCTTGGGGATAACAACCCCTGACATAGCCAACAAAATGCGAAACTTCTTCTTATATGCTTCTACGGCGGCAAGAACCTTGGTGGCGGCACATTGGAAAAGTAATATGTTGCCTAGTAAAAAAGACTGGCTATACAAATTATTGGATTACAGCGAATTGGCATACCTGTCGGAAAAAATCAAAGATAACCCGAGGGAAAAATAAGTAGAGGATTGGAGCAAATTTCTGCATTATGTGAAAGAACGGTGTAACATCAGCACGACACTTGTACTAGATTAATTCCCGTATAATTTTGGAAAAAATGTTGTGAATAACTAATGATTAGAAGTTAAATGAATGACACATAATTATATAAACATGGATGTCAGTGTCGGATATCTTTTTCTATTTTGCTATGATTTTCATTTGACTTAATGGAGAGAAGCTTAGGGAAGTCTTCTATGAATATGATAAGTTACATTGAAACTTTTCTTTAGTACTATAGGGAAACGTTATACAAAATTTTGATTATATGAGAATTTTCTAATTTAATTGTTTATTTGTTTATATGTATTTGTGTGTGGTTGTTTGTTGGTGTGTATTTGTTAGTTTGTATGTCAGTATGTGTTGTTGATGATGAAAGGATTGTGATATGTGTTTGTGGTAAAAATTCAATAAAAATAAATTTAAAAAAAGAAAAGTTAATTCTGTAACCTAGCAGACTGCAGTTGGGAATTTTGATGTCAAAATTCAAAACAGGAGGGAGGGGGTCCAGGCAGTGAGCAACTACAGCCTCTTCTGCACCTGTTGGTTATGCTCAAAGCCTAGCTGAGGACAGACCACACATTTCCTGTTGCTAGCACCAACTCGCAAGTACGAGAGCATCAGTCTGTGGAGTTCTTCTGTCACAAAGTCCAGAGAGGACAGGAGAGAATGTGAGCAGCTGGAGTGAGAAGACGAACTATCCTATCCTCAAACAACTGTTTGTCAAGGGTCTCAAGGAGCAAGTAAGTCTTAATAGAGGTCCTTCAAACAGGCCCTTGCAGAGCCAGGCAGAGGCCCGGGCCAGGTAGATAATGTGGCCCTTTTTTTTTTTAACCCTGGGGATCTCCGATAACGTAATTTTTTATAATGTATTATAATTTAAAATACATTTTACAATAAATACATTATTCATTTTAAAATGTATTATACAATTTTTAATAGTTCAAAAATGTATTTAAAAATCTATTTTTAAGTAGACAACTTTGACTATTATTTATTATCTTCTCATTCTACTCTTAAAAAAAATGCATGCTGGTGAGAAAGCTACTATTGCTCGTAAGCCACTATTTCTTTAAAAAACATGGTTTCGACCAAATTTTATCCTCATTGAGCTATATGTACTCCTCGGGTGTAAGTAATATTCATGGCCTAGTCAACAAAATGTTAAACAAATGGCCACATCTCCATCAATTTTTCATCATTTTCAAAAAACAAATTAGCGATAAGAAAGCCAACACACTTATCTTTAAGTTAAAGGTAAAGGGACCCCTGACCATTAGGTCCAGTCGTGGACGACTCTGGGGTTGCGGCGCTCATCTCACTTTATTGGCCGAGGGAGCCGGCGTACAGCTTCCAGGTCATGTGGCCAGCATGACTAAGCCGCTTCTGGCGAACCAGAGCAGCACACGGAAACGCCGTTTACCTTCCCGCTGGAACGGAACCTATTTATCTACTTGCACTTTGACATGCTTTCGAACTGCAAGGTTGGCAGGAGCAGGGACTGAGCAACAGGAGCTCACCCTGTTGCGGGGATTCGAACCTCCGACCTTCTGATCGGGAAATTTGGAAAAGAAATAAGAGGTTTCTCTATGTGCGCACGAAAGTGGATGTCAGTATAGCTGGCGGAAGAAGAAACCCACACTTCATGGAGGACAGAACCCTGCCTAGTCTAGAAGCTGCCAAGTCTTAGAAAAGTGAATTCTGTAACCTAGCAGACTACAGTTGGGAATTTTGATGTCAAAATTCAAAACAGGAGGGAGGGGGTCAGGCAGTGAGCAACTACAGCCTCTTCTGCACCTGTTGGTTATGCTCAAAGCCTAGCTGAGGGCAGACCACACATTTCCTGTCGCTAGCACCAACTCGCAAGTACGAGAGCATCATTCTGTTGAGATCTTCTAGTTCTTCTGTCACAAAGTCCAGAGAGGACAGGAGAGAGTGTGAGCAGCTGGAGTGAGAAGACAAACTATCCTATCCTCAAACAACTGTTTGTCAAGGATCTCGAGGAGCAAGTGAGTCTTAATAGAGGTCCTTCAAAGTCTTTCCCTCTCAGCCTGCTTTCCCCCTGTTCAGCTGGCAGGCTTGTGATCCCAATGATGTTTGATCTCCTACTGCTCTGAAGAGTTTCCCTAAGATTAATAGCAGCATTGCGGGGAGAGGGATTATCATCAGAATCATGGGATGGGGAGGGAAAGTTTCAAACTGTCCTCTGCCTGCAAACCCCTTCTGTGCTGATGAGTTGACTGGGGAGCATCTGAGAGTGCTTAAAAGGAGACTGGACAGTAGAAGTTAACAGTTATCTGAAGCCCTCTGTTCCCAATTGCTCATGAAACTAGGCAAACTATCTGGAACCTCCCCTTCTCCCACCTCCAAGATGGCTGATCAGTGGAAAGGTACATTGTGAGCCACATAAGACTAGGCAGTGGGACAAAAGCAGTCTGAGGGGTGCAAATGGCATGCTTCTGAAGCAGAGTCAGGAAACCTCCCTCTCTCTTTGCTGAGCAGCGGCAAAAGCCCATGGGGTTCCTGGAATGCACCAGGTTCTGTGGTCCTTTGCAGAATTGAGACACAGGAGAGACTTTAAGAAATATGGTTTATTCTCCTATTTACGCTATTTTCAGTCTGCACGGAGGGAGTCCAGATCTTACAGCATGCTCATTTCAAGAGGGATTTGTCCCCCCCCCCACAGTAGTGCAGCCCCAGGGCATTTCTCCCAGTCAGCCTGCAGCCAGCCTGCCCAAGATGGATCCCAGTCTTTCTTGCTCCTTCTTCCTCCCAGCAACCCTTCCTCAAAACTCTTCACTTCCTGCCACCGCAAACAATCTCATCACCTTGGTAACATCTGTCTCCCCAGGCCAAAGGATTCCTCTCTGATGGTCCATCAGCACCTTTTGTCCTGTTAACAGATTTGCTCTTCACCCCTGTCCACACTCTTACATTTGCCTATTTAAAGCACATTCCCTATACATTTAAAGCACATGGCTTCCCCCAAAGAATCCTGTAGTTTACGGCTGGTTAAATTTTATATGTGTTTGAGCAACTACCATTCCCAATATCCTTTGGGAGGAAGTCATGTGCTTTAAACGTATTTTGAACCTGCTAAAAATGTGTGGTGTGGATCTACCCTATGTTCCCTGTTACGGGATGCATCTTGGCCTGACTGAGAAGGACAAAGTTGGTTCAACTGGCAGGCTTGTGATCCCAATGATGTTTGTGTTCAGTTTTTTGTCAATTGGTTCTCATGATAAAACTTACAGATTCTTGCTTCACACAATTAACTCAAGGCAGTATCAATTTGCTCTTGGCAGAAAGCCAAGATCTGCCTGGCCTGACAACAGCTCTCTGATTGGTTAATGACCAGCACTCAACTCTGTTAATTAAGAACGCTAGCACAGCTGTGGGTGTGGGGTGTTAGGAGTAGGAGTGCTGCGTTTGGTTGGAGAGAGAGAGAGACAGTGAGGATTTATTTTGCTTTGTTTTTTTATGCAGAAACTCTGCTGGTTTTATTTTCTTTTAATAAATCCTGTAAATAGTTATTCTGCGTCTAGCCGACTAGTCATTTCCACCTCAACTAGCTTCTGTGCTGTGCAGGAAAACTCTGCTACGTTTGGGCTAAAGCCACTAGAGCTATGCCTGACACTTCAAAAGCCTAAAAGGTTATGGGCAAGGTGCTGCCAGCCTGAGTTGTGGTGGTGTTGGTTCCAGAAGTGGTTGTTCCTGTGGCATTGGTGCAGCGGAAGGACACTGACTGGTTCCTGACTGTCGTAAGCTGGTGACGCAGTGGACGCAAGGACAACAGCTGCAGCGTGTGAGTGCTGGGTGATGTGGTTCCTGTTCTCTCTCGCTGGCCGTTGAGTAGCTGGTTCCGGGTTCCAGGGACATCACTCTCAAGATGGCCTTACAACCAGTTCAGATGGCTTTTGAGCGTCTGAATGACTCAAATTACTTGCTGTGGTCGGAACGCATGCAGGCAGTGCTGCAGAGGGATCATCTCTGGAAAGTGGTGAGTAAGTTTCCTGCGAAGCCTGATGATGAAGACCTAGATAAAGACCAAAGAGCAAGGGCCACAATTGTCTTGGGGCTGGAAGATTCCCAGTTGCCGTATGTGAGGGGAATCAAGACAGCTAGAGGTGTGTGGCAAGCACTTAAAGAACTCCATGTGCGTGAGACAGCGGTTTCCAAGCTGTTTATTCGCAAGGCATTGTACAAGGCAATGTTACAGCCTGGGGTTACAATGCAGGAACACCTACACAGTTTGCAGTTAAAGTTTGTTGTGCTTCAGGAAAGAGACTGTGCGTTAGACCAGCAGGAGAAGGTGGCTATCATTCTGAGCTCTCTCCCTGAAAGCTGGGATAATCTTGTCATGTCTCTAGAAGCAATGAAAGAGGATGATTTAACAGTCAGTTACATTACTGGGCGTTTGATTGAAGAATGGCATAAGAGGCAAGAAAGGTCGTTGGCTGCAGAGGCTTCTATAAGCGGGCGGTTTGGAAGGAGTTCTCATGCCGTACCAGAGGTGAAACAGCAGCAGCGTGCCGGTGAGGAGTCAGCGTTTGCTGTTAGGCGTTGTTTCCGTTGTGGATCTTCAGCGCATCTAAAACGCCAATGTCCAGAGTTGGTCAAGTCTCAGTGGCCGGTGCAGGAGCAGAGACGAGATCAGCAGCATCAGCAGCAGCGTAAAAAGAAATTCTTTAAACGAAAACAATCAGCTCAGCTGGTGACCGCCGAGGTCAAGATTGCTGATGAGAAACAAGCTGTCTGGGTGGTCGATTCAGGAGCGTCTCGGCACATCGTAAATTCAGATGAATTGTTTCTTTCCAAGAACTCGGCACAGCGCAGCCAGGTGGCTCTAGCAGACGGAAGTACTTCCGAAGTGATTTCGGGGGGTGCAGTTTTTGTTCCTTGTCTGCGTGAATGCCTGCAAAATGTACTGTGTGTGCCTTCATTAAGGAGCAATTTGATGTCTGTAGATTGTTTGTTAAAAGCTGGGTTTAAAGTGCATTTTGAAGGAGACAGTTGCATGATTAAGAAGGCTGGTGAGATTTTAGGCACTGCTAAGTCAGAGGGAGGCTTGTTTTGGCTTAAAGGAGGATCTCAAGTTGCAGCAGTAGTCAGTAAATCTCAGCCTACAGTAAAATGGGGCATGCTGGAAAATGGGGCACAGGAAAATGGGGCATGCTGGCTGGAAGAGTGTACTGAAAATGTCTGAATTGTCTGATGGGTGCAATTTAAAGAGTTGTAACAGGTACCTTGACTGTAATATTTGCAAAAAGATTAAAACCCACAGAGTCTCTTACCCCAGGAGTGACAGAGTTAGTGAGTCACCGCTACAGCTAGTCCACATGGACGTAGTTGGTCCATTTGCTGTAAGCAGGGGTGGATCGCGTTTTTCGCTAACAATTGTTGATGACGCGACACGTTACTCTTGGGTTCTTCCCATGAAGAATAAGGGTGACGTGTTCACTAAATTTAAAGGCTGGGTGGCATCCGTGGAAAGGTTTCTGTCCCTTAAACTCAAAAGGATTCAGACAGACAGAGGTGGGGAATTTATGTCAAATGCTTTTAGAGATTGGTTACAGAAGCGTGGCATTGGACATAGAAAAACGAACGCTTTTTCCCCGGAAGAGAACGGCATTGCGGAGCGAAAACACAGATCTCTTCAAGAGATGATGTTTGCCATGCTTGATGATGCTGATTTGCCCATGTCTTATTGGGGGGAGAGCATGCTCACCGCGTGTTATCTCCAAAACAGACTTTTTCATCAAACAATAGGGACAACTCCGTATTTCAAATTGTTTCAGAAAAAACCCAAAATTGACCACTTGCATGTGTTTGGGTCAAAAGCCTGGGTATTAATTCCAAAACAAATGAGAAAGAAGGGAGATCCTAAGACCAAACAGTTAGTGTTTGTGGGCTACCAGGAGCTAGGAAAAGGTTTTCGTTTTGCTGAAGGGACAAATGGTATTGTGATCTCCAGGAATGCCAGTTTTTGTGAACATAGTGGCTGGGAGAGACTACATGCAAATACTGAGGTTTGGTTTGAACCTTCCCAGGGGCTTCGTGACTCTGAAGGTAAACATAGAGAATCAGAGTCTGAGGGGGAGGAAAGTTCAGATAAGAGCTCTCAAGAAAGTGCAACTAGCCAGAGACCAGTTGCTAAGCAACAGAAGAGAAGTCATAGTTCTGAGGAAGAAAGTGGGTCAGAAGAAAAACTTTCTCCCAGAAGATCTAAAAGACAAAACAAAGGAGTGCCTCCAGAGCGTTTTTTTCTAGATACTGCAAATGTGTTTAGTGTAACTGCAGAGCCCAAGAGTTTTCAGGAGGTGTTAAAGTTACCAAAAGAGGAGGCAGAGCTTTGGAAGCAGGCAATGGAGGAAGAGATGTCCTCTCTGAATGAGCACAAGGTTTTTACACCAGTAGCAGCGCCTGAGGGGGCAAAGATTGTAGGCTGCAGGTGGGTGTACAAACTTAAACCGCTGGTGACAGGAGGGTACAAATACAAAGCTCGTTTAGTGGCTCAGGGATATTCTCAAAGGCCTGGGAAAGATTATGACGAGACTTTTTCCCCTACCGCTAGAGGGGACAGTGTAAGGCTAATTCTAACGCTTGGAGCAAAGAGAAAACTCCAGTTAAATCATTTTGACATACAGGCTGCATATTTACATGCATCATTATCAGAAGACCTGTATCTAGCTGAACCGCCTGGTTATGAGACAGGTTCCAATAGAGTGCTAAAATTAAATAAAGCTCTATATGGTCTCAAACAGGCTGCAAGATATTGGAACAAGTGTTTCCATGAGGCTTTAGTGTCATTTAACTTCAAGCAGAGTACAGCTGACAATTGTGTTTACGTACGTGGTACAGGCAGTAATCAAGAGTTCTGTCTGATTTTTGTAGATGACGTATTGTATGCTTGCAAAACAGATAAACAAACTAAAAGGTTTGCCAAGCAATTGTCAAGTAAGTTCAAAGTGAAGGACTTAGGCCCTGTTCGGACATATCTAGGGTTGGAAGTGTGCTGGGCCCAATATGGCAGCTGTCTAATTAGTCAGCAGAACAAAATCAAACAGCTACTGACTATGTACAGGATGCAGGATTGCAAAGGGGCAGCGGTGCCTATGGATCCAGGTTTCATAAAAACACTTCATACAGATGAGAATCCTGTATTTGAACATCCTGATGTATATCATTCTGTAATTGGAAGTCTATTGTATCTAGCACAATGGTCCAGACCTGATATTAGCTATGCAGTAGGCATACTAAGTAGATTAGTCTCAAAACCCACACTAAATGCCTGGAAAGGGGTAAAGCAAGTTCTGAGATACCTCAAACAGACTATTGGTTTTATGTTACAACTAAATTCTTCAGAGGACGAAATGTTAAGTTGCTACTGTGACAGTGACTGGGGAAATTTGCCAGATAGAAAATCTGTCACAGGATTAGTCATAATGTTCGGTGGATCTTTAATCAGCTGGCGATCGCGCAAGCAGAATGTTGTAAGTGTATCATCAACGGAATCCGAGTACGCCGCATTGAGTGAATTATGCAACGAGGTGGTTTATTTCAAACGTTTGTTAGCAGATTTAAATGTAAATTGTGAAGAACCAGTACAAGTTTACATTGATAATCAGGCTTGTATAACCTTAAGTAAAACAGAGGGGTTCAAGTCACGTTCCAAACATATCGCTGTAAAATACCAAAATGTGCGTTGCAATGTACAAGAAAATGTAATCACATGTACCTATGTATCAAGTGAAGAAAATGTGGCAGATATATTAACAAAACCATTGGCAAAGATAAAATACAAGCAGATGTGCAAGGGTTTAGGTTTAGGTTTGCTGGAAAAATGAGTAAACAGTAAAAGTTCCTACACAGGTGTTAGTTGATATTAATTGTCCAGCAGAATCTGTGAGGGGGTGTTCAGTTTTTTGTCAATTGGTTCTCATGATAAAACTTACAGATTCTTGCTTCACACAATTAACTCAAGGCAGTATCAATTTGCTCTTGGCAGAAAGCCAAGATCTGCCTGGCCTGACAACAGCTCTCTGATTGGTTAATGACCAGCACTCAACTCTGTTAATTAAGAACGCTAGCACAGCTGTGGGTGTGGGGTGTTAGGAGTAGGAGTGCTGCGTTTGGTTGGAGAGAGAGAGAGACAGTGAGGATTTATTTTGCTTTGTTTTTTATGCAGAAACTCTGCTGGTTTTATTTTCTTTTAATAAATCCTGTAAATAGTTATTCTGCGTCTAGCCGACTAGTCATTTCCACCTCAACTAGCTTCTGTGCTGTGCAGGAAAACTCTGCTACGTTTGGGCTAAAGCCACTAGAGCTATGCCTGACACTTCAAAAGCCTAAAAGTTTGATCTCCTGCTGCTCTGAAGCTTTCCCCTAAGATTAATAGCAGCACTGGGGGGAGAGGGATTATCATCAGAATCATGAGATTGGGAGGGAAAGTTTCAAACTCTCCTTTGCCTGCAATTCCCTTCTGGGCTGTTGAGCTGACTGGGGAAGAGATAGAGTGCATATAAAGAGGCTGGACAGAAGAGGTTAACAGTTATCTGAAGCCTCCCCCCTCCCCAATTGCCGATGAAACTAGGCAAAAGTGAACAATGACTGGCTGTTATGCACATGAGCTGCTCCACTGGCATCACCCCAAATGCATGAAAACGCTACTTTTTGCTTGGAATGAAGGTCACTAGAAACTGTGGTGTCTTTTAGATATATGGTGCTGTGTTTGTGCATGTGTGTGCACACCCACCCACCACCTCCGCACAAGATGGAAGGGCTCACAGTATTAACACTCCAACAGATGTTAATTCCCCGAAAGGTTTCTTGCAGGGGGAGGGTACAAATCAAAGCCTTGGTTCCAGCACGGAGAATAGGTCTGGTGGTCACCAGTGCTTTCTGATCTCCTCCTGGGACCTTGCCAAGTATGACTTCCCCCGCCTGGTGGAGACGTTGGAGAAAGATCTGCCCAGCCTGAAGAGAATTTCATTCCTGCTCGGCCTTCCCAACTTTTCCTCTGAGGTCATAGAAAAGAAGAAATCTGTGCTGAATAGCCACCTGTGGAAAATATCATTGGCGTCTGCTGGCATCAATGCTATTCCCATTCCAGGCCTTCCTCTGGCTTGTGATGTTGCCCTCTTGCTTGGGTCCATGGTTGCCTTCTACAAGAGATTTGAGCTGGATGATGGCTCCTTAATTAAGCTGGCCAGATTGGCCAGGAAGCCTGTTGAAGAACTGAAGGCCGTGATTAAATCTCCTCAGAGGGAAGAAATTACCAGGGATCTGGTTATAAAGAAAATAACCGATTCTGCAAAAGAATTATTCCCCCCTTCGCTACTTAGAAGCTTGGTAGCAGCAGGGGTGTCTTTTGCTATCACTTATTGGATGCTGTTGAGATTTGTTGATAATCTTGCTGAGGATGCTGAAAGAGTTTGGAAAGTCCTAGGACTGGAAGAGTGTGAGGCAGAGCACCTCAGGGCCAAGCAGAACTGGCACAAGACATGATGCAGCCCAAGGTGGAGAAAGTAGGAGCTGATGCTGCAATGGCAAACGTTCCCACTTTGGCACCCCTTTTCATACCCATTTTGGCTGGTTCTACATACAATGGAACAGACCCTATAGCTGATTTGCCTTGCCGCATTATGACACAATAAGCTTTTAAAAATAGGAATAAAAAGCAACTTTCAATTTTTGTAAAATCCTTTGGAGACAAGCATGCCAGACAGGTACACCACTGCTCCCCATTTCCTGTATGGAACCCAATGCTCTTATGAATTGAATTGGCCGGGTTTAATCAATCCACCCTTAGAGATTCATTAAACATGTCGTGTCCACAGTGAGTGCTATTTTTAACTGATACTTTTTAAATATGCTCAGATGTAAACTAGACACATTTGTCATATTCATGTAACATGCTTATCGAAACCTCTCTGTGTAACTTCTACCCAGGTATGCCTTTAAAAAATGAGAATTGTTTGATGTAGTTTTATTAGATGTTGCTAAAACTATTGTGTTAGATGATAGTAGGCAATAATCAAAATTATTGTAGAAGTTGAAGTGTAGGTATTTTGGGCATATAGTTTATTCCTTTCATGAAGTTTTCTGTGAACTGCCCTGAGACCTCTGGGTATACGGCGGTATATAAATTCTAATAATAATAATAATAATAATAATAATAATAATGAAGTTGCAGATCTTGTGGAATGCAATCTTGCTTTTCTTTGATAATTGAGAAAGCTCATTAAAAAATTACCGCCTTAAAAGGAGAATTTGGGAATAAATACCCCTTTCTTGGAGCATCTCTCTCATTTGTAGTATTTTGTTTCCTGCCCAATACTAGCCTTGCTGATGTGGGCAATTATGATTTGCTTAAGGTTTAGTCAAGGTTTCTCAGCCTTAACAATATTTCAGATCTGTTATGCTAACATATTATACTGTTTTTATGTTATTAACCTCATTTACCTTATTTTCTGTAGTGCTCAATTAAGTTCCACCAAATAAAGGAAATGCATTTGCTATTTGTCTGAAAACTCATCCTTGAACACTGATTTTTCTTTGTTGATATGAAGGGGGGCTACTTTAATCGTAAAGGGAACTGAGAAGAGAAACTGGATTTCTGCTTCATAGCTTACATTTCCCCTCTGAACAAAGCAAAACTGTCACTCTGTCCGTTCTCCCCCCCCCCTTTTAGTTTAAAAATGCTTTGCTGACACTGATGCAACAGCCCCTCTTTTCTCCCTTGCTTTGAGGAAGAGGGTCATCTCTCAAAGTGAGACATTCTGAGTTAGGTGGCCGGGGAGAGTTGCCTGCACCAACATGTTTCCACAGAAGCTGGAAACTAATAGAGTTAAGGATTTGCAACCATTTTGAACTTTTTGTTATGGCATAATTTAAAACACGAGTCTTGCTTCCTCGTTCAGTCTGAGGATAGTAGAGCCTACAGAAAATTTGGGCTATGAGAGATTTTGTGAGCTTGGTTGTTGCATGGGTGGTTTTGCTTTTTTAGTTAAAACACACTGGAATATAATGGTCGCGGCCCACTGCAGCAGCTCAGGAAGATGCATGGCTGGTAGTTGACACTTTATTGGCAAGAGAAACGCCTACAGCAGCTCCCACAGGGTGACTTCTTCTGCATGGAAGCCGCTGCTGCTCATTCCTCTTCAAGCCCCTCCTGGTTCTAAGAGATGACGGAGCAGGGGAAGGTGGGGAGTCAACTGGCCCATCCCTTGCCTGAACAGTTTCTTCTTCCTCCACCTCATCCTGCCCTAACTCTTCTTCTTCTTCTTCTTCTTCTTCTTCTTCTTCTTCTTCTTCTTCTTCCTCCTCCTCCTCCTCCTCCTCCTCCTCCTCCTCCTGGTCTGGCTGCTGCCTGTCGGGTGGCTCCCAGCCCCATAAATCAGTGGCTGTTTCCAAAGGGGTAGCCATGTCAGTTTGTTGAAGCAAAAACAGCAAAGGCAGACCTTCCAAGTGTCCCTATTTTCCAGGGACGTCCCTGATTTAGAGGAGCCATCCCAGTTTCTGATTTGATGCTGGAACGTCCCGCTTTTCCTTAGGATGTCCCTATTTTCATTGGAGAAATGTTGGAGGGTATGGAGTTATCTGACCCCTGAGCCATCTGTATAGGGAATCTTGTACAGGGAAGTTATTTTAAAATGTTTAATGTTTTATTATTATTTGATATTTGTTGGTAGCTGCCCAGAGTGGCTGGGGCAACCCAGTAAAATGTGTGGGGTTATAAATAGTAAACTTATCATTATGGAATGGGACGTCCCTATTTTCACCGGAGAACTGTTGGAGGGTATGCAAAGGGTCTCATGGCATCTTAAAAGAGGAAAGTGGCTAGCGGGATCCTCAAGAGGAACGGTGAGGGATAGCCGCCACCACTGAGCTTCCCCCAATACACACACCCTCAGCATCTGCTACCTGAGGCAGCTGCTTCACACTGGCTAATAGTAGAGCTGGCCCTGTTGGACTAGGCCAAGAAAATGGCAATACCTGGTGACAGAACATGGAACAAGCCTTCCTGAAGATAAAATAGAAGCTGGGCGGCTTTGAGGAGCTCCCTGCCCAAGCAGCCAGTCCTTCAAATTTCATCATGCTGGGGGTACAGACCTATATGAATTTGTTTGAAGGTCAGGGCTGAAGAGTTAAGCGATCAGTCCATACTGTGAATGCCACATGAAATGCCATTCCCTGCCAAAACAGGTTGCATCATTTTGACCCACCACAATGAAACAAATGGTTGAAACTCCCCATTGTCAACCATGAATAGTATGGTAAATTGTGGGTGGGGTGGTTTAGTTCCATCCTAATCCCACGGTATAGTAGTATTTCACCTCAGCCTTTCCAAAGCAAGTAATGCTTCAGAGGTTTTGGACTACAACTCCCATCAGGTCTACCCAGCCCAGGGTTTTCCCGCCTAAATTAACTGACGTGGACCTGAGTGAAAGCTACATACACAATACCCCTGGTGGCCAGGGTGAGAACTTCAATACATAACAGAGCTCATATTGGGGTGAATATACCTGATCCCACTTTCAATAATACCCTTTGCATCTGCAAATGTTTTGGGATGGCCATACTGCTTTGTTTGCAATAGGCATGAGCTCCATAGTTTCCTGCTAAAGCCCTGCAACTTTTTCATAATAGAAATGTTCATGGGTGGGTGTGTTGCCCACTTTTGTCACACTACAGAGCAAGAGTAACCAGGTGGCCTTGGGGAAGTGTTGCAAAACTATTAATAAAATGGAATGGTATGTGGATGGCCCAGTATAACCCCCTTCCCCTCATGCATTGTGTCGATGAAAGGCTGCAGAATACACTCACAAAAGACACCAGTCTGGAGGGGTCAAGATAATTCACAATATTTCTCATTTCTTACACTTTCATAGAAAACTGAAAGCTGATTAGTTAGGGTTGCCATATTTCAAAAGGTGAAAATCCAGACACAAAAGTTGTTGAGCTTTTTTCTGCAAAATCTCCAAAAAAATCTATGCTCCCACCAGCCTCAGCCAGCATGGTCAGGGATGATGGGGGTTGTAGTCCCACATCTAGAGAGTTGCATTCCTGGTGTAGAAAGAAAAATGTTGGCATTGACCTCAGAGGGTAATTAAATGCAAGAAAAATAGGCTGTGATTATTGTGTTAGCTGTAGTGTATGTAAAATACTTAGAGTGACAATGCGAAAGCAGTTTTGATTATAACACAAACGTCCTGGCAGTGGAAAGGAGATGAATTTAAACAATTAGTTTATTTCATGAAAACTTATACACCGCTTAATTCTAATAAAACCTCAAAGCGGTTTGCAAAAAGATAAAACCATAAAATCAGGAGAAAAATTGCAGCCGTGCTTTAAGATATGCAAGAGTTAAAATACTAAAACAGATTAAAATTACCTCAACTTTCTATTTAACAAATGCACTTGTGGAGGCTCCTGTCTAGCTGAATGCCCTCCTTCAGTTTGAGTGTGCATGAGGGAAAGAAAATTATGAAATAGATGTTGCATGGTACTTGTGATATAGAGCTAACTCTTGTTCCTAAAGAAAAAAGCAAATGCAGCATACACACACAAACACACACACACACACACACACACAAACATGGTGAATGTTGCAGTCTGCATAAATTATAACTTGAGACCATCCGTGCAAGCACGTTCACATAGGTCACTAGTTTTTTCAAGTCTGACATCTGATACAGAGCAATTCATTAGTGGACTGAAAGAATTATGAATAGTAAAAAGTCCATTTGTCCCAAAGTCTCCTTTTGGCATTAGTCTTTATTCTTATAATTTGGTTAGAGATATTAATTTTAAAAAGTAACTGAAGGGTTATTATGCTGGCATTCAGATTAATTCACTTAGGGTTTTTTTAAAAAATGATTTATGAAATTTATGAAATTTTTAAAAATAAAAAAACTGATTATTAATTTTTAATGTCTTTTGGTAGTGGTTGTTTTAAAAATGGAAACATGTATAATTCACCAGATACTATATATCAAGCACTTTGTCATCATAGAGCATCTGTTTACTGCTAAATGGACTTCTTCCCCTCTGCCTCAAGAGCTTTGGACAGAACCCTCTGGGTGTCATGTGCAGCACCTGATATGCATTTCTGCAGCATGAAGTAGGTGCGAAGAAGCGAAATCCCTCCGGACAGAAGGCAGCCAAAGATGGGGAAATGCTCCCAGCGGTGATATTCATAAGCCATCACTGAGAGTCCCACCAAGTCTGGCAGCACCCATAAAATGGCAGAGAAGATCCCCAGGGGCTGCATTGCTGCTTTGAGGGCTGTGCTTGTCTTTCCAACACGCTGGGCCAGAGCTGCAAGGGATCGATCGTCCAGGCCAAAGTCTAGGAAGCACCAGGAGCGGAATTTACTAAGCAGAAATATGGGGAGAAGGAAAGGAACTGGGCTTACAAGAGTGACCAGCAAACAAAGCCTTCTGGTCCAAATCTTCTCCTTCACTGTGGCTTTCTTTTTCTCTAAGATAGGCAGACAGATGCTAGGGAAGCGGAGGAGAAAGGCTTGCCTCTTCAGCCGCAAGAGATCGTTCTTCAGCGTTTCCTGCAGGAGGGGGAAGTCAAAGCGGTCGGCTTCCCAGTTGGAGACGATGAAGACTTGTGGGTCCTTCACTCCTTCTCTTACCAAGCACTCTTTGCAGTCCTCTTGGATGTGCAAGAGGACCTTCTCCTCATTGTAGGCAGATGGCTGTTGCCTCTTGGCGGCCGACAGGTCCAGGTCTGCTTTGGTGCGCACAAAGTAGAAGCTCTTGCCCATATCTTGGATCTCACGGACCAGGTCAGAATGGGTGGAGCGGAAGCGCTGGGAGCCGACGATGACGAAGAAATCAAAGTGATTCAAATCAACCTTCTTCTCAAATTTGTCCTCCCTGAAAGTTGGCATTCCCCTTCCAGGGTGGTCCCAAAGGATCACTTGCGGAAGTGTCGGGTGTGGGTAATCCTTGACTTGCACAGTTGTCATCTGAATGCCAGTCTCAGCGGCACACGGGTCATCGGCACGAAGACCCAACATGGCATTGATGAAGGAGGACTTCCCGGAGCCGGGCTCTCCTACTATGGCAACATTGAGTGGAGTGCTGTTGAAAAAGTGCAGTGGTTTTGCCAACACGTGCGACACAGTGCCTGCCAATTGGCCCTGAGAAATGGCTACCTCAAAGTCTTCCATCATTGTGGATCTCGGTGCGCTGCAGAGAAAGGAAGCAGGGAAATGTTAAGTAAGCAGCCTAACTAGAAGCATTCATTCATTTATTTAACGAGAGTGGCATGCCCTCTGTAAAATTTCCAGCGTCAGCACTATTATTATCATTTGCCAAGCAACAAAGCTTTATAGGTAGAAAGTATGAATCCCATTACCGGTACATTTCAAAATTCAGAAGTGAGCGCAATGATAAAGTGTCCAAAGGTCATGCGACGTCAGGAGCTGGAGTTGGTGAGCAATAAAACACCCTCTTGTCAGTGAAGTTAACACTTTACTCAAAGAAAACCCAACAGCGCAGGCCGAGTGAACACAGCAACTCTTCCCAGTATCTCTTGCTCCAATGAAGCAGTTGTGAGGACTCTGCTCTTTGAGGCTCCTTCTTCCCCTGCAACCTGAGGTTTCTTTGTCTTGTCTCTCATTGCTCTGCCCTCTTCATTCCTCTTCATGTTCTGGGAGACCAGGGGGGGAGGAGGGAAGCTGGTTACACCACAAGGGGGAGATTCCCTGTCTCTACTCTGCCTCTTGACCCCTCTCCAGTTCTGCCTGATTCTGGACTGCTCTCTGCCACAGACTCTTCCTGCTCACTAAACCCTGTTGCCTCTTCAGCTTCGACATCTCCTCCTCCTCCCAGTCTGCTCTCTCTTCTCCCTCTGACCACTCATCTTCCTCCCACCACCAATCCCCTGGCTCTGAGACTCCTTCCCCTGGGGGCTCCCTTGGGGGTTCCTCAACTGGTGCCTCCCACCACTCCTCTTCATCCAGCCAGCCCATGACACAGGAGCAGAGTCCAAGAGCCCTGAATATAGAGAGGGACATGAGGAAGGGGACTCTCAGCATTTTAAGAAACTGCACTTCCTGATTTTTTATTTTTTTTGTCATTTAAGTCAGAGGTTTTCAACCTTTTTGAGTCCACCGCTCCTTTGACCAAGTACCTTCTATCTGCGGCACCCCTGTGGGCTCAGGAGCACAGTTATGTCACCCCTTGCCTCCAGAGCTGGCAGCCTCTCACCCTTTTTCAAACACCCCCCCCCCCTTTGTAAAGTCTCCCTCAGCCTCCTCTCCTCTCCCCTCTCCTTGGGGAGTTCTGGGCAGCCACTGCCGCTGCCTGTGGTCTCTGAGCTGCCACCCCCTGCCTTCAAGAGAGGTGCCTCCTCCTCACACTGCCCCACAGGGGCCCGGGACTTGTCTGTCCATTCCCAACAGCAAGGGCTGGTGGTCTGTCTGTCTGGGCTCCCTCCCTACCTCGCCCCCTTGCTTGCTTACCCTGAGGCCCCGTTTCACCTCTTGGCAACCAGCACCCCCTGGACAGCCCCAGAGGCACCATTTGCCTGGGGAGCTTGTAGCCAGGGCTGCTGCAACAAACAGCTGTGCAAGCCTTGGGGGGGGGCAGAGACTCGACAGGGAGGGAATGAAAGAGGGGCAGAGGCCAGTGTTGCCCACGGCACCCCTGACGATCATTCAAGGCACCCCAGGGTGCCACGGCACATTGGTTGAAAGCCACTGATTTAAGTAATAACTACATACGCCTAATGTGTCTAAATTCCCCCACCCTCCCACCCTCCCCCAAGGTGCACATTATCAGCTTCCCAATGGCATGGTTTTCCCCAACTGCACATTTTGTGTCCAAATGCACTCCAAAAACGAAGAAACAAACAAACAAAAATATGTCGGAGTCGAGCCCAGGGGGAAATTAAGCCCTGCTGGTCTCAGTGGACGTTTGCAAATCCTTTTAGTAAACGGGGAGGAGGGACAGAAGAAGTTGGAAGGGCGGCAGAGAGACTCTGAGATGTGACCTGCTTCCAGAGCGTGTTCCTGTGCTGCTCGGGAGGAGGAACTGGCCTGGAAGGGGCGTCGAGAGAGCGTGTCTCAGTTTGGGGGGCTCGTTTTCCCTCGCTTTCCTTGACAGCTGGGCGCTGGAGGCCTTTCGTTGGGTCTCCTGGCTTTGCCCAAGGAAAGGGGGTGGGAGACAGAAAAGTGTCCCGTTTCCCATCCCCACCTCCTCTCTGCCTTCCCCAGGACCAATACTGTTAACAACAAGCTGCTCTGAGGTACAGTAGCTGCAGGAGGGGACTTTTCCTCACCCTCCTGTCTGGAAATCACCTGGGCGGCTGCTGAGATTTCGTGTTGGTGTTGCTGAGAGAGGAAGGGGCGTGGAGTTGCATAGGGAAAATGAGGGGGTCGAAAACCTTCGAAACAAGCAAGAGGGGGGGCGCAGAGCAGGGTCTGGATTGGAGGGGGCGAGGGAGAGAATGGGATGGGAACTCTCTCTCTCTCTCTGCTCGAGATGTGTGTTGGGTACATGAGCGAAGAGCAGCCTGGAAGGGAGGGCTGTGTGCATAGGTGGAGAGATTTTGGGATTGGGGGGCGGGAGAGAGACAGAAAGAGAGAAAGAGAGTACTGTATACGATCTCTATTGTGTAACAAATCAGTATGATGTTGTTTATACGTTTCATTTAGGCCTATCTGTGTATTGTTTTACAACTGAATTACATTTGAAAAACCTGTCAACTCACATCAAAATGCCATTTCCTTTGCTGAAAACTTTTATTAAGAAATAATAAATTAAATACTGGATTTTCTGTGAAAGATTTCATTACAAGGTGAAGTGCGTGAAGAATTGCAAGGGGGGGGGGAGGGAGAGAGAGAGAGAGACGGAAAGAAGAGCTCATTTGTCCATGGCAAGGGCCGGGGCGCAATCTGGACGGCTCTGCCTGCTTCCAAAGAGCTTCCCTCTCCACTCTGCCAAACCCCCAAAAGGGAAAGAGGCAGGAGGGCAGCCTTGTAGCAGCTGCAGATGTCCAATGAACACACGTCACGGCTCGAAAGGGAGACCCGCGTTGATTTTCAGAGCAGTTACTTACAACTCTTATATAGTAGCACCAGCTCTGCTTGCTCCCTGGAGCTTTCATGTGGGGAAGAAGCGCAGCCTTCTGCAACATCATTATTCATAAGAGTAAAACTAAACGATTCTGCCGCCCCCCGCCTAGCAATGAGCTCAGAGTCTCCTTTAACGCAAACACGCTCAGAAAAAAACACGGAAATCATCATAGCTTAAGGAGAAATGCTCACCTCCTTACCTGCTGCCAGTCCGATTCCCCCCCCCCCCCCCGGAGGCTTTGCTTGCTGGTCTCTGACGCTTTTCTTCGTCCAACTTCGTCCAACTCTCTTTCTCTCTCTCGCTTTTATTCCCTCTCCCTCCTGGTCGTCGCACTACAAAAAGCGAAGAATAAAGCGAAAGTACGAGCGAGGCGAGGACGAGATTGCAACGCATAGCCAGAGTTGCATTTCCCGCTAGAGGGAGCTCCAAGCAGCCAAAGGATCACTCGGGAAACTTGAAGCATCAGAGATGGTTAAGCCTTTACCTCTTCTGTAGTTGCCTCTGTGTCAGTCTCAGTAGCTCCCGAGTTTTCTGCACTTAAGCCCCACATGCAGAGGCGTAGCAAGCCCAGGTGGTACCCGGGGGCGGAATTTTTTTTGTCACCCCCCACCACTTTAATTTTTAAAAAATTGAAAAAAAAATTAAAAAGTGTCACCCCCCTCTGATGGTGCCACTTTGCGAGGTGTGGGGGTTTTGTGTGTGTGTGTGTGTGTGTGTGTGTCTATTATCTCTTTTTTTCCAATAAAGTTAAAATAAATAAATAATAATAATAAATAATAAAAATGTAAATAAATAAAAAGTGTCACCCCCCTCTGATGGTGCCACTATGTGAGGTGTGGGGGTTTTGTGTGTGTGTGTGTGTGTGTGTGTGTGTGTGTGTGTCTATTATCTCTTTTTTTCCAATAAAGTTAAAATAATAAAAAATAATAAAAAATTATAAAAATTAAAAAATTAAAAAAATTAAAAAGTGTCACCCCCTCTGATGGTGCCACTTTGTGAGGTGTGGGGGGTTGTGTGTGTGTCTATTATCTCTTTTTTCAATGAAGTTAAAATTTAAAAAAAATTTTTTTTAAAGTGTCACCCCCCTCTGGGGTGGAACCCGGGGCGGCCCGCCCCCCCGCCCCCCGTTGCTACGCCCCTGCCCACATGACACTGATTTCAAGGGGTTGAACTAGATGACCCTTGGGGTCCTTTCCAACTCTACAGTTCTATGATTGTGTGACTTCCCAGAGACCAGCTCTCTTTCTACTGCAGTGTAGATTGGAGTCTTTGCAAAGAACGGTAGAAATTTCAGGGAGGCGCGAAATCTTTTAGTGCCCGCAAAGAAGCTGGACGGGTTCTATCGTCCGTCTCAAGGGCTTTGACGTTTTATTGCAATTAAGCAGGACGTACATCCTGCGAAATACACAGTGTTGTTCCACCATGATTTCTTCATAGCGTGGATGCTTACAGCTCACAATCTCATTTTAGCTGTGTCCATTGCATTTTGTACACTGCCTTTTGAGGACGATAATGATTATAATCATAATAAATAGAAGTCCTGATTAATTTTCATGAGAACTTTTAAAAAAGGAAATAGCCAACAGATATGGAGATGCGAAGAGCTGAACATAAATATTGGAAAAATGAGAAATTGAGAGAAACTGAAAATAATAAATTTGCCCACTTCTCAGGAGATTTTCCCCTACGCTGAAGGAAATACCTGCTGACATTCCTCCTTCTACACAAATATTAAAGGGGTAGGGTTCCCCATCCTCTTTCTCGACTCATCTCCCCCACATCTCTTCTAAAATCTGCTCTGGAAAGTTGCTCCCAGCTGGGAAGGCGTGCAAGCCATCCGCTTGGGTGAGGAGAAAACATGATGCAAACAGTGATGTTGAATCTGGAAGCTCCTCATATCCTTCAGAAGCAGGATATTGACAAGCTGGAATGTGTACAGAGGAGGGAGACCAAGATGATCAAAGGTCTGGAAACCAAGCCTTATGAGGAACGGTTGAAGGAGCCGAGTATGTTTATCCTGGAAAAGAGGAGATTGAGAGGAGATACGAAAGCCAAATATCTCAAGGGTTGTCACACGGAAGAGGGAATAAGCTTGTTTTCTTCTGCTCCGGAGGGTAGGACCTGACCCAATGGACGGACAGCAAAGCACGGCCTACATCTGCAAAGCCAACTGAGAAGTGTCTACACCAGGAATTTACTGCAATAAGAGTTCAGAAATGGCTGGCACTAATAAAATTCCCTATGGCAGAATGCTGTTGTCTTTATGGGTCTTTTGGAATCCGAGATATGATCAAAAAAATAATAAACTGGTGCAATCATGTATTGCTCAGCAACAGAGCAATAAATGCTCTCTTGCTGATTACTTATTTACCCCGCTTAATCTTGGAAAGGGGAAAGTAGTTTTTTTGTGTGATCTTGGAGCAGAAATTACATCCTGTTTCCAAGTTTTCCTCTCCCCCCGCACTTGACTAGCACCCAGCTCTGCTCAAACAGGTGATTTCTGAGAAAACGAAACCTAAATGAGGTCGCCCTAAGCTGAACCCAGCGTACCTATTTCATGTCTGGTTTGGTATTAATAAAGAAATAGGAGTCCTTGGAGAATTCAGAAAATCAAATCGCAAGGTTGCAAGGACTCAGGCCAGGACAGCAATAAATAATTTCTTCTATTTTTGTTGTTTCAAGTATGACACAAATTCCAGTTGCAATGATTTTTAACTCCAGGACAAGGCCCTGTTTCATTTATTCTTCATCAGCTCTAGTTTCTTAGTCAAAGTGTACACTCGGAGTTAAAGTGTACACTGTGTACAAAGTGTACACTGGAGTTAAAAATCATTGCAACTGGAATTTAGTGTCAGCAAAGCATTGTTAAACTAAAAGGGGGAGAGGAGAACAGGCAGTGTGACAGTTTTGCTTTGTTCAGAGGGGTAATGTAAGCTCAATTTCTACGAAGCAGAAATCCAGTTCCCTTTACGCCAAAATTAGCCCCCCTTCATATCAACAAAGAAAATTCAGTGTTCAAGGATGAGTCTTCAGGCAAATAGCAAATGCATTTCCTTTACTTGGTGGAACTTAATTGACCACTACAGAAAATAAGATAAATGAGGTTAATAACATAAAAGCAGTATAATATGTTACCATTACAAATATAAAATATCGTCAAGGCTGAGAAACCTTGACTAAATCTTAACTGAATTATAAATGCCTGAATTAGCAAAGCTAGAATTGGGCAGAAAGCAAAATATAATATGGGTCAAATGAAAGGGGGGTGCTCAAAGGAATGGATATTTATTCCCATTTTTTCCTTTTAAGAAGGTAATTTTTTCTAAGCTTTCTCAATTATCAAAGAAAACCAAGATTACATTCAACAAAATCTGCAACCTCAGAAAGGAAGAAACTATATACCCAAAATACCTACACTTCAACTTCTACAGTAATTTTGATTATTGCCTACTATCTTCTAATGAAATAATTTTAGCAACATCTAATAAAACTACATCAAAATCAAACAATTTTTTAAAAAGGCATATCTGGGTAGAAGTTACCCAGAGAGGTTTCGATAGGATGTTACATCAATATGACAAATGTGTCTAATTTACATCTGAGCATATTTTAAAAGTATCAGTTAAAAATAGCATTCACTGTGGACACGACATGTTGAAAGAATCTCTAAGGGTGGATTGATTAAACCCGGCCAATTCAATTCATAAGAGTATTGGGTTCCATACAGGAAATGGGGAGCAGTGGTGTACCTGTCTGGCACGCTTGTCTCCAAAGGACTTTACAAAAATTGAAAGTTGCTTTTTATTCCTATTTTAAAAGCTTGATTGTGTCATAATGCAGAAAGGCAAATCAGCTATAGGGTCTGCTCCATTGTATGTAGAACCAGCCAAAATGGGTATGAAAAGGGGTGCCAAAGTGGGAACGTTTGCCATTGCAGCATCAGCTCCTACTTTCTCCACCTTGGGCTGCATCATGTCTTGTGCCAGTTCTGCTTGGCCCTGAGGTGCTCTGCCTCACACTCTTCCAGTCCTAGGACTTCCCGAACTCTTTCAGCATCCTCAGCAAGATTATCCAGGAAGCTCGACAGCATCCAATAAGTGATAAAAAAAGACACCCCTGCTGTTACCAAGCTTCCAACTAGTAAATGTGGGATTAATGTTGTTGCCAAATTGGTTATTATCTTCTCAACAAGATCCCTGGTAATTTCTTCCGTCTGAGGAGATTCAATCACCCCTGCTGCTACCAAGCTTCTAAGTAGCGAAGGGGGGAATAATTCTTTTACAGAATCGGTTATTTTATTTATAACTAGATCCCTGGTAATTTCTTTCTCCTGAGGAGACTTCATCACGGCCTTCAGTTCTTCAACAGGCTTCCCGGCCAATCTGGCCAGCCTAGTTAAGGAGCCATCATCCAGCTCAAATCTCTTGTAGAAGGCAACCATGGACCCACGCAAGAGGGAAACATCACAAGGCAGAGAAAGGCCTGGAATGGGAATAGCATTGATGCCAGCAGACACCAAGGATATTTTCCACACTTGGCTCTTCAGCACAGATTTCTTCTTTTCTATGACCTCAGAGGAAAAGTTGGGAAGGCTGAGCAGGAATGCAATTCTCTTCAGGCTGGGCAGATCTTTCTCCAGCATCTTCACCAGGCGGGGGAAGTCATACTTGGCAAGGTCCCAGGAGGAGATCAGAAAGCACTGGTGACTGGAGTCCTTGAAGTTTAGCAAGTTCTCATTGCAGTCATCCCTGATCGTTTTAATGGCTTTATCTTCACTGAAGGATTTAGGATAATCCCTTTTCATGTTGGACATTTCTATATCCATTTTGGAGCGTACAAAATAAAACAACTTATCCATCTGTTGGATCTCCTGAGCTAGCTCAATGTGGTGTTTTTGGAACCTTGTGGAACCTACAATGATAAAGAAGTCATATTTGGAGTGATCCACCTTCTAAAGTAACTCTCTGGTGAAAAACCTGGGGATCCAATTCCTGGCAAGTCCCAGAATTTCACTTTGGGATAGTTAGGATGCAAATAAGCATTTGGATCCAGTGTGGTTTCTGTCACTCCTACAGGGGCAGCACCATCATCTTCTGGCTTCAGGCCTCGGAGAGCATTGATGAAGGTTGATTTCCCAGAGCCCGTCTCTCCAGTGATGGCAATGTGAAGCTCAGTGTTTTCCAACTCCTCCAGCTCCTCTTTTACATCAGAATATGCTTCCTCCATTCCACCATCACTGAAAGCCTCCATAAACCTCTCATATATCTTGATTGCTATATTGAAATATGTATCGGGTTCTGAGTTTATGTCTGTATTTTCAATATAGCCTGGATAATCTCAGGCAACAATGAAAGTTTTTCTGCATATGAATTCATCCTAGAAGAAAAAGGGAAAGCTCAGAAAGGCTTTGTCAATACTGTTGGCCCATCTAGTTGGGAAACTCAGTGATGATTTACACACAGCTCAAATATAAATATTCTCTGCTCAGCAAAAAATGTTTGAATTTTGATATTGGAGGCATTTCTACATGGAATTCCTTTTGTGCTCAATGTTGCTCTTAAATTTACATTCTTCTCCGTGTCCACACAACAGCATCATCCTCAAAATGGCATTTTATATTTTACACACTCATTTTAATCCAGACTTTCCATTTCCTTGCTTTTTCTGTTATTGTTTTAGCATATTGTGCTTTGCACAGAACTGTAAATTCAGATTAAATGGGAAAATAACAGCGGCAGGCATTTTGATGAGGACATTGTCATGTAGACACCCAAAAACTTCCATGTACGAGCAGCAAGAAGTCTTCAATAAACTGTGGTGTGGAAGCTTCCTACCAGAAGTGGCTCACTCAGTGGGGCTGAGCCACAATGCTAGTTTACAGACACATCTGCTGTTGCAGCTTACAGAATGGGAGAGGGGCAAGGCAGCAGAGAGGATAATGTTGCCTTCCTGCTCTTGTAGGAGCATGGAATTTGATTGGCTGGTATGTCTGCACCATGCTGGACTCCCCACCACTTTGCACCACCCCTCCTTCCTGGAAAGATGCAGGGACATACTGATTGGTAAATGAACAGTGTGACTCCACCCCAATGTTCAGATTTTTCTTAAAAACAAATATTTCCTTTGATCCAACCCACTGTGCTCACTGTGCCCACACTTGAAAGGCTTGCTATAAGGCATATCAGAGTCCAGAATTTCACAAAATACATATATATCCATACACTTTCATACCTTGCAACTTCCATTACACCTAGAGTTCTGCAGCAGTGCCTCAACTGCTAGGATCCATGGGAGATGCAATTTCCCCAACTCCTAATTCTTGTATTTCCCAGGGACTCTGCTGCTCAACCCATTGCTACTGTTACATTCTTGACATCATGGAAAGCCTACTGTGGGCCTATGCAGCATTCTAGGCAGGGATGCCAACTTGAATAAAATATTGGGGGAGCCCAGGTAAGCTCTGCCCTACATAACTGATCACATGACAAGGTACATGTACACCATTTGTATGGCAATGCCCATTAACTTTTTTGGGGGGGGGATCTTTCCCCCTCAAATATTTCATTGGGGAGGGAAAAGCCCCCTCGGCCCCTAGGAGTTGGCTCCTATGATTCTAGGATTGGGAGCTAGCTTAAATGATATATTTGGTTCCCCTATAAGCTGGTGGTTTCATAACTGTAAGATTGGATCTTGTAGTAGAAGGTACTGCTGAACTTGTCAAACTGGTCTGGCCAAGTTCATGGATCTGGACAAGTCTGTTGGGCATCCATTTCCATGTCTAAAGTGTTGGGAAAGTACAGATGTGTTGCCATAGAAACAGGCCCTTGCAGAGCCAGGCAGAGGCCCGGGCCAGGTAGATAATGTGCCCCCCCTTTTTTTTTACCCTGGGGATCTCCGATAACGTAATTTTTAAAATGTATTTAAAAATCTATTTTTAAGTAGACAACTTTGACTATTATTTATTATATTCTTATTCTACTCTTAAAAATATGTTTGCTTGTGAGAAAGCCACTATTGGTTGTAAGCCACTATTTCTTTATAAAACATGGTTTCCACCAAATTTTATCCTCATTGAGCTATATGTACTCCTCAGGTGTAAGTAATATTCCTGGCCTAGTCAACAAAATTTTAAACAAAGGGCCACATCTTCATCAATTTTTCATCATTTAAAAAAAAAAATTAGCGATAAGAAAGCCAACACACTTATCTTTAAGTTACGTGTGGTTTAAATTTTTGGCAAACAAGATTTCAAACAAAAACTCACCAACTTTTAACAGCATGAAAAATATGGCCCACCATCACAAACACTTGACTTGACTAAGACCTTACTTGCTTACCGAGGGCGTATTCATAATCCCTCACCTCTCCAACACAACCAGAGGGTGCTATTAGCAGGTTGAAACGCACCACCCTCCAGCCCTTCGCGTTTTCTGTCCCCCCCCCCCGATTTTTTACATTCACCTCAGGTGAGCGATTGTAAATATGCTGACCGAGGCCCCCTTTGGAATCGGAGGCCCGGGCTAAGTGGCCCATATGGTCCACCCTCTGTCTGGGGCTGCATAGAAATGACTAGCTAGTGATGTTTCAAGAAGGACAGGATAGGCTCTCCCTGCTCCAGGCAACTGGCTGGATGCCACCTCACCAGGGACTAGGGCTAGCCTTTGTCTAGTCTCATCTGGAGCAGGGAAGACAAAGACCAGACTTGCTCTCTGTGCTGAAACCCTGCAAGAAACCTTGTGGGGAATTAACATCTGTTGGAGTGTTAATCCTGTGAGCCCTTCCATCTTGTGCTGATGTGGTGTGTGAGTGTGCACACATATGCACAAACACAGCACCATATATCAAAAAGACACCACAGTTTCTAGTGACCTTCATTCCAAGCAGAAAGATTCCAAGGCAAGTGTTGGCACTCTTGAAGTGTCTCCCCACACAGGTGATGTGGTGTTTGTTTGAGAGGCAAGGTTGCTGGGAGGAAGGAGGAGGAAGGAAGACTGGGATCCATCTTGGGCAGGCTGGCTGCAGGCTGACTGGGAGAAATGCACTGGGGCTGCACTACTGTGGAGGGACAAATCCCTCTTGAAAAGAGCATGCCGTAAGACCTGGACTCCCTCCATGCAGACTGAAAGTGTAAATAGGTGAATAAACCATATTTCTTAAAGTCTCTGCTGTTTCTCAATTCTGCAAAAGACCACAGACCCTGGGTGCATTCCAGGAACCCCACAGGCTCTTGCCACTGCTCAGCAGAGAGAGGGGGAGGTTTTCAAACTCTGCTTCAGAAGCATGCCATTTGCACCCCTCAGACTGCTTTTGTCCCACTGCCTAGTCTTATGAGGCTCACAATGTATCTTTCCACTGATAACCATTTTGGAGGTGGGAGAAGGGGAGGTTCCAGATATTTTGCCTAGTTTCATGGGCAATCGGGGACCAGGGGATGGGGGGGGGGGCTTCAGATAACTCTTAACCTCTGCTGTCCAGCCTCCTTTTAAGCACTCTCAGATGCTCCCCAGTCAACTCATCAGCACAGAAAGGATTTGCAGGCAAAGGAGAATTTGAAACTTTCCCTCCCCGCCCCATGATTCTGATCATAATCCCCCTCCCCCCAATGCTGCTATTAACCTTAGGGAAAAGCTTCAGAGCAGCAGGAGATCAAACATCATTGGGATCACAAGCCTGCCAGCTGAGCAAGGGGAAAGCAGGCTGGGAGAGAAAGACTTTGAAAGGCGTCTCTTAAGACTTACTTGCTCCTCAAGATCCTTGACAAACAGTTGTTTGATGATAGTGTAGTTTATCTTCTCACTTCAGCCGCTCACACTCTCTCCTGTCCTCTTCGGACTTTATGGCAGAGGACTTAGCTCAGAGTTTTACTGAAAAACAAAGCAATTTTCCCAAGTCCCATGGCAACCACAGTAAAAAACATCTAGATGGGCAGACCTCAGTAGGCTGTTGAACCAACCAAGCATATGGAGATAGGCTTTTCAGAGAACAAATCCAAATTACAAGAACTGCTAATGGAAAATAAGAGTAAACCACTGGCAAAATTATATAAATACCTCTTGGAATGGGAATTAAAGGAGGAAGAACTAAAGAGCGTAATGATTAAATGGGCCCAAGATATAGGTAGAACGATTTATAGAACTCAATGGGATAGCTTGTGGAACATCAGTATGAAGTTTACGGCCTGCACACAAATTAAGGAAAACATGTTAAAATTAGTATACAGATGGCATTTAACACCTGAGAAACTGGCTAAAATATACAAACTAGAGTCAGATAAAAGTTGCAAATGCCATGAAAAATCAGGAAATTATTATCATTGCTGAGGACTAGTGTGAAAATTAAGGAATTCTGGAATATAGTCTATGAAAAAATGAAAAAGATGTTGAAAACAACCTTTAAGAAAACACCCGAAGCATTCCTATTGAGCTTAATTCAGGAGAAAATGCCGGAAGATAGAAAAAATGTTTTCCTCTATGCGTGTGCAGCCGTTAGATTATTAATAGCGCAATATTGGAAAGGAGAAGAAATTCCAAAAATACAGGAGTGGCACCTAAAATTGGTAGAATTTATGAATTTGGCAAAAATGACAGCAGCAATCAGAAATACATCGAAACAAAAAATGAGAGAAGAATGGAAGTATGTTGAAGAATATTTAAGGAAAGAGGGGATGAAAACAGAACTGGTGATCTGCTTGGATTGACTTACTGTGCTGGTCCTGTGGGGTATCCAAAAGGTGAGGTCTAAGTCCGGTCCATGGTCAGAGGTACAACATAAAGGCAGTCCAAAATAACTGAAGCAGGGTGCAGGGCAGGGAGTCAGGTGAAGTCAGGAACGGGTAGGCAAGCAGGGAACCAGGGCAGGTCAGGAGCTCAGGCAGGAAAGCAGGACAGGTTTCAAGCAGGAACTGGTCAGCAACAATGTTGCTCCTGCAACTTGGGCTGGGGCTGGCTGGCTTTTATTTGCCCCGAGGCATAGGGCGGCTCCGATCCTCAGGTGACTCACCTCTCCTGGCTTGGAGGCGAGCACTCCTCCTGCGGGAACTTAGTTCCCTTCGCCTCCTCTGCCCTGAGCCTCTGCAGCTCAGGAGAGGCTGGAGGGTTACAGGACCCAGAGGTAACCTCAGTTTCCTCTGACGGGGCTGGGAGTGTAGCACCTGCAGGCAATGGGTCCTCCATCCCATCAGGAGCCAGAGCAGACTCAGCCGATGCCTGCACCTGAGGATCCAGCACAGGTGAGGACCCTTCAGACTCAAGCCCTAGCCCTGGCTCTGCTGATTCTGGAGGCGGGGAATCCTGTGCAGGCTGGGATCCCTCAGGTTCAGCATCTGAGTCTGAATCCCAGGCCATCACACTTACATACAGGGATAATATCAACACAGGTAACTATAATTGTATTTCAGTATTAATTTGTATTTCAAAAATAGTATGCATATAGTACAGAACACGAGGTAGAACTTTAGGAAGTATTTTTTATATTTAAACCTTTTTTGATGTCTATTTCTTTTTGTGGTTTGTGTATATGTGTGTATGTGGTTCTCTTTGGAGAAACTTGTTTTATGTTATGTGTTAGTATGGCTGATGTTATATTATTTTGTACTAAGTTGTTGTATGTTGAGAATGCACTGTATGTTTTGTTATATATTTGATTTTTGGTTAATTTTCTTTTGTTTAATGTGATTATGTGGTAATGGTTCAAAAATTTTGAATAAAGTTTAATAATAATAATAATAATAATAATAATAATAATAATAGAACCAACTTTGTCTTTCTCAGTTAGACTGAGATGCATTCCCATAACAGGAAGCACAGGGTATGTCCACTCAGTGAGGCAACGTGGGGAGGGTCAGGGGGGTGGTTGTCCGGGGCACAAAATTTTGAGGGGGCACAACCAGGTGCAGTAAGGTGGGGGACGGGGGGTGGCAGGTGAGCTAGCGAGTGACAGTGGGGGGGAGCAGAAGGGGGGCAGAGAAAGGTGGGGGTAGGCAGTGTAACCTGGCCCAGAACTCCATTGAGCATTCCAAGGAAACCATACTCTGAGTAAGCACTGGAACCCCAGGAATCTCTTATTGAACAGAAATTGGGGTGCAGGCAACATTATAGTTATTACAATGTCTTAAGTAAATAGCTTCAACAAATGCTCTTGTAATTCCTGTACAGCTTCATCTGCCTCTCAGTTTTCCTGCCTAAACCCCCTGAAATGGCTGCAATGCTTTGAGGAGAAGCTTTCAAACTGCATAACTTGGACTTCCTGTCCTGGTGAGGGTTTCTCCTGGAGAGAGGAACTCTTATATACAGTGGTACCTTGGTTCCCAAACAGCTTAGTTGTTGAACAAATCGGCTCCCGAACGCTGCAGACCCAGAAGTAAGTGTTCTGGCTTGCAAACGTTTTTCAGAAGCCGAACGTCCGACACGGCTTCTGATTGAGTGCAGGAAGCTCCTGCAGCCAATTGGAAGCCGCGCCTTGGTTTTTGAACAGTTTTGGGAGTCGAACAGTCTTCCGGAATGGATTAAGTTCAAGAACGAAGGTTCCACTCACTGTATATTTGCTTGTGGTCCTTTCAAGCATCCGTTGACTTCAGAATACATACTCTAGTAGGAACGATTGAAATATGGGAAAGTGAGCAAAGAAAGAAACAGTCAGAATTATGAAGGGGGAAGCTCCTTTTAGAGCTGAAAGGCAGCATAGAAATATTTTTACAATCAGCAAATTAAAACTGCTTACCATTGGCAGCCAGTCGCTCTTTGGAAAAACAGCGACTCCCTAAAAGTGACAACAAAAACAAACGGAAATCTCTCCAGCCAGACAAGCAGAAGCTAAGCATGCATAGGAAGCCTTCCCCAGCAGTCAAGAGAACTAGATGTAATGTGGGGAGGGTGAGAGGGGTGGTTGCCCCGGGTGCAAAATTTTAAGGTGGCACAACCAGGCGGCCCCACACAGGTGATGTCTCACTTTGTCTGCCGTCACAGCAAGGCAACTCTGCCTCCACCAGGCCTCCAGCGCAGAAGCTGGTGCTTCAGGAAGCCAGGCTGCACTTCTGGAAGTACAACAGTGGCCTTGGCGGGCCTTGGCACAGGTGGCAGGCCTTGGCAGAGGACTTGTATGTCTCATTAACTCGCAGCATTGTTTAAGAGGGAGACCCGGGTTTGTTTCAGAGCAGTTACTTAAAGCTCTTATAGTAGCAAGCACTAGCTCAATAGTGATGCCTTGTTATTTATTCGCTTTGTAGCGAGGAAGAAGGGCAGCCTTCTCCAACATTAATAATAGTAATCATAAACAATTCTGGCCCACCCGCCTAGCAAGGAACTCAGAGTCAATCCAGCTCAAAAAGAAACGGAAATCATCATAATCGCAAGAGAAAAGTTCAGCTCCTAACCTGCTGCCAGCCCGATTTTTTACAGCAAACCTCAGTCCACTTCTCGAGGTTTCCGCTTCCAGGTTTCTAAACACTTTTCTCCTTCCAACTCTCTTCTTTTCTCTCTTTTATTTCCTCTACCTCCTGTTCGTCGCACTACTAAAAGCAAAAACGAAAGCGAAGACCATGTAAGATTGCAGGAGAGTTTGAAACTTTCCCTCCCCCTCCCATGAGACTGATGATAAGACCTCTCCCCATCACAGGGGGGAGTGGTTGCGAGTGGGATCCACTCCCGTGCTTGCAGGGGGGCGTGTTCTCGGACCACCTATGGAGCCTTGGAAGCGCCTCGTGATTAAGGGAGTATTGGCCTCTTTGGCACCCTCCACCTTAAGGTCCTATAAAAAAGCCTGGCGCGATTTCTTGGATTTTAGGTCTCAGGTGTCAGCTCTCGCACACAGCATTCCTCCCACTACCGATCATGTATAGCAATACTTAGCTCACTTGTATAGTTCAGGGCGTGCTACAAAAACCTTAAAAATTCACTCTGCTGCCATCACATTCTTTAGCAAATCTTTGTTTTCCGTGGACCCTTGCTCTGATTTGTTGTCCACAGAGCTATCGAGGGTTGGGGGAGACTTCAACCTGCAAAAGGTGAGGGCAGAAGGCCTGTAACATTTGACCTTCTCTGCCTTATACGCAGGCAACTTAGAGCTATTTGCCAGTCAAGATACGAGTCACGTTTATTCTCTGCAGCTTATGCCATTGCTTTCTTTGGAGCCTTGAGGGTTGGTGAGATTGTAGCAGAGGACCAACCTAATGGCACCTCTCGTGGCCTTCTTTTAAGTGATATTCAATTATCCAGTTCGGATTTAATTGTGCGTATTCAGCAGTCCAAGATAGACCAGAGTGGCAAGGGCGCCTTGATCAAACTTCCTGCTTCCAGTCATCGGGGTCCCTGCCCAGTAAAAGACACCAGGCGGTGTCTGCAGCTTAGGCCTGTTGGTTCTGGCCCTTTATTGATACACGAAGATGGTTCCCGATTGCAGAGGCATCAGTTCACCCGTGTGTTGTGCAAGGCGATCAATGCCTGTGGTTTCCCTGCCAAGGAGTACGCAGCGCACTCTTTTAGGATTGGGGCCACCACTACGGCTGCTCACCTGGGCCTGTCAGCAGATAGAATTAAAGAGTTAGGCCAATGGAAGTCAAACGCTTATAAACTATACGTTTGAAAAAAATGTTTAGAATACAATCCTTACCTGTCTTTTCTTATTTCTCAGCATCATCTCAAGTCCAAGTGTGGATCTGTGGACACAGTATTGTTCATTGGGCACGTGTGTGATCCTGCAACCTTGGCACCGGCAACAACCTGGGTTTGCCTCCTGGTGTTCGTGTTTCCTGGATTTCAAGACGTGGCATGCGCTGGGATGAGTTGCTGCCAGCGGTGATGGCAAAAGCAGCATCTTGCGGCCCTCCCAACATCTTAATAGTCCAGCTTGGGGAGAACGATTTAGCATACAGAAAGAGTGTGGACTTATTATCCAACATAAAGAGAGACTTTGAAGAACTTGTTGCCTCTTTCCCCCAAACAACGCTATTTTGGTCCGCCCTGCTAAAAAGGAGAGTTTGGCGTGACAGTGTCAACCCGTTGGCTATTGACAAATCCAGGAAACTCGTAAATCGTGTGGTTGCCCGCAAATTGCATTACTTGAATGGCCGTGTGATTGCGCACCCTAACATCCGGTTCAGCGAGGTGGCTCTGTTTCGCAACGATGGTGTTCATCTTTCCGATCTTGGAAATGACGTGTGGTTGGCAGACATCATAAAGTGCATTAGGGATTGGTTGCAGCTGTGAGGGTATTGGCGGCGAGCCTCTTTGGGCTCGGGTGGCGATTAGGCATTGGAATATTCAATAGGTGATGTAATGTGTGTGCTGTGTCGGAGGTCAGAGTGTGGCCATCACCTACCTCCTAGGGGTACCCCCTTTAAAGGGATCCGGCGGTCGTGGATCCTGTCCGATGCCCTGCTAGTGGCTAGGGCCATGGCACGACCCCCGGTGACGTCAGGGGAAGCTTCCAGTTGTATTTGCATCAACAAGCTCCTCCCACTGGGTGTTAACCCTAAAGTGACTCCCCCCCATGGGGTGGAGTCTTGTGTTGCGCTCTTGTCCAATGCCTAAGCCAATACCGCTCACTTGCTGTAACCAATAAAGTTGTGGCCTTATCTTACCCATTAACCTAAAATCATGTGTCCGTGTGTCTTATTTACTCCCCGCGGGTGGTGGGTCACCAACTCGCAAGACCTCTCCCCATCACAGGGGGGAGTGGTTGCGAGTGGGATCCCCTCCCGCGCTTGCAGGGGGGCGTGTTTGGCCCCCTGCCTTAGCCCCTCCTTCCTGCCGCATCAAGCCCAATAGGGTTGGCTGGGGGGCGGTGTCTGGCAGCATTCAAGCAGCCCACCAAACAGCTCCCTCTTTCTGCTCCCTGCTTGCATCGGATCTCCCGCCCTCCCTCCCTTTAGGTCTAGCTAGGTTTTTGACCTTGCTATGGACTTCGGTTGGTCACCTTGGTTGTCCAGGGGGCCTGGTAGGAGTTTTTTATCCATTTGGCAAATTGGCACCGGCCTCTTGGTTTTTTCGCCTACCTCGTAGCAACTCGTCACAACTTTATGGTATTTGGCGGTTAGACATTGGAATATTCAATAGGTGATGTAATGTGTGTGCTGTGTCGGAGGTCAGAGTGTGGCCATCACCTACCTCCTAGGGGTATCCCTTTAAAGGGATCCGGCGGTCGTGGATCCTGTCCGATGCTCTGCTAGTGGCTAGGGCCATGGCACGACCCCCGGTGACGTCAGGGGAAGCTTCCAGTTGTATTTGCATCAACAAGCTCCTCCCACTGGGTGTTAACCCTAAAGTGACTCCCCCCCCCATGGGGTGGAGTCTTGTGTTGCGCTCTTGTCCAATGCCTAAGCCAATATCGCTCACTTGCTGTAACCAATAAAGTTGTGGCCTTATCTTACCCATTAACCTAAAATCATGTGTCCGTGTGTCTTATTTACTCCCCGCGGGTGGTGGGTTATCAACTCGCAATCCCCTATTTCCCGATTGCAGCAAATAGCAAAAGCAACATTCCCCGCTGGGGGAGCACCGAGCAGCTGCTTGATAGACAAGATTCTGCCTTTCTTGGGAAGTTCCAAAGGATCACTTGTGAAACTTGAAGCATCAGAGGTGGTTAATCCTTCACCTCTGTTGTTGCTGCCTCTGTGTCAGTCTCAGCAGCACCCGAGTTGTCTGCAAGCCCACACAATCCAGATATTATTCCTCGGCGGTTTCCTTGTTGTCGACTTTTGCATTGTTACATTGATAGGCTGCGAAAAGTGGAAGGATTCTAAAGCTAAAAGGGTTTGGGGCGTCTTAGAGGAAATAGTTTCTTTTTAAGAAAAGTTCTAACATTCTGCAGGGTGCCAAGGGGCTTTAGAGCCTGCACGAGAAGCTGGCTTTGCAGACCGGGTAGGCAGACAGGACACCAAACTCTCCCCGGAGTGTTCCTAGATGGACAGCAAAGCCTTTGTCCCGTCCGCCATCCTCAACCTGAGAAGAATATGACGCAAGGGGACATGGCGCTGCTACGCTCAAGGGTTTCTACAGCCATACGCAGAGAAGCTCGCCTTTCATTCCCCCAGTTTGTCCTCCAGCTTCCTGCAGCCTGGGGAGCTGGAGCTCTTCCGCACCCCTTGCAGACCAGGCAGGCAGGAAGCAGCTGGATCTGCAAAGCCAGCTGAGAAGCGGCTGCAGCAGGATCTTTTCCTATCCAGCCCACAGTGCCAGTAGTGGCAATTTTAATCTGAACTTTTAGAAACAGTGTATTGCGATCAGAGTTCAGAAACTGCTCGCGCTATTAAAACTCCCCGTGGCAGAATTCGTGTATACACTATGGGGCTTTTGAACTCTGAGATATGATAGCCATCTTCAGATATCTAAAGGGCTGCCATATGGAGGGCGGTGCAAGCCTGCTTTCTCCTGCTCCAGAGGGTCGGACCTGAACAAACAGCTTCAAGCTACAAGGAAAGAGATTCTGACTAAACATGAGGAAGAGCTTTCTGACAGTGAGAGCTCTTTGACGGCGGAACAGACTCCCTCTGGAGTATTAGTATTAATAATAAAATTTTAAAAATGTGTGTGGAAGATGAATGCAGAAGAGGTCCATTCTAGATGCAAAGGAATGGAAGTGATGAAATAAATCTGTTGAGTCAGTGGTGCTTTTATTTGTAAGTTACTTAATTTGTTTAAAGTCTTTGTATCATATCATCATATTTCTCCTGAGTTTTGATGCAGTGTGAGCCTCACACTGCTTGCTTTTGCTATCTGTCATGACCCAGCACAGTCCAAGAAATTATTTACAAGAAACAATCCCATTTAGCTTTTGTTTTCTCAGAAAGCATCTGTTTGAGCAGAGCTGTGTTCTGGGCAGGGGAGGGATAGAAGAAAACTTGTAAACAGGATGTAATTTCTGCTCCAATATAATAAAAACCCAAAGCTATTTTCCCCTTTCAAGGTTATGCAGGATAAAAAGTTGCAAATAATCAGCAGCAGAGCATTTAGTAAGAAATACACGACTGTACCAATTTATTGGGGTTTGTCGGGGTAAACTCAAAGTACCTTGGTGATTTTCAACTGCATAGGAGTTTTCAGTCTCTCTTCCGGGTCTCCCATCAGAAGTATGTATGTCATTCCTAGATCAAAACTGGTGATACATGGTCATCACTGCTGGTCTTCAGCACACAGCTACAACAAGGCACAGTCTATCTGTGAGTTTATGCACATTCCCAGCCTATGGACCTTGACAGGTCTGAGCAGCACTCCATTCGAATCAATATAACATGACTTATAATGCTTTTCCATTCTCAGACTTTTCTGCAATCCAAATGGGTCACGTGACAAATGTTGTGCAGGAGTTCCTCAGCAGACAAGTTAGTGTTGAAAGGGCTCCCTTTAAACAGAGCAAAGTATCTCTGCACATGCTAATGCAACCCTTTCACTGTCACCCCCCCCCCAATATATTTTGATGCAAATAACAGGAGAGGTCTGTACAGAGAGAGGGTTGGAAGAAAGAATTTGACACACGTCAGATATGAGGCAGAAACCTGTTGTCATTGCATTCTTATATTAATAAGTCTATGCCCAGTGTACATCTACACTGTCTACCAACTCCATCTGGTACGCGGGCTGAGACCCTCCCTGCCCACGGACTGTCTCACCAGAGTGGTGCATGCTTTAGTTATCTCCCGCTTGGACTACAGCAATGCACTCTACGTGGGGCTACCTTTGAAGGTGACTCGGAAACTGCAATTAATCCATAGTGCGGCAGCTAGACTGGTGACTGGTGTGGCTGCCAAGACCATATAACACTGGTCCTGAAAGACCTACATTAGCTGCCAGTACGTTTCCGAGCACAATTTAAAGTGTTGGTGCACTAAAGCCCTAAATGGCCTCGGACCAGAATACCTGAAAGTGCATCACCACCCCCATCATTCAGCCCGGACACTGAGGTCCAGCGCCGAGGGCCTTCTGATGGTTCCCTCACTGTAAGATGTGAGCTTAGAGGAAACCAGGCAGAGGGCCTTCTCGGTAGTGGCACCCGCCCTGTGGAGCGCCGTCCCATCACATGTCAAGGAAATAAACAACTATCTGATTTTTAGAAGACATCTGAAGGCAGCCATGTTTAGGGAAGTTTTTAATGTCTGATGTTTTATCGTATTTTTAATATTCTATTGGAAGCCACCCAGAGTGGCTGGGGAAACCCAGCCAGATGGGCGGTGTATAAACAAATTGTTGTTGTTGTTGTTGTAACATCTGATGTACTGCAGATGCAGGTCTGGTTGTGCAACCATGGGCATCACATGACCTGATCAGCCGCATTTTCCCCACAGCACTGTTCTGCTTCCACAGCCTGCCAGCCTATGGATTTTATCCAACATTACTCATGCTCAAGGCACACCATCTGAAATGAATGCACCTGATTAACTAGAAGTTTTTTTAAAAAAGAAAATCTAGGAAATTTCTATGGTCCTTTGGAAATACTGCAGTAGTAGGAAGGCTGGGCTCTGGGTAGTCCTCTTTCATCAATGCCACGCTGCTTAAGCGTAGACAACTCTGGTGCTGCTGAGACTGGCACAGAGGCAACAACAGCAGAGGTAAAGGATTGCTCACATGGGATGCTTCCACAGGTGATCCTTTGGGACTTCCCAGAAAAGGCAGCATTTCCGCTGTCAAACGGGCTGCTTGGAGCTCCCTCTCGCTAGGAATGCGGCTTCGGCTATTTGCTGCGATCTTATCTTATCCTCCCTCGTACCTTCGCTTTCTCTTTTGCTTTTAGTAGTGTGGCAATCAGGAGGGAGAGGCAGTGGCAGAGGAAGGGGGTGCTGTGGGGGCAGGTTGCCCTGGGTGTCATCCGGGGGGGTGACAATTGGTGTGCCACCCGTCCGCGACTCACAAGCCTACCCCGAGCAATTGGGGGAAGGGGGGGAAGCTGTGTCGCTTCGTAGGTATTTTGGGCATATACGTTCTTCCTTTCATGAGGTTTTCTGTGAACTGCCCTGAGACCTCTGGGTATACGGCGGTGTATAAATTCAATAAATGATGATGATGATGATGATGAAGTTGCAAATTTTGTGGAATGCAATCTTGCTTTTCTTCGATAATTGAGAAAGCGTAGGGAAAAAAATACCTTCTTCAAAGGAGAATTTGGGAATAAATAACCCTTTCTTGGAGCGTCTCTCTCATTTGGCCTATGTAATATTGTGCTTCCTGCCCAATTCTAGCCTTGCTGATTCAGGCAATTATGATTTGCTTAAGGTTTAGTCAAGGTTTCTCAGCCTTAACAATATTTCAGATTTGTAATGCTAACATATTATACTGTTTTTATGTTATTAACCTCATTCATCTTATTTTCTGTAGTGCTCAATTAAGTTCCACCAAGTAAAGGAAATGCATTTGCTATTTGCCTGAAGACTCATCCTTGAACACTGAATTTTCTTTGTTGATATGAAGGGGGGGCTAATTTCATCGTAACGGGAACTGAGATGAGAAACTGGATTTCTGCTTCATAGCTTACATTTCCCCTCTGAACAAAGCAAAAGTGTCACGCTGCCCATTCTCCGCTCCCCCTTTTATTTCAAAAATGCTTTGCTGACACTAATGCAGCAGCCCCTCTTTTTTCCCTTGCTTTGAAGAAGAGGGTCATCTCTCAAAGTGAGACATTATGGGATAGGTGGCCGGGGAGAGTTGTTGGCAGTGATGTCAGAGGGTAATTAAATGCAAGAAACAGAGGCTGCGATCATTTTGTTACCTGTAGTGTATGTAAAACAATTAAGAGTGACCATGCGAAAGCATTAGATTACAACACAAACATCCTGGCAGTGGAAAGGAGATGAATTTAAACAATTAGTTTATTTCATGAAAACTTATACACCGCTTGATTCTAATAAAACCTCAAAGGGGTTTGCAAAATGATAAAAGAATAAAACTAGGAAACAATTACAGCTGTGCTTTAAGATATGCAAGAGTTAAAATACTAAAACAGATTAAAATTACCTCAACTTTCTATTTAACAAATGTGGAGGCTCCTGTCTAGCTGAATGCCCTCCTTCAGTTTGGGTGTTTATGAGGGAAAGAAAATTCTGAAATAGATGTTGCATGGTACTTGTGATATAGAGCTAACTCTTGTTCCTAAAGAAAAAAGCACACACACACAAACAGTGAATGCTGCAGCCTGCATACATTATAGCTTGATATCATCCTTGCAAACAGGTTCACAAAGATCACTACTGGTAGGGTTTTTTAGCCTGCATTTGTGGACTGAAATAATTATGAATTGTAAAAAGTCCATTTGTCCCAAAGTCTCCTTTTGGTATTGGTCTTAATTCTTATATATCTATACATTTTTTTTAATGAGAAGCCTAAGATTTATGGAATTTTTAAAATAAAAAACCTGATCATCTGATTATTTTTTAATGTCTTTTAGGTGGTGGTGGTGGTTGTTTTTTTTTAAAAAAGAACCACACTGCCTCTTCATGATTAGCAAATCCAGAATAACTCTTGCCAATTTGCTCCACTATCATTCACTGATACAGATGGGAGAATTCATCTTTTCTTAGTACAGATTTGGAATCATCTGGGTTCGAATTTATAGGTTGGGGGACACACAGGCCTTTTGACTTTCCCAGACTTTGCGGCCATGTGTTCTGGGAGCTTGCTTTATAAAACACACAAGTGGAAACATGTACAATTCTCCAGATACTATACGAAGCACTTAGTCATCATATTCTAGGTTTGCAAGACAAGACTAGAGAGAACACAGAAGCTTGCACAAACTGCTAGCCCTGCAGCCACATCTGTGCATCTGTTTGCTGCTAAATGGACTTTTTCACTTCTGCCTCAAGAACTTTGGACAGAACCCTCTGGGTGTCACCAGCAGCACCCGATATGCATTTCTGCAGCATGAAGTAGGTGCGAAGAAGCGAAATCCCTCCGGACAGAAGGCAGCCAAAGATGGGGAAATGCTCCCAGCGGTGATATTCATAAGCCATCACTGAGAGTCCCACCAAGTCTGGCAGCACCCATAAAATGGCAGAGAAGATCCCCAGGGGCTGCATTGCTGCTTTGAGGGCTGTGCTTGTCTTTCCAACACGCTGGGCCAGAGCTGCAAGGGATCGATCATCCAGACCAAAGTCAAGGAAGCACCGGGAGCGGAATTTACTAAGCAGAAATATGGGGAGAAGGAAAGGAACTGGGCTTAGAAGAGTGACCAGCAAACAAAGCCTGCTGGTCCAAATCTTCTCCTTCACAGTGGCTTTCTTTTTCTCTAAGATAGGCAGACAGATGCTAGGGAAGCGGAGCAGAAAGGCTTGCCTCTTCAGCCGCAAGAGATCGTTCTTCAGTGTTTCCTGCAGGAGGGGGAAATCAAAGCGGTCGGCTTCCCAGTTGGAGACGATGAAGACTTGTGGGTCCCTCACTCCTTCTCTTACCAAGCACTCTTTGCAGTCCTTCTGGATGTGCAAGAGGACCTTCTCCTCGTTGTAGGCAGATGGCTGTTGCCTCTTGGCGGCCGACAGGTCCAGGTCTGCTTTGGTGCGCACAAAGTAGAAGCTCTTGCCCATATCTTGGATCTCACGGACCAGGTCAGAATGGGTGGAGCGGAAGCGCTGGGAGCCGACGATGACGAAGAAATCAAAGTGATTCAAATCAACCTTCTTCTCAAATTTGTCCTCCCTGAAAGTTGGCATTCCCCTTCCGGGGTGGTCCCAAAGGATCACTTGCGGAAGTGTCGGGTGTGGGTAATCCTTGACTTGCACAGTCGTCATCTGTATGCCAGTCTCAGCGGCACGCGGGTCATCGGCACGAAGACCCAACATGGCATTGATGAAGGAGGACTTCCCGGAGCCGGGCTCTCCTACTATGGCAATGTTGAGTGGAGTGCTGTTGAAAAAGTACAGTGGTTTTGCCAGCATGTGCGACACAGCATCTGCCAATTGGCCCTGAGAAATGGCTACCTCGTAGTCTTCCATCATTGTGGATCTCGGTGCGCTGCAGAGAAAGGAAGCAGGAAAATGTTAAGTAACCAGCCTAACTCATTCATTTATTTAACGAGAGTGGCATGCCCTCTGTAAAATTTCCAGCGTCAGCACTATTATTATCATTTGCCAAGCAACAAAGCTTTATAGGTAGAAAGTATGAATCCCATTACATTCCAAAATTCAGAAGTGAGCGCAAGGCTAAAGTTCCCAAAGGTCATGGGACGTCAGGAGCTGGAGTTGGTGAGCAATAAAACACCCGGTTGTCAGTGAAGTTAACACTTTACTCAAAGTAAACCAAGCAGTGCAGGCCAAGTGAATACAGCAACTCTTCCCAGTATCTCTTGCCCCAATGAAGCAGTTGTGAGGACTGAAGGTCCCCACCTTGCCCCGCTCTTTGAGGCTCCTTCTTCCCCTGCAACCTGAGGTTTCTTTGTCTTGTCTCTCATTGCTCTGCCCTCTTCATTCCTCTTCATGTTCTGGGAGACCAGGGGGGAGGGAAGCTGGTTACACCACAAGGGGGAGATTCCCTGTCTCTACTCTGCCTCTTGACCCCTTTCCAGTTCTGCCTGATTCTGGACTGCTCTCTGCCACAGACTCTTCCTGCTCACTAAACCCTGTTGCCTCTTCAGCTTTGACATCTCCTCCTCCTTCCAGTCTGCTCTCTCTTCTCCCTTTGACCACTCATCTTCCTCCCACCACCAATCCCCTGGCTCTGAGACTCCTTCCCCTGGGGGCTCCCTTGGGGGTTCCTCAACTGGTGCCTCCCACCACTCCTCTTCATCCAGCCAGCCCATGACACAGGAGCAGAGTCTAAGAGCCCTGAATATAGAGAGGGACATGAGGAAGGGGACTCTCAGCATTTTAAGAAACTGCACGTCCTGATTTTTGATTTTTTTTGTCATTTAAGTCAGAGGTTTTCAACCTTTTTGAGTCCACCGCTCCTTTGACCAAGTACCTTCTATCTGTGGCACCCCTGTGGGCTCAGGAGCACAGTTATGTCACCCCTTGCCTGCAGAGCTGGCAGCCTCTCACCCTTTTTCAAACACCCCCCCTTTGTAAAGTCTCCCTCAGCCTGACTGTATTGCATGTCAAAACTCAATAAAAACAATTTAATTTACAACGAAAATGCAAATGAATACATCATCAAATCAATACACTCAAAACAAGATATTGCAATCCAAAAAATTCATTTTGACAATATAGACATTCCATTTCAAATTCATTATAAAATAACCATTAGAACATATCAGTTAATATAAATTAAACACAAGAAATTCCAGTACAAATCACATATTAAGAGTAAAAAAAGGAGCCACTGTATCAGTTAGGTTTCCTGCCATAGGTCTAAAACAGAATCAGACAAGAGTCTTAGCTGGTCAGATCTTGTCATAATAGAATGGTTTTGTCCTTGCTGAAAAGGAGCAGGCTTATATTTCTCAATAAATGAGAGAGAAGGCATTTGTTGTCCATCAAAGCATGATTTGTTGGCTGGAAGGAATTCATATACTCAATGTGGATGATTCATGGCTGAGTTCTAGGTGTCACTGGGTTCTGCGGAATGAATCGGGCATATGCAACTGATCCCTCCTTGAAGCTGGCAGTACACTGGCATCAGCATGGCATTGGGGAAGGGCTCTCATTGCTTAGCCAAATCGGAGCCAAATGGCAAACATTAGTTCCAGGGCATGAATCAAGTTCCAGTTGAACAAGTTGCTGGAAGCAATTGCAGATCGACCAGGGGGCTGGGGAGGTCTGTGTGTGTGAGAGAGAGGGGAGGATGGAGAGATGGGAGAGGGAGGGAAGGAGAGATGTGGGGTCAAAAAAGGAGCACCACACAAAACAGTAGAAGAAAGTCAGCTGGAGTGCAAAATGATTGCATGCAAACTAAGCAAAAGTTCATATGTCACATTGCTTTGTGTATATATATTATTGCAGAATATTTTATTTCACTAACAATAAAATGCAATTAATGCATCAGTTTGGCTGCTTTTATTGAGCTAAACAGTGATCAAAATGGAAGTGCTTATTTTTAAGCCATAAAGGACCCCTGGATAGTTAAGTCCAGTCAAAGGTGACTAGGGGGTCACGGCGCTCATCTCACTTTCAGGCCGAGGGAGCCAACATTTGTCCACAGACAGCTTTCCAGGTCACACGGCCAGCATAACTGAACCTCTACTGGTGCAGCAGAACACTGTGACGGAAACCAGAGCACACGGAAATGCCATTTACCTTCCTGCCACAGTGGTACCTATTTATCTACTTGCACTGGTATGCTTTCAAACTGCGAGGTTGGCAGAAGCTGGGACAGAGCAATGGGAGCTCACCAGCAAAAGGTTAATATATATCATTAAAACAACTCTGCATGTATGCAAACGTGACATGAAGGCTGGCAACATTAACCCTGCCCTTGCAGGTGCCTGCAGTACCTGGAAGCAATCAAGTTGCGTATCCACAGCAGTGACCAGAGGAGGAAGGACTGCAGAAAGAGAAACGCCATGGTACGCCTGCATCAGCACAGCCGGACGCCTTCACCTTCCCCAGCTGCAACAAAGCATGTCTCTCCAACAATTTGACTTCACCCCTGAAGGCACGCTCTTCCAATGTCTCCTGAGACAGGCAGATGCCAACAGCAACAACACACGAAAATGTTAAACAAAAACTCAACCCAAAGCCAACCTAAACACCTTAAAGAAAGTGAAACTGAAATTCGAAAGTTTCAAACATGTAATATAAGGTCTAATCTTATGAGCCAGGGAAAGCCTGAACAGAAAGATAAGCCTTCTTCACAGGGGGTCTGAAGAAACTGCTGTTTCACTTTCAGCCATCTAACATTTTCCGTAACTGAATAGGTTATCTCCCTTGCCTGCACCTGAATACCCTTGCAGCTGCTCCAGCTGATAAATTCAGTTTTTTTCTGCCTGCCTGCTGCTACAGATGCCCCATTTGACCCTCTGAATTCAAGGAAAGGAACTGCCCTGAGACCTCCGGATATAGGGCGGTATATAAATTCAATAAATAAAGAAAGAGTAACACAGAACACCATGGAGACATTCGCAACCTGTCGCAACGTCCACTGCTGACCAGCCTTTGTGCTTCAGAGATGTTCTGAAAAAGAGGTAAGAAGGGGCAGCAGCAACAGGTATTTTTCATTTGCCCACAGGGGCTGTGCTTGGCTAGTGTGCCTTATAAATAGCAAATCTGAGCAACAGCATATTTTTGCCTGTGATCACACACTGCAAATGTTGCTAGGTGGGTGCTAAAATTAGAATGCTTATGTTTAGTTTGCAATAAAACTTTCAAAAGACATTAAGCGGAAACTCCTCTTTGGGTTGCAAAAGATTTCCTCTTGGCCCTGGCATGGTTCCTGAGCCTTTATCGTTACCGTAAATCATCGATAAATTACCTAATATCATGTGTCATTGCAGAATAAGTTTTAAAAAACAGATCCCTGACTGCAGGTATGCAATGCTGATGCAGCAGCGCCATACAAGTGTGGGCAGAAGAAGGTGCCTACAAATCTTCCTGGGACATTGCCACGCATTGTGCAGTGCAGTTTAATTTGTACCATTTACAGTGTTCTTTCTGTAAACCAAAAGAAGCAGCCATGACAGAAAGCACCCTGATAAATGTATTGATTTTTGCCATTGGGGTACGTTTTTTTGTCCCAGCCAAGGGAAAGTAATGGGGTAAAAATGTGAGCTCATCCAGATAAAAACTGGTCTGGGAAAGCAGACTCAATATGTGCTTCTTCTGATACAGCACCAGACACACAGAATTGTTGGGGGATGTTTTGTTACCCAGAAACCCATTGGCATTTGGCATGGGGCAATCAGAAGTTTCCTTTGAGGTGTAGTAGGAGGATTTTAGGGGATGCGACCTTACCTGCTCAGCTTGAAATCCACTTCTTAGGTAAAAAAGGGACAATCACGGGAATGATACAGCAAAAGAGAAGGGAAATAACCCCGTGAAAACCCCCTGAAACGAGGTAAATGTGAATTCAAATAATGTGTTAAATTAATCTCAAAAAAATCTTTTTAAAGTTGATTTCAAACAGAAATGCGTAGACACATGTAACTTAATGTATTAAATACTCTCAAAAAATATTTTTAAAGTTGCTTTCAAACAAAAATACTCAGATACATGTATAACTAATACAGCCTAAATGGCTTTCAAAAACTCTTTGGAGTAGCTCCTGAACGGAATTATCCAAAATTGTAGTAAGCTGCTTAAGGATGTAAATAATGGCAAGAGCCCTCCAACTGAACTTAAATAGTGTAATATACTACAAAGCAAACTTACTAAATAACAAATATGAAAATGAAAATACTACAAAACAACCTTGACGAGGTGCTAGCTATAAAAAAACTCGTTTCACTGGAAAGTCTAACAGTATAGCTAGCAGCTCATCAAGGTTGTTTTGCAGTATTTTCATTTTCATATTTGTTATTTAGTAAGTTTGCTTACTAGTAAGATTTTTTTGAGATTAATTTAACACATTATTTGAATTCACATTTACCTCATTTCAAGGGTTTTTCACGGGGTTATTTCCCTTCTCTTTTTCTGAAATCCACTTCTTGGCTCTGTTTGCCAGGCAACATCTACGAGACTCTGGGAGCTTCACACAAGGTTTCTTTACTACTCCCCCACATAAGAAAAAGCAACCCCTAAATAACTGCATGATGCACTCCCACAGCTCCAGATGCGCTAAGGGGCAGCCCCCTCCCCAAGTTTCCATAAGGAAAGAGATAATGTACACATAGAGATATGACATGCGCCATAATCAGGAGAGATTTGCTCTCTGTTTGTGGCCAAGGATGGCTTTGAGGCTCTGCAGAAACAAATGAAACTTATCGTTAAAAGTTTCTTGACCTTTGTTTTTCACCCCTGCCCACACTCTTACATTTGCCTGTTTAAAGCACATGCCCCATACATTTAAAGCACATGGCTTCCCCCAAAGAATCCTGTAGTTTAAGGGTGCTAAATTTTTATATGTGTTTGAGGAACTACCATTCCCAATATCATTTGGGAGGAAGTCATGTGCTTTAAATGCGTTTTGAATGTGCTATCAATGTGTGGTGTGGATCTATCCTATGTTCCCTGTTATGGGATGCATCTCGGCCTGAATGAGAAAGACAAAGTTGGTTCAACGGCCTTCTGAGGTCTGACCATCTAGAGGTTTTTCATTGTGGTTAGCGTGGGACAATTGCTTTGTTTTTAGGTAAAACTCTGAACTAAGTCCTCTGCCACAAAGTCCGGAGAGGACAGGAGAATGTGAGAGAAGCTGAAGTGAGAAGATAAACTACCCTATCATCGAATAACTGTTTGTCAAGGATATTAAGGAGCAAGTAAGTCTAATAGTGGTCCTTCAAAGTCTTTCCCTCCCAGCCTGCTTTCCCCTTGCTCAGCTGGCAGACTTGTGATCCCAATGATGTTTGATCTGCTGCTGCTCTTCTGCTTTCCCCTAAGGTTAATAGCAGCATTGAGGGGAGAGGGATTATGATCAGGAATCATGGGGCGGGGAGGGAAAGTTTCAAACTCTCCTTAGTCTGCAAATCCCTTCTGGGCTGTTGAGCTGACTGGGGAAGAGTGCATAAAAAGAGGCTGGACAGAAGATGTTACTATTATGCACATTAACTGGCTCCACTTTCATCACCCCAATGCATACACACACAGTGTGTGACTGTGTGGGGAGAGACTTCAGGGGTGCCAACACTTGCCTTGGACTCCTTTTGCTTGGAATGGGGGTCACTGGAAACTGTGGTTTCTTTTTGATATATGGTGCTGTATTTGTGTGTGTCTGTGCACACTCACTCACCACCTCAGCACAAGATGGAAGGGCTCACAGCATTAACACTCCAACAGATGTTAATTCCCCACAAGGTTTCTTCCAGGGGGAGGGTCCAAACCAAAGCCTTGGAGAGTAGGTCTGGTCTCTGTGTCTTCCCAGGTCCAGGTGAGACTAGACAAAGGCTAGATCATGGTGCTGATGTGGTATCCAGCCACTGCATGCAGGGAAAGTCTCTCCCCTCCTTCTTGAATCATCACTAGATAGTCATTTCTATGGCAACACATCTGTACTTGACCAACTCTTTAGACATGCAAATGCATGCCTAACAGACTTGTCCAGATCCATGAACTTGACCAGACCAGTTTGACCACTTCAGCAGTTCCTTCTGCTACAAAATCCAGTCTTACAGTTATGAAACCACAGGCTTAGAGGGGACCCAAATATATCATTTAAGCTAGCTCCCAATCCTAGAATCATAGGAGTCAACTCCTAGGGGCCAAGGGGGCTTTGCTCCCCCCCCCGTAAAATATTTGAGGGATCCAGGCCCCCTCACAAGATAATGGGCATTGCCATTCAAATGGTATGCGTGTACCATGTCATGTGATCAATTATGTAGGGCAGAACTTACCTGGGCTTCCCCAATATTTTATTCAAGTTGGCACCCCTGGCTACAATGCTATATACCGGTAGGCAATAGTGAGAGCCAGCAGTAGGCTTTTCATTGTGCCAAGAATGCAACAGCAGTAATGGGTTGAGCAGCAGGGTCCCTAGGAAATACAAAAAATAGGAGCCTGCATATATATGTATTTTGTGAAATTCTGGACTCTGATATACTTTATGGCAACCCTTTCAAGTGTGGGCACAGAGACCACAGTCAATTGCATCAAGGGAAATATTTGGTTTTAAGAAAAATCTGAACAGAGCAGAAGTGCCTCATTTACCATTCGGTGCATCCCTGTGTCTTACCAGGAAGGAGGGGTGGTGCAAAGTGGTGGGGAGTCCAGCATGGTGCAGACACACCAGCCAATCAAATTCAATGCTCCTACCAGAGCAGGAACGCAACACTATCCTCTCTGCAGCCTTGCGCCTCTCCCTCTCAGTAAGCAGCAGCAGCAGCAAATGTGTCTGTAAACTAGCATTTTGGCTCAGCCCCACTGAGTGAGCCACTTCTGGTAGGACGCTTCCACACCAGAGTTTATTGAGGACTTCTTGCTGCTCACACATGGAAGTTTTTGAGTGTCTACATGACGATGTCCTAATCATCAATGTTATTTTCCCATTTAATCTGGATTTACGGTTTCCATGCAAACCCCAAGAACTAAACAACAACAACCAAACCAAACCAAACCAAACACCCAGGGAAATGGAAAATGTGGATTAAAAGGGGAGCAGAATGTGAAATGGCGTTTGATGATGATGTTCTATAGACACCGATAAAAGCATATATGCAAGAGCAGCCGTGTGCGTAAATGGAAGTTCCCTGTAGAAGAGCCCACAATGTCAAGATTTGAATGTGTTTTTTTGGGGGGGAGGGGGATATTCATAATTTGCTTGAGTGTAAATCATCACTGAATTTCCCAGCTTTATAGACCACTAGTATTGCCAAAGTCCTTCTGAACTCTCCCTTTTTCTTTCTAGGATGCTGTCATATAAAAAGAAATTTTTAGCATTCGTTGAGTTTATCAAGTCCATCGCACAAAATGTAGACATAAACGCAGAACCCGATACATATTTCAATGAAACAATCAAGATATATGAGAGGTTTATGGAGGCTTTCAGTGATGGTGGAATGAAGGAAGCAGCTTCTGAGGTAAAAGAGGAGCTGGAGAAGTTGGAAAACACTGAGCTTCACATTGCCATCACTGGAGAGACAGGCTCTGGAAAATCAACCTTCATAAATGCTCTCCGAGGCCTGAAGCCAGAAGATGATGGTGCTGCCCCTGTAGGAGTGACAGAAACCACACTGGATCCAAATGCTTATTCGCATCCTAACTATCCCAAAGTGAAATTCTGGGACTTGCCAGGAATTGGATCCCAAAGTTGTATACCAGAGACTTACTTTAAGAAGGTGGATTACCCCAAGTATGACTTCTTCATCATTGTAGGTTCCACAAGGTTCCAAAAACACCACATTAAGCTAGCTCAGGAGATCCAACAGATGGAGAAGTTGTTTTATTTTGTACGCTCCAAAATGGATATAGATATGTCCAGCATGAAAAGGGATTATCCTAAAACCTTCAGTGAAGATCAATCTATTAAAAAGATCAGGGATGAGTGCAATGAGAACTTGCTAAACTTCAAGGACTCCAGTCACCAGTGCTTTCTGATCTCTTCCTGGGACCTTGCTAAGTATGATTTCCCCTGCCTGGTAGAGACCTTGGAGAAAGATCTGCCCAGCCTGAAGAGAACTGCATTCCTGCTCAGCCTTCCCAACTTTTCCTCTGAGGTCATAGAAAAGAAGAAATCTGTGCTGAAGAGCCACGTGTGGAAAATATCATTGGCGTCTGCTGGCATCAATGCTATTCCCCTTCCAGGCCTTCCTCTGGCTTGTGATGTTGCCCTCTTGCTTGGGTCCATGGTTGCCTTCTACAAGAGATTTGAGCTGGATGATGGCTCCTTAGCTAGGCTGGCCAGATTGGCCGGGAAGCCTGTTGAAGAACTGAAGGCCGTGATTAAATCTCCTCAGGGGAAAGAAATTAACAGGGATCTTGTTGTGAAGAAAATAACCAATTTTGCAACAATATTAATCCCACATTTAATAGCTAGAAGGTTGGTAGCAGCAGGGGTGTCTTTTGCCACCACTTATTGGATGCTGTCGCGTTTCATCGATAATCTAGCTGAGGATGCTGAAAGGGTTCGAAAGAAAGCCCTGGAACCCAGAGCCCTAGGCAGAGCACCCAGGCAGGCACAAGACATGATGCAACTCAAGTTGAAGTAAGTAGGAGCTGCTGCTGCTGCTGCTGCTGCGATAACAAACATTCACACTTTGGCACCCTTTTTCATACCCATTTTGGCCAGTTCTAGAGACAATGGAGCAGGCCTTATAGCTGATTTGCCTTACCACAATACAACACAATCAAGCTTTTAAAGATAGGAATAAAAAGCAACTTTCAATTTTTGTAAAGTCCTTTGGAGACAGTCGTGCCAGACAGGTACACCACTGCTCCCCATTTCCTGTATGGAACCCAATACTCTTATGAATTGAATTGGCTGGGTTTAATCAATCCACCCTTAGAGATTCATTAAACATGTCGTGTCCACAGTGAATACTATTTTTAACTGATACTTTTAAAATATGCTCAGATGTAAACTAGACACATTTGTCATATTGATGTAACATCCTATCGAAACCTCTCTTTGTAACTTCTACCCAGGTATGCCTTTAAAAAAAGAGAATTGCTTGACTTAGATGTAGTTTTATTAGATGTTGCTAAAACTATTTCGTTAGATGATAGTAGGCAATAATCAAAATTACTGTAGAAGTTGAAGTGTAGGTATTTTGGGCATATAGTTTCTTCCTTTCATGAAGTTTTCTGTGAACTGCCCTGAGACCTCTGGGTATACAGCGGTATATAAATAATAATAATAATAATCATCATCATCATCATCATCATCATCATCATGAAGTTGCAGATCTTGTGGAATGCAATCTTGCTTTTCTTTGATAATTGAGAAAGCTTATTAAAAAAATACCTTCTTCAAAGGAGGATTTGGAAATAAATACCCGTTTCTTGGAGCATCTCTCTCATTTGTAATATTTTGTTTCCTGCCCAATTCTAGCCTTGCTGATTCAGGCAATTATAATTTAGTTAAGATTTAGTCAAGGTTTCTCAGCATTAACAATATTTCAGATTTGTAATGCTAACATATTATACTGTTTTTATGTTACCGTCTTTCCCCCTTTTTAAGACATCGTCTTATAATTTTTTTTCCTCAAAAAAACACAGGGTGGCTTATTTTCGGGGGGATGTCTTATTTTTATTACATCAGTATGGTACGGTACAGCCTCCCCCTGCGCGCTGAGCAGGCGGGGCAGAACTCCGCAAGAGGCGCGTTTCCCCCCCCCCCCCGCGCCTCTCGCTGGTTCGCTGGCTCCATGCGCACGGGGAACAAGTGGGGCAGGAAGTGGCGTCTTCCCCCCCACCTCTCCCTGTGCGCTAAGCAAGAGGGGCTGAGGAGGCGACGGGAACAATGGCGGCACCACGGCTTACTTTTGGGGTATGTCTTACTTCTCACAAAGGTTAAAAAAACCTGCCATGGCTTACTTTATGACTACGTATTAGAAAAGGGGAAACAGGGTATTAACCTCATTTATCTTATTTCTGTAGTGCTCAATTAAGTTCCACCAAGTAAAGGAAATGTATTTGCTATTTGCCTGAAGACTCATCCTTGAACACTGAATTTTCTTTGTTGATATGAAGGGGGCTAATTTAATCGTAAAGGGAACTGAGATGAGAAACTGGATTTCTGCTTCATAGCTTACATTTCCCTCTGAACAAAGCAAAACTGTCACGCTGCCCGTTCTCCTCTCCCCCTTTTAGTTTAAATATGCTTTGCTGACACTCATGCAGCAGCCCCTCTTTTCTCCCCTGCTTTGAGGAAGAGGGTCATCTCTCAAAGTGAGACATTCCGGGTTAGGTGGCCGGGGGGAGTAGCCTGCACCAACATGTTTCCACAGGAGATAGAAACTAATAAAGTTAAAGATTTGCAACCATTTTGGACTTTTTGTTATGGCATTATTTCCATATCAAATCCTTTATTAGGCATAACAGACCACATGTTATCAAACAGACTCTATATACAAATTGTGCAAAATACGAGCTTGGCTGAACAAAACTTATACCAATCAAATCCTGAACTTCAGAATTCCAGACTCGTCCACAAAAGTAACTCCAAATTTCTCACAATGACCCTTTGTTGAAAAATCAATTTGTGTATAATACAGCAATACAACACTACCACTTCCCCATCCAATTAAGAACCATTAAATCTCTTTGTAATGACATTGTAATGGCATTATTTAAAACATGAGTCTCGCTTCCTCGTTCAGTCTGAGGATATTAGAGCCTACAGACAATTTGGGCTACAAAAGATTTTGTGAGCTTGGTTTTTGCATGGGTGGTTTTGCTTTTTTAGTTAAAACACACTGGAATATAATGGTCATGGCTCACTGCAGCAGCTCAGGAAGATGCATGGCTGGTAGTTGACACTTTATTGGCAAGAGTAACGCCTACAGCAGCTCCCACAGGGCGACTTCTTCTGCACGGAAGCCGCTGCTGCTCATTCCTCTTCAAGCCCCTCCTGGTTCTAGGAGATGGCGGAGCAGGGGAAGGTGGGGAGTCAACTGGCCCATCCCTTGCCTGAACAGTTTCTTCTTCCTCCACCTCATCCTGCCCTAACTCTTCTTCTTCTTCTTCCTCCTCCTCCTGGTCTGGCTACTGTCGGGTGGCTCCCAGCCCCATAAATCAGTGGCTGTTTCCAAAGGGGTAGCCATGTCGGTTTGTTGAAGCAAAAACAGCAAAGGCAGACCCTCCAAGTGTCCCTATTTTCCAGGGGCATCCCTGATTTAGAGGAGCCATCCCAGTTTCTGATTTGATCCTGGAACGTCCCGCTCTTCCTTAGGATGTCCCTATTTTCATTGGAGAAATGTTGGAGGGTATGGAGTTATCTGCCCCCTGAGCCATCTGTATAGGGAATCTTGTACAGGGAAGTTATTTTAAAATGTTTAATGTTTTATTATTATTTGATATTTGTTGGTAGCTGCCCAGAGTGGCTGGGGCAACCCAGTAAAATGGTGGGGTTATAAATAGTAAAATTATCATTATGGAATGGGACGTCCCTATTTTCACTGGAGAAATGTTGGAGGGTATGCAAAGGGTCTCATGGCATCTTAAAAGAGGAGAGTGGCTAGCGGGATCCTCAAGAGGAACGGTGAGGGATAGCCGCCGCCACTGAGCTTCCCCCAATATGCACACCCTCAGCACCTGCTACCTGAGGCAGCTGTTTCACACTGACTAATAGTAGAGCTGGCTCTGTTGGACTAGGCCAAGAAAATGGCAACACCCGGTGACAGAACATGGAACAAGCCTTCCTGAAGATAAAATAGAAGTTGGGAGCTTTCAGGAGCTCCCTGCCCAAGCAGCCAGTCCTTCAAATTTCATCATGCTGGGGGTAGCGCTAACATTGATCCATGGGCCTGATCTATCCAGACCTATATGAATTTGTTTGAAGGTCAGGGCTGAAGAGTTAAGGGAGCAATCCATACTGTAAATGTCACATGAAATGCCATTCCCTGACGAAACAGGTTGCATCATTTTGACCCACCACAATGAAACAAACGGTGGAAACTCCCCATTGTCAACCATGAACAGAGTGGTAAATTGTGGGTGGGGTGGTTTAGTTCCGTCCTAATCCCACAGTATAGTAGTATTTCACCTCAGCCTTCCCAAAGCAAGTAACGCTTCAGAGGTTTTGGACTACAACTCCCATCAGGTCTAGCCAGCCCAGGGTTTTCCCGCCTAAATTAACTGACGTGGACCTGAGTGAAAGCTATATACACAATACCCCTGGTGGCCAGGGTGAGAACTTCAATACATAACAGAGCTCATATTGGGGTGAATATACGTGATCCCACTTTCAATTTACAATATTTCTCATTCCTGAGACTTTCATAGAAAACTGAAAGCTGATTAGTTAGGGTTGCCATATTTCAGATCCAGACACAAAAGTTGCTGAGCTTTTTTTGCAAAATCTCAAAAAAAAAACCCAAAAACCCCAACTATGCTACCGACATGGGTTGCATATCAGGTGTGGAGAAAATGTAGTTCTCCGGAAGTTTCTGGACTCAAGCTCCCATCAGCCTCAGCCAGCATGGTCAGGGATGATGGGGGTTGTAGCCCCACATCTGAAAATCTGCATCCCTGGTGTAGAGAGAAAAATGTTGGCAGTGACCTCAGAGGGTAATTAAATGCAAGAAACAGAGGCTGTGATGATTGTGTTAGCTGTAGTGTATGTAAAATACTTAAGAGTGACCATGTGAAAGCAGCGTTGATTATAACACAAACATCCTGGCAGTGAAAAGGAGATTAATTTAAACAATTCGTTTATTTCATGAAAACATACACCGCTTGATTCTAATAAAACCTCAAAGCGGTTTGCAAAAAGATAAAACCATAAAATCAGGAGAAAAATTGCAGCTGTGCTTTAAGATATGCAAGAGTTAAAATACTAAAACAGATTAAAATTACCTCAACTTTCTATTTAACAAATGTGGAGGCTCCTGTCTAGCTGGATGCCCTCCTTCAGTTTGGGTGTGTATGAGGGAAAGAAAATTCTGAAATAGATGTTGCATGGTACTTGTGATATAGAGCTAACTCTTGTTCCTAAACGAGAAAAAAGCACACACACCAACAGTGAATACTGCAGCCTGCATACATTGTCCCCGAAGGGGACAATGACAATAAAATATATTCTATTCTATTACAGCTTGATATCATCCTTGCAAGCAGGTTCACATAGATCACTAGTTTTTTTTAGCCTGCATTTGTGGACTGAAAGAATTATGAATAGTAAAATGTCCATTTGTCCCAAAGTCTCCTTTTGGTATTGGTCTTAATTCTTATACATTTATACATTTTTAATATTTAATGCTGTATTGTTTTAATATTTGATTGGAAGCAGCCCAGAGTGCTGGGGAAACTCGGTCAGATGGGCGGGGTACAAATAATAAATTATTATTATTATTATTATTATTATTATTATTATTATTATTATTATTATGCCATTTTTTTTAATGAGAAGCCTAAGATTTATGGAATTTTTAAAATAAAAAACCTGATCATCTGATTATTTTTTTAATGTCTTTTAATGGTGGTGGTGGTTGTTTTTTTAAAACAAGAACCACACTGCCTCTTCATGATTAGCAAATATAGAATAACTCTTGCCAATTTGCTCCATTATCATTCATGATACAGATGGGAGAATTTTCTTAGTACAGATTTGGAATCATCTGGGTTCGGTTTTACAGCTTGGGGGACACACAGGCCTTTTGACTTTCCCAGACTTTGCGGCCATCATGTGTTCTGGGAGCTTGCTTTATAAAACACACAAATGGAAACATGTATAATTCTCCAGATACTATATGAAGCACCTAGTCATCATATTCTAGGTTTGCAAGACAAGACTAGAGAGTCTACAGAAACTTGCGCAAACTGCTATCCCCGCAGCCACATCTGTGCATCTGTTTACTGCTAAATGGACTTCTTCCCCTCTGCCTCAAGAGCTTTGGACAGAACCCTCTGGGTGTCATCTGCAGCACCCGATATGCATTTCTGCAGCATGAAGTAGGTGCGAAGAAGCGAAATCCCTCCGGACAGAAGGCAGCCAAAGATGGGGAAATGCTCCCAGCGGTGATATTCATAAGCCATCACTGAGAGTCCCACCAAGTCTGGCAGCACCCATAAAATGGCAGAGAAGATCCCCAGGGGCTGCATTGCTGCTTTAAGGGCTGTGCTTGTCTTTCCAACACGCTGCGCCAGAGCTGAAAGGGATCGATTGTCCAGGCCAAAGTCTAGGAAGCACCAGGAGCGGAATTTACTAAGCAGAAATATGGGGAGAAGGAAAGGAACTGGGCTTACAAGAGTGACCAGCAAACAAAGCCTTCTGGTCCAAATCTTCTCCTTCACAGTGGCTTTCTTTTTCTCTAAGATAGGCAGACAGATGCTAGGGAAGCGGAGCAGAAAGGCTTGCCTCTTCAGCCGCAAGAGATCGTCCTTCAGCGTTTCCTGCAGGAGGGGGAAATCAAAGCGGTCGGCTTCCCAGTTGGAGACGATGAAGACTTGTGGGTCCCTCACTCCTTCTCTTACCAAGCACTCTTTGCAGTCCTTCTGGATGTGCAAGAGGACCTTCTCCTCATTGTAGGCAGATGGCTGTTGCCTCTTGGCGGCCGACAGGTCCAGGTCTGCTTTGGTGCGCACAAAGTAGAAGGTCTTGCCCATATCTTGGATCTCACGGACCAGGTCAGAATGGGTGGAGCGGAAGCGCTGGGAGCCGACGATGACGAAGAAATCAAAGTGATTCAAATCAACCTTCTTCTCAAATTTGTCCTCCCTGAAAGTTGGCATTCCCCTTCCGGGGTGGTCCCAAAGGATCACTTGCGGAAGTGTCGGGTGTGGGTAATCCTTGACTTGCACAGTCGTCATCTGTATGCCAGTCTCAGCGGCACACGGGTCATCGGCGCGAAGACCCAGCATGGCATTGATGAAGGAGGACTTCCCGGAGCCGGGCTCTCCTACCACAGCAATGTTGAGCGGAGTGCTGTTGAAAAAGTGCAGTGGTTTTGCCAGCACGTGCGACACAGTGCCTGCCAATTGGCCCTGAGAAATGGCTACCTCGTAGTCTTCCATCATTGTGGATCTCGGTGCGCTGCAGAGAAAGGAAGCTGGAAAATGTTAAGTAACCAGCCTAAATAGAAGCATTCATTTAATTAACGAGAGTAAAATTTCCAGTGGTGGCACTATTACAGTGGTACCTCTGGTTACATATGTTCTGGAGGTCCGTACTTAACCTGCAACTGTTCTTAACCTGAAGCACCATTTTAGCTAATGGGGCGTCCCGCTGCTGCTGCGCTGCCAGAGCACAATTTCTGTTCTTATCCTGAAGCAAAGTTCTTAACCTGAAGCATTATTTCTGGGTTAGCGGAGTTCTTAATCTGAAGCGTATGCAACCTGAAGCATATGTAACCTGAGGTACCACTGTATTATCATTTGCCAAGCAACAAAGCTTTATAGGTAGAAGGTATGAATCCCATGACATTCCATAATTCAGAATTGAGCGCAAGGATAAAGTGCCCAAAGGTCATGGGACGTCAGGAGCTGGAGTTGGTGAGCAATAAAACACCCAGTTGTCAGTGAAGTTAACTCTTTACTCTAAGAAAACCAAACAGCCCAGACCGAGTGAACACAGCAACTCCTCCAAGTACCTCTTGCTCCAATGAAGCAGTTGTGAGGACTGAAGGTCCTCCACCTTCCCCTGCTCTCTAAGGCTCCTCCTTCCTCAGCAATCTGAAGTTCTTTCGTCTTATCTCTCATTGCTCTGCCCTCTTCATTCCTCTTTGTGTTCTGGGAGACCAGGTGGGAGGGAAGCTGGTTACACCACAAGGGGGAGACTCCCTGTCTCTACTCTGCCTCTTGACCCTCCTCCAGTTCTGCCTCTGATTCTGGACTGCTCTCTGCCACAGACTCTTCCTGCTCACTAAACCCTGTTGCCTCCTCAGTTTCAGACATCTCCTCCTTCTCCCAGTCTGCTCTCTCTTCTCCCTCTGACCACTCATCTTTCTCCCACCACCAATCCCCTGGCTCTGAGACTCCTTCCCCTGGGGGCTCCCTTGGGGGTTCCCCAACTGGTGCCTCCCACCACTCCTCTTAATCCAGCCAGCCCATGACACAGGAGCAGAGTCCAAGAGCCCTGAATATAGAGAGGGACATGAGGAAGGGGACTCTCAGCATTTTAAGAAACTGCACTTCCTGATTTTTTTTTTTTTTTAAGGTTGGGGAGGAAGACTGTCCCCATTACATTGATGATTAAACCTTAGTTGTTTTTAGAAAGATGCAACAAAGAGTTACCAGCCTGAAGGTGCAGAAAAGGAGGGTCTGGTCAAAGAGAAGAAAGGGTCGGGGCAGTTTGATTTAAGTATGTTTTAAGAGCACACCCCACCTTTAGACACTGTATGTAAATTCTGTCCCTGCTTGTCATTTAAGTCAGAGGTTTTAAACGTTTTTGAGTCCACCGCTCCTTTGACCAAGTACCTTCTTTCTGCAGCACCCCTGTGGGCTCAGGAGCCCAGTTATGTCACCCCTTGCCTCTCATCCTTTTTCAAACACCCCCCCCCCTTTGTAAAGTCTTCCCTCAGCCTCCTCTCCTCTCCCATCTCCTTGGGAGTCCTCTGGGCAGCCACTGCTGTCTGTGGTCTCTGAGCTGCCACCCCCCTGCCTTCAAGAGAGGTGCCTCCTCCTCACACTGCCCCACAGGGGCCCGGGACTTGTCTGTCCATTCCCAACAGCAAGGGCTGGTGGTCTGTCTGTCTGTCTGTCTGGGCTCCCCCTCCCTACCTCGCCCCCTTGCTTGCTTACCCTGAGGCCCGGCTTCAGCTCCTGGCAACCAGCACCCCCTGGCCAGCCCCAGAGGCACCATTAGCCTGGGGAGCTTGTAGCCAGGGCTGCTGCAACAAACAGCTGTGCAAGCCTTGGGGGGTGGGGTGGGGGGACAGGGAGGGAATGAGAGAGGGGAGGAGGCCAGTGTTGCCCACGGCACCCCTGACGATCATTTAAGGCACCCCAGGGTGCCACGGCACATTGGTTGAAAGCCACTGATTTAATTAATAACTACATACGCCTAATGTGTCTAAATTCCCCCCCTCCCCCAAGGTGCACATTATCAGCTTCCCAACGGCATGGTTTTCCCCAACTGCACATTTTGTGTCCAAATGCACTCCAAAAATGAAGACAAAAAAAATGTCGGAGTCGAGCCCAGGGGGAAATTAAGCCCTGCTGGTCCCAATGCACGTTTACAAATCCTTTCAGTTAACGGGGAGGAGAGACAAAAGAAGTTGGAAGGGCGGCAGAGAGACTCTGAGATGTGACCTGCTTCCAGAGCGTGTGCCTCTCTCTCCCCCACTTGCTCCCCTTCTCCCCCCTCCAAAGTTTTTTTGTGGAGATACTTTTCCTCACCCTCCTGTCTGGAAATCACCTGGGGGGATGGTGAGATTTCGTGTTAGTGTTGCTGAGAGAGGAAGGGGCGTGGAGTTGCGTAGGGAAAATGAGGGGGGTCGAAAACCTTCGAAACAAACAAGAGGGGGGAGCGCAGAGCAGGGTCTGGATTGGAGGGGGCGAGGGAGAGAATGGGATGGGAGCTCTCTCTCTCTCTGCTCTCGAGAGGTGTGTTGGGTACATGAGCGAAGAGCAGCCTGGAAGGGAGGGCTGTGTGCATAGGTGGAGAGATTTTGGGATTGGGGGGCAGGAGAGAGAGAGAGAGAGAGAGAGAGAGAGAGAGAGTATACGATCAATATTGTGTAACAAATCAGTATGATATTGTTTATACGCTTCATTTAGGCCTATCTGTGTATTGTTTTACAACTGAATTACATTTTAAAAACCTGTCAACTCACATCAAAATGCCATTTTCTTTGCTGAAAACTTTTATTAAGAAATAATAAATTAAATACTGGATTTTCTGTGAAATAATTCATTACAAGGTGAAGTGGGGGCCAGGTTGCTTCCAAATCGCGGCAGCGTGAGTATGAGTCTTATTTTCAAACTGCTCTGATAAAAAAGGCTCACCCCAGGAAGAATTATTGCCAACTACTATCAGTGTAGAAGTCCTGGAGAGGTTGGAAGGTCCTCAAATCTCCCCCTCCTCCTGAAGTATCTTAAAACAACTCCAACCCCCCCCTCTCCCCGCAATACAATCAAAGCCCTCAAACCGGGGTCGGGATAAAGCAGCCTCTCCTAGCCAAGAGTTACAATCATGGTCCTAACAAGAAAATGCTGTAAAGATTTGGGCATTTCTCCCACACAACCGGTAACAACGCCCACAAAAGGAAAGCAGACTAAAATACCCACCTACTTCCAACCTAGGGCCGTGGAGGCAGACCCCCCAGGAGTTCCCCACTCTCACGAGTGGTCACTGGAACACATCTGGCTCGGAAGAGAGGGGAAAACAAACGCCAGTGGAGAGGGAGTGGACCTAGCTACCGAACTAAAACAAGCTGAGACAGCCGAAGAGGGCCATTCAGTAAGCGTGGAACAGGAGACTCTCTTGGTAAACATAGAAACCAGCCAAAATGAGCCCCCCATTCCCCCTCCTTCTGGAGGAAAAATAAGGGAGTCCCCTCAGTCCGAGCTGTCTGAATCTGAGGAATGGCCAAACAGCCCAAGGCTTAAGTACCTAGACTATTTTACCCTTCATTTATCTGGCATGTACGATGAGTCTCTCAAATGCCATTTCGCACAACTATGCAAAGAACTCGAGCCAATAAAATTTTTTTTATCGGAAAGCCTGAATCTGCTCTCTACTCTAACCACATTAATCAAGTGCAAAGAGGCTGTTCCCTTTGATACGACATCCAGCAATAGGGCAAATGAAGGGGGACTCAAGCTAGGACTAGAGCACAAAAAAACAAACAGAAACAAACCTGTGCAAGAGGGAGGGATCCCTGCTTCTAAAAAACAAAAACAAAAACTGGCCTCTAAGAGAAAACACCCCACACAAAAGGTGAAAAAGTCCAAAAACATCAAGTTGAAAGGACGAAAGAGAACCTCGAGTGGCAGGGGGGAGGGGGAATGAATTTCCAAAGGCTGTTCAAATTGCTGGATAACCTTACATCAGAGAAACCGGCCCCCTATACCCAGAAGGGAAAAATAAACACACAGGAATCATTCAAGCATGCTGGGGAAATGCCCCACGCCCTTTCAGAACCCACATTGACCCTTAGTGGAGAACCGGCAAAACATATGGAACCCCCAGTTTACAAGCAGGCCCCCTTGTCATTGGCATCCCAAGGAGAGCCCGGCAACCTTAACACTCCAAAGAAGGCCCAAGCCAATTTATCACAGACTTGCTGGAAGTTAAAATTGAATAACCACAAACTGGTTTTCTCAGCACTACGTCCCTTACCCCATGTTATGAGAAAAGAAAACATCTCCGCAATAATTGCCACAGTCACCGGGGGCCTCGTGACAGCAAAAAACATCAGAGAGGTAAAACTCCTCCCTCATGATACAGCGCAATGCAGAGCCAAAGTGACTTTCAAGGACGGGCTCTCAGTTAAACGGATCCTGTCAGTCAAAGAAAACTTTCTGAGGGAAGGTCTGCTAGTGCAGCGCTTCTTCGAAAATACCGAAGACCCCTTTCCATTCATTGGATCCTTTAAGCCAGGCAAGCCAAAAATCAAAGCAAATCCCAATGAAGTTAACAGCGGTGGACACCACAAACCACCCTTCCCTGAGATGGGTTCTCCCAAACAGGTGGGATCGCGGAAGAAAACCTTTCAACCAACAATCATACCAGAAGTTGACATCCCCCCTGAGGAGGAGTTCCCCTTCACAACTTACTTTGAACAGATCCAACGCTCCCAGGACGCACTAATCGAAAGACTCTCGGTCATAAGGAATTCCCTACATCTTCTAGCCCAGCCACCGCCTTTGGAATTCAATTTTACCAACCACAAAGCCAAACCCCTAACCAAAGAAGAATGGACTACCTGTCTATTTCTGTCCCCAGAAGAAATGGGCTCCCCCACGCCTCCTTCAATTCCGCAACACAAATTACAACAAATTGAGCTAGTGGTTCCAGCGCCGGGAAACGGCTCAATCCTCAGGGACTGTCTGGGCACCCTGGAAGTCATCTACACAGAGGATTGAATTCAGGAGTCAGCGGGCGGCCGCCCGCTCGGACACACTAACATCTTAACCCGTAAGGGTTCCCATATAACATCACAACCCGGAAAAATCAAGGCCAACTATAAGGCACAAAGGAGTCAGCGGCAGAAAACAGCTGAGTGCGACAAAATCGAAAATTCTCAAGGAAAAACCTCTGTGCTAAACATTCTCTCCTGGAACGTAGCAGGCTGGGCCAGATGCTTATCCCACTCTCCCGATATCCCATTTTACCGCCAAAATTTCAATATTATTGCCCTCCAGGAGACTTGGGCAGCTGAAAATCCAACCTTGGAAGGATACCACACATATGCAGTAGGGGCGGTCGCAGGTAGAGGCCCAGGGAGGCTTAAAGGGGGGCTATGTATTCTGATCTCATCACGCTTAAATGCCATATGCAAGGAACTGTCCCCGCTAGAGCAGCTTGCAATGGCCCTACTTATCTCCTGGAGAAACTGCAATTTCTTAATCATTAACGTCTATATTCCCCCAACTTCTAAAAAAACTGATATTGAGAATAACTGGATAAAACTGGACTCATATGTCAGGACACTGCAAGCAGACTATCCGGGAGCAAAGGTCCTGCTGGCGGGCGACCTTAATGCTAGATTAGGGCCGGGCGATCCCAGTTTAGAAATTAAATACAGGTACAAATCGGTTACCTAGCTGTCTCCGACCCAGAAACCTACCATCTCCCAAGGCAATCAAAGGATCAACACTCAAATTTTGCAGGAGCCTGTCTCCTCAAATTCTCCCGACAGCTGAGTCTCCCTATTCTAAATGGGTGCACCAGCGGCGACATCCCTGGGGAATTCACTTTCATGTCTGGGACAAAAACAAGCACAATCGACTACATGCTGGCAGATAAAGAACTACTACCAAAAACTGAATATCTAAAAGTACTTCCATTCATCGAAGGGGACCATTTTCCCTTACACTTGCAGGTAGCACCAAAAATTGAATCTCCCTTCCTCAGGACAATATATCCAGCTGAAATTACTGCCTTAGAGCGACCTGCCTGCAGAGCCAAATGGTCCCAGGCTCTCGGCCTCAGATTGAAGGAGATCCTATCCCCTGGAAAACTTATTACAATCTTATATGGCATAGGGCCCAATTCCATGTCTGAGGACCCAATTACCGCGTATGAGAGCCTACTTCAAGAATTAAAACCGTACCTATTCAACATCCCAGGGAAAAAGTTTAATAAACCACCAATACCCAATAAACCCTGGTTCGACCACACTTGCCTGGAAGCCAAGAGAGCCCTACAAAACGCATACAAGGCAGCCTTGACAGCCAAAAAGGCAGACAGATTGCAAGCCTATCATACTGTCCGCTCTCAAAAAAAAAAAGAGTACAAAAAGCTTATAATCCAGCAAAAGAACGCCTACAGCAGAAAATGCTGGGCGGAATTAATCAGTGCGGCGAAATCCAAAGATCAAACCCTTTTTTGGAAACTGGCGGCCCCCGGCATCCGCAAGACCAACTCTTCCCTAATCTCACAAATTCCTCCAAACCTCTGGGTCTCGTACTTCTAATCTCTGTATGACGACACTGTAACATCTTTTCAGACCTGCAAAATAGAACAGCTGACAAAATGGCCCCCAGTAACAGTAATTGAAATGAAAACCTACATTAACCAACTAAAATTGGCTAAAGCCCCTGGCCTAGACGGAATTTCGCCAGAAATGCTAAAAGCACAAGTGGACTGGTGGGCACCATTCCTAGCCGCCCTCTTCACGCACATAGATGACTCTGGCCGCATCCCCTGAGATTGGGGAACAGCCATAATAGTGCCATTCTATAAAAAGGATAATAGACGGGACACAGCAAACTACAGGCCGATTAGCCTACTAAGCGTGACCAGTAAGCTCTATGCAAAGCACCTTCTCACCAAGTTTTCAGACTGGTTAGAGAAGGAAGACATTCTTGCAATCGAACAAGCGGGATTCAGACCCGGCCGGTCCACGTTGGACCACTGTCTCATGTTACAACATCTCATAGACAAATACAAATCAAGAGAGCAGGCCTCTCTGTACTCCGCCTTTGTAGATTTAAAAGCAGCCTTTGACGACGTGTCCAAAACCAGACTCTGGGACAGACTGCAGGACACATCAATCGACAAACGGCTCCTATTACTAATTCAGGCACTCCACGCAAACACGGCCCTCAGAGTTAGGTGCAGCCACCAAGGGCACCTAACAGACCCCATCAAAACCTACAAGGGCATCAGACAAGGGTGCCTTCTGGCTCCACTACTTTTTAACTTTTACCTTAACAACCTAGTAGCTGCACTAACTGATTTGGACTTCCATCCACCTAAGCTCGCAAACCGGCACATCCCCGTCCTTCTATATGCCGATGATGCGGTCATCCTATCCAGAACACCAATTGGTCTCAAAAGGGCACTAAGGAGGCTTGCTATATATTGTGAAACAGAATGCCTCAAAATCAACTACCAAAAAACTAAGGTAATAGCGTTTGGGAAAAAATCAAAGCCCAGAAGCTGGGAACTGCAAGGACACAGATTAGAGCAAGTTTCCAACTACAAATACCTCGGAATGGCAGTACAGGCCTCAGGATCAAATAAAATGCACATAAATTCTATTGGAAGCTCAGCGGAAAAAACCACAAACTGTATTCTCAAATTCTACAGAACACAAGGGGGCTTCTTCGTTCCGGCGGCCCTTAAGCTATTTAAGGCCAAAGTGCTGGCTCAGCTCCTCTATGGAGCCTTTCTAGGCCCGTCCTCCTCCTCCTCCTCTCCCTTGGAGCGTGTACAATCCAAATTCCTCAGAGCCCTTCTACACGTCCCCAAATGCGTATCCAACGCATGGGTCAGACTCGAAACGGGAACGACGAGAGTGGAGGCTTTAATTTGCCTATCATCCTATATTATAATCTTCAAGTGTCCCTGCGTCCACCTGCAATTTTCTGTGTGTCACGGAAGTGAGGTACTGCGCATGGCACAGATGGACGCAGGGATTGGAGGGGGCGGAGAGGGGGCGGGACGACGCAGAGACACTTCCGGCCGGGCGAAACTGCGCCGCCGCCATTGCCGGGGGGAAGCGGCACCAAGCGCCCATCCCGCTGCCGCCGCCCGCCACCGGGCAGCCCCGCGCATCCACGTGGGTGAGAACTCGGGGCCGGGGAAGTTGGGGGGGCAGCAGCATCTCTCCGCTCAGCCCACTCGCGCCCCACCCCGGGAAAAAAAAAAAGCCCGGCAGCTCCTCGATCCAGCCGGCATTACGCGCAGCGCCCGCCCGGATCGGATGCCCGGCTCCCCCAAGCACCGGTGCCCATCTCACCTCCTGCCCGGGGCCGCTGGGCCAGCGGAACCTCCCGCCGCCGAGGCGCCTCCCTGCCTCCCTCCCTGGGCCAGCCAGCCACACCACCCGGCAGCCGCTCCACCTCCGGCTCGGCCGGCGCCGCCCCGTCTCGCGAGAAGGCCGGCCCGGGGGGCGCCTCGCCGGCCTTGGATCACGCACGCCGGGGGATGGGGTGAACACGCGCGTCACTGGACGATCCCCGCCTGGAAATCAAGGGTCGGGAAGGAAGGAAGGGGCTTGGAAGAGGCGGAGGTGGACGAGTCCGGAGGATGAGGGTTTAGCTCGCCCTGGCGCTGCTGCTCCTGCGGAGGGGCGGCGAGGTGGGCGCTGGCGGGCGCCGCGGAGCGCGCTCGAAGCTGGGGCCGGGAGCAGGGCGCGCCGGGGCCCCGCGAGCCGCTCTGCCGCCTCCTGCCTCCTCTTCCTCTAGAGCCCGTTAGTCAACGGGCTAACTTCAACTAGTCAATCTATAAATGGCTGGCTCTAAATTTGAAACCCCAAGGGATTGCACCACTGATCCTTTGTGACCAGTTCCAGTCCGGTTGGCAGTTAGCGGTTTTGAACTCTCTCCAGAATATGGGCATTGCCCCCCAAGCCCTCCTAAGGATGGATCTAAGGCTAGCTAAAGCAACGGTCAGACAACGAATCATTGATATTGAAAGACAACAGGACTGCTCAAGATGCCCTGAATACAGAACTGGAGAAATCGAGAGATACATAGCCGCCCCGGCTCTTTACCTCTCCTTTCTCCTGTCAAAAAACACAAGAAGGGCGTTTACACTAGCCAGAAGTGCGGCATTGCCCACGCCAGTGCTGGAGGGGCTTTACAAAAAAATCCCATACGCCCAAAGGCTCTGCGTATGCCCACTAGGGGAAATAGGAAGCCCTGAGCACTTGTTCTTCAGATGCCCCCTATATGAGGAAGCTCGAAGGGAGTTCCTGGATCCCATACTGGTGAGGTTAGCAAGCCTCCCGGAAAAGCAATTATTCAACCTGCTCTTGCTAGGCAAAGACCAGACGATAACCAGGACGGCCGCCAGATTCTGTGCCCAAATTTGCAGACACAGACTTTCTTCCCAGCCCGTCTAAATTCCTTCCCCAATGGAACCTCGAGCGAGCTAGGCTCAGTTTTCTGCAGCCACTATTTTAAGAGTTAAACTTTTAACATTGTTATGTAATTAATAATTCTCTTTTAAATCTTGTTCAATGCGTCTTATATACGTTACGTTCCCGGAAACTGTTTCATCAAAGGGATCTGTTTTATTTATTTTTATTTTTACTCTATTTTACTTTTAAGAGCTGGTCCTCGACCGTAATAAAATTTATTATTATTATTATTAAGGTGAAGTGGGTGAGGAACTGAAAGGGTGGAGGGGGGGCGGTTGGAGGAGAGACGGAAAGAAGAGCTAATATGTCCGTGGCTAGGGGGCGCAATCTGCCAGGGGGCCAAGATCACCTAGCTCTGGCTCTGCCTGCTTCCAAAGAGCTCCACTCTCCACTCTGCCAAACCCCTAAAAGGGAAAGAGGCAGGAGGCGAGAGGAGAAGGAGGGCAGCCTCGTAGCAGCTGCAGATTTTGAATGAACACGCGTCACGGCTCGAAAGGAAGACCCGCGTTGATTTCAGAGCAGTTACTTACCGGTACTTACAACTCTTATACAGGTGATACTCAAAAAATTAGAATATCGTGGAAAAGTTCATTTATTTCAGGAATTCAACTTAAAAGGTGAAACTAACATATGAGATAGACTCATGACATGCAAAGCGAGAGATGTCAAGCCTTTTTTGTCATAATTGTGATGACTGTGGTGTACAGCTGATGAAAACCCCAAATTCACAATCTCAGAAAATTAGAATATTAAATGAAATCAACAAAACAAGGATTACAAATAGAACAATATTGGACCTCTGAAAAGTAGAAGCATGCATATGTACTCAGTACTTGGTTTGGGCCCCTTTTGCATCAATTACTGCCTCAATGCGGCGTGGCATGGATGCTATCAGGCTGTGGCACTGCTGAGGTGTTATGGAAGACGAGGATGCTTCAATAGCGGCCTTCAGCTCTTCAGCATTGCTCAGTCTCATGTCTCTCATCTTTCTCTTGACAATGCCCCATAGATTCTCTATGGGTTCAGGTCAGGCGAGTTTGCTGGCCAATCAAGCACAGTAATCCCATGGGCACAGTAATCCCAGGTTTTGATACTTTTGGCAGTGTGGGCGGGTGCCAAGTCCTGCTGGAAAATGAAGTCAGCATCCCCATAAAGCTCATCTGCGGAAGGAAGCATGAAATGCTCCCAAATCTCCTGGTAGACGGCTGCGTTTAACCCTGGACTTAATAAAGCACAGTGGACCAACACCAGCAGATGACATGGCTCCCCAAATCAACACAGACTGTGGAAACTTCACACTGGACTTCAAGCATCTGGCATTGTGTGCCTCCCCATTCTTCCTCCAGACTCTGGGTCGTTGGTTTCCAAATGAGATGCAAAAGTTGCTCTCATCAGAAAAGAGGACTTGAGACCACTGAGCAACAGACCAGTTCTTTTTTTCTGTAGCCCAGATAAGACGCTTCTGACATTGTTTCTTGTTCAGGAGCGGCTTGACAAGAGGAATACGACATCTAAAGCCCATCTCCAGGATCCGTCTGTGTGTGGTGGCTCTGGATGCACTAACTCCAGCCTCAGTCCACTCCTTGTGAAAGTCCCCAACACGTTTGAATGGTCCTTTCCTGACAATCCTCTCCAGGCTGTGGTCATCCCTGCTGCTTGTGCACCTTTTTCTTCCACATTTTCCCATTCCGCATAACGTTCCATTAATGTGCTTTGATACAGCACTTTGGGAACATCCAACTTCTTCCGCAATTACCTTTTGAGGCTTTCCCTCCTTATGGAGGGTCTCAATGATGGTTTTCTGCACAGTTGTCAAGTCAGCAGCCTTCCCCATGATTGTGATTCCTACTGAACCAGACTGGGAGACCATTTAAAGGCTCAGGAACCCTTTGCAGGTGTTATGGATTGAGTAGCTACTGCACCTTTTCACAATATTCCAATTTTCTGAGATTGTGAATTTGGGGTTTTCATCAGCTGTACGCCACAGTCATCACAATTATGACAAAAAAGGCTTGACATCTCTCACTTTGCATGTCATGAGTCTATCTCATATGTTAGTTTCACCTTTTAAGTTGAATTCCTGAAATAAATGAACTTTTCCACGATATTCTAATTTTTTGAGTATCACCTGTATAGTAGCACCAGCTCTGCTTGCTCCCTGGAGCTTTCATGTGGGGAAGAAGGGCAGCCTTCTCCAACATCATTATTCATAAGAGTAAAATAAACGATTCTGCCGCCCCCCGCCTAGCAATGAGCTCAGAGTCTCCTTTTACGCAAACACGCTCAGAAAAAAACAGGGAAATCATCATCGCTTCAGGAGAAATGCTCACCTCCTTACCTGCTGCCAGTCCGATTCCCCCCCCCCCCCGGAGGCTTTGCTTGCTGGTCTCTGACGCTTTTCTTCGTCCAACTCTCTTTCTCTCTCTCGCTTTTATTCCCTCTCCCTCCCGGTCGTCGCACTACAAAAAGCAAAGAAGAAAGCGAAAGTACGAGCGAGGACGAGATTGCAACGCATAGCCAGAGTTGCATTTCCAGCTAGAGGGAGCTCCAAGCAGCCAAAGGATCACTCGGGAAACTTGAAGCATCAGCGATGGTTAATCCTTTACCTCTGCTGTAGTTGCCTCTGTGTCAGTCTCAGCAGCTCCCGAGTTTTCTGCACTTAAGCCCCACATGGCACTGATTTCAAGGGGTTGAACTAGATGATCCTTGGGGTCCTTTCCAACTCTACAGTTCTATGATTCTGTGACTTCCCAGAGACCAGCTCTCATGGGCGTAGCCAGGGGGGGCAGAGGAGGGCAGGTGCCCCCCCCCTAGAAGGCAGCTGCCCCTCCCCCCAGCCACCACCACCACCCCGCGCTGCACGCCGATGAGGTGCTGCGCTGCGCTCTCCAATCCCTCCCTCCCTCCCTCCAGGTCTCCCAGCCTCATCCCCGGCCACAGGCGGGGCAGGAGCGAGGCGGCCACAACCTTTCCCTTTCCGTTTCCCGGAGGCAGGAGGGGAAGGGGGCCAAGGCAGCCCGAAGCAGGTGGGACAAGACTCTCTTGCTCTCCTCCCGCTTGCCGGGTATGGGCGGTCACAGGTGGGACCGGATCAGAGGGTCCCTGGCTTGGGGGAGCTCCTCTCGGACATCCCTTTCCTGCAGGCACGTATGGGCCCTGCTGGCCCCGGAAGGCAACCCCAACTGCCCCCCCCACGGCCTCTTGGGCGAGGCAGACGCTTGTCTTGTCCCTGAGCTGCCGTAGGAGCGATGCCCTGGGGGGGGGCACCGCCGTGTCGTAAGGCAGGTCAGAGGCATAGCAAGCCCCGGTAGTACCCGGGGCAGAATTTTTTTTGTCACCCTCCCCACCACTTTACATTTTTTTTAAAAAATAAAATAAAAAGTGTCACCCCCCTCTGATGGTGCCACTTTGCGAGGTGTGGGGGTTTTGTGTGTGTGTGTGTGTGTGTGTCTATTTCTTTTTTTTCAATAAAGTTAAAAAAAAAAAAAGTGTCACCCCCCCCTCTGATGGCGCCACTTTGTGAGGTGTGGGGGGTTGTGTGTGTGTGCATTCTCTTTTTTTCAATGAAGTTTAAATTTAATTTTTTTTAAAAAAAAATGAAAAAAAATTTTTTTTTTGAAAAAGTGTCACTCCCCTCTAGGGTGGAACCCGGGGCAGACCGCCCCCCGCCCCCCGTTGCTACGCCCCTGAGGCAGGTGGGCAGGCAGGAGAGAGCTCGGCACCTCCGGGGAAAAGAAGCTGCGGCCAACCGAGGGGGCTCTTGGCCGAGCTCGTGGGACTTGCAGGTGCCCCGGGGCTTTTCAAGCGAGGTTGAGCCGGCCACCGGACACTTGACGCCCGCTTGGTTCTCTGCCCTGAGGGCTGCCTGAGCGACGGGAGACCGAAAGTCTTTTCATGCCCCTTCCGCCGACCCCCTCCCCCTCCCCGCAGCCGGTTCCGCGTCCCGCTCCGGAGTTTCAGCGCCAAACTTCCTTTTTAATTAGATCTTCCCAAGTCCAGTCAACAAATGAACCTTTTCTTTTCCTCCATTCATCATCGCCCTGCAGCGGCGCAGGCAGATCTCAGGACATTTATCGTGGTGGTAAAACAGTTTAGCAGCCCTTGTTATATTGGGAAGGTCACTTTGATGGATTTACACGGGGTGGGGGGAAACTGGGTAGAAGGGGATCTTTCTTCCTTCCTTCCTTCGTTCCCTCACCCTCCCTTCCTTCCTTCCTTCCTTCCTTCCTTCCTTCCTTCCTTCCTTCCTTCTCTCTCTCACCCCTTCTTTCCGTCTTTCTTTCATTCTTTCCTTCCTTTCCTTCCTTTTCTCTCTCTTCCCTCCCTCCCAGCCTTTTAGAGGAGGAAAACTAGAAAAAAAATATTTTTCTTGTTTTCCTCCTCTAAAAACGAGGTGCGCGTTATGGTCCGGGGCACATTATGGAGCAAAAAATACGGTAAAACAGAAAGCCCAAATTCTCAACTATGTTTCTTGCTGCAGTCCTACTGTCTGCTCAGAAGTAAGGTCCTATTAGATTCAGCAGGACTTGCCTTACTCTCAGGTAAGTGCAGCTAGGGCTGCAGCCTTTGTGACCCAGGATGTGTAAAGCAGGATGTCACTCACCCCCAAAGACACAGCCTGTGTCTTATCTGACACCCTCAGCGGGACATAATGCAGGGGGACATGGCTTGCATCTGCAAAGCCATCTGAGAAGTGTCTACACCAGGAATTTCTTGTCCCACGCTCTGAGTGCCAGCAGTGGCAATTTTAATCTGAAATCTTTTGACACACTTTACTGCAATAAGAGTTCAGAAATGGCTGGCGCTAATAAAATTCCCTATGGCAGAATGCTGCTATCATTATGGGTCTTTTGGAATCCAAGATATGATCAAAAAAAATCATAAACCAGTGCAATCATGTATTGCTCAGCGACATAGCAATAAATGCTCTCTTGCTGATTACTTATTTACCCCGCTTAATCTTGGAAAGGGGAAAGTAGTTAGTTTTTTGTGATCTTGGAGCAGAAATTACATCCTGTTTCCAAGTTTTCCTCTCCCCCCGCACTTGACTAGCACCCAGCTCTGCTCAAACAGGTGATTTCTGAGAAAACGAAACCTAAATGAGGTCACCCTAAGCTGAACCCAGCATACCTATCGCATGTCTGGTTTGGTATTAAAGCATGACAGGAAATCCACCAGAGCCATCTCTGAGGGCAAACCATCCTAATAGGTCCCCCACCTCTGCAGAGGGGAAAATGTGCTGAAAGCTTAAATCTCAACAGGAAGTGATCTGACCATGACAAGGGACTGTTGTCAGTATGCCCCACTTTCACATAACAATCTTCTTGTCCAGTTGAGAAAACAAGGTCCAGAGAGCGGCCTGCCACATGGGTTGGGCTGTTGACATGTTGGGACAACCCCATGGTTGTCGTGGCAGCTATGAGGTCCTAAGCCATGCCAGACCTGGTCACATTGGGATGGATGCTGAAGGCCCCCAAAACCAGCAGTCTGAGAGCCTCTTTCAGCTCAGGCAAGGAGACTGCTGGACAGCGAGACAGGTAGTAAGGATATCAAATGCCATTAAGACCTATTACAATAGTTTGGGGTATTTTGTGGTTGTCTGAAAGAATGTGATAACAAAAAGTTTGAAGCAGTAGAAAGTCCTTACTTTATTATTTAACTATGTTTTAAAACAATTTCTAGCCCCTGTGGTGCAGGCAACGCTCCCCGGCCACCTAACTCAGAATGTCTCACTTTGAGAGATGACCCTCTTCCTCAAAGCAGGGGAGAAAAGAGGGGCTGCTGCATTAGTGTCAGCAAAGCATTTTTAAACGAAAAGGGGGAGAGAAGAACAGGCAGTGTGACAGTTTTGCTTTGTTCAGAGGGGAAATGTAAGCTCAATTTCTACGAAGCAGAAATCCAGTTTCTCATCTCAGTTCCCTTTACGATGAAATTAGCCCCCCTTCATATCAGCAAAGAAAATTCAGAGTTCAAGGATGAGACTTCAGGCAAATAGCAAATGCATTTCCTTTACTTGGTAAACTTCACCTTGGGCTGCATCATGTCTCGTGCCAGTTCTGCTTGGCCCTGAGGTGCTCTGCCTCACACTCTTCCAGTCCTAGGACTTCCCGAACTCTTTCAGCATCCTCAGACAGATTATCAATGAACCTCGACAGCATCCAAAAAGTGATAGCAAAAGACACCCCTGCTGCTACCAAGCTTCTAAGTAGCGAAGGGGGGAATAATTCTTTTGCATAATCGGTTATTTTCTTTATAACCAGATCCCTGGAAATTTCTTTCTCCTGAGGAGACTTCAACACGGACTTCAGTTCCTCAACAGGCTTCCTGGCCAATCTGGCCAGCCTGGCTAAGGAGTCATCATCCAGCTCAAATGTCTTGTAGAAGTCAACCATGGACCTATGCAAGAGGGCAACATCACAATCCAGTGGAAGGCCTGGAATGGGAATAGCATTGATGAAAGCAGACGCCAAGGATATTTTCCACACTTGGCTCTTCAGCACAGATTTCTTCTTTTCTATGACCTCAGAGGAAAAGTTGGGAAGGCTGAGCAGGAATGCAATTCTTTTCAGGCTGGGCAGATCTTTCTCCAAGGTCTCCACCAGGCGGGGGAAGTCATACTTGGCAAGGTCCCAGGAGGAGATCAGAAAGCACTGGTGACTGGAGTCCTTGAAGTTTAGCAAGTTCTCATTGCACTCATCCCTGATCGTTTTAATGGCATGATCTTCACTGAAGGTTTTAGGATAATCCCTTTTCATGCTGGACATATCTATATCCATTTTGGAGCGTACAAAATAAAACAACTTCTCCATCTGTTGGATCTCCTGAGCTAGCTCAATGTGGTATTTTTGGAACCTTGTGGAACCTACAATGATGAAGAAGTCATACTTGGAGTAACCCACCTTCTTAAAGTAAGTCTCTGGTATACAACGTTGGGATCCAATTCCTGGCAAGTCCCAGAATTTCACTTTGGGATAGTTAGGATGCAAATAAGCATTTGGATCCAGTGTGGTTTCTGTCACTCCTACAGGGGCAGCACCATCATCTTCTGGCTTCAGGCCTCGGAGAGCATTGATGAAGGTTGATTTCCCAGAGCCTGTCTCTCCAGTGATGGCAATGTGAAGCTCAGTGTTTTCCAACTCCTCCAGCTCCTCTTTTACATCAGAATATGCTTCCTTCATTCCACCATCACTGAAAGCCTCCATAAACCTCTCATATATCTTGATTATTATATTGAAAGTTGCCTCGGGGTCTAAGTTCAGGCCTGTATTTTTCAATATAGCCTTTAAAATCTCAGTCAACAATGAAAGTTTTTCTGCATATGAATTCATCCTAGAAGAAAAAGGGAGAACTCAGAAAGGCTTTGTCAATACTGTTGGCCCATCTAGTTGGGAAACTCAGTGATGATTTACACACAGCTCAAATATAAATATTCTCTGCTCAGCAAAAAATGTTAGAATTTTGATATTGGGGACATTTCTACATGGAATTCCTTTTGTGCTCAATGTTGCTCTTAAATTTACATTCTTCTCCATGTCCACACAACAGCATCATCCAGACATGCACAAACACAGCACCATATATCAAAAAGACACCACAGTTTCTAGTAACCTTCATTCCAAGCAAAAAGATTCCAAGGCAAGTGTTGGCACTCTTGAAGTGTCTCCCCACACAGGTGATGGGGTGTTTGTTTGAGGGGCAAGGTTGCTGGGAGGAAGAAGGAGGAAGGAAGACTGGGATCCATCTTGGGCAGGCTGTCTGCAGGCTGTCTGGGAGAAATGCCCTGGGGCTGCAATACTGTGTGTGTGGGGGGGGGACCAAATCCCCCTTGAAATGAGCATGCTGTAAGATCTGGACTCCCGCCGTGCAGACTGAAAGTGTAAATAGGTGAATAAACCATATTTCTTAAAGTCTCTGCTGTGTCAATTCTGCAAAGGACCGCAGACCCTGGGTGCATTCCAGGGACCCCACAGGCTCTTGCCACTGCTCAGCATAGAGACGGGAGGTTTTCAAACTCTGCTTCAGAAGCATGCCATTTGCACCCCTCAGACTGCTTTTGTCCCACTTGCCTAGTCTTATGAGGCTCACAATGTATCTTTCTACTGATAACCATGTTGGAGGTGGGAGAAGGGGAGGTTCCAGATATTTTGACTAGTTTCATGGGCAATCGGGGACTGGGGGACGGTGGCTTCAGATAACTCAACCTCTGCTATCCAGCCTCCTTTTAAGCACTCTCAGGTGCTCCCCAGTCAACTCATCAGCACAGAAAGGATTTGCAGGCAAAGGAGAATTTGAAACTTTCCCTCCCCGCCCCATGATTCTGATCATAATCCCTCTCCCCCCAATGCTGCTATTAACCTTAGGGAAAAGCTTCAGAGCAGCAGGAGATCAAACATCATTGGGATCACAAGCCTGCCAGCTGAGCAAGGGGAAAGCAGGCTGGGAGAGAAAGACTTTGAAAGGCGTCTCTTAAGACTTACTTGCTCCTCAAGATCCTTGACAAACAGTTGTTTGATGATAGTGTAGTTTATCTTCTCACTTCAGCCGCTCACACTCTCTCCTGTCCTCTTCTGACTTTATGGCAGAGGACTTAGCTCAGAGTTTTACTGAAAAACAAAGCAATTTTCCCAAGTCCCATGGCAACCACAGTAAAAAACATCTAGATGGGCAGACCTCAGTAGGCTGTTGAACCAACCAAGCATATGGAGATAGGCTTTTCAGAGAACAAATCCAAATTACAAGAACTGCTAATGGAAAATAAGAGTAAACCACTGGCAAAATTATATAAATACCTCTTGGAATGGGAATTAAAGGAGGAAGAACTAAAGAGCGTAATGATTAAATGGGCCCAAGATATAGGTAGAACGATTTATAGAACTCAATGGGATAGCTTGTGGAACATCAGTATGAAGTTTACGGCCTGCACACAAATTAAGGAAAACATGTTAAAATTAGTATACAGATGGCATTTAACACCTGAGAAACTGGCTAAAATATACAAACTAGAGTCAGATAAAAGTTGCAAATGCCATGAAAAATCAGGAAATTATTATCATTGCTGAGGACTAGTGTGAAAATTAAGGAATTCTGGAATATAGTCTATGAAAAAATGAAAAAGATGTTGAAAACAACCTTTAAGAAAACACCCGAAGCATTCCTATTGAGCTTAATTCAGGAGAAAATGCCGGAAGATAGAAAAAATGTTTTCCTCTATGCGTGTGCAGCCGTTAGATTATTAATAGCGCAATATTGGAAAGGAGAAGAAATTCCAAAAATACAGGAGTGGCACCTAAAATTGGTAGAATTTATGAATTTGGCGAAAATGACAGCAGCAATCAGAAATACATCGAAACAAAAAATGAGAGAAGAATGGAAGTATGTTGAAGAATATTTAAGGAAAGAGGGGATGAAAACAGAACTGGTGATCTGCTTGGATTGACTTACTGTGCTGGTCCTGTGGGGTATCCAAAAGGTGAGGTCTAAGTCCGGTCCATGGTCAGAGGTACAACATAAAGGCAGTCCAAAATAACTGAAGCAGGGTGCAGGGCAGGGAGTCAGGTGAAGTCAGGAACGGGTAGGCAAGCAGGGAACCAGGGCAGGTCAGGAGCTCAGGCAGGAAAGCAGGACAGGTTTCAAGCAGGAACTGGTCAGCAACAATGTTGCTCCTGCAACTTGGGCTGGGGCTGGCTGGCTTTTATTTGCCCCGAGGCATAGGGCGGCTCCGATCCTCAGGTGACTCACCTCTCCTGGCTTGGAGGCGAGCACTCCTCCTGCGGGAACTTAGTTCCCTTCGCCTCCTCTGCCCTGAGCCTCTGCAGCTCAGGAGAGGCTGGAGGGTTACAGGACCCAGAGGTAACCTCAGTTTCCTCTGACGGGGCTGGGAGTGTAGCACCTGCAGGCAATGGGTCCTCCATCCCATCAGGAGCCAGAGCAGACTCAGCCGATGCCTGCACCTGAGGATCCAGCACAGGTGAGGACCCTTCAGACTCAAGCCCTAGCCCTGGCTCTGCTGATTCTGGAGGCGGGGAATCCTGTGCAGGCTGGGATCCCTCAGGTTCAGCATCTGAGTCTGAATCCCAGGCCATCACACTTACATACAGGGATAATATCAACACAGGTAACTATAATTGTATTTCAGTATTAATTTGTATTTCAAAAATAGTATGCATATAGTACAGAACACGAGGTAGAACTTTAGGAAGTATTTTTTATATTTAAACATTTTTTGATGTCTATTTCTTTTTGTGGTTTGTGTATATGTGTGTATGTGGTTCTCTTTGGAGAAACTTGTTTTATGTTATGTGTTAGTATGGCTGATGTTATATTATTTTGTACTAAGTTGTTGTATGTTGAGAATGCACTGTATGTTTTGTTATATATTTGATTTTTGGTTAATTTTCTTTTGTTTAATGTGATTATGTGGTAATGGTTCAAAAATTTTGAATAAAGTTTAATAATAATAATAATAATAATAATAATAGAACCAACTTTGTCTTTCTCAGTTAGACTGAGATGCATTCCCATAACAGGAAGCACAGGGTATGTCCACTCAGTGAGGCAACGTGGGGAGGGTCAGGGGGGTGGTTGTCCGGGGCACAAAATTTTGAGGGGGCACAACCAGGTGCAGTAAGGTGGGGGACGGGGGGTGGCAGGTGAGCTAGCGAGCGACAGTGGGGGGGGGAGCAGAAGGGGGGGCAGAGACAGGTGGGGGTAGGCAGTGTAACCTGGCCCAGAACTCCATTGAGCATTCCAAGGAAACCATACTCTGAGTAAGCACTGGAACCCCAGGAATCTCTTATTGAACAGAAATTGGGGTGCAGGCAACATTATAGTTATTACAATGTCTTAAGTAAATAGCTTCAACAAATGCTCTTGTAATTCCTGTACAGCTTCATCTGCCTGCCTCTCAGTTTTCCTGCCTAAACCCCCTGAAATGGCTGCAATGCTTTGAGGAGAAGCTTTCAAACTGCATAACTTGGACTTCCTGTCCTGGTGAGGGTTTCTCCTGGAGAGAGGAACTCTTACATACAGTGGTACCTTGGTTCCCAAACAGCTTAGTTGTTGAACAAATCGGCTCCTGAACGCTGCAGACCCAGAAGTAAGTGTTCTGGCTTGCAAACGTTTTTCGGAAGCCGAACGTCCGACACGGCTTCTGATTGAGTGCAGGAAGCTCCTGCAGCCAATTGGAAGCCGCGCCTTGGTTTTTGAACAGTTTCGGGAGTCGAACAGGCTTCCGGAATGGATTAAGTTCAAGAACGAAGGTTCCACTCACTGTATATTTGATTGTGGTCCTTTCAAGCATCCGTGGACTTCGGAATACATAGTAGGAACGATTGAAATATGGGAAAGTGAGCAAAGAAAGAAACAGTCAGAATTATGAAGGGGGAAGCTCCTTTTAGAGCTGAAAGGCAGCATAGAAATATTTTTACAATCAGCAAATTAAAACTGCTTACCATTGGCAGCCAGTCGCTCTTTGGAAAAACAGCGACTCCCTAAAAGTGACAACAAAAACAAACGGAAATCTCTCCAGCCAGACAAGCAGAAGCTAAGCATGCATAGGAAGCCTTCCCCAGCAGTCAAGAGAACTAGATGTAATGTGGGGAGGGTGAGAGGGGTGGTTGCCCCGGGTGCAAAATTTTAAGGTGGCACAACCAGGCGGCCCCACACAGGTGATGTCTCACTTTGTCTGCCGTCACAGCAAGGCAACTCTGCCTCCACCAGGCCTCCAGCGCAGAAGCTGGTGCTTCAGGAAGCCAGGCTGCACTTCTGGAAGTACAACAGTGGCCTTGGCGGGCCTTGGCACAGGTGGCAGGCCTTGGCAGAGGACTTGTATGTCTCATTAACTCGCAGCATTGTTTAAGAGGGAGACCCGGGTTTGTTTCAGAGCAGTTACTTAAAGCTCTTATAGTAGCAAGCACTAGCTCAATAGTGATGCCTTGTTATTTATTCGCTTTGTAGCGAGGAAGAAGGGCAGCCTTCTCCAACATTAATAATAGTAATCATAAACAATTCTGGCCCACCCGCCTAGCAAGGAACTCAGAGTCAATCCAGCTCAAAAAGAAACGGAAATCATCATAATCGCAAGAGAAAAGTTCAGCTCCTAACCTGCTGCCAGCCCGATTTTTTACAGCAAACCTCAGTCCACTTCTCGAGGTTTCCGCTTCCAGGTTTCTAAACACTTTTCTCCTTCCAACTCTCTTCTTTTCTCTCTTTTATTTCCTCTACCTCCTGTTCGTCGCACTACTAAAAGCAAAAACGAAAGCGAAGACCATGTAAGATTGCAGGAGAGTTTGAAACTTTCCCTCCCCCTCCCATGAGACTGATGATAAGACCTCTCCCCATCACAGGGGGGAGTGGTTGCGAGTGGGATCCACTCCCGTGCTTGCAGGGGGGCGTGTTCTCGGACCACCTATGGAGCCTTGGAAGCGCCTCGTGATTAAGGGAGTATTGGCCTCTTTGGCACCCTCCACCTTAAGGTCCTATAAAAAAGCCTGGCGCGATTTCTTGGATTTTAGGTCTCAGGTGTCAGCTCTCGCACACAGCATTCCTCCCACTACCGATCATGTACAGCAATACTTAGCTCACTTGTATAGTTCAGGGCGTGCTACAAAAACCTTAAAAATTCACTCTGCTGCCATCACATTCTTTAGCAAATCTTTGTTTTCCGTGGACCCTTGCTCTGATTTGTTGTCCACAGAGCTATCGAGGGTTGGGGCAGACTTCAACCTGCAAAAGGTGAGGGCAGAAGGCCTGTAACATTTGACCTTCTCTGCCTTATACGCAGGCAACTTAGAGCTATTTGCCAGTCAAGATACGAGTCACGTTTATTCTCTGCAGCTTATGCCATTGCTTTCTTTGGAGCCTTGAGGGTTGGTGAGATTGTAGCAGAGGACCAACCTAATGGCACCTCTCGTGGCCTTCTTTTAAGTGATATTCAATTATCCAGTTCGGATTTAATTGTGCGTATTCAGCAGTCCAAGATAGACCAGAGTGGCAAGGGCGCCTTGATCAAACTTCCTGCTTCCAGTCATCGGGGTCCCTGCCCAGTAAAAGACACCAGGCGGTGTCTGCAGCTTAGGCCTGTTGGTTCTGGCCCTTTATTGCAGTGTTTCCCAACCTAATCTAGGCAACGGCACACTTGTTTCATTAAAAAAATCTCGCGGCACACCGCTCCTCCCCGACCCGGTTGCGCCGGGTCTCCTGACCCAGAGTTACCTCTGGGATCAGCTGTAGCGCGGCGTCCTTTCTCCCGCCCATCAGCTGGGGCACCAGGTTGGGATTCTCCCGCGAGGCTTCTGTTGCTGCTGCTGCAGCAGCCAAGGGAGCAGCGCCGCCCTGGCTTCCGCTTCGCCGCCGGGCTCCAGCATTGCCGCCACCACGGTCCTGTGCAGCGCGGGGCTGCAGGGCACCCTGGGCTCTGATTCTCGTGCGAGGCTTCTGGTCGGGATTCTCGCGCGAGGCTGCTGTTGCTGCTGCTGCAGCAGCCAAGGGAGCAGCGCCGCCCTGGCTTCCGCTTCGCCGCCGGGCTCCAGCAGCGCCGCCGCCACGGTCCTGTGCAGCCCTGGGCTGCAGGTCCCTTTTCCCGCGGCACATCAGCCGGTGTCTCGCGGCAAACTAGTGTGCCGCGGCACACCGGTTGGGAAACGCTGCTTTATTGATACACGAAGATGGTTCCCGATTGCAGAGGCATCAGTTCACCCGTGTGTTGTGCAAGGCGATCAATGCCTGTGGTTTCCCTGCCAAGGAGTACGCAGCGCACTCTTTTAGGATTGGGGCCACCACTACGGCTGCTCACCTGGGCCTGTCAGCAGATAGAATTAAAGAGTTAGGCCAATGGAAATCAAACGCTTATAAACTATACATTTGAAAAAAAATGTTTAGAATACAATCCTTACCTGTCTTTTCTTATTTCTCAGTATCATTTCAAGTCCAAGTGTGGATCTGTGGACACAGTATTGTTCATTGGGCACGTGTGTGATCCTGCAACCTTGGCACCGGCAACAACCTGGGTTTGCCTCCTGGTGTTCGTGTTTCCTGGATTTCAAGACGTGGCATGCGCTGGGATGAGTTGCTGCCAGCGGTGATGGCAAAGCAGCATCTTGCGGCCCTCCCAACATCTTAATAGTCCAGCTTGGGGAGAACGATTTAGCATACAGAAAGAGTGTGGACTTATTATCCAACATAAAGAGAGACTTTGAAGAACTTGTTGCCTCTTTCCCCCAAACAACGCTATTTTGGTCCGCCCTGCTAAAAAGGAGAGTTTGGCGTGACAGTGTCAACTCGTTGGCTATTGACAAATCCAGGAAACTTGTAAATCGTGTGGTTGCCCGCAAATTGCATTACTTGAATGGCCGTGTGATTGCGCACCCTAACATCCGGTTCAGCGAGGTGGCTCTGTTTCGCAACGATGGTGTTCATCTTTCCGATCTTGGAAATGACGTGTGGTTGGCAGACATCATAAAGTGCATTAGGGATTGGTTGCAGCTGTGAGGGTATTGGCGGCGAGCCTCTTTGGGCTCGGGTGGCGATTAGGCATTGGAATATTCAATAGGTGATGTAATGTGTGTGCTGTGTCGGAGGTCAGAGTGTGGCCATCACCTACCGGTACCTCCTAGGGGTACCCCCTTTAAAGGGATCCGGCGGTTGTGGATCCTGTCCGATGCTCTGCTAGTGGCTAGGGCCATGGCACGACCCCCGGTGACGTCAGGGGAAGCTTCCAGTTGTATTTGCATCAACAAGCTCCTCCCACTGGGTGTTAACCCTAAAGTGACTCCCCCCCATGGGGTGGAGTCTTGTGTTGCACTCTTGTCCAATGCCTAAGCCAATACCGCTCACTTGCTGTAACCAATAAAGTTGTGGCCTTATCTTACCCATTAACCTAAAATCATGTGTCCGTGTGTCTTATTTACTCCCCGCGGGTGGCGGGTCATCAACTCGCAAGACCTCTCCCCATCACAGGGGGGAGTGGTTGCGAGTGGGATCCCCTCCCGCGCTTGCAGGGGGGCGTGTTCGGCCCCCTGCCTTAGCCCCTCCTTCCTGCCGCATCAAGCCCCCAGCCAGCCAATAGGGCTGGCTGGGGGGCGGTGTCTGGCAGCATTCAAGCAGCCCGCCAAACAGCTCCCTCTTTCTGCTCCCTGCTTGCATCAGATCTCCTGCCCTCCCTCCCTTTAGGTCTAGCTAGGTTTTTGACCTTGCTATGGACTTCGGTTGGTCGCCTTGGTTGTCCAGGGGGCCTGGTAGGAGTTTTTTATCCATTTGGCAAATTGGCACCGGCCTCTTGGTTTTTTCGCCTACCTCGTAGCAACTCGTCACAACTTTATGGTATTTGGCGGTTAGACATTGGAATATTCAATAGGTGATGTAATGTGTGTGCTGTGTCGGAGGTCAGAGTGTGGCCATCACCTACCTCCTAGGTGTGGGATGTATAACACTGGTGCAGTCAATCACAACATTCCTAGAGTGTACACAAAGGGGTCTTGGTCCTCCAGGTAGAGTTTCCTGTGCCAAGGCTGAAATCACTTCCTTTGTGTGACCAGAAGTGGGAGTGGCCTTACCTGTAGCTATTCAAAGATACAGGTGAGCTGCTACTCTCCCTCTCTTCCCACCAGGACTCCGAGGATGCAACATCTCAGGAGATGCTCTCTTGGCTTCCAGCCAAGAGAGGCCCATATGGAGCCTTTCTCCCTTAAGGAGAATCTCCACATGTAAATACATTTAATCTAAGCTAGCCTGCCTTCTGAGACTGCCTGTATGAGCTTGGAATGTCTGTAAGTAAAAGCTTTATACTTTTATAAGCTTATGTGTCGCGTATTTTCTTTTAAGAGGGAAGCAGGGGAATTATATGCCAGGATCTGCCTTGTTCTAGAAGTTCATAGGAACTTAAACGCCATGCTTTGCTGCGCTTTATTGGGGATGAGAAACTCTGCTAGTTTGGAGCTTGTTAGCACAAGCTGGGATAGGAAATATTAATCAATATTCCCTCATCCACATTCCCTCTCATCTCCCACACTAGGGGTACCCCCTTTAAAGGGATCCGGCGGTTGTGGATCCTGTCCGATGCTCTGCTAGTGGCTAGGGCCATGGCACGACCCCCGGTGACGTCAGGGGAAGCTTCCAGTTGTATTTGCATCAACAAGCTCCTCCCACTGGGTGTTAACCCTAAAGTGACTCCCCCCCCATGGGGTGGAGTCTTGTGTTGCGCTCTTGTCCAATGCCTAAGCCAATATCGCTCACTTGCTGTAACCAATAAAGTTGTGGCCTTATCTTACCCATTAACCTAAAATCATGTGTCCGTGTGTCTTATTTACTCCCCGCGGGTGGTGGGTTATCAACTCGCAATCCCCTATTTCCCGATTGCAGCAAATAGCAAAAGCAACATTCCCCGCTGGGGGAGCACCGAGCAGCTGCTTGATAGACAAGATTCTGCCTTTCTTGGGAAGTTCCAAAGGATCACTTGTGAAACTTGAAGCATCAGAGGTGGTTAATCCTTCACCTCTGTTGTTGCTGCCTCTGTGTCAGTCTCAGCAGCACCCGAGTTGTCTGCAAGCCCACACAATCCAGATATTATTCCTCGGCGGTTTCCTTGTTGTCGACTTTTGCATTGTTACATTGATAGGCTGCGAAAAGTGGAAGGATTCTAAAGCTTGATAGGGAAATTCCCGAATGGGGGAAAGGGCTTGCCTCATAAAAGCCCAGACCCCCCTGACCCGAGGCGATGACCTCAAAAGTACCCCTCATTCGTGCCCCACACTGTTGCACAAGCATGTACATAAAGCCCTCGCGATGAAGGGTTCCCCCCCCTTGCGCCCCTTATCCCGTTTGTCTATAGCCGGAATTATGGGGGCTCTATGCAAATAACAGGAGAGGTCTGTACAGAGAGAGGGTTGGAAGAAAGAATTTGACACACGTCAGATATGAGGCAGAAACCTGTTGTCATTGCATTCTTACATTAATAAGTCTATGCCCAGTGTACATCTACACTGTCTACCAGCTCCATCTGGTACTCGGGCTGAGACCCTCCCTGCCCACGGACTGTCTCACCAGAGTGGTGCATGCTTTAGTTATCTCCCGCTTGGACTACAGCAATGCACTCTACGTGGGGCTACCTTTGAAGGTGACTCGGAAACTGCAATTAATCCATAGTGCGGCAGCTAGACTGGTGACTGGTGTGGCTGCCAAGACCATATAACACTGGTCCTGAAAGACCTACATTAGCTGCCAGTACGTTTCCGAGCACAATTTAAAGTGTTGGTGCGCTAAAGCCCTAAATGGCCTCGGACCAGAATACCTGAAAGTGCATCACCACCCCCATCATTCAGCCCGGACACTGAGGTCCAGCGCCGAGGGCCTTCTGATGGTTCCCTCACTGTAAGATGTGAGCTTAGAGGAAACCAGGCAGAGGGCCTTCTCGGTAGTGGCACCCGCCCTGTGGAGCGCCGTCCCATCACATGTCAAGGAAATAAACAACTATCTGATTTTTAGAAGACATCTGAAGGCAGCCATGTTTAGGGAAGTTTTTAATGTCTGATGTTTTATCGTATTTTTAATATTCTATTGGAAGCCACCCAGAGTGGCTGGGGAAACCCAGCCAGATGGGCGGTGTATAAACAAATTGTTGTTGTTGTTGTTGTAACATCTGATGTACTGCAGATGCAGGTCTGGTTGTGCAACCATGGGCATCACATGACCTGATCAGCCGCATTTTCCCCACAGCACTGTTCTGCTTCCACAGCCTGCCAGCCTATGGATTTTATCCAACATTACTCATGCTCAAGGCACACCATCTGAAATGAATGCACCTGATTAACTAGAAGTTTTTTTAAAAAAGAAAATCTAGGAAATTTCTACGGTCCTTTGCAAATACTGCAGTAGTAGGAAGGCTGGGCTCTGGGTAGTCCTCTTTCATCAATGCCACGCTGCTTAAGTGCAGACAACTCCGGTGCTGCTGTGACTGGCACAGAGGCAACAACAGCAGAGGTAAAGGATTGCCCACATGGGATGCTTCCACAGGTGATCCTTTGGGACTTCCCAGAAAAGGCAGCATCCCCGCTGGCAAACAGGCTGCTTGGAGCTCCCTCTGGCCAGGAATGCGGCTTCGGCTATTTGCTGCGATCTTATATCATCCTCCCTCGTACCTTCGCTTTCTCTTTTGCTTTTAGTAGTGTGGCGATCAAGAGGGAGAGGCAGTGGCAGAGGAAGGGGGTGTGGTGGGGGCAGGTCGCCCTGGGTGTCATCCGGGGGGGGGACGACAATTGGTGTGCCGCCCCGTCCGTGACTCCCAAGCCTACCCCGAGCCATTGGGGGAAAGGGGGGGGGGAAGCTGTGTCGCTTTGTAGGTATTTTGGGCATATACGTTCTTGCTTTCATGAGGTTTTCTGTGAACTGCCCTGAGACCTCTGGGTATACGGCGGTATATAAATTCAATAAATGATGATGATGATAATGAAGTTGCAAATTTTGTGGAATGCAATCTTGCTTTTCTTCGATAATTGAGAAAGCGTAGGGGAAAAAATACCTTCTTCAAAGGAGAATTTGGGAATAAATAACCCTTTCTTGGAGCGTCTCTCTCATTTGGCCTATGTAATATTGTGCTTCCTGCCCAATTCTAGCCTTGCTGATTCAGGCAATTATGATTTGCTTAAGGTTTAGTCAAGGTTTCTCAGCCTTAACAATATTTCAGATTTGTAATGCTAACATATTATACTGTTTTTATGTTATTAACCTCATTCATCTTATTTTCTGTAGTGCTCAATTAAGTTCCACCAAGTAAAGGAAATGCATTTGCTATTTGCCTGAAGACTCATCCTTGAACACTGAATTTTCTTTGTTGATATGAAGGGGGGCTAATTTCATCGTAAAGGGAACTGAGATGAGAAACTGGATTTCTGCTTCATAGCTTACATTTCCCCTCTGAACAAAGCAAAACTGTCACGCTGCCCATTCTCCGCTCCCCCTTTTATTTCAAAAATGCTTTGCTGACACTAATGCAGCAGCCCCTCTTTTTTCCCTTGCTTTGAAGAAGAGGGTCATCTCTCAAAGTGAGACATTATGGGATAGGTGGCCGGGGAGAGGTTGCCTGAACCAACATGTTTCCACAGGGGCTAGAAATTGTTTTAAAGCATAGTTAAAAATTCGAGATTAATAAAGTTAAGCATTTGCAACCATTTTGAACTTTTTGTTATGGCATTATTTAAAACATGAGTCTTGCTTCCTTGTTCAGTCTGAGGATAGTAGAGCCTACAGACAATTTGGGCTACGAGGGATTTCATGAGCTTGGTTTTTGCATGCATGGTTTTGCTTTTTTAGTTAAAACACACTGGAACATAACGGTCGCAGCGCACTGCAGCAGCTCAGGAAGATGCATGGCTGGTAGTTGACATTTTATTGGCAAGAGGGCAACTTCTTCTGCATGGAAGCCGCTGCTGCTCATTCCTCTTCAAGCCCCTCCTGGTTCTAGGAGATGGCGGAGCAGGGGAAGGTAGGGAGTCAACTGGCCCATCCCTTGCCTGAACAGTTTCTTCTTCCTCCACCTCATCCTGCCCTAACTCTTCTTCTTCCTCCTTCTCCTGGTCTGGCTGCTGCCTGTCGGGTGGCTCCCAGCCCCATAAATCAGTGGCTCCCTTTCCCAGGTCAGCCTTCTGGCCCCCTGTCTCCACCACATTCACAATCCCACCCTGACATCTATTCTCTGAGGAAGAATCAACCCAAGAAGTTTTGTTGTCTGAGGTGAAGGGCAAGATGGCCACTGCCCCTCACTCCATTCCATGGGCAGAAACCAACTGGATTGGCCATTGAATGACTTCAGAACACTGGCAAGGGAGCCCTGTCCTCTCCTCACATGAGGGAAATGGCCTTAGGGGACTCAGGCAGGCTGTTTCCAAAGGGGTAGACATGTTGGTTTGTTGAAGCAAAAACAGCAAAGGCAGACCCTTCAAGTGTCCCAATTTTCCAGGTATGTCCCTGATTTAGAGAAGCCACCCTGGTTTCTGCTTTGATCCTGGAACATCCCACTTTTCCTTAGAATGTCCCTATTTTCATTGGAGAAATGTTGGAGGGTACGGAGTTATCTGACCCCTGAGCCGTCTGTATAGGGAATTTTGTACAGGGAAGTTATTTTAAAATGTATAATGTTTTATTATTATTTGATATTTGTTGGTAGCTGCCCAGAGTGGCTGGGGCAACCCAGTAAAATGGTGGGGTTATAAATAGTAAAATTATCATTATGGAATGGGACATCCCTATTTTCACCGGAGAATTGTTGGAGGGTATGCAAATGGTCTCATGGCATCTTAAAAGAGGAGAGTGGCTAGCGGGGATCCTCAAGAGGAACGGTGAGGGATAGCTGCCACCACTGAGCTTCCCCCAATACGCACACCCTCAGCATCTGCTACCTGAGGCAGCTGCTTCACACTGGCTAATAGTAGAGCTGGCCCTGTTGGACTAGGCCAAGAAAATGGCAACACCCGGTGACAGAACATGGAACAAGCCTTCCTGAAGATAAAATAGAAGTTGGGCGGCTTTGAGGAGCTCCCTGCCCAGGCAGCCAGTCCTTCAAATTTCATCATGCTGAGGGTAGTGCTAACATTGATCCATGGGCCTGATCTAGCCAGACCTATATGAATTTCTTTGAAGGTCAGGGCTGAAGAGTTAAGAGAACAATCCATACTGTAAATGTCACATGAAATGCCATTCCCTGACAAAACAGGTTGCATCATTTTGACCCACCACAATGAAACAAACGGTTGAAACTCCCCATTGTCAACCACGAATAGAGTGGTAAATTGTGGGTGGGGTGGTTTAGTTGTGTCCTAATACCACGGTATAGTAGTATTTCACCTCAGCCTTCCCAAAGCAAGTAATGCTTCAGAGGTTTTGGACTACAACTCCCATCAGGTCTAGCCAGCCCAGGGTTTTCCCGCCTAAATTAACTGACGTGGACCTGTGTGAAAGCTACATACACAATACCCCTGGTGGCCAGAGTGAGAACTTCAATACATAACAGAGCTCATATTGGGGTGAATATACGTGATCCCACTTTCAATACCCTTTGCATCTGCCAATGTTTTGGGATGGTCATACTGCTTCGTTTGCAATAGGCACGGGCTCCAGAGTTTCCTGCTAAAGACCTGCAACTTTTTCATAACACAAATGTTCATGGGTGTGTGTGTTGCTCACTTTTGTCACACTACAGAGCAAGGGTGACCTTCCAGATGGCAATAATAACTGAGTAACCCTGGGGAAGTGTTGCAGACCTATTAATAAAATGGAATGGTATGTGGATGGCCCACTATAACCCCCCCCCCCCATGCATTGTGCCGATGACAGGCTGCAGAATACACCCACAAAAGACACCAGTCTGGAGGGGGTCATGCTAATTTACAATATTTCTCATTCCTGAGACTTTCATAGAAAACTGAAAGCTGATTAGTTAGGGTTGCCATATTTCAGATCCAGACACAAAAGTTGCTGAGCTTTTTTTTGCAAAATCTCCAAAAAAAATCTATGCTACCGACATGGGTTGCATATCAGGTGTGGAGAAAATGTAGTTCTCCGGAAAGTTTCTGGACTCAAGCTCCCATCAGCCTCAGCCAGCATGGTCAGGGATGATGGGGGTTGTAGTCCCACATCTGAAAATCTGCATCCCTGGTGTAGAGAGAGAAATGTTGGCAGTGATGTCAGAGGGTAATTAAATGCAAGAAACAGAGGCTGCGATCATTTTGTTACCTGTAGCGTATGTAAAACAATTAGAGTGACCATGCGAAAGCATTAGATTACAACACAAACATCCTGGCAGTGGAAAGGAGATGAATTTAAACAATTAGTTTATTTCATGAAAACTTATACACCGCTTGATTCTAATAAAACCTCAAAGGGGTTTGCAAAATGATAAAAGAATAAAACTAGGAAACAATTACAGCTGTGCTTTAAGATATGCAAGAGTTAAAATACTAAAACAGATTAAAATTACCTCAACTTTCTATTTAACAAATGTGGAGGCTCCTGTCTAGCTGAATGCCCTCCTTCAGTTTGGGTGTTTATGAGGGAAAGAAAATTCTGAAATAGATGTTGCATGGTACTTGTGATATAGAGCTAACTCTTGTTCCTAAAGAAAAAAGCACACACACACAAACAGTGAATGCTGTAGCCTGCATATATTATAGCTTGATATCATCCTTGCAAACAGGTTCACATAGATCACTACCGGTAGGTTTTTTTAGCCTGCATTTGTGGACTGAAATAATTATGAATTGTAAAAAGTCCATTTGTCCCAAAGTCTCCTTTTGGTATTGGTCTTAATTTTTATACATCTATACATTTTTTTTTAATGAGAAGCCTAAGATTTATGGAATTTTTAAAATAAAAAACCTGATCATCTGATTATTTTTTTAATGTCTTTTAGGTGGTGGTGGTGGTGTTTTTTTTTTAAACAAGAACCACACTGCCTCTTCATGATTAGCAAATCCAGAATAACTCTTGCCAATTTGCTCCACTATCATTCACTGATACAGATGGGAGAATTCATCTTTTCTTAGTACAGATTTGGAATCATCTGGGTTCGAATTTATAGGTTGGGGGACACACCGGCCTTTTGAAATTCCCAGACTTTGCGGCCATGTCTTCTGGGAGCTTGCTTTATAAAACACACAAATGGAAACATGTACAATTCTCCAGATACTATATGAAGCACTTGGTCACCATATTCTAGGTTTGCAAGACAAGACTAGAGAGAACACAGAAGCTTGCACAAACTGCTAGCCCTGCAGCCACATCTGTGCATCTGTTTGCTGCTAAATGGACTTTTTCACTTCTGCCTCAAGAACTTTGGACAGAACCCTCTGGGTGTCACCAGCAGCACCCGATATGCATTTCTGCAGCATGAAGTAGGTGCGAAGAAGCGAAATCCCTCCGGACAGAAGGCAGCCAAAGATGGGGAAATGCTCCCAGCGGTGATATTCATAAGCCATCACTGAGAGTCCCACCAAGTCTGGCAGCACCCATAAAATGGCAGAGAAGATCCCCAGGGGCTGCATTGCTGCTTTGAGGGCTGTGCTTGTCTTTCCAACACGCTGGGCCAGAGCTGCAAGGGATCGATCATCCAGACCAAAGTCGAGGAAGCACCGGGAGCGGAATTTACTAAGCAGAAATATGGGGAGAAGGAAAGGAAATGGGCTTAGAAGAGTGACCAGCAAACAAAGCCTGCTGGTCCAAATCTTCTCCTTCACAGTGGCTTTCTTTTTCTCTAAGATAGGCAGACAGATGCTAGGGAAGCGGAGCAGAAAGGCTTGCCTCTTCAGCCGCAAGAGATCGTTCTTCAGTGTTTCCTGCAGGAGGGGGAAATCAAAGCGGTCGGCTTCCCAGTTGGAGACGATGAAGACTTGTGGGTCCCTCACTCCTTCTCTTACCAAGCACTCTTTGCAGTCCTTCTGGATGTGCAAGAGGACCTTCTCCTCATTGTAGGCAGATGGCTGTTGCCTCTTGGCGGCCGACAGGTCCAGGTCTGCTTTGGTGCGCACAAAGTAGAAGGTCTTGCCCATATCTTGGATCTCACGGACCAGGTCAGAATGGGTGGAGCGGAAGCGCTGGGAGCCGACGATGACGAAGAAATCAAAGTGATTCAAATCAACCTTCTTCTCAGATTTGTCCTCCCTGAAAGTTGGCATTCCCCTTCCGGGGTGGTCCCAAAGGATCACTTGCGGAAGTGTCGGGTGTGGGTAATCCTTGACTTGCACTGTCGTCATCTGTATGCCAGTCTCAGCGGCACACGGGTCATCGGCGCGAAGACCCAGCATGGCATTGATGAAGGAGGACTTCCCGGAGCCGGGCTCTCCTACCACGGCAATGTTGAGTGGAGTGCTGTTGAAAAAGTACAGTGGTTTTGCCAGCATGTGCGACACAGCGTCTGCCAATTGGCCCTGAGAAATGGCTACCTCGTAGTCTTCCATCATTGTGGATCTCGGTGCGCTGCAGAGAAAGGAAGCAGGAAAATGTTAAGTCACCAGCCTAACTCATTCATTTATTTAACGAGAGTGGCATGCCCTCTGTAAAATTTCCAGCGTCAGCACTATTATTATCATTTGCCAAGCAACAAAGCTTTATAGGTAGAAAGTATGAATCCCATTACATTCCAAAATTCAGAAGTGAGTGCAAGGCTAAAGTTCCCAAAGGTCATGGGACATCAGGAGCTGGAGTTGGTGAGCAATAAAACACCCGGTTGTCAGTGAAGTTAACACTTTACTTAAAGAAAACCAAACAGTGCAGGCCAAGTGAATACAGCAACTCTTCCCAGTATCTCTTGCCCCAATGAAGCAGTTGTGAGGACTGAAGGTCCCCACCTTGTCCCGCTCTTTGAGGCTCCTTCTTCCCCTGCAACCTGAGGTTTCTTTGTCTTGTCTCTCATTGCTCTGGTCTCTTCATACCTCTTCGTGTTCTGGGAGACCCGGGGGGAGGGAAACTGGCTTCTTCAGCAACCTGCCAATAATCTTCCTCTTGGTCCCCTCTCCAGTTCTGCCTCTGATTCTGGACTGCTCTCTGCCAGAGACTCTTCCTGCTCACTAAACCCTGTTGCCTCCTCAGCTTCAGACATCTCCTCCTCTTCCCAGTCTGCTCTCTCTTCTCCCTCTGACCACTCATCTTCCTCCCACCACCAATCCCCTGGCTCTGAGACTTCTTCCCCTGGGGGCTCCCTTGGGGGTTCTCCAACTGGTGCCTCCCACCACTCCTCTTCATCCAGCCAGCCCAGGACACAGGAGCAGAGTCCAAGAGCCCTGAATATAGAGAGGGACATGAGGAAGGGGACTCTCAGCATTTTAAGAAACTGCACTTCCTGATTTTTGATATTTTTTTTTTAGGTTGGGAAGGGAGGCTGTGCCCATTACATTGATGATTAAACCTTACGTGTTTTTTAGAAAGATGCAACAAAGTGTTACCAGCCTGCAGGTGTAGAAGAGGAGGGTCTGGTCAAAGAGAAGAAGGGGTCGGGGCAGTTTTATTTATGTTTTAAGAGTGCATCCTACCTTTAGACACTGTATGTAAATTCTGCCCCTGCTTGTCATTTAAGTCAGAGGTTTTCAACCTTTTTGAGTCCACAGCTCCTTTGACAAAGTACCTTCTTTCTGTGGTACCCCTGTGGGACTCAGGAGCCCAGTTATGTCACCCCTTGCCTGCAGAGCTGGTAGACTCTCACCCTTTTTCAAACACACACCCCTTGTGAAGTCTTCCCTCAGCCTCCTCTCCTCTCCCCTCTCCTTGGGAGTCCCCTGGACAACTGCTGAGGGTCTCTGAGCTGCCCTCCTTGCCCTCAAGAGAGGTACCTCCTCACACTGCCCCACAGGGGCCTGGGACTTCTCTGTCCATTCCCAACAGCAAGGGCTGGTGGTCTGGCTGGCTGGGCTCCCTCGCCCATTTGCTTACTTTGAGGCCCCGCTTCAGCTCCTGGAAATCAGCACCCCCTGGCTAACCCCAGAGGCACCATCCATCTGGGGAGCTTGAAGCCAGGGCTGCTGCAACAAACAGCTGCTCAAGCCTTTGGGGGGCAGAGGAGGGAGGGAATGAAAGAGGGACAGAGGCCAGTGTTGCCCACAGCACCCCTGACCATCATTTAAGGCACCCCAGGGTGCCACGGTACATTGGTTGAAAACCACTGATTTAAGTAATTAATAACCAGATACGCCTTATGTGTCTAAATTCCCCACCCACATCCCCCCTCCCGCAAGCTGCGCATTATCAGCTTTCCAACAGAATGGTTTCTGTTCTCAGATTGGGGACAGCCTTCCCCCTCCTTCTTCCCAACCTGTGCAAGGACCAGACACAAATTTCTCGCCTCTTGACCCCCTCAGCAAACCTTTCCCCCCTTCTCTCTCCCCCTCTGAAGTTCTCTTGGGGTGAGATAGAGGAATAGGGGGGGAGTTGTGTGAAGAAAGTGAGGGGGTCAAAAACCTTTGAAACAAACAAGTGGGGGCGGCGGAGGGTAGAGCAGGGTCTGGATTGGAAAGTTGGCTGGAAGTTGGGTCTTTTCTCCCCCCCATCTTCCCTTCAGGGAGGGAGGGAGGGAGAGAATGGGATGGGAGCTCTTTTCCTTCTGATCCTGGCACCCAAGGTGAGGGAAGACCCAGGAAACGAGAGGGAGGGGCTAATGACTGAGGTCTCTCTCTCTCTCTCTCTCTGCTCCATGTTTGCTTTGGGTATGCAGGCGAAGAGCAGCCTGGAAGCGAGGGCTGCTCCCCGCCCCCTAGAAGGCAGCCCTAGAAGCAAAAAATGATCAGCGTCCATTCAAAGCAAACCTGAACGACCATGGCTTGCCCTCCCCCCTAGTTTTGATCCTGGGTATGCCCCTGCTGTTTGTATGTCTGTGTGTTGTTTTACAACTGAATTACATTTAAAAAAACCTGCCAGCTCACATCAAAATGTCATTTTCTTTGCTGAAATCTTTTCTTAAGAAATAATAAATTCATTACTGGATTTTCTGTGAAAGAATTCATTACAAGGGGAAGTGCGTGAGGAATGGAAAGGGTGGAGGGGGGGTTGGAGGAGAAAGGGAAAGAAGAGCTAATCTGTCCGTGGCTAGGGGGCGCAATCTGCCAGGGGCCCAAGATCACCTAGCTCTGGCTCTGCCTGCTTCCAAAGAGTTTCCCCCTCCACTCTGCCAAACCCCCAAAAGGGAAAGAGGCAGGAGGCGAGAGGAGCAGGAGAGCAGTCTCGTAGCAGCTGTAGATGTCCAATGAACACGCGTCACCGCTGGAAAGGGACCCGCGTTGATTTCAGAGCAGTTACTTACAACTCTTATATAGTAGCACCAGCTCTGCTTGCTCCCTGGAGCTTTCATGTGGGGAAGACAAGCAGCCTTCTCCAACATCATTATTCATAAGAGTAAAAATAAACGGTTCTCCCGCCCCCCCCCCCCGCCTAGCAATGACCTCAGAGTCTCCTTTAACGCAAACACGCTCAGGAAAAAACAAAAAACACGCAAATCATCAGAGCCCCAGGAGAAATGCTCACATCCTTACCTGTGGCCAGCCCAATTTTTTTTGCAGTAAAGCTCAGTCCTCTCTTCGGAGGTTTTGCTTGCTGGTCTCTTAGGCTTTTCTCCGTCCAACTCTCTTTCTCTCACTTTTATTCCCTCTCCCTCCCGGTCGTAGCACTACAAAAAGCAAAGAAGAAAGCGAAAGTAAGAGCGAGGACGAGGTAAGATTGCAACGAAGAGCGAGAGCCGCATTCCCCGCTAGAGGGAGCTCCAAGCAGCCTGATTGACAGCGGTGCAGCTGCCTTTCCTGGGAAGCTCCCAAAGGATCACTCGTGAAACTTGAAGCATCAGAGATGGTTAATCCTTTCTTCTGTAGTTGCCTCTGTGCCAGTCACAGCAGCTCCCGAGTTTTCTGCACTTAAGCCCCACATGGCACTGATTCCAGGGGGTTGAAATAATGAAGATGACTCTTGGCGTCCCTTCCAGATCTGCAATTCTAGGACTTTCCAGAGCCTGACTCTCCTACTACTGCAGTGTAGATTGGAGTCTTTGCAAAGGACAGTAGACATTTCAGGGGCAGCGCGAAATGTTTTGGCATCTGCAAAGAAGCAGGACGGGTTCTATCGCCTGCCTCAACTGCTTTTATTGCAATTAAGCAGGACATAAATGCTGCGAAATAAACAGGGTTGTTCCACTACACTTCCTTCATAGCTTGGATGCTTGCAGCTCATGATCTCATTGGTGCAACAGTAGCAACATCTGTACCATGATGTATTTATTGTTTTATAAACCCCTTCCTGTACAACAAAGCTTTATGTATAGAAGGAGTCAGTGCTCATCATACTTTCTAACCCCTATTAACCAGGGCCAATGAGGACAATCATGCAGGCAGGATAAAATCTGCCACTCACTCCTGATATTTGGGTAGATCTTCTGTAATTCAGAGCAGGGCTTTTAGTGTGACTTCCCCTGTTCTGTGGAATTGCATTCCTGCAGAGATACATGCATTTCTGCAGAGAAAGGGACCCCTGACCATTAGGTCCAGTCGCGGACGACTCTGGGGTTGCGGCGCTCATCTCGCTTTACTGGCCGAGGGAGCCGGCATACAGCTTCCGGGTCATGTGGCCAGCATGACTAAGCCATAGATCTTCTTTAATTCAGAGCAGGGCTTTTAGTGTGACTGCCCCTGTTCTGTGGAATAGCATTCCTACAGAGATATAACAGGAACCCACTACCGGCACTTTTTGGAAACAACTGAAGATGTTTTCATTCTGACAAGTTTTCCCAGGTGGATGAATAGGTTGCTGCCATGAGTGTCTATTTAGCATTGTTTGAAAACATATTTACTTTTTCCCCCTGTGTTGTTGTCGTCAGCAAACTTTTTCGGCAGGGGGCCAGTCCACTGTCCCTCAGACCTTGTGGGGGGCTGGACTATATTTTGGGGAAAAAATGAACAAATTCCTATGCACACTGCTAAGGATTAATCCGTTCCAGACGTTTAAAAGCAAACCCTAAAACAGCAATTTAACATGAATTTCCCTATCTAACGAGACCATTGAGCCATAAAATGAAAGCAATAAACAATGTACTGTACTGTAAAATAAATAAGACAGTATTGTAGATAATAAAAATTAAAACTTAAATATTTTCTTACCTGCACTGATGATAGTCATTGTTTGGATGGGGGATCCTCACCTGGGTTTGGTGCTGCGTTGCGGGGGTGGGATGGGGGCCCTCCCGCCGACAGTGGCGGCTGAATCAGTGTGGCAGCTGCAGAGCGAGCTCCAGACTGTGGGAAGGTCTCCAGAGGCCCTCCTGCCGTTCGCAGCCCTCCCACCGGCAGCGGAGGCCAGATCGCCACCGCGCTGGTGGTGGGACGAGCTCTGGACTGCAGGATAGCCTCCAGAAGTCCTCTTGTGGTCCGGAGCCTTCCCGCCAGCAGGGATGACCCCGGCGCTGCTTCGGCTCTACCAATGAAACGCAGCGCCGGGATCATCCCTCAACCATCATCCTGGCACTACGTTTCATCCTTGGACTCTTGGAGGGTCCTTAAATGGCTGTGCCGGCCGGATTTATGACCCTGGCAGGCCTCATCTGGCCAGCGGATCATAGTTTGCTGACCCCTGTTTTAAATGCTTTTCAGCTGTGTTCATTGCATTTTGTACACTGCCTTTTGAGGAAGATAATAATAGTATAGAAGTCCTGATGATTTTTCATGGGAACCTTTTAAAAAAGGAAATCGCCAACTGATGTGGAGATGCGAAGAGCTGAACTTAAATATTGGAAAAATGAGAAACTGAGAGAAACTGAAAATAATAAATTTGCCCACTTCTCTCTGGAGATTTTCCCCTACGCTGAAGGAAATACTTGCTGACATTCCCCCTTCTACACAAATATTACAGGGGCAGGATTCCCCGTCCTCTTTCTCGACTCATCTCCCCCATATCTCCTCTAAAATCTGCTCTGGAAAGTTGCTCCCAGCTGGGAGGTGTGCAAGCCATCCCCTTGGGTGAGGAGAAAACATGATGCAAACAGTGATGTTGAAGCTGGAAGCTCCTCATATCCTTCAGAAGAAGGATATTGACAAGCTTGAACGTGTACAGAGGAGGGAGACCAAGATGATCAAAGGTCTGGAAACCAAGCCTTATGAGGAACAGTTGAAGGAGCTGGGTATGTTTATCCCGGAAAAGAGGAGATTGAGAGGAGATACTGTGGGAGATGAGAGGGAATGTGGATGAGGGAATATTGATTAATATTTCCTATCCCAGCTTGTGCTAACAAGCTCCAAACTAGCAGAGTTTCTCATCCCCAATAAAGCGCAGCAAAGCGTGGCGTTTAAGTTCCTATGAACTTCTAGAATAAGGCAGATCCTGGCACATATTTCCCCTGGTTCCCTCTTAAAAGAAAATACACGACACATAAGCTTATAAAAGTATAAAGGTTTTACTCACAGTCATTTCAAGCTTCTACAGTCTCAGAAAGGCAGGCTAGCTTAGATTAAATGTATTTACATGTGGAGATTCTCCTTAAGGGAGAAAGGCTCCATGTGGGCCTCTCTTGGCTGGAAGCCAAGAGAGCATCTCCTGAGATGTTGCATCCTCGGAGTCCTGGTGGGAAGAGAGGGAGAGTAGCAGCTCACCTGTATCTTTGAATAGCTACAGGTAAGGCCACTCCCACTTCTGGTCACACAAAGGAAGTGATTTCAGTCTTGGCACAGGAAACTCTACCTGGAGGACCTAGACCCCTTTGTGTACACTCTAGGAATGTTGTGATTGACTGCACCAGTGTTATACATCCCACAAACCCCTTCTCAGTCTGAACAACATTTAACAAACATAAAACAACTTTATTCAACCACCCAGAGTCCCAGCTTGACACGCAGGTTCTGGAAACTCTCTCGTGGCAAGGGTTTCGTGAGAATGTCCGCAGTCATCTCTTGTGTACTACAGTAGGACATTTCTACTAGTCCATCTTGGATCATCTGGCGAATGAAGTGATACCGGACCCCAATATGTTTTGAACGTGCAAGGAACTTTTCGGTTTGCGCTAGCTGCAGGCAGCTTTGATTGTCCTCCATCAAGCTGACAGGTCCTTTTCTCGGCAAACCAAAGTCTGTCAGGAGTTGATCCAGCCAGATGATTTCTCTGCATGCTTCCGAAGCTGAAATATATTCACTCTCTGTGGACGATAAGGCTACACATTTCTGTTTATAACTGCCCCATATGATAGGTGCATTTCCAAACATAAAAACATAACCACTTGTGGATTTGTAATCTGCCTTATCCCCAGCCCAGTCTGCATCACTGTACCCAACCAACTTAGGGTTCCTTACAGCTGGCAATCTTAATTTACAATTCATTGTACCCTTGAGGTAACGCACCACCCTCTTGACCCCACCCAAGTCATGTTCAGTGGGAGAACTCACTTTTCTGCTTAGGATCCCCACTGCACTTGCTATGTCAGGTCTGCTGGTAGTAACCAAATACAAAAGTTTACCAATCGCTGACCTGTATTCGCTGTTGTCTGGCAGCAGCTTCGAATCTTGCTGATTCTTTAGAAAATCTGTGGCCATGGGTGTCGCGACAGGGTGTGCACCTTGCATCTGCATGCTTTCTATCAGTTCTATTATCTTCTGCTTCTGGCTGAGAAGAAATGAGCCGTCTTCTTCTCTCTCAATTTGAATTCCCAAGTAATACTGGACAAGTCCCAATTCCTTTACTTCCACCTCTTTGTTGAGATGTCTGACTATGTCTTTATAGTCTCTGTCATTGGACGTTGATATTAATAAATCATCGACAAAAGCCAGAATGTAAGAGAATTGTCCATTTCTGTTCTTAGTGTACAGGCACTTGTCAGCTGTTGACTGCTTGTACCCAAGCTGAACCAGCATTTCATGTAATTTCTGGTTCCATGCTCTTGCAGCTTGTTTCAAACCGTAAATTCCTTTCTGAAGTTTACATACAAGATGTGCCTCATTTTGCTTGATAAAGCCTTTGGGCTGCTTCATATAAATCTGTTCAGAAATCGTCCCATGAAGAAAAGCTGTTGCTATGTCGACATGACGGACTGATAGGCCTTTAGATGCTGCAATACTTAGAAGTAATCTAACACTGCTGTATCGCACTGTAGGCGCAAATACTTGATCATAGTCTTCGCCATATTGTTGTGAAAATCCTTGTGCTACAAGCCTAGCTTTGTAGCGTTGCACCTCCCCTTCTGACCCCTTCTTAAGCTTGAACACCCACTTGGACCCAATTGCCTTCTTACCAGGAGGTAGCTCTGTCAGGGTCCAGGTCTTGTTGCGATGCAGTGCATCCATCTCTTCCTGCGCGGCTTGCTTCCAGAGACTGGCCTCAGCAGCTGGCAACCGTTGAACCTGTTCCCACGTGGAAGGTTCCTGTGGTGGCGCCGACCCTGCAAAGTAGGACAGTCGTAGTGGTGGAACGCCTCTGTTGGACCTGGAGGAACGTCTGACCTCTGGCTCTTGTTGAACCGCATCAGCTTCCTCATCTCCTTCCAATGGCGGCATCCCTGCATACGGGTCCTCTTCGTCTCTGGAGCCTTCTGACATCTGGTCCTCCGCGTCTTCTGGGGTGTCATCTGTAGGGGGTGCTACAACACTAGGAGGTACAATACTAGGAGGTGGATTAGTTTCTGGTATGGCTTCAAAAGGAAAACTTATAAACTCCTCTGTTGGTGGCTCATTGGAACAGTCAATTGCTGTGTTCCTTGTGTCAGCCTTTTCATACTCCTCAAAATGAATCACGTGATGTGAACTTGTTTTCCCTGTTTGTAAGTCCACAACTCTGTAGCCTTTTCCTCCAGAAGCGTATCCAACTAGGATACCAGGCTTTGCTCTGGAGTCAAGTTTGTGTCTGTGCTCCTTGGGCACGTGGTAATAGCACAAACTTCCAAATACACGTATGTGTGACAAATTTGGGACTCTTCCATGCCAAAGTTCAAATGGCGTGCGCTCTGTGCCTTTTGTTGGCAGCCTATTCTGTATATAAATCGCAGTATTTGCTGCCTCACCCCAAAGTTTCTTCGACAAGTTGGATCCTTTTAGCATACACCTTGTCATCTCTAGGATGGACCTAAATTTCCTCTCAGCAATAGAGTTTTGTTGAGGTGTGTAGCTTACTGTGGTCACATGTGCTATGCCTTCCTGAGCCATGAAGGCTTCCATTTCACGTGAGCAAAACTCCCCACCATTATCGGACATTAGGGTGGTGGGTGCTCGATGGAATTTGTTCTTGACCATGCTTACGTATTGCTTGAACAATTCCACTGTTTCACTCTTCTCTTTGAGAAGGTATCCCACACAAAACCTTGAATAATCATCCAAAAATATCAAAATATACTTATTTCCTCCTAAGGAAGGTATATTCATAGGTCCAGCTAAATCAGTGTACACAATGTCCAGAACTTTTGTGCTTCTCTTTTCTGCACAACGTGGGAAAGAAGGTTTGACTCCTTTTTCACTTACACAAGTTATACACTTTGGTGTGGGTGTGTTACTTTTGTTTACCTGTAGACCTCTCACAAGATCTCCATTCTGCAGTTCCTGGATGACTCTGATATCCCGGTGACCCAGTCTTCGATGCCAGAGCTCCAGATCTGCTTCATGCTTCTGCTTGGATTGGGCGACTTGTGCTGATTGGTTTTCTGAAACGTTAATCTCATAAACACCATTGATTAGTTTCCCTTGAGCATAAACCTCATCATTTTTCGTTACATTGCATTCTCCATTGGCAAATGTAACCTTGAAACCTTTCTTGTCTAAAGCAGACACACTAAGCAAGTTACAATTCAATTCTGGGACATATTGAACGTTAGGCACAGTTGTTTCAAGAGATTCATTGTTCACCTTGAATTTCAAACGCATTGAACCTGCACCTTGTGATTTTAGAACATTTCCATCAGCAATCTGGATTTCAGTCCATTCACTATCATTAATTTCTCTGAAATATTCTCTTTTATGTGCAAAATGGCTTGTAGCTCCCGAATCTAAAATAAATTGGTCACTTTTCCTTTCATTTCTTTGCACATTTAAACTCTTTTCTTGCAGTAGAAATGTACGCTCGTGATCCCCCTTCTTTTCACCTTTTGGTTGAAAGGGGCGGGACTTATTCTTGGGCTTCTGGCAACTCCTTGCAATGTGCCCTTTTAAATTGCAGTTATGGCATATTATATCTTTGGACACTTCCTTAGACTTGGGAAATTGCTTAGAAACATAACTTGTGTCCCTCCTTGGATTCCTTTGTGGAGAATCAAGGTAATCTCTGCATTCCTCTCTTAAGTGATTTACTAGTTCATTAAAAGTCAAATCTCTGGTGTGATCCATTATACTCTTAAATGAAGTAAATTCTTTTCCTAATGATGCCAGCATAAAAGTCACTTTGGTTGCATCATCAAAAGCTCTGGGAGTTAGGGCAATCCTTTGAACAATTTCATTAAAGTCCTTAAAATGCCCTGTAAATTGTTCTCTAGAATTCATCTTTAACTTCAGCAGTTTATCCAACAAATGTCTATAAGAGTTCTCTGATGATTGTGCATAAACCCTCTCAATATCCTTTAGAATCTGAGATGCATCACTTTCATAGTCAATCAGAGATAAATGCTCATCTTTCAAACTGCACAAAATTATGTGTTTAGCTTCATTGTTTTGCTTCTCCCAATCTGCTGTCTTGGTTAAATCAGCTGAATCAGGTTTGGGATCTTTCACCGCTTTAATCACTTGCTTTGCACCAAGATGCACTAAAAGGCGCTGCTTCCATTGCACAAAATTACGATCATTCAGCAGCATAAAGCTTGATCTTGCTTCACTATCAAAACCTGAGCTTGCCATCTTAATCCTCAAAAATTTAAAAAATTTTCAAAATTTCCAAAATGGCTAAAATTCAAAAATCAAAACTTAAAAATCTCAAAATGCAAACTAATCTTCACTGCCTCTGAGGTCTGTGAGCTCTGAGGGAGGGGAGGGGTCGCTAATCCCCCTTTCACAGCACAATGGAGAACAAAAGACCATGTGCTTACCAGGAAGTACAAACAGAAAAATTCTACTCTGCCAAAAATCACAATCCAAAGCAATCCTTTAAAAATACACAAAATATGCAGTTCTGGGCCTCAAAACCCTTTGTGGGAGATGAGAGGGAATGTGGATGAGGGAATATTGATTAATATTTCCTATCCCAGCTTGTGCTAACAAGCTCCAAACTAGCAGAGTTTCTCATCCCCAATAAAGCGCAGCAAAGCGTGGCGTTTAAGTTCCTATGAACTTCTAGAATAAGGCAGATCCTGGCACATATTTCCCCTGGTTCCCTCTTAAAAGAAAATACACGACACATAAGCTTATAAAAGTATAAAGGTTTTACTCACAGTCATTTCAAGCTTCTACAGTCTCAGAAAGGCAGGCTAGCTTAGATTAAATGTATTTACATGTGGAGATTCTCCTTAAGGGAGAAAGGCTCCATGTGGGCCTCTCTTGGCTGGAAGCCAAGAGAGCATCTCCTGAGATGTTGCATCCTCGGAGTCCTGGTGGGAAGAGAGGGAGAGTAGCAGCTCACCTGTATCTTTGAATAGCTACAGGTAAGGCCACTCCCACTTCTGGTCACACAAAGGAAGTGATTTCAGTCTTGGCACAGGAAACTCTACCTGGAGGACCTAGACCCCTTTGTGTACACTCTAGGAATGTTGTGATTGACTGCACCAGTGTTATACATCCCACAGATACGATAGCCAAATATCTCAAGGGTTGTCACACGGAAGAGGGAATAAGCTTGTTTTATTCTGCTCTGGAGGGTAGGGCCTGAACCAATGGCTTCAAATTACAAGACTGAACATGAGGAAGAAATAGTTTATTTTTTAGGAAAGTTATAACATTCTGCAGGGTACAGAGCGGGTTTAGAGTCCGCACGACAAGCTGGCTTTGCAAACACAGGCAGGCAGGAAGGACACCAAACTCTCTAAGAGATTTTTAAGTGCGCTGGTCCAGTAAACGCTTCCGCTGCGCAGACCAGCAACAGTTCTCTTCGCAGAGTATTAATCAAGTCCATCAGTGGGGTTCTTGTTGCTCTAGCGAAGTAACAACACAGGAAGCTCCTCTGTCGAAAGACAGGTTTATTGCAGACAGATAACAGAAACTCCTCCAGAGCTTTCAGACATGACTGCTCCACGCCCCAGAGGCAAAGAAAACAAACGCTCTATATATACTGAACATGCTTAACATCTTAACGATCTTAACAACCTAAATCATGTGACCTTGCTAATTTGCCAGCGTTTCAGGTTTCCAAACCTTAACACTCTCCTCAGAGTGATCCTAGACTGACAGCAAAGCCTGTGTCTTATCTGACACCCTCAGCCTTAGGGGGACATAATGCAGGGGGGCACAGCCTGCATCTGCAAAGTCAACTGAGAAGTGTCTACATCAGGAATTTCTTGTCCCACGCTCTGAGGACCAGCAGTGGCAATTTTAATCTGAAATCTGTTGACACACTGTACTGCGGTAAGAGTTCAGAAACCCAATCAGGACACAGCACAGTCCAAGAAATGATTTACACGAAGGAGGGGGGCCTACAGCAATCCCATTTAACTTTCGTTTTCTCAGAAAGCACCTGTTTGAGCAGAGCTGTGTGCTGGGCAGGGGAGGGGGAGAGGACAACTTGTAAACAGGATCTAATTTCTGCTCCAAAATATAAAAAACCCACAGCTACTTTCCGCTTTCAAGGTTATGCAGGGTATACAGTTGCAAATCATCATCAGCAGAGCATTTAGTAACAAATACAAGCCTGTACTAGTTTATTAGGCTTTTGTCGGAGATAAGCTCAATGGTCCTTGGTGATTTTAAACTGCATAGGGGTTTTCAGTCTCTGTTCAGGGTCTCCCATCAGAAGTATGTACAGTACCATACTTTTCCGTGCATAAGACTAGGGTTTTTTTTTTACCTTAAAATAATGTTTAAAAATTAGGCTTGTCTTATACAGTCATACCTCGGGTAGCGCTCGCTGCGGGTTGCACGTTTTCAGGATATGAACGCGCCGAACCCGGAAGTACCGGAACGGGTTACTTCTAGGTTTCGGCACTCGTGCATGCGCAGAAGCACTAAATCACACTTTGCAAATGTGCAGAAGCGCCGAATTGCGTCATGCGCATGCGCAGACGCAGTGGTGCAGGTTGCGAACAATGCGGGTTGCAAACGCGCCTCCCGCACAGATCGTGTTCACTACCCAAGCGTCCACTGTACACGGATAGTGCTTTGTGCACATTTCTTAATTTGTAGTCCCCCAAAATAGGGGGCGTCTTATACATGGGGGAGTGCTATACACGGAAAAATACAGTATGTCATTCCTAGATCAAAATTGGTGATACACGGTAATCACTGCTGATCTTCAGTGCACAGCTACAACAAAGCACAGCCTATCTGTGAGTTTATGCACATTCCCAGCCTATGGACCTTAAGAGTGAAACCTGACAGGTCTGAGCAACACTGCATGTGAGCCAATATAACATGCCTTATGGTGATTTTCCATTCTCAGAATTTTCTGCAATGCAAATGGGTCACATGACAAAGGATGTGCAGGAGTTCCTCAGCAGACATGTTAGTGTTGAAAGGTCTCCCTTTAAGCAGAGCAGAGGCACATGCTAATGCAATACTTACACTGTCACCCCCACCCATCTATTTTGTTGCAAATAACAAGTGAGGTCTATGCAGAGACAGGGATGGAAGAAAGAACTTGCCGCACTTCAGATATGAGGCAGAACCTTGTTGTCATTGCATTCTTACACTGTCTCCCAGCTCCATCTGGTATGCAGGCTGAGACCCTGCCTGCCCGCAGACTGTCTTGCCAGAGTGGTGCATGCTTTGGTTATCTCCCACTTGGACTACTGCAATGCGCTCTATGTGGGGCTACCTTTGAAGGTGACCCGGAAACTAGAACGAATCCAGAATGGGGGAGCTACATAACACTGGTCCTGAAAGACCTACATTGGCTCCTGGTACGTTTCCAAGCACAATTCAAAGTGCTGACCTTGAAAGCCCTAAAGGGTCTTGGCCTAGTATCTGAAGGAGTGTCTCCACCCCCATCGTTCATCCCGGACACTGAGTTCCAGCTCCAAGGGCCTTCTGGCGGTTCCCTCCCTGCGAGAAGTGAGGTTACAGGGAACCAGGCAGAGGGCATTCTTGGTAGTGGCCAGATGTCAAGGAAATAAACAACTATCTGACTTTTACCGGTAGAAGATATCTGAATGCAGCCCTGTTTAGGGAAGTTTTTAATGTTTGATGTTTTATCATATTTTTAATATTTTATTGGAAGCTGCCCAGATGGGCGGGGTATAAATAATAATAATAATAATAATAATAATAATAATAATAATAATAATAATAATAGAGGAGGCATGGGGGGAGTTTGGGGGGAGTCAGATTTTGGAAAACAACTCTTTACATGGTGCTATGTGCCACAGTTTGGGTAGATACTCCCTTATTTGGTGCCTTGAGATGTACCTATGTTGTTAACCATTAACTAAGGTGTGAGATTCTTAATAAAAGGGACCCTTGCAGAGGATTCGAGGTTGCCTTCCCATACTGTCATCCTGTCTCCGCGTTGTTCTTTCTCACCATTCCTACACCTTTTATCTTTTCTCTTAATGTCATTTCCTACAATTCCTAACAGAAAAGCTTCTGGTTTCTTTATAAATGTATATTTCAACATTTTTTTCAACTCATTATATATCATTTCCCCGAAGCTTTTCACCTTCTTACATTCCCACCACATATGATATAACGTTCCTTCTTTTTCTTTACACTTCCAACATTTATTACTCATTTTATACATTTTAGCTAGTTTCACTGGTGTAATGTACCATCTATACATCATTTTCATTATATTCTCTTTCAAAGCATTACAGGCAGTAATTATTATACTTTCTTTCCACAATTTCTCCCAGTCTTCCAACTGCATATTATATCCAAAATCTTTAGCCCAATGTATCATTACCAACTTAACCTCTTCATCTTTCAAATGCCATTCCAACAGTATTTTATACATTTTAGACAATATTTTCCAGCTATTATTCAAGATTTCACTTTCAAATTTTGACTTATTAACATCAAATCCATTTTCTTTTACATTTCCTTAAACATTTCATTAATTTGATGGTAGTGCAACCAATCATTTACATATTCCTTCACCTCTTCATATGGTTTCATTTTCCATTTAACTCCTTCCTTTTTTATTAATTTTTCATAAGTGGTCCAATTTCCACTCATATTAATCTTTTTCACATTCATCACTTCCAAAGGTGACAGCCACCATGGTGTTTTACGCTCTAATAGGTTTTTATACCTATCCCAAACTTCAATCAGAGATCTTCGGAATATATGGTTACCAAATCCTTTATGGACCTTTGTTTTATTGTACCATAAATATGCATGCCAACCAAATCTATTATCAAATCCTTCAAGGTCTAACAAATCGACATTTTTTAACAAAATCCATTCCTTTAACCAACAGAGACAGGGCACTTCATAATATAATTTTAAGTCTGGCAGGGCGAAACCTCCTCTTTCTTTACTATCAGTCAACAGTTTATATTGAATTCTTGGTTTCTTTCCCTGCCAGATATATCTCAAAATCCTCTTTTGCCATTCTTTAAATATCCCTGTCCCCTTGATCACTGGAATTGATTGAAACAAAAATAACATTCTTGGCAGCACATTCATTTTTATAACCGATATCCTACCCCAAAGGGATAGCTTCATTCTTTCCCATATTTCCAGATCTCTTTTTATTCCATTCCACACCAATGTGTAGTTGTTTTGAAATAAATCTATATTTTTCGATGTCAACCAAATTCCTAAATACTTAACTTTTTTCGCTATTTCTATTCCTGTCTGTTGTTGCAACTCCTAGGGGCTGTTTCATATATGTTGGAAGGGGCCCAGGCTGGCTGGCGATGTTGGGAATTCCATTCCTCCTGTGCTGCAGATATGTGTGGGATTGTTACATGTAACATGTCTGTTTACATTCCAGCACTGATTGTTGGAGCCTTGTGAGAGGCAAGTGAGATACGCTGTTTCCGCTCTGTGTAGCTTTTGCAGCTCTCTCTCCAAGGAAGAAAGACAGAGAGAGGAGCCATGTTTTCTTTGTTACATTTGATTTAATTTGCAATAAAACAGTCACAACCCAGTCAGATGGGCAGGGTACAAATAATAAAATTGTTGTTGTTGTTGTCATTGCTCTTAGTCATCTTGTATGTTTTTGGCATTCTTTGTTGGGATTACAAATATATAAATTGTTTTTAAAGATGAAATAGTGACTGAGGTGGGTGGGTTGGCCTGACTGGTGTGATCTGGGGTTGCCTCAACCTAATCTGACCCAATCCTGTGTTGATACAAATTGGCCCAGTCCAATTCATTAATTGGATTGGGCTGGATCTGATGCACATCCCAAGTGAAACATGTTCTTAAATAAACTGAAATTTGGCTAGAAACACTTAGTAGCTCTAGAGCCCCTGCTGCCATATTGTCCCAAGTCTCTTTCTCAGTTGCCGTAATTCTTCTCATGAAGTTCCATTCTCAGCGCCACAGAGACATCAACATGGAACATAAGTCCCTTGCAGTTCGCTCTCAGCTGTTCAGAAAGCCAAAGCAGTGCTCAAAACATTGCCATTAAAGTACTAAAGAGCTGAGGACAAAACCCCCCAATGGAGGAATATTTTTTAAAAAGAGACCTTCATTCCAGGTAGGGTATCCCTCCTTTTCTTAGAATTCTATGTGGCTCTGCTTTGATGAACAAGGAAGCAAACAAACAACAAAACCAAGAACTCTTATAGGCAGTGCTCCCAACTGCCTCTCACTTTCAGGTTTATCAGTGGCCTAAGGCCTAGTGGTGGAGTTAGCTGCATGGGCGCCCGGAGTGGCAGGAGGACACCTTAAACCCCCTCTACTCCAACTATGTTGAAGATGAATCAGTCCTTCTCTGTTTCATAGCATCCAAAGATTCAAGGCAATTTGTGGGTATGTGTATGCTTACTTCCAGAGGAAAAACCCTCCCCAAAGGCTCAGGCTTCCCCTACCCACCCACCCAGCTAGTGAAGTGAAGAATAGATTACCGTATTTTTCGCTCCATAATGCGCACCTCGTTTTTAGAGGTGGAAAACAAGAAAATTATTTTTTTCTGGTTTTCCTCCTCTAAAAGGCTGGGAGGGAGGGAGGGAGGGAGGGAAGAGAGAGAGAAGGAAGGAAGAGAGAGAGAGAGAGAGGAAGAGAGAGGGAAAGAAGGAGGGAAGAGAGAGGAAGGAAGGAAGGAAGGAAGGAAGGAAGGAAGGAAGAAAGAAAGAAAGAAAGAAAGAAAGAAAGAAGGGGTGAGAGAGAAGGAAGGGAGGGAGGGAGGAAGGGAGGGAGGGAGGGAGGGGGTGAGAGAGAGTGGAAGAAAGAGGGAGAAGGAAGAAGGAAGGACGATGGAAGGAGAGGGGGGGAAGCATCTCCCTCCCTCCCTCCTTGTGCTCTCCAGGGGCGGGGGAGGAATGGACATCCCGAAAGGGCTGCTTTTGGGCTGTCTGTTCCTCTTCCGCCCCCTTTGCTGCTGTGCGGGCCTCGGCGGAGGGGTGGAGGGAAGATCCCTGCTCTGGCGAGCATCAGAGGCGGGCAGCAGCAGAAGCGGCGCCCAGTGCCTTCGCTCCATAACGCGCATAGACTTTCCCCCTTCCTTTTTAGGAGGAAAAAAGTGCGCGTTATGGAGCGAAAAATACGGTAATCATTACAACAAGGAGGCTGAGAGAAAACATGCTTGTGTTTCAGATTTGTTGTGGTTGTTTAGTCGTTTAGTCATGTCCGACTCTTCGTGACCCCATGGACCAGAGCACGCCAGGCATTCCTGTCTTCCACTGTTTCAGATTAGGACCCCTAATTTTGGACTGTTGCCTGTAGCTTTGCCATGCCTGGATTAAATGATTTTTTAAAACAAAAATTAGAACAGTTGGGGAAATAGCTGCAGTGGGGAGGATTCAGAAGAAGACATTTTTTAAAATTTTAATATTTATAATTTTATTGAGATTATTAAAGTAAATAACGAAAAAAAGGAAAGAATAGCAATCAAAGGAGGAAGAGAATAAATACTGTACATTAAAAACATTTTCAAAAGCAGCAATAACAAAATAACCATAAAATATACTAAAGGCTACAAAACTATATAGTATATTTTTGAATGGATAAGCATGTCTCGCAGGATCCCACCCTAGAAGATATCTGTTTTACATCTTGTTCAATTCGTACTGTTTCAGATTTTGATATCTCCTCATTAAGATTTGTAACTTTTTGATCCAGGGCTGTAATTTTAAGATTCACCTTGGTTAAATTATCATTCAGACATTAATTCTGCATCACAATATACTTAAGCGTATCAACAATAGAACTCTCTGAAGCCATTTCTCTTCTCTTATTTTCTCCATTCTTTATGTTTAGCTGCTGCAAATTTGCTGCATTTCAGAGGGGGAGAAGTAGAGGAGGCTGCAGTTGGATTTTTGCCATGTTTTTTTACTTGCCTTGGAAGACATCCATTGCTTTAACACTGACAGGTAGGAGATAAGGAACCTCTTAACTGGCCCCAAAATTGCCCAGGCAGGCTACTGATTAAGCGTTGTTACAATAGGGCTGCCATACCCAGGATTCGTCCATCGGAACTAGAGTCCTGACTTTCACTTTTTGAAATATGGCAACCCTACAAGTGCTGAGCTGAAGAGGAACAGAGGGAGCTTGTGAAGAAAGCAATTGGTTGATGTGTGGTAGAAAGATGAGATAATGCATGCTTCACCTGGATGTCTCTTCCCAGGTAGATGTATTGGCTGTTTACTTGGGTTTCTTAGGCTCAGCAGCCTTTGCCAGAACTTTCTCTGCATCTTTCACAGCGTTTTCAAAGAAATTCTTCAGCAAATAGAATGTGGTAGCAAAAGAACTGCCCCCACCATAGAGAGACCCCAACACAGGTATGAAACCCAGAACCAGCTCTACCACTGTTGTCGCTCCCCACATTGCTGACCTCTTCAAGATATCCATGACGAATTCTGTCGTGATCTTACCAGTGCTTGGGGTATGTTCAATAACAGATTTCAACTCCTCAACATCTTTCCCCACATGATTTGCTAGTATATTGAGGGAATCTTCATCCAAGCCAAAAACTTTGCCGATATGCCTCATTGTCGAAACCACAATGGCAATGTCACAACCAAATGAGAGGAATGGGACAGGAATCAACTCAACAGTACAACTCAGAATGGCTTTTTTCCATATCAGGCTCTCCATAGCAGCCTTTTTCTTTTTAATGCTATCTTTTGTTAAAATCGGAATACACATAATTAAAACATCTCTCTTGATTTCATCCTGTTCCTTTTCAATGGTCTCTTGAAGCAGGGGGAAATCATACTTGCTCAAATCCCACCTCGATATTAGAAAGACCCTGGGAGAAGATTCACCTAACGCCTTCAAATTATCATAGCTGTTTTTCCGTATAATGTCAAGAGTCTTCTTCTCAGACTGCATCATCTCATGGATGTCCTCCTCATAGATGCGTTTTGACCGCCTGTCATTATCTATATCTACATCCACTTTGCTGCACACATAGTAGAATTTCTTCTTATTTTTACAGATCTCAAGAGCTAAGTTGGTGTCATCCTCAGTGAAGCGCCCTGAGGCGATGATGATGAAAAAAAATCATACTTGCTGAAATTGACCTTCTTTAGGTATTCCTTTGCACTAAAATTCTTTGTTCCAATTCCTGGTAGATCCCAAAATTTGACTTTGGGGAATGCGGGGTGTGTATATTCTTGTGGGACCATTGTTGTTTCTGTCACCCCCGTCGGAGCTGCACCCTCTTCCTTATCTTTCATTCCTCGCAGGGCATTGACAAAATATGATTTCCCAACACCTGATCTTCCTGTGATGGCAATTTCCAATGTGATATTATTTAATAAATTTGACTGCTGTTGAGCTTCAGCTGAAACAGCTTCAAATGGTTTTTTCTCCAAAGCAGACTTCATTTCAGCAAGGTCTTTTTTTAAGGTTTCTTCTGTCACAGCAGGATCCATGACAGTGATTCCTCTTGGCTCAGTTTACCTGAGAAAGAGAAGAAAACTGTAATAGTTAAATGATAGCTTTCCACACACTTTTATAAACATCTTTACAATCCGTGGTTTATGTGAGAAAATCAGTTTACTTAGGGCCTGTTAGAGCAGCAGTTGGTAGGATTTCAATAAAGTGAAGAATTGCGCCTGTTGTCAATCTCTCAAAATGTATATGTGCATGCATTCACACATAACCCTTAAAACATGTTTATGTGTGTTCCGGTTGGAGTGCCGGAGCTGTCGGTCTGGGGGAAAGCTCGCTCCGAGTTTCCCCAGCTTGGCAGGGGGCTAGGGAGAGCGCAACAGCGCTGCGCCTCCTGAAAGTCCCGGGAGGGGTGTCCTGGGGGCCTGGCGATCCGGCGAAGGACTCCTCTTGTTTCCCCTGCTCCTAGGTGGCTCAGCAGAGCCGCCGGAAAAGAGCGGGGTTGAATGGAGTCAATCGGATTCACCACTTCCCCTGCCAAGTGAAGCTGCGTGACGGGCAGCCCTGAGCACTTCAATTCTTCCAAAGAATGGATTCGAAATTCGGACTTTGAAGCAATAAAACGCAATAAAACGTGAGTAAAAGAACAATTGGATTAAATTGGTGCCTCAAAGGAATTTAAAAGCGGAAGTCAGTTCCTTTGAAGTTGAGACAAAGGGAAGCAAAGAAAGTTTTATTGCCTAAGCTAAGTGAAAGAGGAATTGGAAGGAAGCTTCTGTAACCAAAAAGGCTGTTTTGCTACAATTACTACTGAGAAAGAAAAAGGCTACTCTATTCCTGTGGTTTTGGGGAACTTTGGCAAGAAAATAACTTAAAAACTGTTGGATTATAACTACTCTATGGCTGAAGCCAGATAAGCTGTTCTCTTTATCTTTGACCTTGAACATGCAGCTGTCTGAGGAGCACATGAGAATGATGCTAGTCCTACTGCAGGACTGTTTGAAAACACTCAGACAAAAGGACCAAGAAGTAAACAACTTTGTGAATGAGGAGAGTATTGTGTCAGAAGGATTGGACGTAGAACAGCTGGCAAAGGAAAAAGCTACTCAAACCACTGACTGTAAATTGACAGACCCGATAACCTGTACACAGGAAAAAGCTGTACAGGGGAAAGCTGGCCCTACTGATAAAAAACAAGGAAATAAGAAAAAGGACAAATGGAATGGAATTGGGATTAAAAGAACTACAACAGCTGAAAAGAAATACAACAAAAAGGAGAAAATAAATGGACCTGTGAAGGAAAGGAGAAAATTAACTAGGAGATCCCCAAAAAGAATTCTGACATTTGCAGCAGGATCGGTCCGAAGAAAGAAAAATAAGAAGAGAAGGACAAAATTGAGGAGAAAGGAGAGGCAAGGCCCAGTGGGGCAGGACAAATACCAGGGTTTGAAAGGAAGGGAGGGTGTGGGTTGAATAAGACGGTTATTTGAACTGGATTACTTTTCTGGCTATAAGAAGAATGTTAAATGATGTCTGACACAGGGATTATGAATATGATTAATTTAAAATGTTTATCAAAGAAAAGAAACTAGGGCCAAAAACTCTGAAACCACTGGGAAGAAGGGAGGGAAATATGAATTGGGAGAAAATGAAATTATGTATAATATAGGTACAGATGATAAGAATTTAAAGAAGGTACAGAGGCACCAGCAGGCTTTGGTTTAAAATTAGTATAAATAAGTAAGATGTTATTAAAATAGATGTAGTAACCTGTTAAAGAGGATATAAAAATGAACTCAGCAGAGGGGGGGCTTGAGGAAGTCAAAGAAATATGTATTGGAGAAAGATAGAATCTGGCCCACGGAATGGGGCCAGGCCTAAGCAATGGTACTAAAAATAGCAGCAAGGTTAAATGTATAAGGATTATGATTACTCCTGTGAGAGGGGGGGGGATGGATTTGGTTTCCCATGGTGAGAGGGGGGAAGTATGAATATTTAACCGCTATCTATGTTATGTGCTTAAAATTTGTAAAACCCAATAAAAATTTTTGAAAAAATAAATAAATAAAACATGTTTATGTGAGATGTGGATCTTTTTTGAATTCAAATTGTTCATTCTTCTAGAGATGTGTCTAAAGGAAGCATTTACACCCCACTAAAGATTCCATTTTTTTGGCTAAAACCTTGGATAAAACACTTCATAAATAAATATGCCAATGCACTGTGCATATCTCTAGTATATTCTGGCCAAGACCTGCCCTGCCACTTTTACAAAAGTCACCAATAAAATTAAGAATTATTTTAGAAATGCCACCAAGGAGGAGGTGAAAAAAGGAGTCAGAGGGTCAAAATAAGTGATACAGAAGGAGCCCAGAAATATTCTTAAAGAGCAGTACTGGGGAAAATATCCACATTGGGTTCTTGTCAACCAACTTTTACTCAGCGATAACTCAATGAAATTTATAACCATGCCTAAGATCCATTAATTTTAATAGGTGTACTTTGAGTAAATGTTGCCGTATTCTACACTGCAGTAGTAGCCCTCTTTCATCAATGCCACGCGGCTTAAGTGCAGACAACTCCGGTGCTGCTGAGACTGGCACAGAGGCAACAACAGCAGAGGTGAAGGATTGCCCACATGGGATGCTTCCACAGGTGAGCCTTTGGGACTTCCCAGAGAAGGCAGCATCCCCGCTGGCAAACGGGCTGCTTGGAGCTCCCTCTGGCCAGGAATGCGGCTTTGGCTATTTGTCCCGATCTTATCTCATCCTCGCTGGTTAACTTCACTTTCTTTTTTGCTTTTAGTAGTGTGACGATAAGGAGGGAGAGGGTATAAAAGGGAGACACAGAGAGAGAGCAGGGTTGGTTTCAGAGCAGTTACTTAAAGATTCTGACTAAACAAGAGGAAGAACTTTCTGACAGCGAGAGCTCTTTGACAGTGGAACGGACTCCCGCTGGATTATTAGTATTAATAATATAATTTTAAAAATGGGTGTGGAAGATGAATGCAGAAGAGGTCAATTTTACATGCACAGGAATGGAAGCGATGAAATAAATCTGTTGAGTCAGTGGTGCTTTTATTTATAAATTATGTAATTTGTTTAAAGTCTTTGTATCATATCATCATATTTCTCCTGAGTTTTAATGCAGTGTGAGCCTCACACTGCTTGCTTTTGCTCTCTATCATGACCCAGCACAGTCCAAGAAATGATTTACAAGAAGGAGGCTCTCCTACAGCAATCCCATTTAGCTTTCGTTTTCTCAGAAAGCACCTGTTTGAGCAGAGCTGTGTGTTGGGCAGGGGAGGGGGAGAGGACAACTTGTAAACAGGATGTAATTTCTGCTCCAGTATGATAAAAACCCAAAGCGACTTTCCCCTTTCAAGGTTATGCAGGATAAAAAGTTGCAAATAATCAGCAAGAAACTAGTACACGTTGACCTTAAGACGTTAAGACTCTACTGGCTGATGGAGAATCTCCGAAACAGGGCCTTGTCCTGGTATATTAACTCCATCTGGCATATAAACTTCAAGAAATAAATCTGTCCATAAGAGACTTGAAAAGCTTGAATCTTTTAAATCACCAGTTCTACACAATTGTACCCTTGTAGCCTCAGTTTTTGTTTCTCTACAAATTTCTGCATTGTACCAGTTTATTAGGCTTTTGTCGGAGATAAGCTCAAAGTACCTTGGTGATTTTAAACTGCATAGGGGTTTTCAGTCTCTCTTCCGGGTCTCCCATCAGAAGTATGTATGTCATTCCTAGATCAACAGCAATAAAGGCAACACGTAATGACCAATGAATATATCAGGCACTTCAATAAACAAACTCAATATATATCAATCAGGAAATAAACAAAGTCATTGAAAATATAAAATATAAGTCTCTAGATGAAATGAGAACAATGTTCATAAGAAGACGCAGTCAGTCAATGTACTGTAGCAATAACGTCCAAGTAGTTCCAGTAGTAATGTGCACAGCGATCCCGGATAATCAAAACTGTTTCACAGGAGTCATCTTCAGCACAACTACCCTGTTTCCCCTATTTTAAGACGTAGTCATAAAATAAGCCATAGCAGGCTTTTTTCGCATTTGTGAAATATAAGCCGTACCCCGAAAATAAGCCATAGTGATAGGCACAGTTCTGGAAAAGGCTGTGCTGGGCTTACGTAATAAAAATAAGACATCCCCTCAAAATAAGCCATCGTGCGTTTTCTTGAGGAAAAAAAATATAAGACGGTGTCTTAAAATAGGGGAAACACGGTACAAAACAATATGAATGATACCAGTGATGACCCACACATTAATACAGATATAGGGTTGTGAAAACAAATCAACAATTTAACAAGATACATAGCAAATAGGTTTGAAGAGAACGCATACTAGCCATATCATGAAAATATAAATCCTACTGTGGAGTAGTGGTCATAAAGGTATGTAACCACTACTACTGACTACATGAAACCCAAGGTTTAAAAAGCCAAACAATCAGACTCAGGTGGTGCTCATTACTGAGCAACTGGCCAAAAGGTAGTGGATTTAAAGGTATAGTATCACTGTATGAGCATCAAATAAAACAATTCAGATCCAGTTCAGAATTAAGTCCCCCAAGATGCATGGTCTTAAACATGAAGATGAACTGGGATTCTTTCTGTCGCAACCGTCTTAACATAATCTTGCCTACTATTAATCACTTTCCGGTTCACCCACAGCACGGTAAATAATAAGTCTGTATCAGAATGGTTTTTGGACATAAAGTGCTCCACAAGAGGCGCTTCCAAAACGGCGTTGCGGATGCGGGAACGATGTTCCCCTATTCATACTCCTACCGCCCGAGTAGTAGAGCCGATGTACAGTAAGTTGCATGGGCACCGAATTAGTTATACCACATCTTTTTATAATGAGAAGACTCATTTCAGGTTTATTATTAACCAATTCAGCACGTGCCAAACTAAAGATGCAAACCAATATAACATGACTTATGAAATTTCTGCAAAGCAAATGGGTCACGTGACAAATGTTGTGCAGGAGTTCCTCAGCAGACAGGTTAGTGTTGAAAGGGCTCCCTTTAAACAGAACAAAGTATCTCTGCACATGCTAATGCAATCCTTTCACTGTCACCCCCCCCCATCTTTTTAATGCAAATAACAGGAGAGGTCTAGAGAGAGGGTTGGAAGAAAGAACTTGACACACTTTAGATATGAGGTAGAACCTTGTTGCCGTTGCATTCTTATATTAATAAGTCTGTGCCCAGTGTACATTTACACTGTCTACCAGCTCCATCTGGTATGCAGGCTGAGACCCTACCTGCCCGCAGACTGTCTCGCCAGAGTGGTGCATGCTCTAGTTATCTCCCGCTTGGACTACTGCAACGCGGTCTACGTGAGGCTGCCTTTGAAGGTGACCCAGAAACTACAATTAATCCAGAATGCAGTAGCTGAGAGTGACTGAGAGTGGTGACTGGGATTGGCCGCCGAGACCACATATCAATGGTCCCGAAAGACGTACATTGGCTCCCGGTACATTTCCAAGCACAATTCAAAGTGTTGCTGCTGACCTTTAAAGCCCTAAACGGCCTGGGCCCAGTATACCTGGAGGAATGTCTCCACCCCCATCGTCCATCCCGGACACTGAAGTCCAGCTCCGAGGGCCTTCTGGCAGTTCCCTCCCTGCTTGAAGTGAAGCTACAGCGAACCAGACCCTCCCATCAGATGTCAAGGAAATAAACAACTATCTGATTTTTAGAAGACCTCTGAAGGCAGCCGTGTTTAGGGAAGTTTTTAATGTTTGGTGTTTTATCATATTTTTAATATTCTATTGGAAGCAGCCCAGATGGGCAGGGTATAAATAAATACATTATTATTATTATTATTATTATTATTATTATTATTATTACATCTGATGTACTGCTGCAGATGCAGGTGTTGTTGTGCAACCTTGGGCATCGCATGCCTTGATCAGCCGAATTTTCCTCATAGCACTGCTCTGCTCCCGCAGCCTGCCATTTACACCCCAGCCTATGGATTTTATCCAACATTTCTCATGCTCAGAGCACACCAACTGCAATGAATGCACCTGATTAACTAGCAGGGTTTTTAAAAAATAATAATAATAATAATAATAATTCAACGGTCCTTTGCAAATATTATCTTCTACACTGCAGTAGTAGGAAGGCCAGGCTCTGCATAGTCCTCTTTCAATAATGCCTCTTTCATTAAGTGCAGACAACTCCGGTGCTGCTGAGACTGGCACAGAGGCAACAACAGCAGAGGTGAAGGATTGCCCACATGGGATGCTTCCACAGGTGATCCTTTGGGACTTCCCAGAAAAGGCAGCATCTCCGCTGGCAAACGGGCTGCTTGGAGCTCCCCCTGGCCAGGAATGCGACTCCGGCTATTTGCTGCGATCTTATCTCATCCTCGCTGGTTACCTTCGCTTTCTTTTTTGCTTTTAGTGGTGTGACGATCAGGAGGGAGAGGGTATAAAAGGGAGACACAGAGAGAGAGAGAGCAGGACGGAGAAAAGCGTGAGAAACCTCGAAGCAAAACCTCCGACTCCGAGGAGAGGACTGAGCTTGGCTGCAAAAAATCGGTCCGGCATTAGGTAAGGAGTTGAACTTTTCTCCTGGGTCTAGAACACGGGTGTCAAACACAAGGCCCGCGGGCCGAATCCGGCCCGCCAGACCTCGTCATGTGGCCCGTGTAAGCGAACTAAAGTTTAAGCGAACTAAAAAAAAAAAAGCACGAATTTGCGCGTGCGCAAAAGTTACGAGCGTCGTTGTCACTTCTCAAGTAAAAGTTGCTTCTTTCGCTAAGCCTTGTCGACGGCGGAGAAAGCCAGCCAGCCGTCGCCGTGATGACGTAGGGATTCCCCCCTCGTCGCTCCTCTTCCTCCCCCCTCCCGTCGCGTAGTTGTTTTTTCTTTATGCGTGCTGCGTGCTTGCGTCAGGCGGACCGTGGCGCAGCTGTTCTGGTTCCCGCCATCTGCCCTTTCCACTGAGCTAAGAGGAGGCCAGGCTGCGGTGGGTCAAGCTGAGCCAGGCCAGGCCGGCACCGGGGCTAAAGTGGAGAATAACCCCGAAGTTGGAAGGAAGGAAGTGGCGGCGGTGGAGGCGGCGGCGGCGGCAGCAGCAGCAGCAGGGAGACAACGTCCAGGCCGGGAGTGGTCTGTGAGGAAGCGGGAGGTGGAAGGGAAAGCTGCCGCCCGCCCACCATCGCCGGTGAGTGCGCCCGGGCAGGGGCGGCGGGTCTTGGGGCTTCCTCGGAGCGGCTGACTGAGGACAAGGGCACGAGGGAGCCCCATTGGTACTCGTGGAGCGGGGGGGGAAGGTGTGGGTGGGCGTGGGGGGCGGCCGGCCATCTGTGGAGGCGGAAGTGGGGCCTCCGTAGCAGCTGGGGGGGAGGGTCGCCACGCCTCAGCGTCTCTCTTCCCCCACCCCGCGCCCTTGACCTTAGCCTGGCCCCTTTCGCTTCCTCAGGCCCATATCTACTTGCCATTATTCTGACTATGTTTCTGATTTCAGAGCTAGTTATTACTTACATTATTACAAAAAACAGTAATAATTGAATGCAGTGACAATAATTTATGATAATAAAGAGTGGACACATAGTCCTACAGATACAACCGGCCCTTTGAGGGTGACCAAACTGCTGATGCGGCCCCCGATGAATTTGAGTTTGACACCCCTGGCTAGAATGATTTCCGTTTCTTTTTGAGCTTGTTTGCGTTAAAGGAGACTCTGAGCAACTTGCTTGGTGGGGGTGGCAAGGAGCTCAATTGTTGTTGTTGTTTACCTTTTTATTGTTATTTTTTACCTTTTACTGTTATTATATTAACGATTACATTTTAGCTATTTTGATATCATATATCATATCATATTATAAACAATAATAATATTATTAACAATGATGTTCGAGAAGGCTGCCCTTCTGCCCTTCTTCCCACGGCAAAGGGAATAAATAACATGCCATCACCAGGGAGCAAGCATCGCTCGTGCTACGATAAGAGCCCCCACCCCACCAGACTTTAATAAATGGCGTTTATTAGCATTGCAATGCAGTTCATGACCCCACCCCCTTTGTCAGAGGGGGGAACGGGGTGCAGAACAGAGGAATACAGAAACTTCTATACTCCAAACAATGCCCTGAGTGCTGAAGAGGCAGAGACCATCTGGGCTGCCTCTTAGTGCAGACGCAAATCATAAGAGTTTTAAGTAACTGCCCTGAAGCTAATGCGGCTGGTCTCCCTTTCCCGTATTAATTCAATATATCCCTCTGCAGAGCCCCCCCCCCAAGGCCCTGCAAGAAAGCACCAGGAACACGGCTGTGCCCCAGCACTTGCTGGTGTGTAAAAATGGTATCTGGGCGCCACTTCTGATTAGAGAAACTGCATGGCAAGGGTTCGAGGCAGGGCAGGGCAGAAGGTGCTGGAGCTTCTCTTGGTTCTGGGAGGAGTTTGTTGATGCAAATACAACTGGAAGCTTCCGCTGACGTCACGGGGGGGGGGGTCGTGCCATGGCCCTAGCCACTAGCAGGGCATCGGACAGGATCCACGACCTCCGGATCCCTTTAAAGGGATACCCCTAGGAGGTGGGTGATGGCCACAACCTGACCTCCGACACACCACACATATTACATCACCTATTGAATATTCCAATGCCTAACCGCCAATACCATAAAGTTGTGACGAGTTGCTATGAAGTAGGAGAAAAAAATTACTTCTGCTTCATTGACTTCTGCTTCATTGACTACGCAAAAGCTTTTGACTGTGTCGACCACAGCAAACTATGGCAAGTTCTTAAAGAAATGGGAGTGCCTGATCACCTCATCCGTCTCCTGAGAAATCTCTATGTGGGACAAGAAGCTACAGTTAGAACTGGATATGGAATAACTGATTGGTTCAAAATTGGGAAAGGAGTACGACAAGGCTGTATATTGTCACCCTGCTTATTTAACTTATATGCAGAATTCATCATGCGAAACGCTGGACTGGATGAATCCCAAACCGGAATTAAGATTGCCGGAAGAAATATAAACAACCTCAGATATGCTGATGATACAACCTTGATGGCAGAAAGTGAGGAGGAATTAAAGAACCTTTTAATGAGGGTGAAAGAGGAGAGCGCAAAATATGGTCTGAAGCTCAACATCAAAAAAACTAAGATCATGGCCACTGGTCCCATCACCTCCTGGCAAATAGAAGGGGAAGAAATGGAGGCAGTGAGAGATTTCACTTTCTTGGGTTCCATGATCACTGCAGATGGTGACAGCAGTCACGAAATTAGAAGACGCCTGCTTCTTGGGAGAAAAGCAATGACAAACCTAGACAGCATCTTAAAAAGCAAAGACATCACCTTGCCAACAAAGGTCCGTATAGTTAAAGCGATGGTTTTCCCAGTAGTAATGTACGGAAGTGAGAGCTGGACCATAAAGAAGGCTGATCGCCGAAGAATTGATGCTTTTGAATTATGGTGCTGGAGGAGACTCTTGAGAGTCCCATGGACTGCAAGAAGATCAAACCTATCCATTCTGAAAGAAATCAACCCTGAGTGCTCATTAGAAGGACAGATCCTGAAGTTGAGGCTCCAGTACTTTGGCCACCTCATGAGAAGAGAAGACTCCCTAGAAAAGACCCTGATGTTGGGAAGGATTGAGGGCACAAGGAGAAGGGGACGACAGAAGATGAGATGGTTGGACAGTGTTCTCGAAGCTACTAACATGAGTTTGGCCAAACTGTGAGAGGCAGTGAAGGATAGGCGTGCCTGGCGTGCTCTGGTCCATGGGGTCACGAAGAGTCGGACACGACTGAACGACTGAACAACAACAACAGGAGAAAAAACAAAGAGGCCGGTGCCAATTTGCCAAATGGATAAAAAAAAACTCATACCAGGCCCCCTGGACAACCAAGGCGACAACTGAAGTCCATAGCAAGGTCAAGAAGCCTAGCAAGACCTAAAGGGAGGGAAGGCTGGAGATATGATGCAAGCAGGGAGCAGAAAGAGGGAGAGCATTAGCCGGGCTGCTTGAATGCAGCCAGACACCGCCCCCCAGCCAGCCCTATTGACTAGCTATGGGACTTGATGTGGCAGGAAGGAGGGGCTAAGGCAGGGGGTCGAACATGCCCCCTGCAAGCGCAGGAGCGGATCCTGCTCGCAACTCCTCCCCCCTGCAATGGGGAGAGGCCTTCTCCTGAGTTTTGATGCACTGTGAGCTTTTGCTCCCAATCAGGACCCAGCACAGTCCAAAAAATGATTTACAAGGAGGAGCAGGGGCGTACCCAGGATCAAAACTAGGGGGGGGGGCAAGCCATGGTCGTTCAGGTTGTGACGTTTCAGCACGGAAAACGTGAATGAAACAAAATTTTTAAGAAAATTATATATAATTATAGCAGTGCTTTATTATGGTAGTTATTACAATTATTTGCTTGAATTATTTTTTAATTTTTATTCTAGTTACATGTCTTATGCTAATATCATTTTTCTTGGGTTTGAAGAAAACTTGTTCAAAACTTTCGTTTCAATCCCCGAGGAGTCGGCGCAGGTGTTTCCAAAGGTGAAGGAAACAGACCCCCTCAAAAAAGGGGGGCGCAGCCTCACCTCCCAAAATTGGGGCGCAGCCAGTCTGGAAGCGCAAAGGAGAAGCACCTACTTTGGCAAAATAGAGCATCCAGAGCTCGTAGACGCGCTCCTTGGAAGCCATGGCTGAGGACTGCAATATCTCAAGGACCGCCTCTCCCCATATACCGTAAACTGTCCCAGACTCTGCATCCATCATCTGAAGTCCTTTTTCATGTGCCTCCTCCATGTGAGATTTGGAGGGTGGCAACACAAGAACGGGTCTTTTCTGCAGTGGCTCCCTGTTTATGGAATGTTCATCTTCAACCAGGCCTTTGACTGATTAATGTTCTACAGCCTTTTAAATGTGTTTGTGGGAGGTGGGGTTAATGTTTGTTCACGTTTTTTTAAAAAAATATTGTGAACTGCCCTGAGCTCTTTTGTTGAAGGGCATAATAATAATAATAATAATAATAATAATAATAATAATAATTGTCTCTCTTCAGTTCCTCCTCCCCTGACAACAGTCAGTATTTCATGTGCACTGACCATGCACATCACTGGATTGTTTAGGAGGAATCCTCCTAATATGGTTTTTTTTTCTTTTTTCACTTCTGCAAATCTTGGCATAGTATCTGGGTTCTCAACGTGGTGCTAAGGTCCCTTATCTCTTCCAATGAAAACAGCTTGTGGGAGGGCTGTTTGGTTGGGGACTGTCTGCTTCTTCGAATTGTGTTGACTGCTTTTTAGTCTGTGTTTTGTTTGCTTTTTTTGGGGGGGTGCATGCATTTTTAGTGGGGGGAGGGAGTCTGAGCCTCACCAGTTTTTCTTCTGTAATATATGGTGCCCACATCAGTTTCTTAGATTTCCAAATGTGCCCCAGCACCCCAAAGGATTGGGGACCCCTGGTATATATGCTCTTTTAATAATTTAGCAGGCAGTTGAAGTACATATAAAAGTCCAGTTAAAGGTAGATAGCCGTGTTGGTCTGTCATAGTCAAAACAAAATAAAATAAAAAAAATTCCTTCCAGTAGCACCTTAGAGACCAACTAAGTTTGTTCTTGGTATGAGCTTTCGTGTGCATGCACACTTCTTCAGATACACAGTGTATCTGTGTATCTGAAGAAGTGTGCATGCACACGAAAGCTCATACCAAGAACAAACTTAGTTGGTCTCTAAGGTGCTACTAGAAGGAATTTTTTTTATTTTATATAAAAGTCCAGCTAACGATACCAAAGAACAATTGCTCAACAGCTCTAACTGCTCTGGCTTCTCGTTTTCTTTATCTTTGAAACTGATGCATTTTTATATATAAAAATTGTTAACTAATAAACATGGAAAGAGAGAAGTTGACACTGACAGTTCCCAAGTTAGCATTCAAGTTGTTGGGGCTGCAGGGAGTTTGCCCACAAAGAAGTTGCTTCCCCAAGTATTATAATGCTTTTAGGCTGATCTTTTCCAAAGGATGGAAAGACCTTGAAGATTAGAGCCTCTATTCTCCCTGACCTCAAACAAAAAAAGTTTCAATGAGCATTGGCTAAAGCTGATGGACAGAAGCCTCGAAAATTCCTCTAATATATGTCGCTGCCAGCCCTACATCCTCCCTTCTTTGAAAACATTTCATTCATTATGCCTCTTCTGGAAGTGTGGAGACCCAAGGCTTTCTGCCAGTGTAACCTAGCAGATTTCTCTCCTGACCTCTCCTTTAATTCCCAAAAGTTGTCAAGCAGCAACTCACTGAGAAAGGGAAACAAATTAAATCTGGATGCATTCAAGCTCTCTCTCCCTCCCTCCCTCTCTCTCTCTCTCCCTCTCTCTTTCTCACACACACACACACAAGAGAGGGCTGCTAAATGGAGTGCATTCTTACAAATTACGTTTCACACACTAAGGGAAGCATATAGAAAGAATTTCCCAACCATAGAGCTGATATTGAAAGGAGATTTAGAAAATACACACAACAGATTTACTTTCTGTGAAGCCCTTTGAGTGGTCTCAAGGAAGTGAAGACAGAAGCAGACCGTCATGCTGGTGCCGGCGGCAGCTGCCAGCCCTCGGGCTCCGGCTCCTCCTCCACTCCCAGCACCTGATTCGCTGCCGGGCCCCGGCCCCGAGGGAGGAGAGACGCTGCCGTCTCAGCCGACAACACTGCTGCTGCCGCCGCTGTTGCTCCTCCAAGTGTGCTTGCTCCTCCAAGTGTGCTTCTAGGGGGGAGCAGCTTCCCCCTCCCCTCGCTGGGTACGCCCATGCATGCATCCCTGCTAGTTCCTCCTCCACCCAACCCCACGCAGCAGGCTTTTGAGATCGGCGCGCAGCGCAGGGTGTTGGTGGCAGCTAGGGGCGGGGGCAGCTGCCTTCTAGGGGGGGGCACTTGCCCCCCTCTGCCCCCCCTGGCTACGCCCATGAGGAGGAGGACCTACAGCAACATCATTTAGCTTTCGTTTTCTCAGAAATCACCTGTTTGAGCAGAGCTGTGTGCTGCCCAGAGGAGGGGGAGAGGACAACTTGTAAACAGGATCTAATTTCTGCTCCAAGAAATTAAAAACCCACAGCTACTTTCCCCTTTCAAGGTTATAGAGTATAGAGGGTATAGAGTTGCAAATCAGCAGCAGCAGAGCATTTAGTAACAAATACTGTACAAGCCTGTACCAGTTTATTAGGGTTTTGTCGGAGATAAGCTCAATGGTCCTTGGTCATTTAAACCTGCATAGGGGGTTTCAGTCTCTGTTCGGGGTCTCCCATCAGAATTATGTATGCCATTCCTAGATCAAAACCGGTGATACATGGTCATCACTGCTGGTCTTCAGCGCACAGCTACAACAAAGCACAGCCTATCTGTGAGTTTATGCACATTCCCAGCCTATGGACCTCGACAGTGAAACCTGACAAGTCTGAGCATGTGAACCAATATAACATGCCTTATAATGCTTTTGCATTCTCAGAATTTTCTGCAATGCAAATGGGTCATGTGACCAATGATGTGCAGGAGTTCCTCAGCAGACAAGTTAGTGTTGAAAGGGCTCCCTTTAAGCAGAACAAAGTATCTCTGCACATGCTAATGCAATCCTTTCACTGTCACTACCCCCACCCCCATCTATTTTGATGCAAATAACATCAAAATGTTTGATGCCGATGCCATGCCATTTACACCCCAGCCTATGGAGCCTATGGATTTTATCCAACATTTCTCATGCTCAAAACACACAAATGAATGCTCCTGATTAACTAGAGGGGTTTAAAAAAAAATTAGGAAATTTCTACGGTCCTTTGCAAATACTCTATTCTACACTGCAGTACTGCAGTAGGAAGGCCAGGCTCTGGGTAGTCCTCTTTGATCAATGCCACGCGGCTTAAGTGCAGACAGCTCCTGTGCTGCTGAGACTGGCACAGAGGCAACAGCAGCAGAGGTGAAGGATGACCTCCACAGGTGATCCTTTGGGACTTCCCAGAAAAGGCAGCATCTCCGCAGGCAAACGGGCTGCTTGGAGCTCCCTCTGGCCAGGAATGCGGCTTCGGCTATTTGCTGCGATCTTATCTCATCCTGGCTTGTTACCTTCGCTTTCTTTTTCACTTTTAGTAGTGTGGCGATCAGGAGGGAGAGGATATAAAAGGGAGACACAGAGAGAGAGAGCAGGACGGAGAAAAGCGCGAGAAACCTCGAAGCAAAACCTCCGAGGAGAGGACTGAGCTTGGCTACGAAATATCGGTCCGGCAGCAGGTAAGGAGTTGAACTTTTCTCCTGGGTCTACAATGATTTCCGTTTCTTTTTGAGCTTGTTTGCGTTAAAAGCGACTCTGAGCAACTTGCTTGGTGGGGGTGGCAAGGAGCTCAATTGTTGTTGTTGTTGTTGTTGTTGTTGTTGTTGTTGTTGTTGTTTACCTTTTACCTTTCTATTGTTATTTTTTACCTTTTACTGTTATTATATTAACGATTACATTTTAGCTATTTTGATATCATATATCATATCATATTATAAACAATAATAATATTATTAACAATGATGTTCGAGAAGGCTGCCCTTCTTCCCCGCGGCAAAGGGAATAAATAACATGCCATCACCAGGGAGCAAGCATCGCTCGTGCTACGATAAGAGCCCCACCAGAGTTTAATAAATGGCGTTTATTAGCATTGCAATGCAGTTCATGACCCCACCCCCTTTGTCAGAGTGGGGAACGGGGTGCAGAACAGAGGAATACAGAAACTTCTATACTCCAAACAATGCCCTGAGTGCTGAAGAGGCAGAGACCATCTGGGCTGCCTCTTAGTGCAGACGCAAATCATAAGAGTTTTAAGTAACTGCCCTGAAGCCCATGCAGCCGGTCTCCCTTTCCAGTATTAATTCAATATATCCCTCTGAAGAGCCCCCCCCCCAGTCCCTGCAAGAAAGCAGCAGGAATACGGCTGTGCCCCCGCACTTGCTGGTGTGTAAAAATGGTATCTGTGCGCCACTTCTGATTAGAGAAACTGCATGGCAAGGGTTCGAGGCAGGGCAGGGCAGAAGGTGCTGGAGCTTCTCTTGGTTCTGGGTAGGTGCTGCCTGGTGAGCCTGGATAGCTCAGTTGGTTAGAGTGTGGTGCTGATAACGCCAAGGTTGCAGGTTCAATCCCTGTATGACCAGCTGCATATTCCTGCATTGGAGGGGGTTGGACTAGATGACCCTCAGGGTCCCTTCCAACTCTACAGTTCTATGATTCTATATCTTTCCCAAATCGCCCTGTCAGAGCTTTCCGTATCCTTCCATGACTGTGGTACCAAAGATGAAACTTCCCTTCTCCATGCACTTTAGTCCTGCTGCAAAATCGCCTCCCAATAACAATTAAAACAAATAAACAAACAAAACTCCACTGATAACACCCCACACTTAAGGTAACATGCAGTTAGGTCCTCAGAATGTCTTTAATTCAAAAAAGGGTTTTGTGCTCTTTTTTTCCCTTTAGATGTATTTCATTTATTTATTTATTCATTATATTTATATAGCTTTCGGAACAAGATAATGTTGCCGATAATGGGTTGTCTTCAACTACCGGTATTTGCAAAGGACAATAGAAATTTCCTAGATATTTTTTTTTTAAACCCTTGTAGTTCATTAGGTGCATTCATTGGTGTTCTCTGAGCATGAGTAATCTATATACTGTATATAAAATCGTTCAAGTTGGATGTTTGTTAACAATCGCCTTTTTCCGTAGCCCCTTGATCGATTCCGTTCAAATTTGGACACAACGTTCCATGTCCATATGGCAGTGATCATATGTACTTACATTGCACAAATACCACATCTTTCCCAGGTAAAAATGTGTTTTTCTACAAAAAAAAATATAGCGCCCTCCAGTGGACGTTAATCAGCACAACACAACACACCTCTTTCTGACGTCCTCCTTTCCCGACTTCACTACCACCATCCTATCGACAGACAGACCGCCCACAAACACTACTGGGACAAAGAACGGGAGGGGCAAACGGAGAACACATAGACCAGGGGTGTCAAACTCCGGCCCTCCAGATGTTTTGAGACTACAATTCCCATCATCCCTGACCACTGGTCCTGTTAGCTAGGGCTGATGGGAATTGTAGTTCCAAAACATCTGGAGGGCCGGAGTTTGACACCCCTGACATAGACTGAACTTCAATGAGATAAGCTGTAAGTAAACATACGCTTTCTCTTTCATACTGTATCTTACTTTTGCACTTCACCAAATCAGCCACAGCAAGGCGTGGCCGGGTCAGCTAGTATTGGATAAAATCTATAGGCTGGGGTGTAAATGGCAAGCTGTGGGTGCAGAACAGTGCTGTGGGGAAAATGCGGCTGATCAGGGCATGTGATGCCCATGGTTGCACAACCAGACCTGCATCTGCAGTACATCAGATGTAATAATAATAATAATAATAATAATAATAATAATAATAATAATAATTTATTTATACCCTGCCCATCTGGCTGGGTTTCCCCAGCCACTCAGGGCAGCTTCCAATAGAATATTAAATATACGATAAAACATCAAACATTAAAAACTTCCCTAAACAGGGCCGCCTTCAGAGGTCTTCTAAAAGTCAGATAGTTGTTTATTTCCTTGACATCTGATGAGAGGGCATTCTACAGGGTGGGCGCCACCACCAAAAAGGCCCTCTGCCTGGTTCCCTGTAGCTTCACGTCTCACAGTGAGGGAACCACCAAAAGGTCCTTGGAGCTGGACCTCAGTGTCCAGGCTGAACAATGGGGGGGGAGACGCTCCTGCACCAGTGTGGTGGTGTGGTTAAGAGCGGTAGACTCGTAATCTGGGGAACCGGGTTCGCGTCTCCGCTCCTCCACATGCAGCTGCTGGGTGACCTTGGGCTAGTCACACTTCTTTGAAGTCTCTCAGCCCCACTCACCCCACAGAGTGTTTGTTGTGGGGGAGGAAGGGAAAGGAGAATGTTAGCCGCTTTGAGACTCCTTAGGGTAGTGATAAAGCGGGATATCAAATCCAAACTCTTCTTCTTCTTCTTCTTCACATATACTGGACCAAGGCCATTTAGAGCTTTAAAGGTCAGCACCAACATTTGAATTGTGCTCGGAAACATACCAGGAGCCAATGTAGGTCTTTCAGGACCGGTGTTATGTGGTCTTGGCAGCCACTCCCAGTCACCAGTCTAGCTCCCGCATTCTGGATTAATTGCAGTTTCCAGGTCATCTTCAAAGGTAGCCCCACATAGAGCGCATTGCAGTAGACCAAGCGGGAGATAACTAAAGCATGCACCACTCTGGTGAGACAGTCCGTGGGCAGGGAGGGTCTCAGTTTGCGTACCAGATGGAGCTGGGAGACAATGTAGATGTACACTGGGCACAGACTTATTAATATAAGAATGCAATGACAATAAGGCTCTGTCTCATATCTAAAGTGTGTCAAGTTCTTTCTTTCAACCCTCTCTCTGCATAGACCTCTCCTGTTATTTGCATCAAAATAGATGGGGGTGACAGTGAAAGGATTGCATTAGCATGTGCAGAGATACTTTGTTCTGCTTAAAGGAAGCCCTTTCAACACTAACTTTCTGCTGAGGGACTCCTGTACAACATTTGTCATGTGACCCATTTGCATTGCAGAAAATTCTGAGAATGCAAAAGCATCATAAGGCATTTTATATTGGTTCACATGCTCAGACCTGTCATGTTTCACTGTCAAGGTCCATAGGCTGGGAATGTGCCCCCCTTGCATCATATCCTTCTGAGGTTGAGAAGGGCGGATGAGACAAAGGCTTCGCTGTCCATCTAGGAACACTCTGGGGAGAGTTTGGTGTCCTGCCTGCCTGCCCGGTCTGCAAAGCCAGCTTCTCGTGCGGGCTCTAAAGCCGATCTGCACCCTGCAGAATGTTAAAACTTTTCTGGAGCAGGAGAAAGCAAGCTTGCACTGCCCTCCATATGTCAGCCTTTTAGATATCTGAAGATGGCTATCATATCTCAGGGTCCGAAAGTCCCATAGTGATAGGCGAATTCTGCCACAGGAAATTTTATTAGCGCGAACAGTTTCTGAACTGTTTCGTGCATGCACACGAAAGCTCATACCATAAACAAACTTAGTTGGTCTCTAAGGTGCTACTGGAAAGGATTTTTTAATTTTTTATTTTGTTTTGACTATGGCAGACCAACACGGCTACCTACCTGTAATGTAACTAGTTTCTGAACTCTTATTGCAATACAAGTGTGGACTTGCAGACAACTCGGGTGCCGCTGAGACGGGCACAAAGGCAACAGGTTAAGGATTAACCACATCTGATGCTTCAAGTTTCACAAGTGATCCTTTGGGACTTTCCAGGAAAGGCAGAATCTCGGCTGTCTAGTCTAGCTGCTCGGTGCTCCCCCTAGCGGGCAATGCTGCTTTTGCTATTTGCTGCCATCGAGAAATAGGGGATTACCACCAGGCTCATGGGCGGGGGAGGGAAAGATTCAAACTCTCTTGCAATTTTACATTGTCTTCGCTCGCAACTTCGCTTCCGTTTTTGCTTTAGTAGTGCGACGAACAGGAGGTAGAGGGAATAAAAGAGAGAAAGGAAGAGAGTTGGAAGGAGAAAAGTGTTCAGAAACCTGGAAGCGGAAACCTCGAGAAGTGGACTGAGGTTTGCTGTAAAAAATCGGGCTGGCAGCAGGCTATGAGCTGAACTTTTCTCTTGGGTTTATGATGATTTCCGTTTCTTTTTGAGCTTCATTGACTCTGAGCTCCTTGCTAGGCGGGTGGGGCGGGACGGGGCGGGCAGTATTGTTTATTATTACTATTATTAATGCTGGAGAAGGCTGCCCTTCTTCCCCGCTGCAAAGGGAATAAATAACATGCCACCACTATTGAGCTAGTGCTACTATAAGAACTTAAAGTAACTGCTCTGAAGCCAACCCGGGTCTCCCTCTCAAACGATGCTGCGTGTTAATTTGACACATTCCTCTTGCTGCTAGGAAGCTGCCCTCCTCCTCCTCTTGGCGCCTGCCTCTTTTCCTTTCCTTTTCCTTTTCCTTTCCTGTGTCAACACACATTTGAGAGAGAAGCTCTTTGGAAGCTGTCACACCACATAGTCGCTGTCCTGCCCTTCATTTTTCTCTGCTCCTCTTCTCTGTTTACTAAAAAGATTTGCAAACATCCTCTGGGACTAGCAGGGCTTTCTTTTCCCCTGAACTCAGCTCTGTCACATATATTTTGGTGCCCAAAGGCTGTTTGTTTGTTTTTCTGGAGTGCACTTGGGAACAAAATGTGTAGTTGGGAGCAGTGGTGTCCCATGGGTTGGCAGCACCCGCAGAGAGGAATTCTGGGCCAGGCTTTGCTGGGGTCACCCTTCCATGCCTGCTCCCACCTGTCTCTTTCCACCACACGTCTGCCCCCCCTCACTTGCTCACTTGCCTGCCACCCCCCTGTCTCCCCACCTAACTCACACTCTGTCTCCGCTGCCGCAAGTCCTCTGCCAAGGCCTGCCACCTGTGCCAAGGCCTGCCAAGGCCACTGATGTACTTCCAGAAGTGCAGCCTGGCTTCCTGAAGCACGTCAGCTGCTGCGATGGAGGCCTGGTGGAGGCAGAGGTGCCTTGCTGTGATGGCAGATAGATAGATAGATAGATAGATAGATAGTTTATTGTTACGGTTCTCCACCAGCACACACATATATCAATAAATACAATCCAAAATACATTCTAAAATATAAACTTATAAATGTAAATTTTAAACTTAATAATAATAATAATAATAATAATAATAATAATAATTTAACAAAAGAAGATATCTCTGCTTTAAAAATAGGGCTGCGGCCGATTATAACTCTGGTTCATCTTTAGCTCTGTCCTGAAGTTGTGTGGATACTGCTAGCTAGATCGGACTGAATTTTTATGGCTCTAGCACAAAACGTGGCTACCTTTGCTGTCACATTATCATTAATATCTGAAAGAAACCACTCTATATAGAAATTGTCCGAACATCCAGGTAGCTCAGTCAGCATCGTGTGGATAAGCTCGCCTCGCACCTCCTCATAGAGGCAGCATCGCAAAAGTATGTTGCCAGTAGTTTCCACCTCTTCAGATCCACGCAGGCAGTATCTCTCACACAATGGGGTCCGTTTGTACTTCCCTTGGAGAACTGCGGAAGGCATTATGTGATTACGTGCTAGAGTAAATGCTCTTCTATGAGAGGGTATTTCTAGTCGGAATAAATATCTGGCTGGGCGGGACAGGTATCTCCTTTCCTCCTGAATTAGGAAGTAAGGTACTTTACTCAGATCCTTCTGTATGCCTGTAAACCTCTGTTTAACAATGATCTTTGCTGAATTAAAATCACGTGACATGAGGCTAGATGGATGGAGGCCTATACTTGTCATCTTCTTTACTATGGCCTTGCTCCAACGGGATTGATAGTTATCTTTTAATAGTAGCGAAGTTAGGCCCTGTGGGTTCAGGTTAAGTTTCAGCCAGAGGTTACACGCCTGCATCCATACTCTGGCCTCCACGCATATCATGCCAGTTTCCAACCGTATGGCTGCTGCATTTGACACACAGGGAGGCATTTGTAAAACCGCTCTGAGGAATTTTGACTGGACTCTTTCGAATACAGTCATATTTGGTGGCGGAATGGTAAGGTTGGCTCCAAAAAGCAGCTGAGCCATCACTTTAGCCTCAAACAGTTTAAGAGCCGCAGGGATGTAGGCTACTATGCCCCCTTTGATCTAAGAAAGCTTAGAATGGCTGTGGAGGATTTGTGAGCTGTTGTTGCTGACTGTAATATGTGGGCTTTCTTTGACCCTCTATCATGGAAGACAATGCCTAGGTATTTTAGGCAGTGAACCTGTTCAATTTTCCAGCCGTCTATGCACCATGTATAACTCTTGGGGCATTTAGCGAAATACATTATTTTAGTCTTTTTATAGTTTATAGAGAGATGGGCCTCTTTACAGAACTCTGCTAATGACCGTAGCGCCCTCCGTAGCCCAATTGGAGTCCTTGATAGGATCAAAGCGTCGTCCGCATATAAAAGGGTAGATATATGCCTATCCACCAGTTTGGGTGAGTGGAATTATTTTGGAGACAATGTCATTTATATAATAATTAAACAGAAGGGGAGCTAGTTCACATCCCTGTTTGACGCCCCGCTGAGTAACACCCAACGTGTTAAATGCCCCTTAGATGAACAGCGGATCCCAAGGTAGGTGTTCGTATATAGTAATCTTATCAGATGAAAGAGACGTGGGTCTATTGATGACGATTTCAACTTCTCCCAGAGTTTGGATCTTGAGATGGAGTCAAATGCAGTCTTTAAATCGATAAAAGCCACATATAGGGCGGAAGATTTATTGACTGTATACTTTTCTACGAGATGTTGGAGTACTAGTCAATGGTCAACCGTGGCTCGGCCTTTTCGGAAGCCAGCCTGTTCATCCGGTATTAGTGATTCCATCTCAAGCCAATCTAGCAATTTATCTTTAAGGTGCAGAGCATACAATTTGCTAACGATGTTAAGTAGACTAATTGGTCTATAATTTCCAGGATCTGACTTGCTCCCTTTTTTATATATAGGGATTATTATTGCTATTCCCCAATCTTTTGGAACGTGACCTGTCTTATCGATGAATGTGAACAGCGATGCTAAAGCTGGGGACCACCACTCTTTGTTTTCCTTAATGAGCTCGAGTGGAATTAAATCCTCTCCTGGTGCTTTCCCTGATCTAGATCTGGATATTAGGAATTGAATATCTGCCGTGGTGACCGGGTTCCAGCTAGGGAGATCCGTCATATTAAATGCGACCATTGTCTCTTCACAATCCGTAGTTTCATACATTTGCCTGAAGTGTCGTTCCCACTCTTCTGGTGGAATTTGTTGTTCAAGCATTGTATGACTGCTCTTGCTGTTGGCTACCAATTGCCAAAAAAGTTGTGTGATGGCAGATAAAGTGAGACATCACCTGTGTGGGGCCGCCTGGTTGTGCCACCTCAAAATTTTGCACCCGGGGCAACCACCCCTCTGACCCTCCCCACATTACATCTAGTCTCTTGACTGTTGGGGAAGGCTTCCTGTGCGTGCTTAGCTTCTGCTTGTCTGGCTGGAGAGATTTCCATTTGTTTTTGTTCTCCAAATGGTTTACAATGAAGAGGAAACAGAACCACCCAGTTTAGGTTTCACTTTCTCAGAAATCAGCCGTTTGAGCAGAGCTGTGTGCTGCCAAGCAGCCAGGAATTATCAGCAACGGAACATTTGACCCTAAATACATTGCTGCGCCAGTCTATTGTTTGTGGATCATAATACATTGGCTTAATGCAGGGGTCAGCAAACTTTTTCAGCAGGGGGCTGGTCCACTGTCCCTCAGACCTTGTGGGGGGCCGGACTATATTTTGAAGGAAAAAAATGAATGCATTCCTATGCCCCGCAAATAACCCAGAGATGCATTTTAAATAAAAGCACACATTCTACTCATGTAAAAACACGCTGATTCCCGGACCGTCCTCGGGCCAGATTTAGAAGGCGATTGGGCCGCATCCGGCCCCCGGGCCTTAGTTTGGGGACCCCTGGCTTATTGCATCTCCCTCCTCATCTCCCCTCTCCCATCCCACATATAGCCCCCTCCCCAGACTTGGATCTTGGCTTCTGGAAGCTCCCAGACAGAACCACATCACATTTCAAGTTGCTTTGTCACTGTCACATTGTTGTTGTTGTTGTTGTTTGTTGTTGTTGTTCGGACCCATGTAAATGTCAGAACAGAAGAGTCCTGCTGGATCAGGCCAATGGCCCACCTAGGCCAGCATCATATTCCCAGAACAGAACTCCTTGTTGGCTGTTTTTCATTGTTTGGAAGGCAGACGGAAGTGAAGCCTGCTTTCACTGTCACTGTAAAAAAAATTATTTCAAAGCGTGCCATGTACCAGATAAGTTTTTCTAGATGCAAGAGAAAATAATCCTCTCAAACAGCTGTCCAACTTGTCACTTTAAGGGAGTTGCTGTTTTTCCAAAGAGCGACTGGCTGCCAATGGTAAGCAATTTTAATTTGCTGATTGTAAAAATATTTCTACGGTGCCTTTCAGCTCTAAAAGGAGCTTCCCCCTTAATAATTCTGACTGTTTCTTTCTTTGCTCACTTTCCCATATTTCAATCGTTCCTACTAGAGTATGTATTCTGAAGTCAAAGGGTGCTTGTAAGGACCACAATCAAATATACAGTGAGTGGAACCTTGGTTCTTGAACTTAATCCGTTCCGGAAGCCTGTTCGACTCCCGAAACGGTTCAAAAACCAAGGCGCAGCTTCCAATTGGCTGCAGGAGCTTCCTGCACTCAATCAGAAGCCGTGTTGGACGTTCGGCTTCCGAAAAACGTTTGCAAGCCAGAACACTTACTTCCGGGTCTGCAGCGTTCGGGAGCCGATTTGTTTGACAACTAAGCTGTTCGGGAACCAAGGTACCACTGTATATAAGAGTTCCTCTCTCCAGGAGAAACCCTCACCAGGACAGGAAGTCCAAGTTATGCAGTTTGAAAGCTTCTCATCAAAGCACTGCAGCCATTTCAGGGGGTTTAGGCAGGAAAACTGAGAGGCAGATGAAGCTGTACAGGAATTACAAGAGCATTTGTTGAAGCTATTTACTTAAGACGTTGTAATAACTATAATGTTGCCTGCACCCCAATTTCTGTTCGGTAAGAGATTTCTGGGGTCCAGTGCTTACCCAGAATATGGTTTCCTTGGAATGCTCAATGGAGTTAAACACTAATGTGAGTAGTTTGAACTGGGCCTCTAAATGAACTGGCAACCGATGCAGCTGGGTTTTTTTAAATTTTTTTTATTTATTAAGGATTTTCTTGATTTACAAAGGTATATGCATTGTCTCTTTCTTGTTCTTTCCATGTAACATTTTTATACAGCAGTTTCGTTTGTTGAGACAATAGGGAGAGAAGGGGAAGAGGTGTGGGTAGGATGGGGAGATGGGTAGGATGGGGTGGTGGAATTTCTATTCTACTTAACATATGCAGGGTTAGGTGTCAGCGTCTTTTGTGCAGGTTCTCTGTTGTTTGCTTGTGCTCTTTTAGTTGTGAGAGAGGTCAGGGTTGGCGTAGGGTGTGATTGTTCATTTGTGGTAGGCTGTGGTGATCTTTGGTTTCCTGTGTGAGTGGGGTGGGTGAGTGTTTTTCGTCAGGTTAGCCATATTGATTTGTATGCTGCCGGTAGATTTCTGTCATTGTCTGTTTGGGCTGTGTGTGTGATGAAGGGAAGCCATACCGGGATGAAGGTGTCTTCTTCTGTTTGTCCCCGTGTCAGTTTTAGCTTATTGGTTAGTTTTTCTAGTAGGGCTGTTTCCCATACTACTTGGTACCATTGGTCCATGTTTGCTCCTGACAGGTCTTTCCAGTGTCTGGTAATGATGTTCCTGGCTGCTGAGAGTAGATGGGTTATGAGTTCTTTGTTGTGTAAGTGGGCGTTGTTGTCTTGGAAGATGTTTAGCAAGACCAATTCTGGGGTGGTTTCTAGTACTTGTTTGGTTATTTTAGCTATTTCTTGCATGATTGTTGTCCAGAATCGTTGGATTTTGGGGCATTCCCACCACATATGGAGGTATGTACCTGTAGAGATGCATCCTCTCCAACATTTTGGTGAGGTTCCTGGGCATATCAACGCTAATTTTCTTGGTGTCAGGTACCACCTGTAGGTTAGTTTTAAGGCGAGTTCTTTTCTTTTCATTGATATGGATTTAAAGGGTGGTTTAGACCACCTTCTGGTCCATTGGGTGGGGTTGCAATGCAGCTGTTTTAAAAGAGGACTTAAATGCAGAAGACATTAACCGCTGCAATATTTCTGTACTTTTTTAGGTGTGATAAATCTCACAGAACAGCAGCCATGGCTTGTCAGAGCTGCAAACAAGACACATTAGCTCCAATGAATCAGCCATCTGGCAAACGTACCCTTGATATTGCCATCGTAGGGGACTCAGGTGTCGGCAAATCATCCCTGGTCAATGCCCTGCGAAATATGGCAGACGATGAGGGTGGGGCAGCTGTGGTCGATGTGATAAAAGGTACTATGGAACCAACGGGGTACTTGTACCCCCAATATCCAGATGTAACCCTTTGGGATCTACCAGGGATTCGACCACCTCTGTTTCCGGCAGAGAGATACATAAAGGATATGGATTTTAAAAAGTATGATTTCTTCATCCTTGTTGGCGAAAGAAGATTGACTGATGATGCAATCGTGCTGGCCCGCGAAATTCAGAAAACGAACAAGGGTTTTTTCTATGTGTGCACCAAAGTGGATGTTATTATATATGCTGAAAGCAGGAAACCAAACTTCAATGAGGAGAAAACCCTTGAGCAAATAAGGAAAGGTTGCTGTGAACGTCTGACAAAGGCCGGGGAGTCACCTCCAAGGGTTTTTCTCATCTCAAGGTGGGATTTGAGCATGTATGATTTCCCCCTCCTGCAGAGGACCCTGCAAGACGAATGTATTGATCTCAAGAGCCGTGCATTACAACCACCCCAGGACCCAGGAAGGAAGATCCACAATAAGTATGTTGGTTTCGGCTAAAGCCGAACTTTATTCAATTACATATTTTCAACTCAATATGAAAGCAAACATTTTAATGTTTCTTTTTTCTGTGTTATTGTGGCTGTACCCATATATAAGGATGCAGAGACCATACCTCCCCTCACTTTCCTCTTTTAGTTGACCATACCCGACTCCAGCTCCTGGTATCAAGCAATGATGCTGATGATGTTATTTATACCCCATCCGTGGTTTCCCCAGAGTCTTGCTCTCTTGCACACAGACCTTAACAGTGAGGTGGGAAGGACGCAATGGGGTTACCTGATAACTGAACTGATAAACGTTGTGTTGCATGAGTCAGGCCTCTATGAAGTGGGCTATCCATTTCAATTTCCCTGAAGCTGATACTGTATGTTAGGTGTAAAGAACGTTTGGCCCTCCCGATATTGCTGAACTACAACTCCCATCTTCCCTGCCCATTGGCCATGCCTGCTCTAGCTGATGGGAACTGTAATTCAGCAACATTTGCTGCTTGTAGCACTAAGCTGTGCCCACCCCTTTCCCCAGAGCCGTCTTTCCCATAGGGCTTAGTGGTGCGTCGCGCCAGGGCACTGGCCTCTCAGGGGCGCCCCAGCAAGTGGGCAAGCTACGCGGCTTTGCCGGCGGCCTCAGAGGCGTAGCAAGCCCAGGTGGTACCCGGGGCGGAATTTTTTTTGTCCCCCCCCCACCACTTTAATTTAATTTTTTTAAAAAAAAATTAAAAATTTTCACACACCCCTCTGATGGTGCCACTTTGCGAGGTGTGGGGGTTTTGTGTGTGTGTGTCTATTATCTTTTTTTTCCAATAAAGTTAAAATAAATAAAAAATAATAATAAAAATGTAAAAAAAAAAAAAGTGTCACCCCCCTCTGATGGTGCCACTTTGTGAGGTGTGGGGGTTGTGTGTGTGTCTATTATCTCTTTTTTCAATGAAGTTAAAATTAAAAAAAGTTTTTTTAAAAAAAATGTTTATTTATTTTTTTTAAGTGTCACCCCCCTCTGGGGTGGAACCCGGGGTGGACCGCCCCCCTGCCCCCTGTTGCTACGCCCCTGGGCGGCCTCCCCTTTCCCTGCACGCCCACCAGCTGCGCCCTGCCAACCATAAGGCTGGCGGGTGTGCAGCTTCCCTCCCAAGCCTCTGTGGGGATCGCTCTCCTGCAGTGGCATGGGGGAGAGTTGCACCCCCCGGATGGTTGGCAGTGTGCAGCTACGGCCACCCCAACATTATCCGTGGTAATTTGGGGGTGCTGGGCGGATATTTGCACCCCGGCGCTGCATCGGCTAAAGACGGCCCTGTCCCTTATAATGGGGTGGCAGTGGGTGTGTCCTTGTATTGGCTACACGGACTGGCAGCAGCTCTCCAGGGTTTCAGAAATGCTCATGTTCCCAGCCCAAACTGGAAGTGTCAGGGATTGAACCTGTGATGTCCTGCATTTAAAGCAGATACCCTGCCACCGAGCTATATGCACTTCCCATATAAATGAGGAACACACAATGGTTCTAAGGCAGCCTGAAGTGTCCCATCTCATTAATATCCCACCTGAGCACACCAATAGCTTCCAGACACATCCTGAGCACTGTCTTGATCCTCAGTTTCCCCCTTCAACCTTTGGGCTTCAAGGGTGAAGGTGGGAAGCCCAGAGTCTCCATATGGGTCTTGTTGAGCTGGCAGGTCTGTTCACCTTTTATCTGGTGTACGGCTTTGCAGCCAGTCAGCTGAGCCTCAACAGTTTTCCGGCATAGGGGGAGGTACGCTGCCTCCCCCCCCCCTGCGTCAAAGCCAGCGCAGTCATCTGTGCTGGGGATAGCCCCAGCCAATCTGTGGCCAGGGTAGGTGTGGCCGTGGGCCATTTAAACTCGGCCCGGCCGGCCAGCCGGCTCCCTCTTCATTGCCTCTTCATCAGATCACCCACTTTTCATGCTTTGCTCTGATATGGCAGTTGTCGGTCGCCATGTTGTTGGGGCCGGGTAGGATTTTTTCCCACTTGGCAAATTGGTACCGGCCATTTGGTTTTTGCCCACCTAGCAGCAATTGCCACAACTTTTGTGAGGTTAGGCATTGGGTAAGCCTTCGTTTGGATGGAGGGGAGGTTGTTGCCTCGCCTGCTCCTCCCCAGTAAGGGTATCCTGTTAAAGGGATCCAGGGTGTGAATCCTGTCCGAAGCCTGGACGTGGGCTAGGGCCATGTCACAGCCTATACGGGGACCCCCCGGGGTGCCGCTATCTAACGTAAGTTATAGGGCACCCCTATCGGTGGTTTACCCTTCCATGGATTCCCTGCAAATGGGCGAAAGTCAAGATATAGCCCAATGCCTGAGCCAAACCGCTCACATCTGTAACCAAAAAAGTTGTGGCCTATTTGAACCCATAAACCAAAATATTCTGTGTCAGTGTGATTTATTGTTCTCCTGGGAACTTTGTGGCTCAGGTGCCTTGGCATGCAATAATCTCCTTCAGTACTACTCTTACATATTCACCTCCATATCTAGGCTGTCGAAAAATATGTAGTATTTTTTTAAATTTTAAATGCTTTTTCCTTTCCTAGATCAAGTGATCCGTCAAGAAGAGCCACGTGGCGTGCCATCTTAGAATTTTATCTTGCTGACTTGGAAACTATGGAGGCTGTTTTAAGACAAGGAAATCTCCCAGATGTGGTAGCTCACATTCAGCAAGAGTTAGATTTGCTAGACAATGCCACACTTGACATTGCCATCACAGGGCGTACAGGTGCTGGCAAGTCTTCTCTTGTCAATGCCTTGCGGGGTATGACAGATTTTGAAGAGGGCTCAGCTAGGACGGGGCTGAAACAGACAACCATGGTTGCGACAAAATATCAGCACCCGAAGTTCCCCAAGGTGACACTATGGGATCTACCAGGAATTGGAACAGATGAATTCAAAGCAGATGAATATCTGGAGAAGGTAGATTTTAGCAAATATGATTTCTTTATCATTGCTTCAGAACGTTTTACAGAGAGTGACACCCAGCTGGCTCGTGAGATTCAGAAAATGAAAAAGAAGTTTTACTATGTGCACCCTAAAATTAATCTTAGCATGGCTGCTGAAAGAAGGAGACCCACCTTCAATGAAATGGAGACACTTGAGGACTTAAGGCAAGACTGTTGTGATAAACTGAGAAAACTGGGAGAGGCTTCTCCAAAGGTTTTTCTGATATCAAATTGGGATTTGAGCATGTATGATTTCCCCATTCTGCAAGAAACCTTGCAGAATGAACTGGATCATCTCAAAAGACATGCCTTCCTTCTCTCAATGCCAACATTCTCAAGAGATATCCTGAATAAGAAGAAAACTGAGATGAGGAACCTTATATGGAAGCAGGCCCTTGTGTCTTTCTTTCTTGGCTCTGTGGCTCGGTCAGCTCTCCAATCACCTGGCCATATTTCCTTCTTGGTGACAACACTCAGAAAGCTCTGCATGAGTTTTGGGTTGGATGAAGAGTCCCTGTGCAGGCTTGCAAACCGGGTTGGTAAACCTCTAAGTGAGCTGAAATCAGTTATTAAGAAGTCTCCACTGGCTAATGAGATCAGCGAAGAATTTGTACTTAATCTCTTGGCCGAGTCAGGGCTGTGTAAAACACAGACAGTGCTAGAACGGATTGTTGAGTTCATACCTGTGTTGGGCACTTTAGTCAATGGAACTGTTTCTTTCAGAAACATCTACTGCATGCTGCAATGCTTTCTGGAAGATGTCGAGGAAGATGCGGAGAATGTTCGTGCAAAAGCCTCTGAGCACTGAAAGTCCCAAGTAAAGACCAGACACCTATCTGCTAGTGTTTAGAGATCTGCTATTAACATGGAATCCACATAATCAATGTTTTTTTTTGGGGGGGGGGTTGGGCGGGGAGGGGGAAGGAGGAAATGGTTTTGCAAGGGAAATTGTTTGTATGCTTTTACTGTTTCTTTAGTTAAATTGCTTTGGGTTTTCATGGAAGTGATTCATACATGAAACGAGATAAAGAAAACAATAGAAGCGGCAGAGTTCATGGGGAGCACTTGGCTGTGAGGGCCATGAACACGTGAAAAATCAGGGCCATGAACTTAGGTGATCTAGACATCTAAAGAACAGAGGAGCTTTAAGGTCACATATTAAGGAGATTTTGCATTAGCCTCCAAGAATAAAGGGGCTCTTGAATGTCCTTTTTTATCAGTTGATTTGTGCTCATGATATTCTTGGGGCTATACTATACTATACTATACTATACTATACTATACTATACTATACTATACTATACTATACATGTTTCAATATGTTTTGGGGCTGCCACACTACTTCATTTCTGATCAGTGCCCTTCCTGTAACTTCCTGTTGAAATCCCATAGCTTTCCAAACCACAAATGTTCGGGGTGTTTGCTTTTTGTCCCACTTTTCTTGTGCTCCAGCCCTTTTGGATGATGCAATAGCATTGGGCAAACATGACATAACAACTCATAAAGCAGAACAAATGCACACTAATGCACCGATACACTATTACTGTGTCAATAATAAGTGGCAGAACTCACCCACAATAAAACGCCAGGGGCCCTAACCTGTCTTACATTACTAGTTGCATAGAGGTGTGATAGAGTGTTGCGTCACACAGAGCTCTGAGTGAGTCCATATTGGCAGGCACTCATCTTGGAAGAGAATGTGCTGAATGGGGGCCAACACCCAGGTTGGAAAGCTGTGCACTTCTTCAAAACAGGACTGGGGACTCTCCGGTGTTTGATCACACCAAAACAAAGCCCAGATTTTGGACTGGATTAAGAAGAAGAACCGCAGTCCAGTGGGAGGCCAACACTCTGTCTATTTGCTCTGTTTATGCCACCAATTCCTTCTGTAAATTGCCCTTGCACAAGAAACTTCAGTACAGTATTTGGTGGGAAAGCAGTAGTTTGTTTTCTGTATAGGACTAGATGAGGTTTAGTGAGCTAGGAGTATTTATGTGTGTGCTATGTATTACGAGCATGTAGTAATAAACTTGCATACTGAATGAAATTTTCCTTGTTTTGAGAATTGCTTCTTCATCTTTCCAGCCAAACCTGAAACTAAGGACCCTCCAGATGTTGTTAGGTTACAACTCCTATCAGCCTCAGACATCATGGCCAGAGATCTGGGAGGGAGGAAGCAAGCAGCCATGAATTATCAGCAATGGGACATTTAGTCTTAAATACATTGCTGTGCCAATCTATTGTTTGTGGATCATAATACTCAGCCTGTTAACAACTGAAGCTGGGCTCAAATACACCATCCATGTTTAAAATGCAGGTTCCATCAAGTATCTTTGCAAGCATTGAATGAAGAACATCCCAGGTTCTGTTCCTTACATCTCCAGTTGCAGTGATGCTTTTAAAAAAGGCAACACAGTGCATTATTAATTTTTAAGTCACCAAACAAACAAGTCAGTGCACTAATGCATGGGTCAAATTGTGGGTGAATTGCTAATTGACACAGAAACCCTGCTTAGTGAGGATAGATCAATGAAAGTTTATGCCATTCTTTCACCAATATTTCTTATAATCTACACTTTCATAAAGAATATATATTAGGGTGGTATACATCATATAAGAATAAAATCTGCTAAAAGCATCCATAGAAACATCCATAAAACACCAATAAATACTAATTGGTGAAGAAGAGAAGATGCATATGGCAAAGGCCTGTCTAAACAGTATAGCTTTCAAAATATGTCTGAAAGAACGACTGTCCTGCAGAGAAGGCAGATGGTGTGTTGTGCTGGACCTGAGACTTACTGCATCGATATGGTCATGTCTCTCTCCCATGAAGCTTTTATTATCTTACATGGCCACCACATGAGACAAAAGGTACCTTCTTTTTCTTTACATTACCAGCAGGTATTTGTACTTGTTCTATACATTTTTGCTAACTGAAGGTGGGAAAGAAATTAGAGTCACTCTTTGCCTGAATCTACTGATCTGCTGCTCAAATTGAAATAATTATTTGACTCAATCCAACATTTGGGAGTCCTGAACTGCTTGCGGGAAAGATGGCCTAAGAATGTGGTCCTTTGATAAGTGCAATTTATATAAGCGCTTGGCAGGGATGCTTCCAAAAACTGGGATGGGAAAAATTCTACACCCATTTGGAGTGTGTGTGTATTTATTGTATTTATTGATAAGTATAAAAATCCACGTAGACAGGAGTCTCACTTAAATCGCAGTGCCATCATGGCTACATGAATAAAAGGAGACTTGCTTCTGATGCCCTCATGGTAAATTCACGATTACTTGGAAATAAGCACAATTTTCTTTTAGAAAACGACAATATATTTTAAAAGTAACAATAAGAAAACGAGCAGCTGTAACCATGTGACTGGCCAGTACATCCCTGAATATAAAACATTTAAAAAAGAAAACAACATTTAAAAAAGAGAACAACAAGAAGAGAATGCTATGGTGATCCATCATCAGACCCTCTGCCACCCTCTCTGTAGGCATTGGTGGAGACGGGGGCTGCCCAGAGTGGCTGGGGAAACCCAGTAAAATGTGTGGGGTTATAAATAGTAAAATTATCATGATGGAATGGGATGTCCCTATTTTCACCAGAGAACTGTTGGAGGGTATGCAAAGGGTATCATGGCATCTTAAAAGAGGAGAGTGGCTAGCGGGGATCCTCAAGAGGAATGGTGAGGGATAGCCGTCGCCACTGAGCTTCCCCCAATACGCACACCCTCAGCATCTGCTACCTGAGGCAGCTGCTTCACACTGGCTAATAGTAGAGCTAGCCCTGTTGGACTAGGCCAAGAAAATGGCAACACCCGGTGACAGAATATGGAACAAGCCTTCCTGAAGATAAAATAGAAGTTGGGCAGCTTTGAGGAGCTCCCTGCCCAAGCAGCCAGTCCTTCAAATTTCATCATGCTGGCGGTAGTGCTAACATTGATCTATGGGCCTGATCTATCCAGATGTATATGAATTTGTTTGAAGGTCAGGGCTGAAGAGTTAAGCGATCAATCCATACTGTGAATGCCACATGAAATGCCATTCCCTCCCAAAACAGGTTGCATCATTTTGACCCACCACAACGAAACAAATGGTTGAAACTCCCCATTGTCAACCACGAATAGAGTGGTAAATTGTGGGTGGGGTGGTTTAGTTCTGTCCTAATCCCACGGTATAGTAGTATTTCACCTCAGCCTTCCCAAAGCAAGTAATTCTTCAGAGGTTTTGGACTATGACTCCCATCAGGTCTAGCTAGCATGGCCAATGGCCAGAAATGATGGGGAATGAAGTCCAAAACATCTGGAAGGCATCAGTTTGAGGAAGGCTGTAGGGTTCTTCCACATGTTCTTTTTATTGAGCATTCGTATCTGAGCTCATTTTGCGGTAGTTATACGTGATCCCACTTTCAATACCCTTTGCAGCTGCCAATGTTTTGGGATGGTCATACCGCTTCGTTTGCAATAGGCACGGGCTCCGGAGTTTCCTGCTAAAGCCTTGGAACTTTTTTGTAACACATATGTTCATGGGTGTGTTGCCCTCTTTTATCACACTACAGAGCAAGAGTAACCAAGTGGCACTGGGGAAGTGTTGTAAAACTATTTATAAAGTGGAATGGTATGTGGATGGCCCAGTATAAATAACCCCCCTCCCCCCCACACACACTCCTGCATTGTGTCGATGACAGGCTGCAGAATACACCCACAAAAGACACCAGTCTCGAGGGGTCAAGATAATTCACAATATTTCTCATTTCTTAGACTTTCATAGAAAACCGAAAGCTGATTAGTTAGGGTTGCCATATTTCAGATCCAGACACAAAAGTTGCTGAGCTTTTTATTTTGCAAAATATATATACGTGATCCCACTTTCAATACCCTTTAAATGCAAGAAACAGAGGCTGTGATGATTGTGTTACCTGTAAAAGGTAGATAGCCGTGTTGGTCTGTCATAGTCAAAACAAAATAAAAAAAAAAATTCCTTCCAGTAGCACCTTAGAGACCAACTAAGTTTGTTCTTGGTATGAGCTTTCGTGTGCATGCACACTTCTTCAGATACACAGAAACAGAAGTCACCAGACCCTGATATATAGTGAGAGGGTGGGGAGGGGTATTACTCAGAGGGGTGGTGGAAATGGGTGAAAGGTTGATAGGTGTGGTAAACCTGTTGACGACTGTTAACGGCTGCAATTAGTCTTACAGGAAAAAGCAAGGGGTGAGAAGGTTAAAAAAGCTTTGTCATGTATAATGAGATAAGAATCCAATGTCTTTGTTCAGACCAGGTCTCTCCATGGTTTTAAGCTTGGTAATGAGTTGCAATTCAGCAACTTCTCTTTCCAGTCTATTTCTGAAATTCCTTTGCAATAAGACAGCTATCTTATTGCAAAGGAATTTCAGAAATAGCTGTCTTATTGCAAAGGAATTTCAGAAATAGACTGGAAAGAGAAGTTGCTGAATTGCAACTCATTACCAAGCTTAAAACCATGGAGAGACCTGGTCTGAACAAAGACATTGGATTCTTATCTCATTATACATGACAAAGCTTTTTTAACCTTCTCACCCCTTGCTTTTTCCTGTAAGACTAATTGCAGCCGTTAACAGTCGTCAACAGGTTTACCACACCTATCAACCTTTCACCCATTTCCACCACCCCTCTGAGTAATACCCCTCCCCACCCTCTCACTATATATCAGGGTCTGGTGACTTCTGTTTCTGTGTATCTGAAGAAGTGTGCATGCACACGAAAGCTCATACCAAGAACAAACTTAGTTGGTCTCTAAGGTGCTACTGGAAGGAATTTTTTTTTTTATTTTGTGTTACCTGTAGTGTATGTAAAATACTTAGAGTGACCATGCGAAAGCAGCGCTGATTATAACACAAACATCCTGACAGTGGAAAGGAGATGAATTTAAACAATTAGTTTATTTCATGAAAATTTATACACCGCTAGATTCTAATAAAACCTCAAAGCGGTTTGCAAAAAGATAAAACCATAAAATCAGGAGAAAAATTACAGCCGTGCTTTAAGATATGCAAGAGTTGAAATACTAAAACAGATTAAAATTACCTCAACTTTCTACAGTATTTAACAAATGTGGAGGCTCCTGTCTAGCTGAATGCCCTCCTTCAGTTTGGGTGTGTATGAGGGAAAGAAAATTCTGAAATAGATGTTGCATGGTACTTGTGATATAGAGCTAACTCTTGTTCCTAAAGAAAAAAGCAAATGCAGCATACACACACACACACACACACACGGTGAATGTTGCAGTCTGCATAAATTATAACTTGAGACCATCCTTGCAAGCACGTTCACATAGGTCACTAGTTTTTTCAAGTCTGACATCTGATACAGAGCAATTCATTAGTGGACTGAAAGAATTATGAATAGTAAAAAGTCCATTTGTCCCAAAGTCTCCTTTTGGTATTGGTCATTATTCTTATACTTTGGATAGAGATACTAATTTTAAAAAGTAACTGAAGGGTTATTATGATGGCATTCAGATTATTTCACTTAGGGTTTTTTTTAAATGAGAAGCCTAAGATTTATGAAATTTTTAAAATAAAAAACCTGATCATCTGATTATTAATTTTTAATGTCTTTTGGTGGTGGTTGTTTTAAAAATGGAAACATGTATAAATCGCCAGATGCTATATATCAAGCACTTTGTCATCATAGAGCATCTGTTTGCTGCTAAATGGACTTTTTCCCTTCTGCCTCAAGAGCTTTGGACAGAACCCTCTGGGTGTCACCAGCAGCACCCGATATGCATTTCTGCAGCATGAAGTAGGTGCGAAGAAGCGAAATCCCTCCGGACAGAAGGCAGCCAAAGATGGGGAAATGCTCCCAGCGGTGATATTCATAAGCCATCACTGAGAGTCCCACGAAGTCTGGCAGCACCCATAAAATGACAGAGAAGATCCCCAGGGGCTGCATTGCTGCTTTGAGGGCTGTGCTTGTCTTTCCAACACGCTGGGCCAGAGCTGCAAGGGATCGATCGTCCAGGCCAAAGTCTAGGAAGCACCAGGAGCGGAATTTACTAAGCAGAAATATGGGGAGAAGGAAAGGAACTGGGCTTACAAGAGTGACCAGCAAACAAAGCCTTCTGGTCCAAATCTTCTCCTTCACAGTGGCTTTCTTTTTCTCTAAGATAGGCAGACAGCTGCTAGGGAAGCGGAGCAGAAAGGCTTGCCTCTTCAGCTGCAAGAGATCGTTCTTCAGCGTTTCCTGCAGGAGGGGGAAATCAAAGCGGTCGGCTTCCCAGTTGGAGACGATGAAGACTTGTGGGTCCCTCACTCCTTCTCTTACCAAGCACTCTTTGCAGTCCTTCTGGATGTGCAAGAGGACCTTCTCCTCATTGTAGTTGGATGGCTGTTGCCTCTTGGCGGCCGACAGGTCCAGGTCTGCTTTGGTGCGCACAAAGTAGAAGCTCTTGCCCATATCTTGGATCTCATGGACCAGGTCAGAATGGGTGGAGCGGAAGCGCTGGGAGCCGACGATGATGAAGAAATCAAAGTGATTCAAATCAACCTTCTTCTCAAATTTGTCCTCCCTGAAAGTTGGCATTCCCCTTCCGGGGTGGTCCCAAAGGATCACTTGCGGAAGTGTCGGGTGTGGGTAATCCTTGACTTGCACAGTCGTCATCTGTATGCCAGTCTCAGCGGCACGCGGGTCATCGGCACGAAGACCCAGCATGGCATTGATGAAGGAGGACTTCCCGGAGCCGGGCTCTCCTACCACGGCAATGTTGAGCGGAGTGCTGTGGAAAAAGTGCAGTGGTTTTGCCAGCACGTGGGACACAGCGCCTGCCAATTGGCCCTGAGAAATGGCTACCTCAAAGTCTTCCATCATTGTGGATCTCGGTGCGCTGCAGAGAAAGGAAGCAGGGAAATGTTAAGTAACCAGCTTAACTAGAAGCATTCATTTATTTAACGAGAGTGGCATGCCCTCTGTAAAATTTCCAGCGTCAGCACTATTATTATCATTTGCCAAGCAACAAAGCTTTATAGGTAGAAAGTATGAATCCCATTACATTCCAAAATTCAGAAGTGAGCGCAAGGCTAAAGTTCCCAAAGGTCATGGGACGTCAGGAGCTGGAGTTGGTGAGCAATAAAACACCCGGTTGTCAGTGAAGTTAACACTTTACTTAAAGAAAACCAAACAGTGCAGGCCAAGTGAATACAGCAACTCTTCCCAGTATCTCTTGCCCCAATGAAGCAGTTGTGAGGACTGAAGGTCCCCACCTTGTCCCGCTCTTTGAGGCTCCTTCTTCCCCTGCAACCTGAGGTTTCTTTGTCTTGTCCCTCATTGCTCTGCCCTCTTCATACCTCTTCGTGTTCTGGGAGACCCGGGGGGAGGGAAACTGGCTTCTTCAGCAACCTGCCAATAATCTTCCTCTTGGTCCCCTCTCCAGTTCTGCCTCTGATTCTGGACTGCTCTCTGCCACAGACTCTTCCTGGTCACTAAACCCTGTTGCCTCTTCAGCTTCCGACATCTCCTCCTCCCAGTCTGCTCTCTCTTCTCCCTCTGACCACTCATCTTCCTCCCACCACCAATCCCCTGGTTCTGGGACGTCTTCCCCTTGGTGGTTCCGCAACTGGTGCCTCCCACCACTCCTCTTCATCCAGCCAGCCCAGGACACAGGAGCAGAGTCCAAGAGCCCTGAATATAGAGAGGGACATGAGGAAGGGGACTCTCAGCATTTTAAGAAACTGCACTTCCTGATTTTTCATTTTTTTTTAGGTTGGGAAGGGAGGCTGTGCCCATTACATTGATGATTAAACCTTACGTGTTTTTTAGAAAGATGCAACAAAGTGTTACCAGCCTGCAGGTGTAGAAGAGGAGGGTCTGGTCAAAGAGAAGAAGGGGTCGGGGCAGTTTTATTTATGTTTTAAGAGTGCATCCTACCTTTAGACACTGTATGTAAATTCTGCCCCTGCTTGTCATTTAAGTCAGAGGTTTTCAACCTTTTTGAGTCCACAGCTCCTTTGACAAAGTACCTTCTTTCTGTGATACCCCTGTGGGACTCAGGAGCCCAGTTATGTCACCCCTTGCCTGCAGAGCTGGTAGACTCTCACCCTTTTTCAAACACACACCACTTGTGAAGTCTTCCCTCAGCCTCCTCTCCTCTCCCCTCTCCTTGGGAGTCCCCTGGACAACTGCTGGTGCTGCCCCTGGTCTCTGAGCTGCCCTCCTTGCCCTCAAGAGAGGTACCTCTTCACACTGCCCCACAGGGGCCTGGGACTTCTCTGTCCATTCCCAACAGCAAGGGCTGGTGGTCTGGCTGGCTGGGCTCCCTCGCCCATTTGCTTACTTTGAGGCCCCGCTTCAGCTCCTGGAAATCAGCACCCCCTGGCTAACCCCAGAGGCACCATCCATCTGGGGAGCTTGAAGCCAGGGCTGCTGCAACAAACAGCTGCTCAAGCCTTTGGGGGGCAGAGGAGGGAGGGAATGAAAGAGGGACAGAGGCCAGTGTTGCCCACAGCACCCCTGACCATCATTTAAGGCACCCCAGGGTGCCACGGTACATTGGTTGAAAACCACTGATTTAAGTAATTAATAACCAGATATGCCTTATGTGTCTAAATTCCCCACTCACTTCCCCCCTCCCGCAAGCTGCGCATGATCAGCTTTCCAACAGAATGGTTTCTGTTCTCAGATTGGGGACAGCCTTCCCCCTCCTTCTCCCCAACCTGTGCAAGGACCAGACACAAATTTCTCGCCTCTTGACCCCCTCAGCAAACCTTTTCCCCCTTCTCTCTCCCCCTCTGAAGTTCTCTTGGGGTGAGATAGAGGAAAAGGGGGGGGAGTTGTGTGAAGAAAGTGAGGGGGTCAAAAACCTTTGAAACAAACAAGTGGGGGGGTGGCGGAGGGTAGAGCAGGGTCTGGATTGGGAAGTTGGCTGGAAGTTGGGTCTTTTCTCCCCCCCCCCATCTTCCCTTCAGGGAGGGAGGGAGGGAGAGAATGGGATGGAAGCTCTTTTCCTTCTGATCCTGGCACCCAAGGTGAGGGAAGAGCCAGGAAACGAGAGGGAGGGGCTAATGACTGAGGTCTGTCTTTCTCTCTCTCTCTCTCTCTCTCTCTCTCTCCCTGCTCCAGGTTTGCTTTGGGTATGCAGGCGAAGAGCAGCCTGGAAGCAAGGGCTGTGTGCACCAGTGGAGAGATCTGGGATCACCAGGTTGGGAGGGGGCAAGGGAGGTGGGCTGTGGGCTTTTTTTGTGTGTGTGTGTGAGAGAGAGAGAGAGAGAGAGGTGAGTACAGTGGTACCTCGGGTTAAGTACTTAATTTGTTCCGGAGGTCCGTTCTTAACCTGAAGCGTACTTAACCTGAAGCACCACTTTAGCTAATGGGACCTCCTGCTGCTGCTGCGCCGCCAGAGCACGATTTCTGTTCTTAGCGGAGTTCTTAACCTGAAGCGTACTTAACCTGAAGCGTACTTAACCCGAGGTACCACTGTATACTATCTCCAACACCTCCGGCCATGAGACCAGAAAGTTATCATTGTGGAACAAATCAGTATGATAGTGTTTGTCATGGGCGTAGCCAGGGGGGGTGCAGAGGGGGCAGCTGCCCCCCCCTAGAAGGCAGCCCTAGAAGCAAAAATGATCAGCGTCCATTCAAAGCAAACCTGAACGACCATGGCTTGCCCCCCCCCCCTAGTTTTGATCCTGGGTATGCCCCTGGTGTTTGTATGTCTGTGTGTTGTTTTACAACTGAATTACATTTAAAAAAACCTGCCAGCTCACATCAAAATGTCATTTTCTTTGCTGAAATCTTTTCTTAAGAAATAATAAATTCATTACTGGATTTTCTGTGAAATAATTCATTACAAGGGGAAGTGGGTGAGGAATTGAATGGGTGGAGGGGGGGGGTTTGGAGGAGAAACGGAAAGAAGAGCTAATATGTCCGTGGCTAGGGGGCGCAATCTGCCAGGGGCCCAAGATCACCTAGCTCTGCTTCCAAAGAGTTTCCCCCTCCATTCTGCCAAATCCCAAAAAGGGAAAGAGGCAGGAGGCGAGAGGAGAAGGAGGGCAGCCTCGTAGCAGCTGCAGATGTCCAATGAACACGCGTCACCGCTGGAAAGGGAGACCCGCGTTGATTTCAGAGCAGTTACTTACAACTCTTATATAGTAGCACCAGCTCTGCTTGCTCCCTGGAGCTTTCATGTGGGGAAGACAAGCAGCCTTCTCCAACATCATTATTCATAAGAGTAAAAATAAACGGTTCTCCCGGCCCCCCCCCCCGCCTAGCAATGAGCTCAGAGTCTCCTTTAACGCAAACACGCTCAGAAAAAAAAAAAAAAAAAACACGGAAATCATCAGAGCCCCAGGAGAAATGCTCACATCCTTACCTGTGGCCAGTCCGATTTTTTTTGCAGTAAAGCGCAGTCCTCTCTTCGGAGGTTTTGCTTGCTGGTCTCTTAGGCTTTTCTCCGTCCAACGCTCTTTCTCTCTCTCGCTTTTATTCCCTCTCCCTCCCGGTCGTAGAACTACAAAAAGCAAAGAAGAAAGCGAAAGTACGAGCGAGAACGAGATGAGATTGCAACGAAGAGCGAGAGCCGCATTCCCCGCTAGAGGGAGCTCCAAGCAGCCTGATTGACAGCGGTGCAGCTGCCTTTCCTGGGAAGGTCCCAAAGGATCACTCGTGAAACTTGAAGCATCAGAGATGGTTAATCCTTTACCTCTGCTGTAGTTGCCTCTGTGCCAGTCACAGCAGCTCCCGAGTTTTCTGCACTTAAGCCCCACATGGCACTGATTTCAGGGGGTTGATAGATGACTCTTGGAGTCCCTTCCAGATCTGCAATTCTAGGATCCTATGACTTTCCAGAGCCTGACTCTCCTACTACCGCAGTGTAGATTGGAGTCTTTGCAAAGGACAGTAGAAATTTCAGGGGCAGCGCGAAATGTTTTGGCACCTGCAAAGAAGCAGGACGGGTTCTATCGCCTGCCTCAACTGCTTTGAGGTTTTATTGCAATTAAGCAGGACATAAATGCTGCGAAATAAACAGGGTTGTTCCACCACGCTTCTTTCATAGCTTGGATGCTCACAGCTCATGATCTCATTGGTGCAACAGTAGCAACATCTGTACCATGATGTATTTATTGTTTTAAAAACCCCTTCCTGTACAACAAAGCTTTATGTATAGAAGGAGTCAGTGCTCATCATACTTTCTAACCCCTATTAACCAGGGCCAATGAGGACAATCAAGCAGACAGGATAAAATCTGCCACTCACTCCTGATATTTGGGTAGATCTTCTGTAATTCAGAGCAGGGCTTTTAGTGTGACTTCCCCTGTTCTGTGGAATAGCATTCCTGCAGAGATACAACAGGAACCCACTATTTGTCTATTGAGCATTGTTTGGAAACATATTTACTTTTTGTGTGTGTTGTTTTAAATGCTTTTCAGCTGTGTTCATTGCATTTTGTACACTGCCTTTTGAGGAAGATAATAATAATAATAATAATAATAATATAAATAGAAGTTCTGATGAATTTTCGTGAGAACTTTAAAAAAAAAGGAAATAGCCAACAGAGATGGAGATGCGAAGAGCTGAACTTAAATATTGGAAAAATGAGAAATTGAGAGAAACTGAAAATAATAAATTTGCTCACTTCTCTCAGGAGATCTCCCCCAATGCTGAAGGAAATACTTGCTGACATTCCCCCTTCTACACAAATATTAAAGGGGCAGGAGTCCCTGTCCTCTTTTTTGACTTATCTCCCCCACATCTCCTCTAAAATCTGCTCTGGAAAGTTGCTCCCAGCTGGGAAGGTGTGCAAGCCATTCCCTTGGGTGAAGAGAAAACACGATGCAAACAGTGATGTTGAATCTGGAAGCTCCTCATATCCCCCAGGAGAAGGATATTGACAAGCTGGAACGTGCACAGAGCAAGGCAACCAAGATGATCTAGGGTCTGGAAACCAAGCCTTATGAAGAACGGTTGAAGGAGCTGGGTATGTTTATCCTGGAAAAGAGGAGATTCAGAGGAGATATGATAGGTAAAGGGACCCCTGACCATTAGGTCCATTCGCGGATGATTCTGGGGTTGCGGCGCTCATCTCGCTTTATTGGCCGAGAGCCGGCATACAGCTTCTGTGTCATGTGGCCAGCATGACTAAGCCATTTGTGGCGAACCAGAGCAGCACATGGAAACGCCGTTTACCTTTCCGCCTATTTATCTACTTGCACTTTGATGTGCTTTTGAACCGCTGGGTTGGCAGGAGCTGGGACCGAGCAACGGGAGCTCACCCTGTAACGGGGATTCGAACCCCCGAGATACGATAGCCATCTTCAAATATCTCAAGGGTTGTCACATGGAAGAGGGAATAAGCTTGTTTTCTTCTGCTCTGGGGGGGGGGGAGGGCCTGAACCAATGGCTTCAAATTACAAGATTGAACATGAGGAAGAAATAGCAATGTATTGCTAAGCAACAGAGCAATAAATGCTCTCTTGCTGGTCACCTACTTATTTACCCTGCTTAATCTTGGAAATGGGAAAGTAGCTGTGGCTTTTTGTGACCTTGGAGCAGAAATTATATCCTGTTTCCAAGTTTTCCTCTCCCCCCGCACTTGACTAGCACACAGCTCTGCTCAATCAGGTGGTTTCTGAGAAAACAAAACCTAAATGAGGTCACTCTAGTTCCTCCTCCTTGTAAATAATTTCTTGGACTGTGCTGGGTCATGACCGAGAGCAAAAGGAAGCAGAAATTTCTCCAGCCTGAAAGCAGAGGAGGAGAATGCAAAGGAAATTTTCCCCAACAGTCAAAAGAACTAATTTGTTTGAAGTATTTATATCATATCATCCCATTTCTCCTGAGTTTTGATGCAGTGTGATCCCCACAGGGATATGAGCTGGTGTGGGGTAAAAGCAGGAGCTCTATGTCTATGATACCACAGTTATGGCTTTCCCGAAAGAATTCTATGAATGGTAGTTAGTTAAAGGTGCTGAGAGTTGTTAGGAGACCCCTATTCCCTTCACAGAACTAACATTCACAAAGGTGATTCAGCAGCCTCTCTAATCAGAAGGGCCTGTACAACATTTTTGCATGCAGAACTGAGCTGTGATGGGTGAAAGAGGGAGAGGAGCTGGGGAGAACGAGAACAACTGGCACACAGTTATAGGAGCCAGCGCCCAGGGGCCAAGGTCTCTTTGGCACCCCCCATAAAATATTGGTGGGGGGCTGCTCTCCACAAGGTGATGGGCATTGCCAATCAAATGGTGTGTGTGCACCACATCTTGTGATCTATAAGGTGAGGCAGGGCTTACCTGCCCTCTCCCCATATTTTATTTAAGTTGGCACCCCAGCACCCAGTCCTGTTACCTCTGCTGCTTGGCTCTCTCCCTGTCCCCAAGCCCGGCAGCAGAGCTGAGCTGCAATGGGTGAAAGAGGGAGAGGAGCTGGGGAGCGTGCAAGCAAGTACCAAGTGGGAACTGTGTTCCTGCCACTTTCTCGCAGGGGCAATGGCAATGCCCTTCAACTTTTTGGGGGGAGGGGGCACCCCTGAAAAATGATATTTGGAGGGGGAACACATGTAGGCTCTGAACTCTGTGGTTAAAGTGGTTATCAAAGGCTATCCCAGGGGGAGGGGCCTGCTCTGAATCAGGCTGGGCAAGTGTAAACCCCATGAGACCCCCTAGTGTGCCCCCCCAGCATTTTCTCCCTTGGGTGGGGGGGATATGAGCAGCTCTTCCTATTCAGCAAGAGGCCACTTCACTCCCAGTGTTTTGCATTGTTTCTTTTACGAATGTAATTGAGCATCAAACTCTGCCTTCAGCATGGCAACCCCAAATTTCCAGAGCTTGTTTCCATGAGCTCGGTACTGAGGTAGACACCATGTTTCCTTCCCTCCTGTCCGTCTGTCTACTTGAGCTGCCTTCTTTCACCGCTCTGGGAGATTCACATTTGAGAGACTCCCTTGCATGGCAGCCAACTCCTAGGGGTTGTTTCATATATGTTGGAAGGTGCCCAGGCTGGCTGGCGCAACCCAGTCAGATGGTCAGGGTACAAATAATAAAATTGTTGCCATTGTTGTTGTTGCTCTGAGTCATTTTGGATGGTGTTTGAGGTTGTTGTTTGTTGTTGTTAATTGAATTTATATACCGCCCTATACTCGGGGGTCTCAGGGAGTTTCACAGAATAAAATCAAGATATAAAACCACAAGATACCAAATAAAAATAAAACAACAGAACAATAACCCCCCCAAAAAAACCCCACACATTTTAAAAGGGCATCGGATGTATGACTCCAACTTGATGCATAGCCGATGCATAGCCATCTCTTAGTGTAGCTGCTAGTATTTGTCAGTGTAGCCACCTCCGACAGCTGGAAAAACTTGGATTTTTATCTCAGCAGCTGGTAAAATCATGTACGGACTATAACAATCTCAAAAACAATTGGCTAGTGCTTGGAATGAACAAGTTCAATGTGCACTGAATTAGTTTGAAAAACATCTGAACTACATGTGAAAGTAGTTCCCATAATTGCTGGGTAAACTGAACATGAATGTTGATGTTGGAGCAAAACTAACAATGATTTCTGGCTCATCTTCAAGTTCATTGTCACTTTCTAAATGCTTTAGAGTATTTATACAAAAAAAAAATGCCAAGGAGAATTTGGATGAACTTGAAGTGAACAGAACATAAAGAGAACTGGTTTGTTTCATAAAGGAATGAACATGAATGGGAATTAGTTCTTTTATGGACATGTTGAACTTGAACTAGTTACAAGCTCTGATATGGACAGAGACCTGATTTGAACCAAGAAACAAAATAAAAAAAGGAAAATAAAAAGCACATATCCCTCTAAAACAAAACAAAACAAAGGAAGAATAAGAAGCACCTATCTGGAGTTATTTGTGGCAGGAGTACACCCAAAACTCCCTCTACTCCAACTATGTTGAAGATGAACCAGTCCTTCTCTGTTTCATAGCATGCTAAAATACAAGGAAATTTGTGGGTATATGTATGCTTATTTCCAGAGGAAAAAACCCTCCCCAAAGGCTCAGGCTTCCCCTACCCACCCACCTAGCTGGTGAAGTAAAGAAAAGATGAATCATTACAACAAGGAGGCTGAGAGAAAACAGGCTTGTGGTTCACCTATATTTGGACTGTTGCCTATAGCTTTCCCATGCCTGGATTAAATGATTTTTAAAAACAAAAATTAGAACAGTTGGGGAAATAATTGCAGTAGGGAGGATTCAGAAAAAACAATTTCTTAAAATTTTAATATTAATTATTTTATTGAGATGAAGTAAATAAGGCAAAAGGAAAGAATAGCAATCAAAGGAGGGAGAGAATACATTAAAACATTTTTAAAAGCAGCAATAACAAAATAACCATAAAATATACTAAAGGCTACAAAACTATATAGTATATTGTTGAATGGATAAGCATGTCTCGCAAGATCCCACCCAAGACGATATCTGTGTTATATCATGTTTAATTTGAACTGCTTCAGATTTTGATATCTCCTCATTAAGATCAGTAACTTTTTGATCCAGCGCTGTAATTTTAAGATTCACCTTTGTTAAATTATCCTTCAGACATTAATTCTGCGTCACAATTTACTTAAGCGTATCAGCAATAGAAGTCTCTGAAGCCATTTCTCTTCTCTTTTTTCCTCTATTCTTTATGTTTTGCTGATGAAAATTTGCTGCATGTCAGAGGGGGAGAAGTAGAGGTGGCCGTGGTTTGATCTTTGCCATCTTTTTAAAATTTATTTGCCTTGGATGACATCCATCGCTTTAACACTGACAGGTAGGAGATAAGGAACCTCTTACCGTTAACTGGCCAAAAATCACCCAGGCAGGCTACTGCTTAAGCAACAGGGCTGCCATATGTCTGGGATTCATACATCGGAAGTAGCGTCCAGGCAGAATTTTCGAAAATTGGTAAAAATGTCTGTGAAAACATATGGGAACTTATGGCAACCCATGTCAGAAGTGTTGGGTTTTTTTGTGTGAATTTCCTTAAAAATAGCTCAAAAACATCTTTTGTTTTTTGGAGATTTTGAAAAAAAAAAAAAAAAGCTCTTCAATTTTGCCCCCCACCCCCCCAATCTCTACAATCTCTACAACAAGTGAAAAGCTCAACAACTTGTGCCCGGATTTTCACTTTTTGAAATATGGCAACCCTACGAGTGCTGAGCTGAAGAGTAATAAAGGGAGCAAGCTAGGATGCTATGTTGCAAGACCAGAAGTCGAACTTGTGAAGAAAGCAATTGGTTGATGCTGTGGTAGAAAGATGAGATAATGCATGCTTCACCTGGTTGTCTCTTCCCAGGTAGATGTATTGGCTGTTTACTTGGGTTTCTTAGGCTCAGCAGCCTTTGCCAGAACTTTCTCTGCATCTTTCACAGCGTTTTCCAGGAAATTCTTCAGCAAGTAGAATGTGGTAGCAAAAGAACTGCCCCCACCATAGAGAGACCCCAACAGAGGTATGAAATCCAGAACAAGCTCTACCACTGTTATCGCTCCCCACATTGCTGACCTCTTCAAGATATCCATGACGAATTCTGTCGTGATCTGACCAGCGCTTGGGGTATGTTCAATAACAGATTTCAACTCCTCAACAGGTTTCCCCACACGGTTTGCTAGTATATTGAGGGAATCTTCATCCAAGCCAAAAGCTTTGCAGATACATATCATTGTTGAAACCACAATGGCAATGTCACAACCAAACGAGAGGAAAGGGATAGGAATCAACCCAATACTACAACTCACCATGGCTTGTTTCCATATCAGGCTCTCCATAGCAGCCTTTTTCTTTTTAATGCTATCTTTTGTTAAAATCGGAAGACACATAATTAAAACATCTCTCTTGAGTTTATCCTGTTCCTTTTCAATGGTCTCTTGAAGCAGGGGGAAATCATACTTGCTCAAATCCCACCTCGATATTAGAAAGACCCTGGGAGAAGACACACCTAGCGCTGTCAAATTATTATAGCTATCTTTCTGTATAATGTCAAGAGCCTTCTTCTCAGACTGCATCATCTCATGGGTGTCCTCCACATTGATGCGTTTTGACCTCCTGTAGTTATCTATATCCATATCCACTTTGCTGCGCACATAGTAGAATTTCTTCTTATTTTTCTGGATCTCAAGAGCCAATTTGGTGTCATCCTCAGTGAAGCGCCCTGAGGCGATGATGATGAAAAAATCATACTTGCTGAAATCGACCTTCTTTAGGTATTCCTTTGCAGTAAAATTATTTGTTCCAATTCCTGGTAGATCCCAAAATTTGACTTTTGGGAATGCGGGGTGTGTATATTCTTGTGACACCATTGTTGTTTCTTCCAACCCCGTCGGAGCTGCACCCTCTTCATCATCTTCCATTCCTCGCAGGGCATTGACAAAAGATGATTTCCCAGCACCAGATCTTCCTGTGATGGCAATTTCCAACGTGACGTTATTTAATAAATCTGACTGCTCTTTAGCTTCAGCTGAAACAGCTTCAAATGTTTTTTTCTCCAAAGCAGACTTCACTTCAGCTAGGTCTTTTTGTAAGGTTTCTATTGTTACAGCAGGATCCATGATAGTGATTCCTCGTGGCTTAGTATATCTGAGAAAAAGAAGAAAACTGTAATAGTTAAATGATAGCTTTCCACACACTTTTATGGACATCTTTACAATCCATGCTTTATGTGGGAGAATCAATTTACACAGGGCATGTCTCTCAGACCAGTGGGTTGTTTGAGCAGCAGTTGGTAGGATTTCAATAAAGTGAAGAATTGTGCCTCTTGTCAATCTCTCAAAAATGTATACGTGCATGCATTCACACATAACCCTTATACATGCTTGTGTGAGATGTGGATCTTTTTTGAACTCATATTGTTCATTCTTCTAGAGATGTGTCTAAAGCAGGCATCCCCAAACTTTGGCCCTCTAGATGTTTTGGACTACAATTCCCATCATCCCTGACCACTGGTCCTGTTAGCTAGGTATCATGGGAGTTGCAGGCCAAAACATCTGGAGGGCTGCAGTTTGGGGATGCCTGGTCTAAAGGAAGCATTTACACCCCACTAAAGATTCTATTTTTTTGGCTAAAACTTTGGATAAAACACTTCATAAATAAATATGCCAATGCACTGTGCATATCCCTAGTATATTCTGGCCAAGTCCTGTCCTGCCACTTTTACAAAAGTCACCAATAAAATGAAGAATATTTTTAGAAATATCACCAAGGGGGAGGTGAAATAAGGACTCAGAGGGTCAAAATAAGTGATACAGAAGGAGCCCAGAAATATTCTTAAAGAGCAGTACTGAGGAAAATATCCACATTGGGTTCTTGTCAACTAACTTTTACTCAGCGATGACTCAATGAAATTTATAACCATGCCTAAGATCCATTAATTTTAATAGGTGTACTTTGAGTAAATGTTAGTTGAAGACAACCCATTATCGGCAACATTATCTTGTCCCGAAAGCTATATAAATATAATGAGTAAATAAATAAATAAAATACATCTAAAAGGGAAAAAAGAGCACAAAACCCTTTTTAGAATTAAAGACATTCTGAGGACCTAACTGCATGTTACCTTAAGTGTGGGGTGTTATCAGTGGAGTTTTGTTTGTTTATTTGTTTTAATTGTTATTGGGAGGCGATTTTGCAGCAGGACTAAAGTGCATGGAGAAGAGAAGTTTCATCTCTGGTACCACAGTCATGGAAGGATACGGAAAGCCCTGACAGGGCGATTTGGGAAAGTCATAGAATCATAGAACTGTAGAGTTGGAAGGGGACCCTGAGGGTCATCTAGTCCAACCCCCTGCAATGCAGAAATATGCAGCTGGTCCATACAGGGATTGAACCTGCAACCTTGGCGTTATCAGCACCACGCTCTAACCAACTGAGCTATCCAGGCTCACCAGGCAGCACCTACCCAGAACCAAGAGAAGCTCCAGCACCTTCTGCCCTGCCCTGCCTACCGTAGAACCCTTGCCATGCAGTTTCTCTAATCAGAAGTGGTGCACAGATACCATTTTTACACACCAGCAAGTGCTGGGGCACAGCCGTGTTCCTGCTGCTTTCTTGCAGGGCCTTGGGGGGGGGGGGCTCTGCAGAGGGATATATTGAATTAATACTGGAAAGGGAGACCGGTGGCATTGGCTTCCGGGCAGTTAATTAAAACTCTTATGATTTGCGTCTGCACTAAGAGGCAGCCCAGATGGTCTCTGCCTCTTCAGCACTCAGGCCACTGTTTGCAGAATAAAAGTTTCGGTATTCCTCTGTTCTGCACCCCGTTCCCCCTTCTGACAAAGGGGGTGGGGTCATGAACTGCATTGCAACGCTAATAAACACCACTTTTTAAACTCTGGTGGGGTGGGGGTGGGGGCTCTTATCGTAGCACGAGCGATGCTTGCTCCCTGGTGATGGCATGTTATTTATTCCCTTTGCCGCGGGGAAGAAGGGCAGCCTTCTCGAACATCATTGTTAATAATAATATTGTTGTTTATAATATGATATGATATATGATATCAAAATAGCTAAAATGTAATCGTTAATATAATAACAGTAAAAAGGTAAAAAGGTAAAAAATAACAATAAAAAGGTAAAAGGTAAACAACAACAACAACAACAACAACAACAACAACAACAACAACAACAATTGTTTCTCCCACCCCCACCAAGCAAGGAGCTCAGACTCTCCTTTAACGCAAACAAGCTCAAAAAGAAACGGAAATCATTCTAGACCCAGGAGAAAAGTTCAACTCCTTACCTGCTGCCGGACCGATTTTTTGCAGCCAAGCTCAGTCCTCTCCTCGGAGGTTTTGCTTCGATGTTTCTTGCGCTTTTCTCCGTCCTGCTCTCTCTCTCTGTGTCTCCTTTTTATACCCTCTCCCTCCTGATCGTCACACTACTTAAAGGAAAAAAGAAAGCGAAGGTAACCAGCGAGGATGAGATAAGATCACGACAAATAGCCGGAGTTGCATTCCTGGCCAGAGGGAGCTCCAAGCAGCCCCTTTGACAGCGGGGATGCTGCCTTTTCTGGGAAGTCCCAAAGGATCACCTGTGGAAGCATCCCATGTCCTTCACCTCTGCTGTTGTTGCCTCTGTGCCAGTCTCAGCAGCACCGGAGTTGTCTGCACTTAAGCCGCGTGGCATTGATGAAAGAGGATTATGCAGAGAGCCCAGCCTTCCTACTACTGCAGTGTAGAATAGAATACTGTATTCGCAAAGGACCGTAGAATTATTATTATTATTATTATTATTATTATTATTATTATTATTATTATTATTATAAAAAACCCTGCTAGTTAATCAGGTGCATTCATTGCAGCTGGTGTGCTCTGAGCATGAGAAATGTTGGATAAAATCCATAGGCTGGGGTGTAAATGGCAGGCTGGGGGAGCAGAGCAGTGCTATGAGGAAAATTCGGCTGATCAGGGCATGTGATGCCCATGGTTGCACAACAACACCTGCATCTGCAGCAGTACATCAGATATAATAATAATAATAATAATAATAATAATAATAATAATAATGTATTTATTTATACCCTGCCCATCTGGGCTGCTTCCAATAGAATATTAAAAATATGATAAAACACCAAACATTAAAAACTTCCCTAAACACGGCTGCCTTCAGAGGTCTTCTAAAAATCAGATAGTTGTTTATTTCCTTGACATCTGATGGGAGGGTCTGGTTCCCTGTAGCTTCACTTGTTGCAGGGAGGGAACTGCCAGAAGGCCCTTGGAGCTGGACTTCAGTGTCCGGGATGGACGATGGGGGTGGAGACATTCCTTCAGGTATACTGGGCCCAGGCCGTTTAGCACTTTAAAGGTCAGCACCATCACTTTGAATTGTGCTTGGAAATGTACCGGGAGCCAACGTACATCTTTCAAGACCATTGATATGTGGTCTCGGCAGGGGCGTTCCGTGCCTCTCGGCTACCCGGGGCGGGAAGCCGAGAGGCACCCCCCCGGGGGCGGGGCATCGTGGGGTGTACGTGCGTCATGACGTCATGACGCAGGTGCACAGCGCGATGCCCCGCCCCCGGGGATGCCGGGCAGCGGCTTTGGGACTCTCCCGAAGCCGCTGCTCGGCACCTGTTGGTGCGGCAGCTGCTCGTGCCGCCGCTCCAAGTGGGTGCCGGGCGGGCAGGGGCTTCGGGACTCCCGAAGCCGCTGCCGGCACCCCCTTGCAGCGCCGGCACGAGCGCCGCTGCTCCAAGCGGGTGCCGGGCGGGCAGCGGCATGCAGGAGAGGGGCGGGCCAGCAGCCAGGGGGGTGTCACCCTCGTGGCTCTGGTCCGCCCCTCTCCTGCATGCCGGGGCTCCGCCCAGGGAGCCCAGCCAGCGGCGGAAAAAGCCGCTGAACGGGGGAAAGGAAGACAAAGCAGGCGCTTGAAAGCGCCTGCTTTGTTTTCCTTTTTCGCCCCCTTTCAGCGGTTTTTTTCGCCGCTAGCTGGGCTCCCAAGGCGCAGGCTCGGAGCCCCGGCATGCAGGAGAGGGGCGGACCAGAGCCACGAGGGTGACACCCCCCTGGCTGCTGGCCCGCCCCTCTCCTGCATGCCGCGGCGCTGCAAGCCAGCCAGCAACGGGGAGGAGCCCGAGGCTATTTTCGGCGCTGCGCTGCCGGGGCGGAGCCGCAGGGGCGGCCAGTGAAGGGGGGTGACACCGCTCCTCGCTGGCCGCCCCTGCGGCACCACCCCGGCAGTGCCAAAAATAGCCTTTAAAAAATTTTTTTTTAATTTTTTTTTTAGCGGATTTTGTCACCCCCTGCTGGGTGGTGCCCGGGGCGGCCAGCCCCCCCGCCCCCCCTTGCTACGCCCCTGGGTCTCGGCGGCCAATCCCAGTCACCACTCTCAGTCACTCTCAGCTACTGCATTCTGGATTAGTTGTAGTTTCCGGGTCACCTTCAAAGGTAGCCCCACGTAGAGCGCATTACAGTAGTCCAAGTGGGAGATAACTAAAGCATGCACCACTCTGGCGAGACAGTCCACGGGCAGTCTCAGTCTGCGTACCAGATGGAGCTGAGGGACAAAAATACAGCGCCCTCCAGTGGACATTAATCAGCACAACACAACACACCTCTTTCTGACGTCCTCCTTTCCCAACCTCACTACCACCATCCAATCGACAGACAGACCGCCCACAAACACTACTGGGACAAAGAACCTCATAGACTAAAATAGTAGTAATAAACAGTTGTAGAAACGAAGACAAAAACGGGAGGGGAAAACGGAGAACACATAGACTGAACTTCAACGAGATAAGCTGTAAGTAAACATATGCTTTCTCTTTCATACTGTATCTTACTTTTGCATTTCACCAAATCAGCCACAGCAAGGCGTGGCCGGGTCAGCTGGTATTGGATAAAATCTATAGGCTGGGGTGTAAATGGCAAGCTGTGGGTGCAGAACAGTGCTGTGGGGAAAATGCGGTTGATCAGGGCATGTGATGCCCATGGTTGCACAATCAGACCTGCATCTGCAGTACATCAGATGTAATAATAATAATAATAATAATAATAATAATAATAATAATAATAATAATAATTATTTATTTATACCCCGCCCATCTGGCTGGGTTTCCCCAGCCACTCAGGGCAGCTTCCAATAGAATATTAAATATACGATAAAACATCAAACATTAAAAACTTCCCTAAACAGGGCGGCCTTCAGAGATCTTCTAAAGGACAGATAGTTGTTTATTTCCTTGACATCTGATGAGAGGGCATTCTACAGGGTGGGCGCCACCACCAAAAAGGCCCTCTGCATGGTTCCCTGTAGCTTCACTTCTCACAGTGAGGGAACCACCAAAAGGTCCTTGGAGCTGGACCTCAGTGTCCAGGCTGAACAATGGGGGTGGAGACGCTCCTTCACAGAACTCCTTGTTGGCTGTTATTCATTGTTTGGAAGGCAGACGGAAGTGAAGGCTGCTTTCACTGTCACTGAAAAAAATTATTTCAAAGCGTGACATGTACCAGATAAGTTTTTCTAGATGCAAGAGAAAACAATCCTCTCAAATAGCTGTCCAACTTGTCACTTTAAGGGAGTCACTGTTTTTCCAAAGAGCGACTGGATGCCAATGGTAAGCAGTTTTAATTTGCTGATTGTAAAAATATTTCTACGCTGCCTTTCAGCTCTAAAAGGAGCTTCCCCCTTAATAATTCTGACTGTTTCTTTCTTGCTCACTTTCCCATATTTCAACCATTCCTACTATGTATTCCGAAGTCAATGGATGCTTGAAAGGACCACAATCAAATATACAGTGAGTGGAACCTTGGTTCTTGAACTTAATCCATTCCGGAAGCCTGTTTGACTCCCGAAACTGTTCAAAAACCAAGGCGCGGCTTCCAATTGGCTGCAGGAGCTTTCTGCACTCAATCAGAAGCCGTGTCGGATGTTCGGCTTCCGAAAAACGTTCGCAAGCCAGAACACTTACTTCCGGGTCTGCAGCATTCGGGAGCTGATTTGTTCAACAACTAAGCTGTTTGGGAACCAAGGTACCACTGTATATAAGAGTTCCTCTCTCCAGGAGAAACCCTCACCAGGACAGGAAGTCCAAGTTATGCAGTTTGAAAGCTTCTCATCAAACCATTGCAGCCATTTCAGGGGGTTTAGGCAGGAAAACTGAGAGGCAGATGAAGCTATACCCTTGATATTGCCATTGTAGGGGACTCAGGTGTCGGCAAATCATCCCTGGTCAATGCCCTGCGAAATATGGCAGACGATGAGGGTGGGGCAGCTGTGGTCGATGTGATAAAAGGTACTATGGAACCAACGGGGTACTTGTACCCCCAATATCCAGATGTAACCCTTTGGGATCTACCAGGGATTCGACCCCCTCTGTTTCCGGCAGAGAGATACATAAATGATATGGATTTTAAAAAGTATGATTTCTTCATCCTTGTTGGTGAAAGAAGATTGACTGATGATGCCATGGTGCTGGCCCGCGAAATTCAGAAAACGAACAAGGGCTTTTTCTATGTGTGCACCAAAGAGGATGTTATTATATAGGCTGAAAGCAGGAAACTTTCAGCATATATAATATGAAAGCAACATTTTTAATGTTTCTTTTTTCTGTGCTATTGTGGCTGTACCCATATATAAGGATGCCCATATATAAGGATGCAGAGACCATACCTCCCCTCACTTTCCTCTTTTAGTTGACCATACCCGACTCTAGCTCCTGGCATCAAGCAATGATGATGATGATGATGATGATGATGATGATGTTATTTATACCCCACCCGTGGTTTCCCCAGAGTCTTGCTCTCTTGCACACAGACCTTAACAGTGAGGTGGGAAGGACGCAATGGGGTTACCTGATAACTGAACTGATAAGCGTTGTGTTGCATGAGTCAGGCCTCTATGAACTGGGCTATCCATTTCAATTTCCCTGAATCTGATTCTGTATGTTAGGTGTAAAGAACGTTTGGCCCTCCAGATATTACTGAACTACAACTCCCATCTTCCCTGCCCATTGGCCATGCCTGCTGCAGCCCCGGCACTGTGAGGACATGGGGGAACTTTGAACCTCAGGAGAAAAGAGGAGGGAGGTGAGGTGGTGCAGCTTGCAGCTTTGTCTTTTGAGCTTTGTCTTTTGAAGCAAGTTGCACCTGCCCGTCCACCTGTAGTGTTTTCTTTTCATTTCTAGTTTCTATTTTGTCATGTAGCCCCTCTTGCACAACAATCTAAGCAAGAGGGACAAAGGGGGCCCTCACAACCCCTCCAATCAGTGAACATGTAAACAGAGTACAGTTGCTGGGTGTGGGAATGTAGATGAAGATGAACGTGATGTGGAATGAGGGTGGCAAGTGCAGAATGTTGGAAAAGGAAAAGGCGGGGCTCTTGGCAGCAGCAACTTCAGTAGGAGCCCCAGCACTGTGAGGACATGGGGGAACTTTGAACCTCAGGAGAAAAGTGGGATGCAACAGGTGTGCAAACCAAGGGCAGAAATTTGGAATGATTTGAAGAAAAATTGATGGTAAAGAGCATGTGTACATTGAAGGCAAAGTTTCTCTTCCACACAGATTTGAAGTGGGCTTTCACACCTCTCCATGCCCATTTTGCAGAGCACGTCTGAGAGGTGACTCCATCGTCAAAACGGAACATCATAAAGTGGAGTTGGCAGGAGACGTGAGACGATGAGAGCAGCCTGAAGATGGCTCTGATTTCAGGAGTATTGGAGGGAATGGAGAAAGCAAACACTTCGGAGACTGTGGCTCTCCCTATTGCCCTGTCCAGAATTCGTTGTTACACAAAAAGAACCCTAAAATTGTCACCCTTTGAATGAGCACATTGAAGGGTTAACTCCATTGTCCAAACAAAACACCGTAGTGCGGAGTTGGCAGCCCTGCCAAGCTGGCCGCCACGGGAGTATGGGACGATGAGAGTTACCTACTGATGGCTCTGAACCAAAATCAATGGCCAAGCTCTGTCTGGCAACCCAACACTGTCAGAGCTGCTCCCTATTGCCCTGTTTGCAGACCCCAACCCCAATTTCTCCTGCGGGTCAACAGTGGGCTGGAGGTTGTCAGGGGACATGCATTACGTCACCACATGCAGTCTCTCTCCCGTGTTTTGTTTCTTTTTCTCCACAGGTGGGTCCTTGAGTGTACCCCTTTGATGGCCTCTGCACCAGCACACCAGTACACATCTGGCTGAAACAGTGAATGGACGAGCCATTAACACTGCGCTGGCGAGGACCGTTTGCCTTTTTCGCTGACCACAGACTGCGATTGCTGGGGGGTTGCTCCTTGGATTCACCTTTGGTTTGTAGGCACCAGGACGTGTGCTTAGGACGAAGACTCTGACTTTAAATAGACTTTGTATCAACAGGACCCCTGTGTCAGGCTCTACCTGGAGAACGTCTGGCCATGGGCAACGAGAAAACACTACAGGTGGACGGGCAGGTGCAACTTGCTTCAAAAGACAAAGCCCAAAAGACAAAGCTGCAAGCTGCACCACCTCACCGCCCTCCTCTTTTGATTCTAAAACCAGGCTAAAAGGTGTAAAATAATTGATAAGCCAGGCTAAAGGTGGAGGAAACCAGTTAAAAATGAAAAATGTATGAACCAGGGTGCAAGCAGGCCATAGGTGGTGCCTGCTATGGAAATGTCAGGCCAAAAGTGGAGGAAACCGGTTAAAAGTGAAAAATGTATGAACCCCGGGTGCAAGCAGGCCATAGGTGGTACCTGCTATGGAAATGTATGAACCAGGGGTGCAAGCAGGCCATAGGTGGTGCCTGCTATGGAAATGTATGAACCAGGGATGCAAGCAGGCCATAGGTGGTGCCTGCTATGGAAATGTATGAACCAGGGGTGCAAGCAGGCCATAGGTGGTGCCTGCTATGGAAATGTATGAACCAGGGATGCAAGCAGGCCATAGGTGGTGCCTGCTATGGAAATGTATGAACCAGGGGTGCAAGCAGGCCATAGGTGGTGCCTGCTATGGAAATGTATGAACCAGGGGTGCAAGCAGGCCATAGGTGGTGCCTGCTATGGAAATGTCAGGCCAAAAGTGGAGGAAACCGGTTAAAAATGAAAAATGTATGAACCAGAAAATCAAAGAAAATGAAAAATAAAAAGGTGTGAGATAATGACAGGCAAAAAGGTAAACCAGGAAGACCAATATGCAGTGAAATCTGTAAGAAGGCCTACATGTATTCTGAAAGGTAAAGGTTTTTGAAAACACACACACACAATTCTTCTCTCTCCCCCCTTGGGGAGCGAGGCTTGGGACCTTTATCAGGTGAGCATGTAAACCAGGAAAAAGGCCTAAGCCTGTCATGTAATGGGAAAGCATGTATTCTGAAAGGTAGAGGTTTTGGAAAACACACACACACACACACACACACACACACACACACACACACACACACCATTCTCCTCTCTCCCCTCCCTTCCCAGGCCAAGGCCTGGGAAGCAAGGCCAATGCATGGAACAAGCAAGGGAAAGAGAACAAAATATGATACAAAATCATACTGCCAGCAACAATAGTTGTACAGGTTGTACAGTCTTTCTTTCAGATCAGTTACATTTGTTGTGAGACCTTAGTGTTGGGTACAGCCTTTAGTTCGGGAAGAAGAGGGGGAAGAGGAGGGGTGGGGTGGTGAGACGTACATTCTTTTGTATAGCATGCAAGTTGGGTTTTGTGTCAGCGTCAACTGGGAAGGTTCTCTTTCTATTCCTGACATCTCCTTGGTAGTGAGAGGTATTGGGGGACAGGGTGTGCTTGGTTGTCTGTGGTTGGCAGCAATGCGGTTTGTTTGCATTTGCGGGGGGTTGGAGGGCTTGTTGGGTCAGGTAAACCAGAAAGTGAAGTCTGGGAAAGTCAAAAGGCCTGTGTGTCCCTCAAGCTTTAAAATCGAACCCAAAGGCTGTACTAAGAAAAAACGAATTATCCCATCTGTATCATGAATGATAATGGAGCAAATTGGCAAGAGTTATTCTGGATTTGCTAATCATGAAGAGGCAGTGTGGTTTTTTAAAACCACCACCACCACCAAAAGACATTTCTTAAATAAATAAATAAATAAGACGATCAGGTTTTTTATTTTAAAAATTCCATACATATTAGGCTTCTCATTAAAAAAAAACAACCCTAAGTGAAATAATCTGAATGCAAGCATAATGCCCCTACAGTTGCTTTCTTAAATTAGTGTATCTACCCAATGTGTCTCCTGCCAACCTAGCAGTTCGAAAGCACGTCAAGGTGCAAGTAGATAAATAGGCACCGCTCCTGCGGGAAGGTAAACGGCATTTCCGTGTGCTGCTCTGGTTCGCCAGAAGCGGCTTAGTCATGCTGGCCGCATGACCTGGAAGCTGTATGCTGGCTCCCTCGGCCAGTAAAGCGAGATGAGCGCTGCAACCCCAGAGTCGATCATGACTAGACCTAATGGTCAGGGGTCCCTTTACCTTTACCCAATGTGTAAGAATTAAGACCAATACCAAATGGAGACTTTGGGAAAAATGCACTTTTTACTATTCACAATTGTTTATTTTGTTTCCATGTAACCCTCCCCTTCTCCACCCCTCTGGTGACGTTTTACTGATGTAACAGTGATGGAGTGATGATGCTTAGTGAACTGTGTTCTGGGAAATTGAGGGAAGTTTTAAAAGTTCTTCCCAACCCATTTTCAGGGTTCAATCTTTGACTTGAACCTGTTGCGCAATGAACGTTGTTCTCCTTTGTGGCTGGTCTCCTTTTTTTTCTCCGCAAAGAACCACAGGCTTTGCCTGAAGGGCCAGGTGGCTGAGCAGCCTCACACCTGGATTTTTTCCGTAACACCATGAGCTGAAATAAAGAGCATGAAATCAACACTCAACTCTGAGTATATTTCACAAACCAATGAAGGCTCATTGCCTCATTATAATTATCCGTCTGCCACATGTACAAGCAGTAGTGTCACTGTGTAAGGACAGAAAGAAAGGATGTGATAATCTCATACGGATAGGAGAGAAACATGACTTTACAAGAGGCCCTCTAAAACACCAGGTGTGGAGAGAGAGAGAATCCGGCAGATTATATTAGATTTTAGATTATATTTCTACAAACTAATAGTTCTATTTATATTAGCTTGTGGTGGGTGGATGGATTGATGACATCTTTCAATGGTCCTCTCCTTTTGGAGGTACTCAAAAGGAGAAACAGAATTTAAGAGTTGTTTCATAATGTGTATAAAACAAGGCATTTTAAATTGTGACAAAAATCTGATTGGGTCCTTCTGAAGCAAATATCAAAGTCTGGGGAGGGGGTTCACAATGCGTATTAGTTGGGGTGAGGGGGCATATGCATTAAACCAGACTTCCTCAACCTCAGCCCTCCAGATGTTTTAAGACTACAATTCCCAGCATCCCTGACCACTGCTCCTGCTAGCAAGGGATCATGGGAGTTGTAGGCCAAAAACATCTGGAGGGCCAAGGTTGAGGAAGCCTGCATTAAACCAAGGTATTGTGGTCAAAAAATATAAACCAGTGCAATCATGTATTGCTCAGCAACAGAGCAATAAATGCTCTGTTGCTGATTCTTTATTTACCCTGCTTAATCATGAAGGAGAAAGTAGTTGCGGCTTCTTGCTATCTTGGAGCAGAAATTACATCTTGTTTCCAAGTTTTCCTCTCCCCCTGCACTTGACTAGCACCCAGCTCTGCTCAATCAGGTGGTTTCTGAGAAAACGAAACCTAAATGAGGTCGCTCTAGTTCCTCCTCCTTGTAAGTAATTTATTGGACTGTGCTGGGTCATGACCAAGAGCAAAAGGAAGCAGAAATTTCTCCAGCCTGAAAGCAGAGGAGGAGAATGCAAAGGAAATTTTCCCCAACAGTCAAAAGAACTAATTTGTTTGAATCATCCCATTTCTCCTGAGTTTTGATGCAGTGTGATCCCCACATGGCTGGCTCCAAAGGTAGAAAAACTGAAGAAACCCCACAGGGATATGAGGTGGTGTGAGGTAAAAGCAGGAGCCCTATGTCTATGATACCACAGTTATGGCTTCCCCCAAAGAATTCTAGGAATGGTAGTTAGTTAAAGGTGCTGAGAGTTGTTAGGAGACCCCTATTCCCTTCACAGAACTACTACTCTCAAAAGTGATTTAGCAGCCTCTCTAATCAGAAGGGCCTGGACACCATTTTTGCATGCAGAACTGATCTGCGATGAGTGAAAGAGGGAGAGGAGCTGGGGAGAATGAGAACGACTGGTGCACAGTTATAGGAGTCAGCTCCTAGGGGCCAAGGTCTCTTTGGCACCCCCCAATAAAATATTGGTGGGGGGCTGCTCTCTGCAAGGTGATGGGCATTGCCAATCAAATGGTGTGTGCACACCACATCTTGTGATCTATAAGGTCTTACCTGCTTCTCCCCATATTTTATTTAAGTTGGCACCCCAGCACCCAGTCCTGTTAACTCTGCTGCTTGGCTTTCTCTCCATCCCCAAGCCCCACAGCAGCCGTGCTCCTTCTACTTTCTCGCAGGGGCAATGGCAATGCCCTTCAACGTTTTTGGGGGAGGGGTCACGCCTCAAATATGATATTTGGAGGGGGAACACATGTAGGCTCTGAACTCTGTGGTTAAAGTGGTTATCAAAGGCTATCTCAGGGGGAGGGGCCTGCTCTGAATCAGGCTGGGCAAGTGTAAACCCCATGAGACCCCCTAGTGTGCCCCCCCAGCATTTTCTCCCTGGGGGTGGGGGGATACATACGAGCAGCTCCTCCTATTCAGCAAGAGGCCACTTCACTGGCATTAGCTCTCTCCCAGTGTTTTGCATTGCTTGCTTTTTTAAATGTAATTGAGCATCAAACTCTTCCCTCAGCATGGAAACCCCAAATTTCCAGAGCTTGTTTCCATGAGCTCATTACTGAGGTAGACACCATGTTTCCTTCCCTCCTGTCTGTCTGTATACTTGAGCTGCCTTCTTTCACCGCTCCAGGAGATTCACATTTGAGAGACTCCCTTGCATGGCAGCCAACTCCTAGGGGCTGTTTCATATATGTTGGAAGGTGCCCAGGCTGGCTGGCACAACCCAGTCAGATGGTCAAGGTACAAATAATAAAATTGTTGCCATTGTTGTTGTTTCTCTGAGTCATTTTGGATGGTGTTTGTGGTTGTTGTTGTTTGTTGTTGTTAATTGAATTTATATACCGCCGTATACTCGGGGATCTCAGGGAGTTTCATAGAATAAAATCAAGATATAAAACCACAAGATACCAAATAAAAATAAAACAACAGAACAATACCCCCCCAAAAAACCCCACACATTTTAAAAGGGCATAGGATGTATGACTCCAACTTGATGCATAGCCAATGCATAGCCATCTCTTAGTGTAGCTGCTAGTATTTGTCAGTGTAGCCACCTCCGATAGCTAGAAAAACTTGGATTTTTATCTCAGCAGCTGGTAAAATCATGTACGGACTATAACAATCTCAAAAACAATTTGCTAGTGCTTGGAATGAACAAGTTCAATGTGCACTGAATTAGTTTGAAAAACATCTGAACTACATGTGAAAGTAATTCCCACAATTGCTGGGTAAACTGAACATGAATTAAGTTGATGTTGGAGCAAAACTAACAATGATTTCTGGCTCATCTTCAAGTTCATTGTCACTTTCTAAATGCTTTAGAGTATTCATACAAAAAAAAAATGCCAAGGAGAATTTGGACGAACTTGAAGTGAACAGAACATAAAGAGAACTGGTTTGTTTCATAAAGGAATGAACATGAATGGGAATTAGTTCTTTTATGGACATGTTGAACTTGAACTAGTTACAAGCTCTGATATGGACAGAGACCTGATTTGAAGTCTTGTTTCTTGAACCAAGAAACAACAAAAAGGAAAATAAAAAGCACATATCCCTCTAAAACAAAACACAACAAAAACAAATAAAGAATAAGAAGCACCTATCTGGAGTTATTTGTGGCAGGAGTACACCCAAAACTCCCTCTACTCCAACTACCGGTATGTTGAAGATAAGACCTTCTGTGTTTCATAGCATGCTAAAATACAAGGAAATTTGTGGGTATGTGTATGCTTATTTCCAGAGGAAAAATCCCTCCCAAAGGCTCAGGCTTCCCCTACCCACCCACCCAGCTGGTGAAGTAAAGAAAAGATTAATCATTGCAACCAGGAGGCTGACAGAAAACAGGCTTGTGGTTCAGGTTAGGACACCTAAATTTGGACTGTTGCCTATAGCTTTCCCATGCCTGGATTAAATGATTTTTTTAAAACATAAATTAGAACAGTTGGGGAAATAATTGCAGTAGGGAGGATTCAGAAAAAACAATTTCTTAAAATTTTAATATTTATTTTTTTATTGAGATCAAGTAAATAAGGCAAAAGGAAAGGATACAATCAAAGGAGGAAGAGAATACATTAAAACATTTTTAAAAGCAGCAATAACAAAATAACCATAAACTATACTAAAGGCTACAAAACTATCCTATATAATAATTCCCTAATGTCCCCACGTCCGTGGTGTGTGTCAGTGGAACTGCGCTACTGAGCATGTGCCCCACGGACACAGGGATTGGAGCGCAGAGACTCTATGCAGATGAGACAGTCGGAGGCTGCCAATCGGAAGTGCGGGAGGGGAGGGGCTGCCTCGCCCTGCACTCAAAGAAAGTTGCTGGCGGCCATTTTGTGTGTGTGAGTGATGGGAATTACACAAGGATTCCTCTCACACACCCGCCCTAGGCCGACGGCCCTGCCCGGGAGGTGGCCTCCCTCCCTCAGGGGCTCAAAGCAGCCCCCGTCCCGTCCTTGCCATGTCCCTGTACAGGAACTCGGTGTGGTTCGTGAAGGGGCTGGGAGCCAAAAGGGCAAAGGGAGGCGGGGGCTGCCATGGCCGTTTCCACACGGAGTTTGCTTACGGAGGGAAACCGGACCCCCCCTCCCCAGTACGTGGGATTTGAGCCCATTCCCCCTCCTCCGCCGCACGCTTTAGGGACTTTTATGTAATGGGAGGGGCCAGTTTCCCTCACAGCTTCTCTCAGACGCGCCGCAGGATGAGGCCCGGCTGCCTTACCTGAAGGCTGCTGTCCTAATCCCACTTGCCTGAGGGAAATAAGTCCTGTTTTTAAAAATGTTTCACCACATATGTTCTAGCGCCCGTTAATTTAACGGGCTGAACGTCCACTAGTATAGTATATTGTTGAATGGATAAGCATGTCTCACAGGACCCCACCCAAGACGATATCTGTGTTATATCTTGTTTAATTTGAACTGCTTCAGATTTTGATATCTCCTCATTAAGATCAGTAACTTTTAGATCCAGGGCTGTAATTTTAAGATTCACGTTTGTTAAATTATCCTTCAGACATTCATTCTGCATCACAATTTACTTAAGTGTATCAGCAATAGAACTTTCTGAAGCCATTTCTCTTCTCTTCTTTTCTCCATTCTTTATGTTTTGCTGCTGCAAATTTGCTGCATGTCGGAGGGGGAGATGGAGAGGAGGCCGTGGTTTGATCATTGCCATCTTTTTAAAATTTATTTGCCTTGGATGACATCCATCACTTTAACACTGACAGGTAGGAGATAAGGAACCTCTTACCAGTAACTGGCCAAAAATCGCCCAGGCAGGCTACTGATTAAGCATTGTTACAACAGGGCTGCCATATGTCTGGGATTCGTCCATCGGAACTAGAGTCCTGACTTTCACTTTTTGAAATATGGCAACCCTACAAGTGCTGAGCTGAAGAGAAATAGAGGGAGCTTGTGAAGAAAGTAATTGGTTGATGTGTGGTAGAAAGATGAGATAATGCATGCTTCACCTGGATGTCTCTTCCCAGGTAGATGTATTGGCTGTTTACTTGGGTTTCTTAGGCTCAGCAGCCTTTGCCTGAACATTCTCTGCATCTTTCACAGCGTTTCCCATGAATTTCTTCAGCATGTAGTATGTGGTAGCAAAAGAACTGGCCCCACCAAAGAGAGACCCCAACACAGGTATGAAATCCAGAGCCACCTCTACCACTGTGATTGCTCCCCATACTGCTGACCTCTTCAAGAGATCCATGGCGAATTCTGTCGTGATCACACCAGCGCTTGGAGTATGTTCAATAACAGATTTCAACTCCTCAACAGGTTTCCCCACACGATTTGCTAGTATATTGAGGGAATTTTCATCCAAGCCAAAAACTTTGCAGATATCCCTCATTGTTGAAACCACAATGGCAATGTCACAACCAAGCGAGAGGAATGGGACAGGAATCAACCCAACAGTACAACTCGCCATGGCTACTTTCCATATCAGGCTCTCCATAGCAGCCTTTTTCTTTTTAATGCTATCTTTTGTTAAAATCGGAAGACACATAATTAAAACATCTCTCTTGATTTCATCCTGTTCCTTTTCAATGGTTTCTTGAAGCAGGGGAAAATCATACTTGCTCAAATCCCACCTTGATATTAGAAAGACCCTGGGAGAAGACACACCTAACGCCTTCAAATTATCATAGCTATTTTTCCGTACAGTGTCGAGAGTTTCCTTCTCAGAAATGCCTTTTGACTTCCTCTCATTATCTATATCGACATCCACTTTGCTGCGCACATAGTAGAATTTCTTCTTATTTTTCTGGATCTCAACAGCCAAGTTGGAGTCATCCTCAGTGAAGCGTCCCGAGGAGACGATGATGAAAAAATCAAACCTGCTGAAATTGACCTTTGTTAGGTATTCCTTTGCACTAAATGTAGTTGTTCCAATTCCTGGTAGATCCCAAATTTTGATGTTAGGGAATGTGGGGTGTGAATATTCTTTTGGCTCCATTGTTGTTTCTGTTACCCCCGTCTGAGCTGCACCCTCTTCCTTATCTTCCATTCCTCGCAGGGCATTGACAAAAGATGATTTTCCAGCACCTGATCTTCCTGTGATGGCAATTTCCAAGGTGATATTATTTAATAAATTTGACTGCTGTTGAGCTTCAGCTGAAACAGCTTCAAATGTCTTTTTCTCCAAAGCAGACTTCATTTCAGCAAGGTCTTTTTTTAATGTTTCTTCTGTCACGGCAGGATCCATGTCAGTGATTCCTCTTGGCTCAGTTTACCTGAGAAAGAGAAGAAAACTGTAATAGTTAAATGATAGCTTTCCACACACTTTTATGGACATCTTTACAATCCGTGGTTTATGTGAGAAAATCAATTTACTTAGGGCCTGTTAGAGCAGCAGTTGGTAGGATTTCAATAAAGTGAAGAATTGTGCCTGTTGTCAATCTCTCAAAAATCTATATGTGCATGCATTCACACATAACCCTTAAAACATGTTCATGTGAGATGTGGATCTTTTTTGAACTCAAAGTGTTCATTCTTCTAGAGATGTGTCTAAAGGAAGCATTTACACCCCACTAAAGATTCCATTTTTTGGCTAAAACTTTGGATAAAACACTTCATAAATAAATAAGTCAATGCACTGTGCATATCCCTAGTATATTCTGGCCAAGTCCTGCCCTGCCACTTTTACAAAAGTCACCAATAAAATGAAGAATATTTTTAGAAATGTCACCTGGGGGAGGTGAAAAAAGGACTCTGAGGGTCAAAATAAGTGATACAGAAGGAGCCCAGAAATATTCTTATACTAGGGGAATTATCCACATTGGGTTCTTGTCAACTAGCTTTTACTCAGCGATGACTCAATGAAATTAATAACCATGCCTAAGATCCATTAATTTAAATAGGTGTACTTTGAGTAAATGTTAGTTGAAGACAACCCATTATCATGTCAAAGAGATAAATAACTACCTGACATTTAGAAAACACCTGAAGGCAGCCCTGTTTACGGAAGTTTTTAATGTATGATATTTTAATGTATTTTAGTGTTTATTGGAAGCCGCCCAGAGTGGCTGGGGGGACCCGGCCAGATGGGCGGGGTACAAATAATAAATTATTATTATTATTATTATTATTATTATTATTATTACTATTATTATTATTATCGGCAACATTATCTTGTCCTGAACAGGACCGGTGCTGGCTATTTTGGCGCCCTAGGCGAGGGGACAGGCCACGTGACGTCATTACGTATGACGCACGTTGCGGAGCGGTGCCCCACCCCCTTGCCGGCCGGGCGCCCTCTGCCACCGCGGTTTGCTTGCTCCGCCGCTGGTTGGGGCGGCGGCGGGCAGCGGCGGGGGGCAGGCTGTCCAGCGCCCCCTCCATTTTGGCGCCCTCACCGCCGCGGTTTTCGCCCCAACCTGCTTGCTCCGCCGCTGGTTGGGGCGGGTACCGGGCGGCGGCGGGAGGCGGGGGCAGGCTGGCCAGCCCCCCCTCCATCTTGGCGCTCTAGGCAATTGCCTGGTTCGCCTAAATGGACGCGCCGGCCCTGGTCCTGAAAGCTATATAAATATAATGAGTAAATAAATAAATGAAATACATCTAAAGAAAAAAAAAGAGCACAAAACCCTTTTTAGAATTAAAGACATTCTGATGACCTAACTGCATGTTACCTTAAGTGTGGGGTGTTATCAGTGGAGTTTTGTTTGTTTATTTGTTTTAATTGTTATTGGGAGGCGATTTTGCAGCAGGACTAAAGTGCATGGAGAAGAGAAGTTTCATCTCTGGTACCACAGTCATGGAAGGATACGGAAAGCCCTGACAGGGCGATTTGGGAAAGTCATAGAATCATAGAACGGTAGAGTTGGAAGGGACCCTGAGGGTCATCTAGTCCAACTCCCTGCAATGCAGGAATATGCAGCTGGTCATGCAGGGATTGAACCTGCAACCTTGGCGTTATCAGCACCACGCTCTAACCAACTGAGCTATCCAGGCTCACCAGGCAGCACCTACCCAGAACCAAGAGAAGCTCCAGCACCTTCTGCCCTGCCCTGCCTCGAACCCTTGCCATGCAGTTTCTCTCATCAGAAGTGGCGCACAGATACCATTATTACACACCAGCAAGTGCTGGGGCACAGCCGTGTTCCTGCTGCTTTCTTGTAGGGACTGAGGGGGGGCGGTGTCTGCAGAGGGATATATTGAATTCATACGGGAAAGGGAGACCGGCCGCATTGGCTTCAGGGCAGTTACTTAAAACTCTTATGGTTTGCGTCTGCACTAAGAGGCAGCCCAGATGGTCTCTGCCTCTTCAGCACTCAGGCCATTGTTTGGAGGATAGTAGTTTCTGTATTCCTCTGCTCTGCACCCCGTTCCCCCCTCTGACAAAGGGGGTGGGGTCATGAACTGCATTGCAATGCTAATAAACCCCATTTATTAAACTCGAGGTGGGGGTGGGGGCTCTTATCGTAGCACGAGCTCTGCTTGCTGCCTGGTAATGGCATGTTATTTATTCCTTTGCCTCGGGGAAAAAGGGCAGCCTTCTCCAACATCATTAACAACAACAACAACAACAACAACAACTAATAATAATAATAATAATAATAATATAGTGTATAATATGATATGATATATGATATATCACAATAGCTGTAATGTAACGGTTATTATAATAACAATAAAAAGGTTAAAAGGTAAGAGGTAAGAAATAACAATAAAAAGGTAAAAGGTAAACAACAACAACAACAATTGTTTCTGCCACCCCAACCAAGTAAGAAGCCCAGAATCTCTTTTAACGCAAACAAGCTCAAAAAGAAACGGAAATCATTCTACACCCAGGAGAAAAGTTCAACTCCTTACCTGCTGCCGGACCGATTTTTTGCAGCCAAGCTCAGTCCTCTCCTCGGAGGTTTTGCTTCGAGGTTTCTGGCGCTTTTCTCCGTCCTGCTCTCTCCCTCTGTCTCCCTTTTATACCCTCTCCCTCCTGATCGTCACACTACTAAAAGCAAAAAAGAAAGCGAAGGTAACCAGCCAGGATGAGATAAGATCGCGACAAATAGCCGGAGCCGCATTCCTGGCCAGAGGGAGCTCCAAGCAGCCCGTTTGACAGCGGGGATGCTGCCTTTTCTGGGAAGTCCCAAAGGATCACCTGTGGAAGCATCACAGGTGGGCAATCCTTCACCTCTGCTGCTGTTGCCTCTGTGCCAGTCTCAGCAGCACCAGAGTTGTCTGCACTTAAGCCGCGTGGCATTGATGAAAGAGGACTATGCAGAGCCCAGCCTTCCTACTACTGCAGTGTAGAAGATAACATTTGCAAAGGACCGTAGAATTATTATTATTATTATTATTATTATTATTATTATTATTATTAAACCCTTCTAGTTAATCAGGTGCATTCATTGCAGCTGGTGTGCTCTGAGCATGAGAAATGTTGGATAAAATCCATAGGCTGGGGTGTAAATGGCAGGCTGGGGGAGCAGAGCAGTGCTATGAGGAAAATTCGGCTGATCAAGGCATGTGATGCCCATGGTTGCACAACAACACCTGCATCTGCAGTACATCAGACGTAGTGGTAGTAGTAGTAGTAGTAATAATAATAATAATAATAAAATTTATTTAAACCTTGCCCATCTGGGCTGCTTCCAATAGAATATTAAAAATATGATAAAACATCAAACATTAAAAACTTCCCTAAACACGGCTGCCTTCAGAGGTCTTCTAAAAGTCAGAGTTCTTTATTTCCTTGACATCTGATGGGAGGGTCTGGTTCCCTGTAGCTTCACTTGTTGCAGGGAGGGAACTATGTATTGCGAAGGATATCTGTGATGGAATATTCAGACATTATTATATAATGCAAAATTGTTGTCTTTACATATTGTTTTGTTTTACCTTGTGGGCTTATAGCCGAATAAAGTACATCTATCTAAAAGTACATCTGCCAGAAGGCCCTCGGAGCTGGACTTCAGTGTCCGGGATGGACGATGGGGGTGGAGACATTCCTTCAGGTATACTGGGCCCAGGCCGTTTAGGGCTTTAAAGGTCAGCACCAACACTTTGAATTGTGCTTGGAAATGTACCGGGAGCCAATGTACGTCTTTCAGGACCATTGATATGTGGTCTCAGCGGCCAATCCCAGTCACCACTCTCAGTCACTCTCAGCTACTGCATTCTGGATTAATTGTAGTTTCTGGGTCACCTTCAAAGGTAGCCTCACGTAGACCGCATTGCAGTAGTCCAAGCGGGAGGTAACTAGAGCATGCACCACTCTGGCGAGACAGTCCACGGGCAGGCAGGGTCTCAGCCTGCGTACCAGATGGAGCTGGTAGACAGGATGGATGTACGGGAAGGCGACCTTGAATCTTATGCGAGGGTCCCTTTTATTGACAATCTCACACCTTCGTTAATGGTTAACCCCACAGGTACAACTCAAGGCATCAAATAAGGAAACATCTGCCCCAGCTGTGGTACATCGCTCCATGTAAGGAGTTGTTTTTGAAAAGTGACACCCCCAAAGCTCCCCCCCATGACTCCGCCATTGCGTACGTGACCATCCTGCATGCTCCCAGCACATGCTCTCCTCATGCACCCCTCCCCGTGCTCATCTTGTGATTTCCAGTACTTTTCCACCACCCTCCATTGTTCTTTTGTGTTCCTGACTTGTGTCTGCCATCCCGACGTTACAGCGTGGCGTGCCAGCACAACACTTTCAGCCTGGGCAGGATTGCCATGGTGTGCCAGCGCCAATCCAACACCATTCCCACACCTCTCACTAGACCTCTCCTGTTATTTGCATTAAAAAGATGGGGGGGGGTGACAGTGAAAGGATTGCATTAGCATGTGCAGATATACTTTGTTCTGTTTAAAGGGAGCCCTTTCAACACTAACTTGTCTGCTGAGGAACTCCTGCACAACATTTGTCACGTGACCCATTTGCTTTGCAGAAATTTCATGTCATGTTATATTGGTTCTCATGGAGTGCTGCTCAGACCTGTCAAGGTCCATAGGCTGGGAATGTGCATAAACTCACAGATAGGCTGTGCCTTGTTGTAGCTGTGCGCTGAAGACCAGCAGTGATGACCGTGTATCACCAGTTTTGATCTAGGAATGACATACATACTTCTGATGGGAGACCCGGAAGAGAGACTGAAAACCCCTATGCAGTTTAAAATCACCAAGGTACTTTGAGCTTATCTCCGACAAAAGCCTAATAAACTGGTACAATGCAGAAATTTGTAGAGAAACAAGAACTCAGGCTACAAGGGTACAATTGTGTAGAACTAGTGATTTAAAAGATTCAAGCTTTTCAAGTCTCTTATGGATAGATTTATTTCTTGAAGTTTATATGCCAGATGGAGTTAATATACCAGGACAAGGCCCTGTTTCGGAGATTCTTCATCAGCCAGTAGAGTCTTAACGTCTTAAGGTCAACATGTACTAGTTTCTTGCTGATTATTTGCAACTTTTTATCCTGCATAACCTTGAAAGGGGAAAGTAGCTTTGGGTCTTTATCATATTGGAGCAGAAATTAGATCCTGTTTACAAGTTGTCCTCTCCCCCTCCCCTGCCCAACACACAGCTCTGCTCAAACAGATGCTTTCTGAGAAAACAAAAGCTAAATGGGGTTACTGAGTGTAGGAGATCCTCCTTCTTGTAAATCATTTATTGGACTGTGCTTGGTCCTGATGGAGAGCAAAAGCAAGCAGTGTGAGGCTCACACCGCATCAAAACTCAGGAGAAATCTGATACAAAGACTTTAAGCAAATTACATAATTTATAAATAAAAGCACCACTGACTCAACAGATTTATTTCATTGCTTCCATTCCTGTGCATGTAGAATTGACCTCTTCTGCATTCATCTTCCACACCCATTTTTAAAATTATATTATTACCATAATACTAATAATCCAGCGGGAGTCCGTTCCACTGTCAAAGAGCTCTCGCTGTCAGAAAGTTCTTCCTCGTGTTTAGTCAGAATCTTTAAGTAACTGCTCTGAAACCAACCCGGGTCTCCCTCTCAAACGACATTAATTTGACATACTATCCCTCTTTAGCTGCTAGGAAGCTGCCCTCCTCCTTCTCCTTCTCTTAGCGTCTGCCTCTTTTCTTTCCTTTGGGTTGATAAAGTGGAGAGAGAAGCTCTTGGCAAGCTGTCACACCACATGGTCGCTGTCCCGTCCTTCATCTTTCTCTGTCCCTCTTCCCTGTTTACTAAAAGGATTTGCAAACACCCATTGGGAGTCTGTTTGTTTGTTTTTTAGAGTGCACTTGGACACAAAATGTGTAGTCGGGAGCAGTGGTGTACCGTGGGTTGGCGACACCCGCAGAGAGGAGTTCTGGGCCAGGCTACACTGCAGTCAACCATTCCATGCCTACCCCCACTTGTCTCTGCCCCCCCACTTCTACCCCGCCCACTGTCGCTTAATAGCTCACCTGCCACCCCCTGTCTCCCGCCTTACCTGCACCTGGTTGTGCCCCCTCAAAGTTTTGTGCCCCGAACAACCACCCCCTGACCCTCCCCACGTTACCTCACTGAGTGGACATACCCTATGCTTCCTGTTATGGGAATGCATCTCAGTCTAACTGAGAAAGACAAAGTTGTTTCAACAACCTTCTGAGGTCTGCCCATCTAGATGTTTTTCACAGCAGAAGTTAAGAGTTATCTGAGGCCCCTCAACCCCCCCCCCCCGGTCCCCGATTGCCCATGAAACTAGGCAAACGATCTGGAACCTCCCCTTCTCCCCCCCCCCCAGCATGGCTGATCAGTGGAAAGATACACTGTGAGCCTCATAAGACTAGGCAGTGGGACAAAAGCAGTCTGAGGGGTTCAAATGGCATGCTTCTGAAGCAGAGTTACAAAACGTCCCCCTCTCTCTGCTGAGTGGTAACATTAAAACAAAATTAAACATTTATCATCCAGTTTTTCACTAAAGAAAGAAAGCCGATCCAAAAAGGTCTCCAGTCAAATGCATATGGCTCACATCTACATGGCAAGTTTCAACCAGCTTCATTCTAGGTTTAACTGCCACAGCTTTCCAACAAAGGACCCTGGGAACTGTAGTTTTGTTAGGGTGCTGGCTATCTTTAAGAAATCCCCATTTAGTTCCCAGGGTTCCTTTGCTGGAATTGGAAAGATACTGTGTTGAAACTACGCAACAAGCAAAGCCCTTTCCCCATATTGTAGGCACCTTTAAAAAAGAGAGAGATGTCTCATGGTTTGCATCCCCTTCTGTTTGTAACGATTAGTTAGCTTAATCTTGAGCTTGCAAGGACAGAGCTCTGTTTGATTTGGTGCCGTTCCATCCATTTAGAAGCTAAGCACCCATCATGGTCCACTACACGAGATCTGAAGAACTCTTTCAAACATCAGACTCAAAGGCCTTGATGAGGACACGCAGAGCATCACCTGCCACCTCGTTTAGGAAACTGTGAAGCATGTAATAGGTGGAGCCAAAGGAGATCCCTGCAGCTGCCATGGTGCCAAATACAGGGATTTTGTTGGCAAATTCCTCCACCACCATCAACGCCCCACCACCGGCTGTGGTTAACATCTTCACCACAAGGTCCCTGGATATTTCTTTGGCCAGTGGTGACTCGATCACCTCTTTAAGCTCCTCCACAGTCTTGCCAACTTTCTCAGCTAATTTGCTGAGGGATTCGTAGTCTAGGCCAAAGTTCTGACGGTATTCCGAAAGAGACTTAACCAGAATAGCTATATCGCAAACTACAGAGAGGCCTGGGATGGGCACAGCTGCTATTCTGCATGAGAAGGTAGCCAGCTTCCAGATTTGCTTCTGCAAGGCCTCTTTCTTCTTCTGCAAGATGGCCACAGAGATGTTTGGCAGGGCCATGAGGAAGGCATGTCTCTTATGGCTCGGCAGCTCCTTCTCCAGCGTCTCCTCGAGCTGTATGAAGTCGTACTTGTTTAGCTCCCAGCTGGAAAGGAGGAAGACCTGGGGAGCAGCCACTCCTTCGGCCTGAAGGCACGCTTCGCAATTCTCTCATATCTCCCTCAGTATCGCCTCCTCATTGTAGGCTTTTGGCCGGCGCCTTTTGGGGGCCTCTAGATCTGCGTCTACCTTGCAGCGCACAAAATAGAAGCATTTGCCCATCCGCTGGATTTCCTGCACCAACTGGGCATGGTTGGACTTGAAGCGCTCTGAGGCAATGAGAATAAAGAAGTCATAGCGGGAGAAGCTGACCTGCTCCAGGTAAGTGCTGGACTGGAAATCTGGAGTGCCGATTCCGGGTAGATCCCACACAGTCACGTTGGGGCGCTTGGGGTGTGAATAAGGAGTGGGCACCTTCGTGGTCTTCACAACCCTGGTCTCCCTCTCCAACGATGCTGCGTGTTAATTTGACATACTATCCTTCTTTAGCTGCCAGGAAGCTGCCCTCCTCCTCCTCTTGGCGTCTGCCTCTTTTCCTTTTTTCTGTGCTATTGTGGCTGTACCCATATATAAGGATGCCCATATATAAGGATGCAGAGACCATACCTCCCCTCACTTTCCTCTTTTAGTTGACCATACCCGACTCTAGCTCCTGGCATCAAGCAATTATGATGATGATGATGATGATGTTATTTATACCCCACCTGTGGTTTTCCCAGAGTCTTGCTCTCTTGCACACAGACCTTAACAGTGAGGTGGGAAGGACGCAATGGGGTTACCTGATAACTGAACTGATAAGCCTTGCGTTGCATGAGTCAGGCCTCTATGAAGTGGGCTATCCATTTCAATTTCCCTGAATCTGATACTGTATGTTAGGTGTAAAGAGCGTTTGGCCCTCCAGATATCACTGAACTACAACTCCCATCTTCCCTGCCCATTGGCCATGCCTGCTGCAGCCCTGGCACTGTGAGGACATGGGGGAACTTTGAACCTCAGGAGAAAAGTGGGATGCAACAGGTGTGCAAACCAAGGGCAGAAATTTGGAATGATTTGAAGAAAAATTGATGGTAAAGAGCATGTGTACATTGAAGGCAAAGTTTCTCTTCCACACAGATTTGAAGTGGGCTTTCACACCTCTCCATGCCCATTTTGCAGAGCACGTCTGAGGGGTGACTCCATCGTCAAAATGGAACATCATAAAGTGGAGGTGGCGGCCCGGCAAGGAGTTGGCGGCCCACCAAGCTGGCCACCACAGGAGCGTGAGACAATGAGAGGAGCCTGAAGATGGCTCTGATTTCAGGAGTATTGGAGGGAATGGAGAAAGCAAACACTTCGGAGACTGTGGCTCTCCCTATTGCCCTGTCCAGAATTCGTTGTTACACAAAAAGAACCCTAAAATTGTCACCCTTTGAATGAGCACATTGAAGGGTTAACTCCATTGTCCAAACAAAACACCGTAGTGCGGAGTTGGCAGCCCTGCCAAGCTGGCCGCCACGGGAGTATGGGACGATGAGAGTTACCTACTGATGGCTCTGAACCAAAATCAATGGCCAAGCTCTGTCTGGCAATCCAACACTGTCAGACCTGCTCCCTATTGCCCTGTTTGCAGACCCCAACCCCAATTTCTCCTGCGGGTCAACAGTGGGCTGGAGGTTGTCAGGGGACATGCATTACGTCACCACATGCAGTCTCTCTCCCGTGTTTTGTTTCTTTTTCTCCACAGGTGGGTCCTTGAGTGTACCCCTTTGATGGCCTCTGCACCAGCACACCAGTACACATCTGGCTGAAACAGTGAATGGACGAGCCATTAACACCGCGCTGGCGAGGACCGTTTGCCTTTTTCGCTGACCACAGACTGCGATTGCTGGGGGGTTGCTCCTTGGATTCACCTTTGGTTTGTAGGCACCAGGACGTGTGCTTAGGACGAAGACTCTGACTTTAAATAGACTTTGTATCAACAGGACCCCTGTGTCAGGCTCTACCTGGAGAAAGTCTGGCCATGGGCAACGAGAAAACACTACAGGTGGACGGGCAGGTGCAACTTGCTTCAAAAGACAAAGCCCAAAAGACAAAGCGGGAAGCTGCACCACCTCACCTCCCTCCTCTTTTGATTCTAAAACCAGGCTAAAAGGTGTAAAATAATTGATAAGCCAGGCTAAAGGTGGAGGAAACCAGTTAAAAATGAAAAATGTATGCACCAGGGGTGCAAGCAGGCCATAGGTGGTGCCTGCTATGGAAATGTCAGGCCAAAAGTGGAGGAAACCGGTTAAAAATGAAAAATGTATGAACCAGGGGTGCAAGCAGGCCATAGGTGGTGCCTGCTATGGAAATGTATGAACCAGGGGTGCAAGCAGGCCATAGGTGGTGCCTGCTATGGAAATGTATGAACTAGGGGTGCAAGCAGGCCATAGGTGGTGCCTGCTATGGAAATGTATGAACCAGGGGTGCAAGCAGGCCATAGGTGGTGCCTGCTATGGAAATGTATGAACCAGGGGTGCAAGCAGGCCATAGGTGTTACCTGCTATGGAAATGTATGAACCAGGGGTGCAAGCAGGCCATAGGTGGTGCCTGCTATGGAAATGTCAGGCCAAAAGTGGAGGAAACCGGTTAAAAATGAAAAATGTATGAACCAGAAAATCAAAGAAAATGGAAAATAAAAAGGTGTGAGATAATGACAGGCAAAAAGGTAAACCAGGAAGACCAATATGCAGTGAAATCTGTAAGAAGGCCTACATGTATTCTGAAAGGTAAAGGTTTTTGAAAATACACACACACAATTCTTCTCTCTCCCCCCTTGGGAAGCGAGGCTTGGGACCTTTATCAGGTGAGCATGTAAACTAGGAAAAAGGCCTAAGCCTGTCATGTAATGGGAAAGCATGTATTCTGAAAGGTAGAGGTTTTGGAAAACACACACACACACACACACAAACTCACACACACATACACCATTCTCCTCTCTCCCCTCCCTTCCCAGGCCAAGGCCTGGGAAGCAAGGCCAATGCATGGAACAAGCAAGGGAAAGAGAACAAAATATGATACAAAATCATACTGCCAGCAACAATAGTTCTTTTCCCACACACACTCTCTTATTGGCGCCCCCCCTTTTTTCTCCCTCACCGTTGAAACAGAAGCTGCAAACTGGAAAAAAAAAGAAAAGAAAAACTTCCAGAAAGGCATCAACACTTTTAGAGGTGCAGAATTAAAACAAAAAAATTGGTTCAAGGCAAAATAGGCAAAGGGTGCAACTTCCAGACTGCACTCTCCCCATTTTCACACACACACACACACACACACACACACACACAGAGAGAGAGTAGGAAGCGGGGGTGGAGTGCATTTTAGACAGAGAGCCCTTTGGTGGCAAACCTTTATTGTGTTAAAAGTAACCGCTATCAGAGAACAGGCAGTCCACTGAATAGGAGGAGAAAAAATAAATAAAATAAATTCCCTTTGCCTTTCAAGGATAACACTTGAACAGAATCACAGGGAAACAATAATTTCTCCCCTGTCCCAGTTCTTCACTGGAACCCGGACCCAACACACACAATCACACGGAGCCTATAGAGTGCAACAGCAGAGCAGCCCCTCTTGGCTGACCACTGCAGACACAGACTCACCCAGAATCACCCAGAGCCTATGCAGGCTCACCCAGAATCACACAGAGCCTATAGAGTGCAGACACAGACTTACCCAGAATCACATGAAGCCTATAGAGTGCAACAGCAGAGCAGCCCCTCTTGGCTGACCGCTGCAGACACAGACTCACCCAGAATCACACAGAGCCTATAGAGTGCAGACACAGACTTACCCAGAATCACACAAAGCCTATAGAGTGCAACAGCAGAGCAGCCCCTCCTGGCTGACCACTGCAGACTCAGACTCACCCAGAATCACACAGAGCCTATAGAGTGCAGACACAGACTTACCCAGAATCACACGAAGCCTATAGAGTGCAACAGCAGAGCAGCCCCTCTTGGCTGACCGCTGCAGACACAGACTCACCCAGAATCACACAGAGCCTATAGAGTGCAGACACAGACTTACCCAGAATCACACGAAGCCTATTGAGTGCAACAGCAGAGCAGCCCCTCTTGGCTGACCACTGCAGACACAGACTCACCCACAATCACACGGAGCCTATAGAGTGCAGACACACACTCACCCAGAATCACACAGAGCCTATAGAGTGCAGACACAGACTTACCCAGAATCACACGAAGCCTATAGAGTGCAACAGCAGAGCAGCCCCTCTTGGCTGACCACTGCAGACACAGTCTCACCCAGAATCACACGGAGCCTATAGAGTGCAGACACAGACTTACCCAGAATCACACGGAGCCTATAGAGTGCAACAGCAGAGCAGCCCCTCTTGGCTGACCACTGCAGACACAGACTCACCCACAATCACACGGAGCCTATAGAGTGCAGACACACACTCACCCAGAATCACACAGAGCCTATAGAGTGCAGACACAGACTTACCCAGAATCACACGAAGCCTATAGAGTGCAACAGCAGAGCAGCCCCTCTTGGCTGACCACTGCAGACACAGACTCACCCACAATCACACGGAGCCTATAGAGTGCAGACACACACTCACCCAGAATCACACAGAGCCTATAGAGTGCAGACACAGACTTACCCAGAATCACACGAAGCCTATAGAGTGCAACAGCAGAGCAGCCCCTCTTGGCTGACCGCTGCAGACACAGACTCACCCAGAATCACACAGAGCCTATAGAGTGCAGACACAGACTTACCCAGAATCACACGAAGCCTATAGAGTGCAACAGCAGAGCAGCCCCTCTTGGCTGACCGCTGCAGACACAGACTCACCCAGAATCACACAGAGCCTAGAGAGTGCAGACACAGACTTACCCAGAATCACACGAAGCCTATTGAGTGCAACAGCAGAGCAGCCCCTCTTGGCTGACCACTGCAGACACAGACTCACCCACAATCACACGGAGCCTATAGAGTGCAGACACACACTCACCCAGAATCACACAGAGCCTATAGAGTGCAGACACAGACTTACCCAGAATCACACGAAGCCTATAGAGTGCAACAGCAGAGCAGCCCCTCTTGGCTGACCACTGCAGACACAGGCTCACCCAGAATCACACAGAGCCTATAGAGTGCAGACACAGACTTACCCAGAATCACACGAAGCCTATAGAGTGCAACAGCAGAGCAGCCCCTCCTGGCTGACCACTGCAGACTCAGACTCACCCAGAATCACACAGAGCCTATAGAGTGCAGACACAGACTTACCCAGAATCACACAAAGCCTATAGAGTGCAACAGCAGAGCAGCCCCTCTTGGCTGACCGCTGCAGACACAGACTCACCCAGAATCACATGGAGCCTATAGAGTGCGGACACAGACTCACCCAGAATCACACGGAGCCTATAGAGTGCGGACACAGACTCACCCAGAATCACACGGAGCCTATAGAGTGCGGACACAGACTCACCCAGAATCACACGGAGCCTATAGAGTGCGGACACAGACTCACCCAGAATCACACGGAGCCTATAGAGTGCGGACACAGACTCACCCAGAATCACACAAAGCCTATAGAGTGCAACAGCAGAGCAGCCCCTCTTGGCTGACCGCTGCAGACACAGACTCACCCAGAATCACATGGAGCCTATAGAGTGCGGACACAGACTCACCCAGAATCACACGGAGCCTATAGAGTGCGGACACAGACTCACCCAGAATCACACGGAGCCTATAGAGTGCGGACACAGACTCACCCAGAATCACACGGAGCCTATAGAGTGCGGACACAGACTCACCCAGAATCACACGGAGCCTATAGAGTGCGGACACAGACTCACCCAGAATCACACAAAGCCTATAGAGTGCAACAGCAGAGCAGCCCCTCTTGGCTGACCACTGCAGACACAGACTCACCCAGAATCACACGGAGGCTATGCAGACTCACCCAACACGGCCTATCTTGAGACACAGCCAGGCGCAAACAAATACAGCCACACACACACACACTGAGGCCGGTAGGCCCACACAGTGAATCCGTCCTTCTGACAGAGACCTGGAGACCCTCTCAGAATCACAAAAACACAGAGAGACCGGTTACGTCCACACAGAGAATCCGTTCATCTGACCGAGACCTGGGGGACTCTCTCAAAATCACAAACAGAGCAAGACAGGGTTGTAGGGTAGGCAGAGAATCAGTCCCACTGACTGACTCCCCACAAACACCACAGAGCCACAAATACAGACACACACACATAGAGGCCGGTAGGCCCACTCAGAACCACACAAACACAGAGCGGCCGGTAGCATCCACAGGACTCCTGGAGACCCACTCAGAACCACACAAACACAGAGCGGCCGGTAGCATCCACAGGATTCCTGGAGACCCACTCAGAACCACACAAACACAGAGCGGGCAGTAGCATCTACAGGATTTCCTGGAGACCCACTCAGAACCACACAAACACAGAGCACAAATCATAAGTTTTACACAGCAACAAAGATTCCAATTCCCTTCCTCAGCTAGCGCAGGTTAGCTGCTTTTCTCCTCACAATTTCCCACTTGGTTTTCCCAATTTGGCCCACTAGAGCAGTGTTCCCCAACCTTGGGCCTCCAGCTGTTTTCGGACTACAACTCCCATCATCCCTCGCTAGCAAGACCAGTGGTCAGGGATGATGGGAATTGTAGTCCGAAAACAGCTGGAGGCCCAAGGTTGGGGAACACTGCACTAGAGTACCCCACTGACCCTTAGTAACCTTTTCTGAGGTGGATGAGACCCCGCTTCCCCTCAAAAGAGGAGGTTCCCAAAAAACAACACCAAGAATTTCATACCTCTCTCATCCAGGCTTGTTTGTTGCTGGGACTCCTTCTGCTCCTTCTCAGAGTTGAAACGCAGGTTGGACCTTTCTTTTTCCACCACTGCTCCAGCGATGTTCCAGGAAATCCCCCTTGGCACGTGCTTTGAAGAAAAAGCCTAAGAATCTCGACTGAAGTAGTAGAAGAGAAAAACGTCCCAAATCGTCCTGCTTCAACCTTGGTTTATCCAAGTAGTCACGGCACCAAATGTTGCATTGGCCGGAAAGGCCTATCTTCTGAGCTTACGCCAATAAAACTCAGAGACTTTAGGAGCTTGGAGTCCATTATTGTGGCATGGGGGAGAGTTCCACCCCCCGGATGGTTGGCAGTGTGCAGCTACGGCCACCCCAACATTATCCGTGGTAATTTGGGAGTGCTGAGCAGATATTTGCACCCCGGCGCTGCATCTGCTAAAGACGGCTCTGTCCCTTATAATGGGGTGGCAGTGGGTCTGTCCTTGTTGGATCAATGTCTTCACTTCCCTACGCACGTGTGGCCTCTGTTGTGGCACCTTTGAACTGCAGGTATGTATGGGGCGGTCTTTAGGAAAGGAGTCAGTCTTTCATATCTTTGTTTATTTAGGACTTTAATGTGAGCCATTTGGACTGGGCCCACAAAGCAGCTATTTTAAACAGGAGCTTTATGTAAGAAGGAGTTAACCATTGCGATATTTCTGTTCTTACTTAGACCTGATGAATGTCCCGGAGGAGCAGCTATGGGTGCTAAGAGCTCCCGATCAGACACATCAGCTCAAAGAAAACACCCACCAGGCAAAAGCAGCCTTGACGTTGCCATCACGGGGGGGGGGGCTGTTGTTGTTGTTCAGTCGTTCAGTCGTGTCCGACTCTTCGTGACCCCATGGACCAGAGCACGCCAGGCACGCCTATCCTTCACTGCCTCTCGCAGTTTGGCCAAACTCATGTTAGTAGCTTCGAGAACACTGTCCAACCATCTCATCCTCTGTCGTCCCCTTCTCCTTGTGCCCTCAATCTTTCCCAACATCAGGGTCTTTTCTAGGGAGTCTACTCTTCTCATGAGGTGGCCAAAGTACTGGAGCCTCAACTTCAGGATCTGTCCTTCTAGTGAGCACTCAGGGCTGATTTCTTTAAGAATGGATAGGTTTGATCTTCTTGCAGTCCATGGGACTCTCAAGAGTCTCCTCCAGCACCATAATTCAAAAGCATCAATTCTTCGGCGATCAGCCTTCTTTATGGTCCAGCCCTCACTTCCGTACATTACTACTGGGAAAACCATAGCTTTAACTATACGGACCTTTGTTGGCAAGGTGATGTCTTTGCTTTTTAAGATGCTGTCTAGGTTTGTCATTGCTTTTCTCCCAAGAAGCAGGCGTCTTTTAATTTCGTGACTGCTGTCACCATCTGCAGTGATCATGGAACCCAAGAAAGTGAAATTTCTCACTGCCTCCATTTCTTCCCCTTCTATTTGCCAGGAGGTGATGGGACCAGTGGCCATGATCTTAGTTTTTTTGATGTTGAGCTTCAGACCATATTTTGCGCTCTCCTCTTTCACCCTCATTAAAAGGTTCTTTAATTCCTCCTCACTTTCTGCCATCAAGGTTGTATCATCAGCATATCTGAGGTTGTTGATATTTCTTCCGGCAATCTTAATTCCGGTTTGGGCTTCATCCAGTCCAGCCTTTCGCATGATGAATTCTGCATATAAGTTAAATAAGCAGGGAGACAATATACAGCCTTGTCGTACTCCTTTCCCAATTTTGAACCAATCAGTTATTCCATATCCAGTTCTAACTGTAGCTTCTTGTCCCACATAGAGACAAGAAGGGGGCAGGGGGGGCAGGTGTTGGCAAATCATCCCTGGTCAATGCCCTGTGCAGTACGGCAGACAATGAAGTGGGTGACCCTGTGGTTGATATGATACAAGGTACTAGGGAACTCAAAGGGTACCTGTGCCCCAGCTACCCTGACGCAACTCTCTGGGATCTGCCAGCAATCGGAACACATGAGTTTGAAGCAGAGAAATACGTAAAAGACATGGATTTCAAAAAGTATGATTTCTTCATCATTGTTGGCGAAATATACTTCACTGAGCACGATGCCATGCTGGCTCGTGAAATTCGGAAAAGAAATAAGAGGTTTCTCTATGTGCGCACCAAAGTGGATGTCAGTATAGCTGACAAAAAAAGAAACCCACACTTCACGGAGGACAGAAGCCTTAAGGAAATAAGGAAATACTACTGTGAAAATCTGGCAAAGGCCGGGGAGTCGTCTCCAAGGGTTTTTCTTATCTCAAATTGGGATTTGAGCATGTATGATTTCCCCCTCCTGCAAAGGACCCTGCAAGATGAATTTATTGATCTCAAGAGGCGTGCCTTAGTACTAAACCAGTTGCTCGATAGGTATGTTGGGTTCAGCTTAGGCCATTTATGTCATCATCTGATGCTCCTCGATTCTTTCCAAGCCTCTGGCAAGGCTCCTGCCATTTATGCCGGCAGGGGGTAGAGCACAAAGCAAACTGTGTCCGGAGGTTTCAGTTGCAGAAGGTGAATCCCTTCTCTTTGTCAGGGTCCTTCCTGACTCAAACGATACATAGTCAGACCATTTATTGAGCCAGACCTTGTATTGGCTACACAGACTGGCAGCAGCTCTCCAGGGTTTCAGAAATGCTCATGTTCCCAGCCCAAACGGGAGGTGTCAGGGATTGAACCTGCGATGTCCTGCATTTAAAGCAGATACCCTGCCACCGAGCTATATGCCCTTCCCATATAAATGAGGAACACACAATGGTTCTAAGGCAGCCTGAAGTGTCCCATCTCATTAATATCCCACCTGAGCACACCAATAGCCTCTAGACACATCCTGAGCACTGTATTGATCCTCAGTTTCCCCCTTCAACCTTTGGGCTTCAAGGGTGAAGGTAGGAAGCCCAGAGTCTCCATATGGGTCTTGTTGAGCTGGCAGGGCTGTTCACCTTTTATCTGGTGTACGGCATTGCAGCCAGTCAGCCGAGCCTCAACAGTTTTCCGGCGTAGGGGGAGGTACGCTGCCTCCTCCCACCCCTGCATCACAGCCAGCGCAGTCATGTGTGCTGGGGATAGCCCCAGCCAATCTGCGGCCAGGGTAGGTGTGGCCATGGGCCATTTAAACTCAGCATGGGAGAGAGTCAAGATATAGCCCAATGCCTGAGCCAAACCGCTCACATCTGTAACCAAAAAAAGTTGTGGCCTATTTGAACCCATAAACCAAAATATTCTGTGTCAGTGTGATTTATTGTTCTCCTGGGAACTTTGTGGCTCAGGTGCCTTGGCATGCAATAACCTCCATCAGTACTTCTCTTACATACATAAGTTCACCTCCATGCAGCTATATCTAGGCTGTCAAAGAAAAATATGTAGTATTTTTTAAAACTTTTAAATGCTTTTTTCTTTCCTAGATCAAGTGATCCATCAAGAAGAGCCACGTGGCATGCCATTTCAAAATTTTATATTGCTGACTTGGAAACTATGAAGGCTGTTTTAAGACAAGGAAATCTCCCAGATGTGATAGCTCACATTCAGCAAGAGTTAGATTTGCTAGACAATGCCACACTTGATATTGCCATCACAGGGCGTACAGATGCTGGCAAGTCTTCTCTTGTCAATGCCTTGCGGGGTATGACAGATTTTGAAGAGGGCTCAGCTAGGATAGGGCTGAAACAGACAACCATGGTTGCGACAAAATATCAGCACCCGAAGTTCCCCAAGGTGACACTATGGGATCTACCAGGAATTGGAACAGATGAATTCAAAGCAGATGAATATCTGGAGAAGGTAGATTTTAGCAAATATGATTTCTTTATCATTGCTTCAGAACATTTTACAGAGAGTGACACCCAGCTGGCTCGTGAGATTCAGAAAATGAAAAAGAAGTTTTACTATGTGCACCCTAAAATTAATCTTAGCATGGCTGCTGAAAGTAGGAGACCCACCTTCAATGAAATGGAGACACTTGAGGACTTAAGGCAAGACTGCTGTGATAAACTGAGAAAACTGGGAGAGGCTTCTCCAAAGGTTTTTCTGATATCAAATTGGGATTTGAGCATGTATGATTTCCCCATTCTGCAAGAAACCTTGCAGAATGAACTGGATCATCTCAAAAGACATGCCTTCCTTCTCTCAATGCCAACATTCTCAAGAGATATCTTGAATAAGAAGAAAACTGAGATGAGGGACCTTATATGGAAGCAGGCCCTTGTGTCTTTCTTTCTTGGCTCTGTGGCTCGGTCAGCTCTCCGATCACCTGGCCATATTTCCTTCTTGGTGACAACACTCAAAAAGCTCTGCATGGCTTTTGGGTTGGATGAAGAGTCCCTGTGCAGGCTTGCAAACCGGGTTGGTAAACCTCTAAGTGAGCTGAAATCAGTTATTAAGAAGTCTCCACTGGCTAATGAGATCAGCGAAGAATTTGTACTTAATCTCTTGGCCGAGTCAGGGCTGTGTAAAACACCGACAGTGCTAGAACGGATTGTTGAGTTCATACCTGTGTTGGGCGCTTTAGTCAATGGAACTGTTTCTTTCAGAAACATCTACTGCATGCTGCAATGCTTTCGGCAAGATGTCGAGGAAGATGCGGAGAATGTTCGTGCAAAAGCCTCTGAGCACTGAAAGTCCCAAGTAAAGACCAGACACCTATCTGCTAGTGTTTAGAGATCTCTTATTAACATGGAATCCACATAATCAATGTTTGGGGTGGGGGGGTTAGGCGGGGGGGGGAGGAAATGGTTTTGCAAGGGAAATTGTTTGTATGCTTTTACTGTTTCTTTTGTTAAATTGCTTTGGGTTTTCATGGAAGTGATTCATACATGAAACGAGATAAAGAAAACAATAGAAGCGGCAGAGTTCATGGGGAGCACTTGGCTGTGAGGGCCATGAACACGTGAAAAATCAGGGTCCTGAACTTAGGTGATCTAGACATCTAAAGAACAGAGCAACTTTAAGGTCACATATTAAGGAGATTTTGCATTAGCCTCTAAGAATAAAGGGGCTCTTGAATGACCTTTTTTATCAGTTGATTTGTGCTCATGATATTCTTGGGGCTATACTATACTATACTATACTATACTATACTATACTATACTATACTATACATGTTTCAATGTTTTGGGGCTGCCGCACTACTTCATTTCCGATCAGTGCCCTTCCTGTAACTTCCTGTTGAAATCCCATAGCTTTCCAAACCACAAATGTTTGGGGTGTTTGCTTTTTGTCCCACTTTTCTTGTGCTCCAGCCCTTTTGGATGATGCAATAGCATTGGGCAAACATGACATAACAACTCATAAAGCAGAACAAATCACCACTAATGCACCGATACACTATTACTGTGTCAATAATAAGTGGCAGAACTCACCCACAATAAAACGCCAGTCTGTCTTACGTTACTATTTGCATAGAAGTGTGATAGAGTGCTGCATCACACAGAGCTCTGAGTGAGCCCATATTGGCAGGCACTCATCTTGGAAGAGAATGTGCTGAATGGGGGCCAACACCAAGGTTGGAAAGCTGTGCGCTTCTTCAAAACAGGGCTGGGGACTCTCCGATGTTTGATCACACCAAAACAAAGCCCAGATTTTGGACTGGATTAAGAAGAAGAACTGCAGTCCAGTGGGAGGCTAACACTCTGTCTATTTGCTCTGGTTATGCCACCAATTCCTTCTGTAAATTGCCCTTGCATCAGAAACTTCAGTACAGTATTCGGTGGAAAAGCAGTAGTTTGTTTTCTGTATAGGACTAGATGAGGTTTAGTGAGCTAGGAGTATTTATGTGTGTGCTATGTATTACGAGCATGTAGTAATAAACTTGCATACTGAATGAAATTTTCCTTGTTTTGAGAATTGCTTCATCTTTCCAGCCAAACCTGAAACTAAGGACCCTCCAGATGTTGTTAGATTACAACTCCTATCAGTCTCAGACATCATGGCCAGAGATCTGGGAGGGAGGAAGCAAGCAGCCATGAATTATCAGCAATGGGACATTTAGTCTTAAATACATTGCTGTGCCAATCTATTGTTTGTGGATCATAATACTCAGCCTGTTAACAACTGAAGCTGGGCTCAAATACACCATCCATGTTTAAAATGCAGGTTCCATCAAGTATCTTTGCAAGCACTGAATGAAGAACATCCCAGGTTCTGTTCCTTACATCTCCAGTTGCAGTGATGCTTTTAAAAAAGGCAACACGGTGCATTATTAATTTTTTAATCACCAAACAAACAAATCAGTGCACTAATGCATGGGTCAAATTCTAGATGAATTCTACACCAATTTGGAGTGTGTGTGTGTGTGTGTGTGTGTGTGTGTGTCTACCATTGATAAGTATAAAAATCCACGTAGACAGGAGTCTCACTTAAATCACAGTGCCATCATGGCTACATGAATAAAAGGAGGCTTGCTTCTGCTGCCCTCATGGTAAATTCATGATTACTGGTACTTGGAAATAAGCACAATTTCCTTTTAGAAAACGATAATATATATTAAAAGTAACAATAAGAAAATGAGCAGCTGTAACCATGTGACTGGCCAGTACATCCCTGAATATAAAACATTTAAAAAAGAAAACAACAAGAAGAGAATGCTATGGTGATCCATCATCAGCCCCTCTGCCACCCTCTCTGTAGGCATTGGTGGAGACGGGGGCTTGGCCGTGGAGTCCTGAATGTCACCTGGAAGTGCTTTTAAAAAAGCAAAAGCAAACTGATATGGAATCATAGAAGACTTAAAAATGGAAAAACGAGAAACAGGAAAAAAAATCTGAAACCAGCAGATTCACCCGTCCCTATTCTAGGGTATTTTTTTCTGATGGGGGGGGGGATCCCGTGGTGATTGCCACAAAAAACAAAGATATCCAATATGCTTCCGAAGAATGAAAGCGCTATGAGACATCCTGGTGGAATCTACGCACATATTTTTAAAAAACGCCGTGAAAATGCTTTTAAAAAAACGTTTCGAAAAACACATTGAATTTGCCATCGCTCACTGTCGCCACCTAGCGTCACATTTGTATGTTGCACTTTACAACACACTTAAAACGTTTTTGTTTGCAGCTGTATAGCTGAGTCGTCCCCTGATGCAAGCCTGGGCACAGACATATCCAACAAAATCTTGCTCCTAATTTTTTTAGTGTGTGTTTGTGGGGGGGGGGTGTTGTTGCATTCAGATAAGAGGAAATGAAGCATGTACTGTTTTCTTAAGCAAGCTTCATCCACCAACCCCCTCCCTTCCTTCATCTATATTAGACTAGGAGCAACCTTGCTGAAGGTCTGTGTTAAAAGCCCTACTATGTCTTACATTACAGAGGACAGTTCTCTATTCTGAAGCGCATCAGAGGACAGTCCTGTGTTTCAAAGCGTCCTCTTATTATTTCAAAGCTGTCCATCTGTCCTTGGCCAACTCTTGTTTAAAGATACGAAACCATGAAAAAGAAAGAAAGAAAGAAAGAAAGAAAGAAAGAAAGAAAGAAAGAAAGAGGAGCTTTGGATTTGCCCGACCATTAACAGCACCTTCTCAGCGGGAATTGAGAAGGCACTGAACTCCCGGAGAGCCTTCCCTGCTGTAGCAAGGCCTCATTTCCATTTCATCGACAGCAGCTCTTTCCAAAACTGCAAACAGACGATGCAAATCGCCACGGGCAAATTACATGCAGATGCGTTCCCTCTATTGTTGGGAGCTGGGGGCACTGTTATACAGTGGTTCCGCTCCTTCCGCCTGGGCCGTGTTCAGAAAGTGGTGGTGGGGGATGAGTGTTCAGACCCCTGGGCTCTCACTTGTGGGGTGCCTCAGGGTTCCGTCCTCTCCCCCATGCTTTTTAATATCTATATGCAGCCGCTGGGAGAGATCATCAGGGGGTTTGGGCTGGGTGTTCATCAGTATGCGGATGATACCCAGCTCTACCTCTCTTTCAGATCAGAACCAGTGAAGGCGGTGAAGGTCCTGTGTGAGTGCCTGGAGGCGGTTGGAGGATGGATGGTGGCTAACAGATTGAGGTTGAATCCTGACAAGACAGAAGTACTGTTTTTGGGGGACAGGGGGCGGGCGGGTGTGGGGGATTCCCTGGTCCTGAATGGGGTAATTGTGCCCCTGAAGGACCAGGTGCGCAGCCTGGGAGTCATTCTGGACTCACAGCTGTCCATGGAGGCACAGGTTAATTCTGTGTCCAGGGCGGCTGTCTACCAGCTCCATCTGGTACGCAGGTTGAGACCCTACCTGCCCGCAGACTGTCTCACCAGAGTGGTGCATGCTCTAGTTATCTCCTGCTTGGACTACTGCAATGCACTCTACGTGGGGCTACCTTTGAAGGTCTGTCATCTGAAGGAAATGCACTGTGCTAAAGTTCTCCTGAGCTTTCTACCATGTAGCAATGAGGCAAACATGGAATTGTAACCCGGACCTAGGGCACAGACTCACTTGACATTGTGGTGAGCCTCAGGCCTGGAAAGGGTGGAGGCTATAGAAAACCATAGGTACTTGGAGACTGTGTCAGCAGCAGTAAGTAAAAGCTCATGTAACACCAGGTAAACATGCACATGCCCATCTTTGTGGCAAGAAGTATACAATCAAATAAGAGATGATGCAAGCAGCAGAACACCACTATATAAGGGAATAAGTGTAATCAGGGAATAGAATTGGTCGGGAAAGGTTATGGTAAGGGGAAAGGGGTATAACAGAGGGGGCTTGCCAGCCTTTGGGTGCAATCCCCCTGAACCATGCTTCTGTACAGAACCAATAAGCAAACTTCTTCATCACCAAACGCCTCATGTGTGTGACTCTTTGGAGGAACTTAAGTGAGAGCTCAGGTTTTCCTGCAAAAACAAAAGTTCAGTCATGATGCACCCCTACTTGGCCTCTGCTCAGTTAGTCCTTAGGCAACACAAGCCACCTATTCTCACCTTCTTAGCTTGAAGCTGCCAAGTCTTAGAAAAGTTAATTCTGTTAATTCAGACTGCAGTTGGGAATTTTGATGTCAAAATTCAAAACAGGAGGGAGGGGGTCCAGGCAGTGAGCAACTACAGCCTCTTTTGCACCTGTTTGTTATGCTCAAAGCCTAGCTGAGGACAGACAACAGATTTCCTGTTGCTAGCACCAACTCACAAGTATGAGAGCATCATTCTGTTGAGATCTTCTAGTTCTTCTGTCACAAAGTCCAGAGAGGACAGGAGAGAGTGTGAGCAGCTGGAGTGAGAAGACAAACTATCCTATCCTCAAACAACTGTTTGTCAAGGATTTCAAGGAGCAAGGAAGTCTTAATAGAGGTCCTTCAAAGTCTTTCCCTCCCAGCCTGCTTTCCCCTTGTTCAGCTGGCAGGCTTGTGATCCCAATGATGTTTGATCTCCTACTGCTCTGAAGAGTTTCCCTAAGATTAATAGCAGCATTGCGGGGAGAGGGATTATCATCAGAATCATGGGATGGCGAGGGAAAGTTTCAAACTGTCCTCTGCCTGCAAACCCCTTCTGTGCTGATGAGTTGACTGGGGAGCATCTGAGAGTGCTTAAAAGGAGGCTGGACAGTAGAAGTTAACAGTTATCTGAAGCCCACTGTTCCCAATTGCCCATGAAACTAGGCAAACTATCTGGAACCTCCCCTTCTCCCACCTCCAAGATGGCTGATCAGTGGAAAGGTACATTGTGAGCCACATAAGACTAGGCAGTGGGACAAAAGCAGTCCGAGGGGTGCAAATGGCATGCTTCTGAAGCAGAGTCAGGAAACCTCCCTCTCTCTTTGCCGAGCAGCGGCAAAAGCCCATGGGGTTCCTGGAATGCACTAGGGCAGGGGTGTCAAACTCCGGCCCTCCAGATGTTTTGGAACTACAATTCCCATCAGCCCTAGCTAACAGGACCAGTGGTCAGGGATGATGGGAATTGTAGTCTCAAAACATCTGGAGGGCCGGAGTTTGACACCCCTGCACTAGGGTCTGTGGTCCTTTGCAGAATTGAGACACAGGAGAGACTTTAAGAAATATGGTTTATTCACCTATTTAGGCTATTTTCAGTCTGCACGGAGGGAGTCCAGATCTTACAGCATGCTCATTTCAAGAGGGATTTGTCCCTCCCCCCCACAGTAGTGCAGCCCCAGGGCATTTCTCCCAGTCAGCCTGCAACCAGCCTGCCCAAGATGGATCCCAGTATTTCTTGCTCCTTCTTCCTCCCAGCAACCCTTCCTCAAAACTCTTCACTTCCTGCCACCGCAAACACCCCCATCACCTTGGTAACATCTGTCTCCCCAGGCCAAAGGATTCCTCTCTGATGGTCCATCAGCACCTTTTGTCCTGTTAACAGATTTGCTCTTCACCCCTGTCCACACTCTTACATTTGCCTATTTAAAGCACATTCCCTATACATTTAAAGCACATGGCTTCCCCCAAAGAATCCTGTAGTTTACGGGTGGTGAAATGTTATATGTGTTTGAGCAACTACCATTCCCACTATCCTTTGGGAGGAAGTCATGTGCTTTAAAAGTGTTTTGAACCTGCTATAAATGTGTGGTGTGGATCTACCCTATGTTCCCTGTTACGGGATGCATCTTGGCCTGACTGAGAAGGACAAAGTTGGTTCAACTGGCAGGCTTGTGATCCCAATGATGTTTGATCTCCTGCTGCTCTGAAGGTTTCCCCTAAGATTAATAGCAGCACTGGGGGGAGAGGGATTATCATCAGAATCATGGGATTGGGAGGGAAAGTTTCAAACTCTCCTTTGCCTGCAATTCCCTTCTGGGCTGTTGAGCTGACTGGGGAAGAGATAGAGTGCATATAAAGAGGCTGGACAGAAGAGGTTAACAGTTATCTGAAGCCTCCCCCCTCCCCAATTGCCGATGAAACTAGGCAAAAGTGAACAATGACTGGCTGTTATGCACATGAACTGCTCCACTGGCATCACCCCAAATGCATGAAAACCCTACTTTTTGCTTGGAATGAATGTCACTAGAAACTGTGGTGTCTTTTAGATATATGGTGCTGTGTTTGTGCATGTGTGTGCACACCCACCCACCACCTCAGCACAAGATGGAAGGGCTCACAGTATTAACACTCCAACAGATGTTAATTCCCCAAAAGGTTTCTTGCAGGGGGAGGGTCCAAACCAAAGCCTTGGTTCCAGCATGGAGAATAGGTCTGGTCTCTGTGTCTTCCCAGATCCAGGTGAGACTAGACAAAGGCTAGATCATAGTGCTGATGTGGTATCCAGCCACTGGATGCGGGAAAGCCTATCCCCTCCTTCTTGAATCATCACTAGCTAGTCATTTCTATGGCAACACATCTGTACTTGACCAACTCTTTAGACATGCAGATGCATGCCTAACAGACTTGGCCAGACCCATGAACTTGAACAGACTAGTTTGAACACTTCAGCAGTTCCTTCTCCTACAGACGCCAATCTTAGAGGGGCCCCAAACATATCATTCAAGCCAGCCTCCAATTCTATAACAGTATACAGTGGTACCCCAGGTTAAGTACGCTTCAGGTTAAGTACGCTTCAGGTTAAGAAGTCCGCCAACCCAGAAATAATGCTTCAGGTTAAGAACTTTGCTTCAGGATAAGAACAGAAATTGTGCTCTGGCAGCGGAGTGGCAGCAGGAGGCCCCATTAGCTAAAATGGTGCTTCAGGTTAAGAACAGTTTCAGGTTAAGTACGGACCTCCGGAACAAATTAAGTACTTAACCTGAGGTACCACTGTATAGGCAACAGGGAGAGCCCGCAGTAGGCTTTCCATGATGTCAAGAATGCAGCAGCAGCAATAGGTTGAGCATCAAGGTCCCTGGGAAATACAAGAATTAGGAGCCTGGGAAATGGCATTTCCCGGCGGTCCTGGCAGTTGAGCCACTGCTGCAGAACTCTAGGTGTAATGGAAGTTGCAAGGTGTGAAAGTGTATTTTGTGAAATTCTGGCTCTGATATGCCATATGACAACCCTTTCAAGCATGGGCGCAGTGAGCACACTGGATTAGATCAAGGCAAATATTTGTTTTCAAGAAAAATCTGAACAGAGCAGCAATGCAGCTGGACTGAGCGTGACATCCTCGCATTGGTAGCTGCCGAACAGCAGCCAGGCTCCCCCACCCCCTGAGCTGGGTGGGCCAGGGCATCTGAGCCGGCGTCCAGAGGCACAAAGCGACATGTGTCTCCCAGAGAGGGAGCTGCAGGGGGTGGGCACTAGCCCTCCTTCGGTGATGCTACGCAAGTTGCAAGGAGCAAAAACGCAGGATTTGTGTGGTGTCCCTAATGGGCCACCGTACTGCCTGCCGCCCAGCGTGAGTCTTGCTCCGTGCCTCTTAGGGCTTCGATTCCCACCTACATGCAAAGATGGGAGAGCTCTGCATGCCTTCTCATGTGCAGGGACTCCTTCCAGAAAGCAGAAGCCAGTGTAGGAGTTGTGACAGAACCACCTGTAACCTTCTCCTACCCTTCTGGGCAGGGAAAAAAAATTCTCTGCAGTTGCAGTGGTGGGTCAGGGCAAAGGTCAGTGGGGAGTGAGAGTTGTTGCTTTGTATATGTTTGAGATAGTACTTCCCTGTAGTTGAGTGTGTTGCTCATAAGCTTCCATTTTGAGGGAGGTGGACCCCGAAGCATCTCCCCCTCCTCAAGTCTCTGCCCCTTTCCTCGATCCAAGTCTAGCTTTCTTGTTCCTGCATCAATGTGAGTTAAGAGTAACTTCCATTTGGGTAATATGACATTTTTGTTTAATAAATCATTCATGCCATTTCACGTTGTGTGTGGCTCCACCCCCCCAAAAAACCCTCCTTTGTTAACAGTATCTCTAGTGTGGGTATGCATAGATACCTATATGTTGAGCAGGGGTAGTCAACCTAAGGCCCGGGGGGGGGGCGGATGTGGCCCAATCGTCTTCTCAATCCGGCCCACGGACGGTCCAGGAATCAGTGTGTTTTTACATGAGTAGAATGTGTCCTTTTATTTAAAATGCATCTCTGGGTTATTTGTGGGGCATAGGAATTCGTTAATTTTTTTTTATAAAAAAAAATATAGTCCGGCCCACCACATGGTCTGAGGAACAGTGGACCAGCCCACGGCTGGAAAAGGTTGCTGACCCCTGATGTTGAGCATAGCCTGGCCTATAAAATTATTGAAAGAAGACTCAACCAAGAGCAAAGTTTCCCAAACTTGGGTTTCCAGCTGTTTTTGGACTACAGTTCCCTTCAGCACTGATCCTGTTAGCTAGAGAGGATGGGAGTTGTAGTCCAAAAACAGCTGGAGACCCAAGTTTGGGAAACCCTGACCTAGAGAAAGATAAGAAGGCATGATTCTCAAGGGTTGGGCTCCTGTGCGAAATGAAAGTTGGCTTGAAAATATTTTTTATTTCCTCCAATCCACCTTGGAGGTGGCAGAACATCTCTTTAGCACAGGGGTGGAGAATCTCTGGTCCGTGGGCCACTTTTCGGTGTAATCTGACTCACAAAACCACATCCACCTGTCAATCAGTTGATGGGTGGGATGCAGGGGTCAACTGTGCTGGGCGCTGCTTTGCCAGCATATTTCCTCCAGGGAATGTTTTTCAGCAAACGCCTTTTGAAGCACCAAGTCCACTGTCAGGAATGACACTGCTGACATGTCACTGCTTTTCCCTCCATCACTTCCTACCGTCATCATGACAGCCTGATTGCCCTCCCTCTTCTGCAGACTGTCACTGACTTTGTTCATAGGTTGGCAGAAGTGAACTACATGTACTGCAGCCAAATCCCTTGAGAGTTTTTTGTCTGTGACATGATTCCTGTCATGCTTCATAGATGTGGTTGGAGATGACTTTTGTTGACATAACCACATCATGCTTTGGCCTCAGGAAAAGGTTAGATGGCAGAACAGTGCCCCAGGAAACATGAAACATTCTGCTGGCAGGAAAGCTACATCACAGCAATTGAGATCTGACACCCCTGGAATTCTCGTATGGTTTCTGTACTTAGTTTTCATAAGTCGTCTTATGCCCCTCCCCCCCAAAAAAATCCCTCAGCATGTTTGATTAGAACAGGATTTATAAGAAACCTGAAAATTTAGACTGTGGCTCCTAATAAGTAGCTCCAACATGTCTTGTATGAATTCAGTTTATAAAACCAAAGCCATAATTTACTAGTCTTGCTTGTTAAGCAACACATGTACTCAGAATCGTGGTCTTAAGGTTTGTATCACAGGGTCATCAGTAGAGAGGATTTGCTTAACAAATTGGTTAAACTTCCTTGGGTTATTAGCCAAACTCAGTATTTCATTTGCCAAAGGATGCATTTTTAAAATCTGAACAGAATGTTATTGGGCTTACCTACAGCTTCAAGAAGGCTTGTGGAAAATGTTTGCCCCATCCCATTAAAATTTCTCCCGGCCTTTATTTTTTTCGCCTTAGTATGGGCTGTTGCTTAAATACTGAATCTAGAAGTTAACCTGGAGATCCAATATAGCTAATGGGATTGGAGCTGGCCAGATAAAAGTTTTTCCTAGAGGGCAACAGGAACTGGGTCAGAGTTACTTATGAATGAGAAGATGCCACCTGTTTTAAACCTTCTGCTTCAAACCAAGGAACTTGTACACTCTAGATGCTTTAGGTTAGACACATTTTATTATTCCAAAAGAAAAAAAGAAAGGAAAGCAAGACAGGCCTAAAGATTCAGGTTGTCACAATCTGTGGCTTGAACCACTAGTAAAAAGGGAACTGATTTGTATTCCAGTTCTTTGTTAAGTTAAGCCCTGAACGTTGCCCAAGGAGCTTCACCGGGTATAAAACAGCACAATTTTGGCTTTAGTTATAAAGTCATTAGAGTGGTAACATTAAAACAAAATTAAACATTCATCTTCCAGTTGTTCACTAAAGGAAGGAAGCCGATCCAAAAAGGCCTCCCGTCAAATGCATATGGCTCACATCTACATGACAAGTTTCAACCAGCTTCATTCTAGGTTTAACTGCCACAGCTTTCCAACAAAGGACCCTGGGAACTGTAGTTTTGTTAGGGTGCTGGCTATCTTTAAGAAATCCCCATTTAGTTCCCAGGGTTCCTTTGCTGGAATTGGAAAGATACTGTGTTGAAACTATGCAACAAGCAAAGCCCTTTCCCCATATTGTAGGCACCTTTAAAAAAGAGAGAGATATCTCATGGTTTGCATCCCCTTCTGTTTGTAACGATTAGTGAGCTTAATCTTGAGCTTGCAAGGACAGAGCTCTGTTTGATTTGGTGCCGTTCCATCCATTTAGAAGCTAAGCACCCATCATGGTTCACTACACGAGATCCAAAGAACTCTTTCAAACATCAGACTCAAAGGCCTTGATGAGGACACGCTGAGCGTCACCTGCCACCTCGTTTAGGAAACTGTGAAGCATGTAATAGGTGGTGCCAAAGGAGATCCCTGCAGCTGCCATGGTGCCAAATACAGGGATTTTGTTGGCAATTTCCTCCACCACCATCAACGCCCCACCACCGGCTGTGGTTAACATCTTCACCACGAGGTCCCTGGAGATTTCTTTGGCCAGTGGTGACTCAATCACCTCTTTAAGCTCCTCCACAGTCTTGCCAACTTTCTCAGCTAATTTGCCGAGGGATTGGTCGTCTAGGCCAAAGTTCTGATGGTAATGCGAAAGAGACTCAACCAGGATAGCTATATCGCAAACTACAGAGAGGCCTGGGATGGGCACAGCTGCTATTCCACATGAGACGGTAGCCAGCTTCCAGATTTGCTTCTGCAAGGCCTCTTTCTTCTTCTGCAAGATGGCCACAGAGATGTTTGGCAGGGCCATGAGGAAGGCATGTCTCTTGTGGCTCGGCAGCTCCTTCTCCAGCGTCTCCTCGAACTGTATGAAGTCGTACTTGTTTAGCTCCCAGTTGGAAAGGAGGAAGACCTGGGGAGCAGCCACTCCTTCGACCTGAAGGCACGCTTCGCAATTCTCTCGTATCTCCCTCAGTATCGCCTCCTCGTCGTAGGCTTTTGGCCGGCGCTTTTTGGTGGCCTCTATATCTGCGTCTACCTTGCAGCGCACAAAATAGAAGTATTTGCCCATCCGCTGGATTTCCTGCGCCAACTGGGCATGGTTGGACTTGAAGCGCTCTGAGGCAATGAGAATAAAGAAGTCATAGCAGGAGAAGTTGACCTGCTCCAGGTAAGTGCTAGACTGGAAACCTGGAGTGCCGATTCCAGGTAGATCCCACACAGTCACATTGGGGTGCTTGGGGTGTGAATAAGGAGTGGGCACCTTCGTGGTCTCCACAACCCCAGTCTTGGCAGATCCTTCGTCTTCATCCCCTAGGCCTCGAATGGCATTGACAAACGAGGACTTGCCGGCGCCAGACTCTCCCGTTACTGCAATGTCCAGCCGGGCATTCTCCAAAGCCTGCAGGTTTTCCAATATTTTGGACGCTGCTTCTGCCATTCTTCCTCCTTCAAGTGCATCCTTAATCTCTTCGATGTCTTCTTCGGAGATGATATCATATTCTTCTGCATATACAGTGGCCTGCTTTTGGGAACCCGGCGGCAGCTGAGCTGCCATAGGATCGTGTCGAGGCCTGGCAGGAAAGGGGAGAGAATGCAACACATAAGGAGACATTGAACAAGCTTCACTTATTGTGGGACAATGTATTCCACATCTGAGACATCATCTGAGGAGAAAGCATGAAACACGGCACCTTTTTTTCATTTAGAGAGCCATGCAGCCAGCTCAGCTCTGGGCTGGATATTTGGAGAAAGAGAAAAGGGGCCAGAGTTGTCTTGAATGAATAATGTTTACATTATAAATGGGGCCTTATTCCATGCAAAAAAAAAAATATGTGAGAGGTTATCAGGATGGGGAAAATTAGGGCTACCTGGCTCAGACCTCTGAAGCCTGCTTCCCTTTTTTTTTTATTTCACGGTTAGGGAACCATAGGTCCTTGGGCCAAATGTGGCCCTCCAGACCTCTCTATACGGCCCTCAGAACTCTCCTCAGGACACCCCCCTCAGCTGCCCTACTTCACATCTCCATGTTTTTGCCATTGAACTCTGATAATGCCTCTTGCTTGACTGTAAGGAATGTGGCCCTCAAATTGAAAAAAGTTCCCTGGTCTCTTGACTTTCCTTTCTCCCAGGGCGAAAGAGAAGCGTCATATAAACTGTTGGTGTGTAGCCAATTTAAATCACTATTGCACTAGTGATTAACGCCCTATAATGACTTAGGCCCCAAACGACAGCCCCTAAATTATGGAATCTCTACAAGTGTGCCTAACACCTTAAGCATTGCACTTTAGATTGTTGCAATCCACCCTGAGACTTTATTGCAAAGGGTCGGGTGAGAAATCAAATGAAGAAGGAGGAGGAGGAGGAGGAGGAGGAGGAGGGGGAGAACTTTAAGCTTCCCTAGGTATGAATAACAAAATACTGTTTATACTCAAAGAATGTGTCTAAAACGCTCTCTGTCTGTTCCTTGATCTTGTAACCCCAGTGTGCTTGTTAGCAGTGAAACTTGCTTGAAGGGAAACACAGTCACACCTTTTGGGGCTGCTCTCGCCAACCTCTGCTTCACCTCGTCTCTTGGCAGCCATCTTGGACTAGGGCCCAGGCCAGCAAGAGCTTGCTCAACAAAGTGTCAGTTTGCACCTTTACAACCTTAGTCAAGGGGAGTCCTCTCTCTCCCTACTTCAGGCCCGACTTTCTCCACCTGTAAAGTGCCACGGTATTTGGCTGACAGCAAACCAACAATTCACCCTATCCAATTTGGTTCTAGCTGGCTCCTTTGTTGTCAGAAATGGCCATTACTTCTCTTCAAAGTATCTCAGTTCCTCCTCCTCTCCTCCTTTGTTTTAAATGTGCATCCTCAAAATCCAGGCACCTGCTCACAGCCCAGCCTCTCAGCTTTATTCCCACACACCTCTATATATGGCCTAAAGGTAAAGGTATGCATACCCACACTAGAGATACTGTACTGTTAACAAAGGAGGCGGTCCGGAGCTTTACAGGCTGAGGGAGCCGGCGTTTGTCCGCAGACAGTTTTTCCAGGTCATTTGGCCAGCATGACTAAGCCGCTTCTTGCGAACCAGAGCAGCGTACAGAAATGCCATTTACCTTCCCGCCAGAGTGGTACCTATTTATCTACTTGCATTTTGACATGCTTTCGAACTGCTAGGTTGGCAGGAGCAGGGACCAAGCAACGGGAGCTCACCCCGTCACGGGGATTCAAACCGCCGACCTCGACAAGCCCTAGGCTCTGTGGTTTAACCCACAGTGCCACCTGCATCAATATGCTGACTATGCTGTGTGTATTAAGGAAAACTGTCCATGACATTCATTCTGATTGGTTTGCAGAGTTATGCAAACAACTTTCTGGTCCACTTTCCTTATCCCAAGAAGTGAATCCTAGCGAGCCACTGCTGGTTCATGTAGACAATATTAGTATTAATCTAAATAGGCAAATGGTCTCAAGTCAGAAAAAAGCAGAACATAACCATTGTGGCTAGTAGCCTCTGATAGCTTTATCCTCCGTGAATCTGTTTAATTCTCCAAAGTTGGTGGCCATCACTGCCTCCTGAGGGAGAGAGTTCCATAGTTTTAACTGCGCTGCCTGAACCAGTACTTTCTTTTCTCTGCCCTAAAACTTCTGACATGCAGCTTCCTTGGAGTCCACAAGTTCTAGGGTTACGAGAGGGGGGCGGCATTTCTCTGAGTACTTGCTTGTCTCCAGCTAGGTGTCCCGCACTGACAGAATAAGAAGTTGTTGTTGTTGTTGTTGTTGTTGTTGTTGTTGTTGTTGTTGTTGTTGACTGCCATCCTGCATTGCTGTGTGGCTAAGCAGACGCTTCCCAGAAGCACAACAGGAAGGCGAGAGCTATGACTAATAGCAACGCGTCTGTTGTCCTGCGCTCTTGTTTTTGAGCGTCCCATCCTGAGCCCGTTCCTGCCTCTAAAGTACCTTCAAGGCACCCAGAGCAACAATTTCCAGACTTCATTTTAAGCCAGGGGCCACCTACTGAAACGATATTTGCCCCCGCTTCGAAAAAGCACAAACACAAAGGCCATTTGCAAAGTCCACTAACGTGTCAGAGCCGGATCTTCGCTTTCCCCAGGATCCAGATGGATGGGAGGCTGGCTTTCCGAGTCAAGTGTGTGTGCCGCTGGTCCACATTTTCCTTCCAACCCCTCCCGCTGCATTCCATCCTTTTGCAGGAGGGACTCTGTCTGTCCTCCCGCGACCTCAGTGGCAGATTCCCAGCGATCCACCGGTCGGGAGGCGGGGTAGGCGAAGGGGATCTCTTGATCTTGTGGAGCCAGCCGCTTTGGGGGGAACCTCTCTTTCCCTGCAATCTGAATTGCTCCCAATCTGAACTCAGCTCTGGCTAAACTTTGGTCACGCTCCACAGCTCCAATCCCCATCCACCACGCTAGCCCCCGTCCACCCCGCATACCTTTCAAGGCAGATCCGTGGCGATCCAGACGTTCAACAGAGTGACCTAGGAAAGAATGGGGAGCAGACAGGGGCGTACCCAGGATCAAAACTAGGGGGGGGGGGCAAGCCATGGTCGTTCAGGTTTGCTTTGAATGGACGCTGATCATTTTTGCTTCTAGGGCTGCCTTCTAGGGGGGGCAGCTGCCCCCTCTGCCCCCCATGGGAGCAGATCGTTTTGCGGGGGGGGGGTAGGGCGCTGAGGGGGTTTCTGTGGGATGTATAACACTGGTGCAGTCAATCACAACATTCCTAGAGTGTACACAAGGGGTCTTGGTCCTCCAGCTAGTTTCCTGTGCCTGGAGGAGGATCATTTCCTTTGTGTGACCAGAGGTGGGAGTGGCCTTACCTGAAGCACAGAGGTCAGAAGCCATTCTCCTCTCTCTTCCCATCAGGACTCCGAGGATGCAACACCTCAAGAGATGCACTCTTGGCTTCCAGCCGAGAGGGCCCAAGTGGACCCTTCTCCCTTAAGGAGAGTGTCCACATGTACATACATTTAATCTAAGCTAGCCTGCCTTCTGAGACTTATATATTCTTGGATGTCTGTGAGTAAAGCCTTTATACTTTTATAAGCTTATGTGTCGTGTATTTTCTTTTAAGAGGGAACCAGGGGAAATATATGCCAGGATCTGCCTTGTTCTAGAAGTTCATAGGAACTTAAACGCCACGTTTTGCTGCGCTTTTTTGGGGATGAGAAACTCTGCTAGTTTGGAGCTTGTTAGCACAAGCTGGGATAGGAAATATTAAACAATATTCCCTCATCCACATTCCTACTCATCTTCCACAAAGGGTTAATTGGCCCAGAACTGCGCATTTTGTGTATTTTTAAAGGATTGCTTTGGATTGTGATTTTTGGCAGAGTAGAATTTTTCTGTTTGTACTTACTGGTAAGCACATGGTCTTTTGTTCTCCATTGTGCTGTGAAAGGGGGATTAGCGACCCCTCCCCTCCCTCAGAGCTCACAGACCTCAGAGGCAGTGAAGATTAGTTTGCATTTTGAGATTTTTCAGTTTTGATTTTTGAATTTTAGTCATTTTTGGGAATTTTTGAAATTTTGAAAATTTTTCAAATTTTTGAGGATTAAGATGGCAAGCTCAGGATTTAATAGTGAAGCAAGATCAAACTTTATGCTGCTGAATGATCATAATTTTGTGCAATGGAAGCAGCGCCTTTTAGTGCATCTTGGTGCAAAGCAAGTGATTAAAGCGGTGAAAGATCCCAAACCTGATTCAGCTGATTTAACCAAGACAGCAGATTGGGAAAGGCAAAATGCTGAAGCTAAACACATAATTTTGTGCAGTTTGAAAGATGAGCATTTATCTCTGATTGACTATGAAAGTGATGCATCTCAGATTCTAAAGGATATTGAGAGGGTTTATGCACAATCATCAGAGAACTCTTATAGACATTTATTGGATAAACTGCTGAAGTTAAAGATGAATTCTAGAGAACAATTTACAGGGCATTTTAAGGACTTTAATGAAATTGTTCAAAGGATTAAGGGCTTTAATGAAATTGTTCAGAGGGAGAAAGGTTGTTTTCTGCTGCTCCAGAGAAGCGGACACGGAGCAATGGATTCAAACTACAAGAAAGAAGATTCCACCTAAACATTAGGAAGAATTTCTTGACAGTAAGAGCTGTTCGACAGTGGAATTTGCTGCCAAGGAGTGTGGTGGAGTCTCCTTCTTTGGAGGTCTTTAAGCAGAGGCTTGACAGCCACCTGTCAGGAATGCTTTGATGGTGTTTCCTGCTTGGCAGGGGGTTGGACTGGATGGCCCTTGTGGTCTCTTCCAACTCTATGATTCTATGATTCTATGATTCTATGATTGCCCTAACTCCCAGAGCTTTTGATGATGCAACCAAAGTGACTTTTATGCTGGCATCACTAGGACAAGAATTTGCTTCATTTAAGAGTATAATGGATCACACAAGAGATTTGACTTTTAATGAACTAGCAAATCACTTAAGAGAGGAATGCAGAGATTACCTTGATTCTCCGCAAAGGAATCCAAGGAAAATGGACACAAGTTATGTTTCTAAACAATTTCCCAAGTCTAAGGAAGTGTCCAAAGATATAATATGCCATAACTGCAATTTAAAAGGGCACATTGCAAGGAGTTGCCAGAAGCCCAAGAATAAGTCCCGCCCCTTTCAACCAAAAGGTGAAAAGAAGGGGGGTCACGAGCGTACATTTCTACTGCAAGAAAAGAGTTTAAATGTGCAAAGAAATGAAAGGAAAAGTGACCAATTTATTTTAGATTCTGGAGCGACAAGCCATTTTGCGCATAAAAGAGAATATTTCAGAGAAATAAATGATAGTGAAGGGACTGAAATCCAGATTGCTGATGGAAATGTTCTAAAATCACAAGGTACAGGTTCAATGCGTTTGAAATTCAAGGTGAACAATGAATCTCTTGAAACAACTGTGCCTAATGTTCAATATGTCCCAGAATTGAATTGTAACTTGCTTAGTGTGTCTGCTTTAGACAAGAAAGGTTTCAAGGTTACATTTGCCAATGGAAAATGCAATGTAACGAAAAATGGTGAGGTTTACGCTCAAGGGAAATTAATCAATGGTGTATATGAGATTAATGTTTCAGAAATCCAGTCAGCGCAAGTAGCTCCATCCAGGCAGAAGGACGATCCAGATCTGCAGCACTGGCATGAGGAGGCTGACACAAGGAACACAGCAATTGACTGTTCCAATGAGCCACCAACAGAGGAGTTTGTAAGTTTTCCTTTTGAAGCCATACCAGAAACTAATCCACCTCCTAGTATTGTACCTCCTAGTGTTGTAGCACCCCCTACAGATGACACCCCAGAAGACGCGGAGGACCAGATGTCAGAAGGCTCCAGAGACGAAGAGGACCCGTATGCAGGGATGCCGCCATTGGAACAAGATGAGGAAGCTGATGCGGTTCAACAAGAGCCAGAGGTCAGACGTTCCTCCAGATCCAACAAAGGCGTTCCACCACTACGACTGTCCTACTTTGCAGGGCCGGCGCCACCACAGGAACCTTCCACATGGGAAGCAATTCAACGGTTGCCAGCTACTGAGGCCAGTCTCTGGAAGCAAGCCGCGCAGGAAGAGATGGATGCACTGCATCGCAACAAGACCTGGACCCTGACAGAGCTACCTCCTGGTAAGAAGGCAATTGGGTCCAAGTGGGTGTTCAAGCTTAAGAAGGGGTCAGAAGGGGAGGTGCAACGCTACAAAGCTAGGCTTGTAGCACAAGGATTTTCACAACAGTATGGCGAAGATTATGATCAAGTATTTGCGCCTACAGTGCGATATAGCAGTGTTAGATTACTTCTAAGTATTGCAGCATCTAAAGGGATGAAAGTCCGTCATGTCGACATAGCAACAGCTTTTCTTCATGGGACGATTTCTGAAGAGATTTATATGAAGCAGCCCAAAGGCTTTATCAAGCAAAATGAGGCACATCTTGTATGTAAACTTCAGAAAGGAATTTATGGTTTGAAACAAGCTGCGAGAGCATGGAACCAGAAATTACATGAAATGCTGGTTCAGCTTGGGTACAAGCAGTCAACAGCTGACAAGTGCCTGTACACTAAGAACAGAAATGGACAATTCTCTTACATTCTGGCTTTTGTCAATGATTTATTAATATCAACGTCCAATGACAGAGACTATAAAGACATAGTCAGACATCTCAACAAAGAGGTGCAAGTAAAGGAATTGGGACTTGTTGAATATTACTTGGGAATTCAAATTGAGAGAGAAGAGGACGGCTCATTTCTTCTCAGCCAGAAGCAGAAGATAATAGAACTGATAGAAAGCATGCAGATGCAAGGTGCACACCCTGTCGCGACACCCATGGCCACAGATTTTCTAAAGAATCAACAAGATTCGAAGCTGCTGCCAGACAACAGCGAATACAGGTCAGCGATTGGTAAACTTTTGTATTTGGTTACTACCAGCAGACCTGACATAGCAAGTGCAGTGGGGATCCTAAGCAGAAAAGTGAGTTCTCCCACTGAACATGACTTGGGTGGGGTCAAGAGGGTGGTGCGTTACCTCAAGGGTACAATGAATTGTAAATTAAAACTGCCAGCTGTAAGGGACCCTAAGTTGGTTGGGTACAGTGATGCAGACTGGGCTGGGGATAGGGCGGATTACAAGTCCACAAGTGGTTATGTTTTTATGTTTGGAAATGCACCTATCATATGGGGCAGTTATAAACAGAAATGTGTAGCCTTATCATCCACAGAGAGTGAATATATTGCAGCTTCGGAAGCATGCAGAGAGATTATCTGGCTGGATCAACTCCTGACAGACTTTGGTTTGCCGAGAAAAGGACCTGTCAGCTTGATGGAGGACAATCAAGGCTGCCTGCAGCTAGCGCAAACCGAAAAGTTCCTTGCACGTTCAAAACACATTGGGGTCAGGTATCACTTCATTCGCCAGATGATCCAAGATGGACTAGTAGAAATGTCCTACTGTAGTACACAGGAGATGACTGCGGACATTCTCACGAAACCCTTGCCACGAGAGAGTTTCCAGAACCTACGTGTCAAGCTGGGACTCTGGGTGGTTGAATAAAGTTGTTTTATGTTTGTTAAATGTTGTTCAGACTGAGAAGGGGTTTGTGGGATGTATAGCACTGGTGCAGTCAATCACAACATTCCTAGAGTGTACACAAGGGGTCTTGGTCCTCCAGCTAGTTTCCTGTGCCTGGAGGAGGATCATTTCCTTTGTGTGACCAGAGGTGGGAGTGGCCTTACCTGAAGCACAGAGGTCAGAAGCCATTCTCCTCTCTCTTCCCATCAGGACTCCGAGGATGCAACACCTCAAGAGATGCACTCTTGGCTGTGGGATGTATAACACTGGTGCAGTCAATCACAACATTCCTAGAGTGTACACAAAGGGGTCTTGGTCCTCCAGGTAGAGTTTCCTGTGCCAAGACTGAAATTATTTCCTTTGTGTGACCAGAGGTGGGAGTGGCCTTACCTGAAAGTGCACAGGTCTGTGCCATTCTCCTCTCTCTTCCCATCAGGACTCCGAGGATGCAACATCTCAAGAGATGCACTCTTGGCTTCCAGCCGAGAGGGCCCAAGTGGACCCTTCTCCCTTAAGGAGAGTGTCCACATGTACATACATTTAATCTAAGCTAGCCTGCCTTCTGAGACTTATATATTCTTGGATGTCTGTGAGTAAAGCCTTTATACTTTTATAAGCTTATGTGTCGTGTATTTTCTTTTAAGAGGGAACCAGGGGAAATATGTGCCAGGATCTGCCTTGTTCTAGAAGTTCATAGGAACTTAAACGCCACGTTTTGCTGCGCTTTTTTGGGGATGAGAAACTCTGCTAGTTTGGAGCTTGTTAGCACAAGCTGGGATAGGAAATATTAAACAATATTCCCTCATCCACATTCCTACTCATCTTCCACAGTTTCCCGAGGTTACCCCTAAACATTTTGTGAATCTTTGTACTTTTTTCCATTTACTGTATTTATTTCCCCCGATTTGAACTACAGTATAAATTGGTAGCACCAGCTCTGCTCAATGGTGATGGCATGTTATTTATTCCCTTTGCCAGGGGAAAAAGGGCAGCCTTCTACAATATTATTATTATTATTATTATTATTATTATTATTATTATTATTATTATTATTATTATTATTATTATATGATCAGTGCTTTTTTGGGGGGGGGGAGGAAACGCAGGGGTACACATACCCCTAAACATTTTGTTGCTACCACCTCCGATGGCGGTTTCCTTTCCTTTCCCAGAAAGGAATCAGGAAGATGTTAGTGCACACAACCTCATGCCAATGTGGAAGTTACTGTCAGCTGTCAGCTGTGTAATATGAGCTAATGCATGTTCTTTGAACTTCTCTCCATTTACTGTATTTATTTTTCCCGATTTGAACGAAAAAATGGTGGTTTTCTTGAGTCAAAATGAGAGTACCTACCCCTAAACATTTTTTTAAAAGAAAAAAAGCACTAGATATAATATGATATAATATCACAATAGATCTAATATAATTAATATAAAAATAAGGTTAAATGTAAAAAATAACAATTAAAAAAAGTAAAAGGTAAAAAACAACAATATGTAATCGTTCTGCCGCCTGCACCACGGCAGCACCACGGTCTAACCAACTGAGCTCATCAGGCAGCACCTCCCCAGAACCAAGAGAAGCTCCAGCACCTTCTGCCCTGCCCTGCCTCGAACCCTTGCCATGCAGTTTCTCTAATCAGAAGTGGCGCACAGATACCATTTTTACACACCAGCAAGTGCTGGGGCACAGCCGTATTCCTGCTGCTTTCTTGCAGGGATGGGGGGGGGGGAGCTCTGCAGAGGGATATATTGAATTAATACTGGAAAGGGAGACCGGCTGCATTGGCTTCAGGGAAGTTACTTAAAACTCTTATGATTTGCGTCTGCACTAAGAGGCAGCCCAGATGGTCTCTGCCTCTTTAGCACTCAGGCCATTGTTCGGAGTATAGAAGTTTCTGTATTCCTCTGTTCTGCACCCCGTTCCCCCCTCTGACAAAGGGGGTGGGGTCATGAACTGCATTGCAATGCTAATAAACGCCATTTATTGAACTGTGGGGTGGGACTCTTATCGTAGCACGAGCGATGCTTGCTCCCTGGTGATGGCATGTTATTTATTCCCTTTGCCGCGGGGAAGAAGGGCAGCCTTCTCGAACATCATTGTTAATAATAATATTATTGTTTATAATATGATATGATATATGATATCAAAATAGCTAAAATATAATGGTTAATATAATAACAGTAAAAAGGTAAAAGGTAAACAACAACAACAACAACAACAACAACAACAACAACAACAACAACAACAACAACAACAACAACGGTTTCTGCCGCCCGCACCAAGCAAAGAGCTCAGAATCTCTTTTAACGCAAACAAGCTCAAAAAGAAACGGAAATCATTGTAGACCCAGGAGAAAAGTTCAACTTCTTGCCTGCTGCCGGACCGATATTTCGTAGCCAAGCTCAGTCCTCTTCTCGGGGGTTTTGCTTCGAGGTTTCTGGCGCTTTTCTCCGTCCTGCTCTCTCCCCCTCTGTCTCCCTTTTATATCCTCTCCCTCCTGATCGCCACACTACTAAAAGTGAAAAAGAAAGCGAAGGTAACAAGCCAGGATGAGATAAGATCGCAGCAAATAGCCGAAGCCGCATTCCTGGCCATAGGGAGCTCCAAGCAGCCCGTTTGACAGCGGGCTGCGGGGATGCTGCCTTTTCTGGGAAGTCCCAAAATATCACCTGTGGAGGTCATCCTTTACCTCTGCTGTTGTTGCCTCTGTGCCAGTCTCAGCAGCACCGGAGTTGTCTGCGCTTAAGCAGCGTGGCATTGATGAAAGAGGACTACTCAGAGCCCAGCCTTCCTACTACAGTACTGCAGTGTAGAATAGAGTATTTGCAAAGGACCGTAGAAATTTCCTAGATTTTTTTTAAACCCTTCTAGTTAATCAGGAGCATTCATTTGTGTGTTTTGAGCATGATAAATGTTGGATAAAATCCATAGGCTCCATAGGCTGGGGTGTAAATGGCATGGCATCGGCATCAAACATTTTGATGTTATTTGCATCAAAATAGATGGGGGTGGGGGTAGTGACAGTGAAAGGATTGCATTAGCATGTGCAGAGATACTTTGTTCTGCTTAAAGGGAGCCCTTTCAACACTAACTTGTCTGCTGAGGAACTCCTGCACATCATTGGTCACATGACCCATTTGCATTGCAGAAAATTCTGAGAATGGAAAAGCAATATAAGGCATGTTATATTGGTTCACATGCTCAGACTTGTCAGGTTTCAATGTCAAGGTCCATAGGCTGGGAATGTGCATAATAAACTCACAGATAGGCTGTGCTTTGTTGTAGCTGTGCGCTGAAGATCAGCAGTGATGACCATGTATCACCGGTTTTGATCTAGGAATGGCATACATAATTCTGATGGGAGAGCCCGAACAGAGACTGAAAACCCCTATGCAGGTTTAAATGACCAAGGACCTTATCTCCGACAAAACCCTAATAAACTGGTACAGGCTTGTACAGTATTTGTTACTAAATGCTCTGCTGCTGCTGATTTGCAACTCTATACCCTGCATAACCTTGAAAGGGGAAAGTAGCTGTGGGTTTTTAATTTCTTGGAGCAGAAATTAGATCCTGTTTACAAGTTGTCCTCTCCCCCTCCCCTGCCCAGCACACAGCTCTGATCAAACAGGTGATTTCTGAGAAAACGAAAGCTAAATGGGATCGTTCTAGGTCCCCCTCCTTCTTGTAAATCATTTCTTGGACTGTGCTGGGTCCTGATTGGGAGCAAAAGCTCACAGTGCATCAAAACTCAGGAGAAGACCTCTCCCCATTGCAGGGGGGAGAAGTTGCGAGCAGGATCCGCTCCCGCGCTTGCAGGGGGGCATGTTCGACCCCCTGCCTTAGCCCCTCCTTCCTGCTGCATCAAGTCCCATAGCTAGCTAATAGGGCTGGCTGGGGTGCGGTTTCTGGCTGCATTAAAGCAGCCCGGCTACGGCTCTCCCTCTTTCTGCTCCCTGCTTGCATCAGATCTCCTGCCCTCCCTCCCTTTAGGTCTTGCTAGGCTTCTTGACCTTGCTATGGACTTCAGTTGGTCGCCTTGGTTGTCCAGGGGGCCTGGTATGAGTTTTTTTTTATCCATCTGGCAAATTGGCACCAGCCTCTTTGTTTTTTCTCCTACCTCGTAGCAACTCGTCACAACTTTATGGTATTGGCGGTTAGGCATTGGAATATTCAATAGGTGATGTAATATGTGTGGTGTGTCGGAGGTCAGGTTGTGGCCATCACCTACCTCCTAGGGGTATCCCTTTAAAGGGATCCGGCGGTCGTGGATCCTGTCCGATGCCCTGCTAGTGGCTAGGGCTATGGCACGACCCCCGGTTACATCAGCGGAAGCTCCCAGTTGTATTTGCATAAACAAGCTCCTCCCACTGGTTGTTAACCCTAAAGTGACTTCCTCCGTGGGTGGAGTCTTGTGTTGCGCTCTTGTCCAATGCCTAAGCCAATACCACTCACACGCTGTAATCAATAAAGTTGTGGCCTTATTTTACCCATTAACCTAAAATCATGTGTCTGTGTGTCTTATTTACTCCACGCAGGTGGCGGGTCATCGACTCGCAAATATGATGATATGATACAAAGATTTTAAACAGTTTAGTTCTTTTGACTGTCGGGGAAAACTTCATTTGCATTCTCCTCCTCTGCTTTCAGGCTGGAGAGATTTCTGCTTCCTTTTGCTCTTGGTCATGACCCAGCACAGTCCAATAAATTGTTTACAAAAAGCAGCAACTATAACAACCCCATTTGGATTTAGTTTTCTCAGAAATCAGCTGTTTCAGCAGAGCTGTGTTGCCGGGCAGGTGTGAGGGAGAGGAAGACTTGTCACATCCTCACCCTCTCCCCACCTGGCGTTTTGGAAGGCCTCATCTAAAACCATGTATCAGTATGAGACCATCCCATCCTCTCTGACCTTCCACAGTTACACCACTGCTTGTACGTGTGGCAAACAGGTAATGACAACGAGGCAATGAACCTCCATTCGTCTGTCATCTGAAGGAAATGCACTGTGCTAAAGTTCTCCTGAGCTTTCTACCACGTAGCAATGAGGGAAACATGGAACTGTAACCTGGACCTAGGGCACAGACTCACTTGACATTGTGGTGAGCCTCAGGCCTGGGAAGGGTGGAGGCTATAGAAAACCATAGGTACTTGGAGACTGTGTCAGCAGCAGTAAGTAAAAGCTCATGTGACACCAGGTAGACGTGTGCATGCCTGGCTTTGTGGCAAGATGTATACAATCAAATAAGAGATGATGCAAGCTGCAGAGCACCACTGTATAAGGGAATAAGTGTAATCCGGGAATATAATTGGGCAAGAAAGGTTATGGTAAGCGGAGAGGGGTATAACAGAGGGGGCTTGCCAAAGCTCGGGTCCAGCCTTTGGGTGCAATCCCCCTGGACCATGCTTCTGTAAAGGTAAAGGTAAAGGGACCCGTGACCATTAGGTCCAGTCGCGGACAACTCTGGGGTTGCTGCGCTCATCTCGTTTTACTGGCCGAGGGAGCCGGCGTACAGCTTTCGGGTCATGTGGCCAGCATGACAAAGCCGCTTCTGGCAAACCAGAGCAGCGCACGGAAATGCCGTTTACCTTCCCGCCAGAGCGGTACCTATTTATCTACTTGCACTTTGATGTGCTTTCGAACTGCTAGGTTGGCAGGAGCAGGGACTGAGCAACAGGAGCTCACCCCGTCGTCGGGATTCAAACAGCTGACCTAAGGCTCTGTGGTTTAGGGAGCAATAAATGAACTTCTTCTTCACCAAACGCCTCATGTGTGTGACTCTTTGGAGGAACTTTAGTGAGAGCTCAAGTTTTCCTGCAAAAACACAAGTTCAGCCATGATGCGCCCCTACTTGGCCTCTGCTCAATTAATCCTTAGGCAACACAACCAGCCACCTATTCTCACTTTCTTAGCTAGAAGCTGCCAAGTCTTAGAAAAGTGAATTCTGTAGCCTAGCAGACTGCAGTTGGGAATTTTGATGTCAAATTTCAAAACAGGAGGGAGGGGGTCCAGGCAGCGAGCAACTACAGCCTCTTCTGCACCTGTTTGTTATGCTCAAAGCCTTGCTGAGGGCAGACCACACATTTCCTGTTGCTAGCACCACATCACAAGAATAGAATAGAATAGAATATATTTTATTGTCATTGTCCCCTTCGGAGTCTGTGGAGTTCTTCTAGCTCTTCTGCCAAAAAGTCCAGAGATGACAGGAGAGAGTGAGAAGACAGAATCACAGAATCACAGAATCACAGAATCACAGAATCACAGAATCATAGAGTTGGAAGAGACCACAAGGGCCATCCAGTCCAACCCCCTGCCAAGCAGGAAACACCATCAAAGCATTCCTGACAGGTGGCAAGACAAACTATCCTATCCTCAAACAACTGTTTGTCAATGATTTCAAGGAGCAAGTAAGTCTAATAGTGGTCCTTCAAAGTCTTTCCCTCTCAGCCTGCTTTCCCCTTGCTCAGCTGGCAGGCTTGTGATCCCAATGATATTTGATCTCCTGCTGCTCTTGAGCTTTCCCCTAAGGTTAATAGCAGCATTGGCGGGGGGGGGGGAGGAATTATCATCAGAATCATGGGATGGGGATGGAAAGTTTCAAACTCTCCTTTGTCTGCAAACCCTTCTGGGCTGTTTTGCTGACTGGGGAAGAGTGCATAAAAAGAGGCTGGACAGAAGATGTTAACAGTTATCTGAAGCCCCCCCACCCCCAAAAGAAATTGCTGATGAAACTAGGCAAAAGTGAACAATGACTGGCTGTTATGCACATTAACTGGCTCCACTCTCATCACCCCAATGCGCACACACACAGTTATCTGAAGAAGTGTGCATGCACATGAAAGCTCATACCAAGAACAAACTTACTTGGTCTCTAAGGTGCTACTGGAAGGATTTTTTATTTTGTTTTGACACAGTGTGTGACTGTGTGGGGAGAAACTTCAGGGGTGCCAACACTTGCCTTGGAATCTTTGTGCTTGGAATGGGGGTCACTGGTTATACGTGATCCCACTTTCAATACCCTTTGCATCTGCCAATGTTTTGGGATGGTCAAACTGCTTCGTTTGCAATAGGCATGCGTCCATAGTTTCCTGCTAAAGCCCTGCAACTTTTTCGTAACACAAATGTTCATGGGTGGGTGTGTTGCTCACTTTTGTCCCACTACAGAGCAAGAGTGACCATCTAGATGTAATAACTGAGTGACCTTGGGGAAGTGTTGCAGAACTATTAATAAAGTGGAATGGTATGTGGATGGCCCAGTATAAATCCCCCACTCATGCACTATTATTGTGTCGATGACATGTTGCCGAATACACCCACAAAAGACACCAGTCTGGAGGGTGTGTGTATTCCAGATACTTCACAATATTTCTCATTTATGAGACTTCCATGGAAAACCGAAAGCTTATTAGTTAGGGTGGCCATAATTCAAAAGGTGAAAATCCAGACACAAAAGTGTCTGTTTCCCCCCCCCCCCAAGCAACACTACTGACATGGGCTGCCATACATCCAGATTTTTCTGGACATTTCTAAAATAATGAGAGTGACCATGCAAAAGCAGCGTTGATTATAACACAAACGTCCTGGCAGTGGAAAGGAGATTAATTTAAACAATTAGTTTATTTCATGAAAACTTATACACCGTTTGATTCTAATAAAACCTCAAAGCGGTTTGCAAAAACATAAAACCTTAAAATCAGGAGAAAAATTACAGCCGTGCTTTAAGATATGCAAGAGTTAAAATACTAAAACAGATTATAATTACCTCAACTTTCTATTTAACAAATGTGGAGGCTCCTGTCTAGCTGAATGCCCTCCTTCAGTTTGGGTGTTTATGAGGGAAAGAAAATTCTGAAATAGATGTTGCATGGTACTTGTGATATAGAGCTAACTCTTGTTCCTAAAGTAAAAAGCAAATGCAGCATATACACACACACACACACATACACACACACACACAGTGAATGTTGAAGTCTGCATAAATTATAACTTGAGACCATCCTTGCAAGCAGGTTCACAGAGATCACTAGTTTTTTCAAGTCTGACATCTGATACAGAGCAATTCATTAGTGGACTGAAAGAATTATGAATAGTAAAAAGTCCATTTGTCCCAAAGTCTCCTTTTGGTATCGGTCTTAATTCTTTTACATTATACATTATACATCTGGCTGGGTTTCCCCTGTGGGAATGTTTAGGGATGTGGGGGAGGATATATTGTTTAAGATATCCTATCCCAACTTGTGTTTACAAGTTCAACAATATCAGCAGAGCTAACATTCCCCTTTTAAAGTCACACAGCGAAAGCTTGCTTAGATTCGTTTGAATCTTCTTAAAATAATATCCTGGTATTTCCCCTTTAATCCCTCTCAAAATAAGACGCTACACAGTCTTCTATAAAAGCATATAAAAGTTTACTTGCAGACATCAACTGATCACAGTGAGATCCCAGTAGAGGCAGACTTAAACTTAGTAAAATAGTACACACGTGAGTCTATCTAGCTGGAGGCCAAGAGCAGCATCCTTGCGATGTTGTTCTGTTGAAGAGACGATCCAAAAGAGGGAGATGGCATCTGGTCCCAAGAGATTTGTAATCAGGTGAGACCACACTCACCTCCAGTCACACAGGTAGAGGAAGTCCATCCCACCCCAGGAGAATCAACAAGTTCTGACTGGCTGGCATAGAGTTCCCCTCATTGTGTCCACTCTAGAAATGTTGTGTTTGACTGCTCTGTGTTTACATCCCACATCCCCAGCCACTCTGGGTGGCTTCCAACAGAACATTAAAATGCAATAATCTATTAAACATGAAAAGCCTCCCTAAACAGGGCTGCCTTCAGATGTCTTCTAAAGGTCTGGTAGTTGTTTTCCTCTTTGACATCTGGTGGGAGGGCGTCCCACAGGGTGGGTGCCACTACAGAGAAGGCCCTCTGCCTGGTTCCCTGTAGCTTTGCTTCTCGCAGTGAGGGAACCGCCAGAAGGCCCTCGGAGCTGGAAATCAGTGTCTGGGCAGAATGATGGGGTGGAGACGCTCCTTCAGGTATACTGGACCGAAGCCATTTAGGGCTTTAAAGGTCAGCACCAACACTTTGAATTGTGCCCGAAATGTACTGGGAGCCAATGTAGGTCTTCCAAGACTGGTGTTATGTGGTCTCGGCGGCCACTCCCAGTCACCAGTCTAGCTGCCGCATTCTGGATTAGTTGTAGTTTCCAGGTCACCTTCAAAGGTAGCCGCACGTAGAGCGCATTGCAGTAATCCAAGCGAGAGATAACTAGAGCATGAACCACTCTGGCGAGACAGTTTGCAGGCAGGGAGGGTCTCAGCCTGCGTACCAGATGGAGCTGGTAGACAGCCGCCCTGGATACAGAATTAACCTGCGCCTCCATTGACAGCTGTGAGTCCAGAATGACTCCCAGGCTGCGCACCTGGTCCTTCAGGGGCACAGTTACCCCATTCAGGACCAGGGAGTCCTCCACACCTGCCCGCCTCCTGTCCCCCCAAAACAGTACTTCTGTCTTGTCAGGATTCAAACTCAATCTGCTGGCCGTCATCCATCCTCCAACTGCCCCCAGACACTCACACAGGACATTCACCGCCTTCACTGGTTCTGATTTGAAAGAGAGATGCCTAAGATTTATGGAATTTTTAAAATAAAAAATCTGATCATCTGATTATTTTTTTAATGTCTTTTAGTGGTGGTGTTTTTTTTTACTTTTTTTTTAAACCCACACTGCCTCTTCATGATTAGCAAATCCGATTTGCCAATTTGCTCCAATATCATTCACTGATACAGACGGGAGAATTCATCTTTTCTTAATACAGATTTGGAATCATCTGGGCTCGGTTTTAAAGCTTGGGGGACACACAGGACTTTTGACTTTCCCAGACTTTGCGGCCATGTCTTCTGGGAGCTTGCTTTATAAAACACACAAATGGAAACATGTACAATTCTCCATATACTATACGAAGCAATTAGTCACCATATTCTAGGTTTGCAAGACAAGACTAGAGAGCCCACAGAAACTTGCACAAACTGCTAGCCCTGCAGCCACATCTGTGCAGCTGTTTGTTGCTAAATGGACTTCTTCCCCTCTGCCTCAAGAGCTTTGGACAGAACCCTCTGGGTGTCACCAGCAGCACCCGATATGCATTTCTGCAGCATGAAGTAGGTGCGGAGAAGCGAAATCCCTCCGGACAGAAGGCAGCCAAAGATGGGGAAATGCTCCCAGCGGTGATATTCATAAGCCATCACTGAGAGTCCCACCAAGTCTGGCAGCACCCATAAAATGGAAGAGAAGATCCCCAGGGGCTGCATTGCTGCTTTGAGGGCTGTGCTTGTCTTTCCAACACGTTGGGCCAGAGCTGAAAGGGATCGATCGTCCAGGCCAAAGTCTAGGAAGCACCAGGAGCAGAATTTACTAAGCAGAAATATGGGGAGAAGGAAAGGAACTGGGCTTACAAGAGTGACCAGCAAACAAAGCCTTCTGATCCAAATCTTCTCCTTCACTGTGGCTTTCTTTTTCTCTAAGATAGGCAGACAGATGCTAGGGAAGCGGAGCAGAAAGGCTTGCCTCTTCAGCTGCAAGAGATCGTTCTTCAGCGTTTCCTGCAGGAGGGGGAAGTCAAAGCGGTCGGCTTCCCAGTTGGAGACGATGAAGACTTGTGGGTCCCTCACTCCTTCTCTTACCAAACACTCTTTGCAGTCCTCCTGGATGTGCAACAGGACCTTCTCCTCATTGTAGGCAGATGGCTGTTGCCTCTTGGCGGCCGACAGGTCCAGGTCTGCTTTGGTGCGCACAAAGTAGAAGCTCTTGCCCATATCTTGGATCTCATGGACCAGGTCAGAATGGGTGGAACGGAAGCGCTGGGAGCCGACGATGATGAAGAAATCAAAGTGATTCAAATCAACCTTCTTCTCAAATTTGTCCTCCCTGAAAGTTGGCATTCCCCTTCCGGGGTGGTCCCAAAGGATCACTTGCGGAAGTGTCGGGTGTGGGTAATCCTTGACTTGCACAGTCGTCATCTGTATGCCAGTCTCAGCGGCACGCGGGTCATCGGCACGAAGACCCAGCATGGCATTGATGAAGGAGGACTTCCCGGAGCCGGGCTCTCCTACCACGGCAATGTTGAGCGGAGTGCTGTGGAAAAAGTGCAGTGGTTTTGCCAGCACGTGCGACACAGCGCCTGCCAATTGGCCTTGAGAAATGGCTACCTCAAAGTCTTCCATCATTGTGGATCTCGGTGCGCTGCAGAGAAAGGAAGCAGGGAAATGTTAAGTAACCAGCTTAACTAGAAGCATTCATTTATTTAACGAGAGTGGCATGCCCTCTGTAAAATTTCCAGCGTCAGCATTATTATTATCATTTGCCAAGAAACAAAGCTTTAAAGGTAGAAAGTATGAATCCCATCACATTCCAAAATTCAGAAGGGAGCGCAAGGATAAAGTGTCCAAAGGTCATGGGACGTCAGGAGTTGGAGTTGGTGAGCAATAAAACACCCGTTGTCAATGAAGTTAACTCTTTACTCAAAGAAAACCCAACAGCGCAGACCGAGTGAACACAGCAACTCTTCCCAGTATCTCTTGCCCCAATGAAGCAGTTGTGAGGACTGAAGGTCCCCACCTTGCCCCGCTCTTTGAGGCTCCTTCTTCCCCTGCAACCTGAGGTTTCTTTGTCTTGTCTCTCATTGCTCTGCCCTCTTCATACCTCTTTGTGTTCTGGGAGACCCGGGGGGAGGGAAACTGGCTTCTTCAGCAACCTGCCAATAATCTTCCTCTTGGTCCCCCCTCCAGTTCTGCCTCTGATTCTGGACTGCTCTCTGCCACAGATTCTTCCTGCTCACTAAACCCTGTTGCCTCTTCAACTTCCAACATCTCCTCCTCCTCCTCCCAGTCTGCTCTCTCTTCTCCCTCTGACCACTCATCTTCCTCCCACCACCAATCCCCTGGCTCTGAGACTTCTTCCCCTGGGGGTTCCCTTGGGGGTTCCCCAACTGGTGCCTCGCACCACTCCTCTTCATCCAGCCAGCCCATGACACAGGAGCAGAGTCCAAGAGCCCTGAATATAGAGAGGGACGTGAGGAAGGGGACTCTCAGCATTTTAAGAAACTGCACTTCCTGATTTTTGATTTTTTTTTAGGTTGGGAAGGGAGGCTGTGCCTATTACCTTGATGATTAAACCTTACGTGTTTTTTAGAAAGATGCAACAAAGTGTTACCAGCCTGCAGGTGCAGAAGAGGAGGGTCTGGTCAAAGAGAAGAAGGGGTTGGGGCAGATTTATTTAAGTATGTTTTAAGAGCGCATCCCACCTTTAGACACTGTATGTAAATTCTGTCCCTGCTTGTCATTTAAGTCAGAGGTTTTCAACCTTTTTGAGTCCGAGCCCAGTTATGTCACCCCTTGCCTGCAGACCTGGCAGCCTCTCACCCTTTTTCAAACACCCCCCCTTGTGAAGTATTCCCTCAGCCGCCTCTCCTCTCCTCTCTCCTTGGGAGTCCTCTGGGCAGCCACTGCTGTCTGTGGTCTCTGAGCTGCCACCCCCCGCCCTCAAGAAAGGTGCCTCCTCACATGCCCCACAGGGGCCTGGGACTTGTCTGTCCATTCCCAACAGCAAGGGCTGGTGGTCTGGCTGGCTGACTGGGCTCCCTCGCCCACTTGCTTGCTTACTCTGAGACTCACTTCAGCTCCTGGAAACCAGCACCCCCTGGCTAACCCCAGAGGCACCATTCGCCTGGGGAGCTTGTAGCCAGGGCTACTGCAAGAAACAGCTGCACAAGCCTTTGGGGGGCAGAGATGTAAGAAGGCATCAGAGGAGGGAGGGAATGAAAGAGGGACAGAGGCCAGTGTTGCCCACAGCACCCCTGACCATCATTTAAGGCACCCCAGGGTGCCACGGCACATTGGTTGAAAACCACTGATTTAAATAATTAATAACCACATATGCCTTATATGTCTAAATTCCCCAACCACTTCCCCCCTCCCCCAAGCTGCGCATTATCAGCTTTCCAACAGAATGGTTTCTGTTCTCAGATTGGGGACAGCCTTCCCCCTCCTTCTCCCCAACCTGTGGAAGGACCGGACACAAATTCCTCGCCTCTTGACCCCCTCAGCAAAGCTTTATTTCCCCCCCCTTCTCTCTCCCCCGCTCTGAAGAAAGGGGGGGGAGTTGTGTGAGGAAAATGAGGGGGTCAAATACCTTTAAAACAAACAAGTGGGGGGCGGGGGAGGCAGAGGGTAGAGAAGGGTCCGGATTGGAAAGTTGGCTGGAAGTTGGGTCTTTTCTCTCTCCCCCCCCTCAATCTTCCCTTCAGGGAGGGAGAGAATGGGATGGAAGCTCTTTTCCTTCTGATCCTGGCACCCAAGGTGAGGGAAGAGCCAGGAAACGAGAGGGAGGGGCTAATGACTGAGGTCTCTCTCTCTCTCTCTCCCTGCTCCAGGTGTGCTTTGGGTATGCAGGCGAAGAGCAGCCTGGAAGGGAGGGCTGTGTGCACCAGTGGAGAGATCTGGGATCACCAGGTTGGGGGGGGCAAGGCAGGTGGGCTGTGGGCTTTGTGTGTGTGTGTGTGTGTGTGTGTGTGTGTGTGAGAGAGAGAGAGAGAGAGAGAGAGAGAGAGAGAGAGAGAGAGAGAGAGAGGTGAGTACAGTGGTACCTCAGGTTAAGTACTTAATTCATTCCGGAGGTCCGTTCTTAACCTGAAGCGTACTTAACCTGAAGCACCACTTTAGCTAATGTGACGCTGCGCCGCCAGAGCATGATTTCTGTTCTCAGCGGAGTTCTTAACCTGAAGCGTACTTAACCTGAGGTACCACTGTATACTATTTCTTAAGCTTTTCTTAAGAAATAATAAATTCAATACTAGATTTTCTGTGAAAGGAATCATTACAAGGGGAAGTGCGTGAGGAATTGAATGGGTGGATGGGGGACGGGGGTTGGAGGAGAGACGGAAAGAAGAGCTAATATGTCCGTGGCTAGGGGGCGCAATCTCCCAGGGGCCCAAGATCACCTAGCTCTGGCTCTGCCTGCTTCCAAAGAGTTGTCCCCTCCATTCTTCCAAACCCCATAATGGGAAAGAGGCAGGAGGCGAGAGGAGGAGGGTAGCCTCGTAGCAGCTGCAGAGGGGGAGGTCCAATGAACACGCGTCACGGCTCGAAAGGGAGACCCGCGTTGACTTCAGAGCAGTTACTTACAACTCTTATATAGTAGCACCAGCTCTGCTTGCTCCCTGGAGCTTTCATGTTATTTATTCCCTTAGCCGCAGGGAAGAAGGGCAGCCTTCTCCAACATCATTATTCATAAGAGTAAAAATAAACGATTCTGCCGCCCCCCGCCTAGCAATGAGCTCAGAGTCCTTACCTGTAGCCAGTCGGAATTTTTTGCAGTAAAGCTCAGTCCTCTCTTCGGGGGTTTTGCTTGCTGGTCTCTTAGGCTCCGTCCAACTCTCTTCCTCGCTCTTGCTTTTATTCCCTCTCCCTCCTGGTCGTCGCACTACAAAAAGCAAAGAAGAAAGCGAAAGTACGAGCGAGGCGAGGACGAGATTGTAACGCATAGCCAGAGTTGCATTCCCCGCTAGAGGGAGCTCCAAGCAGCCTGATTGATAGCGGCGCAGCTGCCTTTCCTGGGAAGCTCCCAAAGGATCACTCGTGAAACTTGAAGCATCAGAGATGGTTAATCCTTTCTTCTGCAGTTGCCTCTGTGCCAGTCACAGCAGCTCCCGAGTTTTCTGCACTTAAGCCCCACATGGCACTGATTTCAGGGGGTTGATCTAGATGACTCTTGGCGTCCCTTCCAGATCTGCAATTCTAGGACTTTCCAGAGCCTGACTCTCCTACTACTGCAGTGTAGATTGGAGTCTTTGCAAAGGACAGTAGAAATTTCAGGGGCAGCGCAAAATGTTTTGGCACCTGCAAAGAAGCAGGACGGGTTCTATCGCCTGTCTCAACTGCTTTGAGGTTTTATTGCAATTAAGCAGGACATAAATGCTGCGAAATAAACAGGGTTGTTCCACCACGCTTCCTTTATAGCTTGGATGCTCACAGCTCATGATTTCATTGGTGTAACAGTAGCAACATCTGTACCATGATGTATGTATTGTTTTAAAAACCTCTTGCAACAAAGCTTTATGTATAGAAGGAGTCAGTGTCCATCATAATTTCTAACCCCTATTAACCAAGGCCAATGAGGACAATCATGCAGGCAGGATAAAATCTGCCACTCACTCCTGATATTTGCAGGGGGGCACGGCCTGCATCTGCAAAGCGATCTGAGGAGAGTCTGCAGCAGGAATTTTTTGTCCCACGTTCTGAGTGCCAGCAGTGGCAATTTTAATCTGAAATCTTTTGACACACTTTACTGCGATGAGTTTAGAAACGGCTGGCGCTAATAAAATTCCCTATGGCAGAATGCTGCTATCATTATGGGTCTTTCGGACTCTGAGATATGATAAAAATTAATAATAAACCAGTGCAATCATGTCTTGCTTAGCAACAAAGCAATAAATGCTCTCTTGCTGGTCACCTACTTATTTACCCTGCTTAATCTTGGAAAGGGGAAAGTAGCTGCGGCTTCTTGTTATCTTGGAGCAGAAATTACATCCTGTTTCCAAGTTTTCCTCTCCCCCCGCACTTGACTAGCACACAGCTCTGCTCAAACTAGTGATTTCCTGAGAAAACGAAACCTAAATGAGGTCGCTCTAGTTCCTCCTCCTTGTAAATAATTTCTTGGACTGTGCTGGGTCATGACCGAGAGCTAAAGGAAGCAGAAATTTCTCCAGCCTGAAAGCAGAGGAGGAGAATGCAAAGGAAATTTTCCTCAACAGTCAAAAGAACTAATTTGTTTGAAGTCTTTGTATCATATCATCCCATTTCTCCTGAGTTTTGATGCAGTGTGATCCCCACAGGGATATGAGCTGGTGTGGGGTAAAAGCAGGAGCTCTATGTCTATGATACCACAGTTATGGCTTTCCCGAAAGAATTCTATGAATGGTAGTTAGTTAAAGGTGCTGAGAGTTGTTAGGAGACCCCTATTCCCTTCACAGAACTACCATTCTCAAAAGTGTTTCAGCAGCCTCTCTAATCAGAAGGGCCTGGACACCATTTTTGCATGCAGAACTGAGCTGCGATGGGTGAAAGAGGGAGAGGAACTTGTGCACAGTTATTGGGGCCAGCTCCTAGGGGCCAAGGTCTCTTTGGCACCCCCCAATAAAATATTGGTGGGGGGCTGCTCTCCACAAGGTGATGGGCATTGCCAATCAAATGGTGTGTGTGCCACATCTTGTGATCCATAAGGTGAGGCAGGGCTTACCTGCCCTCTCCCCATATTTTATTTAAGTTGGCACCCCAGCACCCAGTCCTGTTACCTCTGCTGCTTGGTTCACTCCCTGTCCCCAAGCCCGGCAGCAGAGCTGAGCTGCAATGGGTGAAAGAGGGAGAGGAGCTGGGGAGCGTGCAAGCAAGTACCAAGTGGGAGCTGTGTTCCTGCCACTTTCCCACAAGGGCAATGGCAATGCACATCAACTTTTGGGGGGGAGGGGGCACCCCTCAAATATGATATTTGGAGGGGGAACACATGTAGGCTCTGAACTCTGTGGTTAAAGTGGTTATCAAAGGCTGTCACAGGGGGAGGGGCCTGCTCTGAATCAGGCTGGGCAAGTGTAAACCCCATGAGACCCCCTAGTGTGCCCCCCCCAGCATTTTCTCCCTGGGGGTGGGGGGATACATACGAGCAGCTCCTCCTATTCAGCAAGAGGCCACTTCACTGGCATTAGCTCTCTCCCAGTGTTTTGCATCGCTTGCTTTTTTAAATGCATCAAACTCTGCCTTCAGCATGGCAACCCCAAATTTCCAGAGCTTGTTTCCATGAGCTCGTTACTGAGCTCGTTACCATGTTTCCTTCCCTCCTGTCCGTCTGTATAATTGAGCTGCCTTCTTTCATTGCTCTGGGAGATTCACATTTGAGAGACTCCCTTGCATGGCAGCCAACTCCTAGGGGCTGTTTCATATATGTTGGAAGGTGCCCAGGCTGGCTGGCACAACCCAGTCAGATGGTCAGGGTACAAATAATAAAATTGTTGCCATTGTTGTTGTTGCTCTGAGTCATTTTGGATGGTGTTTGGCATTGTTGTTGTTGTTTGTTGTTGTTAATTGAATTTATTTGTCAGTGTAGCCACCTCCGACAGCTGGAAAAACTTGGATTTTTATCTCAGCAGCTGGTAAAATCATGTACGGACTATAACAATCTCAAAAACAATTTGCTAGTGCTTGGAATGAACAAGTTCAATGTGCACTGAATTAGTTTGAAAAACATCTGAACTACATGTGAAAGTAGTTCCCATAATTGCTGGGTAAACTGAACATGAATTAAGTTGATGTTGGAGCAAAACTAACAATGATTTCTGGCTCATCTTCAAGTTCATTGTCACTTTCTAAATGCTTTAGAGTATTTATACAAAAAAAAATGCCAAGGAGAATTTGGATGAACTTGAAGTGAACAGAACATAAAGAGAACTGCTTTGTTTCATAAAGGGGGTGAACATGAATGGGAATTAGTTCTTTTATGGACATGTTGAACTTGAACTAGTTACAAGCTCTGATATAGACAGAGACCTGATTTGAAGTCTTGTTTCTTGAACCAAGAAACAACAACAAAAAGGAAAATAAAAAGCACATATCCCTCTAAAACAAAACACAACAAAAAACAAAGGAAGAATAAGAAGCACCTATCTGGAGTTATTTGTGGCAGGAGTACACCCAAAACTCCCTCTATTCCAACTATGTTGAAGATGAACCAGTCCTTCTCTGTTTCATAGCATGCTAAAATCCAAAGAAATGTGTGGGTATATGTATGCTTATTTCCAGAGGAAAAACCCTCCCAAAAGGCTCAGGCTTCCCCTACCCATCCACCCAGCTGGTGAAGTAAAGGAAAGATTCATCATTACAACAAGGAGGCTGAGAGAAAACAGGCTTGTGGTTCAGGTTAGGACACCTATATTTGGACTGTTGCCTATAGCTTTCCCATGCCTGGATTAAATGATTTTTTAAAACAAAAATTAGAACAGTTGGGGAAATAATTGCAGTAGGGAGGATTCATAAAAAACAATTTCTTAAAATTTTAATATTTATTATTTTATTGAGATCAAGTAAATAAGGCAAAAGGAAAGGATAGCAATCAAAGGAGGAAGAGAATACATGAAAACATTTTTAAAAGCAGCAATAACAAAATAACCATAAACTATACTAAAGGCTACAAAACTATATAGTATATTGTTGAATGGATAAGCATGTCTCGCAGGATCCCACCCAAGACGATATCTGTGTTATATCTTGTTTAATTTGAACTGCTTCAGATTTTGATATCTCCTCATTAAGATCAGTAACTTTTTGATCCAGGGCTGTAATTTTAAGATTCACCTTTGTTAAATTATCCTTCAGACATTAATTCTGCGTCACAATTTACTTAAGCGTATCAGCAATAGAACTCTCTGAAGCCATTTCTCTTCTTTTCTCTTCTTTTCTCCATTCTTTATTTTTTGCTACTGCAAATTTGCTGCATGTCAGAGGGGGAGAAGTAGAGGAGGCCGTGGTTTGATCTTTGCCATCTTTTTAAAATTTATTTGCCTTGGATGACATCCATCGCTTTAACACTGACAGGTAGTAGATAAGGAACCTCTTACCGTTAACTGGCCAAAAATCGCCCAGGCAGGCTACTGATAAAGCATTGTTACAACAGGGCTGCCATATGTCTGGGATTCATACATCGGAAGTAGCGTCCAGGCAGAATTTCCGAAAATTGGTAAAAATGTCTGTGAAAACATATGGGAACTTATGGCAACCCATGTCAGAAGTGTTGGGGTTTTTTGTGTGAATATCCTTAAAAATAGCTCAAAAACATATTTTGTTTTTTGGAGATTTTGCAAAAAAAAAAAAAAAAGCTCTTCGATTTTGCCCCCCACCCCCCAATCTCTACAACAAGTGAAAAGCTCAACAACTTGTGCCCGGATTTTCACTTTTTGAAATATGGCAACCCTACGAGTGCTGAGCTGAAGAGTAATAAAGGGAGCAAGCTAGGATGCTATGTTGCAAGACCAGAAGTCGAACTTGTGAAGAAAGCAATTGGTTGATGCTGTGGTAGAAAGATGAGATAATGCATGCTTCACCTGGATGTCTCTTCCCAGGTAGATGTATTGGGTGTTTACTTGGGCTTCTTAGGCTCAGCAGCCTTTGCCAGAACTTTCTCTGCATCTTTCACAGCGTTTTCCAGGAAATTCTTCAGCAAGTAGAATGTGGTAGCAAAAGAACTGCCCCCACCATAGAGAGCCCCCAACACAGGTATGAAACCCAGAACCAGCTCTGTCACTGTGATTGCTCCCCACGCTGCTGACCTCTTCAAGATATCCATGGCGAATTCTGTCGTGATCACACCAGCGCTTGGAGTATGTTCAATAACAGATTTCAACTCCTTAACAGGTTTCCCCACACGGTTTGCTAGTATATTGAGGGAATCTTCATCCAAGCCAAAAACTTTGCAGATATGCCTCATTGTCGAAACCACAATGGCAATGTCACAACCAAATGCGAGGAATGGGAGAGGAATCAGCCCAACACCACAACTCACCATGGCTTTTTTCCATATCAGGCTCTCCATAGTAGCCTTTTTCTTTTTAATGCTATCTTTTGTTAAAATCGGAAGACACATAATTAAAGCATCTCTCTTGATTCCATCCTCTTCCTTTTCAAAGGTCTCTTGAAGCAGGGGGAAATCATAATTGCTCAAATCCCACCTCGATATTAGAAAGACTCTGGGAGATAACTCACCTAATGCCTTCAAATTATCATAGCAGTCTTTCCGTAAAATGTCAAGAGTCTTCTTCTCAGACTGCACCATCTCATGGATATCCTCCTCATAGATGCGTTTTGCCTTCCTGGCGCTATATATATCGACATCCACTTTGCTACACACATAGTAGAATTTCTTCTTATTTTTACGGATCTCAAGAGCTAAGTTGGTTTCATATTTAGTGAAGCGTCCTGAGACGATGATGATGAAAAAATCATACTTGCTGAAATTTACCTTCTTTAGGTATTCCTCTGAACTAAATTCCTTTGTTCCAATTCCTGGTAGATCCCAAATTTTGACTTTGGGGAATGCGGGGTGTGTATATTCTTGTGGCACCATTGTTGTTTGTTCTGCCACCCCCGTCGGAGCTGCACCCTCTTCATAATCTTCCATTCCTCGCAGGGCATTGACAAAAGATGATTTCCCAGAACCTGTTCTTCCTGTGATGGCAATTTCCAACGTGACGTTATTTAATAAATCTGACTGCTCTTTAGCTTCAGTTGAAACAGCTTCAAATGTTTTTCTCTCCGAAGCAGACTTCATTTCAGCAAGGTATATTCTTATGGTTTCTATTATTTTGACAGATTGTATTTTTGTTGTTCCTATTGTTACGGCAGGATCCATGACAATGATTCCTCGTGGCTCAGTTTATCTGAGAAAGAGAAGAAAACTATAATAGTTAAATGACAGCCCTCAACACACTTTTATGGACATATTTACAACCCATGGTTTATGGGGGGAAATCAATTTACATAGGACATATCTCTAAGACCAGTGGGTTGTTTGAGCAGCAGTTGGTAGTATTTCAATAAAGTGAAGAATTGCGCCTGTTGTCAATCTCTCAAAAATCTATACAGTGGTACCTCGACTTACAAATAACTCGACTTACAAATTTTTCGAGTTACAAAGGGAAAAAATGGGCACATGCTTACAAATTTTTTCGACTTACAAAAGGAAAACCGCTGCCGTTTTTAGATGCGGTTTCCTTGACTTATGAATTTTAGATGCGGTTTCTTCGACTTACGAATTTTTGGGAATAGAATTTTTTTTTTTGTAAACCGCTTTCCCCATGGTGCTTTGCATAGGGGGGCTATAAAACCCCTTTGCCATGCTTCCGGACCTCTGTGGGTTGTACAGGCGTGGACTGAGTAGGTGTGGAGCGGCGTTGGAGAGTGAGAGAGAGAGAGTTGGAGCCAGTGAGGAGAGCTGCAGACCTTTGTGAACGATCTCAGTGAGGATCAGGCTTCAGCCCAGGAAGCTGTGGAGCACTTTGACACAGTGGTCATTGCCCCATGGCGAGCAATTCTCCGCAACAGACAGAGGCAGCAGAACATGGACCAGTTTGTGGTGAAGCGGGCAAGGCAGGAGAAAGAACCTTGCTGTTCTTCCCAGTTGTCACCCTCTGCCTCCTCTTCCAAGAAATGATGGGCCGAGGAATGTGGGCCGAGGCATGTTGATTGTGCCTGCCTGTCTTTGAAAAGCATTGCGGTGACCTGCACCAGGTCCTAAACCTGTGTTGAGTAAGGTTTAGAAATGTTGGCTGAGGCTGAGGCATGTTGATTGTGCCTGCCTGCCTTTAAAGTGACCTGAAGTGACCTGCACCAGGTCCCCAAAAAATGATAAAGTGCTGTTGTAAATGTTTATTGTTGAAAAGTAATGTTGCTGTGCAATTTGCATGCCTTTAAAGTGCAGCTGATAAAGAGTTTTGCACAAAAAAACAGGTGTCTGGGTCTTTTTTCTAGGCTCCGGAACGAATTAGTTAGTTTCCAATGCATTCCTATGGGAAACCGCGTTTCGACTTACAAATTTTTCGACTTGCGAATTTTCATTCGGAACAAATTAAATTCGTAAGTCGAGGTACCACTGTATGTGCATGCATTCACACACAACCCTTAAAACATGTTTATGTGGGATGTGGATCTTCTTTGAACTCAGATTATTCATTCCTATAGGTAAAGGTAAAGGGACCCCTGACCATTAGGTCTAGTCGTGTCCGACTCTGGGGTTGCGGCGCTCATCTCGCATTATTGGCCGAGGGAGCCAGCGTACAGCTTCTGGGTCATGTGGCCAGCATGACAAAGCCACTTCTGGTGAACCAGAGCAGCACACGGAAATGCTGGGACCGAGCAACGGGAGCTCACCCCTTCGTGGGGATTCGAACCGCCCACCTTCTGATCTGCAAGCCCTAGGCTCTGTGGTTTAACCCACAGTGCTACCCGCTCATTCCTCTAGAGATGTGTCTAAAAGGAAGCATTTACACCCCTCTAAAGATTCCCTTTCTAGGCTAAAACCTTGGATAAAACACTTCATAAATAAATAAGTCAATGCACTGTGCATATACATACTATATTCTGGCCAAGTGTTGCCCTTCCACTTTTACAAAAGTCACCAATAAAAAAAAGAATATTTTAAAAAATGTCATCAAGAGGGAGGTAAAAAAAAAAAAGGAATCAGAGGGTCGAAATAAGTAATTCAGAAAGAGCCCAGAAATATTCTTAAAGGGCAATACTCAATAATGGGGAAAATATCCACATTGGGTTTTTATCAACTGACTTTTACTCAGCGATGACTCAATGAAATTAATAACCATGCCTAAGATCCATTAATTTTAAAAGGTCTACTCTGAGTAAATGTTAGTTGAAGACAACCCATTATCAGCAACATTATCTTGTCCTGAAAGCTATATAAATATAATGAATGAATGAATGAATGAAATACAGCTATAGGAAAAAAGAGCTATGAGAAAGTCACAGAATCATAGAACTGTAGAGTTGGAAGGGGCCCTGAGGGTCATCCAGTCCATCCCTCTGCAATGCAGGAATATGCATCTGGTCCATACAGGGATCGAACCGCTGCAGCCTTGGCGTTATCAGCACAACGGTCTAACCAACTAATCCAGGATCATCAGGCAGCACCTACCCAGAACCAAGAGAACCTCCAGCATCTTCTGCCCTGCCCTGCCTCGAACACTTGCCATGCCATTTCTCTAATCAGAGGTGGCGCAAAAATACTATTTTTATACGCCAGGAAGTGCTGGGGCGCAGCTGTGTTCCTGCTGCTTTCTTGTAGTGACGGGGGGGGGGAGCTATATTGAATTCATACGGGAAAGGGATACCGGCCGCATTGGCTTCAGGGAACTTACATAAAACTCTTTATGATTTGCGTCTGCACTATGAGGCACCCAAGATAGTCTCTGCCTCTTCAGCACTCAGGGCATTGTTTGGAGGATAGTAGTTTCTGTATTCCTCTGTTCTGCACCCCGTTCCCCCCCTCTGACAAAGAGAGTGGGGTCGTGAACTGCATTGCAATGCTAATAGACGCCTTTTATTAAACGGGGGGGGAGGGGGGCACTCTTATAGTGGCACGAGCTCTGCTTGCTCCCTGGTGGTGATGGCATGTTATTTATTCCCTTTGCCGCGGGGAAGAAGGGCAGCCTTCTCGAACATCATTGTTAATAATAATATTATTGTTAACAATATGATATGATATGATATATATCAAAATAGCTATAACGTAATGGTTAATATAATAATAAAAAGGTAAAAAAAGGGTAAAAGGTAAAAAATGACCAAAAAGGTAAAAGGTAAACAACAACTGTTTCTGCCACCAACCAAGCAAGGAGCTCAGAGTCTCCTTTAACGCAAAAAAGCTCAAAAAGAAACGGAAATCATTCTAGACCCAGGAGAAAAGTTCAACTACTTACCTGCTGCCGGACCGATTTTTTTTTTTTTTTTTAGAAATAATTTTTATTAGTTTTACAATTTTACAAGCACATTACATTACATTTCGGTCAGGTTTCATTGCCCCCCACCTCTCACCATGGAGGGCTTAAATCTTACCCCCCCCTCTCACAGAGGAATACCCATTCTTGTTTCCCCTGACCTTAATCAATGCCTTAGCTTTACTTAGATCTAGCCCTATTCCCGGGCAGACCACTCTTAGTTTTATAACATATTTCCAATGACTTCCTCCATACCTCCCCATTGACTTCATATTTCATAACATATTCACTTTTCAGGTTCATACTTCTCAATTTTACATCATTTTCACATATTCTATTAAGTCTTATTTAGTTCAAACCTCAGCGTATATCTTCTGGTTCATCTATAAGTTTTCCCTCCATCCCCCCTTAGTCTTCAGGCTCCTAGCTTTTAAAGGTTCTTCACTTAATCATATCGTAAGCCATGTCCGAAATTATTGTCAAAAGTCCATAATATAACTCCATACTAACATTTAGCGTCCCTCCCCCCTCCCCCCGTTTTTCTAAAGTCCATGTCCAAGTACTTGCTTGTACTTGGGCTTTTTCTTCTTCTTGTCTTCTCAGCTGCTCCTTCTCTTTTCTTGTAGAATATTTCTTCTTTGTTGGTGCCTTTTTCTTCTTTCTTTTCTCCAGTCTAAATTTCTTGCGCCGAGAAATGTTTTTCCTGCGACGGGGTTTGTCTTTGACCTTGGGGGGGATTGCTCCCCCTTCCATCTTTTGTGCAGCTGGCATGACATCACTCTTGTTTAATGTTCCTCTTATCCTCTCTGTCTCGGCTCGGAGTTCCAGCCTTATTTCCCATATTTTTTCAAGGACCTTCCTCCAGCCGCCAGTACACAAATCATCCGCCATGTTCAAGAACACAGCTTTGCAAAGTTAAACACAGAGCCACTTCCAAGTTCAAAATCCAAGTTTCAAAATCAAAGTCCAACAGTTCCGATTCAAGTCCTCATTTATATCCAATTTGTCAGCTAGTTACCCCCACGACCAGGGGTGTCAGAAGGATTGAATCTCTGTTGCTAGATCAAGTTTCCAATTACATTTCAGTCGCGTCGGTAACAAAGTTCCTGATTTAATGCCACAATAGCAAGGGACGGACCTCCGTATTTTGCGTCCCAATGCTGCTCTAATTAAGTCCGAATTCCTTTGGTACTCACATTTTCCAGGTCGAATCTTAGTCTTTTAGAGGAATCAGCGCGCTCGAGGGGGGAAGGTCTCGCAGCTTCCACCCGACGGGGTTTTGCGATCCGTTGAGCTCCGCCACCCCCACTCACTCTCGGCAGCCCCTGCGTGGGTCTACCGGGGAGTAGGGCGGCGTTACGAGCTACCGCCGGATCTAAGGTCCCGGGACCACCCTCCCGGGAGTTTTGGGGACTGCGGCGCTGTCGCGGGCTCCCCTTTGCCCGGTCGGGTCGGGGAATGTCAGGAGCGACAGGTCCCCCCGACCTTCCCCTCCAGCGTGCCGACCGGAAGCCCGCCGGACCGATTATTTTTTGCAGCCAAGCTCAGTCCTCTCCTCGGAGGTTTTGCTTCGAGGTTTCTGGCGCTTTTCTCCCATCTCTCATTGTGTGCCCTTTTATAGCCTTCTTCCTCCTGATCGTCACACCACTAAAAGCAAAAATGAAAGCGAAGGTAATAAGCGAGGATGAGATAAGATCGCAGCAAATAGCCGGAGTCGCATTCCTGGCCAGGGGGAGCTCCAAGCAGCCCGTTTGACAGCGGGGATACTGCCTTTTCTGGGAAGTCCCAAAGGATCACCTGTGGAAGATTCCCATGTGGGCAATCCTTCACCTCTGCTGTTGTTGCCTCTGTGCCAGTCTCAGCAGCACCGCAGTTGTCTGCACTTAAGCCGCGTGGCATTGATGAAAGAGGACTATGCAGAGCCTGGCCTTCCTACTACTGCAGTGTAGAATATTTGCAAAGGACTGTAGAAATTTCCTAGATTTTAAAAAAAACTTCTAGTTATTCAGGTGCATTCATTTCAGCTGGTGTGCTCTGAGCATGAGTAATGTTGGATGAAATCCATAGGCTGGGGTGTAAATGGCAAGCTGGGGGAGCAGAGCAGTGCAATGAGGAGAATTTGGCTGATCAGGGCATGTGACGCCCATGGTTGCACAACCAGACTTGCATCTGGTACATCAGATGTGCACTGGGCACAGACTTATTAATATAAGAATGGAATGACAACAAGGTTCTGCCTCATATCTTAAGTGTGTCAAGTTCTTTCTTCCAACCCTCTCTCTGCATAGACCTCTCCTGTTATTTGCTTTAAAAAGATTGGGGGGGGGGGTTACAGTGAAAGGATTGCATTAGCATGTGCAGAGATACTGTACTTTGTTCTGCTTAAAGGGAGCCCTTTCAACACTAACTTGTCTGCTGGGGGCCTCCTGCACATCATTGGTCACGTGACCCATTTGCATTGCAGAAAATTCTGAGAATGGAAAAGCATCATAAGGCATGTTATATTGGTTCACATGCTAAGACCTGTGAGGTTTCACTGTCAAGGTCCATGAACTGGAAATGTCCATAAACTCACAGATAGGCTGTGCCTTGTTGTAGCTGTGCATTGAAGATCAGAAATGATGACAGTGTATCACCGGCTTTGATCTTGAAATGACATACATACTTCTGAAGGGAGACCCCGAACAGAGACTGAAAACCCCTATGCAGTTTAAAATCACCAAGGTACTTTGATCTTATCTCCAACAAAAGCCTATTAAACTGATACAGGCATGTAAAGGTAAAGGGGCCCCTGACCATTAGGTCCAGTCGTGACCGACTCTGGGGTTGCGGCGCTCATCTCACTCTATAGGCCAAGGGAGCTGGCGTACAGCTTCCGGGTCATGTGGCCAGCATGACAAAGCCGCTTCTGGCAAACCAGAGCAGTGCACGGAAACACCGTTTACCTTCCCGCCGGAGCGGTACCTATTTATCTACTTGCACTTTTCAAACTGCTAGGTTGGCAGGAGCTGGGACCAAGCAATGGGAGCTCACCCCGTCGCGGGGATTCGAACCGCCGACCTTCTGATCGGCAAGCCCTAGACTCTGTGGTTTAACCCACAGTGCCACCCGCGTCCCTACCGATACAGGCATGTATTTGTTACTTAATGCTCTGCTGCTGATTATTTGCAACCGTTTGTCCTGCATAATCTTGAAAAGGGAAAGTAGCTGTGGGTTTTTATGATGTTGGAGCAGAAATGACATCCTGTTTACAAGTTGCCCTCTCCCCCTCCCCTGCCCAGCACACAGCTCTGCTCAAACAGGTGCTTTCTGAGAAAACGAAAGCTAAATGGGGTCGCTGTAGATTTCCTTCTTGTAAATCATTTATTGGACTGTGCTGGGTTCTGATTGGGAGCAAAAGCAAGCAGTGTGAGGCTCACACTTCATCAAAACTCAGGAGAAATATGATGATATGATACAAAGACTTTAAACAAATTAGTTCTTTTGACTGTTGGGAAAAACTTCCTTTGCATGCTTCTCCTCTGCTTTCAGGCTGGAGAGATTTTTGCTTCCTTTTGCTCTCGGTCATGACCCAGCACAGCCCAATAAATTATTTACAAATAGGAGGAACTATAACAACCCCATTTGGATTTAGTTTTCTCAGAAATCAGCTGTTTGAGCAGAGCTGTGTTGCTGGGCAGGTGTGGGGGAGAGGCAAACAGGTAATGACAACAAGGCAATGAACCTCCATTGGTCTGTCATCTGAAGGAAATGCACTGTGCTAAAGTTCTCCTGAGCTTTCTACCACGTAGCAATGAGGCAAACATGGAATTGTAACCTGGACCTAGGGCACAGACTCACTTGACATTGTGGTGAGCCTCAGGCCTGGAAAGGGTGGAGGCTATATAAAACCATAGGTACTTGGAGACTGTGTCAGCAGCAGTAAGTAAAAGCTCATGTGACACCAGGTAAACGTGCACATGCCCATCTTTGTGGCAAAAAGTATACAATCAAATAAGAGATGATGCAAGCAGCAGAACACCACTATATAAGGGAATAAGTGTAATCAGGGAATAGAATTGGTCGGGAAAGGTTATGGTAAGGGGAAAGGGGTATAACAGAGGGGGCTTGCCAGCCTTTGGGTGCAATCCCCCTGAACCATGCTTCTGTACAGAACCAATAAGCAAACTTCTTCATCACCAAACGCCTCATGTGTGTGACTCTTTGGAGGAACTTTAGTGAGAGCTCAGGTTTTCCTGCAAAAACACAAGTTCAGTCATGATGCACCCCTACTTGGCCTCTGCTCAGTTAGTCCTTAGGCAACACAAGCCACCTATTCTCATCTTCTTAGCTTGAAGCTGCCAAGTCTTAGAAAAGTTAATTCTGTTAATTCAGACTGCAGTTGGGAATTTTGATGTCAAAATTCAAAACAGGAGGGAGGGGGTCCAGGCAGTGAGCAACTACAGCCTCTTCTGCACCTGTTTGTTATGCTCAAAGCCTAGCTGAGGACAGACAACAGATTTCCTGTTGCTAGCACCAACTCACAAGTACAAGAGCATCATTCTGTTGAGATCTTCTAGTTCTTCTGTCACAAAGTCCAGAGAGGACAGGAGAGAGTGTGAGCAGCTGGAGTGAGAAGACAAACTATCCTATCCTCAAACAACTGTTTGTCAAGGATCTCGAGGAGCAAGTAAGTCTTAATAGAGGTCCTTCAAAGTCTTTCCATCTCAGCCTGCTTTCCCTTTGTTCAGCTGGCAGGCTTGTGATCCCAATGATGTTTGATCTCCTACTGCTTTGAAGAGTTTCCCTAAGATTAATAGCAGCATTGCGGGGAGAGGGATTATAATCAGAATCATGGGTTGGAAAGTTTCAAACTGTCCTCTGCCTGCAAACCCCTTCTGTGCTGATGAGTTGACTGGGGAGCATCTGAGAGTGCTTAAAAGGAGGCTGGACAGTAGAAGTTAACAGTTATCTGAAGCCCACTGTTCCCAATTGCCCATGAAACTAGGCAAACTATCTGGAACCTCCCCTTCTCCCACCTCCAAGATGGCTGATCAGTGGAAAGGTACATTGTGAGCTACATAAGACTAGGCAGTGGGACAAAAGCAGTCTGAGGGGTGCAAATGGCATGCTTCTGAAGCAGAGTCAGGAAACCTCCCTCTCTCTTTGCCGAGCAGCGGCAAAAGCCCATGGGGTTCCTGGAATGCACCAGGGTCTGTGGTCCTTTGCAGAATTGAGACACAGGAGAGACTTTAAGAAATATGGTTTATTCTCCTATGTACACTTTCAGTCTGCACAGAGGGAGTCCATATCTTACAGCATGCTCATTTCAAGAGGGATTTGCCCCCCCCCCAGTAGTGCAGCCCCAGGGCATTTCTCCCAGTCAGCCTGCAGCCAGCCTGCCCAAGATGGATCCCAGTCTTTCTTGCTCCTTCTTCCTCCCAGCAACCCTTCCTCAAAACTCTTCACTTCCTGCCACCGCAAACACCCCCATCACCTTGGTAACATCTGTCTCCCCAGGCCAAAGGATTCCTCTCTGATGGTCCATCAGCACCTTTTGTCCTGTTAACAGATTTGCTCTTCACCCCTAGCCACACTCTTACATTTGCCTATTTGAAGCACATTCCCTATACATTTAAAGCACATGGCTTCCCCCAAAGAATCCTGTAGTTTACGGGTGGTAAAATGTTATATGTGCTTGAGCAACTACCATTCCCACTATCCTTTGGGAGGAAGTCATGTGCTTTAAACGTGTTTTGAACCTGCTATAAATGTGTGGTGTGGATCTACCCTATGTTCCCTTTTACGGGATGCATCTTGGCCTGACTGAGAAGGACAAAGTTGGTTCAACTGGCAGGCTTGTGATCCCAATGATGTTTGATCTCCTGCTGCTCTGAAGCTTTCCCCTAAGATTAATAGCAGCACTGGGGGGAGAGGGATTATCATCAGAATCATGGGATTGGGAGGAAAAGTTTCAAACTCTCCTTTGCCTGCAATTCCCTTCTGGGCTGTTGAGCTGACTGATGAAGAGATACAGTGCATATAAAGAGGCTGGATAGAAGAGGTTAACAGTTATCTGAAGCCTCCCCCCTCCCCAATTGCCAATGAAACCAGGCAAAAGTGAACAATGACTGGCTGTTATGCACATGAACTGCTCCACTGGCGTCACCCCAAATGCATGAAAACTCTGCTTTTTGCTTGGAATGAAGGTCACTAGAAACTGTGGTGTCTTTTAGATATATGGTGCTGTGTTTGTGCATGTGTGTGCACACCCACCCACCACCTCAGCACAAGATGGAAGGGCTCACAGTATTAACACCCCAACAGATGTTAATTCCCCAAAAGGTTTCTTTCAGGGGGAGGGTCCAAACCAAAGCCTTGGTTCCAGCATGGAGAATAGGTCTGGTCTCTGTGTCTTCCCAGATCCAGGTGAGACTAGACCAGGGGTCTGCAACCTTTAAGACAAAAAGAGCCACTTGGACCCGTTTCCGAAGGAAAAAAAAAACCTGGGAGCCGCAAAACCATTGCGACATTTAAAACAAATATAACACTGCATATATTGTTTCTTACATTAATGCTATATATACAGGATCGTGCAGTCAGCTGTCAATCTGAAGAAAAAAAGTGTACCATAAATCATGGTAGGAGGAAGGACGGGATATACGTTTAATGCTTCTCTAAGCATCCAGAGTGGGGAACCTTTTTCAGAATGAGGGCTACATTTCTAGGCCACAAGATAGTGATGGGCAGAGCCAAAAGCAAAAATGAAGAAACAAATGCGAATTTTATCTTTAAGCTGTACTCCTCCACCCCCCCCCCAAACCAACTAAGAGGCACTCAGAGTTCAAGAAAACACTTCAGAGAGGCAATAACACTCAAGGGGGGAGTATGAAGAAAGGCTAGGGAAGGGAGTGTGGCTGAGGAGGTACAGTCTGGGGAGAGGACCACATGCCAGACAGAGAGGCCTGGAGGACCCTGGACCTGAGGCTCTTCACCCCTGCTTTGCATGGTCGTACCTCCATTACTAATTTTTAACATAATAAACTATTAAACTTTAAAGCTCTGCTTTCAGTTTTATTATTCCACACTGAATATCACCAAGTGTCATCCACAGAGATAAATATCCCCACTTTATTGTAACTAGGCTATCTGGCTTTTTAGACCAAATACCACAAAGTTAAGCCCTTATATTAAATATTATTAAACCGTGTCCTTTGATGAGGCACAAGAAAAGTGGTCATTCTAGAAATGCACATGATGAGGTAACATAAGTGTTTACAACTCCTCTCTGGTGCAGCTGCACAAGGCCTGCTATAAATGAAGACTTTAATCTCAGATCTGAAACTTGAGGACAATTTGCATAACAATGCCAAACTAAGTTAATCAACCTGCATCAAACACTTCAGTTACCATGACAAAAGGTTTGTTTTAACTCAAATAACCCGCAAGAAAAATGGACTGAGGATAGCCTGTTATCCTCAGACTTAGTTGTAAGCATGGTAGATCCTTCCTGGATCCATTTAACTGGACCCAGTTACTTTGTTCTCAGGAGTTCAGTTCCCAGCCAACTCCGTTCCAGTTGTGTGTCACAGCATACAGGTGATCTACAAGGACAGTAGCCCATGTGTTGCATACAGAGGTTCCCATTCGAAGCCCTGGCAGCTCCAGGTAGGGCTGGGAAAATCTCCTGTCTGACAGGTATCTGAAGAAGTGTGCATGCACACGAAAGCTCATACCAAGAACAAACTTAGTTGGTCTCTAAGGTGCTACTGGAAGGAATTTTTTTATTTTGTTTCCTTTAAAAGCAGGCCAGTTAAATTCCCACTCGTTCCTTGAAGAAACCGACTCTTCTGGTTTGCTGTGGTTTTGGCATCCATGATTACACCAGGGCCGCTCTACATGCCTTGGAGGACTCTACTCTATGACCACCAAAGCACGGGGGAAACTGAAGGTGGCTGCAGGACTGTCGAGGCTCTTCGCCACTCGGCCTCAGGCGGACTTTTAGACATGCTTGGCTATTCCCTTGCTCGGCAGGACGTCAGTGCCGTTAGCGGCTGGGTGGCAGGGCGAAATAAGAGGTGCGCGCAACCTTTCCCACTCCGGAGGTGCAACGGGGGGAGCTCTTCATCTGTGGTATTTCTGTCTGCCATGAGGCTGTTGGCGGTGTTTGAGGGGGGAAGGGGCAGGTGTGGCGGCTCCTCGGCCCCCTGCTGAGGGAGAGCCTGAGCTCCAGGCCCCCCGGAGACAGGGAGGGAAGCTTCGCCTTCCTTTGGGATTCTCCCCTCGCTCGGTCCTCCCTGCGCCCCCTCGGAAGCCTCGCTCGAGGGCCGCAGAGTTTTCCTTCTCTGGAAATAGAGATGCGCAGCAGGGCTGCAATCTCTTTATTTTAAAACAAAAGGGGCCTCAGGAGCAAACTTAGCCCGGCTGTGTCTTTTTTCTAGGCTGCCTGTCTGCCCCACAAATGCCCTCCCGAGGGACACGCGCGCTCGCCTCCCTCTTTCATTCATCTCCCGCCCTGCGCGCTCGCGGCCGCCCCGCGCCCCGGGCTTCTCCCGCAGCCCCGGCTGCTCCCCGGCTAAGCCCGCCCGGCTCCCCCGGGGGAGAACTCACTGAAGAACAGCCTGTAGCCGAGGCTGTTGGGGCAGCCGCGCTCCTCCACGCTATAGCTGGCCATGCTGCGCCCGACCGGCTCGCCCGGCAGACGGCAGAAGGAGAGCGACTTCCCCTGCACTGCGCTCCTCCGATTTTCATCATCCTCCCCACGCCGCGCCGGCTCGGCCCTGCACTGCGCATGCCGGTTGCCTCCAAAAGCTCGCGCCTGCGCCCTTCCCGAGTTCCCGACGGCGCTCGCTCACTCCGCCTCCGCTCCTTCTGTAGAGAGCTGCAGGGCGCGCGCGGCCTGAATGGAGCTTTGCGAGACCGGCGTGGGGCTGTTTTGCGCCCCCTCCATTCCGGCGCTCTAGGCAGCTGCCTAAATGGAGGCACCGGCCCTGGGGGGGAGGGAGAGCGGAGCCGCGGCAACGGTGTTAAAGAGCCACTTGCGGCTCCGGAGCCGCGGGTTGCCGACCCCTGGACTAGACAAAGGCTAGATCATAGTGCTGATGTGGTATCCAGCCACTGGATGCGGGAAAGCCTATCCCCTCCTTCTTGAATCATCACTAGCTAGTCATTTCTATGGCAACACATCTGTACTTGACCAACTCTTTAGACATGCAAATGCATGCCTAACAGACTTGGCCAGACCCATGAACTTGAACAGACTAGTTTGACCACTTCAGCACTTCCTTCTCCTACAGACTCCAATCTTAGAGGGGCCCCAAACATATCATTCAAGCCAGCCTCCAGTTCTATAATAGTATACAGTGGTACCCCAGGTTAAGTTCGCTTCAGGTTAAGTACGCTTCAGATTAAGAACTCCAGAAATAATGCTTCAGGATAAGAACAGAAATTGTGCTCTGGCGGCGGAGCAGCAGCAGGAGGCCCCATTAGCTAAAATGGTGCTTCAGATTAAGAACGGTTTCAGGTTAAGTACGGACCTCCGGAACAAATTAAGTACTTAACCCGAGGTACCACTGTATAGGCAACAGGGAGAGCCTACAGTAGGCTTTCCATGGTGTCAAGAATGCAACAGCTGTTTTTGGACTACAGTTCCCTTCAGCACTGATCCTGTTAGCTAGAGATGATGGGAGTTGTAGTCCAAAAACAGTTGGAGACCCAAGTTTGGGAAACCCTGACCTAGAGAAAGATAAGAAGGCATGATTCTCGAGTGATGGGCTCCTATGCGAAATGAAAGTTGGCTTGAAAATATTTTTTATTTCCTCCAATCCACCTTGGAGGTGGCAGAACTTCTCTTTAGCACAGGGGTGGAGAATCTCTGGTCCGTGGGCCACTTTTGGGTGTAATCTGACTCACAAAACCACATCCACCTGTCAATCAGCTGATGGGTGGGATGCAGGCTGCTTTGCCAGCATATTTCCTCCATGGAACGTTTTTCAGCAAACGCCTTTTGAAGCACCAAGTCCGCTGTCAGGAATGACGCTGCTGACACTCCACTGCTTTTCCCTCCATTGCTTCCTACTGTCGTCATGACAGCCTGATTGCCCTCCCTGTTCTGCAGACTGTCACTGACTTTGTTTATAGGTTGGCAGAAGTGAAGTACATGTACTACAGCCCAATCCCTTGAGAGTTTTTCGTCTGTGACATGATTCCTGTCATGCTTCATAGATGTGGTTGGAGATGACTTTTGTTGACATAACCACATCATGCTTTGGCCTCAGGAAAAAGTTAGATGGCAGAACCAGTGCCCCAGGAAACATGAAACATTCTGCTGTCTGGAAAGCTACATCACAGCAATTGAGATCTTAAACCGCTGGAGTAATCTTATGCCCCTTCCCCCCCCCAAAAAAAATCCCTCACCATGTTTGATTAGAACAGGATTTATAAGAAAAATGAAAATTTAGACTGTGGCTCCTAATAAGTAGCTCCAACATGTCTTGTATGAATTCAATTTATAAAACCAAAGCCATAATTTACTAGTCTTGCTTGTTTAGCAACACGTGTACTCACAATCGTGGTCTTAAGGTTTGTATCACTGGGTCATCAATAGAGAGGATTTGCTTAACAAATTGATTAAACTTCCTTGGGTTATTAGCCAAACTCAGTATTTCATTTGCCAAAGGATGCATTTTTTAAATCTGAACAAAATGTTATTGGGCTTACCTACAGCTCCAAGAAGGCTTGTGGAAAACGTATGCCCCATCCCATTAAAATTTATCCCAGCCTTTATTTTTTTCCTCCTTAGTATGGGCTGTTGCTTAAATACTGAATCTAGAAGTTAACCTGGAGATCCAATATAGCTAATGGGATTGGAGCTGGCCAGATAAAAGTTTTTCCTAGAGGGCAACGGGACCTGGGTCAGAGTTATGTATGAATGAGAAGATGCCACCTGTTTTAAACCTTCTGCTTCAAACCAAGGAACTTGTACACTCTAGATGCTTTAGGTTAGACACATTTTATTATTCCAAAAGAAAAAAAGAAAGGAAAGCAAGACAGGCCTAAAGATTCAGGTTGTCACAATCTGTGGCTTGAACCGTGAGTAAAAAGGGAACTGATTTGTATACCAGTTCTTCATTAAGTTAAGCCCTGAACGTTGCCCAAGGAGCTTCACCGGATATAAAACAGCACAATTTTGGCTTCAGTTATAAAGAGTGGTAACATTAAAACAAAAGTAAACATTCATCTTCCAGTTTTTCACTAAAGGAAGCAAGCCGATCCAAAAAGGTCTCCATTCAAATGCATATGGCTCACATCTACATGACAAGTTTCAACCAGCTTCATTCTAGGTTTAACTGCCACAGCTTTCCAACAAAGGACCCTGGGAACTGTAGTTTTGTTAGGGTGCTGGCTATCTTTAAGAAATCCCCATTTAGTTCCCAGGGTTCCTTTGCTGGAATTGGAAAGATACTGTGTTGAAACTATGCAACAAGCAAAGCCCTTTCCCCATATTGTAGGCACCATTAAAAAGAGAGAGAGATGTCTCATGGTTTGCATCCCCTTCTGTTTGTTACGATTAGTGAGCTTAATCCTGAGCTTGCAAGGACAGAGCTCGGTTCAATTTGGTGCCATTCCATCCATTTAGAAGCTAAGCACCCGTCATGGTCCACTACACGAGATCCGAAGAACTCTTTCAAACATCAGACTCAAAGGCCTTGATGAGGACACGCTGAGCATCACCTGCCACCTCGTTTAGGAAACTGTGAAGCATGTAATAGGTGGTGCCAAAGGAGATCCCTGCAGCTGCCATGGTGCCAAACACAGGGATTTTGTTGGCAAATTCCTCCACCACCATCAACGCCCCAGTACTGGCTGTGGTTAACATCTTCACCACGAGGTCCCTGGAGATTTCTTTGGCCAGTGGTGACTTGATCACCTCTTTAAGCTCCTCAACAGTCTTGCCAACTTTCTCAGCTAATTTACTGAGGGATTCCTCCTCTAGGCCAAAGTTCTGATGGTAACGCGAAAGAGACTTAACCAGGATAGCTATATCGCAAACTACAGAGAGGCCTGGGATGGGCACAGCTGCTATTCCACATGAGACGGTAGCCAGCTTCCAGATTTGCTTCTGCAAGGCTTCTTTCTTCTTCTGCAAGATGGCCAAAGAGATGTTCGGCAGGGCCAGGAGGAAGGCATGTCTCTTGAGACTCGGCAGCTCCTTCTCCAGCGTCTCCTCAAGCTGTATGAAGTCGTACTTGTTTAGCTCACATCTGGAAAGGAGGAAGACCTGGGGAGCAGCCATTCCTTCGGCCTGAAGGCACGCTTCGCAATTCTCTCGTATCTCCCTCAGTATCGCCTCCTCATTGTAGGCTTTTGGCCGGCACTTTTTGGTGGCCTCTATATCTGCGTCTACCTTGGAGCGCACAAAATAGAAGCATTTGCCCAGCCGCTGGATTTCCTGCGCCAACTGGGCATAGCTGGACTTGAAGCGCTCTGAGGCAATGAGAATAAAGAAGTCATAGCGGGAGAAGTTGACCTGCTCCAGGTAAGTGCTGGACTGGAAATCTGGAGTGCCGATTCCGGGTAGATCCCACACAGTCACGTTGGGGTGCTTGGGGTGTGAATAAGGAGTGGTCACATTCGTGGTCTGCACAACCCCAGTCTTGGCAGATCCTTCGTCTTCATCCCCTAGGCCTCGAATGGCGTTGACAAATGAGGACTTGCCGGCGCCAGACTCTCCCGTTACTGCAATGTCCAGCCGGGCATTCTCCAAAGCCTGCAGGTTTTCCAGTATTTTGGACGCTGCTTCTTCCAGTCTTCCTCTTTCAAGTGCATCCTTAATCTTTTCGATGTTTTCTTCAGTGATGATACCACATTCTTCTGCATATGCAGCGGGTTCTGCATATGCAGCAAGTGCATCCCTAATCTCTTCGATGTCTTCTTCAGTGATGATATCACATGCTTCTGCATATGCAGCGGCTTGCTTTTGGGAATCTGGCGGCGGCTGAACTGCCATAGGATCGTGTTGAGGCCTGGCAGGAAAGGGGAGAGAATGCAACAAATAAGGAGACATTGAACAAGCTTCACTTATTGTGGGACAATGTGTTCTACATCTGAGACATCATTTGATGAGATAGCATGAAACAGGGCACCTTTTTTTCATTTAATGAGCCATGCAGCCAGCTCAGCTCTGGGCTGGATATTTGGAGAAAGAGGAAAGGGGCCAGCGTTGTCTTGAATAATGTTTATGTTATAAATGGGGCCTTATTCCATCCAAAATTTGTTATGTGAGAGGTTATCAGGATGGGGGAAATTAGGGCTGCCTGGCTCCGACCTCTGAAGCCAGCTTCCCTTTTTCCTTTAGTTCACGGGTAGGGAACCATAGGTCCTTGGGCCAAATGTGGCCCTCCATGCCTCTCTATACGGCCCTCAGAACTCTCCTCAGGACACACCCCTCAGCTGCCCTACTTCACATCTCCATGTTTTTCCCAGTGAACTCTGATAATGCCTCTTGCTTGACTGGAAGGAATGTGGCCCTCAAATTGAAAAAAGTTCCCTGGTCTCTTGACTTTCATTTCTCCCAGGGCGAAAGAGAAGCATCGTATAAACTGTTGGTGCGTAGCCAATTTAAATCACTATTGCACTAGTGATTAACGCCCTATAATGACTTAGGCCCCAAACGACAGCCCCAAAATTGTGGAATTCCCTCCCTACAAGTGTGTGCCTAACACCTTCATAGTATCATTCCTGTTCAACAGTGTTTGCATGCTGAAGAGACACCTCTGCGTGTTTTAAACCGTTTCTAGCACTGCACTTTAGATTGTTGCAATCCACCCTGAGACTTTATTGCAAAGGGTCAGGTGAGAAATCAAATGAAGGAGGAGGAGGAGGAGGAGGAGGAGGAGAACTTTAAGCTTCCCTAGAGAAAGACAGCGAGGTATGAATAACAAAATACTGTTTATACTCAAAGAACGTGTCTAAAACCCTCTTTGTCTGTTGCTTGATCTTGTAACCCCTGTGTGCTTGTTAGCAGTGAAACTTGTTTGAAGGGAAACACAGTCACACCTTTTGGGGCTGCTCTCACCAACCTCTGCTTCGCCTCATCTCTTGGTAACCAGTGAATTTAAAGCAACATGTGCAGGCGCAAACAAATATTCAAAAGCAATAACGTATTAAGACAGTCTTATATTGATAGTTCAAAATGGAGAGAAATACGCGAACACAATAAAGCAGAAGCCAGATAAGGAAATTCCTGTTCTTCAGAAGCTGGGCCAACAGACAAACAATCTCAGATACTGAGAAGTTTTTTTATAAGAACAATTTCAAGGAATTTCCTTATTTACCTCTGGCTTCTGCTTTATTGTGTTCACGTATTTCTCTCCATTTTGAACTATCAATATAAGACTGTCTGAATACGTTATTGCTTTTGAATATTTGTTTGAGCCTGCACATGTTGCTTTAAATTCACTGGTTACCACGAGTATTAGCAACATAGGTTCATTTTTTCTGTCACCTCATCTCTTGGCAGCCATCTTAGACTAGGTCTCAGGCCAGCAGGTGTTTGCTCAACAAAGCGTCAGTTTGCACCTTTATAACCTTAGTTAAGGGGAGTGCTCTCTCTCCCTACTTCAGGCCCAACTTTCTCCACCTGTAAAGTGCCACGGTATTTGGCTGACAGCAAACCAATGATTCACCCTATCCAATTTGGTCCTGGCTAGCTACTTTTCATCCTTGCACCATTGCATCAGAAATGGCCATTACTTCTCTTCAAAGTATCTCGGTTCCTCCTCCTCTCCTCCTTTGCTTTAAAGTACATCCTCAAAATGCTGGCACCCGCTCACTGCCCAGCCTCTTGGCTTTATTCCCACACAGCTCTATATATGGCCTAAAGGTAAAGGTATGCATACCCACACTAGAGATAGAAACAAAGGAGGCGGTCCGGAGCTTTACAGGCTGAGGGAGCCGGCGTTTGTCCGCAGACAGTTTTTCCAGGTCATTTGGCCAGCATGACTAAGCCGCTTCTTGCGAACCAGAGCAGCGCACGGAAACGCCATTTACCTTCCCGCCGGAGCGGTTCCTATTTACCTACTTGCATTTTGACATGCTTTCAAACTGCTAGGTTGGCAGGAGCAGGGACCGAGCAACGGGAGCTCACCCCGTCACGGGGATTCGAACCGCCGACCTCGACAAGCCCTAGGCTCTGTGGTTTAACCCACAGCGCCACCCGCATCAATATGCTGTGTGTATTAAGGAAAACTGTCCATGACATTCATTCTGATTGGTTTGCAGAGTTATGCAAACAACTTTCTGGTGCACTTTCCTTATCCCAAGAAGTGAATCCTAGCGAGCCACTGCTGGTTCATGTAGACAATATTAGTATTAATCTAAATAGGCAAATGGTCTCAAGTCAGAAAAAAGCAGAACATAACCATTGTGGCTAGTAGCCTCTGATAGCTTTATCCTCCGTGAATCTGTTTAATTCTCCAAAGTTGGTGCCATCACTGCCTCCTGAGGGAGAGAGTTCCATAGTTTTAACTGCGCTGCCTGAATCAGTGCTTTCTTTTCTCTGCCCTAAAACTTCTGACATGCAGCTTCCTTGGAGTCCACAAGTTCTACGAGAGGGGGGGGGGGGCATTTCTCTGAGTACTTGCTTGTCTCCAGCTAGGTGTCCTGCACTGACAGAATAAGAAGTTGCTGTTGCTGTTGTTGTTGTTGTTGTTGTTGTTGTTGTTAACTGCCATCCTGCATTGCAGTGTGGCTAAGCAGACGCTTCCCAGAAGCACAACAGGAAGGCGAGAGAGCTATGACTAATAGCAACGCGTCTGTTGTCCTGCGCTCTTGTTTTTGAGCGTCCCATCCTGAGCCCGTTCCTGCCTCTAAACTACCTTCAAGGCACCCAGAGCAACAATTTCCAAACTTCATTTTAAGCCACGTACTGAAACGATATTTGCCCCCGCTTCGAAAAAGCACAAACAGAAAGACTTTGCAAAGTCCACTAACGTGTCAGAGCCGGATCTTCGCTTTCCCCAGGATCCAGATCCAGATGGATGGGAGGCTGGCTTTCAGAGTCAAGTGTGTGTGCCGCCGGTCCACATTTTCCTTCCAACCCCTCCCTCTGCATCCCATCCTTTTGCAGGAGGGACTGTGGCTGTCCTCCCGTGACCTCAGTGGCAGATTCCCAGCGATCCACCGATCGGGAGGCGGGGTGGGCGAAGGGGATCTCTTGATCTTGTGGAGCCAGCCGCTTTGGGGGGAGCCTCTCTTTCCCTGCAATCTGAATTGCTCCCAATCTGAACTCAACTCCGGCTAAACTTTGGTCACGCTCCACAGCTCCAATCCCCGTCCCCCCCGCTAGCCCTCCCCCCCCCGCATACCTTTCAAGGCAGATCCGTGGCGATCCAGACGTTCAACAGAGTGACCTAGGAAAGAATGGGGAGCAGATCGTTTGGAGGGGGGAGGGCGCTGAGGGGGTTTCCCGAGGTTACCCCTAAACATTTTGTGAATCTTTGTACTTTTTTTCCATTTACTGTATTTCTTTTCCCCGATTTGAACTACAGTATAAATTGGTAGCACCAGCTCTGCTCAATGGTGATGGCATGTTATTTATTCCCTTTGCCACGGGAAAAAGGGCAGCCTTCTACAATATCATTATTATTATTATTATCATCATCATCATCATCATTATTAATAATATGATATGATCAGTGCTTTTTCTGAGGGGGGGGGGAACGCAGGGGTACACATACCCCTAAACATTTTGTTGCTACCACCTCCGATGGCGGTTTCCTTTTCTTTCCCAGAAAGGAATCAGGAAGATGTTAGTGCACACAACCTCATGCCAATGTGGAAGTTACTGTCAGCTGTCAGCTGTGTAACAGGAGGTAATGCATGTTCTTTGAACTTCTCTCCATTAACTGTATTTATTTTTCCCGATTTGAACGATAAAATGGTGGTTTTCTTGAGTCAAAATGAGAGTACCTATCCCTAAACATTTTTTAAAGAAAAAAAGCACTAGATATAATCTGATATAATATCACAATAGATATAATATAATTAATATAATAACAATAATAAGGTTAAAGGTAAAAAATAACAATTAAAAAAAGTAAATGGTAAAAAAAAAAATGTAATCGTTCTGCCACCCCCACCAAGCAAGGAGCTCAGAGTCTCCTTTAACGCAAACAAGCTCAAAAAGAAACGAAAATCATTCTACACCCAGGAGAAAAGTTCAACTACTTACCTGCTGCCGAACCGATTTTTTTGCAGCCAAGCTCAGTCCTCTTCTCGGAGGTTTTGCTTCGAGGTTTCTGGCGCTTTTCTCCCACCTCTCATTGTGTGCCCTTTTATACCCTCTTCCTCCTGATCGTCACACCACTAAAAGCAAAAAAGAAAGCGAAGGTAATAAGCGAGGATGAGATAAGATCGCAGCAAATAGCCGGAGTCGCATTCCTGGCCAGGGGGAGCTCCAAGCAGCCCGTTTGCCAGCGGGGATGCTGCCTTTTCTGGGAAGTTCCAAAGGATCACCTGTGGAAGATTCCCATGTGGGCAATCCTTCACCTCTGCTGTTGTTGCCTCTGTGCCAGTCTCAGCAGCACCGGAGTTGTCTGCACTTAATGAAAGAGGCATTAATGAAAGAGGACTATGCAGAGCCTGGCCTTCCTACTACTGCAGTGTAGAATATTTGCAAAGGATTGTAGAAATTTCCTAGATTTTAAAAAAACTTCTAGTTAATCAGGTGCATTCATTTCAGCTGGTGTGCTCTGAGCATGAGTAATGTTGGATGAAATCCATAGGCTGGGGTGTAAATGGCAAGCTGGGGGAGCAGAGCAGTGCAATGAGGAGAATTTGGCTGATCAGGGCATGTGACGTCCATGGTTGCACAACCAGACTTGCATCTGGTACATCAGATGTGCACTGGGCACAGACTTATTACTATAAGAATGGAAGGACAACAAGGTTCTGCCTCATATCTAAAGTGTGTCAAGTTCTTTCTTCCAACCCTCTCTCTGCATAGACCTCTCCTGTTATTTGCTTTAAAAATATTTGGGGGGGGGGGTTACAGTGAAAGGATTGCATTAGCATGTGCAGAGATACTGTACTTTGTTCTGCTTAAAGGGAACCCTTTCAACACTAACTTGTCTGCTGGGGGCCTCCTGCACATCATTGGTCACGTGACCCATTTGCATTGCAGAAAAGTCTGAGAATGGAAAAGCATCATAAGTCATGTTATATTGGTTCACATGCTAAGACCTGTGAGGTTTCACTGTCAAGGTCCATGAACTGGAAATGTCCATAAACTCACAGATAGGTGTGGCTTGTTGTAGCTGTGCATTGAAGATCAGAAATGATGACAGTGTATCACCGGCTTTGATCTTGAAATGACATACATACTTCTGAAGGGAGACCCCAAACAGAGACTGAAAACCCCTATGCAGTTTAAAATCACCAAGGTACTTTGAGCTTATCTCCAACAAAAGCCTAATAAACTGATACAGGCATGTAAAGGTAAAGGGGCCCCTGACCATTGCACACCCACCCACCACCTCAGCACAAGATGGAAAGGCTCACAGTATTAACACTCCAACAGATGTTTATTCCCCAAAAGGTTTCTTCCATGCTCCTACAAGAGCAGGAAGGCAACACTATCCTCTCTGCTGCCTTGCCCCTCTCCCATTCTGTAAGCAGCAACAGCAGATGTGTCTGTAAACTAGCATTGTGTCTCAGCCCCACTGAGTGAGCCACTTCTGGTAGGAAGCTTCCACACCACATAACATAACATAAACTTTATTTGCGTAGCCGTTAGGCCATAGCATCAAAAAGACAAACACCGACAAATACAAACATTACAATTATGGTAACCATAAAGTCTTATGGCCTATTAAAATCTTAGGTAGAGGCTGGAATATCATTCATCAGTGTCCCTCTGTCCCATGGGCGGCGTCCATTTCTCTGGTAGATTGTTCCAGGCCGATTAAGTAAATAGACCAGCCAAATTGAACAATTATAAATATAAATATAACCTCGAGGGATGGTCAAGACAGAGAGAAAGACAATAATAACCGATGCAGATAGGTTAATAATCTCAGTACGTAAAACTTGGCAGGGGTAATAAAATAGTAGCAATAAAACATAATAATAAAAATAAGATCCTAGGCGAGGAATCCGAATGATGCCACTGATGTCATTCAGATGGCAGCTCTCAGTCTCATTGCTCTCTCGATAAATTTGGCTACTTTCTCTGTTATCAAGCTGTTCTGGTCGGCTAGGAGAAAAAAACAGTTTGGCTTCACAGGAACGGCCCGGGATGGCAAATAGGAGCGGCGTGATGGTCTCATCCCTGAGATCTTTACATAGGGAGCAGGACAAGAGAACGTGTGACACAGTTTCTACGTATCCATCTCCACAGGGGCAGAGCCGGTTTTCGAATGAAATTTTTTGATATCTGCCTTCGAGGACAGCTGAGGGTAACATATTTAGTCTGGCCAATGTAAAGGCCCGCCTGAATTTTGGGATGGTTAGGGTAGACAAATAAGGTGCCCAAAAATCAAAGGGGAAGGGGGGCAAATAAGCGTACCAGGCACTAAATTTCTTAATATAGTTTATTGAAGACATCTTGCTGCTCGTACATGGAAGTTTTTGGGTGTCTACATGACAATGTCCTCATCAAAATGCCTGCCGCTGTTATGTTCCCATTTAATCTGAATTTACAGTTTCTGTGCAAAGCACAATATGCAAAAACAATAACAGAAAAAGCAAGGAAATGGAAAGTCTGGATTAAAAGGGGTGTGTAAAATATAAAATGCCATTTTGAGGATGATGCTGTTGTGTGGACATGGAGAAGAATGTAAATTTAAGAGCAACATTGAGCACAAAAGGAATTCCATGTAGAAATGCCCCCAATATCAAAATTCAAACATTTTTTGCTGAGCAGAGAATATTTATATTTGAGCTGTGTGCAAATCATCACTGAGTTTCCCAACTAGATGGGCCAACAGTATTGACAAAGCCTTTCTGAGCTCTCCCTTCTTCTTCTAGGATGAATTCATATGCAGAAAAACTTTCATTGTTGCCTGAGATTATCCAGACTATATTGAAAAATACAGACATAAACTCAGAACCCGATACATATTTCAATATAGTAATCAAGATATATGAGAGGTTTATGGAGGCTTTCAGCGATGGTGGAATGAAGGAAGCATATTCTGATGTAAAAGAGGAGCTGGAGGAGTTGGAAAGCACTGAGCTTCACATTGCCATCACTGGAGAGACAGGCTCTGGGAAATCAACCTTCATCAATGCTCTCCGAGGCCTGAAGCCAGAAGATGATGGTGCTGCCCCTGTAGGAGTGACAGAAACCACACTGGATCCAAATGCTTATTCACATCCTAACTATCCCAAAGTGAAATGCTGGGACTTGCCAGGAATTGGATCCCAAAGTTGTATACCAGAGACTTACTTTAATTAGGTGGATTACCCCAAGTATGACTTCTTCATCATTGTAGGTTCCAAAAACACCACATTAAGCTAGCTCAGGAGATCCAACAGATGGATAAGTTGTTTTATTTTGTACGCTCCAAAATGGATATAGAAATGTCCAGCATGAAAAAGGATTATCCTAAAACCTTCAGTGAATATCAATCCATTAAAACCATCAGGGATAACTGCAATAAGAACTTGCTAAACTTCAAGGACTCCAGTCACCAGTGCTTTCTGATCTCCTCCTGGGACCTTGCCAAGTATGACTTCCCCCGCCTGGTGGAGACATTGGAGAAAGATCTGCCCAGCCTGAAGAGAATTGCATTCCTGCTCAGCCTTCCCAACTTTTCCTCTGAGGTTATAGAAAAGAAGAAATCTGCCCTGAAGAGTCACATATGGAAAATATCCTTGGTGTCTGCTGGCATCAATGCTATTCCCATTCCAGGCCTTCCTCTGGCTTGTGATGTTGCCCTCTTGCTTGGGTCCTCCTTAGCTAGGCTGGCCAGATTGGCCAGGAAGCCTGTTGAAGAACTGAAGGCCGTGATGAAGTCTCCTCAGGGGAAAGAAATTACCAGGGATCTGGTTATAAAGAAAATAACCAATTTTGCAAAAGAATTATTCCCCCCTTCGCTACTTAGAAGCTTGGTAGCAACAGGGGTGTCTTTTGCTATCACTTATTGGATGCTGTCGAGCTTCCTGGATAATCTGTCTGAGGATGCTGAAAGAGTTCGGGAAGTCCTAGGACTGGAAGAGTGTGAGGCAGAGCACCTCAGAGCCAAGCAGAACTGGCACAAGACATGATGCAGCCCAAGGTGGAGAAAGTAGGAGCTGATGCTGCAATGGCAAACGTTCCCACTTTGGCACCCCTTTTCATACCCATTTTGGCTGGTTCTACATACAATGGAGTAGACCCTATAGCTGATTTGCCTTACCGCATTATGACACAATAAGCTTTTAAAAATAGGAATAAAAAGCAACTTTCAATTTTTGTAAAATACTCTTATGAATTGAATTGCCCGGGTTTAATCAATCCACCCTTAATCAATCCACCCTTAGAGATTCATTAAACATGTCGTGTCCACAGTGAATGCTATTTTTAACTGATACTTTTAAAATCTGCTCAGATGTAAACTAGACACATTTGTCATATTGATGTAATATGTTGTCAAAACCTCTCCGTGTAACTTCTACCCATATATGCCTTTTAAAAAGAGAATTCTTTGATTTTGATGTAGTTTTATTAGATATTGCTAAAATTATTTCATTAGAAGATAGTAGGCAATAATCAAAATTACTGTAGAAGTTGAAGTGTAGGTATCTTGGGTATATAGTTTTTTTCCTTTCTGAGGTTGCAGATTTTGTTGAATGTAATCTTGGTTTTCTTTGATAATTGAGAAAGCTTAGAAAAAATTACCTTCTTCAAAGGAAAAAATGGGAATAAATATCCATTCCTTTGAGCACACCCCCTTTTTCATTTGACCCATATTATATTTTGCTTTCTGCCCAATTCTAGCTTTGCTGATTCAGGCAATTATAATTTAGTTAAGATTTAGTCAAGGTTTCTCAGCCTTGACAATATTTTATATTTGTAATGGTAACATATTTTACTGTTTTTATGTTATTAACCTCATTTATCTTATTTTCTGTAGTGCTCAATTAAGTTCCACCAAGTAAAGGAAATGCATTTGCTATTTGCCTGAGGACTCATCCTTGAACACTGAATTTTCTTTGTTGATATGAAGGGGGGCTAATTTAATCGTAAAGGGAACTGAGATGAGAAACTGGATTTCTGTGTCGTAGAAATTGAGCTAACATTTCCCCTCTGAACAAAGCAAAACTGTCACGCTGCCCGTTCTCCTCTCCCCCTTTTAGTTTAAAAATGCTTTGCTGACACTCATGCGGCAGCCCCTCTTTTCTCCCCTGCTTTGAGGAAGAGGGTCATCCCTCAAAGTGAGACATTCTGGGATAGGTGGCATGGGAGAGTTGCCTGCACCAACATGTTTCCACAGGGGCTAGAAATTGTTTAAAATATAGTTAAAATAATAAAGTAAGGACTTTCTACCACTTCAAACTTTTTGTTATCACATTCTTTCAGACAACCACAAAATACCCCAAACTATTGTAATAGGTCTTAATGGCATTTGATATCCTTACTACCTGTCTCGCTGCCCAGCAGTCTCCTTGCCTGAGCTGAAAGAGGCTCTCAGAGGGGGTGTTGAGGACTCATAGATTGCTGGTTTTGGGGGACTTCAGCATCCATGCCAAGGTGACCAGCTCTGGCATGGCTTAGGACCTCATAGCTGCCATGACAACCATGGGGTTGTCCCAAGATGTCAACAGCCCAACCCATGTGGCAGGCCGCTCTCGGGACCTTGTTTTCTCAGCTGGGCAAGAAGAGAGTGATCTGAAAGTGGGGCATACTGACAACAGTCCCTTGTCATGGTCAGATTACTTCCTGTTGAGATTTAAGCTTTCAGCACATTTTCCCCTTTGCAGAGGTGGGGGACCTATTAGGATGGTTCACCCTCAGATATGGCTCTGGTGGATTTCCCGTCGTGCCTTAATACCAAACCAGACATGCGATATAGGTACGCTGGGTTCAGCTTAGGGCGACCTCATTTAGGTTTTGTTTTCTCAGAAATCACCTGTTTGAGCAGAGCTGGGTGCTAGTCAAGTGCGGGGGGAGAGGAAAACTTGGAAACAGGATGTAATTTCTGCTCCAAGATAACAAAAAACCAACTACTTTCCCCTTTCCAAGATTAAGCAGGGTCAATAAGTAATCAGCAAGAGAGCATTTATTGCTCTGTTGCTGAGCAATACATGATTGCACCAGTTTATGATTTTTTTCCAAAATACCCATAAAGACAGCAGCATTCTGCCATAGGGAATTTTATTAGCGCCAGACATTTCTGAACTTTTTTTTTTTTAAGTTTTAAAAAAACTCTTTTTAAAAACAACAATTTTTAAAGTTATATTATTAATACCAAATACTCCAGAGTGAGTCTGTTCCACAGTCAAAGAACTCTGGCTGTCAGAAAGTTCTTCCACGTGTTTAGTCAGAATCTCTTTCCTTGTAGCTGGAAGCTGTTTGTTCAGGTCCCACCCTCTGGAGCAGGAGAAAGCAAACTCACACCGCCCTCCATATGGCAGCCCTTTAGATATCTGAAGATGGCTATCATATCTCAGAGTCCAAAATCCCATAGTGATAGGCGAATTCTGCCATGGGGAGTTTTATTAGCGCAAACAGTTTGTGAACTCTGATCGCAATACACTGTGTCTAAAAGTTCTGATTAAAATTGCCACTACTGGCACTGTGGGCTGGATAGCAAAAGATCCTGCTGCAGCCACTTCTCAGTTGGCTTTGCAGATCCAGCTGCTTTCTGCCTGCCTGGTCAGCAAGGGGTGCGGAAGAGATCCAGCTCCCCAGGCTGTAGGAAGCTGGAGGACAAACTGGGGGAATGAAAGGCGAGCTTCTCTGCGTATGGCTGTAGAAACCCTTGAGCGTAGCAGCGCCATGTCTCCTTGCATCATATCCTTCTCCGGTTGAGGATGGCGGATGAGACAAAGGCTTTGCTGTCCATCTAGGAACACTCTGGGGAGAGCTTGGTGTCCTTCCTGCCTGCCCGGTCTGCAAAGCCAACCAATAACCTATAAGCAACACATATGGCGTATAGAAAATATTCCAAAACAGTTTCGCATTCTAAAGTGTTATATTAATAGTCCAAAGTTGAGAGAAATACATGTACAATATTATACATTGTTGCACCAGTCTATTGTTTGTGGATCATAATACATTGGCTTAATGCAGGGGCACGCCTCTTGAAATCAACAAATTCATCTTGCAGGGTCCTTTGCAGGAGGGGGAAATCGTACATGCTCAAATCCCAATTTGAGATAAGAAAAACCCTTGGAGACAACTCCCCGGCCTTTGCCAGATTTTCACAGTAGTATTTCCTTATTTCCTTAAGGGTTCTGTCCTCCGTGAAGTGTGGGTTTCTTTTTTCGTCAGCTATACTGACATCCACTTTGGTGCGCACATAGAGAAACCTCTTATTTCTTTTCCGAATTTCACGAGCCAGCATGGCATCGTGCTCAGTGAAGCATATTTCGCCAACAATGATGAAGAAATCATACTTTTTGAAATCCATGTCTTTTACATATTTCTCTGCTTCAAACTCATGTGTTCCGATTGCTGGCAGATCCCAGAGAGTTACGTCGGGGTAGCTGGGGCACAGGTACCCTTTGAGTTCCCTAGTACCTTGTATCATATCAACCACAACGTCAGTCACTTCATTGTCTGCCATATTGCGCAGGGCATTGACCAGGGATAATTTGCCAACACCTGGCCCCCCTGTGATGGCAACGTCAAGGCTGCTTTTGCCTGGTGGGTGTTTTCTTTGAGCTGATGTGTCTGATTGGGAGCTCTTAGCACCCATAGCTGCTCCTCCGGGACATTCATCAGGTCTAAGTAAGAACAGAAATATCGCAGTGGTTAACTCCTTCTTACATAAAGCTCCTGTTTAAAATAGCTGCTTTGTAGGCCCAGTCCAAATGGCTCACATTAAAGTCCTAAATAAACAAATATATGAAAGACTGACTCCTTTCCTAAAGACCGCCCCACGAATACCTGCAGTTCAAAGGTGCCACAGCAGTGGCTGCACATGGGTAGGGAAGTGAAGACATTGATCCAACAAGGACTGCCCTGCAGAGAAGGCAGAGATGGTGTGTTGTGCTGGACCTGAGACTTACTGCATCGATATGGTCATGTCTTCGATTGAAGCTTTTATTACCTTACATGGCCACCACATGAGATAAAAGGTACCTTCTTTTTCTTTACATTTCCAGCAAGTATTTGTACTTGTTCTATACATTTTTGCTAACTGAAGGTGGAAAAGACATTAGAGTCACTCTTTGCCTGAATCTACTGATCTGCTGCTCAAATTGAAATAATTATTTGACTCAATCCAACATTTGGGAGTCCTGAACTGCTTGCGGGAAAGATGGCCTAAGAATGTGGTCCTTTGATAAGTGCAATTTATATAGCGTTTACAGGTATGCTTCCAAAAACTGGGATGGGAAAAATTCTACACCCATTTGGAGTGTGTGTGTGTGTGTGTGTGTGTGTGTGTCTACCATTGATACCGTGTTTCCCCTATTTTAAGACACCGTCTTATATATTTTTCCCCTCAAGAAAACACACTATGGCTTATTTTGAGGGGATGTCTTATTTTTATTACATAAGCCCAGCCCAGCCTTTTCCTTGGCGCCCTCCAGAACTGCACCTATCACTATGGCTTATTTTCAGGGTACGGCTTATATTTCACAAATGCGAAAAAATCCTGCTATGGCTTATTTTATGACTACGTCTTAAAATAGGGGAAACAGGGTAAGTATAAAAATCCACGTAGACAGGAGTCTCAAATCACAGTGCCATCATGGCTACATGAATAAAAGGAGGCTTGCTTCTGCTGCCCTCATGGTAAATTCACGATTACCTGGAAATAAGCACAATTTTCTTTTAGAAAACGATAATATATTTTAAAAGTAACAATAAGAAAATGAGCAGCTGTAACCATGTGACTGGCCAGTACATCCCTGAATATAAAACATTTAAAAAAGAAAACAACAAGAAGAGAATGCTATGGTGATCCATCATCAGCCCCTCTGCCACCCTCTCTGTAGGCATTGGTGGAGACGGGGGCTTGGCCGTGGAGTCATGAATGTCACCTGGAAGTGCTTTAAAAAAAAAGCAAAAGCAAACTGATGTGGAATCATAGGGGACTTAAAAATGGGAAAACGAGAAACAGAAAAAAAATCCGAAACCAGCAGATTCACCCATCCCTATTCTAGGGTATTTTTTTCTGATGGGGGGGGGGGAATCCCGTGGTGGTTGCCACAAAAAACAAAGATATCCAATATGCTTCCGAAGAATGAAAGCGCTATGAGACATCCTGGTGGAATCTACGCACATATTTTTAAAAAAGCCGTGAAAATGCTTTTTAAAAAAACGTTTTGAAAAACACATTGAATTTGCCATCGCTCACTGTCGCCACCTAGTGTCACATTTGTATGTTGCACTTTACAACACACTTAAAACGTTATTGTTTGCAGCTGTATAGCTGAGTCGTCCCCTGATGCAAGCCTGGGCACAGACATATCCGACAAAATCTTGCTCCTAATTTTTTAAGTGTGTGTGTGGGGGAGTGTTGCAGCATTTAGATAACAGGAAATGAAGCATGTACTGTTTTCTTAGGAAAGCTTCATCCACCAACCCCCTCCCTTCCTTCATCTATATTAGACTAGGAGCAACCTTGCTGAAGGTCTGTGTTAAAAGCCCTACTATGTCTTACATTACAGAGGACAGTTCTCTATTTTGAAGCGATTTAGAGGACAGTCCTGTGTTTCAAAGCGTCTTCTATTATTTCAGAGCTGTCCATCTGTCCTTGGCCAACTCTTGTTTAAAGATAAGAAACCATGAAAAAGAAAGAAAGAAAGAAAGAAAGAAAGAAAGAAAGAAAGAAAGAAAGAAAGAAAGAAAGAAAGAGGAGCTTTGGATTTGCCCCACCATTAGCAGCACCTTCTCAGCGGGAATTGAGAAGGCACTGAACTCCCGCAGAGCCTTCCCTGCTGTAGCAAGGCCTCATTTCCATTTCATCGATAGCAGCTCTTTCCAAAACTGCAAACGGACGTTGCAAATCGCCACGGGCAAATTTCATGCAGATGCGTTCCCTCTATTGTTGGGAGCTGGGGGCACTGTTATACAGTGGTTCCGCTCCTTCCGCCTGGGCCGTGTTCAGAAAGTGGTGGGGGGGGATGAGTGTTCAGACCCCTGGGCTCTCACTTGTGGGGTGCCTCAGGGTTCCGTCCTCTCCCCCATGCTTTTTAATATCTATATGCAGCCGCTGGGAGAGATCATCAGGGGGTTTGGGCTGGGTGTTCATCAGTATGCGGATGATACCCAGCTCTACCTCTCTTTCAGATCAGAACCAGTGAAGGCGGTGAAGGTCCTGTGTGAGTGCCTGGAGGCGGTTGGAGGATGGATGGTGGCTAACAGATTGAGGTTGAATCCTGACAAGACAGAAGTACTGTTTTTGGGGGACAGGGGGCGGGCGGGTGTGGGGGATTCCCTGGTCCTGAACGGGGTAATTGTGCCCCTGAAGGACCAGGTGCGCAGCCTGGGAGTCATTTTGGACTTACAGCTGTGCATGGAGGCACAGGTTAATTCTGTGTCCAGGGCGGCTGTCTACCAGCTCCATCTGGTACGCAGGTTAAGACCCTACCTGCCCGCAGACTGTCTTGCCAGAGTGGTGCATGCTCTAGTTATCTCCTGCTTGGACTACTGCAATGCACTCTACGTGGGGCTACCTTTGAATGTCTGTCATCTGAAGGAAATGCACTGTGCTAAAGTTCTCCTGAGCTTTCTACCATGTAGCAATGAGGCAAACATGGAATTGTAACCCGGACCTAGGGCACAGACTCACTTGACATTGTGGTGAGCCTCAGGCCTGGAAAGGGTGGAGGCTATAGAAAACCATAGGTCCTTGGAGACTGTGTCAGCAGCAGTAAGTAAAAGCTCATGTAACACCAGGTAAACATGCACATGCCCATCTTTGTGGCAAAAAGTATACAATCAAATAAGAGATGATGCAAGCAGCAGAACACCACTATATAAGGGAATAAGTGTAATCAGGGAATAGAATTGGTCGGGAAAGGTTATGGTAAGGGGAAAGGGGTATAACAGAGGGGGCTTGCCAGCCTTTGGGTGCAATCCCCCTGAACCATGCTTCTGTACAGAACCAATAAGCAAACTTCTTCATCACCAAACGCCTCATGTGTGTGACTCTTTGGAGGAACTTTAGTGAGAGCTCAGGTTTTCCTGCAAAAACACAAGTTCAGTCATGATGCACCCCTACTTGGCCTCTGCTCAGTTAGTCCTTAGGCAACACAAGCCACCTATTCTCACCTTCTTAGCTTGAAGCTGCCAAGTCTTAGAAAAGTTAATTCTGTTAATTCAGACTGCAGTTGGGAATTTTGATGTCAAAATTCAAAACAGGAGGGAGGGGGTCCAGGCAGTGAGCAACTACAGCCTCTTCTGCACCTGTTTGTTATGCTCAAAGCCTAGCTGAGGACAGACAACAGATTTCCTGTTGCTAGCACCAACTCACAAGTACAAGAGCATCATTCTGTTGAGATCTTCTAGTTCTTCTGTCACAAAGTCCAGAGAGGACAGGAGAGAGTGTGAGCAGCTGGAGTGAGAAGACAAACTATCCTATCCTCAAACAACTGTTTGTCAAGGATCTCGAGGAGCAAGTAAGTCTTAATAGAGGTCCTTCAAAGTCTTTCCCTCCCAGCCTGCTTTCCCCTTGTTCAGCTGGCAGGCTTGTGATCCCAATGATGTTTGATCTCCTACTGCTTTGAAGAGTTTCCCTAAGATTAATAGCAGCATTGCGGGGAGAGGGATTATAATCAGAATCATGGGTTGGAAAGTTTCAAACTGTCCTCTGCCTGCAAACCCCTTCTGTGCTGATGAGTTGACTGGGGAGCATCTGAGAGTGCTTAAAAGGAGGCTGGACAGTAGAAGTTAACAGTTATCTGAAGCCCACTGTTCCCAATTGCCCATGAAACTAGGCAAACTATCTGGAACCTCCCCTTCTCCCACCTCCAAGATGGCTGATCAGTGGAAAGGTACATTGTGAGCTACATAAGACTAGGCAGTGGGACAAAAGCAGTCTGAGGGGTGCAAATGGCATGCTTCTGAAGCAGAGTCAGGAAACCTCCCTCTCTCTTTGCCGAGCAGCGGCAAAAGCCCATGGGGTTCCTGGAATGCACCAGGGTCTGTGGTCCTTTGCAGAATTGAGACACAGGAGAGACTTTAAGACATATGGTTTATTCTCCTATGTACACTTTCAGTCTGCACAGAGGGAGTCCAGATCTTACAGCATGCTCATTTCAAGAGGGATTTGTCCCCCCCACAGTAGTGCAGCCCCAGGGCATTTCTCCCAGTCAGCCTGCAGCCAGCCTGCCCAAGATGGATCCCAGTCTTTCTTGCTCCTTCTTCCTCCCAGCAACCCTTCCTCAAAACTCTTCACTTCCTGCCACCGCAAACACCCCCATCACCTTGGTAACATCTGTCTCCCCAGGCCAAAGGATTCCTCTCTGATGGTCCATCAGCACCTTTTGTCCTGTTAACAGATTTGCTCTTCACCCCTATCCACACTCTTACATTTGCCTATTTAAAGCACATTCCCTATACATTTAAAGCACATGGCTTCCCCCAAAGAATCCTGTAGTTTACGGGTGGTAAAATGTTATATGTGTTTGAGCAACTACCATTCCCACTATCCTTTGGGAGGAAGTCATGTGCTTTAAATGTGTTTTGAACCTGCTATAAATGTGTGGTGTGGATCTACCCTATGTTCCCTGTTACGGGATGCATCTTGGCCTGACTGAGAAGGACAAAGTTGGTTCAACTGGCAGGCTTGTGATCCCAATGATGTTTGATCTCCTGCTGCTCTGAAGCTTTCCCCTAAGATTAATAGCAGCACTGGGGGGAGAGGGATTATCATCAGAATCATGGGATTGGGAGGGAAAGTTTCAAACTCTCCTTTGCCTGCAATTCCCTTCTGGGCTGTTGAGCTGACTGATGAAGAGATACAGTGAATATAAAGAGGCTGGATAGAAGAGGTTAACAGTTATCTGAAGCCTCCCCCCTCCCCAATTGCCAATGAAACTAGGCAAAAGTGAACAATGACTGGCTGTTATGCACATGAACTGCTCCACTGGCGTCACCCCAAATGCATGAAAACTCTGCTTTTTGCTTGGAATGAAGGTCACTAGAAACTGTGGTGTCTTTTAGATATATGGTGCTGTGTTTGTGCATGTGTGTGCACACCCACCCACCACCTCAGCACAAGATGGAAGGGCTCACAGTATTAACACCCCAACAGATGTTAATTCCCCAAAAGGTTTCTTGCAGGGGGAGGGTCCAAACCAAAGCCTTGGTTCCAGCATGGAGAATAGGTCTGGTCTCTGTGTCTTCCCAGATCCAGGTGAGACTAGACAAAGGCTAGATCATAGTGCTGATGTGGTATCCAGCCACTGGATGCGGGGAAAGCCTCTCCCCTCCTTCTTGAATCATCACTACCATGTTTCTCCTAAAATAAGACACCGTCTTATATTTTTTTCCCCTCAAAAAACCACAGTATGGCTTATTATATATCCCTCACAGTATGGCTTATTATATATCCCTCAAAAAACCACAGTATGGAGAAGGAACTGGCAAGCCACTCCAGTATCCCTGCCAAGAAAACTCCATGGACAAAGACAACAGGCATATAAAAGATATGACGCTGGAAGATGAGCCCCTCAGGTCGGAAGGCATCCAACATGCTACTGGGGAAGAGCGGAGGACAAGTACAAGTAGATTCAGAGCTGATGAAGCGGCTGGGCCAAACCCGAAAGGACGCTCAGTTGCGGATATGCCTGGAAGCGAAAGGAAAGTCCAATGCTGTAAAGAAAAGTATTGCATAGGAACCTGGAATGTAAGAACCATGAACCTTGGTAAGCTGGATGTGGTAAAAAATGAGATGGCAAGTATAAACATTGACATCCTGGGCATCAGTGAACTAAAATGGACGGGAATGGGCGAATTCAGTTCGGATGACTATCATATCTACTACTGTGGGCAGGAATCCCGTAAAAGAAATGGAGTGGCCCTCATAGTCAACAAAAGAGTGGCGAAAGCTGTACTGGGATGCAATCTCAAAAATGATAGAATGATCTCGATACGAATCCAAGGCAGACCTTTTAACATCACAGTAATCCAAGTTTGATGGCAGAAAGTGAGGAGGAATTAAAGAACCTTTTAATGAGGGTGAAAGAGGAGAGCGCAAAATATGGTCTGAAGCTCAACATCAAAAAAACTAAGATCATGGCCACTGGTCCCATCACCTCCTGGCAAATAGAAGGGGAAGAAATGGAGGCAGTGAGAGATTTCACTTTCTTGGGTTCCATGATCACTGCAGACGGTGACAGCACTCACGAAATTAGAAGACGCCTGCTTCTTGGGAGAAAAGCAATGACAAACCTAGACAGCATCTTAAAAAGCAAAGACATCACCTTGCCAACAAAGGTCCGTATAGTTAAAGCTATGGTTTTCCCAGTAGTAATGTACGGAAGTGAGAGCTGGACCATAAAGAAGGCTGATCGCCGAAGAATTGATGCTTTTGAATTATGGTGCTGGAGGAGACTCTTGAGAGTCCCATGGACTGCAAGAAGATCAAACCTATCCATTCTTAAAGAAATCAGCCCTGAGTGCTCACTAGAAGGACAGATCCTGAAGTTGAGGCTCCAGTACTTTGGCCACCTCATGAGAAGAGAAGACTCCCTAGAAAAGACCCTGATGTTGGGAAAGATTGAGGGCACAAGGAGAAGGGGACGACAGAGGACGAGATGGTTGGACAGTGTTCTCGAAGCTACTAACATGAGTTTGGCCAAACTGCGAGAGGCAGTGAAGGATAGGCGTGCCTGGCGTGCTCTGGTCCATGGGGTCACGAAGAGTCGGACACGACTGAACGACTGAACAACAACAATCCAAGTTTATGCACCAACTACCAGTGCTGAAGAAACTGAAGTTGACCAATTCTATGAAGACTTACAACACCTTATAGAAATGACACCAAGGAAGGATGTTCTTCTCATTATAGGGGATTGGAATGCTAAAGTAGGGAGTCAAGAGATAAAAGGAACAACTGGCAAGTTTGGCCTTGGAGTTCAAAATGAAGCAGGGCAAAGGCTAATAGAGTTCTGTCAAGAGAACAAGCTGGTCATCACAAACACTCTTTTCCAACAACACAAGAGACGACTCTACACATGGACATCACCAGATGGGCAACACCGAAATCAGATTGATTATATTCTCTGCAGCCAAAGATGGAGAAGCTCTATACACTCAGCAAAAACAAGACCTGGAGCTGACTGTGGCTCAGATCATCAGCTTTTTATAGCAAAATTCCAGCTTAAACTGAAGAAAGTAGGAAAAACCACTGGGCCAGTAAGATACAATCTAAATCAAATTCCTTATGAATACACAGTTGAAGTGAAGAACAGGTTTAAGGATTTAGATTTGGTGGATAGAGTGCCTGAAGAACTATGGATGGAGGCTCGTAACATTATACAGGAGGCAGCAACAAAAACCATCCCAATGAAAAAGAAATGCAAGAAAGCAAAGTGGCTGTCAAATGAGGCCTTACAAATAGCGAGGGAGAGAAGGCAAGCAAAATGCGAGGGAAATAGTGAAAGATACAGGAAATTGAATGCAGATTTCCAAAAAATAGCAAGGAGAGACAAGAGGGCCTTTTTAAACGAGCAATGCAAAGAAATAGAGGAAAACAACAGAATGGGGAAAACCAGAGATCTGTTCAAGAAAATTGGAGATATGAAAGGAACATTTCGTACAAAGATTACCACAATTAATGACAAAAGTTGAAAGGACCTAACAGAAGCAGAAGACATCAAGAAGAGGTGGCAAGAATACACAGAGGAATTATACCAGAAAGATATAGAGGTCTCATACACCCCAGGTAGTGTGGTTGCTGACCTTGAGCCAGACATCCTGGAGAGTGAAGTCAAATGGGCCTTAGAAAGCCTTGCTAACAACAAGGCCAGTGGAAGTGATGATATTCCAGCTGAACTATTTAAAATTTTAAAAGATGATGCTGTTAAGGTGCTACACTCAATATGCCAGCAAGTTTGGAAAACTCAGCAGTGGCCAGAGGATTGGAGAAGATCAGTCTACATCCCAATCCCAAAGAAGGGCAGTGCCAAAGAATGCTCCAACTACCACACAATTGCGCTCATTTCACACGCTAGCAAGGTTTTGCTAAAAATTCTACAAGGCAGGCTTAAGCAGTATGTGGACCGAGAACTCCCAGAAGTGCAAGCTGGATTTCGAAGGGGCAGAGGAACCAGAGACCAAATTGCAAACATGCGCTGGATTATGGAGAAAACATTTACTTCTGCTTCATTGACTACGCAAAAGCTTTTGACTGTGTCGACCACAGCAAACTATGGCAAGTTCTTAAAGAAATGGGAGTGCCTGATCACCTCATCCATCTCCTGAGAAATCTCTATGTGGGACAAGAAGCTACAGTTAGAACTGGATATGGAATAACTGATTGGTTCAAAATTGGGAAAGGAGTACGACAAGGCTGTATATTGTCTCCCTGCTTATTTAACTTATATGCAGAATTCATCATGCGAAAGGCTGGACTGGATGAAGCCCAAACCGGAATTAAGATTGCCGGAAGAAATATCAACAACCTCAGATATGCTGATGATACAACCTTGATGGCAGAAAGTGAGGAGGAATTAAAGAACCTTTTAATGAGGGTGAAAGAGGAGAGCGCAAAATATGGTCTGAAGCTCAACATCAAAAAAACTAAGATCATGGCCACTGGTCCCATCACCTCCTGGCAAATAGAAGGAGAAGAAATGGAGGCAGTGAGAGATTTCACTTTCTTGGGTTCCATGATCACTGCAGATGGTGACAGCACTCACGAAATTAGAAGACGCCTGCTTCTTGGGAGAAAAGCAATGACAAACCTAGACAGCATCTTAAAAAGCAAAGACATCACCTTGCCAACAAAGGTCCGTATAGTTAAAGCTATGGTTTTCCCAGTAGTAATGTACGGAAGTGAGAGCTGGACCATCAAGAAGGCTGATCGCCGAAGAATTGATGCTTTTGAATTATGGTGCTGGAGGAGACTCTTGAGAGTCCCATGGACTGCAAGAAGATCAAACCTATCCATTCTTAAAGAAATCAGCCCTGAGTGCTCACTAGAAGGACAGATCCTGAAGTTGAGGCTCCAGTACTTTGGCCACCTCATGAGAAGAGAAGACTCCCTAGAAAAGACCCTGATGTTGGGAAAGATTGAGGGCACAAGGAGAAGGGGACAACAGAAGATGAGATGGTTGGACAGTGTTCTCGAAGCTACTAACATGAGTTTGGCCAAACTGCGAGAGGCAGTGAAGGATAGGCGTGCCTGGCGTGCTCTGGTCCATGGGGTCACGAAGAGTCGGACACGACTGAATGACTGAACAACAACAACAACAAATGGCTTATTTTCAGGGGATGTCTTATTTTCGGGGTATGGCTTATATTTCACAAATGCGTAGAAATCCTGCTATGGCTTATTTTATGGCTACGTCTTATTTTAGGAGAAACAGGGTAGCTAGTCATTTCTATGGCAACACATCTGTACTTGACCAACTCTTTAGACATGCAAATGCATGCCTAACAGACTTGGCCAAACCCATGAACTTGAACAGACTAGCTTGACCACTTCAGCAGTTCCTTCTCCTACAGACTCCAATCTTAGAGGGGCCCCAAACATATCATTCAAGCCAGCCTCCAATTCTATAATAGTATACAGTGGTACCCCAGGTTAAGTACGCTTCAGGTTAAGTATGCTTCAGGTTAAGAAGTCCGCCAACCCAGAAATAATGCTTCAGGTTAAGAACTTTGCTTCAGGATAAGAACAGAAATTGTGCTCTGGCGGCGGAGAGGCAGCAGGAGGCCCCATTAGCTAAAATGGTGCTTCAGGTTAAGAACAGTTTCAGGGTTCGCTTCCGGTCGACGCGCCGGAGGGAGAAGGTCGGGGGATATGTCGCTCTTGACATTCCCCGACCCGACCGGCTTAAAGGGGAGTTTGCGACAGCGACGCAACCCCCAAAACTCCCGGGAGGGTTGTCCCGGGACCTAAGATCCGGCAGAAGCTCGGAACGTTGCCCTAACTCCCCGGTAGACCCCAGTAGGGGCCGCCGTGAGCGACGCGGGGCGACGGAGCTCAACGGATCGCTATTGCCCGTCGGGTGGAAGCTGCGAGTCCTTCCCCTCCTGAGCGCACCGATTCCTCCAAAAGGCACAAGATTGGACGATTTAAATGTGAGTAATCATGAAAGAACAGAAGAATTTGGACTAATTTGAAAAAGCATTGGGGTGTAATTTACGGAGGTCCGCCCCTTGCTATTGTGGCACTAAATCAGGAATTTTATTACCGAAGCGGCTGAAATGTAATGGAATTTGGCTATGCAACAGAGATTCGATCCTTTTGACACCCCTGATCGGGGGGGCAACTAATTAACATTTTTGATATGCAGAGGATTTGAATCGGACCTGTTGGACTCTATTGCGGAAATTTGGATCTTGAACTTGGATTGAACTTGGATTTGGCTCGGTCTGGAATTTTGAACTTGAATTTCGGTCTGGAATTTTGAACCTTGAATTTTGAACTTGGATTTGGTTCGGTCTGGAATATCGTACGGCTATGTCTTTGAAAATGGAGGATGATTTTGAAAATGGAGGCTGGAAGAAAGTCCTTGAAAAAATCTGGGAACTGAGAAAGGAGTTCCAAGCGGAGACTGAAAGAATGAGAGGAGTTGTAAACAACAGTGATGTCATGCCAGCTGCACAAAGGATGGAAGGGGGAGAAATCCCCCCCAAGGCCAAAGGCAAGCCTCGTCACAGGAAAATTCTTTCTCGGCGCAAGATATTTGGATTGAAGAAGAGGATCAAGAAAATAACATTAGCAAAGGACTATTTTATTCGACGCAAGAGGACACCAATGAAGAAGAAGAACTGGTTTAAAAAGTGGGAGCAGGAACAGCTGAGAAGACAAAGACAAGGTAAAGCCCAAGTGCAAGCAAGCACTTGGACTTGGACTGGGGAAAGGCGAGGGGAGGGTTGAGCAATGCAGCTGGGTAACCCAGGACAGATTATATATTTGGATTTTGAACATTTTTGTCGGACATGGTCACGAGTTATGATTATGTTAGGATCTTTCGAAGTTAGGAGCCTGCAGATTCGGGGGAGTTAGAAGGAAACTTATAGAAGATTTGGGAGGATGACGCAGAGGTTGAAATTAACAGATGATGTGAAATAAGAATGTAATGATACTGTATCTGAGTTAGAATTATGTTTTGTAACAATGTTAAAGATATGCTTAATGTAACTATGTACCTGAATTGGAAATAGGTTTTGTTTAATGCAGCCACTAGGGAGGTGCGGAGGAAGTCACTATGATTAAGTTTAGTAATTAAGAATGGTCTACCCGGTAATAGGGTTAGGCCGAAGCTAGATAATGATTTGTTTCAGGTCAGGGGTAATAAGGAATGGGTTTACCTCTGTGAGAGGGAGGGCAAGATCAAATAACTCCCCAGGGTGAGAGGTGGGGAGTAATGAATCCTGACCGAAATGTAATGTTGAATACTTATAAAATTGTAAAATTAATAAAAATTATTTAAAAAAAAAAAAAAAAAGAACAGTTTCAGGTTAAGTACGGACCTCCGGAACAAATTAAGTACTTAACCTGAGGTACCACTGTATAGGCAACAGGGAGAGCCCGCAGTAGGCTTTCCATGATGTCAAGAATGCAGCAGCAGCAATAGGTTGAGCATCAAGGTCCCTGGGAAATAGAAGAATTAGGAGCCTGGGAAATGGCATTTCCCGGCGATCCTGGCAGTTGAGCCACTGCTGCAGAACTCTAGGTGTAATGGAAGTTGCAAGGTGTGAAAGTGTATTTTGTGAAATTCTGGCTCTGATATGCCATATGACAACCCTTTCAAGCATGGGCGCAGTGAGCACACTGGATTAGATCAAGGCAAATATTTGTTTTCAAGAAAAATCTGAACAGAGCAGCAATGCAGCTGGACTGAGCGTGACATCCTCACATTGGTAGCTGCTGAACAGCAGCCAGGCTCCCCCACCCCCCGAGCTGGGTGGGCCAGCGCATCTGAGCTGGCATCCAGAGGCACAAACAACGTGTGTCTGCCAGAGAGGGAGGGGAGCTGTAGTGGTTGGGCACTAGCCCTCCTTCGGTGATGCTACGCAAGTTGCAAGGAGCAAAAACGCAGGATTTGTGTGGTGTCCCTACTGGGCCACCATACTGCCTGCTGCCCATCATGGGTCTTGCTCCGTGTCTCTTAGGGCTTCGATTCCCACCTACATGCAAAGATGGGAGAGCTCTGCATGTCTTCTCATGCGCAGGGACTCCTTCCAGAAAGCAGAAGCCAGTGTAGGAGTTATGACAGAACCACCTGTAACCTCCTCCTACCCTTCTGGGCCGGAAAAAAAAAATATCTGCAGTTGCAGTGGTGGGTCAGGGCAAAGGTCAGTGGGGAGTGAGAGTTGTTGCTTTGTATATGTTGAGATAGTACTTCCCTGTAGTTGAGTGTGTTGCTCATAACCTTCCATTTTGAGGGACATGGACCCCGAAGCATCTCCCCCTCCTCAAGTCTCTGCCCCTTTCCTCGATCCAAGTCTAGCTTTCTTGTTCCTGCAGCAATGTGAGTTAAGAGTAACTTCCCTTTGGGTAATATGACATTCTTGTTTAATAAATCGTTCATGCCATTTCACGTTGTGTGTGGCTCCCCCCCCCAAAAAAAAACCCTCCTTTGTTAACAGTATCTCTAGTGTGGGTATGCATAGATGCCTATATGTTGAGCAGGGGTAGTCAACCTAAGGCCTGGGGGGCAGATGTAGCCGAATCGTCTTCTCAATCCGGCCCACGGACGGTCCAGGAATCAGTGTGTTTTTACATGAGTAGAATGTGTCCTTTTATTTAAAATGCAGCTCTGGGTTATTTCTGGGGCATAGGAATTCGTTCATTTTAAAAATATATATATATAGTCCGAGCCACCACATGGTCTGAGGGACAGTGGACCGGCCCACGGCTGGAAAAGGTTGCTGACCCCTGATGTTGAGCATAGCCTGGCCTATAAAATTATTGAAAGAAGACTCAACCTAGAGCAGGGTTTCCCAAACTTGGGTTTCCAGCTGTTTTTGGACTACAGTTCCCTTCAGCACTGATCCTGTTAGCTAGAGATGATGGGAGTTGTAGTCCAAAAACAGCTGGAGACCCAAGTTTGGGAAACCCTGACCTAGAGAAAGATAAGAAGGCATGATTCTCGAGTGATGGGTTCCTGTGCGAAATGAAAGTTGGCTTGAAAATATTTTTTATTTCCTCCAATCCACCTTGGAGGTGGCAGAACATCTCTTTAGCACAGGGGTGGAGAATCTCTGGTCCGTGGGCCACTTTTGGGTGTAATCTGACCCACAAAACCACATCCACCTGTCAATCAGCTGATGGGTGGGATGCAGGGTTCAACTGTGCTGGGTGCTGCTTTGCCAGCATATTTCCTCCAGGGAATGTTTTTCAGCAAACGCCTTTTGAAGCGCCAAGTCCGCTGTCAGGAATGACGCTTCTGACACTTCACTGCTTTTCCCTCCTTCGCTTCCTACCGTTGTCATGACAGCCTGATTGCCCTCCCTGTTCTGCAGACTGTCACTGACTTTGTTTATAAGTTGGCAGAAGTGAAGTACATGTACTACAGCTTTTCGTCAGTGACATGATTCCTGTCATGCTTCATAGATGTGGTTGGAGATGACTTTCGTAGACATAACCACATCATGCTTTGGCCTCAAGAAAAGGTTAGATGGCAGAACCAGTATCCCAGGAAACATGAAACATTCTGCTGTCTGGAAAGCTACATCACAGTAATTGAGATCTGACACCCCTGGAATTCTCGTATGGTTTCTGTACCTAGTTTTCATAAGTCGCCTTATCCCCCCCCCAAAAAAAACCCTCACCATGTTTGATTAGAACAGGATTTGTAAGAAACATGAAAATTTAGACTGTGGCTCCTAATAAGTAGCTCCAACATGTCTTGTATGAATTCAGTTTATAAAACCAAAGGCATAATTTACTAGTCTTACTTGTTAAGTGACATGTGTACTCAGAATCGTGGTCTAAAGTTTGTATCGCTAGGTCATCAATAGAGAGGATTTGCTTAACAAATTGGTTAAACTTCCTTGGGTTATTAGCCAAACTCAGTATTTCATTTGCCAAAGGATGCATTTTTAAAATCTGAACAGAATGTTATTGGGCTTACCAACAGCTCCAAGAAGGCTTGTGGAAAACGTGTGCCTCATCCCATTAAAATTTCCCCCAGCCTTTATTTTTTTCCTCCTTAGGATGGGCTGTTGCTTAAATACTGAATCTAGAAGTTAACCCGGAGATCCAATATAGCTAATGGGATTGGAGCTGGTCAGATAAAAGTTTTTCCTAGAGGGCAACGAGACCTGGGTCAGGGTTACTTATGAATGAGAAGATGCCACCTGTTTTAAACCTTCTGCTTCAAACCAAGGAACTTGTACACTCTAGGTGCTTTAGGTTAGACACATTCTATTATTCCAAAAGAAAAAAAAGAAAGGAAAGCAAGACAGGCCTAAAGATTCAGGTTGTCACAATCTGTGGCTTGAACTGCGAGTAAAAAGGGAACTGATTTGTATTCCAGTTCTTCATTAAGTTAAGGAGTTTCACCGCGTATAAAACAGCACAATTTTGGCTTTAGTTATAAAGTCATTAGAGTGGTAACATTAAAAGAAAATTAAACATTCATTTTTCAGTTTTTCACTAAAGGAAGCAAGCCGATCCAAAAAGGTCTCCCGTCAAATGCATATGGCTCACATCTACATGACAAGTTTCAACCAGCTTCATTCTAGGTTTAACTGCCACAGCTTTCCAACAAAGGACCCTGGGAACTGTAGTTTTGTTAGGGTGCTTGGTATCTTTAAGAAATCCCCATTTAGTTCCCAGGGTTCCTTTGCTGGAATTGGAAAGATACTGTGTTGAAACTATGCAACAAGCAAAGCCCTTTCCCCATATTGTAGGCACCATTAAAAAAGAGAGAGATGTCTCATGGTTTGCATCCCCTTCTGTTTGTTATGATTAGTGAGCTTAATCCTGAGCTTGCAAGGACAGAGCTCTGTTCAATTTGGTGCTGTTCCATCCATTTAGAAGCTAAGCACCCATCATGGTCCACTACACTCTGCAGAGCAGAGTGACAGGAAAAGGTTAAAGAGAAAGATAAGTAATAATTAAGTAAACAAATGAAAGTTGAAACTTTAATGTTTAATAGAAAATATAGAAAAAGAAAATAGTGGGAAATGGTGGGGCGTTAAAAGAGGGAAGTCAAAGATTACGTAAAGTATGTAAATAATATAATAAAGCTTAACGGTGATGAATGTCAGATGTGTGATATAGGAGTCCATATTTTGATATATAAATATTGTTTAGGTATATGATTATCTTTACTGTACTCTAAGTTGAAAATGTGTTTGATAAATGATATGTTGGTGGGGGTGATATGTACTTATGCAGAAAATCAATAAACAGATTTTTTTTATTTTTTTTTAAAAAATAGAAGCTAAGCACCCATCATGGTCCACTACACGAGATCCGAAGAACTCTTTCAAACATCAGACTCAAAGGCCTTGATGAGGACACGCTGAGCGTCACCTGCCACCTCGTTTAGGAAACTGTGAAGCATGTAATAGGTGGTGCCAAAGGAAATCCCTGCAGCTGCCATGGTGCCAAATACAGGGATTTTGTTGGCAAATTCCTCCACCACCATCAACGCCCCACCACCGGCTGTGGTTAACATCTTCACCACGAGGTCCCTGGAGATTTCTTTGGCCAGTGGTGACTCGATCACCTCTTTAAGCTCCTCCACAGTCTTGCCAACTTTCTCAGCTAATTTGCTGAGGGATTCATCGTCTAGGCCAAAGTTCTGATGGTAACGCGAAAGAGACTTAACCAGGATAGCTATATCGCAAGCTACAGAGAGGCCTGGGATGGGCACAGCTGCTATTCCGCATGAGACAGTAGCCAGCTTCCAGATTTGCTTCTGCAAGGCCTCTTTCTTCTTCTGCAAGATGGCCAAAGAGATGTTTGGCAGGGCCAGGAGGAAGGCATGTCTCTTGTGGCTCGGCAGCTCCTTCTCCAGCGTCTCCTCAAGCTGTATGAAGTCGTACTTGTTTAGCTTCCAGCTGGAAAGGAGGAAGACCTGGGGAGCAGCCACTCCTTCGGCCTGAAGGCACGCTTCGCAATTCTCTCGTATCTCCCTCAGTATCGCCTCCTCATTGTAGGCTTTTGGCCGGCGCCTTTTGGTGGCCTCTATATCTGCGTCTACCTTGGAGCGCACAAAATAGAAGCATTTGCCCATCCGCTGGATTTCCTGCGCCAACTGGGCATGGTTGGACTTGAAGCACTCTGAGGCAATGAGAATAAAGAAGTCATAGCGGGAGAAGTTGACCTGCTCCAGGTAAGTGCTGGACTGGAAATCTGGAGTGCCGATTCCGGGTAGATCCCACACAGTCACGTTGGGGTGCTTGGGGTGTGAATAAGGAGTGGGCACCTTCGTGGTCTCCACAACCCCAGTCTTGGCAGATCCTTCGTCTTCATCCCCTAGGCCTCGAATGGCATTGACAAATGAGGACTTGCCGGCGCCAGACTCTCCCGTTACTGCAATGTCCAGGCGGGCATTCTCCAAATTCTGCAGGTTTTCCAATATTTTGGATGGTGCTTCTTCCAGTCTTCCTCCTTCAAGTGCATCCCTAATCTCTTCGATGTCTTCTTCGGTGATGATATCACATTCTTCTGCACATGCAGTGGCCTGCTTTTGGGAACCCGGCGGCGGCTGAGCTGCCATAGGATCGTGTCGAGGCCTGGCAGGAAAGGGGAGAGAATGCAACACATGAGGAGACATAGAGCAAGCTTCACTTATTGTAGGACAATGTGTTCCACATTGAGACATCATCTGAGGAGATAGCATGAAACACTGCACCTTTTTTTCATTTAGAGAGCCATGCAGCCAGCTCAGCTCTGGGCTGGATATTTGGAGAAAGAGGAAAGGAGCCAGGGTTGCCTTGAATGAATAATGTTTACATTATAAATAGGGCCTTATTCCATCCAAAAAAAATAATGTGAGAGGTTATCAGGATGGGGGAAATTAGGGCTGCCTGGCTCCGACCTCTGACGCCTGCTTCCCTTTTTCCTTTAGTTCACGGGTAGGGAACCATAGGTCCTTGGGCCAAATGTGGCCCTCCATGCCTCTCTATACGGCCCTCAGAACTCTCCTCAGGACACACCCCTCAGCTGCCCTACTTCACATCTCCATGTTTTTGCCATTGAACTCTGATAATGCCTCTTGCTTGACTGGAAGGAATGTGGCCCTCAAATTGAAAAAAGTTCCCTGGTCTCTTGACTTTCATTTCTCCCAGGGCGAAAGAGAAGCATCGTATAAACTGTTGGTGCGTAGCCAATTTAAATCACTATTGCACTAGTGATTAACGCCCTATAATGACTTAGGCCCCAAACGACAGCCCCAAAATTGTGGAATTCCCTCCCTACAAGTGTGTGCCTAACACCTTCATTGTATCATTCCTGTTCAACAGTGTTTGCATGCTGAAGAGACACCTCTGCGTGTTTTAAACCGTTTCTAGCACTGCACTTTAGATTGTTGCAATCCACCCTGAGACTTTATTGCAAAGGGTCGGGTGAGAAATCAAATGAAGAAGGAGGAGGAGGAGAACTTAAAGCTTCCCTAGAGAAAGACAGTGAGGTATGAATAACAAAATACTGTTTATACTCAAAGAATGTGTCTAAAACGCTCTCTGTCTGTTGCTTGATCTTGTAACCCCAGTGTGCCTGTTAGCAGTGAAACTTGCTTGAAGGGAAACACAGTCACACCTTTTGGGGCTGGTCTCACCAACCTCTGCTTCACCTCATCTCTTGGGAGCCATCTTGGACTAGGTCTCAGGCCAGCAGGTGTTTGCTCAACAAAGCGTCAGTTTGCACCTTTATAACCTTAGTCAAGGGGAGTGCTCTCTCTCCCTACTTCAGGCCCAACTTTCTCCACCTGTAAAGTGCCACAGTATTTGGCTGACAGCAAACCAACAATTCACCCTATCCAATTTGGTCCTGGCTAGCTACTTTTCATCCTTGCACCACTGCATCAGAAATGGCCATTACTTCTCTTCAAAGTATCTCGGTTCCTCCTCCTCTCCTCCTTTGCTTTAAAGTACATCCTCAAAATGCTGGCACCCGCTCACTGCCCAGCCTCTTGGCTTTATTCCCACACAGCTCTATATATGGCCTAAAGGTAAAGGTATGCATACCCACACTAGAGATAGAAACAAAGGAGGCGGTCCGGAGCTTTACAGGCTGAGGGAGCCGGCGTTTGTCCGCAGACAGTTTTTCCAGGTCATTTGGCCAGCATGACTAAGCCGCTTCTTGCGAACCAGAGCAGCGCACGGAAACGCCATTTACCTTCCCGCCGGAGCGGTTCCTATTTACCTACTTGCATTTTGACATGCTTTCAAACTGCTAGGTTGGCAGGAGCAGGGACCGAGCAACGGGAGCTCACCCCGTCACAGGGATTCGAACCGCCGACCTCGACAAGCCCTAGGCTCTGTGGTTTAACCCACAGCGCCACCCACATCAATATGCTGTGTGTATTAAGGAAAACTGTCCATGACATTCATTCTGATTGGTTTGCAGAGTTATGCAAACAACTTTCTGGTGCACTTTCCTTATCCCAAGAAGTGAATCCTAGCGAGCCACTGCTGGTTCATGTAGACAATATTAGTATTAATCTAAATAGGCAAATGGTCTCAAGTCAGAAAAAAGCAGAACATAATCATTGTGGCTAGTAGCCTCTGATAGCTTTATCCTCCGTGAATCTGTTTAATTCTCCAAGGTTGGTGGCCATCACTGCCTCCTGAGGGAGAGAGTTCCATAGTTTTAACTGCGCTGCCTGAATCAGTGCTTTCTTTTCTCTGCCCTAAAACTTCTGACATGCAGCTTCCTTGGACAGGTAGATAGCCGTGTTGGTCTGTCATAGTCAAAACAAAATAAAAAATAAAAAAATTCCTCCCAGTAGCACCTTAGAGACCAACCAAGTTTGTTCTTGGTATGAGCTTTCGTGTGCATGCACACTTCTTCAGATACCTGAAGAAGTGTGCATGCACACGAAAGCTTCCTTGGAGTCCACAAGTTCTAGGGTTACAAGAGGGGGGGGGCATTTCTCTGAGTACTTGCTTGTCTCCAGCTAGGTGTCCTGCACTGACAGAATAAGAAGTTGTTGTTGTTGTTGTTGTTGTTGTTGACTGCCATCCTGCATTGCAGTGTGGCTAAGCAGACGCTCCCCAGAAGCACAACAGGAAGGCGAGAGCTATGACTAATAGCAACGCGTCTGTTGTCCTGTGCTCTTGTTTTTGAGCGTCCTATCCTGAGCCTGTTCCTGCCTCTAAAGTACCTTCAAGGCACCCAGAGCAACAATTTCCAGACTTCATTTTAAGCCAGGGGCCACCTACTGAAACGATATTTGCCCCCGCTTCGAAAAAGCACAAACAGAAAGACTTTGCAAAGTCCACTAACGTGTCAGAGACCCGTGCCAGGATCCAGATGCATGGGAGGCTGGCTTTCCGAATCAAGTGTGTATGCCGCCGGTCCACATTTCCCTTCCAACCCTTCCCGCTGCATCCCGTCCTTTTGCAGAAGGGACTCTGGCTGTCCTCCCGCGACCTCACTGGCAGATTCCCAGCGATCCACCGGTCGGGAGGTGGGGTGGGCGAAGGGGATCTCTTGATCTTGCGGAGCCAGCCGCTTTGGGGGGAGCCTCTCTTTCCCTGCAATCTGAATTGCTCCCAATCTGAACTCAACTCCGGCTAAACTTTGGTCACGCTCCACAGCTCCAATCCCCATCCACCCCGCTAGACCCCCCCCCCGCATACCTTTCAAGGCAGATCCGTGGCGATCCAGACGTTCAACAGAGTGACCTAGGAAAGAATGGGGAGCAGATCGTTTTGCGGGGGGAGGGCGCTGAGGGGGTTTACCGAGGTTACCCCTAAACATTTTGTGAATCTTTGTACTTTTTCCATTTACTGTTCCGGATTTGAACTACAGTATAAATTGGTAGCACCAGCTCTGCTCAATGGTGATGGCATGTTATTTATTCCCTTTGCCACGGGAAAAAGGGCAGCTTTCTACAATATCATTGTTGTTATTATTATTATTATCATTATTATTATTATTAATAATAACAATATGATATGATCAGTGCTTTTTCGGGGGGGACGACGACGCAGGGGTACACATACTCCTAAACATTTTGTTGCTACCACCTCCGATGGCGGTTTCCTTTCCTTTCCCAGAAAGGAATCAGGAAGATGCTAGTGCACACAACCTCATGCCAATGTGGAAGTTACTGTGAGCTGTCAGCTGTGTAATATGAGGTAATGCATGTTCTTTGAACTTCTCTCCATTTACTGTATTTATTTTTCCCGATTTGAACGATAAAATGGTGGTTTTCTTGAGTCAAAATGAGAGTAAAGGTAAAGGTAAAGGGACCCCTGACCATTAGGTCCAGTCGTGTCCAACTCGGGTTGCGGCGCTCATCTCGCTTTATTGGCCGAGAGCCGGCGTTTAGCTTCCAGGTCATGTGGCCAGCATGACTAAGCCGCTTCTGGCGAACCAGAGCAGCACACGGAAACGCCGTTTACCTTCCCGCCAGAGCGGTTCCTATTTATCTACTTGCACCTTGACGTGCTTTCGAACTGCTAGGTTGGCAGGAGCAGGGACCGAGCAACGGGAGCTCACCCCGTCGCAGGGATTCGAACTGCCGACCTTCTGATCAGCAAGCCCTAGGCTCTGTGGTTTAACCCACAGCGCCACCTGGGTCCCTATCAAAATGAGAGTACCTACCCCTAAACATTTTTTTTTAAGAAAAAAAGCACTAGATATAATATGATATAATATCACAATAGATATAATATAATTAATATAATAACAATAATAAGGTTAAAGGTTAAAAAAAAAACAATTAAAAAAAGGTAAAAAACAACAACAATATGTAATCGTTCTGCCGCCTGCACCAAGCAAGAAGCTCAGAGTCGCCTTTAACGCAAACAAACTCAAAAAGAAACGGAAATCATTCTAGACCCAGGAGAAAAGTTCAACTCCTTACCTGCTGCCGGACCGATTTTTTGCAGCCAAGCTCAGTCCTCTCCTCGGAGGTTTTGCTTCGAGGTTTCTTGTGCTTTTCTCCGTCCTGCTCTCTCCCTCTGTCTCCCTTTTATATCCTCTCCCTCCCTCCCTCCACACTACTAAAAGTAAAAAAGAAAGCGAAGGTAACAAGCGAGGATAAGATAAGATCGCAGCAAATAGCCGGAGCCGCATTCCTGGTCAGAGGGAGCTCCAAGCAGCCCGTTTGCCAGCGGGGATGCTGCCTTTCCTGGAAAGTCCCAAAGGATCACCTGTGGAAGCATCCCATGTGGGCAATCCTTAACCTCTGCTGTTGTTGCCTCTGTGCCAGTCTCAGCAGCACCGCAGTTGTCTGCACTTAAGCCATGTGGCATTGATGAAAGAGGGCTACTACTGCAGTGTAGAATATTTGCAAAGGACAAAAGAAATTTCCTAGATATATTTTTAAAAACCCTTGTAGTTAATTAGGTGCATTCATTGGTGTTCTCTGAGCATGAGTAATCTATATACTGTATATAAAATCGTTCAAGTTGGATGTTTGTTAACGATCGCCTTTTTCCGTAGCCCCTTGATCGATTCCGTTCAAATTTGGACACAACGTTCCATGCCCATATGGCAGTGATCATATGTACTTACATTGCACAAATACCACACCTTTCCCAGGTAAAAATGTGATTTTCTACAAAAAAAATAGAGCCCTCCAGTGGACGTTAATCAGCACAACACAACACACCTCTTTCTGACGTCCTCCTTTCTGTGGGAATGTTTTGGAACGTGGATGGAGATTTATAATTTAATATATCTCATCCTAACTTGTGCTAACAAGTTCAACTAGCAGAGTAACATTCCCTTTTAAAATACACACAGCGGAAGTTGCTTTGATTCGCTAGAATCAACTTAATCTAGTTTCCTGGTTTGTCACTATATTTCCCCTTTGTCCCTCTTAAATAAGACACAACACACGTCTTCTATAAAAAGATATAAAATGTTTACTCACATATATCCAGCTCAAGACAAATCCCAAAGAAGGCAGGCTTATTCTTAGTAAAGATATTTACAATTGGAATCTCCCCATGTGGGAGAGAAGTCCAGGCCCCAGTTGGCTGGAAGCCAACTGAGCATCCTCCTCACAGTTCGAGTGAGAGAGTGGAAAGGAAAGGAATGGCTGCTGACCTGTGAGGTTCTTTGTTCATACCTTCCCAGGTGAAGCCACTCCCACATCTAGTTGCAAGAGGAAATTGCCTCAATCCATGTGACCAGGAAGTTGTGGCTGGAGGACTGAGGCAATCTCCACTATCTGCTCTAGCATTGTTGTACTTGACTGCTCTAGTGTTTACATCCCACAAACCCCTTCTCAGGCAAATACAACATACAAAACATAAACAACTTTATTCAACCACCCAGAGTCCCAGCTTGACACGTAGATTCTGGAAACTCTCTTTTGGCAAGGGTTTTGTCAAGATGTCGGCAGTCATCTCTTTGGTGCAGCAATAAGACAGTTCCACAAGTTCATCTTGCACCATCTGGCGTATATAGTGGTACCTGACCCCAATGTGTTTGGTTCTGGCTAGGAACTTTTCACTCTGCGTCAGCTTCAGGCAACTTTGATTGTCCTCTAGCAGGCTGACAGGTTCCCTTCTCACCAGTCCAAAGTCTTTGATGAGTTCATCAAGCCAGGCAATTTCTCTGCATGCTTCCGTTGCAGCAACATATTCGGACTCTGTTGAAGACAAAGCTACACAACTCTGTTTATAGCTGCCCCACACAACAGGTCCATCCCCAAACATAAAAACATGACCGCTTGTGGATTTATAGTCAGCATTATCCCCGGCCCAATCTGCATCAGTGTACCCAACCAACTTAGGGTCTCTGACAGCTGGCAACTTTAATTTACAATTTATTGTACCTTTTAGGTATCTAACCACCCTTTTCAGCCCCGCTAAATCATGCTCAGTGGGAGAATTCACTTTTCTACTCAGAATCCCCACAGCATTAGCTAAGTCAGGTCTACATGTGGTAACCATATACAAAAGTTTACCAATTACCGACCTATATTGACTGTTATCTGGCAACAGCTTCGAATCCTGCTGATTCTTCAAGAAGTCTGTAGCCATGGGCGTTGCAACCGGGTGTGCGTCTTGCATCTGCAAATACTCAATCAGTTCATGAATCTTTTGCTTCTGGCTGAGAAGAAATGAGCCGTCTTCTTCTCTTTCCACTTGAATTCCTAGGTAGTACTTGACATCTCCAAGTTCTTTTACTTGTACCTCCTTGCTGAGGTGTTTTACTATTTGTGTATAGTCTCTATTATTTGCAGTAGCAATAATCAAATCATCGACAAAAGCCAATATATATGAATATTGTCCATTACTTGACTTGGTGTACAAGCACTTGTCTGCGTTTCCTTGCTTGTACCCAAGTTGCACAAGCATGCTATGCAATTTCTGATTCCAGGCTCTAGCCGCTTGTTTAAGCCCATAGATTCCTTTCTGGAGTCGACACACTAGATGCGCCTCATTTGGTTTTGTGAAACCTTTAGGTTGTTTCATATATATTTCTTCTGAAATTCTCCCATGTAAAAACGCAGTGCATATGTCAACGTGCTTCACGTCCAATTGTTTAGAGGCTGCAATGCTCAAAAGCATTCGGATGGTACTATATCTTACGGTTGGTGCGAAAACTTCGTCGTAATCTTCACCAAAACGTTGTGAAAAACCTTGTGCTACTAGCCTTGCTTTGTAGCGTTCCACTTCCCCTTCTGACCCCTTCTTAACCTTGAACACCCACTTGCACCCAATGGCCTTCTTACCAGGAGGGAGCTCTGTCAGGGTCCACGTCTGGTTCTGATGCAGTGCATCCATCTCCTCCTGAGCGGCCTTCTTCCAGAGACTGGCTTGCGCAGATGGCATCTTCAGAATCTCTTCCCATGTGGAAGGTTCCTGTGGAGACACCGACCCTGCAAGGTAGGACAGTCTTGCTGGTGGGACACCTCTGTTGGTTCTGGATGAGCGTCTGACCTCTGGTTCTGGTTCCTGAACCGCATCAGCTTCCTCACTCCCTTCCAACGGTGGCATGTCCTCATCTGAGTCCTCCTCTTCGTCTCTGGAGCCGCCAGGGGTCTGGTCATCTGCGTCTTCTGGTGCGTCGCCTGTAGGGGGTGCTATGACACTAGAAGGCAGATTAGTATCACGTGGGGTTTCAGAAGGAAAGTTTATGAGTTCTTGAGTCCATTCTGACTCCTTTGAGCAGCCAATAACAGTGTTCTTTGTGTCTGCTTTTGCGTGTTCATCAAAATAAATTGCATGGTATGCACTCACTTTGCCTGTCTGTAAGTCCATTACTTTGTATCCTTTGCCTCCAGCAGCATATCCCACAAAGATACCTGCTTGTGCTCTGGAGTCAAGCTTGTGCCTCTGTTCCTTGGGCACGTGGTAGTAACACACACTGCCAAATACACGTATGTGCGACAGACTAGGCACCTTTCCATGCCAAAGTTCAAATGGTGTGCGCTGTGTTGCCTTTGTTGGCAACCTGTTCTGGAGATAGACAGCTGTGTAAGCAGCATCTCCCCACATCTTCCTAGGCAGGGATGCTTCCTTCAGCATACACCTTGTCATTTCCATAATGGATCTGAACTTCCTTTCAGCTATGGAGTTCTGTTGTGGCGTGTAAGGAACTGAGGTTACATGTGTAATTCCTTCCTTTGCCATAAGGGCCTTCATCTCATGTGAGCAGTATTCTCCTCCATTGTCAGACATTAAGACACCTGGAGCTCTTTGGAACTTGTTCCTAACCATGGCAATGTAATTCTTGAACATTTCTACTGTCTCACTTTTATCTTTGATGAAATATGCCACACAATATCTCGAAAAATCATCAAGAAAAATCAAAATATATTTGTTGTGTCCAAGTGATGGAACACTGAGTGGCCCACACAAATCTGAATGCACAATATCCAGAACTTTAGTACTCCTTTGTTCTGTGCAACGTGTAAAAGAAGGTTTTACTGCCTTTTCAGTAACACAAGTTATGCATTTTGTTGGAGTCTGGTTGCTGCTCCCTTTTACCTGCAAACCTGTGACAAGATCACTTTCCTGTAGACTCTTAATGATGGTGGTATCTCTGTGTGCAAGTCTTCTATGCCACAGCGTCAAATCTGCGTCATCCTTCTGGCTGGAGCGTGCCACTTTTGCAGACTGGTTCTCTGAAAGATTAACCTCATAAACACCATTTATTAATTTTGCTTCAATGTACACTTCACCATCTTTAGTTACACACCACTGTCCATTCTCAAATGTGATCTTGAAACCTTTCTTGTCCAAAGTAGAGACACTGAGTAAATTGCAGCTCAGTTCTGGTACATACACAACATTGGACATTCTGGTCCTAAAAGATTCATTGTTTACATTGAATTCCAAATGCATTGAACCTTCACCTTTGGACTTTAAAACATTTCCATCTGCAACCTCAATTTCAGTCTCTTTATCATTTAATTCATTAAAACAGTCTTTTTCAAAACAATAGTGGCTGCTGGCTCCAGAATCTAATAACCACTTATTGCGTGTGTTTTCTTGGCTCTGGACAGCTAAACTCCTTTCTTGCAACAGCAAGTTGCGCTCAAATTTCCCTTTTCTTTCTCCTTTACGCTGAAAGGCTTGGGAATCTTTCTCTTTAGCTTTAGGCACTCTACAATTTCTGGCTATATGGCCGATTTTATTACAATTGTGACATGTGACCTTCTTGTGTCCATCTCTGGACTGTGCAGGCTGTTTAAGAACATAATTGCTGCCTTTATTTCTAGTGCTCCTTTCTGGGGAATCAGATCTCTTTCTGCATTCCTCTCTTAATTCACTAGTCAGTTCCTTAAAAGTTAGATTCTCTTTATGATCCATCAAACTGACAAATGCATCAAAATGTGGCCCTAATGAGGCTAACAGAAATGATACCTTTGTTACTTCATCAAAAGATTGTGGAGTAAGTTCAAGCTTTTGAATAATTTCTGTGAATTTATCAATATGCTCTGTGAATTCTTCTTTTGAATTCATTCTCAGTCTAGTTAATTTGCCCATCAATGTTCTGTAGGAGTTCTTTGTAGATTCTCCATACATGCGCTCAATATCTTTTAGGATCTGAGATGCATCATCTTTGCTATTTATTAATGATAGATGCTTATTGCGAAGTCCACTCAAAATTATGTGCTTGGCCTCGCTGTTCTGCCTTTTCCAGACTTTAACCTTGGCTTCATCATCTGCACCTTGAGGCTTTGGTTTCTCAATCACATCCAAAACATCCCTTGCTTCTAAATATGCTATTAAGCGCGTTTTCCAGTGCACAAAATTGTCCTCATCTAGCAGCATTAAGCCTGGCTTTGCTTCACTATAAAAACTGGCACTAGCCATCTTAAAATCCAAAATTTGGAAAAAATTTCAAAATTCAAAAATTTGTCAAAATTCAAAATCAAAATCTCAAAATGCAAAAAGCAAAAACCTCAAAATAAATCTTCACTGCCTTTGGGTCTTTTGTGAGCTCTGAGGGAGGGGAGGGGTAGCTTAATCCCCCTTTCTCTAGACAATAGGACAAAAGACCATGCGGTCTGACCAGGAAATGCTCTCAGAAAAATCCTACTCAGCTCAAAAATGCAATCCAACGCAATCCTTCAAAAATACACAAAATACGTAGCGCTGGGCATACATAACCCTTTGTGGGAATGTTTTGGAACGTGGATGGAGATTTATAATTTAATATATCTCATCCTAACTTGTGCTAACAAGTTCAACTAGCAGAGTAACATTCCCTTTTAAAATACACACAGCGGAAGTTGCTTTGATTCGCTAGAATCAACTTAATCTAGTTTCCTGGTTTGTCACTATATTTCCCCTTTGTCCCTCTTAAATAAGACACAACACACGTCTTCTATAAAAAGATATAAAATGTTTACTCACATATATCCAGCTCAAGACAAATCCCAAAGAAGGCAGGCTTATTCTTAGTAAAGATATTTACAATTGGAATCTCCCCATGTGGGAGAGAAGTCCAGGCCCCAGTTGGCTGGAAGCCAACTGAGCATCCTCCTCACAGTTCGAGTGAGAGAGTGGAAAGGAAAGGAATGGCTGCTGACCTGTGAGGTTCTTTGTTCATACCTTCCCAGGTGAAGCCACTCCCACATCTAGTTGCAAGAGGAAATTGCCTCAATCCATGTGACCAGGAAGTTGTGGCTGGAGGACTGAGGCAATCTCCACTATCTGCTCTAGCATTGTTGTACTTGACTGCTCTAGTGTTTACATCCCACACTTTCCTGACGTCACTGTTGTTGTTGTTCAGTCGTTCAGTCGTGTCTGACTCTTCGTGACCCCATGGACCAGAGCACGCCAGGCACGCCTATCCTTCACTGCCTCTCACAGTTTGGCCAGACTCATGTTAGTAGCTTCGAGAACACTGTCCAACCATCTCATCCTCTGTCGTCCCCTTCTCCTTGTGCCCTCAATCTTTCCCAACATCAGGGTCTTTTCTAGGGAGTCTTCTCTTCTCATGAGGTGGCCAAAATACTGGAGCCTCAACTTCAGGATCTGTCCTTCTAATGAGCACTCAGGGCTGATTTCTTTAAGAATGGATAGGTTTGATCTTCTTGCAGTCCATGGGACTCTCAAGAGTCTCCTCCAGCACCATAATTCAAAAGCATCAATTCTTCGGCGATCAGCCTTCTTGATGGTCCAGCTCTCACTTCCGTACATTACTACTGGGAAAACCATAGCTTTAACTATACGGACCTTTGTTGGCAAGGTGATGTCTTTGCTTTTTAAGATGCTGTCTAGGTTTGTCATTGCTTTTCTCCCAAGAAGCAGGCGTCTTCTAATTTCGTGACTGCTGTCACCGTCTGCAGTGATCATGGAACCCAAGAAAGTGAAATCTCTCACTGCCTCCATTTCTTCCCCTTCTATTTGCCAGGAGGTGATGGGACCAGTGGCCATGATCTTAGTTTTTTTGATGTTGAGCTTCAGACCATATTTTGCGCTCTCCTCTTTCACCCTCATTAAAAGGTTCTTTAATTCCTCCTCACTTTCTGCCATCAAGGTTGTATCATCAGCATATCTGAGGTTGTTGATATTTCTTCCGGCAATCTTAATTCCGGTTTGGGATTCATCCAGTCCAGCCTTTTGCATGACGAATTCTGCATATAAGTTAAATAAGCAGGGAGACAATATACAGCCTTGTCGTACTCCTTTCCCAATTTTGAACCAATCAGTTATTCCATATCCAGTTCTAACTGTAGCTTCTTGTCCCACATAGAGATTTCTTAGGAGACGGATGAGGTGATCAGGCACTCCCATTTCTTTAAGAACTTGCCATAGTTTGCTGTGGTCGACACAGTACCCGACGTCACTACCACCATCCAATCGACAGAAGACTGCCCACAAACACTACTGGGACAAAGAGCCTCATAGACTAAAATAGTAGTAATAAACAGTTGTAGAAACGAAGACAAAAATGGGAGGGGCAAACGGAGAACACATAGACTGAACTTCAACGAGATAAGCTGTAAGTAAACATATGCTTTCTCTTTCATACTGTATCTTACTTTTGAATTTCACCAAATCAGCCACAGCAAGGCGTGGCCGGGTCAGCTAGTATTGGATAAAATCTATAGGCTGGGGTGTAAATGGCAAGCTGTGGGTGCAGAACAGTGCTGTGGGGAAAATGCGGCTGATCAGGGCATGTGATGCCCATGGTTGCACAACCAGACCTGCATCTGCAGTACATCAGATGTAATTATTATTATTATTATTATTATTACTATTACTATTACTATTATTTATTTATTTATTTATTTATTTATACATACCCCGCCCATCTGGCTGGGTTTCCCCAGCCACTCAGGGCAGCTTCCAATAGAATATTAAATATACGATAAAACATCAAACATTAAAAACTTCCCTAAACAGGGCCACCTTCAGAGGTCTTCTAAAAGTCAGATAGTTGTTTATTTCCTTGACATCTGATGGGAGGGCATTCTACAGGGTGGGCGCCACCACCAAGAAGGCCCTCTGCCTGGTTCCCTGTAGCTTCACTTCTCACAGTGAGGGAACCACCAAAAGGTCCTTGGAGCTGGACCTCAGTGTCCAGGCTGAACAATGGGGGTGGAGACGCTCCTTCACATATACTGGACCAAGGCCATTTAGAGCTTTAAAGGTCAGCACCAACACTGTGCTCGGTCAGCACCAACATTTAGAGCTTTAAAGGTCAGCACCAGCATTTAGAGCTTTAAAGGTCAGCACCAACATTGTGCTCGGAAACATACCAGGAGCCAATGTAGGTCTTTCAGGACCGGTGTTATGTGGTCTTGGCAGCCACTCCCAGTCACCAGTCTAGCTCCCGCATTCTGGATTAATTGCAGTTTCCAGGTCATCTTCAAAGGTAGCCCCACATAGAGCGCATTGCAGTAGACCAAGCGGGAGATAACTAAAGCATGCACCACTCTGGTGAGACAGTCTGCGGGCAGGTAGGGTCTCAGTTTGCGTACCAGATGGAGCTGGGAGACAATGTAGATGTACATTGGGCACAGACTTATTAATATAAGAATGCAATGACAATAAGGCTCTGTCTCATATCTAAAGTGTGTCAAGTTATGTCTTCCAACCCTGTCTGCATAGACCTCTCCTGTTATTTGCATCAAAATAGATGGGGGGTGACAGTGAAAGGATTGCATTAGCATGTGCAGAGATACTTTGTTCTGCTTAAAGGAAGCCTTTTCAACACTAACTTGTCTGCTGAGGGACTCCTGCACAACATTTGTCAAGGTCCATAGGCTGGGACTGTGCATAACCCCACATAACCCCACAGATAGGCTGTGCTTTGTTGTAGCTGTGCACTGAAGATCAGAAGTGATGACCTTGTATCACCAGTTTTGATCTAGGAATGACATACATAATTCGGATGGGAGACCCCGAAAAGAGTCTGAAAACCCCTATGCAGTTTTAAATCACCAAGGAACTTTGAGTTTACTCCGACAAAAGCCTAATAAACTGGTACAGTCATGTATTTCTTACTAAATGCTCTGCTGCTGCTGATTTGCAACTGTTTATCCTGCATAACCTTGAAAGGGGAAAGTAGCTGTGGGTTTTTATGATCTTGGAGTGGAAATTACATCCTGTTTACAAGTTGTCCTCTCCCCCTCCCCTGCCCAGCACACAGCTCTGCTCAAACAGGTGTTTTCTGAGAAAATGAAAGCTAATTTGTGTTGCTGTAGGTCCTCCTTCTTGTAAATCATTTCTTGGTCTGTGCTGGGTCATGACAGAGAGCAAAAGCAAGCAGTGTGAAGCTCACACTTCATCAAAACCAGGGCTGGATTTAGGTTTGATGAGGCCCTAAGCTACTGAAGGTAATGGGGCCCTTTATATTGTAGGAGATGAGAGGGAATGTGGATGAGGGAATATTGATTAATATTTCCTATCCCAGCTTGTGCTAACAAGCTCCAAACTAGCAGAGTTTCTCATCCCCAATAAAGCGCAGCAAAGCGTGGCGTTTAAGTTCCTATGAACTTCTAGAACAAGGCAGATCCTGGCACATATTTCCCCTGGTTCCCTCTTAAAAGAAAATACACGACACATAAGCTTATAAAAGTATAAAGCTTTTACTTACAGACATTCCAAGCTCATACAGGCAGTCTCAGAAGGCAGGCTAGCTTAGATTAAATGTATTTACATGTGGAGATTCCCCTTAAGGGAGAAAGGCTCCATGTGGGCCTCTCTTGGCTGGAAGCCAAGAGAGCATCTCCTGAGATGTTGCATCCTCGGAGTCCTGGTGGGAAGAGAGGGAGAGTAGCAGCTCACCTGTATCTTTGAATAGCTACAGGTAAGGCCACTCCCACTTCTGGTCACACAAAGGAAGTGATTTCAGTCTTGGCACAGGAAACTCTACCTGGAGGACCAAGTCCCCTTTGTGTACACTCTAGGAATGTTGTGATTGACTGCACCAGTGTTATACATCCCACAAACCCCTTCTCAGTCTGAACAACATTTAACAAACATAAAACAACTTTATTCAACCACCCAGAGTCCCAGCTTGACACGCAGGTTCTGGAAACTCTCTCGTGGCAAGGGTTTCGTGAGAATGTCCGCAGTCATCTCCTGAGTATTACAGTAGGACATTTCTACTAGTCCATCTTGGATCATCTGGCGAATGAAGTGATACCTGACCCCAATGTGTTTTGAACGTGCAAGGAACTTTTCGGTTTGCGCTAGCTGCAGGCAGCCTTGATTGTCCTCCATCAAGCTGACAGGTCCTTTTCTCGGCAAACCAAAGTCTGTCAGGAGTTGATCCAGCCAGATGATCTCTCTGCATGCTTCCGAAGCTGAAATATATTCACTCTCTGTGGACGATAAGGCTACACATTTCTGTTTATAACTGCCCCAAATGATAGGTGCATTTCCAAACATAAAAACATAACCACTTGTGGATTTGTAATCCGCCTTATCCCCAGCCCAGTCTGCATCACTGTACCCAACCAACTTAGGGTCCCTTACAGCTGGCAATCTTAATTTACAATTCATTGTACCCTTGAGGTAACGCACCACCCTCTTGACCCCACCCAAGTCATGTTCAGTGGGAGAACTCACTTTTCTGCTTAGGATCCCCACTGCACTTGCTATGTCAGGTCTGCTGGTAGTAACCAAATACAAAAGTTTACCAATCGCTGACCTGTATTCGCTGTTGTCTGGCAGCAGCTTCGAATCTTGCTGATTCTTTAGAAAATCTGTGGCCATGGGTGTCGCGACAGGGTGTGCACCTTGCATCTGCATGCTTTCTATCAGTTCTATTATCTTCTGCTTCTGGCTGAGAAGAAATGAGCCGTCTTCTTCTCTCTCAATTTGAATTCCCAAGTAATACTGGACAAGTCCCAATTCCTTTACTTGCACCTCTTTGTTGAGATGTCTGACTATGTCTTTATAGTCTCTGTCATTGGACGTTGATATTAATAAATCATCGACAAAAGCCAGAATGTAAGAGAATTGTCCATTTCTGTTCTTAGTGTACAGGCACTTGTCAGCTGTTGACTGCTTGTACCCAAGCTGAACCAGCATTTCATGTAATTTCTGGTTCCATGCTCTTGCAGCTTGTTTCAAACCGTAAATTCCTTTCTGAAGTTTACATACAAGATGTGCCTCATTTTGCTTGATAAAGCCTTTGGGCTGCTTCATATAAATCTGTTCAGAAATCGTCCCATGAAGAAAAGCTGTTGCTATGTCGACATGACGGACTGATAGGCCTTTAGATGCTGCAATACTTAGAAGTAATCTAACACTGCTGTATCGCACTGTAGGCGCAAATACTTGATCATAGTCTTCGCCATACTGTTGTGAAAATCCTTGTGCTACAAGCCTAGCTTTGTAGCGTTGCACCTCCCCTTCTGACCCCTTCTTAAGCTTGAACACCCACTTGGACCCAATTGCCTTCTTACCAGGAGGTAGCTCTGTCAGGGTCCAGGTCTTGTTGCGATGCAGTGCATCCATCTCTTCCTGCGCGGCTTGCTTCCAGAGACTGGCCTCAGCAGCTGGCAACCGTTGAACCTGTTCCCACGTGGAAGGTTCCTGTGGTGGCGCCGACCCTGCAAAGTAGGACAGTCGTAGTGGTGGAACGCCTCTGTTGGACCTGGAGGAACGTCTGACCTCTGGCTCTTGTTGAACCGCATCAGCTTCCTCATCTCCTTCCAATGGCGGCATCCCTGCATACGGGTCCTCTTCGTCTCTGGAGCCTTCTGACATCTGGTCCTCCGCGTCTTCTGGGGTGTCATCTGTAGGGGGTGCTACAACACTAGGAGGTACAATACTAGGAGGTGGATTAGTTTCTGGTATGGCTTCAAAAGGAAAACTTACAAACTCCTCTGTTGGTGGCTCATTGGAACAGTCAATTGCTGTGTTCCTTGTGTCAGCCTTTTCATACTCCTCAAAATGAATCACGTGATGTGAACTTGTTTTCCCTGTTTGTAAGTCCACAACTCTGTAGCCTTTTCCTCCAGAAGCATATCCAACTAGGATACCAGGCTTTGCTCTGGAGTCAAGTTTGTGTCTGTGCTCCTTGGGCACGTGGTAATAGCACAAACTTCCAAATACACGTATGTGTGACAAATTTGGGGCTCTTCCATGCCAAAGTTCAAATGGCGTGCGCTCTGTGCCTTTTGTTGGCAACCTATTCTGTATATAAATCGCAGTATTTGCTGCCTCGCCCCAAAGTTTCTTCGACAAGTTGGATCCTTTTAGCATACACCTTGTCATCTCTAGGATGGACCTAAATTTCCTCTCAGCAATAGAGTTTTGTTGAGGTGTGTAGCTTACTGTGGTCACATGTGCTATGCCTTCCTGAGCCATGAAGGCTTCCATTTCACGTGAGCAAAACTCCCCACCATTATCGGACATTAGGGTGGTGGGTGCTCGATGGAATTTGTTCTTGACCATGCTTACGTATTGCTTGAACAATTCCACTGTTTCACTCTTCTCTTTGAGAAGGTATCCCACACAAAACTTTGAATAATCATCCAAAAAGATAAGAATATACCTATTTCCTCCTAAAGAAGGTATATTCATAGGTCCAGCTAAATCAGTGTACACAATGTCCAGAACTTTTGTGCTTCTCTTTTCTGCACAACGTGGGAAAGAAGGTTTGACTCCTTTTTCACTTACACAAGTTATACACTTTGGTGTGGGTGTGTTACTTTTGTTTACCTGTAGACCTCTCACAAGATCTCCATTCTGCAGTTCCTGGATGACTCTGATATCCCAGTGACCCAGTCTTCGATGCCAGAGCTCCAGATCTGCTTCATGCTTCTGCTTGGATTGGGCGACTTGTGCTGATTGGTTTTCTGAAACGTTAATCTCATAAACACCATTGATTAGTTTCCCTTGAGCATAAACCTCATCATTTTTCGTTACATTGCATTCTCCATTGGCAAATGTAACCTTGAAACCTTTCTTGTCTAAAGCAGACACACTAAGCAAGTTACAATTCAATTCTGGGACATATTGAACATTAGGCACAGTTGTTTCAAGAGATTCATTGTTCACCTTGAATTTCAAACGCATTGAACCTGCACCTTGTGATTTTAGAACATTTCCATCAGCAATCTGGATTTCAGTCCATTCACTATCATTAATTTCTCTGAAATATTCTCTTTTATGCGCAAAATGGCTTGTAGCTCCCGAATCTAAAATAAATTGGTCACTTTTCCTTTCATTTCTTTGCACATTTAAACTCTTTTCTTGCAGTAGAAATGTACGCTCGTGACCCCCCTTCTTTTCACCTTTTGGTTGAAAGGGGCGGGACTTATTCTTGGGCTTCTGGCAACTCCTTGCAATGTGCCCTTTTAAATTGCAGTTATGGCATATTAATTCTTTGGACACTTCCTTAGACTTGGGAAATTGCTTAGAAACATAACTTGTGTCCCTCCTTGGATTCCTTTGTGGAGAATCAAGGTAATCTCTGCATTCCTCTCTTAAGTGATTTACTAGTTCATTAAAAGTCAAATCTCTGGTGTGATCCATTATACTCTTAAATGAAGTAAATTCTTTTCCTAATGATGCCAGCATAAAAGTCACTTTGGTTGCATCATCAAAAGCTCTGGGAGTTAGGGCAATCCTTTGAACAATTTCATTAAAGTCCTTAAAATGCCCTGTAAATTGTTCTCTGGAATTCATCTTTAACTTCAGCAGTTTATCCAATAAATGTCTATAAGAGTTCTCTGATGATTGTGCATAAACCCTCTCAATATCCTTTAGAATCTGAGATGCATCACTTTCATAGTCAATCAGAGATAAATGCTCATCTTTCAAACTGCTCAAAATTATGTGTTTAGCTTCTGCATCTTGCCTTTCCCAATCTGCTTTCTTGGTTAAATCAGCAAAATCAGGTTTGGGATCTTTCACCGCTTTAAGCACTTGTTTTGCACCAAGATGCACTAAAAGGCGCTGCTTCCATTGCACAAAGTTACGATCATTCAGCAGCATAAAGCTTGATCTTGCTTCACTATCAAAACCTGAGCTTGCCATCTTAATCCTCAAAAATTTAAAAAATTTAAAAAATTTCAAAAATTCCCAAAAATGGTTAAAATTCAAAAATCAAAACTTAAAAATCTCAAAATGCAAACTAATCTTCACTGCCTCTGAGGTCTGTGAGCTCTGAGGGAGGGGAGGGGTCGCTAATCCCCCTTTCACAGCACAATGGAGAACAAAAGACCATGTGCTTACCAGGAAGTACAAACAGAAAAATTCTACTCTGCCAAAAATCACAATCCAAAGCAATCCTTTAAAAATACACAAAATACGCAGTTCTGGGCCTCAAAACCCTTTGTGGGAGATGAGAGGGAATGTGGATGAGGGAATATTGATTAATATTTCCTATCCCAGCTTGTGCTAACAAGCTCCAAACTAGCAGAGTTTCTCATCCCCAATAAAGCGCAGCAAAGCGTGGCGTTTAAGTTCCTATGAACTTCTAGAACAAGGCAGATCCTGGCACATATTTCCCCTGGTTCCCTCTTAAAAGAAAATACACGACACATAAGCTTATAAAAGTATAAAGCTTTTACTTACAGACATTCCAAGCTCATACAGGCAGTCTCAGAAGGCAGGCTAGCTTAGATTAAATGTATTTACATGTGGAGATTCCCCTTAAGGGAGAAAGGCTCCATGTGGGCCTCTCTTGGCTGGAAGCCAAGAGAGCATCTCCTGAGATGTTGCATCCTCGGAGTCCTGGTGGGAAGAGAGGGAGAGTAGCAGCTCACCTGTATCTTTGAATAGCTACAGGTAAGGCCACTCCCACTTCTGGTCACACAAAGGAAGTGATTTCAGTCTTGGCACAGGAAACTCTACCTGGAGGACCAAGTCCCCTTTGTGTACACTCTAGGAATGTTGTGATTGACTGCACCAGTGTTATACATCCCACATATATGTCCACCTGTCCTTTGCCAACAACAAATTGTCACTGTTTTTTGTGTTGAATAAATGCTATATAGTAATTTATGGACCTAATAGGTATCTAAAACCATTTGCACATAACAAATAGGAGCTTACACAACACAAAACAGTGTTGCTGTATGTAGGTTTTATTTTACAGTGGTACCTCGGGTTACAAACGCTTCAGGTTATGAACTCCGCTAACCCGGAAGTAGTTGCTCTGGGTTGCGAACTTGCCCCAGGATGAGAACGGAAATTGCACGCCAGTGGCGCGAGGCCCCACTAGCTAAAGTGGTACCTCAGGGTAAGAACGGTTTCGGGTTAAGGACGGACCTCTGGAACAAATTAAGTTCGTAACGTGAGGCACCACTGTATTTTTTAATCTTATATTTTGGAAATGTACATCTTGTTTTATATTTCCCTTTAATTTTTGGGGGGACCCCCCAAGAGAGTGGGGCCCTAAGCCAGCGTTTTTCAACCGGTGTACCGCGGCACAGTAGTGTGCCGCAAGACACCGGCTACTGTGCCGCGGGAAGACACCGGCTGCTGTGCCGCCCTGGGCCGCTTCCGCTTCCGGGTCGGTCCGGGCTGGCGTCGCCTCGGCTCCGCTTCCCGCTCGCCGACCGCCACCTTCGCCGGGGCTGCCGGGCGCTTCGCCCGCTGCCTCTGCCGCCCCGGTCGGGGACGGGCGGGAGGTGCCGGTGCCACCGGGCTCGCTCGGGGCCGGGTGGAGGTGCTGCCGGGGGGCTGGGCGCGGGAGGCGGAGGGGGGGGCGGGCGCCTGGCCCGCCGATCTCCCGCTCCGTTTTCGCCCGCCTGGGTCCTTCCCCTCCCTCCCGCCAGGGCGCGCGGACACCCCGCCCCCCGGGGCGGGGGGGTCGGGGTGCATGTGGTGGTGGTGTGCCGCGAGATTTTTTTCGTGGGACAGGTGTGCCGTTGCCCCGAGGAGGTTGAGAAACACTGCCCTAAGCTATAGCTTATTTAGGTTATACATAAATCCGGCACTGATCAAAACTCAGGAGAAATATGATACAAAGACTTTAACAGATTACGTAATTTATAAATAAAAGCACCACTGACTCATAGAATCATAGAATCATAGAGTTGGAAGAGACCACAAGGGCCATCCAGTCCAACCCCCTGCCAAGCAGGATCACCATCAAAGCATTCTTGACAGATGGCTGTCAAGCCTCTGCTTAAAGACCTCCAAAGAAGGAGACTCCACCACACTCCTTGGCAGCAAATTCCACTGTCGAACAGCTCTTACTGTCAGGAAGTTCTTCCTAATGTTTAGGTGGAATCTTCTTTCTTGTAGTTTGAATCCATTGCTCAACAGATTTATTTCATCGCTTCCATTCCTGTGCATCTAGAATTGTCCTCTTCTGCATTCCTCTTCCACACCCATTTTTAAAATTATGTTATTAATACTCATACTCCAGAGGGAGTCCGTCTCACTGTCAAAGAGCTCTTGCTGTCAGAAAGTTATTTTTCGTGTTTAGTCGGAATCTCCTTTCTTGTAACTTGAAGCTGTTTTTTCAGGTCCTATCTTCTGGAGCAGGAGAAAACAGGCTTGTATCACCCTCCACAGATATCTGAAGATGGCTATTATATCTCAGAGTCCGAAAGTCCCATAGTGATAGGCGCATTCTGCCACACCACAGGGAGTTTTATTAGCGCGAGACGTTTCTGAACACTTAACGCAATAATACACGGTGTCTAAAAGTTCAGATTTAAATTGCCACTGCTGGCCTGGCACTGAGAGGGCACGATAGGAAAATATCCTGCTGCAGCCGCTTCTCAGTTGGCTTTGCAGATCCAGCTGCTTCCTGCCTGCCTGGTCTGCAAGGGGTGCGGAAGAGCTCCAGCTCCCCAGGCTGCAGGAAGCTGGAGGACAAACTGGGGGAAGGAAAGGCGAGCTTCTCTGCGTATGGCTGTTGAAACCCTTGAGCATAGCAGCCCCATGCCCCCTTGCACCATATCCTTCTCAGGTTGAGGATGGCGGATGAGACAAAGGCTTCGCTGTCCATCTAGGACAGTGATGGCTAACCTTGACACTCCAGATGTTTTGGAACTACAACTCCCATCATTCCTAGCTAACAGGACCAGTGGTCAGGGATGATGGGAGTTGTAGTTCCAAAACATCTGGAGTGTCAAGGTTAGCCATCACTGACTAGGAACACTCTGGGGAGAGTTTGGTGTCCTGCCTGCCTGCCCGGTCTGCAAAGCCAGCTTCTCGTGCGGGCTCTAAAGCCGCTCTGCACCCTGCAGAATGTTAAAACTTTTCTGGAGCAGGAGAAAGCAAGCTTGCACCGCCCTCCATATGTCAGCCCTTTAGATATCTGAAGATGGCTATCATATCTCAGAGTCCGAAAGTCCCATAGTGATAGGCGAATTCTGCCACGGGGAGTTTTATTAGCACGAACAGTTTCTGAACTGTTTCGTGCATTCACACGAAAGCTCATACCATAAACAAACTTAGTTGGTCTCTAAGGTGCTATTGGAAGGGATTTTTTTATTTTTATTTTTGTTTTGACTACGGCAGACCAACAAGGCTACCTACCTGTAACTAGTTTCTGAACTCTTATCACAATACAAGTGTGGACTTGCAGACAACTCGGGTGCCGCTGAGACGGGCACAAAGGCAACAGGTTAAGGATTAACCACATCTGATGCTTCAAGTTTCACAAGTGATCCTTCGGGGCTTTCCAGGAAAGGCAGAATCTCGGCTATCTAGTCTAGCTGCTCGGTGCTCCCCCTAGCGGGCAATGCTGCTTTTGCTATTTGCTGCCATCGAGAAATAGGGGATTACCACCAGGCTCATGGGCGGGGGAGGGAAAGATTCAAACTCTGCTGCAATTTTACATTGTCTTCGCTCGCAACTTCGCTTTCGTTTTTGCTTTTAGTAGTGCGACGAACAGGAGGTAGAGGGAATAAAAGAGAGAAAGGAAGAGAGTTGGAAGGAGAAAAGTGTTCAGAAACCTGGAAGCGGAAACCTCGAGAAGTGGACTGAGGTTTGCTGTAAAAATCGGGCTGGCAGCAGGTTAGGAGCTGAATTTTTCTCTTGGGTTTATGATGATTTCCGTATCTTTTTGAGCTGGATTGACTCTGAGCTCCTTGCTAGGCGGGTGGGGCGGGGCGGCCAGAATTGTTTATGATTACTATTATTAATGTTGGAGAAGGCTGCCCTTCTTCCCCGCTGCAAAGGGAATAAATAACAAGCCATCACTATTGAGCCAGTGCTACTATAAGAGCTTTAAGTAACTGCTCTGAAACCAACCCGGGTCTCCCTCTCAAACGATGCTGCGTGTTAATGAGACATACTATCCCTCTTTAGCTGCTGTGAGGCTGCCCTCCTCCTCCTCCTCCTCTTCTTGGCTTTCCTTTCCTTTGGGTTGACACAGTGGAGAGAAAAGCTCTTTGGAAGCTGTCACACCACATGGTCGCTGTCCCGTCCTTCATCTTTCTCTGTTCCTCTTCCCTGTTTACTAAAAATATTTGAAAAACACCCACTGGGACTAGCAGGGCTTCCTTCCCCCTGAACTCAACTCTGCCACATATATTTTGGTGCCCAAAGGCTGTTTGTTTGTTTTTTGGAGTGCACTTGGGAACAAAATGTGTAGTTGGGAGCAGTGGTGTCCCATGGGTTGGCGGCACCCGCAGAGAGGAATTCTGGGCCAGGCTATGCTGGGGTCACCCTTCCATGCCTGCTCCCACCTGTCTCTTGCCACCACACGTCTGCCCCCCTTCACTTGCTCACTTGCCTGCCACCCCCCTGTCTTCCCGCCTAACTCACACTGTGTCTCCGCTGCCGCAAGTCCTCTGCTAAAGCCTGCCCCCTGTGCCAAGGCCTGCCAAGGTCACTGATGTACTTCCAGAAGTGCAGCCTGGCTTCCTGAAGCACATCAGCTGCTGCGGTGGAGACCTGGTGGAGGCAGAGTTGCCTTGCTGTGACAGCAGATAAAGTGAGACATCACCTGTGTGGGGCCGCCTGGTTGTGCCACCTCAAAATTTTGCACCCAGGGCAACCACCCCTCTGACCCTCCCCACATTACATCTAGTTCTCTTGACTGCTGGGGAAGGCTTCCTGTGCGTGCTTAGCTTCTGCTTGTCTGGCTGGAGAGATTTCCGTTTGTTTTTGTTCTCCAAATGGTTTACAATAAAGAGGAAACAGAGCCACCCAGTTTAGGTTTCGCTTTCTCAGAAATCAGCCGTTTGAGCAGAGCTGTGTGCAGGCAAGCAGCCAGGAGTGATCAGCAACGGAACATTTGGCCCTAAATACTGGTACATTGTTGCGCCAGTCTATTGTTTGTGGATCATAATACATTGGCTTAATGCATCTCCCTCCTCATCCCCCATCCCCCATCCCACACATAGCCCCCTCCCCAGACTTGGATCTTGGCTTCTAGAAGCTCCCAGCCAGAACCACATCACCTTTCAAGTTGCTTTGTCGAATTGTTGTTGCTGTTGTTGTTGTTCAGACCCATGTAAATGTCAGAACAGAACTCCTTGTTGGTTGTTATTCATTGTTTGGAAGGCAGACGGAAGTGAAGCCTGCTTTCACTGTCACTGTAAACAAAATTATTTCAAAGCGTGCCATGTACCAGATAAGTTTTTCTAGATGTATTCCGAAGTCAATGGATGCTTGAAAGGACCACAATCAAATATACAGTGAGTGGAACCTTGGTTCTTGAACTTAATCCGTTCCGGAAGCCTGTTCAACTCCCGAAACTGTTCAAAAACCAAGGCGCGGCTTCCAATTGGCTGCAGGAGCTTTCTGCACTCAATCAGAAGCCATGTCGGACGTTTGGCTTCCAAAAAACGTTCGCAAGCCAGAACACTTACTTCCGGGTCTGCAGCGTTCGGGAGCCGATTTGTTTGACAACTAAGCTGTTTGGGAACCAAGGTACCACTGTATATAAGAGTTCCTCTCTCCAGGAGAAACCCTCACCAGGACAGGAAGTCCAAGTTATGCAGTTCGAAAGCTTCTCCTCAAAGCATTGCAGCCATTTCAGGGGGTTTGGGCAGGAAAACTGAGAGGCAGATGAAGCTGTACAGGAATTACAAGAGCATTTGTTGAATCTATTTACGTAAGATGTGGTAATAACTATAATGTTGCCTGCACCCCAATTTCTGTTCGGTAAGAGATTTCTGGGGTTCCAGTGCTTACCCAGAATATGGTTTCCTTGGAATGCTCAATGGAGTTAAACACTAATGTGAGTAGTTTGAACTGGGCCTCTAAATGAACTGGCAACTGATGCAGCTATTTTAAAAGAGGACTTAGATGCAGAAGGTGTTAACCGCTGCAATATTTCTGTTCTTATTTAGGTGTGATAAATCTCACAGAACAGCAGCCATGGCTTGTCAGAGCTGCAAACAAGACACATTGGCTCCAATGAATCAGCCATCTGGCAAACGTACCCTTGATGTCGCCATCGTAGGGGACTCAGCTGTCGGCAAATCATCCCTGGTCAATGCCCTGCGAAATATGGCAGACGATGAGGGTGGGGCAGCTGTGGTCGATGTGATAAAAGGTACTATGGAACCAACGGGGTACTTGTACCCCCAATATCCAGATGTAACCCTTTGGGATCTACCAGGGATTCGACCCCCTCTGTTTTCGGCAGAGAGATACATAAAGGATATGGATTTTAAAAAGTACGATTTCTTCATCCTTGTTGGCGAAAGAAGATTGACTGATGATGCCATCGTGCTGGCCCGCGAAATTCAGAAAACGAACAAGGGTTTTTTCTATGTGTGCACCAAAGTGGATGTTATTATATATGCTGAAAGCAGGAAACCAAGCTTCAATGAGGAGAAAACCCTTGAGCAAATAAGGAAAGATTGCTGTGAACGCCTGACAAAGGCCGGGGAGTCACCTCCAAGGGTTTTTCTCATCTCAAGGTGGGATTTGAGCATGTATGATTTCCCCCTCCTGCAGAGGACCCTGCAAGACGAATGTATTGATCTCAAGAGCCATGCCTTACAACCATCCCAGGACCCAGGAAGGAAGATCCACAATAAGTATGTTGGTTTCGGCTAAAGCCGAACTTTATTCAATTACAAATCTTCAACTCAATATGAAAGCAACATTTTTAATGTTTCTTTTTTCTGTGTTATTGTGGCTGTACCCATATATAAGGATGCAGAGACCATACCTCCCCTCACTTTCCTCTTTTAGTTGACCATACCCGACTCCAGCTCCTGGCATCAAGCAATGATGCTGATGATGTTATTTATACCCCACCCGTGTTTCCCCAGAGTCTTGCTCTCTTGCACACAGACCTTAACAGTGAGGTGGGAAGGATGCAATGGGGTTACCTGATAACTGAACTGACAAGAGTCAAGTCATGCCTCAATGAAGTGGGCTATCCCTTTCAATTTCCCTGAAGCTGATACTGTATGTTAGGTGTAAAGATCGTTTGGCCCTCCAGATATCGCTGAACTACAACTCCCATCTTCCCTGCCCATTGGCCATGCCTGCTGGGGCTGATGGGAACTGTAATTCAGCAACATTTGCTGCTTGTAGCACTAAGCTGTGTCCACCCCTTTCCCCAGAGCCGTCTTTCCCATAGGGCTTAGTGGTGCGTCGCGCCAGGGCACTGGCCTCTCAGGGGCACCCCAGCAAGGTGGGGAGCTACGCGGCTTTGCCGGCGGCCTCCCCTTTCCCTGCACGCCCACCAGCTGCGCCCTGCCAACCATAAGGCTTCCCCTGCCAACCATGTGCAGCTTCCCTCCCAAGCCTCTGCGGGGATCGCTCTCCTGCAGTGGCATGGGGGAGAGCTGCACCCCCCCTGGATGGTTGGCAGTGTGCAGCTACGGCCACCCCAACATTATCCGTGGTAATTTGGGGGTGCTGGGTGGATATTTGCACCCCGGCGCTGCATCTGCTAAAGACGGCCCTGCCTTTCCCTTATAATGGGGTGGCACTGGGTGTGTCCTTGTTGGAACAATGTCTTCACTTCCCTACGCATGTGTGGCCACTGCTGTGGCACCTTTGAACTGCAGGTATTTGTGGGGCGGTCTTTAGGAAAGGAGTCAGTCTTTCATATATTTGTTTATTTAGGACTTTAATGTGAGCCATTTGGACTGGGCCTACAGAGAAGCTATTTTAAACAGGAGCTTTATGTAAAAAGGAGTTAACCATTGCAATATTTCTGTTTTTACTTAGACCTGATGAATGTCCCGGAGGAGCAGCTATGGGTGCTAAGAGCTCCCAATCAGACACATCAGCTCAAAGAAAACACCCACCAGGCAAAAGCAGCCTTGACGTTGCCATCATAGGGGGGCCAGGTGTTGGCAAATCATTCCTGGTCAATGCTCTGTGCACTATGGCAGACAGTGAAGTGGGTGACCCTGTGGTTGATATGATACAAGGTACAAGGGAACTCAAAGGGTACCTGTGCCCCAGCTACCCCGACGTAACTCTCTGGGATCTGCCAGCAATCGGAACACATGAGTTTGAAGCAGAGAAATACGTAAAAGACATGGATTTCAAAAAGTATGATTTCTTCATCATTGTTGGCGAAATATGCTTCACCGAGCACGATGCCATGCTGGCTCGTGAAATTCGGAAAAGAAATAAGAGGTTTCTCTATGTGCGCACCAAAGTGGATGTCAGTATAGCTGACGGAAAAAGAAACCCACACTTCACGGAGGACAGAACCCTTAAGGAAATAAGGAAATACTACTGTGAAAATCTGGCAAAGGCCGGGGAGTCGTCTCCAAGGGTTTTTCTTATCTCAAATTGGGATTTGAGCATGTATGATTTCCCCCTCCTGCAAAGGACCCTGCAAGATGAATTTATTGATCTCCAGAGGCGTGCCTTAGTACTAAACCAGTTGCTCGATAGGTAGGTTGGGTTCAGCTTAGGCCATTTATATCATCATCTGATGCTCCTCGATTCTTTCCAAGCCTCTGGCAAGGCTCCTGCCATTTATGCCGGCAGTGGGTAGAGCACAAAGCAAACTGTGTCCGGAGGTTTCAGTTGCAGAAGGTGATTCCCTTCTCTTTGTCAGGGTCCTTCCTGACTCAAACAATACATACCTCTTTGGAGTAATGGCACCCTGTAGGAACCCTAGTAAGGAAGTTATCTGTCTTATATTGAGTCAGACCATTTATTGAGCCAGACCTTGTATTGGCTACACGGACTGGCAGCAGCTCTCCAGGGTTTCAGAAAGGGCATGTTCCCAGCCCAAACTGGAGGTGTCAGGGATTGAACCTGCGATGTCCTGCATTTAAAGCAGATACCCTGCCACCGAGCTATATGCCCTTCCCATATAAATGAGGAACACACAATGGTTCTAAGGCAGCCTGAAGTGTCCCATCTCATTAATATCCCACCTGAGCACACCAATAGCTTCCAGACACATCCCGAGCACTGTCTTGATCCTCAGTTTCCCCCTTCTACCTTTGGGCTTCAAGGGTGAAGGTGGGAAGCCCAGAGTCTCCATATGCTGCCTCCTCCCTCCCCTGCGTCACAGCCAGCACAGTCATGTGTGCTGGGGATAGCCCCAGCCAATCTGTGGCCAGGGTAGGTGTGGCCATGGGTCATTTAATGGGAGAGTGTCAAGATATAGCCCAATGCCTGAGCCAAACCTCTCACATCTGTAACCAAAAAGGTTGTGGCCTATTTGAACCCATAAACCAAAATATTCTGTGTCAATGTGATTTATTGTTCTCCTGGGAACTTTAGAATAATAATAATAATAATAATAATAATAATAATAATAATAATAATTTATTATTTCTACCCCACCCATCTGGCTGGGTTTCCCCAGCCACTCTGGGCAGCTTTCAACAGAACATTAAAATACAATAATCTATTAAACATTAAAAGCCTCCCTAAACAGGGCTGCCTTCAGATGTCTTCTAAAAGTCTGGTAGTTGTTGTTCTCTTTGACATCTGAAGGGAGGGCGTTCCACAGGGTGGGTGCCACTACCGAGAAGGCCCTCTGCCTGGTTCCCTGTAACTTGGCATCTCGTAGTGAGGGAACCGCCAGAAGGCCCTCGGCACTGGACCTCAGTGTCCGGGCTGAACGATGGGGGTGGAGACGCTCCTTCAGGTCTCCTTTGTGGCTCAGGTGCCTTGGCATGCAATAACCTCCATCAGTACTACCCTTACATACATCAATTCACCTCCATGCAGCTATATCTAGGCTGTCAAAGAAAAATATGTAGTATTTTTTAAAATTTTAAATGCTTTTTTGTTTCCTAGATCAAGTGATCCATCAAGAAGAGCCACGTGGCGTGCCATCTTAGAATTTTATATTGCTGACTTGCAAACTATGACGGCTGTTTTAAGGCAAGGAAGTCTCCCAGATGTGGTAGCTCACATTCGGCAAGAGTTAGATTTGCTAGACAATGCCACACTTGACATTGCCATCACAGGGCGTACAGGTGCTGGCAAGTCTTCTCTTGTCAATGCCTTGCGGGGTATGACAGATTTTGAAGAGGGCTCAGCTAGGATAGGGCTGACACAGACAACCATGGTTGCGACAAAATATCAGCACCCGAAGTTCCCCAAGGTGACACTATGGGATCTACCAGGAATTGGAACAGATGAATTCAAAGCAGATGAATATCTGGAGAAGGTACATTTTAGCAAATATGATTTCTTTATCATTGCTTCAGAACGTTTTACAGAGAGTGACACCCAGCTGGCTCGTGAGATTCAGAAAATGAAAAAGAAGTTTTACTATGTGCACCCTAAAATTAATCTTAGCATGGCTGCTGAAAGAAGGAGACCCACCTTCAATGAAATGGAGACACTTGAGGACTTAAGGCAAGACTGTTGTGATAAACTGAGAAAACTGGGAGAGGCTTCTCCAAAGGTTTTTCTGATATCAAATTGGGATTTGAGCATGTATGATTTCCCCATTCTGCAAGAAACCTTGCTGAATGAACTGGATCATCTCAAAAGACATGCCTTCCTTCTCTCAATGCCAACATTCTCAAGAGATATCCTGAATAAGAAGAAAATTGAGATGAGGAAACTTATATGGAAGCAGGCCCTTGTGTCTTACTTTCTTGGCTCTCTGACTCGGTCAGCTCTCCAATTACTGGTACCTGGCCATATTTCCTTCTTGGTGACAACACTCAAAAAGCTCTGCATGGCTTTTGGGTTGGATGAAGAGTCCCTGCGCAGGCTTGCAAACCGGGTTGGTAAACCTCTAAGTGAGCTGAAATCAGTTATTAAGAAGTCTCCACTGGCTAATGAGATCAGCGAAGAATTTGTACTTAATCTCTTGGCCGAGTCAGGGCTGTGTAAAACACCGACAGTGCTAGAACGGATTGTCGAGTTCATACCTGTGTTGGGCGCTTTAGTCGATGGAGTTGCTTCTTTCAGAAACATCTACTGCATGCTGCAATGCTTTCGGCAAGATGTCGAGGAAGATGCGGAGAACGTTCGTGCAAAAGCCTCTGAGCACTGAAAGTCCCAAGTAAAGACCAGACACCTATCTGCTAGTGTTTAGAGATCTGCTATTAACATGGAATCCACATAATCAATGTTTTTTTTTGGGGGGGGGTTGGGCGGGCGGGGAGGAAATGGTTTTCCAAGGGAAATTGTTTGTATGCTTTTACTGTTTCTTTTGTTAAATTGCTTTGGGTTTTCATGGAAGTGATTCATACATGAAACGAGATAAAGAAAACAATAGAAGCGGCAGAGTTCATGGGGAGCACTTGGCTGTGAGGGCCATGAACACGTGAAAAATCAGGGTCCTGAACTTATGTGACCTATACATATAAAGAACAGAGGAACTTTAAGGTCACATATTAAGGAGATTTTGCATTAGCCTCTAAGAATAAAGGGGCCCTTGAATGTCCTTTTTTATCAGTTGATTTGTGCTCATGATATGAAAGAGGAAGTAGAGTAGAGGAAGTAGAGAAGAAGTGTGCATGCACACGAAAGCTCATACCAAGAACAAACTTAGTTGGTCTCTAAGGTGCTACTGGAAGGAATTTTATTTTTTTATTTTTTTTTGACTATGACAGACCAACACGGCTATCTACCTTTAACTAGAGCCACCCAGTTTAGGTTTTGCTTTCTCAGAAGTCAGCCGTTTGAGCAGAGCTGTGTGCTGGCAGAGTTCATGGAGAGTACTCAGCTGTGAGGGCCATGAACACTTGAAAAATCAGGGCCATGAACTTAGGTGATCTAGACATCTAAAGAACAGAGGAACTTTAAGGTCACATATTAAGGAGATTTTGCATTAGCCTCTAAGAATAAAGGGGCTCTTGAATGTCCTTTTTTATCAGTTGATTTGTGCTCATGATATTCTTGGGGCTATGCTATGCTATGCTATGCTATGCTATAATGTTTAAATATGTTTTGGGGCTGCCGCACTACTTCATTTCCGATCAGTGCCCTTCCTGTAACTTCCTGTTGAAATCCCATAACTTTCCAAACCACAAATGTTCGGGGTGTTTGCTTTTGGTCCCACTTTTCTTGTGCTCCAGCCCTTCTGGATGATACAATAGCATTCGGAAAATATGACGTAACAACTCATTAAGCAGAACAAACGCACCACTAATTACTGTGTCAATAATAAGTGGCAGAACTCACCCACAATAAAAAGCCAGTCTGTAGGGGCCCTAACCTGTCTTACATTACTATTTGCATAGAAGTGTGATAGAGTGTTCGGACACACAAAGCTCTGTGTGAGTTCATATTGGCAGGCACTCATCTTGGAAGAGAATGTGCTGAATGGGGGCCAACACCCAGGTTGGAAAGCTGTGTACTTCTTCAAAACAGGACTGGGGACTCTCCAGTGTTTGATCACACCAAAACAAAGCCCAGATTTTGGACTGGATTAAGAAGAAGAACCGCAGTCCAGTGGGAGGCCAACACTCTGTCTATTTGCTCTGGTTATGCCACCAATTCCTTCTGTAAATTGCCCTTGCATCAGAAACTTCAGTACAGTATTTGGTGGAAAAGCAGTAGTTTGTTTTCTGTATAGGACTAGATGAGGTTTAGTGAGCTAGGAGTATTTATGTGTGTGCTATGTATTACGAGCATGTAGTAATAAACTTGCATACTGAATGAAATTTTCCTTGTTTTGAGAATTGCTTCTTCATCTTTCCAGCCAAACCTGAAACTAAGGACCCTCCAGATGTTGTTAGATTACAACTCCTATCAGCCTCAGACATCATGGCCAGAGATCTGGGAGGGAGGAAGCAAGCAGCCATGAATTATCAGCAATGGGACATTTAGTCTTAAATACATTGCTGTGCCAATCTATTGTTTGTGGATCATAATACTCAGCCTGTTAACAACTGAAGCTGGGCTCAAATACACCATCCATGTTTAAAATGCAGGTTCCATCAAGTATCTTTGCAAGCATTGAATGAAGAACATCCCAGGTTCTGTTCCTTACATCTCCAGTTGCAGTGATGCTTTTAAAAAAGGCAACACAGTGCATTATTAATTTTTAAATCACCAAACAAACAAGTCAGTGCACTAATGCATGGGTCAAATTGTGGGTGAATTGCTAATTGACACAGAAACCCTGCTTAGTGAGGATAGATCAATGAAAGTTTATGCCATTCTTTCACCAATATTTCTTATAATCTACACTTTCATAAAGAATATATATTAGGGTGGTATACATCATATAAGAATAAAATCTGCAAAAAGCATCCATAGAAACATCCATAAAACACCAATAAATAATAATCGGTGAAGAAGAGAAGATGCATATGGCAAAGGCCTGTCTAAACAGTATAGTTTTCAAAATATAGTATGTCTGAAAGAACGACTGTCCTGCAGAGAAGGCAGATGGTGTGTTGTGCTGGACCTGAGACTTACTCCATCGATATGGTCATGTCTCTCTCCCATGAAGCTTTTATTACCTTACATGGCCACCACATGAGACAAAAGGTACCTTCTTTTTCTTTACATTTCCAGCAAGTATTTGTACTTGTTCTATACAGTTTTGCTAACTGAAGGTGGAAAAGAAATTAGAGTCACTCTTTGCCTGAATTTACTGATCTGCTGCTCAAATTGAAATAATTATTTGACTCAATCCAACATTTGGGAGTCCTGAACTGTTTGTGGGAAAGATGGCCTAAGAATGTGGTCCTTTGATAAGTGCAATTTATATAAGCGCTTGGCAGGGATGCTTCCAAAAACTGGGATGGGAAAAATTCTACACCCATTTGGAGTGTGTGTGTGTGTGTGTGTGTGTGTGTGTCTACCATTGATAAGTGTAAAAATCCACATAGACAGGAGTCTCACTTAAATCACAGTGCCATTATGGCTACATGAATAAAAGGAGACTTGCTTCTGCTGCCCTCATGGTAAATTCACGATTACTTGGAAATAAGCACAATTTTCTTTTAGAAAACGATAATATATTTTAAAAGTAACAATAAGAAAATGAGCAGCTGTAACCATGTGACTGGCCAGTACATCCCTGAATATAAAACATTTAAAAAAGAAAACAACAAGAAGAGAATGCTATGGTGATCCATCATCAGCCCCTCTGCCAGCCTCTCTGTAGGCATTGGTGGAGACGGGGGCTTGGCCGTGGAGTCCTGAATGTCACCTGGAAGTGCTTTTAAAAAAGCAAAAGCAAACTGATATGGAATCATAGAAGACTTAAACATGGAAAAAGGAGAAACAGAAAAAAAATCCCAAGCCAGCAGATTCACCCATCCCTATTCTACGGTATTTTTTTCTGATGGGGGGAGGGGGATCCCGTGGTGGTTGCCACAAAAACAAAGATATCCAATATGCTTCCGAAGAATGAAAGCGCTATGAGACATCCTGGTGGAATCTACACACATTTTTTAAAAAACAGCGTGAAAATGCTTTTAAAAAAAAGTTTCGGAAAACACATTGAATTTGCCATCGCTCACTGTCGCCACCTAGCGTCACATTTGTATGTTGCACTTTACAACACACTTAAAACGTTTTTGTTTGCAGCTGTATAGCTGAGTCGTCCCCTGATGCAAGCCTGGGCACAGACATATCCAACAAAATCTTGCTCCTAATTTTTTAAGTGGGGGTGTGTGTGCTGTTGCATTCAGATAAGAGGAAATGAAGCATGTACTGTTTTCTTAAGAAAGCTTCATCCACCCTTCCTTCATCTATATTAGACTAGGAGCAACCTTGCTGAAGGTCTGTGTTAAAAGCCCTACTATGTCTTACATGACAGAGGACAGTTCTCTATTCTGAAGCGCATCAGAGGACAGTCCTGTGTTTCAAAGCGTCCTCTATTATTTCAGAGCTGTCCATCTGTCCTTGGCCAACTCTTGTTTAAAAAGAAAGAAAGAAAGAAAGAAAGAAAGAAAGAAAGAAAGGAGTTTTGGATTTGCCCGACCATTAGCAACACCTTCTCAGCAGGAACTGAGAAGGCACTGAACTCCCCCAGAGCCTTCCCTGCTGTAGCAAGGCCTCATTTCCATTTCATTGATAGCAGCTCTTTCCAAAACTGGACGTTGCAAATCGCCACAGGCAAATTTCGTGCAAATGGGTTCCTTCTATTTAATTTGGGGTCACTGCGTAACCATCCGCCCCAGAAGCTAATACAGAGAATTGGAAGTTGGTTACGGCGACTTGTGAAAACGCTGCTGAATGCAAAAGCGAGAGGTGAAAAGTGGGCCGCTCGACTCCTTCCTCATTTGTGAGGAAAAGAGGGGTGGGGTGGGCCCTAAGTAACGGCCCTAAGGTGAGCCTGAGGGTCACTAGGTTGCTGCCCCATTTCTGGGTATAAGCGGATGAAGCCTGGAAGTCAGGCCTCCTGCTCCTTCCGCTCTGCCTGCTTGATGTAGCCCCTGCCCTTCTCCAGCCCACACAGCAAGGAGGCCCTGCTTAAAGGCTTCTTAGGCCCCAGGCGCGTTTACATGGGAGTAAAAGGAGGAGGAAGCTGGCAGCCAGGGCAACGGCCCCAGCAAGGAGGGTCTGAGGCGTGTGAACTGGGAAAGGTAGATGTATTCAGGAGCAGGGCAGGATTACGCCTCCTTCATCTGAACTGGGTCTGAGAAAGCCCTTGGAAAAGTCAGGCCCACCTCTGCTCCGCGAGTGGCGCATGCCGGCGGCCGAATCCTTTCGCTAACCGGCTGGAGGTTGCAGAGGGGTTTGGTGCAGGGTACATGTTTTAGAGAAGAGAACAGAAAGCCAGTTTTGAAGGAGGCATCACTGCTCCCTCTTGCAACTCCTGCCGGGGCACGTACTAAATAAATACATAAATAAAATAAAATAAATGGCGGTTCTTCCTCAGAAGGCCCTACGGTGGTAGTCGGTCAAGGGAAGAGCCATCACCACTTGGACCAGGAAGGTGGCGGCCGGACACCCAACAGTCATCTGCCTAACTGCAAATGTTGGGTTGGCCACCTATTTATTTAATACCTTTGAGATAATCCACGTTATGGGCGCTCTCCTCAGCTCACGCTAGCTTTGTGTTTTTGTTGCAATTTATTTTCTAACCCCAGAAAGGGGAGGGCAGTGTTGACCAAACCCTGACTATACAACAGTTATCTTGGGTTCTGCTGCTGACCAGATTGTCAATAAGGCTTTTCTTCCATAGATTAGACCACTTTTAACTGAAACTCCTCTTTGCAGCTTATCACAGCAAATTTCCTGTGGGTTTATTTACCTTTACTCTTTTGGTGTTTGTTTGTCTGTTTACGCCACTGCTTTGAGTATTCTGCAGGTCCTTCAAGCCGCAAAATTTGCTTCCATTCTCCTAGGCTTCACACCGTGTGCTTCCCATCAACATGAAGTTTCTCTTGGGACTTTTCCTCTTCTCTGTACTTCTAACTACAGGTAAGCTCACTATGGGATGGGTAGGCTACCGTTGAGTAGCTGAGGACATCTGGAACTCTGCACATGCCCTGGAACCAGTAGGGACCAGCAGGGCAGGGTGGGGCTGCATTGCACTCCTGGCTTTCCAGTGCCTCAATTTGCTGCTGGTTACCGAGAGGGAGAGAGGCAAAGTAGAGGGGAGGCTGCCATTGCACAAGTGCAATATTGGGAATATCAAATTGGCATTGCTGCCGCGCCGGCAGCGTGCTGAGTCCCTGCCACCCAGGAACTAGCAGCAACATTGGGACAACGGCATTGGGAAGGAGGAAGAACAACACAGTCCCTGTCTCCACAATGAACCGCTGTTGCCTTGAACTGTATGTTTGTTTTGGCTTTGCGGAAAAGGAGAATTATTACATTTGGACCAATGCAGCCATTCAGATCCAAGTAGGAGGGACTGCTTTCACATTGTTCATAAAATGAGAACATGCATGATCAAAGAACAATGACAACAAGAGAATACTCTTTGCATAAAATTTGTGTATGTTAATTTATATGTGTATGTTAATTTATATGAGTGGCTGGGGAAACCCAGCCAGATGGGTGGGGTATAAATAATATATTATTATTATTATTATTATTATTATTATTCATAATTTTTGACCTGGCAATATATCGCAAATCATAGAATCGCAGAGCTGGAAGGGACCCAAGGGTCATCTAGTCCAACCCCTTGCAATGCAGGAATCTTAGCTCAAGCATCCATGACAGATGGCCGTCCAGCTGTCATGATGTGTATGTGTGTGCTATGCAAAAATCACGTGGGAAAAAACGTGAATCCAGCCAACGCTACTCTCGATTCCTGCTGGTTCTGCTCTCCCATGTCTCCTGCAGTGGGCAATAAATCACAAGAGCGGGTGCCAGCAAAAATAACGGTAAAACCGTGAAGCCAGCCAGTGCCTCTACATAGCTCCATTTCAGACATCATGAAATATCGGTATATCACGATGTTTAGCTAGGACACGATGTTAAAAACCGGATAGAGCCCAGCACTTGTGTATCAGAGATACACTTGGACATATTTTGGCAATATCTTTTGAAATCTGAAGACCATAATGGCCTTTCCAATGGGTGGGAGTGACGTTAAAGGGCTCTGAAGAGTTCATTACCTTGCAAAAACCTTATCAAAATAAATGTCTGGAAACTAAAAGAAGGTGTGTTCATTTGTTTAACTCATACTTTACACTGGTCAGAGACTGGGTTGCTTGAATATACAAGCTATTTATTTTCTTTTTAGTATGGGGTACATGTGGCCCTGTTGGCAGCCACAAAACCCTGTTAGTTTAAAACACAGGTGGTTTTATGTTAGAGCACTGCATTAGCAATTCATTTGGACTTGACACCCTCTTCTGGAGTTGATAACTTTGAACTCTGTGCATGCCATACACTACATGCAAGCCTTTCTGTTCCCTCCTTCAGGTGCCTCTATAGAGTGTGAGATTTGCAAGGGAGTCAGCAACTGCACAGGCAAGAGGGAGAGTTGTCCTGAAGAATTCGAAGCCTGTTCCAGCTCTCTGCTTGAAAACAGTAAAGGTGGATGAGAGAGATCATAAGTCAACCAGGCCATACAGTGAATGGGCCACATTTTTGTGCAAAATATGTGAATGAGTGGTGCCACCTAATAATGAGTGAGATCAGTTCTCCATTTTGCCCAGTACCCTCCACTCTGAATTTATCCCAGGTCTCCAGCAGAGACCTGTTCTTTTTGCCAGCTGGGGGAGTTACATCTTTTAACCAGACAACACATCTGAGGCCCTCTGTGCAGAACTTGGTCTCTGCTATTACCAATAGCCCCATGGAGAGAGCTGGTAGGTTCCTGGGAATCAAAGCTATGATTTTTTTTTTGGGGGGGGGTGATTATACTTAAGGCCTAGATTAAACCTCCAGTGTGTCTTAGTATTGGACTGCTGCAAAGCTGTCTATGTGAGGCGGCCCTTGAAGATGATTCAGAAACTTCAACGGATTCAAAATGCAATGGCTACATTACTGGACGGGGTTCTATTTAGAGCTCTTATCATCCTTGTTTTAAACACAACTGCACTGGTTATCATCTTGCTTCTAGGCCCAAGTCAAAGTGTTCAAAATATTGGTGTATAAACAACTTAGACCCATGATACCTGAAAGTCTGCCTCTATTCCTGCAGTTCCTTACGGGTGTTAAAATTAGCAGAGGTGGCTCCCTTGGCCAGTTCCACTACCCACAGAAGTGCAGGGAAAGGGATCCTGGGACCGGGCTTTCTCTGTGGCAGCCGCTAAAACAGAGCTTTCCAAACTTTTCATGTTGGTGACACACTTTTTAGACATGCATCATTTCGCGACACAGCAATTCAGTTTTACTAGCAAACCAGAGGTTAAACTAACCCCTTTCCAGCCCCGGGAGGAGAGCAGGGACTGTTTGCGTGACACACCAACGTGTCGCGACACACAGTTTAGAAAGCTCTGCCTAAAATGTGGAACTCCCTCCACACAGAGGTGCACTTGACACTTTCTTTCTACAGCTTTCCCCATATGCTGAAGAAGACCCACCTGTTTACAGCCTTTGACAGTTAGGAAATTTTGTTTTGTGGGACCCATTTCTTTCATTTAATTTAGGCCAGGCATCCCCAAACTGGGCCCTCCAGCTGTTTTGGGACTACAACCCCCATCATCCCTAGCTAACAGGACCAGTGGTCAGGGATGATGGGAATTGTAGTCCCAAAACAGCTGGAGGGCCGAGTTTGGAGGGGATGCCTGATTTAGACTGATCCTTTTTGCTTGAGACCGGTTTACTTGTTTGTTTGTTTGTTTTTAATAATTCTGTCATCGTATTGTTGTAAAAAAATAGTTGTGACATTGTCCCTTCCTTCCATGCATGTCCGGGTACATAGCACACTATGATTGAGCAGGTAACACTTCTCACCTTCTAAATGTATCCTCTCTTTTCTTTCTTCTCTTTGTGTAGTTAAGGATGTATTCATGGCAAAGGGATGTGCAAACCCTGAAATCTGCCTTTTTGGTGTGATCACTATGACTGATGGCAACGGGAGCCACATAAGGGAGGTTGCCACCTGTTGCGAGGAGTATGCCTGCAACCCAGCCACTCCGATACGTAGGTTTCTGCTTTTGTTTAACTTGTCTCCTTTTTCTATCTGTCTGCATGAGGTGGTCATGCCGTGCGGTCTCGGTTTCTAACATATGAATGGCTAACAATTAATCAATGGAATCTTGACCCATAGATTATACTTTAAGCTCTTATTAATTGGCTGCATTTGTCAGGATTAGGGTCCTGACACCCCCAGGACTTTCCTGGTATGCATGCCTAGTCCCTCAGACTCCAGGGCACGTAAAGAGCTCAGCAGAGTAACTCAGCAGTGTGTCGGCAGCAAATGAATCACACGAACAGCTCACTCCAAACTACGCTTTACCGAAGCATTTCAATAAGCAAAGGGGTTACAAGTCCTCAGCCAGATGCCTGGCTGCGTGCATAGCTTCGAAAAACAGTTACAGAGAGAAGGCGGTGAACTTGCATAGCTTGAAAACAAAAGAAAGACTGACTGGCTCTCACACCTGCATACAGCTATACAAAGAGGGCTCAGACAGACTGGAACCTTCCGGTAAACAATAAATACTGATGAGAAAGGACTGCTGAGTCACTACAGTACATGGGCAACAAGCGACATCTCTGGAAATTTGAAAGGATCTATGTTACAAACACAGATTATTTTCCAGGGTTGGAACGATATTTTCAGTGGTAGATGAATTGCCCGGCAGTACAGTGGTACCTCATGTTGCGAACAGGATCCATTCCGGAGCTTCGTTCGCAACATGAACAACACGTAACTTGAAGCGCTGCGTCTGCGCATGTGCACGACGTGATTTGGCGCTTCTGCGTGTGACGTCATTTGATGCGTCTGCACATGCGCGAACCGCCAAACCTGGAAGTAACCCGTTCCGGTACTTCCGGGTTTGGCGTGTTCGTAACCCGTGCCGAACGTAACCTGTGGCGACTGTAACATGAGGTATGACTGTATTGAGCAGCGTGATGTACCCACATCCTGTAGGACAGCCTTCCCCAAAAGTTGTGGCTTCGAGAAGCTTTTGATTGCAACTCCTATCAACTTCAGACAGCATGGTCAATGGTGAGAAATGATGGGAGCTGTCTTCCAAAACTTCTGGAAGGTACAAGCTGCAGTAGGGTTTGACCTTCTGTGCCTAGGATGCAAGAGCCCTTAGGGCTACATTGGCTCCCAGTACGTTTCCGAGCACATTTCAAAGTGTTGGTGCTGACGTTTAAAGCCCTAAACGGCCTTGGTCCTGTATACCTGAAGGAGCGTCTCCACCCCCATCGTTAAGCCTGGACACTGAGGTCCAGCTCCAAGGGTCTTCTGGTGGTTCCCTCACTGCAAGAGTTGTGGTTACAGGGAACCAGGCAGAGAGCCTTTTCGGTAGTGGCGCCCACCCTGTGGAACGCCCTCCCATCAGATGTCAAGGAAATAAACAATTATCTTGACTTTTAGAAACAAAATAAAACAAATTCCTTCCAGTGGACACCTTAGAGACCAACTAAGTTTGTTATTGGTATGAGCTTTCGTGTGCATGCACACTTCTTTAAATGCACACGAAAGCTCATACCAATAACAAACTTAGTTGGTCTCTAAGGTGCTACTGGAAGGAATTTTTTTTATTTTGTTTCGACTACGGCAGACCAACATGGCTATCTACCCATAACTTTTAGAAGACATCTGAAGGCAGCCCTGTTTAGGGATGTTTTTAATGTTTGATGTTTTATCATGTTTTTAATATTCTGTTGGGAGCCGCCCGGAGTGGCTGGGGAAACTCAGCCAGATGGGCGGGTATAAACAACAACAACAACAACAACAACAACAACAACAACAACAACAACAACAACAAAAATAATAATAATAATAATAATAATAATAATAATAATAATAATAATACTCTCAAGTCTTTCTTGTGATGTGTGGTAGGAGATACAGCCCCTCCATGTGGGATAAATCGTGACTTGCCACCAGGTGTCCTTTGAATGGAATTAAAACTCTCCAGTTGTTATTCTGGTGGTACTTGCTCCAGCTCCAGACACTGCCGAGATCTTTCATTTGTATCTGTTTTTATTTCATGAAATTTATACAATGCTTGATCATGAAAAAAAACCCACAGCTTACAAAAAAGGCACCTCAATAAAATTGTCAATAAGAAAAATTAACAACAATAATTTAAGACTTTCAGAAAGTTAAGGTAACAATAGAATGCGTTAAGGAAAATGTGCCTTTAAATGTGTATTTACACAAGCTCCCTTGAACCTCTCAAACTCCTTTTGCTTTGCAGTTCCAGAACGGAATACCAGAGCCAATGGGAAGATTTGCCCAGGCTGCTCGTCTAACAAAGGCAACTGTTCTTCAGCGGCCACAGAATGTATTGGATCTGAAACTTTCTGTTTTAGTTATGTCACACTTACAGGTATTTCTGATTCTGTTGCTACGGCCCTTTTGAGCTTTTGCTATTCCTGCTGTGTGAAATGCCTTTTAGCAGCACTGTTGGATAGTAGCTTGGGCCAAGTTGGATTTGATGTGAACAGCATGAATGCAATTAACATGCCTGCTTTCTTGATACATACATAGCAGTCACAGAAATGCTTAGCACCAATGAGTAAGGCAGGGAGGTTCCCTGGGAGGTTAGCATGGTCTGCTGTCCTCCCATCCTAGTAGTGAATTCAGGCAGGAAGGATGAGCCCACTTGTTAGTGATGTTAACCAATAAGAATTGCAGTGAAGGGTCTTAGCTGGGTAGCTAACTTCTCCTTCAAGGATTTGGCACAGCAGCGGTTCAGCCCTGCAAGTCTGGCACCTAGGACTGTTTGCAATCAATTAGCTCTTTAGTGTTTTCTCAATAAGGAGAGAGCCACTCCCAATCTGAGACTGACCAGAGCTGCACCCTGTGCTCCCCAGTGACACTTTTGCTCAGGCTTTTAGTTTGCTTTGCTTACTTGTTGAGGTTTTTCTGGGGAGGTACGCATAACGGCTCATAGGCCTGTCAAATGGTCAACATGTTATAACACTCCAATGAAGGGTATACAGTGGTACCTCGGGTTAAGTACGCTTCAGGTTAAGTACGCTTCAGGTTAAGAACTCCGCTAAGAACAGAAATCGTGCTCTGGCGGCACAGCAGCAGCAGGAGGTCCCATTAGCTAAAGTGGTGCTTCAGGTTAAGTACACTTCAGGTTAAGAACGGACCTCCGGAATGAATTAAGTACAGTGGTACCTCGGGTTAAGTACTTAATTCGTTCCGGAGGTCCGTTCTTAACCTGAAGCACCACTTTAGCTAATGCGACCTCCTGCTGCCGCTGCGCTGCCAGAGCATAATTTCTGTTCTTAGCGGAGTTCTTAACCTGAAGCGTACTTAACCTGAAGCGTACTTAACCCGAGGTACCACTGTACTTAACCCGAGGTACAACTGTATTGCAACATGCAAATTAGGCTGCTTCACGGTGATGCGTCTTGAGTTTCTTACAGTAAGAGTGCCTCTTTTTTAGAGGGGAATAGCATTACAGATTTGGGGTGCCAGAGACTGGGGGTGTAAAAGCACCTGTAATTCTAAGAAGTTAGTGAATGTTAGAAATTACTGAATGCTAGAAATTACTAAATGCTTGGAGTCTACCCCTGGGTGAGATATAGCTTAAAGGTAAAGGGACGCCTGAACATTAGGTCCAGTCACGGACGACTCTGGGGTCGCTGCACTCATCTCGCTTTATTGGCTGAGGGAGCCGACATACAGCTTCCGGGTCATGTGGCCAGCATGACTAAGCTGCTTCTGGCGAACCAGAGCAGCGCACGGAAACGCCGTTTACCTTCCCGCCAGAGCGGTTCCTATTTATCTACTTGCACTTTGACGTGCTTTCGAACTGCTAGGTGGGCAGGAGCAGGGACCAAACAACGGAAGCTCACCCCGTCACGAGGATTCGAACCGCCAACCTTCTGATCGGCAAGCCCTAGGCTCTGTGGTTTAACCCACAGCGCCACCCGTGTCCCTGAGATATAGCTTAGTAGTGTAAAAAAGCAAACAATGCAAGCAAGCTTGTTTTTCAAGGTATCACCTGGGATGGAAGATGTTAAGCATGACGGAAGGTGTTGATAGCCCACGAAAGGAGGTTGCCAGGGTAATGTGGGTGTGATGTCACACAGGAAAAATGCCATCCTTTTGAAAAAACAGAGGTCTCCCCAGTATGTGTGTGTGGGGGGGGAGCAGACAGAAGGAGAGGTGTTGAGTTTGGCAAGGTGTTCTTGGAGGAAGGAGGGGGACAAAGGGGAGAACTCCGGAGCCATGGTGGGCTGCTGCTTTGAACCCAAGCTCACTGAAGTTACTAGAGGGGCAATGAGGGACACTCCTGGGGCCTCATGTTCTGCACTCCCTCAATGGAAGGCTTTAGGTGTAAATATGTGTAAAATAAACCATATTTTTTTAAAGACACTAGTCCCCACTGTGCCTTGATTCCCAACGGAAACATGACCCTGGGAAAGCGCCTGGAACCCCTAGAGTCTCACGCAGCGCTTGGTGGAGATTGGAGTGGCATGTAACACTATATATCGTGGTTAGATGCATTTTTCGGTGTGTGTGTGTGTATCAGTTACTGGATCTTCTGACCACTCATCTTTTTGTTTTTATGCACAGAGAAGAATGTCGCAATCAGCTCCAGGAAGGGCTGCACTCGTGAAGGCACCTGCACCCAGTTAAAAACATTTGACGGAGGGATTTTTCATGATGTCAATCGTGTTAAAAATGTTCAGTGTTCCCCAGCCAAGGCTGCCTTTTCTTCTTCTCCTCCTCGTCTCTCCCTTTCCCTCCCATTTGGATTCCTTCTCCCGGCTCTCCTGCTGGCGAAGCTTCTCTTGTAATGAGCTTCTTGCACCATTTCACCGCTGAAGAAAGATGCCTCTTGTTTTTGAGTTTCAGAGGGATTTGCCTTCCTCTATGTTTTATTGAGTGAAATAAATAAAAGGGGGGGGGGAGACGAGTCAGCGCCATTTTCCTGTTCTATTGACCCACTGATCAGATTGCCCAGGGATCAGAGGTGAAATAATTATTTGCCTGCTTTCAACATCTGGAGACATTGGGAGCAGCCCTGACCTTCTTGAGGGAAGGGTAGGCCCAGAAAGTGCTGACTGAATAGATCCAATGTTTTGCTGAGAGAGAAGATGAATGAACGCTAGAATAGAAACAAGGTTCAGTTTTGGTCTGTTTCTGTTGATCAAATTCTTCAGAGGTCAAATTCTTCAGAGCTGATCCCCCAGTTTCTCCCCTGAATCCGATATTTGGAACCCTGAACACGCTTGGAGGAAGGATGGACGAAGAATGTGATACTTTCATAAATGGTATTGATCCAGACCTGCCCCTTGCAGCATGCCGTACCCAACTGCACCCCACACAGCCGGGAGACCTGCTTTCCTGTGCAACCCCAGCTTAGGTAAATAATTTTCCATCCCTCACGGCTATCTGTAGTTTGTCAGCAGTTGCTGAAGTGTCCATGCACTAGACTAGGGGAATCTAGCAGCAAGGGGGTTGACCCCCTCTGCCCAGCTACAGCTTTTAAAGTTGTGAACAACTATGTGATCTTCGGATGAAAGGCGGTATATAAGTTTAACAAGTAATAGTTAAGTAATAGACGATGTCACCACCCAGGAACAGCTTTGTTTGGAGTTAAGTTAGCGGTAATAAAGCACGTGAACAAGTCAGACCTGTCTCAGCTCTCTTAATAATCTGGCTCCCATGATAGCTTGAGCAAAATGAAGAGGGGCATTTTACTGCATTCTGGCAAGTTTGGGGAGGCTGGAAGGTGTAAAAGAGAAACCTTCACTCCTCTGCCTCTCAGTGTTTAGGTAAGAGAAAGAAGAATAGGTAATCTCTGCCAACCCATCTGAAACTTGGACCGTGTACACCTTACCCACTTTGATAATCTCCCACGGCTGGTGTTTGAAGCCACATGATGCTAGCTGCAATCCATATGTATCCTGCAGCTTCTCGAGCAGTAATCTTGTTTGATGTGCTTCTATCTGATTAGAAAATGAATGCTTGAGATGGTATTTATTTCCAAGTAGGCTTGCTAAGATGTATAAGACTGAATTAGATAAGTGCTGGGGATGCAAAGAGGTTGATGGAACCTTCTTTCATATGTGGTGGACTTGTAAAAGGGTAAAAGAGTATTGGGAAATGATCCATAATGAATTGAAAAAAATGTTCAGAAGTACTTTCCCAAAAAGCCCAGAGTCCATTCTGTTGGGGAGAATTGAGACTGAAATTCCCAGGTTATTTATGTATGTCACTGCTGTCCGTGTTTTGTTAGCCCAAAAATGGAAAACGAGTGAGGTCCCAACCAAAGAAGAATGGCAACTTAAGTTGACAGAATATGCATAGCTTGCAGACTTAACATATAGAATAAGAGAACAAGAAGAACATACATTTAGAGAAGATTGGAAAATGTTTATTGAATATATGGGAAATAACTGTGTACAGCTGAAAACGCTGGTAGATAAATTCAACAGTGTAAATAAGCTTTGATGGATGTAATAATGGAATACTGAATGGTACAGTTTTTGTAAAATATGCAGGGATTTATGATATGCAAAATGAACCATGAAAAGAGAAGAAAGGAAGTCATTGATATCTTAAGGATGTAAAAATGAGAAAATTATATAAAAAAGAAAAAAGAAAATGAATGCTTGGAGGGTCAGGTAAATTAATAAATGGAAAGTATATTTGTACACAGTAGGGATGTTTCTGAAAATGTCCCTACCATGGCCAATTTTGCACTCACTGAGGGTGTAACCACTAATAGGTGGTACACAAATAATTTTTCACAAATTTGTGGAGGATAAGGCAATCAATGGATGATATTATTATTATTATTATTATTAGTAGTAGTAGTAGTAGTAGTAGTAGTAGTTTATGCAATCTGTATCCCACGCTTCCTTTTGAAGGAGCCCAGGACAGAAAACATATTGAGATAAAACATTTTAAAGCATTCTAAAAACATTCAACCATTGATTTCCAGGTTGCCAGGAACAGTGTCTTTTTACCCATTGAATTCCTGTGAAATGAGTGTCCCACCCCCAGGACACACTCAGAAGCGAATTATCTTTATTAGTCATTGTCAGCAGTAATAATACACTATATTTTAACCTCCATTGTTTTTTACTTTCAATGTATAGTCTTCAAATGTACAACTGAAAAATGTCAGCATATTTATAAAAGACCCTCCAAGTGTCCTGTTATGTACTGAGTTGAATAGGATCCAAAATGCAGCATATTTCATGTCCCTATTTTCCAGGGACGGTCCTGGATTTACAGAAGCTGTCCTGTTAAAGGTAGATAGCCGTGTTGGTCTGTCATAGTCAAAACAAAATAAAATAAAAAAAATTCCTTCCAGTAGCACCTTAGAGACCAACTAAGTTTGTTCTTGGTATGAGCTTTCGTGTGCATGCACACTTCTTCAGATACACAGAAACAGAAGTCACCAGACCCTGATATATCAGGGTCTGGTGACTTCTGTTTCTGTGTATCTGAAGAAGTGTGCATGCACACGAAAGCTCATACCAAGAACAAACTTAGTTGGTCTCTAAGGTGCTACTGGAAGGAATTTTTTTTATTTTATTTTGTAGAAGCTGTCCTGGTTTCTGATTTGATCCCGGAATGTTCCACTTTTGCTTAGGACGTCCCTATTTTCATCAGAGAAATGTTTGAGCGTATGGAGTTATGCGACCCCAGAGCCAAGGGGATAAGTAACTATACAACCTTTAGAAGACATCTGAAGGCTGCCCTGTGTAGGGAAGTTTTTTAAAAGTTTTATTCTGGTTTTTTTTATATGTTGGAAGCCGCCTAGAGTGGCTGTGGCAACCCAGTCAGATGGGCAGTGTATAAATAATAAAATGATGATAATGATGATGATGATGATGATGATGATGATGATGATGGAATAGGATGTCCCCATTTTCACCGGAGAAATGTTGGAGGGTATGTTATGCAACAACTCAAGAGATATGAAAAGGGTAAATGGGAGCTGTAAGCATGTGTGTCTAAAACAGGAATGTTTCTAACTTCCTCCTAAAAGTCGATTAGGGAGGCAGATGAACTTCACCAGGGAAATGCCACCAGAAAGGTCCCGCCATAGGTCAATGGCCACTGGCTCACCTGTCCTCCAGGGGTGCCAACTTGAATAAAATATTTATAAAATATTTATACCCCTGCTTCAGGTATCTCGCACCCTGTAATCGGCAGGCAAGGTCCTTGGAGCCAAGTACTAGGGGCTGGGGTCACTTCAGCCCTCCAATAAAATACTTGAGGGGGCTGCCCCCCCAAAAAAAAATTGATCGGCATTGCCATTCGAATGGTGTGCACACGTCAGGGGTGATGAGGCCCTAAGCTACTGAAGGTAATGGGGCCCTTTATATGTCCAGCTTTCCTTTGTCAACAACAAATTATCACTTTTTTTTGTGCTGAATATATGCTATATGGTAATTTATGGACCTAATAGGTATCTAAAGCCATTTGCACATAACAAAATATGTATTTTATCAAAGTAATTGATATAGAAATGAGCAAACCAGTGATATTTCAGGGAGCAGGCTAGCAGGCGGGGCTCATGACTTACATCATGGGAGCCTACACAACACAAAACACTGTTGCTGTATGTAGGTTTTATTTTATTTGTTTATCTTCTATTTTGGAAATGTACATCCAGGTTTTTTCCCTTCCTTTAATTTTTTTGCCCCCCCCCCCCAAGAGAGTGGGGCCCTAAGCTATAACTTGTTTAGGTTATACGTAAACCCGGCACTGGTTCTCAGGATCCTTTGGCCGGGGTGGGTGGGGAGCCATGACAGTTCCATAGTGGTTCCGTAGCGCTTTGCACTTATTGAAGTGGGTCTAGAAACGGAGGCGCTCGGCGGCTGGGAGTCTGTTTGGAGAGTTTTGTTACGCAGAGGCCAAAAAGAAGAGGCCCCTTCTCCAATTTTGTAGGGGGAAGAAGAAGCCGGGGTGCAGAGAGGGCTGGGTGGCAGCGGCAAAGGCTCTTGGCCTGGATAGGACTAGGCCTCAGCCTGCATTTTCCTGCTCTGATCCGCTTTGAAGGTTTTTATTTTTATTTTTTCCCAAGCAGTAGGTATACACCTTACAAAACAAAACAAAACAATGAATGAATTCAAGGCCTGCCAGTTTAATAATAATAATAATAATAATAATAATAATAATAATAATAGACTTATTCCCCCACCCACCCAAATGGGGTTGCCCAAGCCCCTAAGCCCCACGTCAAGGGACACGGATGTGAGGCCTTGTCTCCCTCGGCCCTGAGATAGAGATATCTCATCAGATTCCAGAGGGGCAAAGGCCTGCCGTAGGATTGCCCAACAAATTGGAATTTAATGCAGGGTTGCCTAACAATTTGGAATTTAATGGGCTGCGGGTTAGCTTGTGTGGGGCTGTAGCTTTACAAGGAAGGATCTGGCCGTATTCTCCTCCCTCCTGCCCTCGGTGTTATGTATCTTGGTGTTTGCCTATGGCCACCAGCTTGGCAGTTTTAAAAGAGGATAAATATTAATTGGCAGAGGCGAAGGTATTGTTGGCAACTCTTTGGTGCAAGATTAGCTGCAGGTCTCTAATTGCCACAGTATTGGTGGTCACCAGGAACAATGGTTGAGAGGTTCTCTGGGTATGCCGACAATAGAAGAATGGAGAATGAAATTATTGAACTATGCAGAAATGGACAAAATGACGGGGAGAATCCGAGAACAGCGGGACCAGAAGTTTGTCAAAGACTGGGCTAAATTTACAGACTACATAAAAGGAACTATTGAACTGAATACGTTGGTAGGACTTCAAGAGGCATTGTAGATTAAAGAAGAAATATTGTTGCTAAATGTAAATTTATCAGGATAAGTTATGAGTGAGATGTGAAAGCAATGGTTGATATAAGAAATATAAGGTGAAATATAGAAATTATAAAGTCGCTTGGAAGGCCTGAAGGAAGTCAAGGCTGTGAAAAGCCAAAAGATATAAGAGGTGAAAAATATGTATATTGTATATTGCAAAAATGATTGTGAAAATAAATAAAAAATGATAGTGAAAAAAAAAAAAGAGAGGTTCTCTGGGTGGAAGTTGTTGGGGAACAGAAGTGAAACAGAAAGTGGCTCTTATGGATGTTTATATCATGTCATTATCTATCTATCTATCTATCTATCTATCTATCTATCTATCTATCTATCTATCTATCTATCTCCTGGTTGTGTAAAGGCATCTGTTTGAGCCACAGTGGGAGTTGGATTATTATTATTATCAGTGCTTTTTTTTCCCTTAAAAAAATTGCTTAGAGGTACTCCCATTTTGACTCAAGAAAATCACGATTTTATAGTTCAAATTGGGGGAAAATAAATACAGTAAATGGACAAAAGTATAAAGATTTACAAAATGTTTAGGGGTATGCATACCCTTGCGTCCCCCACAGAAAAAAGCACTGAATTATTATTATTAGTATTAGTATTAGTATTATTATTATCCATCCGTAGATCTCAGGGTGATTTGCAACAAAAAAATACAATAAAAAACCCCCAAATGCATAATAAAAGTAAGAACCAACACAAACCAATAACCCCCACTCCCTCCTTTTTGGCTTTATTTATTTTGTAGGCTGTACCAATCCTCCAGCATGGCTGGGGAGAGTTTCCTGTAATGTGTTTCAGATATGTTGGGAGCATGAGATGAGCATTTGAGAAGCCTCTTAGGATTCTTTGCACAGCAGAAAGAGGTAAGTCTCTTGTTTAGGAGTACAGTGGTACCTTGGTTCTCAAACTTAATCCGCTCCAAAACCAAAGCGTTCCAAAACCAAAGTGCACTTTCCCATAGAAAGTAATGCAAAACGGATTAATCCTTTCCAGACTTTTAAAAACAACCCCTAAAACAGCAATTTACCGGTAACATGAATTTTACTATCTAACGAGACCATTGGTCCATAAAATGAAAGCAACAATGTACTGTACTATAAAATAAATAAGACAGTATTGTAGATGATAAAAATTAAAATTAAATGATAGTCATTGTTTGGATGGGGGGGACTTTTATCCATTTCCGCAGTCACACAGTCAATCAATCAATCAATCAATCAATCAATCAGTAGCTGAACTGGGTTCCACACAGTCACTAAAACAAACTAATTGAAAAAGCCTCAAAAACAAAAACGCAAAATAAATAGCAAAAAAGAAAAAGAAAAGGGGGGGGGGGGAGAGTGCCAAACGAAATGCATTCCGGAAGTTGGTTTGACTTTTGAAATGTTCAAAAACCAAGGAGCAGCTTCTGATTGGTGAAGGTGCCTCTGAAACAATAGCTGCATCGGACGTTCGGCTTCCGAAAAACGTTCGAAAACTGGAACACTTCCGGGTTTTCGGCATTTGTGTACCAAGGCGTTTGAGTACCAAGGCATTTGATAACCGAGGTACCACTGTACAGTTGGACTGTGTCTTCAGGAAGACGGAGAGCTTGCAAAAACCAGACCTCAACTGCTTGCTCAATTGTCAACATGACTCTTCGGGCAAAGGATAGGGCACCTCTACCTGGAACTCACGTTTTCAGCTTGTAATGAATTTCCTGCTGGGCAACAAGTCTTACCTTTTAATTTATCTTGCTGCCGTGAATGTTTTAGCAGATACTTTGAGTCACAACATTTGCTTCATTGAAGGAGCTTTTGAACCATCACCATGCAGGCTCTTCTGGGAATTTTCTTCTTCTCTCTGCTAACTACAGGTAAGGGGCAACTGGAAGCTACTCATGGTATCAGAGTGGAAAATTTATTTCGTTACGAAATCTGTGTTCTTCAGCCTAGAGGCCCTGGACTGCAACTCTCATAATCCCGGGCCATCAACTGCAAAACACTGAATTACATCCAAGTTGGTATGACTCGGTGTCTATTCATTTATATGACTATCCAGTTGGGATGGCTGAATCTGTCAACTTCATTTTTTCTCTCTCAGCTCATCATTTTTCCAATTTAAATTTAGTTCTCCATATTTCTGCATGAGTTTGAGATTATTATTATTTAAATCCTCGGGAAAATTAATCAGCATCTTCAAAAAATACCTCAAAAACAAAAACGCAAAATAAATAGCAAAAAAAGTGCCAAACTTAAAACACTAAAAAAAATCTGCTCCTCCTCCTTTACTGCCACCTCTGGAGCCAATCACCCCATTGCCACTTCCGGAGAGAGATGCAGACAGAAGCTGCAGGTCCATTCTAGCCTTTTTATTCTGCCTATGCCTCTCTCTGTCTGCTTCCCTTGATCGCTGGTTTTTTTAAACATTAGGGGGTGCCTGGGTACACCTGGCAGACACCCAACACATGCTTATGGTAAGATGCAATGTCATAGGCAAGGCTAAAAGTACGGTCCCAATCCTATCTGCTGTCTACAAACCTAACTGCTGTATACAAGAGCAATGCATGAACAGGGTCTGTGTCTGTACTCTGATTCCAAAGAAACGCAGGAGGGCAAAAATGTACTTAATGTCAATTTGCCCCTTTATTTGGCATACAGGTTCATTTTTTAAAAAATAAATAAGGAGTATATGAAGAGCACAGAGCCCTGCTTATGTTGTGGGTATATTCTGCAACAATGTCATTAATACAATAGCAGTGTATTACTGGTGGTTATGCTCTGCTTTAGTTTGTTCTGGAGAGCTTCCCCAATGCTATTGCATTATTGTTGTATGGAGCAGAATTTTTTTTTTTGGGGGGGGGGTATACCCTGATTGGAAATGATGCAATGTGACCGCCCAAAAACGTTTGCAGGCTTATACAACACTGAAATGTGTATGACTGCCCTAGTATCACCATTGAGTACAAATCATCTAGAATATGCAGTAAAAAGGATGCCGGGAAGAGTTCTGAGTGGTTTAAAAATAAATACAAAAACAAAAATAGAGGGGCAGCCATATCAACTCTCTACTCTGGTTGACAGCTTTGAATCCTACCCACCCTGTATCATTCATGAAATTGTCTTCTCTTCCCTTTCTCCAGGTGCCTCTTTGGACTGCGAAATTTGCAGTGGACAAACATTCTGCACTGGCAATAGGGAAGCTTGCCCTTCTGCTGACAATGTGTGTCACATGACTTTGGCAGAACACCCAAAAGGTGGACCATAGGAATGAATAGACTGCACTTTTGTGCAAAACTCATGAATCCACTGGCAGCGTTGGTCCTTCCCAACCTGGAGGGCTGCTCACTCATCCTTGTGTGTGAAGTGTGGAGGAAGCAAGTAGGGTCATGGCCTTCAAAGCCATATGTTGGGTTTTACCCTCGTTCTCAGAAAGCCAGCCCAATCAGGGTGTATTGGCTGAGCCTCTACTGCCGAAGAAGAATAGTGTCTCTTCTCATTATATAACTCATTGTGCCTTCATTTTCCTGTCTATAAATGCGTATTGGGGTGGGGACAATAATTCAAGCCTTATTGAATAGCATACTGCATACTAAGGAAGGGTGAGATTCTCACACTTAATCTCATTTGGGGCTCTGGGATTTACGCCGCCCAATTTTGTTCTTTACCTCAGGCTGGTTTTCACTTTCTGCCCAGTTCTGTCATGCCACCCTTGAAGTGAAAAAGGTTAGCTTGTGTATGCTTTGTGCATCTTCATCGCCTGTCGTGCACGCCCATTTGATGCATAACCTATGATTTTGCAGGCATCCCCTTACACCTTCTAAATATACCCTCCTTTCTTCTTTTCTGCAGATAACACCACAGTTACAAAAGTAGTGAAGGGCTGCCTTTCCCCTGACCTCTGCAAAGGAACATTCGAGATCAATCTTGGAAAGAATAAACACATCAGGGAAAGCACTGTCTGCTGCTCGAAGGAGGGTTGTTCGCCAGATTCCCCTGAATGTAGGTATTATTTTACAGGCAACTCCCAATTTACACAGGGGTTACGTTCCAAGGCTCCGCGTGTTTATGCGAAACCGAGTATATTTGAAACACCATTGGAAAAGCCTCTAAACATCTCAAAACCTCGGGAAACCCTTTAAAACCAGCAGCACTTACCAATGCCAAACTCCACGACATTCGCTCCCTCCAAACCTCCAACTCTCCACAGGCCTCATTGGTCGGTCAAGGGCTCCTGGGATTGCACTTGCAAAGGTATGTTGGGTTGCTAGGCTCTGTTTTCATGACTTTTGCCCTTCCTGGGCTCTTTTAATGAGGTTTTTGCCATTTTTAAAGTATGGGTTTGGCACCATGCATGTTTGTGTGGTTGCATGCCAATTGGGCACGTGTCAATTGGTTATTTGCCTGTGCTTGGTAGCGGGTGACAGAGCAGGGTGGGGCAGTGCTGCATATACTAGAGGGGTGGGCTGAGCCCACACCTGGTGGCCTGCCTGCCCCCATACCCCCTCGCAATTTGCAGTTGAGCGAGAAGGCAGGATCAGTTTCCCAGGCAGCAAGCTCAGCCTGGAAGCTTCCTTTGCTGCCTGGAAAACCATCCCTGGGGCTTCCCCGTTGGATCTCAGTGGACTAGTAGCGTATACAACCTGCTGCTTTCTGCCCTGGAAGAACTTTGCTGCAAACGAATCCTAGGTATGTTTGTTCCTAAAGCAAACCTTTCCGTAGACCTCAAGTCATTCTTCCGGCATTCTGCCCAGACCAGAAGTCTGACAAGGAGCGTGACTGGCAAAAGTTGGATGTGTGGAGAACAATGGACGTGTCCTTCAGGCACATGAAGGAATTCAGCAGGGCAGGTGTGGAGGACTCCCTGGTCCTGAATGGGGTAACTGTGCCCCTGAAGGACCAGGTGCACAGCCTGGGAGTCATTTTGGACAGCTGTTCATGGAGGCGCAGGTGAATTCTGTGTCCAGGGCAGCTGTCTCCCAGCTCCATCTGGTACACCGGCTGAGACCCTCCCTGCCCGCAAACTGTCTCGCCAGAGTGGTGCATGCTCTAGTTATGTCCTGCTTGGACTACTGCAATGCGCTCTACGTGGGGCTACCTTTGAAGGTGACCTGGAAACTACAATTAATCCAGAATGCGGCAGCTAGACTGGTGACTGGGAGCAGCAGCTGGGACTATATAGCACCATTCCTGAAAGACCTGCATTGGCTTCCAGTACGTTTCCAAGCACAATTCAAAGTATTGGTGCTGATCTTTAAAGCTCTAAACGGCCTTGGCCCAGTATACTTGAAGGAGCGTCTCCACCCCCATCATTCAGCCCGGACACTGAGGTCCAGCTCCCTCACTTTTCTTCTCACTGTGAGAAGTGAAGCTACAGGGAACCAGGCAGAGGGCCTTCTTGGTAGTGGCACCTGCCCTATGGAACGCCCTCCCATCAGATGTCAAGGAAATAAACAACTATCTGACTTTTAGAAGACATCTGAAGGCAGCCCTGTTTAGGGAAGTTTGATGTTTTATCGTGTTTTTAATATTCTGTTGGGAGCCGCCTCGAGTGGCTGGGGAAACCTAGCCAGATGGGCGGGGTATAAATTATTATTATTATTATTATTATTATTATTATTATTATTATTATTATGTGTCATTTTAGTCCAACACCACGAGGAAAGAAGTAATCACTTTCTACTCTGTGTAAGCAGACAGCATGCATCAAAAAGGGTTAGGAAGCTTCTGCTTCTGCACTGCTGGGGGCAGGGGATCACAGGTGTGGGGTAAGGACTAGGAATACTTTGTCTAAATTAATCTGCACCACACTGTCTCTCCCTAATTCACTTGATTCCTTTTATGTTTCAGTGCCAAGAATGCCCCCCAACCTCAATGGAAAGATTTGCCCATCCTGCTATTCTAAAACAGAGCAATGCCCTGAGGAATATGTCTATTGTACTGGAGAGGATGTTTACTGCTTAGGTTTTGTCACGGTTACAGGTATTGCTAATTCTGATTTCCGATGCTGCAGTCCATTTCAGTTTTTCTTCTTCCTATGGGATGTGGATTTATTTTCAGTATCGGTGAGGAAGAATTGTAGCTCAGGGCTATGCTAAACATGGCCGCACCAACACTAGCTTTTCCTGAGATGCAAACAGCATCTTCAGAGAGGTGACCTTTGTGTGGACTGAGGCAGGGAGAGAAAGAGTTAAATTTTTCCCAACCCCGCCCCCTTCATCCCCTTGTCCCCTCAGGCTTTCTTGTGGCTGCTATTTACCCAAGAAAAATGTGCACCTTAAATGCACGGATGTACCGGTAGTTAATGTTGCTTCTAGCATGCTTTCCTTGTAAAAACCCCAAGCTGAATCACTGGCACCTCCAGTTAAAGGCCATAGATGGAAAAGATCTTCCCTGACACTCTGGAGAGCCACTGCCAGTCAGATTAGCAGAAAATAATGAACTAGAATGATTTATCCAGACGTCTTTTTATTGTGTATTCATGATGCTATCAGGGTGGTGACACACGATTCTCCCTTTCAAGACTGCTGCTGCAAAGGTTCTGGGACAGTCACATTGCTTCATTTTGAATCAGTGCATATCCTGCTGAAATCCCATAACTTTTCCTACCACAAATGTTTATTTTTGTCCTGCTTTCGTTGGGGGCTAAATCCCCTCCGGGCAGGAATAATGTGGTAGCACTGGATACTTCCTATTAGCGTGCCAACAGCATGTTGCAAAATACGCCCACAATAAACACCAGCCTGGAGGCACCCGCAGCAGGTGCAGAATTGAGCCCCACCCTTCTGCCCATCAACTGATGTCACGAGTGATGTCTTGGCAGGTGGGTGTGGTTTGAGGGAAATGCCCTCATGTGCCTGGGAGGCCAAAATTGGCCAGCGGGGCAGAGATCCCCCTGCCCCCTCTGGTCTCGTAGCTCAAGGCAGGTAACGTTCGAGTCCAGTCACAGCAACCATTTTGGTTAGAAAGCAGAACAATTGGTTGGGCTCTTTCAGTCTTGCTCTGTATTGTCAGGGGAACCTGTTCCGATTCAGACTGTACCATGGTAACCATGGCAAGAGCTTAGATGGTCTGACAAACTGGGTATTTCCTTGAAACCTCCTTTTTCCTACCCTTAGGCTATTTGCAGTTGACCTTTTCATCTGACGTGATTTCCCGCCTTTGTTCCCTTTTTTTGTATTTATGTTTGCCAAATAATATTTATTAGTTTTCCTAAATTTTAACAAATCAATGCCAAATTGCACCAAATTTAATACAATTTCCCCCCAAAAGTTGACTTCTCGCTCTTCATCCTCAATGTGTCCCTACTTCCCCCCATTGCGGCTTGATATTACGTATTTATCTCTAATTCACATTTCATTCCTTATATTCAATTTATTATCATTATCATCATCATTATTATTAATTATAATAATAATTTTTGTTTTTTTCCTACCCCATTATCCATCAGCTTTCGATTTATCAATTCCTGCTCATACATTTACATAACAATATCATAATGCCCTAAAGAACAAAAGAGGTTATACATCCTTCTGTATAACCTCTTTTGCTCCTTTGTTCTAATTTGGTATATCAGCTTAAGGTCAGCCGTGATGGATAAAATATATGTGTCCTACTGTGGATAGGTATCTTTTAAATTGAGCAGATGGGTGTTTTGGGGTGTGTGTGTGTGTGTGCTAGTTCCTGACTCCGCTGACCACTCACCTTTGATTTCCCTTGCAGAAACAAACGTCGTAAATAGCACCATGAAGGGCTGCATTTCTGAATCTGGCTGCCAGACACTACAATCATTGAACAGATCGCTCGCTACCTTTCCTAATATGAGAAATGTGAGCTGTTCCAAGGCCAAGGTCTCTCAAGCCAGCAGGACCTCTCCCTTGTTAGGTTACCCCCTCCTGGTTCTCCTGCTGATGAAACTTCTCTTATAATGTCTCTCAGCAATGAAGAAATACTCCTCTCTCCCCCCTTTGCCTCTTGTTTTCAGTTTGGCCTTCTTTGTTGTATTGAGTGAAAGTTAATAAAAGTTTAAAAAACTGAGATCCTATCTTTGTCTGCCTAAGAACATAGGACTCTGCCTTCTACTGAGTTAAACAATCTAATTCAGTACTGTTTAATGGGCAATGTCTCTCCAGGGTTTCGGACAGAATTCTCTGCCAGCCCTATATGGGGATGCTGGGAATGAGCCCGGTTTGTTCTGCATGGAACTTTACTGCTGAGCCTCAGTCCTTTCCTGCTGTTTCTACTGACCTGCCAATCAAAGTGCTCAGAGGTCCAAACTCAAAACTGGGCCAAAGTCAAGTTACCAACATTTTAAGAAGCGTCAAACTGCATGCAGCAAGAATGGGCTAAGATATTAATTGCGTGCCCAGGCACTGAGCCAGCCATCCCACACTGTGTATCAGACCACTCATGACATTTTTGGTTAAAATTAGGCCACAACTTCATTGATTACAGATGTAAGGAGCTTTGACTTAGGCATTGCGTATAACAGTGATGGCTAACCTTGACACTCCAGATGTTTTGGGACTACAACTCCCATCATCCCTGACCACTGGTCCTGTTAGCTAGGGATGATGGGAGTTGTAGTTCCAAAACATCTGGAGTGTCAAGGTTAGCCATCACTGGCGTATAATGTGTATCAACTAGGCTGCCTGTTGATCTGGTGGTGGAGAGTCCCATGACATATATCAAATAGGTATTACCCCACCCAGATTGCCTTGGGGGGAGTGCTATGGCCCTAGCCCTCATCTGGGCATCTGTATAGGAGCACCTCCTTCAGAGTTATTATGATTTATTAATTTTATATAAAGTCCTTCATTTGAAGATCTCGGGGCAGTTCACAAGATTCTCTATGCTTAAAGAAGAGCGCTGCTGTTGTTATTTATCAATTTGATTTTTAACCTGCCTTTCCCCCTGAAGGAGCCCAGGCAGGCCATACTTCAAGATGGCAAACAGCACAATGCAATTAAAAACATCACAATTTTTTTAACGCAACTAAAAACACTGTTCAGTATACAGTATATAGAACATTTTTAAGCTGCTGAGCTGGGGACTCAGATGGCTGAGCATATGACCCTGGATCAGGGGTCAGCAACCTTTTTCGGCCGTGGGCCGGTCCACCGTCCCTCAGACCATGTGGGAGGCCGGACTATATATTTTTTTGGGGGGAAATGAACGAATTCCTATGCCCCACAAATAACCCAGAGATGCATTTTAAATAAAAGGACACATTCTACTCATGTAAAAACACGCTGATTCCCCGACCGTCGGTGGGCTGGATTGAGAAGGCGATTGGGCCGCATCTGGCCCCCGGGCCTTAGGTTGCCTACCCCTGCCCTGGATGCTCAAGCAGAGTTATCCATACTGACCATGCCCTTCATTCATTCCTTGGAGTGGTGGTGGTGAGGAGGCATGTGCACATGTGGGAGGAGGAACCTGCTCCCAGACAGGCTGAGGCTCACATCATTTAAATGCTTGCCAAAGTATATTTTTTTCCTGGTGGCTTTCTCTCATTTTCAGTTGACTCTTCCAATCTCAACAAAGCTTGAGATCCAGCAAGTGGAGCCTGAGGCGAAAGGCATACCCTTTAAAATTAATTATTTCTCAGCCCATAAACTTGTTCAGAGAACCAGAACTGAACTGAGCTATTTCTTACACCCGTGCCACAGACACACACTTCTGGTCAACCTCACTATTTTTCTTCAGCAGCGTGCAACATGCTGCTTTGTTGCTGCCGTTGTAAAAACAATCTGGAGCAAGAAATTCAAACCAACCCAAGATCTACTAGTAGATCCTAGTCTCAGAATCTACAGAATCTCTTACCCACTGGAGTCGGCTGTCCAAGTAGACTAGCAAGGCGCAAAGGAAGTATGAAGGACAGAATTGTCTTGCACTAGGCCACAGCGCGTTGCAGAAACCAGTACAGCAATGCATGCCCACCAGAGCCAGCAACTGAGGAGCGGACATTGAGTTCTCCTCTGTCAGGAAATGTTGTCAGGAAGGCAGGCATAGGTGCATTCACAGCAAACATTTAATGCTGGGATAGCTCAGTCAGTATGAGTCTCTTGATCTCAGGGTGGTGGGTTCAAGTCCCACATTGGGCAAAAGATTCCTGCCCTGCAGGGGGGTTGGACTAGATGACCCTCAGGGTCCCTTCCAGCTCTACAATTCTATGATTCTACACAGTATGTAATGTGTGTGTGTGTGTGTGTGTGTGTGTGTGTGTGTGTGAGACACAGAGAGAACTACACTAGTGGCCAAAATTGTGGAAGCCTTTTGGAAAAAGTGCATTTCTGAGGTTTGATGGCTCATAACACCACTTTCTTTTGGAGTAATACCATAAAGTTACATATCAATTGAAATATAATTTATGTTTGTTCAATTATCTGTATTCTTTCAAAAGATATAGCCAAATTACCAGGAAAAGGAGTGTTTAGAGAGCCAATCAGGTGTCATCTAGTTTTGGCAATGATGGCTCATAACACCACTTTTTTTTTTTTAGTAATACCATAAAATTATACATCAATGGAAAGATAATTTAATGAAGAATGTAATGCAATATCTTTTATGAAAGATTATTTATTACAACAGCAGTCATAAAGAAGAAACGTAAAACACGTAGAAAAATGAGCTATACAAAAATCCCCACCATGTCAGTTAATACAGTACAGTACCGGTACTTAGTTGGGTAACCTTAGACTTCCCATGGTGTACGTAAAAATCAGGGCCACAAGGTGGCACCAGGCACAGAGTCTTGAGTTTGGGTGCGGTCAGATTGAAGGTTTGTTTCACTTTTACTTCCAAGGGGTCCCGGAGAATTACAGGCAGGCGTCAGGGTTGTTGTGCGTTGCTGCTACGGCACCAAAGCGGAGGCCTACTCTCGAGGAAGACTCCAGCCGCTTTGCAGGGAACTGAAGGTGAGCTCAAAACACTTTCCAAGCCCTTTAAGCTATGGCAACAGCCATCCACCCTCCTTGAGTTTGTAGCGGGGCAGCGGAGGGGAGAATAGTGCAAGAGACCTGTGGGTGCTGGGAGAGAGGGTGCGTGCAAAAGTCTGCGGGGTCCCCACTGCGGATCTTCTGCTAGAAGCCAACAAAAACACACGCGCGCACCTGCAGCTGGCTTTAGCCTCCCTCCTTGCTAAAAGCAGCCCTGCTGCTGCTGCTGCTTTCGTGATTCTGGTTTCTTCTTCCTCTCCCGTAATTCTGCATCTTCCAACCATCTGCAAATGGGGGGAAAGGCTGCAGCTCAGCGGCGAAGCACAGGCATTGCACGCAAACCGTATCAGATTTAATCCCCGGCATCCTGGGAATGTCATCTTTTCTGAAAAGCTGGAGGGCCGCTGCCGGTCAGTGCTGACAATACTGAGCTAGATGGAGCAATGGTCTGATGCAGTTTCCAGAGTGATTAAGCCAGCATTAATGGCGAGGTTTCCAGAGTCTCACTTCCGTGCCCTGAGGACCAACATCCAGGCAATCCAAAAAAGGTTGTGGGCTGTTAAAAAGGCGTTGATCCTGGTGTAGCAGTGGCCCATGCAACTCTGGCAGTTCCAAACCTTGCACAAACTGGTATCTTTTTTTAAAATAGACTATCTTGAAACTGTGCCCAGTTTTCCCGTCCTGCAAAGAAAATGCTACACTGTTTATTTCTAGGACATATCAATATCTGATGCCAGTATTGTCTGTCTGTCTGGGGAGGTGATGGAGAGCACCTTTGTGGGTGAAGTCAAAGTGTTGGAAGGTTGCAGCTGGTTTTTCTTAATGTTTTTGCATTTGTGTGAATTGCTGTTTTAATGTGGTTGACACCAGGCAGGCATCTTATTATCCAGACACACATAGGCATTAGCATGCTTTAATCTTTTCCAATTTGTAGTTATCTATTTAATACTGTAGTTTGATTGTAGAAAAACCTCTGAGAGGTTTGAAAGAAATATTACTGTGCTCAATAATATGCATGTTTTTAACTGCAACACAATTGGTCAGTTAGGTGAGCATTTTTATTTATTTACTTGATTTAGGGGAGGCAGCTGCTCCCCACCCCCTTGGCTACGATCAAGGATGGGGAACCTGAGGCCCGGGAGCTACAGTAAATGTGGCCCTTCATGTGTCTCTTTCTGGACCTCAACACATTCCAAAGGTGACAAACCAATGAAGGGCAAGGCCATGTTTTCCTCCCCCGCTCCAAATCATCAAGATTGCAAAGGGAACCTTGTAAAGCTCAGTTGGTAATAATAATAGTAGTAGTAGTAATAATAATAATTTATTATTTATACCCCGTGCATCTGGCTGAGTTTCCCCAGCCACTCTGGGCGGCTTTAACACTCTAGTCGAGTGTTAAAAACAATACAGCATTAAATATTAAAAACTTCCCTAAACAGGGCTGCCTTCAGATGTCTTTTAAAAATAGGATAGCTGCTTATTTCCTTGATATCTAATGGGAGGGCATTCCACAGGGCGGGCGCCACTACCAAGAAGGCCCTCTGTCTGGTTTCCTGTAACCTCATTCTCGCAATGAGGGAACCGCCAGAAGGCCCTCGGAGCTGGATCTCAGTGTCCGGGCTGAACGATGGGGGTGGAGACGCTCCTTCAGGTATACAGGACCGAGGCCATTTAGGGCTTTAAAGTTCAGCACCAACACTTTGAATTGTGCTCGGAAACGTACTGGGAGCCAATGCAGATCTCTCAGGACCGGTGTTATATAGTCCTGGCGGCCACTCCCAGTCACCAGTCTAGCTGCCGCATTCTAGATTAGTTCTAGTTTCTGGTTCACCTTCAAAGGTAGCCCCACATAGAGCGCATTGCAGTAGTCCAAGTGGGAGATAACTAGAGCATGCACCACTCTGGCGAGTCAGTCCGCGGGTAGGTAGGGTCTCAGCCTGCGTGCCAGATGGAGCTGGTAGACAGCCACCCTGGACACAGAAGTAACCTGTGCCTCCATGGACAGCTGGGTTAGGGTTAGGGTTAGGGTTGGGCAAAAGATTCCTACATTACAGGGGGTTGGACTAGATGACCCCCGGGGGCCCTTCCAACTCCCAGTTTGATTATTCTACCCTCTGATTCTGTGAAAATGAAATGCCTCTCTGTTGTGTTCTTTTAGGTGAGACCCCCACAACCATGGCTGAGTTGCTGGAAAACAGCAGAATGGCAGATGTCCTTAGCATTTTGCTGGAAACACCAGATAAGATCAAGCTTGACATCGCCATTTCGGGAGTAACGGGTGCTGGGAAATCTGCCCTGGTCAATGCCCTTCGAGGTCTTGGAGATCAGGAAGAAGGTGCTGCACTAACTGGAGTATGTGAGAACCACTATGAAGGTAGCTCCTTACCAGCACCCTAAACTTCCCAGTGTAACAATATGGGATCTCCCAGGAATTGGCACATCTCAATTCACAGCTAATACGTACCTCCAGCAGGTAAACTTTGACCGCTATGACTTCTTCATTATTGTCAGCAGCCACCATTTATGCCAGAATGATATTCTCCTGGCAAAAGAAATTGAGCAGCTGGGGAAAAAGTTTTACTTTGTGCGCACCAAGGTCGACTTGGATTTGGATACTGCCAGGAAACAACAGGCCCCCTACTATGACGAGGACGGTGTCCTGAGTAAAATCCGTGACGACTGTATGCAGAGACTCAGAGAAGCAAAGTTCACCTCTCAGGTTTTCCTCCTTTCCAGATATGACCTCAACAAGTATGATTTCCACCGTTTGGAGGAAACGCTAGAGAAGAACCTACCTGCCCACAAACAACGGGCTTTTATTTTGGCCCTTCCAAGCATCTCCACGCATATCCTACAGAAGAAGAAAGCGGTTCTGAAGAAACACGCATGGGAAGTAGCCACGGTGTCGTGTGGCGTCACCGCAACCCCAACGCCAGGCATCCCTTTTGCTTGTGACACGTCCCTCCTCTTGCCGTCCATGTTAAAATACTATCAGGAGTTTGGTGTGGATGATGAGTCTCTTGCCAAACTCGCTAGGCTGGTTAAGCAACCTGAGAAGGAACTTAGAGCCGAGATGAAGAAGTCCCCTCTGTCTTCAGCATTGCCTTTGCATGTCGGCAGGTTACTGACCAACGCGGAGGTCGGGTTTTTTCCCCGTATTATGTTCTCACCTCTATTGCTGCTCCTTGGCTCCCCAGCAGCGGGAGGAATTGCTTTTATGTCGACGCTGAGAATGCTGGAAAGATTCGTGGATGATTTGGAGGAAGATGCTGAAAGGGTTCTTAGCAAGGCAGTTGGGAGGAGAAACGCGTAGGCATGGAGGGTTTTCTTTTTTCAATATTCTCTTCCCCCCCCCCAATTATATTTTATTAAGTTTCAACATTTTTAGCACATACAATCAAAACGCAATTTCGTTTCTTCTCTTGTTTTTGTCCACTTCCCACTCCGTTTTTCATGGAGTTGTTTCTCCCCTTCTGCTACATCTTATCTTCTATCTATTAAATCATAATCATGATATTATAATCTAATTACTTCCATTGCTCATACCGTAGCTCAGATCCTGTTCGCAAGTTCATCATACTGTAATACTTCTTTAAGTAATCTGAAAAAGGCAGCCATTCTTCCACAAAACATTCATTATTAGGTTCTCTTAATCTTGCTGTTAATTTTGCCAGTTCTGCATAGTACATTTACATTATCTTACTTATCCATTCTTTGGTGGGAACTTCATACTTCCATTTTTTGTGCATAAAGAATCCTAGCTGCTGTTGTTGCATACATAGACAACTTTAATATTTTCTTTGGGATTTCTACTCCTATAATCCCTAACAAACGCTTCAGGCTTTTTTTGGTCTGCTCATTTTGAACATCTTTTTTTTTTTTTATCTCGTCATGTATTATTTCCCAAAATACCCTTGCTTTCTTGCAAGTTTACCACATATGAAAAAAAGATCCATCAATTCCAGCAATTATTAGCAACCTTCTTACACAGATTACTTTAGATAATTTGTTACGTTTTGGGTACCATCTATACATCATTTTCATATACGGTAATTATCTTTTAAGGGGTAACAAGCAGTAAATTTCATATCTACTTTCCACAGCTTTTCCCATGCACTCATTTCTATATTATGTCCCAGGTCTGTAGCCTATTGTATCATTGTTGATTTAACCATTTCGCCTTTCGTCTCCCCTTTTTTCAGTATCATTTATTGTTGTTTTCCAACACCTCGGAACCTGATGTCCCATCCAGTACAGCTTTAACAAATTATTAACAACTAATCAACTCTCATCGCTTTGTTCCAGGAAACTCCACTATGTGATACTAGTCGTTCCCTTACAGTGCTAGCAAATTACAACAATTAGCAAGATGCAAATATTTGTCTGTTACGCTATCTACAAAACGGTGCAAATCTTTGGGGCTGGTCTTTCATTTTCCGGTGTCTTTGTAAATTTAATAAAGTTCCACCATTCTCTGGCAAATCTGTCCTTGTGTTTTATTCCTCTTGCTAGCTCTGGGTTTTGTGTTAATTTCTCCGTGGGGGCTGTTTACCACACACTCTCGTATCAGGATAATACAGGTTCCCTTGGTGTCTTGGAGATAACCATACTTGCTGCTGCCAACAAAAATCCAGTTAAGGGTTTATCCACCAGGTCTTTGTTGTTATTCATATACAGATTCAGTAAGGCTAGCTCTGGAGTGCTGGTGATATGCTGATGGGTCATTTTATCTATATCACCATCACCTGGTCTCAAAACATTGTCCCTTTGGGGTATATCCACTAGATGTGCCAGTGATAACCCCTGTCTCTGCAGCCAAGCCAGCACAATGGTGAGCTATGTTGTAAATATTAGTGAGGTAAGATGCCATTTTTGCATCATTTCCAGTTTCATATCTTTAATGCAGTACTGTATTTCATATATTTAATGCCACTCCATATATTTAATAATGGTAAATGGAGGTAAAGGGACCCCTGACCATTAGGTCCAGTCATAACCGACTCTAGGGTTGTGGTGCTCATCTTGCATTATTGGCCGAGGGAGCCGGCGTACAGCTTCCAGGTCATGTGGCCAGCATCACTAAGCTACTTCTGGCGAACCAGAGCAGCGCACGGAAACGCTGTTTACCTTCCCGCTGCAGCGATACCTATTTATCTACTTGCACTTTGACGTGCTTTCAAACTGCTAGGTGGGCAGGAGCTGGGACCGAGTAACAGGAGCTCACCCCGTCGTGGGGATTCGAACCGCCGACCTTCTGATCGGCAAGCCCTAGGCTCTGTGGTTTAACCCACAGCGCCACCCGCGTCCCTTACATTAATAATGGTATTCATGTTCAATTTCAGTTCCTTAATCTGTTTCCCACCTATGTTTCAATCCCCCAGATTTGCCCATAGCCATCCATTTATAAATTTGGGAGAAAATGCCTCTCTCTCTCCCCCCTTTCCCTTATCACGGCTTCAAACCTGGTTATCGGATGTTTCTTTCCAACAAGTGTACAAACTGCATGCTATTTTTTTAAGGGAATTTGGTGTTTAAAGAAGCTGGCAGATTTTTCACTTGATCTCTCAGTTAGATCTTTCCACTTTTAATGCACAAGAGCTTATTGTTTCATCTAGCAGGTGGGGGCAACTGCTGATTTATTTATTTATGTGTTGTATTTAGGGTGAATTTGGTCTGGGCAGTAGGCTAATTTGGAACTAAATAGATGCTAATCAAATTTAGTTTTCCAAGTGATTCCTGGGGTGTGCCAGGGTAAAGAGAAAGCTGTGATTCTTCAGAGGCCCCCCTCCAGGGCATTATAATAACTTTACAGCATTTTTTTTTACATAAGATGGTAATGGGCCAACCACTGCCTCTCAGGCTAACCTACCTTGCAGGGTTGTTGTGGGGTTTAAATGAGGAGTGGGAGAACCACATATGCCACCTTGAGCTCCTTGGAGAAAAAAGGTGGTCTATAAATGAAATAAATAGATGGATGGATAGAACATATAATGCAGATTAGGTAACACATGGTCATGGGTCAGGATGGGGCCTGTTGTGATAATATTGGTACTGTCACTTGAATGTGAAAAGAACCTTAGAGGCTCTCTTCCGCTCATGCACTTCTTGCACCTCCGTGTTTTTTTAGTATTATTTATTAAATTTGTATGCCGCCCTTCGAAGATCCCAGGGCGGTTCGCAACAGACGGCCAGTGGAATCACCCCAGGCCCATTCCCCTCCCTCCATACAGTATAGGCCCTGGTTGTTGGGGCTTCAAGGATGCCTTTTATGGGCCTGTACAAGGGCCGGCCCACCCATGAGGCAACGTCCGGCAACTGCCTCGGGCGGCAGGATCCACGGGGGCAGAAGATCCCGAAGCAGATCTTGCTCCCCTCTTGTTCCTGATTTTCACTAGCTCCTCCTCTGGCAGGGCGGAGGGTGGCATTTTTATAGTTTGCCTCCGGCGCCAAAATGCCTTGGGCTGGCCCTGGTCTGGACAGTGCCTAGGAAGTTCAGGCCCATCTCCCAGAATCCTTTGGGGGAAGAAGCCATAACTCTTCAAACTGGTATTCTAGATCTCTATATGTGGGGCGTCGGCCTGCCCCAGAGAATTCATTCGTTTGTTATTATTAATTTCATAAAGGCATGTAAAAGATCTCAAAGCAATTTACGAAAAGAAGGCCCTCTCCTGTGAGGCCACCGCCGCCGCCACAGCTTTAGAGGGTGGTCGGACAAGCAGTAGGGCTTGTTCCCCCTTGCTAAGGGGGTCTATAGGGAAGGAGGAGGCCTTTCAGGTATTTGGGGCCTGAGCTGATTAGGACTTTTAAGCACGTGAGCACCTTGAAATCGGCCCAGAAACAGACTGGCAAGCAGTGCAGGTGTTTTAAAATGAGCCTCGCAAAGTCTGATGGGGAGACTTCATTAGACCCATGGACCTTGCTGTAAGAGACTGCTTTAGCTCATTCCTTTTACTGGGGCAAAGATAGATAAATTCCTATCTCCAGTCCATCTTGTCTGCACATTTCTGCCCCCCCCCCGCTTGCATTTCTGCCTGCAGTTAAAACAACAAATAGCCCAGCTATTGAAATGTCCATACCCTCCAAGTGTCTTTAGGATGTCCCTATTTTCACTGGTGAAATGTTGGAGGGTATGGAGTTATCCAATACGTGTAGTCCCCCCCCCCCCCGGCCGTCTGATGGCAAACCTGTATAGGGAAGGTTTTAAAATGTTTAATGTTTTATTATGCTTTTATATATGTTGGAAGCTGCCCAGAGTGGCAGGGACAACCCAGTAAGATGTGTGGGATATGAATAGTAAAATTATCATCATGGAAGGGGACGTCCCTATTTTAACTGGAGAAATGTTGGAGGGTACAGAAACGTCCCTGTTTTGTTTTTTTAAGAACTAGTGATGGAGGAGAACTTTGCTTTTTTAAAAGCAAACAAACTTAATTCACACCTCTCTCACTAATACCTCAGTCAGAATGTATACTTCAGATTTTGCAGTTCAGTTTTGTGATAGTTTCCAGCCCGAAAAATGCACCAAAATGCATATTTCCTGATATGATAGGTTCAGAATTGCAAATATTGAGATAAAATACACATTTAATTGCAAATTTTCATATATAAGATAAGATAAGATAAGATAAGATATAATATAAGATAAGATAAGATAAGATAAGATAAGATAAGATAATCTTTATTGTCATTGTCCCCTCGCGGGGACAACAAAATCACTCGGCTGCTCCATCCACCCAGACAGGGCACTCCACACAAATTCAAAACAACTACAAAACACTAATTAAAACAGTAGAATATAATGCAGCTTAACAAGTAAGATAGGATGACTTTCCAAGTCCAGGCTTCCCATTCAAGGCCAAAATTGCCCTGGAGAAGAAGCTGTTCCTGAGGCGGCTTGTTTTTTAAAAAACCCAACAGCAACTCATATATTAATGGGGTTGAAAATGGACTTCTGAATGCAGACCTGATATGGGTCACATTGAAATGACCCTTAAATCAGTTAGAAAAGCCAGCTCTTGATTCTCTAGCTGTTGCTGCTCATGTTCAAAGTGCCCCTGAGTGCAGCAGGCTGTGAACATTTGTGCTGTCATCCTCTGTCAAATGTTCTAGTTCATTAAATATAATATAATATAATATAATATAATATAATATAATATAATATAATATAATATAATATAATATAAAACATCATTATCATTGCATTATTAGTATTTATTACCCACACTACACCAAAACATCTTTGGATAGGTTATAGCATGTGGGAAGGGAGTCTGACATTCATGGAGCCATCACTGAGAAGACCCTCAAGTGAGTTGTTGCCCTCCAAACGTCTAAGAAAGGTGGATCCTTCGCTGATCTTATTCTTCAGGCTGGCTTACAGGAAGGGAAGTGCTCATTCAGATATTTGGGGCCCAGTTTATTGAATGGGATAAGGGTTAGGAATTTCCACATCTTACACACACACACACACACACACACACACACGCATGCACGCGCACACACAAAATGTGGCAAACATTCCGCCAAGTGAGAATTGTATCATCCCTCTGCTTTTGAAGATTACTAGCAAGTCACCAATTCTGCCTTATCAGGTGTTTACATGCGACCTGCGGGAAGTTGCCAATTGACACGCAGACATTTCTCTCTGCGTACTCTTGCAGGCTCCTGGTGCCAGAAAATTTGCTTCATCGTAGATAGTTTCTCCATTGCTTGTCCCCTGTGGCTGTCCCACCAGGATGCAGACTTTCCTGGGATCTTTCCTCTTCTTTGTACTTCTGACAAAGGGTAAGAAGTAGCTGGGAGCAAGTTGGAGATGGGCATGCAAGACTGATAATATGCTGAGTGTTTGTTGTCGCAGATTTGGAAGGAAAGAATTTAAAGTCCTGAGTAGAGGCTCTTTAGAGCCCGTGTTTCCAAAAAAATATTGAAAGAAGGGTCATGGCTTGGTGGCAGAGCACCAGCTTTGCACGCAGAATGTCTCAGAGTCAGTCCCTGGCATCCCCAAGTAGAGCTGGGAGGGAACCCATCCCGGGAGGGCTGCTGCCAGTCAGTGTAAACAATACTGAGCTAGAGAGGCCAAAGGTCTGGCTTCAGTGGTATGGCCTGACCCACCTTCTAATTCCTGGCTCCAGACAGGTTCCATTCTTGGAATCATTGAGCTAGCTTCCTGGTGAGGCCCTCTAAATATGGGTCATTAAGGTAACAAAAGAAGCGGCTCTGTGCCAGATTAAAAAAAATGGGTGGCTTCCTCTCCCTCAACTCTTTGGTAGTTAGAAAGACAAAGGCCAGACTTGTGAGTTGAGTTTTGTGAGCTAGCGGCTGGAAGCAAAGCTGAAGGCCGGGAAGCCAGCAAGACTCTGCTTGAATCCAAGACTGCAAACTATGGGAGAAGCAAGATCCTTTTGGGGTGCTAATGCTGCAAACCCCTCCATTGCAGGCTCTGGTTATATATATGTGTAAATAAGCCATATATGGTGGTACCTTGGTTGTCGAACTTAATCCGTTCCGGGAGTCCGTTCGACTCCTGGAACTGTTCGAAAACCAAGGCGTGGCTTCTGATTGGCTGCAGGAGCTTCCTGCACTCAATTGGAAGCCGTGGAAGCCACGTTGGACGTTTGGCTTCCCAAAAACGTTTGCAAACTGGAACACTCTGTATTTCCAGGTTTGCAGCGTTTGGGAGCTGATTTGTTTGGGAGCCAAGCCATTAGACAACCAAGGTACCACTGTATCATAAAGACACCACAATCTCCGCTGTCCCTCATCCCAAAGGAAACATGAAGCCTGGGGAAGCACCAGGAACCTCTGGAATCTCACAACATTTGGAGACTGGGATGGGAGGAACCATGCAATGCTTAAAGGAGTCAAGAGGGTTGGCACTATTTTATGCCCCTACAAAAGGATCACTTTTCCTTCCTTCTTCCAGGTAATTCTTTGGAGTGTGAAACTTGTACTGATATTGGCACCATCTGCACGGGCAGTATGAAGACCTGTGCTAAGGGCAAAGATACTTGCATTGTTATGTTTCTTGAAAGTATTATAGGTAAGTGTAAAGGGACACACAAACACACACACACACACACACACACACACACACACACAATTAAACCCACCAAACCAGGAAAGAACTACACACACAAAGAGAGGAAAACACTGCTGGGATGGAACAATAGAAAAAGGTTTCTTTCAAGCTTAAGCAAGAAAAAGACTCAGAGAGTTAACACTCCAAGATTCTGCGCACCATGCAAATGCAAGAAGCTCATTTTTATCTACAAAGTTTCACGTGAACACTACATGTTATGAATATGCATAAGTTACTTGAGGGATTATCTGCACACGTGTACATTTTCATTGGTTACAGAAACATGCTCCTGTCTTCATTAAACAATGCCACGGCAGCGGGGAACTTTTCATCAAAGTTGCGTTCTCATACCCTCCAACTTTTCTCAGATGAAAATAGGGACGTCCTAAGGAAATGTGGGGCATTCCGGGATCAAATCAGAAATCAGGATGGCTTCTGTAAATCCGGGACTGTCCCTGGAAAATAGGGACACTTGGAGGGTCTGCATTCTTTAGCTAATTCTACTATCCCATATAAATGTTGCATTCTCTTCTGCTCGCCTTATCAAGCTGTCTTGAATCACTTGAGTCCCTATTCCTCTGCTTTGTCCCAAGGCCTGTAGCTCTGCCAACAGATAGAAAAGCTTTGCGGCTTCCAGGGGGCCGAGAGGGGAGGTTAGGCTTGCAAAGAGGAGAAAAATATAATTTATTCACAAGGGGGAGAGCAGGGAGAAGAGAAAAACCTCAGTTTTTCAAAACAGAGAGAAGGCCGTTTGTACCTTGCCCCTATTCACACCAACCACTCTTAATATTGTGTGAAATAAAGCGGATGCTTTCATTGTGGCTGAATGAACCTCTTTCTCTTCCCTTCTTCTGCAGATGGCAAGGTGCTTCAGACTGTAGTGAAAGGCTGCGCATCCTCTGACAAGTGCAATTATCCCCCAAAGCGCATGACTATAGGGAAAGAGAAAAGCATAAGGACCAGTCTGAGGTGTTGCACTGGCAAGGCCTGTACACGGATAGCCCCTCCACGCAGTAAGTGCATATATTTTCTCTTCCTCCTGTCCTGCCACCACTATTTCCTTTTCATAGAATCATAGAATCTTAGAGTTGGAAGGGATCCGAGGGTCATCTAGTCCAACCCCCTGCAATTCAGGAATCTCAGGTAAAGAATCCATGACAGATGGCCATAGCCTGCAGGCTGGCGCTTTCTGCAACGCTGCATTCCGAAGGTCACATCACATTGAGAGCCAGTGTAGCGCAGTGGTTAGAGTGCTGGGCCAGGACCTCAGCAGAGCACGATACTTTTAATCTCAGGGTTGTGGGTTCAAGCCCCATGTTGGGCAAAAGATTCCTGTGTTGCAGGGGGTTGGACTAGATGATCCTCGCGGTCCCTTCCAACTTGATGAGTCTATGACCCTGAAGACCAAGGTTCAAATCCCTGCTCAGCCATGAAGCTCACTGGGTGCCCTTAGGCCAGTCACCATCTCCCAGCCTAGCCTACTTTACAGGGTTGTTGTGAGAGTTAAATGGAGAGTGGGTGAACCACGCCACCTTGTGCTCAGGGGAAATGTGGTATAGAAATGTAAGTATTATTATTATTATTATTATTATTATTATTATTATTATTACTAGTGGACGTTCAGCCTGTTAAATTAACGGGCGCTAGAACATATTTCCGGTGCCCCACGGGGTGCGCAGCTCCCGCGCGCCCTCTCTCTACCCCCCCCCGCTTTGCAGGCTCCTCCATGGAGACCGCCGTCCCCGCTCCCCCGGCCCCGTGGCGGCGGGGGCCCCCTTCCCCCCGCTCTTCGCCCCGGGGCTGCACGGCATCTACGGCAAGTGCCGGCGCCTGTACCCGGAGCAGCCCAGCCTGTACCCGGAGCTTCGGCGCGGCGGAGTGAGCGGCTTCCGTGTGAGGGAGAAGGAGCGGGCAGCTCCGTGCGAGGCGGCAGCACTGACCCAACTGACGCTGCACCTGCGCATGGCCGCCCTCTCGGACATGCCCCCCTCTCCGCCCGCTCCAATCCCTGGCCGCCCAAAGTCTCTGCGTCGTCCAATCCCTGTGTCCGTGAGGCACATGCGCAGTAGCGCAATTCCACTGACACACGGACTGGACGCAGAGACACAGGGACTTTATTATATAGGATTGTTGTTATTATTATTGTTATTGTTATTGTTTTATTTATTTCATTGCACTTGTTGCTGGATTCATAAATTGATGACCATCATAAACCTGAGTAGGATTTATTCTCAGTGACTTGAGTTCTGGGGCGGGGTGTGTGTGCAAATTGGTTGTTTCTGCTGTAGCATCTGTGATGCTTCGGATTGAGAATCTTCTCCACTACCCCACCCCGTCCTTGCTTTCAGCGCGACTAAAAAATCTGAAAGTCAATGGAAAGCAGTGTCCTTCCTGCTACTCTTGGTCTGGCACGTGCAAAGCCGATATGGTGAACTGTACTGGACGGGAGAGGTTCTGCTTTGATGTGCTCTCACGCTCAAAAGCTGGTAAGATGCAGTGGTCCTTTTCAGCCCCAAACTCCCATACATTTTGTAGCTGACTGGTTTGGGATTGACGTGGCGCATGGAACAAATGGGCGTTGCTGCCTTTCAGAAAATATAAGGGGATGCTTCTACCAGAAAAGGGAGGTGGTCACCCCACACTTGGGGAAAGGGTCATGGCTCAGTGCATGAACATTTACCCGGTACTTTGCATGGCAAAGATCCCGGGTCCAATCCAAAGAACCACAGGCTAGTTTGGAGGGGCTGTTACCGGCAACTACAATTTCTTTCTAATCCGTGGGATATGATCCATGAGAGGCAGTCAAGTACAACATTCCTTGTAATGCTAGAGAAGACATGCGAGGGAATGTTTGGTCCAGCCAGGGCCGGTGCGTCCATTTAGGCGAACTAGGCAACTGCCTAGGGCGCCAAAATGGAGGGGGCACTGGCCAGCCTGCCCCCCGCCCCCCGCCGCCGCCCGGTGCCACCCCAACCAGCGGCGGAGCAAGCAGGTTGGGGTGAAAACCGCGGCGGCGAGGGCGCCAAAATGGAGGGGACGCTGGGCAGCTGCTCTGCGGGTTCCCCCTGCTCGCCGACGCGGATGGAGATGTGCGGATGGTCCTTGGCGAATCCGACACCCTCCTCTTCTTCCCCGGCGAGCAGGCTGCGCTTGGGCGGGTGAAACTGACACGGCGCCAGCTCCTCCTCGGCGGGGGAAAGCAGGGCAGGCTCCTCACCAGCAGCGGGCCCACGTGACTGCTTTAAAGGAGAAGCGCTCCCCTTGGCAAGGCAGCTCACCCGGCAGCAGCGGCCCAGGGAAACCGCCGCCGCCCGCCGCCGCCCCAATCAGCGGCGGAGCAAGCAAAGCTCGGCGGTGAGGGGCGCCCGGCAAGGCAGAGGGCGGGGCACCGCTCCGCAACGTGCGTCATACGTAATGACGTCACGTGGCCCGCCCCCTCGCCTAGGGCGCCAAAATTGCCAGCACTGGTCCTGGGTCCAGCCAGTTGAAACTTCCTGTTCCTCCTGGCTGGAGCATCCTTCCTTTTGCATGTGACTAGAGGTGGGTGTGACCTAGCCTGTCTAGGTAACGGAAGGACGAGTCATGCAGCACACCTCCCTCTTTTTGACTTCCTTCTTCGTTTGACCAGCTTCTAGCTAGGACCGCTCTCCTAGCTCTCAGCTAGCAGAAGCACTGGGATTATTCCCCCATATGGAGTAGATCCACATGCACATATTTGTAACTTAGTCTGCCTTCTGCAATCCAGCTGTGAACTGATGTGAGTAAACGTCTTTTATTGACTTTGAATAAGATTGTCGGATCTTTCTTCTTTTAAGAGGGATTCAAGGGAACTTACCAGGAACATACAATTCAATCTGAGACAGATTGAATTGTATAATAGTGAGAGGCTCACACAAGCCTGCAACCAGCTATCTGCTGGGCATATAAAAAGGGGGAATGTAACTCTGCTACATAAAGGAACTTGCTAGCGCAAGTTAGGAAGGATATTAATAAACAATATATCCTCTCCTGCCACGCTGAACATTCCCACATAATCAGCCCATCTCATCTTCCGTTTCCAGATGGAGAATTCAGAGACATAATTATGAGGGGCTGCACTACCAAGTCTACCTGTGTCACAATGAAGAAAGGCGTACCTCCCATTTTGGAAGAAAAAGATACTGTCATCGTAAATGCCAGGTGTACCCCAGATCCTTCTAGGGGATATCGATCCTCTGGGCTCTACCTGCCAATCTTCTCTGGGCTCCTGTTCCTGAAGATCCCCTGGTAAAAGGCGCCTGTGGGAAACTTGCACCATCTCTGCATTCATTCCCTTCTCTGCTTACCACTTTTTTTTAACGAAGCTTAGCCTTACAGATAGAGGGCCTCTCCACACATCTGTTTGCCCTGCCATTTCCTCCCAGGGAAACCCAATATTCAGTACTGAATCAGAAGAAATTGGTTTTTCCCGTGGATTGCTGTTTATTCCGATTTAGCACCGAAGGGCGGGTTTTCCACAGGAAAGCGGCAGTGCAAAGGTGAAACCGCTCGGACCTATGCCTAGAAAGTGTGGGGCAAGCAGAAAACCACTACGTCCCATGCTTTCCAGGCAAGTGTGGATGAGCCCAGTTTCCTTGTTTTCCTCAATGAAAATAGCAACCAGGAATAAAGCAAATAAAACATGAATGCATGCTTCATTTTTGTTTTGGTTTTTTAACTGACTTTAAATTGGTATCTCTGCATTCATTTATGCCTCTCTTTTCTTCATTAACCACTTCCTCTGAATGCAGTTTGGCTCTCTAGATGGATGAACACAGTGTTTTTTGGATAAACAACCACCCACACCCACCCACACCAATTTATATATATAAATTGAGTTGCCAGTATTCATATCTTGATAAAAATGCCAGCATTATCAGAAATAAATCCAAATGAGTGTGTGTGTGTGTGTGTGTGTGTGTGTTTATATGACCCCCTCACGTGTTATAAAATAGCTGCACTGGTTACCGGTTTATTTCTGGACCGCTCTCACGTCAGTGTTTAAAACTTAAAACAAATCCACAACTCCACAATTCTGAAGGACCATCTCTTTCTCCACAGACCCTCTCTAGTGCTAAGATCGACAGAGAGTACCCCCTTGGTTGTTCCACTGCCCTCACAGGCTCAGGAGTTGTGGCCAGGGAGAAGGGCCTCCCCACAGAGGTGTACCCAGCACCTTCATTATACAGCTTTGGGTGAATGCTGAAGACGCACCTCTTTACCTTGGCTTAGACACTTGAAATGTATGTTTTTAGGACCCATCTTATTTCTGTGCTGGCAAGTCTATATATACATATACATATATACATAGATAGATAGATACATACATACACCCCCACCTGTTTTTAATATTATGTCCTAATATGTTTTTGGACGCGGGTGGCACTGTGGTCTAAACCACAGAGCCTAGGGCTTGCCGATCAGAAGGTCGGCGGTTCAAATCCCCGCGACGGGGTGAGCTCCTGTTGCTCGGTCCCTGCTCCTGCCAACCTAGCAGTTCGAAAGCACGCAGTGCAAGTAGATAAATAGTTACTGCTCCGGCGGGAAGGTAAACGGCATTTCCGTGCGCTGCTCTGGTTCGCCAGAAAGCAGCTTAGTCATGCTGGCCACATGATCCGGAAGCTGTACGCTGGCTCCCTCAGCCAATAAAGCGAGATGAGTGCCGCAACCCCAGAGTCATCCGCGACTGGACCTAACGGTCAGGGGTCCCTTTACCTTTACCTTTATTATGTTTTAATATTAATGTTCTGTTTTAATTGCTTTCATCAGCCCAGCGACCCTAGTGTGAAGGGCGGATAATAAAGTGCATTAATAATAACTACGACAATAATAATATCCTAGGAAGACATCCTCTATTAGCTAAAATTGTCTGTAAATCCTACTCCCAATCATGATGACTTATTTCAGGTCCTTTGCATTCACTTATTTACACTGTTGAATTTATCTTAATGCGGCCAATGTTTTCAAATGTACACACTTTTCACCCATATATTCATTAAACATTTTCCAATCTTCTTTAAATGTATATTCTTCTTGTTCTCTTATTCTATAAATTAAATCTGCCAGCTGCATGTATTCCATTAGTTTAAGTTGCCATTCTTATTTAGTTGGGACCTCACTCGTTTTCCATTTTGGGGCTAACAAAACACTGGCGGCAGTAGTGGCATACATAAATAGCCTTTTTTGGTACCTGGGAATTTCCATCTGAATTATCCACAACAAAAATGACTCTGGGTTTTGTTTTGTTTTTAAAGTACTTTTAAACGTTTTTTCCCCAATCCTATATAATAAAGTCCCTGTGTCTCTGCGTCCAGTCCGTGTGTCAGTGGAATTGCGCTACTGCGCATGTGCCTCACGGACACAGGGATTGGAGCGGGCGGAGGGGGGCGTGTCCGAGAGGCAGCGGCGGCACACGTGTGTCGTCAGTTGGGTCAGTGCCGCCGCCTCGCACGGAGCTGGGGAGGATGAGCTGAGCGGCTGCCAACATGGCTGAGGGGACAGAGGAGCGGCGGCCGTGAGGTGACGCGCGGAAACGGGCGGTTGGGCGGGCGGGGGTGGCCGGCGCGGCTGCGGCGGCGGCTGCTGCTGCTGCTCCGAGACGCTCCGAGGGCAAAGGCGGCCGGGGCCGAGGCTATGGCGGCGCAGGGCAGACTAACCTTCTAGCGCCCGTTATTTTAACGGGCATCATATCTACTAGTTCATTATAAATTATTTCCCAACTAGTGGACGTTCAGCCCGTTAAATTAACGGGCGCTAGAACATATGTGGTGAAACATTTTTAAAAACAGGACTTATTTCCCTCAGGCAAGTGGGATTAGGACAGCAGCCTTCAGGTAAGGCAGCCGGGCCTCATCCTGCGGCGCGTCCAAGAGAAGCTGTGAGGGAAACTGGCCCCTCCCGTTACATAAAAGTCCCTAAAGCGTGCGGCGGAGGAGGGGGAATGGGCTCAAATCCCACGTACGGGGGGGGGGTCCGGTTTCCTTACTCTGTGTGGAAACGGCCATGGCAGCCCCCGCCTCCCTTTGCCCTTTTGGCTCCCAGCCCCTTCACGAACCACACCGAGTTCCTGTACAGGGACATGGCGAGGACGGGACGGGGGCTGCTTTGAGCCCCTGAGGGAGGGAGGCTGCCTCCCGGGCAGGGCCGTCGGCCTAGGGCGGGCGTGTGAGAGGAATCCTTGTGTAACTCCCATCACTCACACACACAAAATGGCCGCCAGCAACTTTCTTTGAGTGCAGGGCGAGGCAGCCCCTCCCCTCCCGCACTTCCGATTGGCAGCCTCCGACTGTCTCATCTGCATAGAGTCTCTGCGCTCCAATCCCTGTGTCCGTGGGGCACATGCTCAGTAGCGCAGTTCCACTGACACACACCACGGACGTGGGGACATTAGGGAATTATTATATAGGATACTCTTTTACCCTTTTAGAAGTCCACCACATATGATAGATCGTACTCTCAGCCTCATTGCACCCCTTGATTCCATGCTGAGGGAGACACCCTCCTGCCTCTAAGTGTTGTGATGACTTAGGTACTGTTACTTTAAGGGAAACAGAATCTTAGCGGCTTAGACGACAGTTACTAGAGGCAGACTGAACATCGGCTTTAAGGTGGGGTGCATTGTGTTCAGCGGGATTCAGCTATGATCAATCCATCCCTCCAGCTGTTCGGTTATTCCTGCTGATGGCGTGTACCTGAACGCAACATCCACTCATCAACAGGTGCGTACCTAGAAGTTGAACAGGTTGGCCTGCCAAGGATAAAGGCCCCAGGGGTGTTGTGTGTGAAAATCACACCTCTCCACTCTGACTCAGAGTGGCTAGGAACCCGCCTGCCAGTGCACTCTCTGGGCCATTCCTGTGCTGCTCTGGGCAGCCAGGCAATCTCTTCTGGGTTCCTTGGTGGAAGAATCCTCACCCCAGCTGCCAATCCACCAGGGGGCGCAACATTTGCCCTACCCCAGGTACCAGCAACCCATGATACTCTCCTAAGGTGTTTCTTTTTCTTGCTGTCCTTACAGGCCCTTTGATTCACCTTGGTGACAGCTTCTCTGGATTTCCCATCACCATGCAGGATCTCCTGGAATTCTTCTTCTTTTTCACCCTCCTTACAACAAGTAAGGAAGGGCAGCTCACTCACTGGAAATTTATTCCACTGGGGTAGCTGGGGTCAGATGCAAGCTGGTTTCACGAAACTGGTAGGGGCATAAGATGGAAGGCGCCCGCAAGGTCTTTTGTAATACTTTTAAATTTGAATTTTAAAAATAGTGTGGAAAGCAATTGTTGCGAGCAATTTTTAAACTAAAGAAACCAAGGAGCATGATCTTATTCAAAAAAGAGATGCAAATTGCACATTTTTCAACAGCTTCAATCTAATAGGTCACATTTTCGCTTGCCCGTACATAGCATGTTAAAATAAATAAAAAAGTGTCCAGTAGCACTTTAGAGACCAACTAAGTTTGTTCTGGGTATAAGCTTTCGTGTGCATGCACACTTCTTCAGATATCGTGCATGCACACAAAAGCTTATTCCCAGAACAAACTTAGTTGGCCTCTAAGGTGCTACTGGACACTTTTTAAAATTATTTCGACTGCATCAGACCAACACGGCTACCTACCTAAATATAGCATGTTAATTTATACCTTATTGCTGTGCACTGTTCTGAAAAATGTGTGCACTTCCCTTCCTGCAGAGGTGCACCTTCATTGTACAAATTTTTCATATGCTGTAGCAGACCCTCCAAGTTTCCCTATTATCCAGGGACAGTCCCGGATTTAGAGAAGCCATCCCGGTTTCTGATTTGATCCCAGAATGTCCCACTTTTCTTTGGGATGTCCCTATTTTCATTGGAGAAATGTTGGAGGGTCTGGAGTTATCCAATGCCCGAGCAGGCAATCCTGTATAGGGAAGATTTTTTTTAAAAAATGTTTTATGTTTGATTATGTTTTTATATACGTTGGAAGCTGCCCAGAGTGCTGGGGCAACCCAGTAAGATGTGTGGGGTATAAATAGTAAAAATATCATCATGAAATGGGACATCCCTATTTTCATCGGAGAAATGTTGGAGGGTATGCTGTAGACTCACCATTTTTTTTTAATTAGAATTTTTTTATTTGTTAATAACATAACATCACATAACATCACATAACATAACATATCATAACATACATGCATACCTTACCATACAACCAACCCTTACATACTTACAACATACATTTACAACACTTACTTACTTACTTACTTCCTTACTTTCTTATACAAACCTACATATCTCCCACCCTCCACCATCATCACCCCCCGTTACCCTGTGCATGACTTCCCATCTCATCAGTTACAGTTTCTCCTTTTTCTTATTCTTTTAAATATATACTCTAAACCCATTACTTATTTTCTCTTAGTTCTTACAACTCGCTTTATCACGATAGTAATTCTGGCTTGTCGGCGTATTTTTGGATGTATTCCCTAAAGGCACTCCATTCTTTTTCTAATCTTTCCTTTGGTCTCTCTCCTATATTTCCCATTATTTTAATCGCATTGTGATATTCTATAAGTTTTATCCTCCAATCTATTATCATTGGGATTTCTACACTTTTCCAATTTTTAGCTATTAATAGACGCGCACATGCTGTTGTATATAGATACAGCACTCTATCTTTTTCTTTTATATCTTCCGGTAGGATACCTAGTAAGAAACCTTCAGGACTTTTTTTAAAGGAGTATTTCAGCATCTTCTTCATTTCGTTATATATTGTTTCCCAATAATTCTTTATTTCTGGGCAATTCCACCAGATGTGGAATAGCGTTCCTTTGGCCATTTTGCATCTCCAGCAGGTGTCATCTCTGTTTTTATTTATTTTGGCTATTATTTCCGGTGTCATATACCACCTATGTTGTAATTTTAAAAAAATTTCTTTTAATTTATAGCATGTTGTAAATTTCATATCCTTTTGCCACAATCTTTCCCATTGATCAAACATAATGTTTCTTCCGAAGTCCTGGGCCCATTTTATCATTGAGGCTTTCACCACTTCCTCTTTCGTTTCCCATTCCAAGATTAAATTGTAAAGTTTAGATATCGTCTTTGATTTTTCTTGAATTAAATTTTTTTCAAATTTTGTCATCTCTTTCTCAAAGCCAATTTTTTTGTCCTTCCCCCATCTTGATTTAATTTGTAAATACTGAAACCAGTCATAAACTTGGCTCTTGACTTCCTGATAGTCTCTTAACATTAACTCCCCTTTTTCCTCCTTTAACAACATCCTATAATTCGCCCAATCCTCCCTCATGTTTAATTTTTTAACTGCAACTATTTCTAACGGTGACACCCACCACGGTACTTTATTTTCTAATATCCTTTTATGTTTTTGCCAAATTTTATATATTGATTTTCTAATTATGTGTTCCAAAAATGCTTTATGTACTCTCGCTTTCTCATCCATTAGGTATGCATGCCAACCAAATCTTGTGCCTATCCCCTCTAAATCTAAAACAACTGAATCGCTTAATTGCACCCACTCCTTTAACCAAATTAGGCCTGCCGCATCATGATAGATTTCCAAGTCTGGCATCCCGAATCCTCCCCTCTCTTTTTTATCAATTAGGATTTTATGTTTAATTCTTGGTTTATTCCCCGCCCAAACGAAATTTGCCAAATCTTTTCTCCAATTGTTGAAACATTTTCCCCCTCCCAATATTGGTATTCCCTGGAAAAGAAACATCATCCTGGGTAAAATATTCATTTTTATTACTGATATTTTCCCCAATAATGATAAATTTAATTTCCCCCATATTTCTACATCTTTCTTTAAGAAATAACCAAATTGGAAATCAAAAGGAAAATAAAATATTTAGGTATAAATATAACGTCAAATACTAAAGACCTAATGGAAGAAAACTATGGGAAAACATGGAGGGAGATAAAGAAAGATGTAGACCCACCATTTTACCCTGTCTTTTGATTGTAAATTGAGGGATATTTTTGGGAGAAGAAAAGGTTAAGGAGTAAACCCTACAACAAATTCCTAGTGGAGTTCCTAAGACAGTTGGAAGGCGTTTTGTACGCCACCTTCCGGCAACTCCTACAGCAAAGCTGGTGCCATGTGTATTCTCTGATTTCCTTTGGACCACGTCAGTGAGGCCGAGAGGGGGATCTCCATACATGCTGCCCAGGCTTCAGCCATGGAGAGGTCACTTCAGTGCTGCTAATGCAGCAAAAACAACGCAAGAGGCAGCAGTTACGAGTTACCAGTCTCTTCAGTCCCAGCAGGTGCTGTGTATCTGAAGAAGTGTGCATGCACACGAAAGCTCATACCAAGAACAAACTTAGTTGGTCTCTAAGGTGCTACTGGAAGGAATTTTTTTTATTTTATTTTGTTTTGACTATGACAGACCAACACGGCTATCTACCTTTAACTGATTCTCCACTGGTTTGACTTCACCCCTGAAGGTACACTCCATTGCCTCTCAAGACAGGTCGATGCCCAACAACAAAAAGAAATGGTTTTAACTGATTTTCATATTGTGTTTTCATTTTTTAAAAAATGTATTTTATCTACAACATGGATCAGAGAATGCAATTTGCACAATGAAAAATTGCAGTATAATGAACACAGTTCCCTAAGATGAATAGTCAAGGAGTTTCAGAAGATGGGAACAAAATTATTATTATTATTATTATTATTATTATTATTATTATTATTATTAGGTTTACTTCCTCTCCTTCACACCAAGGTTGCAGGGCAGGTTACAATGATTTAAAACACAACATGAATCGTAGTATCATAGAATTGTAGAGTTGGGAGGGACCCCGAGGGTCATCCAGTCTAACCCCCTGCGATGCAGGGATCTCAACTAAAGCACCCATGACAGATGACCAGCCAACCTCTGCTAAAAAACCTCCAATGAAGGAGGTTTGAAATAAAGTACAATCAACTGAATAGGGTGAATCCTTAAAAAATGGCCTCCCAGCCCCCTCCTTTTCCTTCTTCCAGGTGCTTCTTTAGAGTGTGAGATTTGTTCGAGCGAAGGCACCCACTGTACCGGACCTAAGAAGACCTGCCCTCTGGAGAAAAATACCTGCATGATCACATACACTGAAAATACTGTAGGTGAGTGGGAGAGAGATTATTGAAGCAGAAGAGGAGTCAGATCATCGGTGCATTTGGCTCAGTACTGTCTATGCTGGCTGGTCCCATGACCTCAGACAGGGAATCCCTCTCCCAGTCTTACCTGGAGATGGCAGGGATTGAACCTGGGATGTTCTGCATCCACAGCAGGTGTTCTAACACTAAGCTATGGCCTTTGCCGTGATGGCAGAGGGCAAAGGACAGGATCAGTCGAAGTCACTTACTACTAGTATTGTATGGGCCCTCCGCCTTGTTAATTAACTCTAGCAAACCACCCCTGTGAACAAACTACAGTGGTACCTTGAGTTACAAACGCCTCAGGTTACAAACTCTGCTAACCTGGAAAAGTTACCTCGAGTTGAGAACTTTGCCCCAGGATGAGAACGGAAATTGTGTGCTGGCGGCGCAGCGGCAGCAAGAGGCCCCATTAGCGAAAGCATGCCTCTCATTAAGAACAGTTTCAGGTTAAGAACAGACCTCCGGAACGAATTAAGTTTGTAACTAGAGGTACCACTGTAATTAAATCATGCCTTCAATCTGACACAGACTAAGATGATTTAAGGGTCAATTAAGTGTAGCTGCTCTGCTTTAATAGTAGGTTTCAGTGGGTTTGATGCTACCCTACAGGGTGCCACAAGAACCCATTGCTACCAGATTCCAAGCAACAAATGGAGCAGGTGGCCTCTTAGAAAATGAAGAATAGAAGGTGCCTTACAGCACCCACATTGGATCGGACATTGGTTCGAGGAAGATTAGGCTTCAGCACCAAGATGCATAATAAATAGCCAGTTCCTCAAATCCAGTCACATCCTGAAGTGACTAACAGACAAAATCCAATACAGCATAGGACTATGCTGGAGGAATCGACAATACTATCAAAAGAATTTTCAGAAGGATCAGTAATGTTGCATGCTTTTCTTAGCTTTGCCAAACCCAGCCTACAGCCTTGCAGGCAGCCATGAGCAATGTGATGTCTTCTGAAGGCTGTACAGGTCTTTGCAATATGACTTTATTTTTTAATCAACCAGTATTTATTGATATTTTTGATGATGTTTTTATGGATGCATTTGCCGATTTGCTTTTAACATTGTCTATCGTTTATCAACTTTGTATATTATAATGAAAGTGTGGATTACAAATGAATAAACGATCAAACAAACCAATATTTTTTTGACAACAGCTCCCATCAGCACCAGCCACAATAGCCAATGGGCAGAGATGATGGGGAACTGTGGTCCACAATATCTCAAGGTGACTGTGCTGGGGTCTGCCCCTGTTTTAAGGAATGAACTAACTCTGGGAATCATTTGTAGGAGTTTTTAAATCATTTCCCCTTCTCTACCCCCACTCAGATTAAGAAATCTTAAGAACTAAAGGGAAAAAATACTGAAAAATCAATTGTGCGTTTTATTGTGAATTGGCCAGAACAATTTCCACTCCTTTGGGAAAATATAACACAACATGCTACATTTGGAAGACACTATATCCTTCTCTGATGTAGAAATGTGGAGAACTGAATAAGATTCGGAAAAGGGAGAGAAGCCAAAATTGACATATTTGCCCATTCCTAATCTTTATATCATCCTTCTAAACACAACCCTGCTCATCATCTTGATGACTGAATAAAATGCAAGGCAGTCTGGCATGCTGGTTTAAGGTGCTGGATTATGGCTGGGGAGACCAATGAAGCTGATTGGGTGACTTTAGCCCAATCTCACAGACTAACCAATCCTGCGGATGGAATGGGGGTGAACCATGTCATCTGACATGCATTCCTAGGAGGAAAGGTGGGAAGCAAAGGTGGTAAAATTAAATTAACTATCTCCCTTCCCCCCACCCCCGTCTTCCATTGCAGACGGAAAAAAAGAACAAACTATAGACAAAGACTGTGCAACTGCTGACATCTGTACCAGTACCGCCATTGAGTTGTACTTTGGACCTGGAAGAGTCATGAGGACAGTTGTGTACTGTTGCATCGAAAATTTGTGCCAAAAAATTGAATCCAAATGTAGGTATATAATACAGTTGGGGGCTGGCTCTTCTCCCCAATCTTCCCTCACCATGTCCTTCCTTCCACCTGTTCCCTGAAGCCAGGTGCACACATGTGACGTGAGCACATCGTGTGGCATGCATGCAGGGGCAAGCCAGTGAGTCTCTGATTCTTGCCGTATGGTCTCTAAATGTGGAAGCGGCCTTTAACCTTCAAAGCTACTAGCTGCCTTCCCCATGAATATATCTCACCCCTTTCAAAACCACCTTAAAGGTAGATATAATTAGCCGTGCTTTGGCCTAGTAGTGGCCGGTGCCGCTTGGGACCTGCAGGGAGTGGAAAGCAGAGAGTTACGGTCCTGTTCCTTCTCACCGCTGAGTTCTACAAGCGGCAATGCCGAGAATAAGGAGGAAGGTTGGCAAATGGTAGATGGCTGAAGGCTGAAAGAGTTTGGTCAGGAAGCATGCCCTCCCTCTACAACAAGGGCTGGGCTGTCCATGAGGAAACGTGAAGCGACCGCCTGGGTCGGCGGGATCCACAGGGGCAGCAAAACCCAATGTAGATCTTCCTTTCCCCCTTGTTCCCGATCTAGATATTCCCTGGTGGAGATGGGTACGCCATTTTGCGGCTCCCCGTAAGGTGCCGAAACGTCTTGGGCCGGTCCTGTCCACAGCTGTAAACAACCGAGCTGCCTCCTCCAAATCCTTAAGCATTTCCACACCTTGCTTTCAGTTCCACCGATTGAAACCAGAATGAACGGAAAGCAGTGCCCTGCCTGCCACGTGTGGTCGGACACGTGCAAGGAAGAGATGGTGAACTGTACAGGACACAACGTGTACTGCTTTGACGTGTCTTCGCATTCACATGCCCGTAAGTGCTGCCCCAGACATTGCGTCCCTTGAAGCCCACATCCTCCCCACCAATTTTCTAGGTTACGTATCATCATCTTCTTCTCTTTGGCGATCGCTCATAGCCGAGTAAGATTGTCTTCCATAAACACGGTTTTAACAATGAGTCCGTAAGTGACTGTGGAGGCCAATTCTGGATCCACACGTCCTTCCACAGTGGGGACATTGGTTTCCGGGCGGGAGTTGATCATGGTGTGGATTTGCCAAGCGTGCCTTCCTCTTAGCACGTTTCTCCCTTGCGTCCTGAATTCGAGTGTCTTCAAAGCCCATGACACCTTTGGTAACGGCTGTTCTCCAACTGGAGCGCTCGCAGGCCAGTGTTTCCCAGTTGTCAGTGTTTATACTACATTTTTTTTAGATTTGCCTTGAGACAGTCTTTAAACCTCTTTTGTTGACCACCAGCATTATGCTTTCCATTTTTAAGTTCGGAATAGAGTACTGTAGTTGCTTTGGAAGATGATATCACATAGAATCACCACATAGAATCTGAGCCATGCTGAGTTCGGAGGAACAAGCAGACTGCCACTATTCACTTCCATAAGATGCGGGTTTTTTAAAATAAAAAATACCTACTTCTTATCTTTTGAGTTAAATCGCACAGGCTTCTTCTTTCAGCTGTTTCTCACGTAATTGCTTTGGTTGCATATTGTTAGAAAGCTGACGGGTGAACAACAGCTGTGGAAAAAGAGTGGATGTTATCGGGGCTGAATGAAGATGGCGACTGTCCGTGATTTGGCTTTTGGAATCAGAGTATCAAGGGGCAAGGCGATCATATGGTGATGAAATATGGACTTAAATCCACACAGGGACATTGTTTGTTTTGATTTATCTTGCTTGTTGGAATACATCAGAGGCTGTGAAAATATAGGAAGGGTAAAAAGCAAGGACAAATAGTTGATTAGATAACTCCGGAGTTTGAAGCATGGGAAACCTCAAAATAAATTTAAATAATAATTTGGCAGAATTGGAACTTTTCTTTATTATTATTATTATTATTGATAATTGGATAAATAATTTGAAATGTAATTTGGAATGTTTCAATGTGATTATGTTGTATTGGAAACCTTAATAAAAATGATTTGACAAAAAAAAGAAAAAAAGAAAGCTGCCTGCTGAAATTTGCATCGTGCTAATTTTTGCTATGCTGTTCCCCAACCTGGGAATGTCTACGAAAATGCATTTATTGGGGGTGAACCGTGCAAGAAGAAATATGCATATTAGTAAAAATCACATACAAAATGTATTCTATTAGGTAAATTTTCAAAATGTAGAAAGGTGCATATTTGGCAAAATTTGCCTACAACCCAGTGTATATTGGAGGAAAGACTGAAATGGTGAGGAGTTTTCATGGGGAATATTTCATGGGGAAAATAGCAATCTGATGTGCAAATGTGGAGAACTGAATTTAAGGCTGGAAAAATGAGAAACTGAGATGGACTGATTTGCTCATCCTTACACTGGACCATCATCGAGCTCCGCTATCCAGGAAAAACGTGCGATTTGGAGAATAGCTGAAAGCCGTTATGATTCCCATAATCCCCTCTCTTCTCTTCCATTTCCAGAAACAAACAGTGTGGACAGAACCATGAAAGGCTGTACTACAAAGTCTGTCTGTACCTCAATAAGAAGTGGCCGCAGTCCCATTTTGGGAAATTCTGATCTGATTAGGAAGGCGACATGCATTCCAGAGGTTTCTCGGGGATCTCGATGCTCTGGCCTTCTCCTACCATCCTTCTCTGGGCTCCTCCTGCTCTTGAAGGTCCTTGTGTAAAGGGACCTGCATGGGATTGTATCAGCTCTGCCTTCAATCAAGCCTTCCATCGATCTATAGGCGACTTTGTCCCACTTCAATTGGACCTTCCAGATGGATTTTCTCTGATTCACTGAGTGAAAATAAACCTCGGGTTGAAATCAATTGCAATTGGAATTGGGGTTTTCTTCTTCTCCTTTATATGTAAAAATGTATTTTGTGTAAGGAAGCTATGCAGTGAAGCATTGCTTTTCGTAGGTTCGAGGTCCAAGCAATAAGGCTATATATTCACTTTGAACAAGGTAGAAGCAAATACCCCCACTTTGGGGGTATTCTCAGACCACCTTGGATTCTGAGGTGGTTGCCGATGAAGCGGCGGGGGGGGGGTGATGTTTCAGAATCAGCCTTCAAAAAGGTTTTGTGGCGGGGAAGTCCTTTGGGCTCAATTTGATCCACTTTTAACCTCTTTCAAGATTTTAATAAATGGAAAATGATAGGGAGGGAAAGAAGGAGTTAAGAACATTAGCTCAGGGGCTCATCTCATCGGGCATCCTGTGCTCGCAGAAAACAAAATTATTATTATTATTAGTCATTAAATTTGTATACTGTATACAGTCTCTGGCGTGCTCTGGTCCATGGGGTCATGAAGAGTCGGACACGACTGAACGACTAAACAACAACAACATACAAGATAAAAAGACATCATATTAGGGGAAAATACTTCAAAAATGTGTACATTATCTGCAACTGCGTACAAAAGTGTGTTTATTAGGAGAATTCTGCCCCCAAATGCAAAAGATTACAAAGAGTGCTTTAAAAAAGGGAAATATGCCACAGAAATGTGGAGAACTGCATTTAAGACTGCATCTGCCTTACATCAGATAAAGATCCTCTCCTCAGCAAAGTTTTGTTAGACACCTTTTTCCCCCCAGGGCTACAACAGTTTAACAAGAAGGTACAGGAACTTGGGCTGTCAGTGGAACTTTTGCGATTGATGTCCCTACCATCTGCCAAGGCTATAATAAAAACTAGGTTGTGGGATATTGAACGCCAAGAACTAACAGTAGCAGCAGAAAAAACATGTTCCCCTCTTTATTTTCAACTTTCTTGGGCACATGAAATTAACCACAATTGCACTGAATTTCTGCTTAACCCTCCAGAAAGAAGGGCATTTTCGCTGGCCAGGTTTAATGCAAATCCATCAAACCTCCTTTGGGGAAGGTTCTCAGGCAGGGTGGAAGGAGAAAGAACTTGCCCATGTGAAGACCACCTGGTGGAAAGCCTTATTGTAAACTATATGATGATCTCCGTCAGCAATTTCTAGATCAACTCTGCATCCCCAAATGGAAACCAGAGTTGGAGGTCATACATTTCCTATTACTGGGGAAAGATCAGGAGCTCACCAAGTTAGTTGCTAAATATCTCTATTTGGCTTTTTGTCGTTGAAATACACTGCAGACGTCTGATCTCCCTGGAGACCTAGAGATGTGACGATAGACTGCTGTGCCTCCTTTCTTTTATCAAAGTTTTGTGCCACTGGGGAAGGGGTAATTCTGTATTGATTTGTTTTCAATGTTTGTATGTGATGCCAATAAAAGGTTGATGTATGTATTTAAGACTGGGAAAACAAGAAACAGAGAGAACCGATCTTGGCGGATCTTCCCATCCCTAGTTTGGGTGGAGGAAAGAGAGGGGTGAGTGTTTACTTGGCAAAGGTGGAATTCACATTCATGGCTCTTCACAGTTTCCCCTCTGGCCTCACCCACCACTCGCAGGTGTCCCTGAAAGGTCGGCTCAGAAGGTATTCCAGCTGTTGGGCTCAAAAAGATTCCTCCCCTCCCCTACTTTAGATTCTTCAAGCTGATTAGGGCAGGTGTGGAAAAGCTTTGGCTCTTCATATGTCACTTAGCTATAGCTCCCTGTATCCCTAGACTTTGGCTATGTTTGCCAGGGCTGAGGAAAGTTGTCTTTCAGCATCATGGAGGGCCAAAGTTGCCTCACACCTGATTTCGGTCTTTCAGAGTTATCCCCTATATTTTGAACTGGAAGCCAAAGGAGTTCTTTTAATACTGCCAAAGCATGCTTCCAGCGAGTCGTCTCAGTGAGCAGTGTTCAGTACTAGCTTCCGTTTCAAAAGCACCTTCAAGGAGAGCCCCAGGTGCAACACTAGAAGTTACGAAGGATGGATAATGGAAGCTCCTCCAGGAGGAGGAAGAGGAGGAAGATGATGATGATGATGATGATGATGATGATGATGATGATGATAATTTATTTATACCCTGTCCATCTGGCTGAGTTTCCCCAGCCACTCTGGGCGACTCCCAACAGAATATTAAAAACACGATAAAACATCATATGAAGAGCTGCCTTCATGTCTTCTAAAAGTCAGATAGCTGTTTATTTCCTTGACATCTGATGGAAGGGCGTTCCACAGGACGGGTGCCACTACTGAGAAGGCCCTCTGTCTGGTTCCCTGTAGCTTCACTTTTCGCAGGGAAGGAACCACCAGAAGGCCCTCGGAGATGGACCTCAGTGTCTGGGCTGAACAATGGGGGTGGAGACGCTCCTTCAGGTATACTGGGCCAAGGCTGTTTAGGGCTTTAAAGGTCAGCACCAACACTTCGAATTGTGCTCGGAAACGTACTGGGAGCCAATGTAGGGCTTTCAGGACCGGTGTTATATGGTCTCGGCAGTCACTCCCAGTCACCAGTCTAGCTGCTGCATTCTGGATTAATTGTATGCCACTATTACAGTCCATCATAACAGTGCCATCTAGTGAATACGCATAGAATGATTTCAATGGAAGAGCGATCTCACTTATAAGAAGCACTAAACAACAATGCACTTTACTGGAGCAGTTATACCATATCAGGAAAATTATTAGCTTGGGGCTCAGGGTTCAAAGAGCCCTGTTTTACTGTAGCTTTGGCTTCTTCTTTTTTTTTTTTTAAACTTCAAGCAAAATTAAAGGTTGTAATCCAACTTTGTCAATTGCTATAATACCATAAAATGATCACAAAAAGCATTAATTATACCAGTGCTTTCTTTCTAAAGAATGTTTAGGGGTACTCTCATTTTGACTCAAGAAAGGCCACCATCGGGGGTAGCAACGGACCTGACGATTCACCATGCTAGAGAAGAAACTTGAATTTTTTAGTTTCTTCTCCTGTTAGATTCACAAAATGTGTAGGGGTATGTGTACCCCTGCAACCCCCCCAAAAGCACTGAATTATACATTATTGCCATGTTGGCTCATTTAGAGTTTTCAGTCAATATCTAACTCTACTTCCTCAGATGTTTTTAAGCAGAGGTTGGATGGCCATCTGTCATGGATGCTGTTATGTACTGAGCTGAATCCTAGAACAATAGGATCCAGAATGCAGCAGTCTGATTGGTCCGCAGGAGCCATCCAATCCAGCTCCAGGTGGAAGTGAATCAGCGACCTGATTGGCCTGCAAGAGCAGCCAATCAGGCTCCTGGATGAAGTGAATCCGCAACCTGATTGGCCTACAGGAGTAGCCCGGAATTAGCCAATCACGTGGGGCCCATTGTGTAAATAATGTATATATAGCAGACGTTTGGGGGAAAGATTCATTCCTTGCTACTATGAGCTGAATAAAAAGCATGAAATTCACACTTGACTCCGAATATATTTCAGATGCTTTTGCTGAGATTCCTGCATTGCAGGAACTCTTTGGGTTCCTTCTAACTCTACAATCCTATGATTCTAACTGCCATAGTGGCTCATTAAAAGTTTTCAGTCAATATACCCTGTCCATAAGCATTCTTTCAATGTTGATGCCATTCAGTGGCGAAGCTGCATGCTCCGGCACCAGTGACAGAGAGCAGGCGGGGGCATGGCTGGCGTGCGTCCTGTGGGTGTGGCACGTCACCCATGGGGGTGTAGTGTGCGTCCCGGGGGCGTGGCATGCCACCCGCAGGGGCATGGCGTGCGTCCTGGTAGCGTGGCGTGCTGCCCGCAGGGGCTTGGTGCCCGGCGCATGTCTGGGGTGTGTGTGGCCGTGATGGTACCCCCCTCCCTGATGGTGCCAGGGGCGCTGCGCTCCCCCGCCCCCCGCTCCTCCACCAGTGATGGCATTAATTAATAAAAGTAAAGGAGGGAGACAAAATAGTGCCAAATGTATCTTTTTCAGAAATGCTTTTGGCTACTCGACGTGTGAGGTGTTCTGACAGAGCTATGTTCTAGATATTGTTAACCTAAGCCTCAATTGGTCTATTAGAAGCTTCCTTCCATTGCTGGGCAATAAGTAGCTTGGCTGCTGTGAACAAGGTTGAAATAAATTCTTTAGATTTGAGAGTAGAATTTGGAATCACCTCTGACCTCTATGGAATCTTAGGGGTGTTTGCTAATAAAAGATGATAATGCCTCTGTCACCTTAGGAGGCATGGAATCTTAAAGGCTTATACATCTGCTGTTGGGAGGTAGGCTGAACTCGGGTTTAAATGCAGTTATTTTCTTCTCACAAGAACAGAAGGACCTGAGAAGAGCCCTAATGGATATCTTGTTTGGCACCCTCTTTTCCACCTTGGCTGTTCTGTGTACCCCTGGAAACTCAGAAGTTTCCCAATAGACTCAGCCCACAAGCAGGGCACAAACACTTTATCCTTTTCCCATTCCCAGATGACTACTATTCAAAGCTGTGCTGCCCTGATACTGGAGGAAATATGTGACTATAATAGCTAGTGGCCATTGATAGCGTTACCCTCCCTGAATTTGTTTAACCCCTGTTCAAATCCATCTAAATCGATGGTTATACCCACATCTTTTGGCAGCAGATGCCATAGTCTGGTGACACGCTGTTTGAAAAAGGACTTCTCTTGTCTTTTCCTGAATCTTTTCTTCCTCCAGGTACTAAAGATTAGGTGTGAGAGGAAGGAAAACCTCTCTCAGGATGCAAACATTTCTCAGTTTTCTTTCTTTCCTTTTTTATTTTTGTACTGCTTAGTTATTCCTGGGCATGACACATACTTATAATCAGTGATGACGGCTGTAGCTCAATGTTAGAGCTAGAGATCGGAAGGCCTAGAAAAAACCCAGAAAAGTTTGGGGGGGGGGAACAGGTGCCCCCCCGGTTTTTTCCAGAAAAATTGAAAAAAAATTAGTTTGATATAGTTTGAATATTCCACACATTTTTCCCCCCTTCAATTTTTCCTGAAACAAACAAACAAAATAAAAAAACAATTTTTTTTAAAAGGCTTTGGAAAAAAAACAGAAAAAAACCTGTCCCCCTCCTAATTTTTCCGTCCCCCCCCCCCGAGGCCTTCCAGCACCCACACTTTGAAGCTCCCTGCCAACTGACACCAGGCAGGCGCTCTCACTGTAATCTTGCAGGTATCGGGTGACATACAAATTTAATAAATAATAATACTAAAATGTGGGGAACCAAATTCAGGATTGGAAAAAATGAGAGAGAGAAACTGAAATGGACAGATCTCCCCCATCGCTGTGTACAGTGGTACATCAGTTTACAAACTTAATCCATTCCGGAAGTCCGTTCTTAAACCAAAACCTCTCTTAAACCAAGGTGGGCTTTCCCTAATGAGGCCTCCCGCTGCCGGTGCCCTTCCACCGTTTGACTTCTGTTCTTAGACAGAGATAAAGTTCGCAAACCGGGACACTACTTCTGGTTTTGCGGAGTTTATAAACCGAATAGTTTGGGGCTACCTTTGAAGGTGACCTGGAAACTACAATTAATCCAGAATGCGGAAGCTAGACTGGTGCCTGGGAACGGCAGCCGAGACCACATAACACCGGTCCTGAAATACCTACATTGGCTCCCAGTACATTTCTGAGCTCAATTCAAAGTGTTGGTGCTGACCTTTAAAGCCCTAAATGGCCTCGGCCCAGTATACCTGAAGGAGCGTCTCCACCCCCATCGCTCAGCCTGGACACTGAGGTCCAGCTCCGAGGGCCTTCTGGCGGTTCCCTCCCTGCGATAAGTGAGGTTACAGGGAACCAGCCAGAGGGCCTTCTCGGTAGTGGCGCCCTCCCTGTAGAACACCCTCCCATCAGATGTCAAGGAAATAAACAGCTATCTGACTTTTAGAAGACATCTGAAGGCAGCCCTGTTTAGGAAAGTTTTCCATGTTTGATGTTTTATCGTGTTTTTAATATCCTGTTGGGAGCTGCCCAGAGGAACCTCTTCAAGATCCTATGGGCATTTTACCCAGGTCAGCTGACTGGGCTCCCCCCCCTGTTGTTTCAGGTCCTTTCAGCCAGGGTATTCGATTCACCTTGGGCACAGTTTCTCTGGCTTTCCCCTCACCATCGCCATGCAGGATCTCCTGAAACTCTCCATCTTCTCTGTCCTCCTTACAACAGGTATGGAAGGATGGCTCACTCGCTGGAGATTTATTCTATTGGGGTAGCTGGGGTCAGATGCGAGTTGGCACCATGTGACTGGCAGCCGTATAAGACGGAAGGCATATCCAAGGTCTTTTTAATCTTTAATTATTATTTCTTAAATTTGATTTGATTTATTTTTAAAAGAAACAGCTTTGGAAGCAATTTAGAATACAGCATTAATAACCGTTTTCAATAAAGCGTTAGCACACAAATAGGGTTAGTCATTTTTTTAAAAAGGTCTGCCAACTTCCTCCTTCTCCAGGAGCTTCTCTAACATGTGAAGTTTGTTCGGCCGAAGGATACATCTGCAATGGCACATTGACGACCTGCCCTCCCGGGAAAGATACCTGCATGGTTGTATACACTGAAAATACTCTACGTGAGTGGGATTGAGGTTACTGAAACATAGAGTCAGAACGTTGGTCCACCTGGCTCAGTATGGTCTATGCCAGTGATGGCTAACCTTGACACTCCAGATGTTTTGGGACTACAACTCCCATCATCCCTGACCACTGGTCCTGTTAGCTAGGGATGATGGGAGTTGTAGTTCCAAAACATCTGGAGTGTCAAGGTTAGCCATCACTGGTCTATGCTGACCTGTCCAGGATCTCAGACAGGAAGTCTTTCTCCAAGTCCTACCTGGAGATGCTGGGGAGGGAACCTGGGATCTTCTGCATCCACAGCAGGTGGTCTACCACTGAGCTACGACCCTTCCCCTCAGGAGAAGTGGGCACAGGACAGGATCAGCCAAGGTCACTGACTGTTAGGGCAGGGATTGTGTGTTGGATGGGTCCTCACCTCATGTTATCTTCAGTAATCACCTCAATGAACAAGCTGGTTGAGTCATGCCTTAAATCTTGGCATCTACTGCGCTAATTGCCCGTTAGTTTTCAGGCCCAATTCAACAGCTCAGGACTGCAATACCTCAAGGACCGCCTCTCTCCATATATATTGACACGGACACTGTGGTCATCATCTGAGGCCCTTCTTCATGAGCCTCCTTTGCGAGAGGTCTGGAGGACGGCAACATGAGAACGGGCCTTTTCTGTGGTGGCTCCCCATCTGCTCACTCTTCTTGTTTAAATGTTTCTTTGGTTGTCCTTTAATCTTCACGACACACTTGCTACATTGGTTTAGAGTGTTGGAAGGGACACGGGTGGTGCTGTGGTCTAGATCACTGAGCCTCTTGGGCTTGCTGATCGGAAGCTCGGCGGTTTGAATCCCCGTGACGGGGTGATCTCCCTTTGCTTTGTCCTAGCTCCTGCCAACCTAGCAGTTTGAAAGCACACCAGTGCAAGTAGATAAATAGGTACCGCTGAGGCAGGAAGGTAAACAGCATTTCCGTGCGCTCTGGCTTCTGTCACGGTGTCCCGTTGCGCCAGAAGCAGTTTAGTCACGCTGGCCACATGACCCGGAAAGCTGTCTGTGGACAAACACCGGCTCCCTCGGCCTGAAAGCGAGATGAGCGCCGCAACCCCATAGTTGCCTTTGACTGGACTTAACCATCCAGGGATCCTTTACCTTTTTACCTAGAGTGTTGGACTAAGGCTGGGGAGACCAAAGAAGCTTATTGGGTGATCTTGGCCTGATCTCTCAGTCTAACCTTCCTTACATGGATGTCATGAGCTTTGAATGAAGTGAACCATGGCGGCTGACTTGAGTTCCTTGGAGGAACAGGTGGGATATAAATGTAGGAAAGAAAGAAAGGGAAAAGAAAGAAAGAAATGCAGTGAAATCAAATTGACCCACTCCCTCTCATCCATTGTAGGTGAAAAACCTGAACGCACTGTAGACAAAGGCTGCGTCACTATGGAGGACTGTGCCAATGGTGCCATGGAATTGTACTTTGGACCTGGGAAAGCCATAAGGACAGCTGCCTTCTGCTGCAATGAGAAGTCCTGTGGCAGAGTTAAACCTAACTGTAGGTCTGTCATTTGTTGGTGTTCGTGTGGGTTTGATCCTCTCCCCATGCTTCTTCCCCCATCGTGGCATCTCAGATTCAAACCCCGACATTTCCAGATAGGGAGCAAAATATCTTAGAAATACCAATTTCTTTCTATCTAGAGCTGAAAGCAAACCACTGCCTCTCCAAACCGCTTGCATTGCAGCCTGAGGCTGTGTTCGTGGGGAGAGAACGGCTTAAACATCCTTTCTCTACAGTGCTTGAGAACCAAGAGCTAACTTGCACGCCCAAAACGGAGACCTGTAACACAATCCTTTCTCGTGTGACCTAAGTTAAACACCTCGTGACAGAGCTAGCAGAGCTGCATTCTCAGTTAATCATTTCCTGTTAGGCTTTCGGCAACTCTTTTGCTTAGCTTCAGTGGACAAACGTTTCCATATCGTGCTGTCAGCGGTACACAGGCAGACATATACAGAGTTATTTTCTATTTCAATTGTACAATTAAACAATTATACCTAACAGTAGAATGCTGGAGGCAGGGACCCTGTGCAAAAATAGTAAGGAGTCCTCAACCCTCTGCAACCACTAACCTCTGACCCTATCCTATGAACACACCATCAATGCACAGTCAATCAGTCCCTCTGGAAGTCATTTGCAGGAGTGATATGGATTCGAACTCCAGACAGCTTGCCAGTTTGCAGAGGAAGAAATGTCCATTTGCAGGGACAGTTTGAATCCAATCCAAACATCATCATCATCATCATCATCATCATTATTCATACCCCACCCATTTGGATGGGTTTCCCCAGCAGCTGTGGGTGGCTTCCAGCAGAATATAAAAACATAATAAAACGTCAAGCGTTAAAAACTTCCTGAGACAGGGCTGCCTTCGACAATCTTACTTGGCTACGAGTGATCGCCAGAGATCTTCTAAAAGTTGTGTAGTTCTTTTTTTTACGGGGGGGGGGGCGAGCTCAGAGTTGTTGAAGCGACGGAGTAAGAAACAGAGCAACGGAGGGGGGTGGGTGGGGACTTTCGCTCCATAGCTTTTCACTGGGGTCAATCGAGAGGGACTGATATACAGTACAGTAGTATACAGGTGGCACTGTGGGTTAAGCCACAGAGCCTAGGGCTTGCTGATCAGAAGGTCGGTGGTTCGAATCCCTGCGATGGGGTGAGCTCCCGTTGCTCGGTCCCAGCTCCTGCCCACCGAGCAGTTCGAAAGCATGTCAAAGTGCAAGTAGATAAATAGGAACCGCTCTGGCGGGAAGGTAAACGGCTTTTCCGTGCACAGCTCTGGTTTGCCAGAAGCGGTTTAGTCATGCTGGCCACATGACCCGGAAGCTGTACACCGGCTCTCGGCCAATAAAGCGAGATGAGCGCCGCAACCCCAGAGTCGGACACGACTGGTGTGGGAGATGAGAGGGAATGTGGATGAGGGAATATTGATTAATATTTCCTATCCCAGCTTGTGCTAACAAGCTCCAAACTAGCAGAGTTTCTCATCCCCAATAAAGCGCAGCAAAGCGTGGCGTTTAAGTTCCTATGAACTTCTAGAATAAGGCAGATCCTGGCACATATTTCCCCTGGTTCCCTCTTAAAAGAAAATACACGACACATAAGCTTATAAAAGTATAAAGCTTTTACTTACAGACATTCCAAGCTCATACAGGCAGTCTCAGAAGGCAGGCTAGCTTAGATTAAATGTATTTACATGTGGAGATTCTCCTTAAGGGAGAAAGGCTCCATGTGGGCCTCTCTTGGCTGGAAGCCAAGAGAGCATCTCCTGAGATGTTGCATCCTCGGAGTCCTGGTGGGAAGAGAGAGAGAGTAGCAGCTCACCTGTATCTTTGAATAGCTACAGGTAAGGCCACTCCCACTTCTGGTCACACAAAGGAAGTGATTTCAGCCTTGGCACAGGAAACTCTACCTGGAGGACCAAGACCCCTTTGTGTACACTCTAGGAATGTTGTGATTGACTGCACCAGTGTTATACATCCCACAAACCCCTTCTCAGTCTGAACAACATTTAACAAACATAAAACAACTTTATTCAACCACCCAGAGTCCCAGCTTGACACGCAGGTTCTGGAAACTCTCTCGTGGCAAGGGTTTCGTGAGAATGTCCGCAGTCATCTCCTGTGTACTACAGTAGGACATTTCTACTAGTCCATCTTGGATCATCTGGCGAATGAAGTGATACCTGACCCCAATGTGTTTTGAACGTGCAAGGAACTTTTCGGTTTGCGCTAGCTGCAAGCAGCCTTGATTGTCCTCCATCAAGCTGACAGGTCCTTTTCTCGGCAAACCAAAGTCTGTCAGGAGTTGATCCAGCCAGATGATCTCTCTGCATGCTTCCGAAGCTGAAATATTTTCACTCTCTGTGGACGATAAGGCTACACATTTCTGTTTATAACTGCCCCAAATGATAGGTGCATTTCCAAACATAAAAACACAACCACTTGTGGATTTGTAATCTGCCTTATCCCCAGCCCAGTCTGCATCACTGTACCCAACCAACTTAGGGTCCCTTACAGCTGGCAATTTTAATTTACAATTCATTGTACCCTTGAGGTAACGCACCACCCTCTTGACCCCACCCAAGTCATGTTCAGTGGGAGAACTCACTTTTCTGCTTAGGATCCCCACTGCACTTGCTATGTCAGGTCTGCTGGTAGTAACCAAATACAAAAGTTTACCAATCGCTGACCTGTATTCGCTGTTGTCTGGCAGCAGCTTCGAATCTTGTTGATTCTTTAGAAAATCTGTGGCCATGGGTGTCACGACAGGGTGTGCACCTTGCATCTGCATGCTTTCTATCAGTTCTATTATCTTCTGCTTCTGGCTGAGAAGAAATGAGCCGTCTTCTTCTCTCTCAATTTGAATTCCCAAGTAATACTGGACAAGTCCCAATTCCTTTACTTCCACCTCTTTGTTGAGATGTCTGACTATGTCTTTATAGTCTCTGTCATTGGACGTTGATATTAATAAATCATCGACAAAAGCCAGAATGTAAGAGAATTGTCCATTTCTGTTCTTAGTGTACAGGCACTTGTCAGCTGTTGACTGCTTGTACCCAAGCTGAACCAGCATTTCATGTAATTTCTGGTTCCATGCTCTTGCAGCTTGTTTCAAACCGTAAATTCCTTTCTGAAGTTTACATACAAGATGTGCCTCATTTTGCTTGATAAAGCCTTTGGGCTGCTTCATATAAATCTGTTCAGAAATCGTCCCATGAAGAAAAGCTGTTGCTATGTCGACATGACGGACTGATAGGCCTTTAGATGCTGCAATACTTAGAAGTAATCTAACACTGCTGTATCGCACTGTAGGCGCAAATACTTGATCATAGTCTTCGCCATACTGTTGTGAAAATCCTTGTGCTACAAGCCTAGCTTTGTAGCGTTGCACCTCCCCTTCTGACCCCTTCTTAAGCTTGAACACCCACTTGGACCCAATTGCCTTCTTACCAGGAGGTAGCTCTGTCAGGGTCCAGGTCTTGTTGCGATGCAGTGCATCCATCTCTTCCTGCGCGGCTTGCTTCCAGAGACTGGCCTCAGCAGCTGGCAACCGTTGAACCTGTTCCCACGTGGAAGGTTCCTGTGGTGGCGCCGACCCTGCAAAGTAGGACAGTCGTAGTGGTGGAACGCCTCTGTTGGACCTGGAGGAACGTCTGACCTCTGGCTCTTGTTGAACCGCATCAGCTTCCTCATCTCCTTCCAATGGCGGCATCCCTGCATACGGGTCCTCTTCGTCTCTGGAGCCTTCTGACATCTGGTCCTCCGCGTCTTCTGGGGTGTCATCTGTAGGGGGTGCTACAACACTAGGAGGTACAATACTAGGAGGTGGATTAGTTTCTGGTATGGCTTCAAAAGGAAAACTTACAAACTCCTCTGTTGGTGGCTCATTGGAACAGTCAATTGCTGTGTTCCTTGTGTCAGCCTTTTCATACTCCTCAAAATGAATCACGTGATGTGAACTTGTTTTCCCTGTTTGTAAGTCCACAACTCTGTAGCCTTTTCCTCCAGAAGCGTATCCAACTAGGATACCAGGCTTTGCTCTGGAGTCAAGTTTGTGTCTGTGCTCCTTGGGCACGTGGTAATAGCACAAACTTCCAAATACACGTATGTGTGACAAATTTGGGACTCTTCCATGCCAAAGTTCAAATGGCGTGCGCTCTGTGCCTTTTGTTGGCAGCCTATTCTGTATATAAATCGCAGTATTTGCTGCCTCACCCCAAAGTTTCTTCGACAAGTTGGATCCTTTTAGCATACACCTTGTCATCTCTAGGATGGACCTAAATTTCCTCTCAGCAATAGAGTTTTGTTGAGGTGTGTAGCTTACTGTGGTCACATGTGCTATGCCTTCCTGAGCCATGAAGGCTTCCATTTCACGTGAGCAAAACTCCCCACCATTATCGGACATTAGGGTGGTGGGTGCTCGATGGAATTTGTTCTTGACCATGCTTACGTATTGCTTGAACAATTCCACTGTTTCACTCTTCTCTTTGAGAAGGTATCCCACACAAAACCTTGAATAATCATCCAAAAATATCAAAATATACTTATTTCCTCCTAAGGAAGGTATATTCATAGGTCCAGCTAAATCAGTGTACACAATGTCCAGAACTTTTGTGCTTCTCTTTTCTGCACAACGTGGGAAAGAAGGTTTGACTCCTTTTTCACTTACACAAGTTATACATTTTGGTGTGGGTGTGTTACTTTTGTTTACCTGTAGACCTCTCACAAGATCTCCATTCTGCAGTTCCTGGATGACTCTGATATCCCTGTGACCCAGTCTTCGATGCCAGAGCTCCAGATCTGCTTCATGCTTCTGCTTGGATTGGGCCACTTGTGCTGATTGGTTTTCTGAAACGTTAATCTCATAAACACCATTGATTAGTTTCCCTTGAGCATAAACCTCATCATTTTTCGTTACATTGCATTCTCCGTTGGCAAATGTAACCTTGAAACCTTTCTTGTCTAAAGCAGACACACTAAGCAAGTTACAATTCAATTCTGGGACATATTGAACGTTAGGCACAGTTGTTTCAAGAGATTCATTGTTCACCTTGAATTTCAAACGCATTGAACCTGCACCTTGTGATTTTAGAACATTTCCATCAGCAATCTGGATTTCAGTCCATTCACTATCATTAATTTCTCTGAAATATTCTCTTTTATGCGCAAAATGGCTTGTAGCTCCAGAATCTAAAAAAAATTGATCACTTTTCCTTTCATTTCTTTGCACATTTAAACTCTTTTCTTGCAGTAAAAATGTACGCTCATGACCCCCCTTCTTTTCACCTTTTGGTTGAAAGGGGCGGGACTTATTCTTGGGCTTCTGGCAACTCCTTGCAATGTGCCCTTTTAAATTGCAGTTATGGCATATTATATCTTTGGACACTTCCTTAGACTTGGGAAATTGCTTAGAAACATAGCTTGTGTCCCTCCTTGGATTCCTTTGTGGAGAATCAAGGTAATCTCTGCATTCCTCTCTTAAGTGATTTGCTAGTTCATTAAAAGTCAAATCTCTTGTGTGATCCATTATACTCTTAAATGAAGTAAATTCTTTTCCTAATGATGCCAGCATAAAAGTCACTTTGGTTGCATCATCAAAAGCTCTGGGAGTTAGGGCAATCCTTTGAACAATTTCATTAAAGTCCTTAAAATGCCCTGTAAATTGTTCTCTAGAATTCATCTTTAACTTCAGCAGTTTATCCAGTAAATGTCTATAAGAGTTCTCTGATGATTGTCCATAAACCCTCTCAATATCCTTTAGAATCTGAGATGCATCACTTTCATAGTCAATCAGAGATAAATGCTCATCTTTCAAACTGCTCAAAATTATGTGTTTAGCTTCTGCATCTTGCCTTTCCCAATCTGCTTTCTTGGTTAAATCAGCAAAATCAGGTTTGGGATCTTTCACCGCTTTAAGCACTTGTTTTGCACCAAGATGCACTAAAAGGCGCTGCTTCCATTGCACAAAATTACGATCATTCAGCAGCATAAAGCTTGATCTTGCTTCACTATCAAATCCTGAGCTTGCCATCTTAATCCTCAAAAATTTAAAAAATTTCCAAAATTTCAAAAATTCCCAAAAATGGTTAAAATTCAAAAATCAAAACTTAAAAATCTCAAAATGCAAACTAATCTTCACTGCCTCTGAGGTCTGTGAGCTCTGAGGGAGGGGAGGGGTCGCTAATCCCCCTTTCACAGCACAATGGAGAACAAAAGACCATGTGCTTACCAGGAAGTACAAACAGAAAAATTCTACTCTGCCAAAAATCACAATCCAAAGCAATCCTTTAAAAATACACAAAATACGCAGTTCTGGGCCTCAAAACCCTTTGTGGGAGATGAGAGGGAATGTGGATGAGGGAATATTGATTAATATTTCCTATCCCAGCTTGTGCTAACAAGCTCCAAACTAGCAGAGTTTCTCATCCCCAATAAAGCGCAGCAAAGCGTGGCGTTTAAGTTCCTATGAACTTCTAGAATAAGGCAGATCCTGGCACATATTTCCCCTGGTTCCCTCTTAAAAGAAAATACACGACACATAAGCTTATAAAAGTATAAAGCTTTTACTTACAGACATTCCAAGCTCATACAGGCAGTCTCAGAAGGCAGGCTAGCTTAGATTAAATGTATTTACATGTGGAGATTCTCCTTAAGGGAGAAAGGCTCCATGTGGGCCTCTCTTGGCTGGAAGCCAAGAGAGCATCTCCTGAGATGTTGCATCCTCGGAGTCCTGGTGGGAAGAGAGAGAGAGTAGCAGCTCACCTGTATCTTTGAATAGCTACAGGTAAGGCCACTCCCACTTCTGGTCACACAAAGGAAGTGATTTCAGCCTTGGCACAGGAAACTCTACCTGGAGGACCAAGACCCCTTTGTGTACACTCTAGGAATGTTGTGATTGACTGCACCAGTGTTATACATCCCACAACTGGACCTAATGGTCAGGGGTCCCTTTACCTTTACCTAGGTATACATTTGGTGCCACTCAGAATTCGGCGCCCGGCTGCCCTGCAGACCTTGGACCGCCTGGGTAAAGGCGGCCCTGCTTACGGAGACTCATTGTTGCTTAGCGGACTGGTTGCATGCCAGGGATCATAAGTCAGAATGGAGCTGGATGGGCAGCACACCATCTGCCTCCAAAGCTGTAAACTCTGAGCTGCCTCTTCCAGGTCCTTGAGTGTTTCTGCACCTGTTTTCAGTGCCACCATTAGAAGTGAATTCGAATGGAAAGCAGTGCCCTGCCTGCCACGCATGGTCAAGCACATGCCAAGAGGTGGTGGTGAATTGCACGGGAGCCAACACATACTGCTTTGATATAACTGCACACGTGCATTCTGGTAAGTGCAACCCCAGATGCAGCATGACTTAGACCTCAAATCCTCCTTTCCACCTATTTTCACATAAGATCATGTTTAAGCCGAGCCATGCTGATTTAAGGCATGCCACTCTTCACTTCCATAAGACGTGAGTTTTTGTATAAAACAAAATACCTACCTCTAATTCTCTTATTTAAATTGCTTCCATTGCGTTTGCTTCTTACGTGAATGCTTTGATGTCATTTTGCAACACAAAATTTTGTCCTTCGGAATTGGCACTTTGCTGAATTTCACTATGCAGTTCTCCAGCCAAGGTGTGTGTACAAAAACACATTCTTTTAGGGTAATTTGCTATTATTATTAGGCGCAAAAGTGCATGCAAATGTGTGTGTATTGGGAGAAACATACTAAATTTGTGATGCGTTTTCATGGGGGATGTTAAAAAAAAACGCAAAGTGATATGAAAATGTGGAGAACTGGATTTAAGATTGGAGAAAAGAGAAATTGAAATTGACATACTTGCTCATCCCCATGGATTGATAGCCATTTTTTTTAGCTCCATTCCTTAAGTACCAGATTTGTTTAGTAGCAAAGACAGGGTAAATTTCAGCTAGATGGGACGTACTGGTTTGGAGAATAGCTGGAAGAAATTAACGTCTTCTCCTGTCTTCCATTTCCAGAAAAAATCGTGGACAGGACCCTTAAAGGCTGCACTGATAGGTCCTTCTGTGTCTCAATGAAAAGTGGCCGCACTCTCATGTTGGGGGCTTCTGATGAGCTTAGGAAGGCAGAATGTACACCAGATGTTTCCCGGGGAGCTCAGGGCTCTGATCTCCTCCTCCCAACCTTCTCTGGGCTCCTGCTCCTGAAGATCCTCTCATAAAAAGGCACTTGCATGGGATTGCATCAGCTCTGTATTCAATCGAGCCTTCCTTCTATCTATAGGGGACTTTATCCAACTGAAGTTTGGCCTTCCGGAGGGATTTTCTCTGATTCACTGAGTGAAAATAAACCTCAGGTTTAAATCAATTGCAATTTGAATTGTAATTCTTTTTTAAAAATTGTAATTTGTGTCAAGACCCCCAAATGTTCAGCCCGGACAGTGAGATCTGGCTCCGAGGGCTTTCTGGCGGTTTCCTAACTGCAAGAACTGACGTCTCAAGCATGGCAACATTGAAGTTGTGTAAGGAGCTTGATCGTTACAGTTGTGTCAGCACATCATCATGGGAGGGGGGTGGGTCTGGGAAGCTCTGGGAGTCTCCTAGCTGAGGCTGATTGAACTTAATGAGTAGAATCACTTTCAGGGTTGGTGTTAGACTCTGGATATCGGCTGAATCACCAAGGGCTGAGTCCTGGGGGGTTTTGTGGCGTTATTGACAGACTTTGGTGGTCTGCCCCCATGTGGCTATAGGGCTGTATTCTCACTTGACGGGTCTCAGGTCATCCAAGCTTGGTACTTGAGGGAGTAGCTAGGGCTGACCAATGGGAGAGTGAATTATCAGCTCCCTTTCATAGCCTCCCACAGCTGTCTGGTTGATTCCATGCCAAGGAAGGCACCCGTCTGTTGTGGTGACGTACTGTTCTGTCACTTTAAGAGATGTGGAATCTCAAAGGCCTATGCGTCAGTTACTGGAGGTAGGTTGAACAGGAGTTTAAATGCAGTTCCTTCCTTTTCATAACAGCAGAAGGACCTGAGAAGAACCCTACTGAGTCAGGGGAGAGCAGACCTCCGTGAGAGGTGGTGTACTCTCCTTGCTCGGAGGGTTTTAAGCAGAGGTTGGATGGCCACCTGCCATGGATGAATCAGTTGAGATTCCTGCACTGCAAAGGGGTTGGACTGGATGACCCTCAGGGTCCCTTCCAACTCTACTGTTCTACAGGTCTATGATAGACCAAAAGCATACCTAGCCTAGCATCATCTTTTGCACGGTGGCCAACCTGGTGCCTCTGGAAGCCCACCATGGTCAATGGCCAGGGATGATCGGAGCAGTAGCTCAAGAAAAAGTGACAGGCTACCTGTCTCCCGTCCTTGGTGTAAATGCACACTGGTGAAAGCTGCCACTTGTCAAACATGCTTCCTCTGGATGTCATTACAGGCTCTTTGAGCCAAAGAAGTTGATTCGTCACATGTATTTATCATCATCATTACCATGCAGGATCTCCAGAGGCTCTTCCCCTTCTTTGTTATTCTAACTACAGGTAAGGAGACGCTGCTGGCCTACTGGAGATTTCCTTTTCTTTTATTTTACAGTGGGGTAAATAGTTGTTGTTGTTTAGTCATTTCTGACTCTTCGTGACCCCATGGACCAGAGCATGCCAGGGCTAGAAGAGTTTAAATCATGGGGGGGGGGGTGGAAGGCATCTTGCCCAACAACACAGCGATAGAGCATCTTTTTCCCCGATGCAGAAGATCCCTAGTTCAGTTCCCAGCAACTATAGGTAGAGCTGGGAATGTCTCCTGCTTGAAACCACAATGGATCCATCTCATTCCAAGGCAGCTTCCTATGTTCAAGGTTAGCTATCACATGATTGGCATGGCTACATGATGGAGGACATGCCCCAACCTTCCCTTTTCTCTCTTTATGCCATTCCTGCCTTCCTTTCTCTTCTTCATCTCACCCTCTGTGTTTTCACTTCTTTGCCACCTACATGGAAATCAGCTTGAAGGTCCCTTGGCCCATAAGTTGCTGGAAGTCAATGGATTTATATATAGATATATACGCATAGAAAAGCATATGAATGGATTCCCTCTCTGCACCTCCCTCTTCTTTCCTCTCCCAGGTGCTTCTCTGAAGTGCGAAGTTTGTTCCGGCCTTGGGACCAGATGCAGTGGCAAGATGGCGACCTGTTCTCCTAAGAAAGACACCTGTGTCATTGCATTTGCTGAAAGTACTCAGGGTGGGTGGTGTTCGAGCTGTTGCCGGCGGGATCCCTGATCCAGACTTTGTGCAGAGTACAAATGGATTTGCTCTCCGCTGCAATAATGACTTTCAAAGCTTTGCTGCAGAACAGTCCTAAAATGGTCACAAATAAATGTTGCACAATACAAAACACACAGTCGATCTGTACCACTGAGCTATTGCCCTTCAGTTTCCCCTTGAGACTTGCTGGTTATTGAGTCCATTTCCTTGGACCTGTTACTGAGTTCATAATCTGTGGTATATGTAGCTAGTAGGATATGTTCTCAATAATTAGGGTCTCTGGGAGAGGGGAAGAAGTCAGATTAGACTGTGCCCTCTTTAACCAAGACCTGCCCTTCAATCTAAGAGGAGATTGTGGGGATACTCCCCCCCCGGCTCCCAAATACTTGCCATCAGTGGTAGAAATCTCAGGGATCAGAAATGTGCATCTTCCAGCCAAAAGCACAATTCCTGACGTAACGATGTTTTGCGCATCACTGAATAAACCTATCTCTTTTTCTCACTCTCGTTTCTACTATAGAAGGACATAAAATTCGCACTGTAGAGAAAACCTGTGATTCTTCCAAGGTGTGCTCCACTCCCTCATCGTACTTTTATCTTGGGTTGGGGAAAACCTTCAGGATGTACTTGGTCTGTTGCACGGGGGACAACTGCAAAAATGCCAGGCCTAAATGTAAGTATTATTTATTATTATTATTATTATTATTATTATTATTATTATTATTATTACATTGATATCCCACCATTCCTACAAAGAGCTCAATGTTGTGTACTCACTTTTCAATTTCTTCATTTTATCACGCAACAATTCTGTGAGGAAGCTTAGGCTGAGAGACAGCACTTTTTTTTACCTCACTCGTTATTCATAAAAGATTCCCAGAGCACCTTGAATGAGATCAGCATCCTCAGAAATAAGGCCCCATATACTGAGGCCTACTGAAGTCCATTTCTTTTAGTGGGTCAACTCTGAGTAAGACTAGCATTGGATACACCCTGCCCCAATTTCCTTGTGCTTCCACCCTCCACCATTTGTGAACATAGGAAGCAGCCTTATATGGAGCCAGACCATTGGTCCATCTGGTTCAGTATTGTCTACACTGATTGACAGTGCCTGTCCAGTGTTTTGGGAAGGGGATGTTCCCCTTTCTGCCTGGAGATGCTGTGGATTGAACCCGGGATTTTCTGCTTGCAGAGCAGATGCCCCACCACTGAGCCATGGCCCTTCCTTTCCTCTACTCCATCACGTGTAGTCTAGGGTGGGCCACCACAATTGTCAATCTGTAATCAATTCAGTTCCATTCATCATCAACATCTGTCTCTAGTACAGGCTCTCCTCAACCTGAAGACCTCCAGATGTTTGGGCCTACAGCTCTCCTCACCCCAGATATATTGGCCCTGCTGGCTGGGGCTCATGACTGACCCTCCAAGTGTCCCTATTTTCCAGGGACAGTCCCTGATTTAGAGAAGCCATCCTGGTTTCTGATTTGATCCTGGAATGTCCCACTTTTCCTCAGGATGTCCCTGTTTTCATTGGAGAAATGTTGGAGGGTATGGACTTATCTGACTTCCGAGCTGTCTGAAGGCAATCCTGTATAGGAAAGTGGGGTGGTTTTTTTTAATGTTTAATGTTTTATTATGTTTTTATATATGTTGGAAGCTGCCCAGAGTGGCTGGGGCAACCCAGTAAGATGTGTGGGGTATAAATAGTAAAATTATCATTATAGAATGGGACATCCCTGTTTTCACCTGAGAAAAGTTGGATGACATGCTATGAACGTGGAACTCAAACAACATCCAGCGGGCACTATGTGCGGGAAGCCTGCTCTAGGCTACAGCCACCTATAAATTAAATGTATTTAGCCTTTAATGCTCTATTAACCAAGATAGCAACAAACCTGGATGGCTTTAAAAGAGGACTGGAGCAAGTTCATAGGTGACTGTCCCCACTCCAATCTACTTGGCAATGGGCCTAGGCTAGAAATTGCCATTTCAGAGGCAGCCCAATACATAAACGACGGAACTCGCTCCCAAAGGAGGCAGTGGTGGCCCCCAACTTGAATGACTTTAAAAAGAGGACTGGACAAATTCATGGAGGACAAGGCTACCAATGGCTACTAGCCATGATGGCTATGCTCTTCCACCATGATGAGGGACAGAATACCAGTTGCTGGAAGTTGGAGGATGAGAGTGGGCTCATGTTGTCGATCTAGCTGGCTACTGTGAGAGCAAGATCCTGGGCTAGATAAGCCATTGGCCTGATTCAGCTGATTCTTCATATCTTCTTAACCTCTGCCTCCTACTTAGTCCATTCCTGAAGCTCATTATGAATCCTATTCTTCGGCTTGCAGTACCCCAAGTAAAAAGGAAAGTCAATGGAAAGCAGTGCCCTACATGTTACTCCTCGTCAGATGTGTGCCATGCGAAGGTGGTGAATTGCACCGGCTTGGAGACCTACTGCTTTGATGTGGCCACAAGCACCTATATTAGTAAGTCTTGCTTCATGCACAACATGCCTTTGAGTTCAGCCGGTAGAGCATGAGACTCTTACTCTCAGGGTCATGGGTTCGAGCCCCATGTTGGGGGACTCGTGGTCCCTCCCAACTCAACCATTCTGTGATCTGTAGGTGAGCTGATTCTCAGTGCAATGGCATCTTGCCCTTGCGTAGCTGGAGACACAGAGCAAACTGGTTCTGCTGCCTTGTGTTTCTTCGAGACAAGGCCATGCAGCAATCCCAGATGCTTGGTGGGTAGAAGGGGACACAATCACCCTACCAATGGATCCGTTTTAGCCAGCTTGCAAATTTTAAGTAATGGATATTTTTAATGTTTTGATGGCATTTTATTGCAGATTTTAATGATGTGAGGAGCTCAGTGTTGTGTGTTCAAGCCCCGTGTTGGGCAAAAGATTCCTGAACTACAGGGGGTTGGGCTAGATGAACCTCGTGGTCCCTTCCAACTGTACGATTCTATGATTCCATAATTCTATGTGTGGATTTTATACTTGATTTCATAATTGATGGAAACTGCTTAGAACTAATTTATGTCATGGAAGCAGTATATAAATTAGCATAAAGTGATAGTAAAAATATGCAAGTAACTTGCAGATAACAATGCAGTACAAAGTACAGAGTCCAAATGAGCAACAAGTGATATTAATGAAGCCCTGAACATCAGCACATCCAGCCAGGATAAAAGTCCAGGGATGCAGTTAGGACTTCACTATTGGGCTGACCAAAATGCTTATTTGGAGGTGACAAGTTGACTGGCGACAATGATTTCCCAGGCTACCCAATCTTATCTTCCCTGTTCAGACGGACAACGGCAGCGCAGTATCATGAAGGGGTGCACTACCAAGTCTATCTGTGCTTCAATAAACAGAGGCCAGGCCTACCTCTTAACAGATGCGGACATTGTTGACAAGGCCACCTGTACTCCAGTGATTTCAAGGGGATCTCAGTCCTCTGTGCTCCTACTGCCAACCTTTCCGGTGCTTCTGCTGCAGAAGATCCTTTCGTAAAAGGCTCCCACGGGGGACTGCATCTGTCTATGCTTGCCTTGTATCTGCTTAGCACTTTCTCTTAATGATGTTGGGCCTTAAAGCTAGATTTCCTTTGCTTTCCTCAATGACAGTAAAAACAAAACAAAAACCAGGATTCAAACAAAATCTGTCTGAGCGATTTCATTTGCCCGTCTTTACGAAACAAGTACAGTACCGACAATCACAAATTGGTAGCAGGTCTAAATTCTCGAGGAAAAATACCAAGGAAGCAGGGTCAAAACATAGCACTAATATAGAACACTAAAAATTATCAGTGCAAAGCGAGATCGACAACAGCATCAAAATACTATTGTGGATGGTTCTCCTTGCACTACATGGCAGATATCTTTTAGGATTTTTTGAGATGCTCCTGCGAAGATGGCAACCTTGTTTGCAATGGCATCTTTGCGGTCTGCCAACAGATCACACACAATATCAGTCAGGGTCCAGCCTGCTTTGACTGTTGAAAGGTGTCTCAGAGAACAAGCTCTGAGATCTGTATACGAGGGACTATTGCAGCCCCCTCCCCAAGTGTCCATATTTTCCAGGGATGTCCCTGATTTAGAGAAGCCGTCCAGGTTTCTGATTTGATCCTAGAATGTCCCACTTTTACTTGGGATGTCCCTATTTCCATTGGAGAAATGTTGGAGAGTATGGAGTTATCTGACCCCTGAGGTGTCTAATGGCAATCCTGTATAGGGAAGTTTTTTTTTATGTTTAATGTTTTATTATGTTTTTATATATGTTGGAAGCTGCCCAGAGTGGCTGGGGCAACCCGGTAAGATGGGTGGGGTATAAATAGTAAAATCATCATTATGGAATGGGACCTCCCTATTTTCACCAGAGAAATGTTGGAGGGTATGCTATCGTCTTTCGCCTCCCCTCAAACACATACCTGCTGTGCATAGGAAATCCCTTTCTACTTTCCCTACAAAAAAGGCTGAAGGCATTGTATGGAAACAAAGGACAGTAAAAGCTTTGCTAAGCGCAACAGAAGTGGAAAGGCTGTTGAAAATATTGATCTCCCTTTAGTAAACCAAACCAAGGGAGGAAATGCTTGGGTGTTGGTGGGCAAAAACATTTTCATGAGAATCTACCTCAGAAATTCTTGTTTCTAATGAAAAAAATTTCCCTATGAACTAAGGAAGTACATAAATCCGAATGCATGGTATTTTTTTAAGTAAATGACTCCACAGTTCATGAAAACATTTCACCTTACCTGAAATTGCCTATAGTGGGGGTTCCCAAACAGTGGTCAAGGAACCACCAGTGGTCTGCCAGCTTCACTTTGACCAAAATGGTCAAAGGCCTGGAAACGATGCCTTATGAGGAACGGCTTAGGGAGCTGGGTATGTTTAGCCTGGAGAAGAGAAGGTTAAGGGGTGATATGATAGCCATGTTCAAATATATAAAAGGATGTCATATAGAGGAGGGAGAAAGGTTGTTTTCTGCTGCTCCAGAGAAGCGGACACGGAGCAATGGATTCAAACTACAAGAAAGAAGATTCCACCTAAACATTAGGAAGAACTTCCTGACAGTAAGAGCTGTTCGACAGTAGAATTTGCTGCCAAGGAGTGTGGTGGAGTCTCCTTCTTTGGGGGTCTTTAAGCAGAGGCTTGACAGCCACCTGTCAGGAATGCTTTGATGGTGTTTCCTGCTTGGCAGGGGGTTGGACTGGATGGCCCTTGTGGTCTCTTCCAACTCTATGATTCTATGATTCAGCGGTCCATGTTGTTTGTGTGAAGAATGGTGGGAGCAGCAGACTGAGTGACTGATCCATTGCTCTTATAATCCAGTGATCCACCTGGATGATGAGCAGGGTGAATCTTTTCTCCCTTTCCCCCCTTTGTATCACTTTATTTCTTTATAGCCGAAAACCTTTCAATAAAATATTAATATAAAAAAGAGAGAAATGACTGGAGGGCAGCTGGTTGGGGGTAAGGAAGCACTTGGAAGGAGTGAGAAGATTAGCAGTGAAGTTAATGGGAGTCTAGGATGAATAATTTCAATGCTGAATCTGCCATAAGACTCAAGCTGACGAATATTACACTGAAGAACTTTGCTTAACACAACAGGTCCACCCATTGCATTAACTATTCATGTTGATTTTTTATAGAATTCAATTCGCAGTGCAATAAAATGCAATACAGTAAGCCTGCAATTTACATGGGGGCTACATCCAGGGATCATGTCCAAAGCCAAAATCGTGTATAGTCAAAACCAGCATTTGAAATTTGCCAGGTGCCAGGCGCATTTTGCAGCTTGGATTTCAGATTTTGCCTGTTTTCACACACAACACATCCTGCAGCATTCTATCTCTGATATTTTATCTGCACAATCAGAGCAAATTTCAGGAACCACAGGCGAAGGTGATCAGCGTGCATCATTTATCAAATTAAGCTGTTATGTTAATACTCACCCATTGTACCTGTTTTGTTTTGCTTTTTAAAAACTTGTCTTTTCAAAAAAAGGTTTCATACAGAATTTCTTTTTTAAAAACAACAACAACCACCCACATGTCTTTTCAAGTTTTCCAAGTAAGAGCGACTTTTCAAATGTTAAAAAGGGGTGGGTGGGTGGTTTCTCAAGTTTGCTTTAAAAAATGTGGGTAGGGTTACACGGCATGTTATGACTGCATATTTGTATATGCCTTCTCTTCCTGTCTCTTATCTCTCTCCCTCTTCCCTCTTTGTGAATAACGTAAAAAGCAACCTGCTCATCCAGATAAATGGCTGCAGGGATGGCCAGCCCTGTTGTGATGCAGCGAGAGAGCTGCCCCAGGCAGCTGTCCTTGGGTGTCATGAAAGGCTTGCAAATTCGTTTGTTATTTTATCTATTCTTACTGTAGTTATGAGCAAGAGAAGCCGTTGGGGAATCTTCTGTCCCAGGGGCTAAATTCACTTTGGCTAGCATTGGGACCTATGCACCTGGACTTGGGGGGCAAACACCATTTACTGCTTTGTGTTAGGCAGAAAAGTGCCATAAGAAGATAAGAAGATCCTGCTGGATCAGGCCAATGGCTCATCGTGTTCCCACAGTGGGTGATCAGATGGTCATGGGAAGCCCGCAAGCAGGATCTGAGTACAAGAGCCCTCTTCCCCTCCTGCAGCTTCCAGCACCTGATATTCAGAAGCCTCGCTGCCTCTTGACTGTGGAAGCAGAGCACAGCTATCATGCCTAATAGTCATTGATGACCTTCTCCATGAATTTGCCCAAACCCTTTTTAAAGCCACCCTGCCTCCTGTGGGAGTGAGTTCCATAGTTTAACTATGCACTATGTCTTGGGCAGAGGGACGCGGGTGGCGTTGTGGGTTAAACCACAGAGCCTAGGGCTTGCCAATCAGAAGGTCGGCGGTTCGAATCCCCGCGACGGGGTGAGCTCCTGTTGCTTGGTCCCTGCTCCTGCCCACTTAGCAGTTTGAAAGCACATCAAAAGTGCAAGTAGATAAATAGGTACCACTCCAGTGGGAAAGTAAACGGCGTTTCCGTGCACTGCTCTGGTTCACCAGAAGCGGCTTAGTCATGCTGGCCACATGACCCAGAAGCTGTACGCCGGCTCCCTCGGCCAGTAACGCGAGATGAGCGCCGCAACCCCAGAGTTGGACACGACTGGACCTAATGCTCAGGGGTCCCTTTACCTTCACCTTTATGTCTTGGGATGGCTCTGAAATGGCCCATGCCATGGCCATTTCTAGCCAAGGCCTATTGCCAAGTAGATGGACATGGCGCCAGAGCCACCCATGTATTTTCCCTTCAAGGCTTGGCAGCGCCCCAGACTTAGAATCATAGAACTGTAGAGTTGGAAGGGACCACGAGGGTCATCTAGCCCAACCCCCTACATTGCAGGAATCTTTTGCCCAAGGTGGGGCTCGAACCCATGACCCTGAGATCAAGAGTCTCATGCTCTACCAACTGAGCTACCCCATGATTTTGCTTGACTTACGTTTAAAGAGCATGGTGAGTTTGCAGCCAACAAACACAGAATGCTGCCTTGTGCTAATCAGACCATTGGTCCATCTAGGTTAGTATCTCTGGCACTGGCTGGCAGCAGCCCTCTGGGATTTCAAACACAGAATCTTTCCCAGCCCCTCGTGAAGATGCCAGGGATTGACACTGGGATTTTCAGCAACTGAGATACAACGCTAGATTGAAGTTAGGTTTCGAGTACAGTTTATAAGCTAAAGGGTCGGTGCACATCTCTGTTCAATACAAAAATCCAGTTTTTAAGTTCATTAAAATAGAAGAAGCATGAATGACACCCGCAGAGGCTTTTACTGAGTCAGATCATTGTATTCTCAGAGGGGCTCAAACTGCCCCCCTCTCTTTACTCCCTTATTATCTCCTCCCCTGTTGATGGTGGTCATCATAAAAATCAGCATTCCCCGGAGGCTCAGCTGATCTAAATCCCGCTTTAAATTCCCACTCACTACTGGTGCAGTCAGTAGTCTAAACACACCCACCCACACCCATTTCTTAAAGAAGTCATCCTCCTCTCATTGGCTGCAACAGAAGGGCAGGCAAACTAGCCAAGGGCATACAAGTAAGAAGAGCAGTTTGCAAGAGAGCGGAAACATCTCAGTCCCAGTGGAGAAGCATCAAGGGAAACAGCTGGCCTGTCGGAGGAGAAGGTAGGGGGCTCCAATTTATTCAATGTATTAGCCATCATTTGTAGCAGAAACCAGGCGATTGCATTTCAGGAGATTAATCTTGGAGAAACGTGGAGATCAGGAGAAGGTCCTGTAGAACAGCCTTCCCCAAACTTGTGGTCTTCCTGTGGGTATCTTTTTGGCCACTAGGAGAACAGAGTGTTGGACCTGATCCGGAACACCTCTTCTAATGTTCTTATCGAGCCTTCCTTGGGTTTTTGACCGCAACTCTCATCATTCCCAGCCACCACATATTTGCTACCGTAGGTTGTAGTCCAAACATGGACTAGGTTGGGGAAGACTGATGGAGAAACCTCCAGCTTAGGAGCTGAATTATCTAGTTATCTAGTTCTACAGAATCAAATCAAATCAAATCTTTATTACGGTCATAGACCAGCATTTAAAATCTGAAAAGTGCTTTACAAAGCTAAAGGAGATTAAAACGCAGAATGGATATAGCAGTCAAAAAAATTAAAAGGGGCTAAGAGGAGAGTCCAGTTTGCATTTTCCCTGCTTCTGCTCGAGGTCTTCATTCCATTCCCGAGCAGAAGAGCTGCTACCCACAGCCCAACACCATGTTCAATACTCTGGGGAGGTCAGGGACTGAACAAGAGATCTTCTACATACAAGGCCACTGAGCAGTGTCTCCTCCAAAGTAAATGGGGGTGTGGAGCCAGAACTGTTTGACCTCCACTGTGCTTCGAGCTTTCTGCATCAATCACATACAGATTGACCCTATCACCCCGGGGGCTCCCTGCGACTGTTTTCCCCGCTGACTGGTTTGTTCTGGGAGGATAGACTGTGCCTGCAAATTGTGTGCAGAATCTAGCTACCATCCAGGTTATCTTTTGATATTTGCCTAGTAAAAGGGCATTTAGTTTAGTCTTTTATGGAAGGTCAGCTAACCTCTCCAACAGGGGGGCAGTTCTACAGAAATATATAGTTCTTGCAGCTGTGCCCCAGCAGGGAAGCCTTGCCTTGCTGCAGCAAATGTGAAGCAGCAACCCTTCCTAAATGCGCAAAGGCTCCTATATAGTTCTCATCTGACAAAGCCCACAATGAAGAACTAGGGAGCGAAAGCTGATGCATAAAGGATAGGCTCAGCCTTCACTTTAAGCTTGATTTATGTAGTCCTCCCTTCAGTTTAGAAAACTGCCAAGTGAATCTAACAGAATTAATCTCCAGAATTTAAATCTGTTACCGGAGCAAAGAGGGGAGGGGCTTTATTATTTCTCAAGCACATGATCACGCACATGCATTTCAAAACAATAGAAATTATCCCTCTATAATATCGTTTTAGACCTCATCAGGAGTAGTGCTCCCAACATGAGATGGCAGGGAGCAGGGCTATGCTAGCTGGGGAAACAGGTTTGTCTTGGTATATTTCTGCTTCCTTATCTCTCTCCCCCCCCCCCCCCCATTTTTTAAAAAGAATTTTGGATGTCTATTTAATATAACATCCCCTAATAAATCTGTCTTGCTCCTTACCCCTTGCCCCTCCTCTTTGCTTTTAAAACATGTGTATTTGCTGGGGATTTGTAGTGCAGTCTTAAGCATTGTTTACTGTACTCAGAAGTACATCCCAGTATCCTTAACAGGTCTTAGTTCCAAGGAAAGGTTTCTGGAATTGCGGGCTGAATCTCTGATCCCTCTCCCCCCAGAATTATGAGCATGGAATGTCTTTCAACCCTTAATACTTTCCCCTAGACACGTTATGGAGGCCCTCACTGCTATACTGATCCTGCCCAATGCCATTTCTGCTGATATACAGACCTTGGTTGGTTGACATCCGTCTGTCTCGGGAGACAACGGAGAAGTGAACCTTTGGGGGGTGAAATCAAACCATTGGAGAGTTATTAGCTGCTGTGGCTGTACACCCAAATGGGAAATACATGTTTTGTTGCAGTTCTGCCCATCGCCTAACGAAAGTAAGCCTTAGGTCACTGAGGGATAGGTGAAAACCCCTCAAGGTTGGGAGAAAAAATTCCTTTGACGGCCTGTCAACCAGCAACCCAAATAGCCCAGTGAAGCTCGGACGCAGAGGGTGGATGGAAAGTTCACTACAGGCAAAGTGCTCCTGTAGCCCACGTGAGTGAGACCTTTCAAGGCCTCACCCTTCTTCCCTCTTGCGAGATCCCACGGGACGACGCCACCGTGTGAGATCTCTCTAGAAGGTGAAGGAGGTGCAAAGGTACCCCCCCCCACGGCCATCCGGGCCCTGCACTGCCAGGTAAAGTCACTCCATGTGCGGTGGCACCCGGAAACAGACTTCTTTTGTTCTTGTTTTCGTGTGTGTGTGTGTGTGTGTGTGGTTTTTGTTTACTGCGGGGCGCTCCGTCAGCCTTGGCTGCTTAATTTTATTGAGCATTTGTTGAGCTTTGCTTGTGGGAAGGCTGTACAATGCTGCATCACAAAAGTGTTAGCACACATTTTCCAATGCATTTCTCTGGCACTTCACTTATGGAAAAAAAGTCTGATTTTGTGTGTGGGCAAGGGAGGGGGGTAGTTTGTTTCTCAGAAGCGCCCCATTGACTGTCTGGGGATGGTAGGAATTGAAGTCCAACAACATCTGGAAGGCCAGGGGTTCCCCATTCTTGCAATCTTGGATTCCCCCCAGATAATTTGGTGTCACCTGGCTTTTTACGTGTTTTTGTGTGCTTAACACCTGGTGTCGACACTTCCTCTGTATGTCGTTTCAGGTCCTTTGAACCAAGTATTTTGATGCATCGTGGAGAGAGCTTCTGTTCTTGTGCTCTCTTATTTCCCATCACCATGCAGGCTGTCCTGAAATGCTTCTTCTTTGCACTTCTAAAGACAGGTAAGGAGGGTCTGGGAGCTCCTGGAGGTCTGTTCCATCCGGGATGAATAGATTTGGAGCCAAGCTTGTGTCACATGATTGGTATGGATACCAGATGGATAATGCAGCTTTCTGAAACGGCTGTAGCTCATTGGTATAAGGCAACATGTATTTTCTGCTTTCCCCGCACATTGTGATTTTACATTGCAAATGATCTGCGGGTATAGGATGCTATGCAAATTTTAAAATAAATAAATAAATAATAAATAATAAACTGCTTTGCATGCAAGAGGTCGCAGGTTCAGTTCCTGCCACCTCCAAATAGGACTGAGAACATACCATGTCTGAAATCCTGCTTTTGGGGTTTTTTAAAAAAAAATCACCTCAAAGTAGCTTAAAAGTATTTTTAAAAAACCAAAAACAAACCAGAAGCCATTCAGAAGAAGATATGGAAAGGCTTATCAGAAGTAGAGACATCCATGTGCACCCAGAAACTTCAAAGAAAAGAAAACCTTAAAAAAAAATTGTGACCATTTGCCAGTAAGAAAGAAGGATCAGGTAATGCTGGAGAACACCTTTCAAGCTGAATGTGTGGATGGGCAGAGGAGGCTGTGGTCCACAATACTGATGATTCGTAGCAGTTATTAGGAATCATTGAAGCCATGCTCATAATACGCTCCAGCCCATTCCGTTGGAAATAAAGGGACAAAAGGCATCCAAAGATAATATGAAAATAAAGAAGCAGGAAACCCCCATTTAACTCCCCCTCCTCAATAATAATAATAATAATAATAATAATAATAATAATAATAATATCAGTTTTCACTTCTTAAAACCCCCTCAAAGCACTAAGAAACAACAATTAAAAACCATTCATTTCCTTCCTCTGTTTGACCACTTGATGCCTCTCCTTAAATCCCTGTGTAAATTCCTACTCTCTGGCTGATCCCCGAACCCTGCAACGGGCACAAACGGGGGTACCCCGAAAGTAGGTGACGCATGGCTTATTCCTGCAAAAAGTATCTTCATTTGATCTCATTTTTAAAAGTGTCCTTCCCTCCTCCAGCTGCTTCTCTGGAGTGCGAAATCTGTACTGCCAAAGGGACGAATTGCACTGGCAGCGTGCGGACCTGTCCTGGGAACAAAGAAACTTGCCTCATCACACTGACGGAAAGCACCGTAGGTGGGTAGGAGAGGTTGCAAGCCAGATCAGGGCAGTGGGTGGGTTTAGGCAAGACCACTGACAGCTGCTGCCTGTATAGATGGCACAGTGGACTTTTCAGCTCAGCATGGGGCTCTGCATGGCCAGGGTGGTAGATTGCGTTCTGTTTCACGATGCCTTTTGGGAGGCTGAGATTGAAGCACTTACCTTTTGCTCCAGAAAAGTGGTGGTGGGGAGGACCCGTGTGGTCCTCCGGATGCTGCTGAACTACAACTCCCAACAGCCCCAAGCAAGCACGAGCAATGGTTAGGGATGGTGGGAGTTGTAGTTCCGCAACATCTGGAGAACAAAATGTTCCCCACATTTTGGATCTATATCACCTGTATGTCACCCACCTTTTTGTCATGGAAGGTCAACTATTTGGGTGCACAGGTACACAGATTGTACGCTAGTAGAACTGGGCGATGTTTCAATTCATCGTTTGTGATACTGGCTTCAGACTTTTTGAGCTGGTGATACATCGCAGCTCCCTGGCCACCGCCAGCAGAGTGCACCTCACTCCATGTGTCCCTATTTTCCAGGGACATCCCCGATTTAGAGAAGCTGTCCCGGTTTTTTATTTGATCCTGGAATGTCCCACTTTTTCCTTAGGATGTCTCTATTTTCATTGGAGAAATGTTGGAGGGTATGGCATTATCCGACCCCCGAGCCGTCTGAAGGCAATCCTGTATAGGGAAGTTTAAAAAAAATGTTTAATGTTGTAATATGTTTTTATATATGTTGGAAGCTGCCCATAGTGGCTGGGGCAACCCAATAAGATGTGCAGGGGATAAATAGTAAAATTATCATTATGGAATGGGACGTCCCTACTTTCATCGGAGAAATGTTGGAGGGCATGTCACTCCCAGCCTGCTCTGTGCTGGCGGGGGCCGGGGAGCCATGATGTATTGCCAGCTCAAATTGCCTGCTCTCCCAACCAGGAGGAAAAAGGCAGTCCACCCCGCTTGCTCTGGTGAAGGCAAACATTCAGGCAGGCAGATGGAGCACCTTCGCAGCCTTCCTCTGCCAAGGTTGGGCTGCGGAGGGAGGGAATGAGCAGGAGCTCCTTCACCTACTCAAGCAGGCAGCCCCCTTCCCTTCCTCCTGGTTGCTCCTCCCTCCTTCCACAGCCCAGCTGCTTTTTCAGCCTTTTTCGGTGTTATTTCAGACATCGTGATATATCACTCTATCACGATGGTAAGCTGGTGGTATATCATGATGCTGAAAACCAGATATCGCCTAGCCCTATACACGAGTTGAATGTAACTTGTGAATACTCCTTGTGCGACTCACACATAAGTGACAGAGAGCCTGTGCGTTGGCTGGGGGAGAGCACCCCTGGGTCTTTGCAATATGCACCCTACAAACAAAGGATGGCCGTTCTGCTATAGTCTACTATATATATATAGTCTATATATATAGTCTACTATATATTGTGGAAGGTTTTTGGTTGGACTAAATGGTCCTTAGGGTCCCTTCCAACCTTGCAATTCTATGATACCCATTCGGACACTTCTTAATATATTGATACCAATTTTTCCATGATGGTTCCCGATACCAAGGAGTAGGTTTTGGTCTACACTGAGTACAGTTCGAAAACATTTTCAATCAAGGTTGTGAAAGGAACCTTTCCAAATTGTGCTGATTTTTTGTTTGTTTTATAATTCCTAAACAACAAAAGTGGACAGTTAGCCTTTATGGTTGCTAAGATACCTATTTAAGCCTGGAAGGATAAACGCCCTGTGTTTGCTCCAGAATGGGCTGAGGATCTCATGGCCCTGCCTGCATTGGAACATATTTCCAATAGGCCTCAATTGTGCGTCGATCTGCACATATGAAGGGCTTATATTAACTTAGATGTTAAACTTTAAGACACGTGTTGATGGTTGATGTACCTGCAATGAGAATGGATATTTTGTGTGTGTTCCTATTATTTTATTTTATTATTTATTAAATTTATATATCACCCTTCATCTGATGATATTCTTTCTTTCTCTTTTTTTCCTTTTATGGTCTTTAATTCTCCCCCCCTTCCTTTTCTTTGTTAAATTTGCAAATAAAAAAAATGCTATTAATAATCAGAGCCGCTCTGGAGATGAAGCTGCTAGTTGCTAAATAAACCTCTCTCTCTTCCCCCTTTTTTTGGCCATTTAAGATGGAAAAGTGGTTCAGACCGTAGAGAGAAGCTGTGCTTCCACTTTTTGGTGCAACGCCCCACCACCTTACTTTGATATGGGGGGTGGGAGAACCTACAGGTCCAGTTGGGTCTGCTGCACCGGGAAGACCTGCAGACAAGTCACTCCTGAACGTATGTATATTAATTTCATGCTGGTCCCTCTCCCCAAAATTCCTTATCCTTTCCTTACGTTCACTCCCTGTAGCCAGTGTTGCAGCGGTCATGGGAGGTTGAAGACCCACTGCTACTTCTGCAGAAGGTGTAATGACCAATTAGGTTCTTTTAATCTGTTTAGGTGTTTAACCTAGATGAGACCCAGTACACTCTAGGAAGGCACAAGTAAACCTCAGATAACCAATAGTGGATTGTCTCCATAATAAATTTTATTGATTAACTCACATGTCAAGGCAAGGAATATGCACTCAACCATACATCCATTCATACACCTTTCATACTCACCACTCTTCATTCACTCTTCACTAAATTGATCAGGTTCAGTAAGAGCCACGGGTGGCAGACGACAGCGCTGTCAGATGTCTGGCACACATCTTAGGCTGGAGGGCTTTGCCATATATAGAAGAGAAGAAGAGTTTGGATTTGATATCCCGCTTTATCACAACCCGAAGGAGTCTCAAAGTGGCTCACAATCTCCTTTCCCTTCCTCCCCCACAACAGACACCCTGTGAGGTGAGTGGGGCTGAGAGACTTCACAGAAGTGTGACTAGCCCAAGGTCACCCAGCAGCTGCATGTGGAGGAGCAGGGACACGAACCCGGTTCCCCAGATTATGAGTCTACCGCTCTTAACCACTACACCACACTGGCTCTTGTTGTTCATCTGATTCTTGGCACTACACAACTCCTTACTCCTTGTTTTTGGCATCTCACAACCTTGTCCTTGGCATCATCTCACAACTCTTATCATATCTTGAAGGTAATGTTGTGTAGCCCATCACCATGCCTCCTTGTATGTGCTGTTCTGTACCATTCCTAGCACACACCATTTTTGCCAAAACATCATGAAGTTTTCCAAATTCCATTAGCACTTATACAGCACAGTTCACAATCAGTTCACTGACAGTTCAAAGACATCGCATCCATTTTGTGGTGTTCTTCAGCCATCTTTAGGCCCATACAAACCATGCCATTTGTTACAAGGGTCCCCATCTCCAGCAACCTAGAGTCACCCAATAGGCATGGGTGTCAGGGACTGGACAGAGGAGGAATGGTGGAGACTGCCTCCCCCTCCTGAGCCTCCCAGAGAAGAGGAAGACAGTATAGATTTACAACAGTTGTTTGACGAAGGTTACGGCTCAGAGGCAGACGAGGGGCAAAGTTGGGAAATAATGGAAGAGGAGGAGGGAGAAGCAGAGCCGGAGCAGCTGGCTGACGTGTTATCACTAGAAAGCATTCCAGACCTGCCTTCTCCCAGAACCCGGCAAACATTGAAAGTAGGAGAGCAAAAGGCTCGGAGGCAAATGGCCCTAAGCGGGCACCGTAAGGTGGGTGGTGCTGTTGACGATTGAGGCGAGAAGGGGGGTGGAGATTACTCGGAGCAACACCATTACTCCAAGAGGCTGCATTTCTAAGCCTCTTTCTGTGAATATTGAATAAAAGACCTTGGTAAGAGCTTTCCTTATCTATCTATTCCTGGCAGCCTACCGTGGGGGGATCAGATTCCCTGATGCCTGACAACGGGAGAGGAAATTTTAAGCCACTGTGTGCTCCAAGGCTCTGCATTCAGGAAGACCAAGACCAGAAGGTGCTTCCATTTCAAGAGAGTTCCCTGGGAAGAGGGGTTGACTGGGAATTGTAGCTCTGGGGGTGGGGTGGGGGGCAGGAGATATGTGACAACTTGACTTAAGGAAATGGTGGAGGCTCAGGCTGTTTGCTCACATGACCCTCAGGCTGAAAAAGGACCCCGCCTCCCCCGCTCTGTATTGCTTTCTGGTCCAGTCCTTAAGCTGACCTGGAGTATCCTTTGTTTCTGTTTTCAGTGCCACCGCTAAAGCCTAGAGCCAATCCAACGCTGAGCCCATCCACTTCCTCCTGCTCAGACACTTACAGCACTGAGATGGTGAATTGTACCAAGGTGGAAACCAACGGCTTTGGCAGGGCCTCCAGTAAGTGATTTCCTCTGCAGTGCAGCTTCAATTCTTCCGCAATCTGTAGGCGGGTGGATTTTTATTGCTGATATTGATATAGCACAGTTGGGAGCAACTGGAAGCGTAAGAACGGGCTCCTTTTGGAAATATGAAGCATTGTCCAGACCCATCAAAATATAATTTGAAGATTTACTGGCAGAACTCTACAAAAAAGCATCACTTGAGCATCAAAGATACACCCCAAATATCCATGCAATGTCTCGTGCTGTCCAGCAGAGGCTCAGCATCTTAGAAATAAAAGATCATAAATCAAAACAGCCCCCACCCCCATTCAGGAGTGCTGTCCAAGAACACTGAATCTGCCAGCTGTCTCTCTCCTAGTGTTTCCTCTTCTAGCTGCTCCTCATCCAGTATTTCCCAGCTTTTCCCCTCTGGACTATGCCCTTCTGCAAACCACTGTTCTAAATCAATACTATCCTCCTGCCCTTGGGAAGGTTCAGAAAAAGGGGGCAGCGGCTCCCACCATTCCTCCTCAGCACAGTCCCTGATAGGTGTTCTCCTCTAACTACTGCTGTTCCACACTTTCTCCTCTCTAAATCCTGGGATTCCCTACACTTTGAAAATCTAAATAGTAGAGCTACATCAATTGTGTGGGGAATCTCCAGATTTAGGGAGCAGAAAGTATGGGTGCGGATGGTTCCAACACATTGTAGTATTTTGGTTTTGCCGTTTACTTGTTAAGATACTGTTTTATTTTAATGTCTTATTGTGTAAACTGCTCTTGGGTTTTTAATGAAGAGAGGTCTTTGCAAGTGTTGTTGTTGTTGTTATTACATGAAGGTTCTTCCTTGAGGCAAGGTGAGACTACTGCCGCACATACTGGATTTTGGTTACCCTTAGGTGGCAGAGCGGAGGGAGATTTGAGGCATGTTAGACGCAATCTACAGGAAGGTCTCTTGCAAAAAGCTCCATTGGAATGAAAGGACCTTAACTGCCAGAAATTGGAAAAGAGAATTCGTGCCAACAAAAATGGAATGGCAGGATAAATTACTAAACTATATTGAATTGGCTAGATTAACACAGGCAATTAGGGGACTCCCCAGACAAGAATTTCAAAAAGAATGGGGGAAATGTAAAGAGTACTTCACAAAACAGTGCCCTAAAATATACACCTGGACTTGTTTCGATTAATGTCCGCAGGAGACTTTGTGGTTTTCTTTTTAAGTCATAATTTGAAAAAATTGTAATAACTCATAAACGAAACAGTTCATAAGAAGTAAACAAGGAGGCCATGTACAGGATAAAGGAAGTCTTTTGTTGTTTGTTTTATGTTATGTTCATGTCTGATGGTGGTGGATTCGTTTCTTTGAGTTGTGGTGGATTTATGTTGTAAATAATAAAAAAATGGAATGAATGGAGCTGGATCAAGGTTGTGGATCATTGCCACGCGAGTCAATGGCTTTGGATAGATAGGCTGAGCTCTATTGGTGACCTCGCTTTGAGGCAAACACAGGGTTCATTTCAAACAGAGTAGATGGAGCAATTTGGAGAGCAGTCGCAAGCAATAATGTTCGGGCAACCCGTATCTTGTCTTCCATATCCAGATGAAACCCCCACAGAGAGGCTTTCGAACGGCTGCACTACGAGGTTTGTGTGTGCTTCGGAAAATAGCGAACACTCTGAGTTTACGGTTGGCTATGATGTCGTTCATAAGATGGAGCCTTCCAAGGCGTCTCAACCCACTGCTGTCCTCCTGCCAAGCTTCTCTGGGCTCCTGCTGCGGAGAATCCTGTTGTAAAAGGTGTCTGCATGAGATCGCATCAACTCTCCCGTTGAATTCTGCCTCCTCTTTCACCCATGAACCACTTCCTCTGAATGCACTTTGGCATTTTCTGCTTTCCCCAGTGAAAATTAATACTGGGATTAAAATAAATGACATGTTCAATGCATGGCGGTTGTGTTTATTTTTTGGGGAAAAAATTAGACGCTTGTGGCAGAAAGACATTTTCTTTTAGTGCAGAGTTCCTCCAGCTGACAGTAGTGGCAACTGACAGTAGTGAATCACAGAACTGCAGAGTTGGAAGGGACCCTGAGGATCATCTAGTCCAACCCCCTGCCATGCAGGAATAGGCAGCTGTCACTTACGGGGATCGAACCTGCAACTTTGGTGCTATCAGCACCACACTCTAACCAACTATCCAGGCAATTTAATCAGTCTTATTTCTCTCAATGGTTCGAAGGAATAAGCAGAGACCCAGTTGGGGAGGGGCTTAATGCTACCTGGCGACTAAAGCATGCAATTATTTCTCAAGCACCAACGAATTATTCTACTATATGTTTTGGAAAGTTGGTTGTTCTCTATGCATTTGGACACCAGTTCAGATATTGTAGCCAGATTTTGCATGATCCAAAATCCAAAGTCAAGGATTAAGGTTTTGTCTATGTTTGAATATGGGTGGATGCCATTTTGAATCATGGTAGCGGACTGAACCTTTCAAAACTACACTGATTTTAACCACTGATTTCAAAACTGTACTGATTTTTAGTATTATTATTGTTTCTTAGAAGTCTCAAGGAATGCTGGCTATGAGGATCCTAGTTGATTCTAAGCACAGACAAGACCACTGTTGATGCATCAGCCTCAGCAACAGCTTTAGGTGCAGAAGGCACTGTTGTTTGAAAACAGCTTTATGTTTTAGTCACTAGATGGCAATATTGCCTTCATGATTAGTGATAGATAGATGTCAGCACTATTTCAAGGGTGGGGAACCTCTGGTCCACAAGCCTACTCAGCCCCACCAGGCATCTCTATTTGGCCTGTTGAGGCCATTTTAGCCAAGCCACATCCACCTGCCCCACACGTCAAATGTGAGGCAGGTAAAAACCTGGCTCAACCAAAAGGGGGTCTGCAGGAAGAAGAGTTTGGATTTGGATTTGATATCCCACTTTATCACTACCCGAAGGAGTCTCAAAGTGGCTAACATTCTCCTTTCCCTTCCTCCCCCACAACAAACACTCTGTGAGGTGAGTGGGGCTGAGAGACTTCAAAGAAGTGTGACTAGCCCAAGGTCACCCAGCAGCTGCGTGTGGAGGAGCGGAGACGCGAACCCGGTTCACCAGATTACGAGTCTACCACTCTCAACCACTACACCACACTGGTTCTCAGGCACAGTCAATCTTGGTTTCAAGAAGGAAAGTCATTCATAAAGGCAAAATGTCAGTTCTTCAGAAGATCCTTTCAAACCACTGCTGTACAATGTAGCATTTTGAACAAGGCTCCTGAAGACCCTCTTGCGGGCATAAAATGTCACCAGGTGCCATTGTGATGTCAGGTGAGTGACCCCCACCCACCCGTTGAGCTTGGCCTATGATGGGAGGGGGAGCTCATGATCTGAACTGCCACCCAGTTCCCCACCCCTGCCTTACATCAACCAAAGCGGGAAAATAATAGTGTGCAGTAATAATATTAATAATAATATATTATTTATACCCCTCCCATTTGGCTGGGTTTCCCCAGCCACTCTGGGCGGCTCCCAATCAAATATTAAAAACACAATGCAGCATTAAACATTAAAAACTTCCCTAAACAGGGCTGCCTTCAGATGTCTTTTAAAAGTCAGATAGTTGCTTATTTCCTTGACATCTGATGGGAGGGCGTTCCACAGGGCAGGCGCCACTACCGAGAAGGCCCTCTGCCTGGTTCCCTGTATGACTTTCCAACATTAAATATAACTCAATGTATTTAAGGCTGCCCCTGCAGAATTAAAACACACTTCAGAAATGCATCGTGCCCTCGGTTTTAGGTCAAGTTTACTGAGGGGATGAATTGCTTCCTGCAATGAAAAGTCCCAAAGTGATTTATAACCACCTCACAAAACCATGTAAACGTATTTCAAAACGCAGTCAGACTAAAAGCACCTGAGAGTTTGACCTGCTCAAATGCCTGGGGAAATAATAACATCTTTGTCTGGTGTCAAAACAGTGGTAAAGGTGGCACCAGAAATGGATGTTCTTGCAGAAAAGGCCTGCTCTCTCATTACCATCCTCCAGCCATCCCTTGGAGGTGGCCCATGGAGAAAGGACTCAGATGACAATCCCAGGGTGCAGGCCGGTTCATGTGGGGGGTGAAATATCTAATAATTTTTGGCACTTTTGAGAAACAATACATTCCTTTGTGTCCATTGGTGTGATATGCCCTTGTGCCAGATGCTGAGATATTGTATGGGACTGGGCTGGTGGTGCTTGCAAATGATGGGTCCCAGATGCTCCAAGCTTGGCTCCAGTGGTGCTTGGTACCCATTGGGATTCATGGCTTGGGAGGTAGGGACCATTGGTGGAGTCACCCTCTGACTGGTTGTAAGAAAGTAAGCGCAAGTGGGGACTAACTGAAAGCAGGCTGATGTTGGTGGTCCGCACCCTGTTCACTTCAATGCACCAGCCTTTGTTCCCAAAGCCTGCAGAACCAGCGTGAGATGGACCAGCAGCAGAGTGGACCTCTCAGTCCCCTGCTGTTCCCTTTTCCCTCATCATGAAAACAAAAAGGGGGCTCTCACTTTAAGGAACGTGGAATCTTAGGAGCCTTTGTGACAGTTGCTGTGGTTTGCTAGGCATGAGTTTCAAACACCAGGAGTTCCATTCCATCAAGATGAAGGCATCCATCTAGAGGTGAATTTAGATGGCTCTTGAGTGGGTTGGGGAGACTTCACGTTGCATTGATCTAACTCTTGTGGCCTGTATGGCATGCCACCAAAGAGCAAGGGAGATTTCCCTCACCCCTTTGATTCCTTAGGCTATTTTTTATCCCCCTCCCACCCCGAGCAAAACCACAGGGAACGGGCATGCACATAGCCAGAGCAGCAGGATTTGACCCACCCCCTCCTGGATGCTCCTTCACCCGTGGGTTCCTTTTGGAGAATGCACTGGCGAAGCAAAGTCCTGCAGGGAGCACAATGGAAGTCTCCTCTCCTCGGCTGATGAGCAGAGACTCCAATCCTGCTGGGTGCTGCTTCGAAAGGCAGCAAAAGGGCTGTTTGAAAGCCCTTCTGCACACAGTCCTGTATGGCTCTTTCAACCTTTGGTTTTGCGGAGGCTTAAAGAGCAGCTCGGGGCTGTTTGCCAAAGGCCTTCCAAACAGCCCAATGCTGCACTATATATAATTTTAGTAAAATTTCAAAACTTTTTCACAATAACCTTGTTTCATAAGTGGACTTCCCACCCCCTCCTACACAATGTTTTTGCTCAAAACTTTTCTACTGCATTGTATCTTTATCTATCACAACAAATTCTCTATTACAATTATTTTGCCATTTTTCTTTCGCTTTTCTGCCCGCAACTTCATTTGACTGTAACATTTAAAAAATAATAATCTATGAATGGCCTCCATTCTGCTATAAAAACTTCATCATTTTGATCTCTTAGTTTTGCTGTCTGCTTTGCCATTTCTGAATAGTCCATTACTTTCAAAAGTCACTCCTTCATTGGAACCTTCTCTTCTTTCCATTTCTGTGCACATAATATTCTAGCTACTGCTGCTGTCACATACATAAATAGTTTAGTCATCTTCTTTGGAACATCCATGTCTATTGTATCTGTAAGAAAAGCTTCTGGTCTTTGGGGAATAGCCCATTTAAACATTTTCTTCATTTCATGAAGAAAAACATCATTTCTCCAAAAAACATGTCCTCCACATTTCTCCAAAAAACATGTCCTCCACATAGGGACCCAGTGCTGTACTTTCAAGTCTCACAATCAAGAAACATCATCATCTAACATCATAGAGACATCACATTATGGACAGGTGGTGGCCTCAACCATCAGTCAATTTTAGCCTGCCAGGAGTGGGAGGAAAAGGATCTGGCCTGCCGGACAGGAAAGGTTCCTTTTTGTACTCCCATGAGAGAGAGTGGCCAACACCATCTAGAGAACAATTGGTTCCCCCATTCCTGTGGTAGTGCCTCAGGGTACCATATGATGCCAGTTTTTCTGATTGCTGGAATAAGGGTAAGAATGGCTCCTTGGCTAGCACCAAGTACCTTGTGTGAACTGTGGGCTATCACCATCAAAGGCAGCCTCAGATTCTGTCAAGCGATGGCATGTGGTAGTATGAGCGAAGTGTTACAATATAGAGGCCACCTTGGATTTTCAAGCGGCTGACTGTATGTTCCAGGAGCAGTCCTAAATGTGGCTTTCTCCACCATATTTCTTGGAGTGGAGCTCACCATTAGGAGGGGCATTCCCAGAACTTTCATTTTCTCCTAGGGGTGAGAGCAGAAGCAATAGCTGTTGGCAGTCTTGTTATCATTCCTTTGCAATACTGCGGACCTAGAATTCCAGGGCATGGTTGGTGGATAGGAAGGAGAAATGGCGGCCACAATAAATCAAGAAATGGTGGGAAATATTACTGGAGAATAAATGAGGGTGGGGTTGGGAAAAAGTCCTGAGAAATTTTGCTGAAGTTGAATGCTTGTATCGGAATCCTAGCAATTCTCATTGATTTCCTCTACCCATCTGCCTTAACCATTAACAAAGATTTATAAGTGAGCTATGTGCAATTGCACTTCGAATAAAGCTTCCCTCTGGATGCCATTGCAGGCCCATTGAAACATTGCAGAAGGAGTGTCTGTACTTGCTATACCAACCACAACCACCATCATGCAGACTCTTCTGAAACTGAGCCTCTTTTTGGCACTGGTAACAGCAGGTAAGGAGGCACTGCAGGTAGATTAAAAAGGAAGGGGAGATACCAAGTGAGCATTTGCGAGGTGGGTGTTCCCAGTTCTCTCCACCATCCAAGGCAGTTGAGATCTCCTGACAATGTCTTTGTGTGTGTGGATGGGAGTGTGGGAAGATTCAGGCTGGGTTCCAGCCAGCGTGTGGTGGGTGGAGAATAGAGTTCTTAAAACAAAATAACTCTTAGAAAAGGGCTTTGACTCTGACTTTCAGTTAAAGGCAAATGAAGCAGAAGAGAAACGTCTTCTGCAGCAGACGTGGTCTTCATGCTATGACTTCTACTATTCACTGAGCAAGCATATAATGCAAAAGGAATTAGGTTAAACACGATATTTTATTAGGCAAGTAACTGTGGAGGGGGGAAGTAAGAGAGCAAGGAAGACATCAAGGACCCATTTGCACTACACGTTTAAAGCACCATCTTATTGGATCAAATAGTTGTGGCTCCCCGCAAAGAACCCTGGGAACTGCTGTTTGTTAAGGGTGCAGAGAGTTCTTAGGAAAACACCCTCTCCCATTCCCCTCACAGAGCTACATTTTGTGGGGCCTAGTTTAACAACCAACCCCTCTCCTGAAGACCCTGTAAGAAAGTAAGTGAGCTAAAAATTGGCCATATCTTTAGTAGCGGCAACAGGGTGGCTAACACACAGCCTTATTTAACCACCTGACTTTTTGCACCCCCAAATCCACTCCCCCAAATTTGTATTTTTAAATAATAAAAAATTGCTTTAAAAACCCTTATAGATCATTATTGTCATTCCACTGCTGTGATGGCAAAATTTCATTCCCCCCTCCAATTTTCCCTTTGAAAACATTAAAAAAAAAAAACAATTATCCTGACTGCTCCTGTATCTTCCTCGCTGTGCTGTGATGCTAAAAGGTTTTTTTCCTCCTGTCTCTGATTTGGGCTTCACTTAGAAGCAGCACCCATATGGAGTCCAGCAGTAGGAGCTGGAGAGCTCAGGCTGCTCTGTTTGGGGCAACGGCCTCAACAGCACAGAGGCAACGTTTCACAGCTACCTTAGACAGCTCCCTTGAGGTATCTTGGACAGCTCCACGCAGGGCTCAGGCTGGAGAGTCTGTTCAGGTGGCATCTTCAGACTGAGCATCAAATAAGAGCTGTAGCTCTATCTTTACATTACTAGCTCTGCTTTCCATGAGAGGAGCCTCTGCATTTAACAGGACCTAGCCTGCTTTGGCAGTCATAGACTGACAGAGCACACATGGCTGACAAGTGGACCAGAACTCTTGCTCTCCAGCTCTTCTCCCGCACCCAGTGACAAGTACGACGATCTGGTTAGCAAGGATTAATGCCTAATGATTGGATGAAACATGAATTCACTATGTTTTCTTTCCCCCTCTTTTCCTCCCAGGTGCTTCTCTGGAGTGTGAAACCTGTAACGGCAATGGAACCACTTGTACAGGTCCCAAGAAGACGTGTTCAGGTCGTGAACGTACCTGCATCATCATCCTGACTGAAAGCACCATAGGTGGGTGGGAGAGACCAAAAGTCAGATCAGTGGCAAGTCCATGGATAACTATCCTATGGATGGATGACACAGTGGGCTTGGGAGCTCAGCACCAGCTGGGATGGGGTGGTGTTTTGGCCCTGCTTCATGTTACTTTCTGCAGTCACCCAAAGGAACAAAATATGATGCCCTCAATTTGAGTTGAACCAAAGTGGATCCATGAGTCATGGGATCTTGGAACCATTGAATTATAGAGTGGGAAGGTAGCCCCCCCCCCCGGCCTGGTCATCTTGTCCAACCCCCTGCAATACAGAAATCACAGCTAAAGAATCCCTGACAATTGGCAATCCAACTACCGGTATGTTTAAAGAAACCTAATGAATGTGAATCCACCACTTTCCCAGGTAGTCCATTCCACTCCGGAACAGCTCTTACCATCAGAAAGTTTTCCCTGTTTGGTCCTGCCCTCTGGAACAGTGGGAAACATGCTTGCCCCATATTCCGCGTGATACTTGAAGATGGCTAATGAGTTTGATTAGTTTTTGCATTTTACGCTCCTCCATTTCTTCATTGTTTTTCAAATCTATTCATTTATAAGAATGCAGCATGCCGCTAATTCATAATGGAGATATGGCTCACAAACACAGTACATAAAAACATACCATAGAAACCATATGTAAAAGTTAAAAAATAATAATCAGATGACTATTGTGGAATTATGTACGGTATTCTTAATTGCCTGCATAAGCCTGATGGAATAGAAAAGTTTCCAGCAGACGTTGAAACAAAAGGTGCCCTGCTGAATTTCTGTTGGCAGAACATTCCATAGGACTGGACCAGCCAAGCTCCTGCCTTGCTCCCACCCTAGGTCTTTGCAATATTCGTCTTTAATGTGTATGTATTTTAATGTATGATGGAAGCCACCTAGAGTGGCCGGGGAGACCCGGCCAGATGGGCGGGATATAAATAATAAATTATTATTATTATTATTACTTCAAGACAAGCACACCATATTTGTTTATTTGTTTAAAAAAACCTATACACTGCAAAGCTTTTTACTAAAAGAATAAAACAATCCAATTATTGGTAAAGACAAAACAACTGTTTAAGACATTAAAAAAAAATTAAAAACAGCAATTAACTAAATAATAATAATAATAATAATAATAATAATAATAATAATAATAACAGCAATGTGCATATCTGGGTAGGCTTGCTTAAACAAAAATGCTTTTCAGCAGGGTTAAAGAGTACAGTGAGTACAGGTGCTTGCCTGATATCAATAAGCAGGGAATTCCAAAGGGTAGGGGGTGCCATACTAAAATATTGGTTTCTTACAAATGCAGAACAGGCAGTATGTGGCATTTGTAACAGAGCCAGTTCCGCTGATCAAAGGGGTCGAGTGGGCACATGTGGAGCAAAGCAATCATAAAATCTTAGAGTTGGAAGGGACCCAAAGGGTCATCTAGTCCAACCCCCTGCAATGCAGGAATTTCAGCTAAAGCATCCATGACAGATGGCCACCCAACCTCTTTTTAAAAATCTTCAAGGAAGGAGAGTCCACCACCTCTTGTGGGAGTCTGCTCCACTGCTAAACAGCTCTTACTATCTGGATGTTTTTCCAGATGTTTAGTCAGAAACTCCTTTCTTGCAACTCGAGGCCATTTGTTCGAGTCCTACCATCCAGAGCAGGAGAAAACAAGCATACTCCCTCTTCCATGCAACAGCACAGCCCTTAAGATATTTGAAGATGACTATCATATCTCCTCTCAGTCTCCTCTTTTCCCAGCTCCTTCAAGCATTCCTCGTAAGGCTTAATTTCCAGACCCTTGATCATCTTGGTCACCCTCCTCTGCACACGTTCCAGCTGGTCAACATCCTTCTTGAATTGTGGTGCCCAGAATTGGACACAGTATTCCAGGTGTGGTCTGACCAAGGCAGAACAGAGCGGTACTATTACTTCCCTTGATCTGGGCACTATACTTCTGTTGATGCGGGCAAACTGGTCTCAAGTTGCCAAGGCCTTTGTACGCTAATAGTAACACCTTGAACTTGGCCTGGGAGCAGCAAATCAGCAACCGGCACAGATCTCTGAGCACAACTGTCATATGCAGACAATGGTGAACCTTTTTCCTGGTGACTAAGTAAACTTCTTCGTCTCTCCTTTCCCTGCCCTCCTGCTTAGATGGACCATCAGTGACAAAAATAGAGAAAAGGTGTTCAACCATGGTTCAGTGCACCATGCCTCCGCTTTACTTCACTTTGGGGGGTGGAAGAAGAGTGCGTGAAAGCTGGGTCTGCTGCAATAAGGACTGCAACACAGTTGTACCCGTCTGTAGGTATACAGTGGTATTTCCACTTCCTGTTTCCCTTCCTTCACCATTTCCTTCCATTCATGCTCCAGAGCCCACTTCCTTCTTCCATAGCTTCATGCAATATGCCACCTGCATATAGCCATCTGCAAACTGTAATTGGGCTCCTCCACGCTTACCTTTCGCCCTGAGCGTTCTAGGCACAGCCCCACAGTTTAAAGCTCTGTGTCCAGGCCTGTACCCAGAAATGTGGCGCAAAAGGAAGCCTGGATGAGTCCTGCATTTCTAAAAGCCAGCTGCCCTGAACCCCTGGCCTGCCCGGCAGCAAGTCAGTATGTCAAGTCCAAAGTCTGAGGCTCAAGCCACACAACCAACGTTCACAGGTTAGGAAATGCAGTCCAGGGTCCATCCAAGTAGCTAAGTCTGAAGTCCAGCAGTCAGGATACAGTCAGTAAGGGTCGAGCCCAAAGCGCACTCGCATAGAGGGCCAAGGGGAATCCAAACCAAGGTCCATCGACATGGGCAGTTGAGCAGGCACAGCACCTCAGCTCTGCTTCCCTTTTGGAGTTTGCATGCTGACTGCAACATCTGGGCTTGACAAGGCATGTGGCCCTTACCTGTTCCTACTCCAGCTGAGGAATCACATCCTCCAGAGCTAGCAAGCCCCATCTGGCCAGCTAGGGAGTTGGGCTGTGGGCCCTTGCCTGCCTCAGCCTCCTAGAGCACCCACCCCCTACTGCTCCCTATGCCTTGGAACCTGGGGACAGGTGCTCCTCAGGCTCTGGTGATGGGTCCTGCTGTTCTGGTTCCTGTGCCTTGACCTCCATGCCCTCACCATCCTCTGCCACCCTGTGAGTACTTCCTTCCCCATCCCCTGCTTGCCCTGGTTTGTCCCAGGGCTACACCCCTCGTCGGGATCCTCTTCCTCCTCCCTGTGGTCCTGCCAGTTCATGATATCAGCCTTCCCCAGCCTGGTGTCCTCCTGATATTGCATGACTGCTAGGCTGGTGTGTTTGTGTTTCTCTGTGTTAAGTCCTGTTACTTTGACTCTGGCTGGCTATTCCCCGCTGTGAACAGGCACTTACAGCCAAGGCAGAATAGAACCCTGCCCTTTCTCCCATCAGCTGGAAAATTATGCCAGCCGATTGGGAGGTGGGCATGGCTTGAAGGAACCAGCCAAATTGGAACCCCTGGCTGGTCAGTATTGGGTTCTCCACCTGTGACTTCAGCACTAGAAAACATTTTGGAACAAGACGGGACTGTGCAAAAGGCACAGACGCCACTTGAACTAGGATGGGATTAAGACTTAAGAACATGGCAGAGCACCTTGTACAAAGTGGTCAAGGGCACCAACTCTAGGGGGCGGAAGGGACTTTAGCCCCCTCAATATTTGTGGGCAGGGGGCCAAACCCTCCACCCCAATATTGAGGGCTTCCCCAAACAAAACGGCCTCCCTCCTGCAAACATGCCCTCTGTGCTCCCCACCCCTCTCTGTTGATGGGCGATCGAGTGCCAGGCAGGAGCAGGGCGCGTGGAGGGTGATCTTTACTCTCCGTGCTTTCCAGCTCCTAACAGGGTGCAACGGGGATCTCGGGGGGGGGGCATCTGGTTTGCACCCCCTGGATTGCGTGCCCGGGCAACGGCCCCCCACCACATGCATGATGTTGTGCATATGTTGCCACGTGACACCGGGGGCCCTCAATGTGGGGGGCAAGTTGGCACCCCAGAAAGTGGTTGTGAGCATAAAACCTTTGTGTATTACCTCCTCCTCTGATGAGATGATGGACAAATGCTTCTCCCCTCCCCCCCATACCCTCTTCTTCCAGTGATACCAATAGAGACTCGATCCAACGGAATAACGTGTCCTGCCTGCCATGAATGGAAGGATAAATGCAAGACAGAGCTCACCAATTGCACTGGAATGGAAAACAGCTGCTTTAAGATAACATCACATGTAGATACCAGTAAGTGGTTTCCTATGCAGTCATTCTGCTTTTCCTCTATCTGGTAGGTGGGATGGTTTTCATGGCAGGGGCATTTTGCTGGGTAGACAGAGCAAAGCCTGGTTGGCTTATCTGAAAGATTGCCTCATTACTACTACTACTACTACTACTACTACTACTACTACTTTTACTATTGTTAGTACAGTGGTACCTCTGGTTACGTACTTAATTCGTTCCGGAGGTCCGTTCTTCTTTTCACTGGGGGTTATGCCGCTGTAAAAAAGCTCCCGCTGTCAGGCTTTCTCTCCGTGGGGCGGGAACGCTGTTTTCGGCGTCTGTGGTCCCCCTCGTTTCCGGAGACCCCTCCGACGCCTCAGCGTGTCCTCTTTGGGAGCAGGGGTCCCTCCTGCACCCTTCAGGGCTTGTGAAGTCTATCAAGCCCCTTAAACACCCCAACGGTGAGTGCTCTTCTCCCAGAGCGAGCCGAGCGAGCGACCGAGAGCAGTCCGCGGTAACCCGGAAGTCTCCTGAAAACGTTCTTAACCTGAAGCACCACTTTAGCTAATGGGGCCTCCCACTGCCGCTGCGCTGCCAGAGCACAATTTCTGTTCTTATCCTGAAGCAAAGTTCTTAACCCGAGGTAATATTTCTGCGTTAGCAGAGTCTGTAACCTGAAGCGTATGTAACCCGAGGTACCACTGGATTACAGTCACAAGCAGTAACTATTTTATTTGCTTAGCTATAAACCATAGCAAAGGGGGGAAAGACATCCAGTGTCGAGCCACTGGTTTTACTGGTATGCTTTTTCAGAGCTCAAGGTGGCGAACAATTCCCTTCTCTCCATTTCATCATAATAACATTCCTCTGAGGGAGGACAGGATGAGAGACAGGAACTGGCTCAGTCACAAAGCACGTTTTCACAGCTGAGTTGGGACTTTAACCCGGCTCTCTCAGGTCCTAACCTGGCTCACTAACCTCTGCACGGAATGTAATCCCTTTATAAATCTGCCTGGGCTTTGTAGATCTTTTTCAGAGATCCTTATCCGCCCACAACTGCAAGATGTGGTGGCTGTTATCTGAGAGGAGGCTCAGATGACACCAGTGTTTAGATGTTTTGGTTGTGACCCGACAACCTTTTCATTCTCCCAGTCCTTTGAGCGTCTCTTAGTCCTTGGGGCAAATTTAGCTGTGTTTTTTTAAAATGCAGTTTTAGAATGCATCTATGCTGCTGGTGGCGGGTGGCGCTGTGGGTTAAACCACAGAGCCTAGGGCTTGCCGATCGGAAGGTCGGCGGTTCGAATCCCCGCGACGGGGTGAGCTCCCGTTGCTTGGTCCCTGCTCCTGCCAACCTAGCAGTTCAAAAGCATGTCAAAGTGCAAGTAGATAAATAGGTACCGCTCCAGTGGGAAGGTAAACGGTGTTTCCGTGCGCTGCTCTGGTTCGCCAGCAGCGGCTTTGTCATGCTGGCCACATGACCTGGAAGCTGTATGCCGGCTCCCTCAGCCAGTAAAGCGAGATGAGCACCGCAACCCCAGAGTCATCTGTGACTGGACCTAACGGTCAGGGGTCCCTTTATGCTGCTGCTGCTGGTTTTTAAGTGGATTACTTTTAACACACCTTATTGCTTTGTTGCATCCCCCCCCAAAAAAACATGTTATATACATTTGTTTTTTAAAAAAATTATTGCAAACCATCCAGAGGATGTAGCTCTGAATACATGTCATTAACAAATAATTTCCAGAGTAGCCCCTGTGTTTGTCTTTTGCAGTTAAACCCAGAAAGAAACTTATAGAATCTTTGAAAACTTGCATATTTATTACCATACAAGCTTTCATGAACGGCAGCCCACTAAGGTTGCTACTGTTAATTACATAATTATTGCTGCTGCCTATTCTCTTCTGCTGCAGGAGCCAAATCTTAGGAGCAGAAGTCCCTTAGGTTGTCCCAATAAAATATTTGAGCCTCCCCCCCTCAAGGTGCCATTTAAATGGTGCAAGTGTGCCACATCTTGTGATTGATGTGTGGGGTAGGACTGTAGTTTCTTAAAGAGTTGTTTGGATGCCGCTATTCCCCTCACAGAACTGCAGTCCCCAGAGTGGTTTAGCAAGCCATCTTTCTTCACAGGGAACTCCCGGAATTGTAGCCCCTTGGAGGGGAAACAGGGATTTCCTAACCCCTCTCAGCCCTCTTAACAAACTACAGCTCCCAGACTTCTTTGGGAGGGGGGCTGTTTAAAGTGGCATCACAGGGCTTTAAATGTATGGTGGGAATGCGGTCTAGTTGGAAGCAACGCTTCATTTTCACAAGAGCTCTGGGAAGATTGGCCTGCCCGAGCGCCATTCCTCAGTGGCCAACTGGACTTGGAGTAAAAGGGAACCAGTCCTCTCGAGCAGGCTGGGCGGAGTGGTTTGGGATACAGAGGCAAGCGGCAATGGTTCCCCTAGCAACCCATCTTGTCTCCCACATGCAGATGGAACCCACATTGACCGGACCATGATGGGCTGCACTACAAGGTACACCTGTGCAGTAATAGAAGATGAAACCACAAATTTCCGTCCCATGACCGCTGAATCTATCCAGGTGGCTGAATGCAAACATTCTAGGGGATCTCGATCCTCCGGCCTCCTCCTGCCAATCTTTTCTGGGCTCCTGCTGCTGAAGATCATCACGTGAAAGGGACCTGCATGGCATTCCATCTCCTCTGCATTCATTTATGCCTGTCTTTTATCCACTCGCCACTTTCTCTGAATGCAGTTTAGCCTTTCCAGGAGGAATTATCTGTTTTCCTCAGTGAAAATAAACACCAGGCATAACAACAGTGACATGTGAACGTGTGGTATTATTATTAACAACAACAACAACAACAACACATAAACATTTCTTTCTAACTCTAACTTGAAAGGTCCACAAACCACGGCAGAATAAGACAGCAGACAAGGCAACCCAAACTTTCACAAAGGTGCAGAAATCGCAATTAAGATAAGTACTTAAGAGTGAATGCATAAAATCAATGCATGTCCTTGAAGTCTAACCTAGAGGTTGCCAGAGCATAGGCAGAAATTATGGGCTCTAATTCCCAGCTGGTCCTGCTAAGGCTGGGAAAAGCTCTTCTCTGAAACCATGAAAAGCCACTAGATGGAGTGGTAGCGTAAAATCCAGTGCTCTTTAATGACCGTTCCACACATCAACGGTGGGGCGATGTTTGCTTGGTCACACGCAGCCCCCTGGATTCCCGTGCGGCCCCTGGTAGTTTGGACTGGCAGCGCCTTCCCCAGGGCAGGGAAGTCACCGCCTGCCTGAGTCACCACCTGCCTGAGTTAACCGCCCAATCCCGCCTGAGGGGGGGTGTTGCCAGGGGATTGGCCAGGTAAGAGGAGGGACCATACAGCCCACACAATAGAAGGTGTAGTTTACCTGGGAAGCGTCAGTCGGCTCCAGAGCTTCTCCTACCCTCCACTCTCTCAACTAACACTTAATTTTGCAGGTTAACCTCTTCTCCACAGGTACATAGCGCTGCTATGTACATGGGCGCTGCTATGACGTATTTCCCGTAGTAATACGTCACAACTTTGGCGGTTTCAGGCCTTGGGCGGAATCCTTTAGTCATCTTCGAAATGGGGGGGGGCATGGGGCGGTGGCCCCACACCCCCAGTACGGCGGTGATATCAGGGTTCCTGTTAAAGGGATATTGGGGGGAAGCATCGTCCACACGCCGAGAGGTTGTCATTGCTCTCCCCCACCAGCGGCGGCGAACGGGGGGGGGGGCTCTCTGCTTGAACATATGTTCTCCAGAGCCAGCCCAATCCCCAAACGTTCTTGATAACCCTGAACTTCCCCCAGATCCCTGGCTGGAGGCTGGGAAGGATGAACGCCCAATGTCTGAGCCAAGGTCTCCCTACATCTGAATCTTAATAAAGTTGTGGCCAATTTTAATCCCATAGCAAGTTGTCATGTGTCATTATTCCGCTCAGGGGTCGCGTGGGGGTTTGGGGGACTCCGCAAAGCTCAGTCACCCAGGATCCTTTTTCCAATTGACGGACAGCTCCACTTGCCAATGAGCCCCCCCCCCCCGTAATGCACCTTAATGGATGCTGCTGCAGTGACTCATCCCTCAGCAATGCTTTCCTGGGACTGAGTTGCATTATCGTTTTGTTGAATAAAAGTAATGGATTTCAGGAGGAAGCGAGAGGAAATTCAGAGCCCGCACATGAATCGATCGATTTGGTGTTATGAGGGCACGGGGCGGTTTGGTGCCACAATTAGGGACGGGTGAAATCTGCCAGTTTTAGTCTGCCTCAAGTTCTCATTTTTTTCCAGTCTTTAACATTTCCACATCAATTTTCATTTTTGAAAAAGAAGAAGCCATCATGGAGACAGGCCAGATTGATGCGGAATTGTAGCAAAATGAATTTAAAGGTGGGCTGGTCCCAGTTTAAAGCGCCGATGATGGTGACGCTTATAGAGGGTAGTTGAAGGACCAACTCCATCCGTATTGCAGCAGCCCCTAAGCTGTGGAACCTGTTCCCCACAGAGGCATAGGGCTTTCAGCTGTGGTCTAAACCACTGAGCCTCTTGGGCTTGCCGATCAGAAGGTTGGCGGTTCGAATCCCCGTGATGTAGTGAGCTCCTGTTGCACTGTCCCAGCTTCTGCCAACCTAGCAGTTTGAAAGCACACCAGTGCAAGTAGATAAATAGGTACCGCTGCAGCAAGAAGGTAAACGGTGTTTCGGTGTGCTCTGACTTCCGCCACAGTGTCCCATTGCGCCAGAAGCGGTCTCGTCATGCTGGCCACGTGACCCGGAAAGCTGTCTGTGGACAAACGCCGGCCCCCTCGGTCTGAAAGCAAGATGAGCGCCGCAACCCCATAGTCGCCTTTGACTGGACTTAACCGTCCAGGGGTCCTTTGCCTTTTTACACACACACACACACACACACACACACACACACACACACACACAAACACACACACCCAGAATAGTGTCCCAAATTTCATTGCTTTTCTCCCACGATTCTCTGAGTTAATAGGACTGTAAATGGTTTTTTTTTCTTCCTGGAAGCAATTAGCCTGGAAATGAGTACTCAATTTCCACTCTATTCTGTTAGATTTCTGATAGTGGCTTTTGTATGAGGCCTTTGTGGATCTAAAGGCAGCATTTGATTCTGTGCCTAGGGGAAGGCTTTGGACTAAATTGGCCAATTACTTCTAAATTGGCTATTAAATTGGCTATTACTTCTGTTAATTAAACTACATGATAATAATACCCTTCAGATAAGACTTGCACAGGATGGCAGACTCTCTAAAGAAATTCCAGTTCAAAAAGGGGTCAGACAAGGATGTTTATTGGCTCCATTTTTATTTAACATTTATGTTAATTCTCTGATCACATGCTTCCATGTAATTGATACTAATGCCCTGGTGTTCTCAAGTGGCAGAAAAGTTCCAATTCTAATGTATGCTGATGATGCTGTACTTCTCTCTCAAACTAAAGTTGGCTTGAAACGAGCTTTAGAGAAATTTAATGACCAATGTAACATCGAATTGTTAACAATTAATTTTTCTAAAACTAAAATTGTTCATTTTGGCCGCTCTTTCAGGAAATACAATTGGATTATGAAGGGAAATGTCATAGATCAAATTAAGAACTTCCAATATTTAGGCATAACCTTCTCTTACAATGCCAAAGTTTCTGTACACCTGACCGCATCAGCCACTTCAGCCAAGAGAAGTGCAAATGCCAACCTTAGATTATTTAGAAGGAAAGGTGAAGGCTTCCTTCCTATGGCCTTAAAAGTCTTTCAGGCAAAATCTCTAGCCCAACTTTTGTATGGCTCACAAATTGGTCTCTCTGCCAACCTTAAGATTCTCGAAACAGTCCAATCAAAATTTCTTAGATCCTTATTTGGTACCCCTAAGAGTACATCTAATGTAACATTAAGACAAGAGGCAGGTCTTCCCAGAGTTGAACTAAAAGTCTGGGAACAGGCAATATCCCTCTGGTTGAAAATTCATTATAATCCAAAGGGAATGTTATCCCATTTCCTGGCTGCAGCCCCTTATCCATCTTGGCTTTCACAAATTACTAACAAGATCAAACAAATTGGTCTAAACTCCGAAGACCTCTTTAATGGAACCCAGAATAAGGCAAAAACAACCATTACTCAGAGGCTCCTTGACATCGAATTGCAAACAGAAGGCGCTTTACTTCCTGAGAATTACAGGTGTCTAAAATCTTGGCCCAGCTTTTCAGCTGCCCCTTATTTATCTACCATTACCTATGAATTTTATAGATGGGCATTTTCCAGAGCCCGTTTTGAGGCACTACCTACAGCTGTACTATACGCAGGGGCGTAGCAACGGGGTGGGGTGGGGGGCGGGCCGCCCCGGGTTCCACCCCAGAGGGGGGTGACACTTTTTTAATAAAAATATATTTTTTTAATTTCTTTAATTTTTTTTTAATTTTAACTTCATTGAAAAAAAGAGATAATAGACACACACACAACCCCCCACACCTCACAAAGTGGCACCATCAGAGGGGGGTGACACTTTTTAATTTTTTTAAATTTTTTTAAATTTTTATCATTTTTTATTATTTTAACTTTATTGAAAAAAAAGAGATAATAGACACACACACACACACACACACACACACACACACACACACACACAAAACCCCCACACCTCACAAAGTGGCACCATCAAAGGGGGGTGACACTATTTATTTTTATTTATTTACATTTTTATTATTTTTTTATTTATTTTAACTTTATTGGAAAAAAAGAGATAATAGACACACACACACAAAACCCCCACACCTCGCAAAGTGGCACCATCAGAGGGGGGTGACACTTTTTAATTTTTTTAAAAAAATTTAAAATTAAAGTGGTGGGGGGTGACAAAAAAAATTCCGCCCCCGGGTACCACCTGGGCTTGCTACGCCTCTGACTATACGGTAAATTCCTGTGGGTACCTATCCATGAGTGCCTATGCCCATGCATGACCAATAAGGTGGAATCTGTTACTCACATTCTATTATTCTGTGAACTTTACAGTGAAGAACGACCTCGACTTATATTACCCCTTTTATCAAAATTTACACCCTTGCAATACTACTTGGAATTCACCCCTGAAATTCTTCGCAAATTTCTTTTGGAAGACTCTCTGAGCTCAGTATCTTATGCTGTGGCCAAATTCTGCACCTTAGCTATCAGAAAAGGTAAATCTCTTTTATTGAAAAAAACACTATAAATTCCATTTGCGTCATTGATCTTCTGTGGTGGTGTTGCTGATTCTTTTGTTTGGAATCATGTTGTTCTGTGTTGCTGGCTCTTGCTGTAATAAAATTGATTGATTGATTGATAGTGGCTTTTATGTCATGCGAAAGCTCAAACATAACACATAAATTGCAACAGCTAAGGAAAGTCAGGGGTGCAGAACAAACTGCCTTGTGAATGCAGCTCTTGTCTCATGGCCGAACATGTATTTTTTTAAAAAATAAAAAAGCATGATTAACACTGGCTACTTTTTGCCTCCTCCCCTCCAACCACCACCACCACCACCACCACCACCACAACAACAACAGGTGTTCAGTCCCTGATCTGGATCTGGACCACAGTGAATGGGCGCAGCTAACACATGCACTAGGAATCCCCTCCTGATATCCCTACTGCAGGGATAGGGAACTTATAATAATAATAATAATAATTTATTATTTATACCCCGCCCATCTGGCTGGGTTTCCCCAGCCACTCTGGGCGGCTTTCAACAGAAAATTAAAATACAACAATCTATTAAACATTAAAAGCCTCCCTAAACAGGGCTGCCTTCAGATGTCTTCTAAAAGTCTGGTAGTTGTTGTTCTCTTTGACATTGGAAGGGAGGGCGTTCCACAGGGCGGGCGCCACTACCGAAAAGGCCCTCTGCCTGGTTCCCTGTAACTTGGCTTCTCGTAGTGAGGGAACCGCCAGAAGGCCCTCGGAGCTGGACCTCAGTGTCCGGGCTGAACGATGGGGGTGGAGACGCTCCTTTGGGTATACTGGACCGAAGCCATTTAGGGCTTTAAAGGTCAGCACCAACACTTTGAATTGTGCTCGGAAACGTACTGGGAGCCAATGTAGGTCTTTCAAGACCGGTGTTATGTGGTCTCGGCGGCCGCTCCCAGTCACCAGTCTAGCTGCCGCATTCTGGATTAGCTGTAGTTTCCGGGCTAAACTTGTGGCACTACAGATGTTGTTTGACTCCCATTAGCAGGTTCAGTGGTCAGCAGGTTCAATGGTCGTGGATGATGGGAGCAAGAACTCAATGGCAGCCAGAGTGCCACAGGTTTCCCAAAGCTGCTGTGCTTGTAGCTCTCAAAAGAGGAGAGGGAGAACAAAAGTGAACCACACAGGTTCCTGGGATAGCTCAGTTGGCAGCGCATGGGACTCTTAATCTCAGGGTCGTGGGTTCAAGCCCAACGTTGGATAAAAGATTCCTGCATTGCAAAGGGTTGGAGTAGATCACACTCATAGTCCCTTCCAACTCTACAACTCTATGATTAAATCACCCTTTCATCTACTCCAGTTCCAGCCAACGCTTCTTGAAGTTACTGTTAGTTCCGTTTTTAAAGGATTTCATTTAAAGTTCCTGTTTTCTCTTAGAACATTGCTGAATACTTTTTCTAGTAAGAGAGTTTGCTTCACTGCAGAAAGAGAAACTGTTGGGTAAGAGAGGGAGATAATGCCTTCAAATTTTTTTTGCAATAGCATTCATAGGGTGCACCATTCATCACCATGCCGACTCTTATGGGACTCTTCTTCTTCTCTGTGCTTCTAGCGACAGGTAAACTCAAAACTATCTTGGGAATTGGGTTGTTCTGCTGTGAACAGCTAGCATCGTACGGGGAGGCTTTTCGATGCAAAGAATTAAAGCATATTCCCCAAGGCGGCTGAATGATGCCGTTCCTAGCAACATTTAAATTGTTAGCAATGGTTCTTCTTAATTTTTTCCAGACAATTTTAATAAGGTTGTGCAAGGCACCCCCAATTTGCAAGCCCAAGACATTTCTTGGGCTGGCCCAATAAATTTTGACGCTTGAGGAAAACCACAAAATGGCGTCCCCCCAGACAGTGGCGGAGCTTCATGCTCCGGCACCGGAGGGCGGAGAACAGGCGGGGCGGGGCTGGTGTGCATCCCGGGGGCATGGTGCACCACCCACAGGGGCGTGTCCTGTGTCCTGGGGGGTGTGGCGCACCGCCTGAAGGGGCGTGGTGCCCAGCACGGGTGGGGGGGGCAGCCGCGATGGCACCCCACCGGGATCGCATTGCTGGGGGCGGTGCACTTCCCCCGCACTCCTCTTTCTCTGCCAGTGCCCCCAGAGAAGAAGGGCAAGGGAAGAAGATCTACATCAGAAGGGTAGAATAAAGATCTACCCTGGGATCTGCTGTCCCTGTGAATCCTGCAGCCTGAGTCAGTCATTTCACCTTGCCTCCTGGGTGGGCTGGCCCTGGATTCAGCAATCTGGATCCAACGGGACCACCTGACCAGACCTTATATTTGAATCAGGGTCTTTGCCTATCCCTAATGCTTTCAAAACCACAACTAAACATGTGGTTATTGGTGAGGGGAGAGGGGGGAAAGGGGATATGCAGATAACGTGTCTTGTCTGAAATGTTTCCTTCTTCCCTTCTTCCCACCCAACTCTGTCTCCCCCTATTTTGATAGCTCTGGAATATTCCAGGCGGATGTTGTGTCCGGACGGAATCAGCTCAAATTATCCTGATTTGGTTCAGGGATCTGGGATTTATCCAGACTAGATGCGGTGCTAGTTTTTATGTCCTTTTTAGAATTTTAAAATTTGTCATTTGTGGGGTTTTTTAAAATATAAAAAATGTGTTTGACACCCTCGGCTCTTTGGGGAGGAAGGATGAGAGATAGATTTAAATAAAAAGCTACAAGGAGGAGGACATCTGCTTGCTTAAGGCAAGTGCAGAACCGGAAGGTACCTAGTCAAACTGTCTTGTGTAAGAGAACCTCCTGCCCTCCAATTGTCCATGTTGTGAAGACTGTTCAAAGTAAGCTTAGGGGCTGAGCTCTAGCGCCAGTGTTGCCCTGGAGCCTGGCAACGTTTTCTCTCTGCTCCCTTGTTGCTAAGCCAGCTACATTTATCAGGCCACACACCTGGTCTTGGATGTGGTGCCTAATATAGGAAGATCCCAATGAAAAAAGCAAAGAGAAGGTCATGTGTGTCTCCTACTGCCTGGCCTTAATGCCAAGGCTCTATAGCCCTATCTGTACATTTGTTCCTCCAAGTGATGTTTTAAACCCCTAATTACATATTATCTCTGCCACCCCATTTTAAAAAAATGAAACCAAACTGACCAGGGAAATTCACTGACCTGAAGTGATGGGTAGAGGAGGTAGGAGTCAAGGGTGGGGGTGCATATTCTGCTTTGACGGACAGCTGTCAGTTTTAATGGCAGTTATTATTTCCCCAGAGCACTCCAGTCATGGATATTTGGGGAGAGATTTTGGCATCTTTCCCAATGGCCTGCTGTCTCCCAGCGAACCATTTAAGATCAGTACTTCAGTCAATTTTATTTCATTGTCATGATGAAGTGGTTTGCATTTTGAAACGTTGACTTGCTAAGGTGAGCCAAAAAGGTCTCACCAGATTCTGTATACTATTTAAGTTTGGCGATATTGTATTTTGTGGAGGGTTGGGGGAGTCGCCTAGTTTTGAGTCCCCTCATGATGAACAATGTTCATGTTAGTGGATGGAGGAAGCAATAGGATCAGGAAATGAGAGCTGGTAGCAGTCAGGGGCCCAAACTATTGCGTACCTGCAAACTGCCCCATAAAAAAGGGACACCCCGTTTTTCCACACAAGATTGCGGCAACTCTTTTGGGTATCGCGATCTCGTGCGCTATCACCCTGAAAAAGTACTTGGGGGCGAGTGAGGCACAGGTCACGTGACTCACCTAGGAGCGCATCAAATAAAAAGGATTTCATAAAAAAAAATGTTCAAAAAAAAATCTAAAACAGTATTAAAACCGTTTCTGCTGTTGTGCCCCAGTTTGACAGGTGACATCATTCGAGAAGCCATTCTCCAGGAGAGGACTAACATTCTCCAACCATTTTTGAGAATGTCAAAAGGTGGGCAGGAGAGAAAAGAAAATAATAACCCACTCCTTTAATTCTTTTCTTAAAAACATCAGATCAACCCTACAAAATGCATATTTTAAATCACAAGTTAATGCAGAAATAGAATGGAATTTTGGCTTAATGCATGTAATAGTCATGAATCGGACATAGATTCATTCCCCTCTAGGTGAAATCCCTGATAATCCCATAGGAGAGCCTCAATAACAGTTTCTATGAGTGGGAATGGCCTTCATTGCTCTCCATAGTTCATTGCTCTTCTTAATAAAGAGCCATGTCAGAAAAAGGACTCAAAACAGTACTGGAACTTCCATTAGTAAATTAAAGTATACAAAGGAATTGTGCAAATTTGCCAAATGTATTTAGTTTACTGCATACGAATGACCGCTACTGAACTTTGTTTTGGTTTCAGCATAGAATCTACTGAGCCCTGGGTTCTGCAAAAATAGCCACAAGTGGCATTTGCCTATTTCCCCATCTCCTTTCCCCTTGTGACACCTTTTCTCTCCCTTTCTCCAGAGGCCTTTCCTGTTTTGCAATGTGAGACTTGCAATGCCACCGGCATCAGCTGCACCGGCAAGAAGGAGGCTTGTAGGGCTGATCAACACCTCTGTTTTGTCCTTTTAAGGAATGTGACAATAGGTGGGTAAGAGAGATCATCAGCCAGTCCAGGCTGGCAAACAGGTCAAAGTTTTGCATGAGATGTGTGCCCAGAGCGGGGAAGGGCCTAGAGATCAACTTTTAGGAGGAATTGCATATGGTACTGGGAACAGTGACTTCTCCTCTCACCTTTACCTTTTGCTTTTCATGTGCAGGAAGGAACATTGTGCATTTCATTAGTAAGGGCTGCACCGCCAACTGTCAGCCTCCAAACGACATTATACCTCAGGGTAGCAGTATAGCTTCGAAGATGGACTGCAACAACAAGGCTGCTCCTTCTTCTGGGTCTTTCTTCCTGGCTACTTTTGGATTTCTGCTGATCAAAGTTCTCTTGTAAATAATCCTTCATCACGATTTAGCAGTGAATAAAGGCCTCCTTGTTGTTTTCCTGTGACCTTCTCTGGGTGCATTTTTTCCACCTGTCTGTATTTACATCGTGACGATTTTGCTGCCCATTGATGCTGTGATTTTGGTGCTGTTTTAGGGTGGAACAGAGTTATGAACAAAGTCATGCAAAACTGACATGGGAGAAAAACCGACCCATCTCAACAAATACTGTATGAAGCTGCAGTTTGAGGGACTAATGGTGTTACCATAAATCAGGGTTGGAGAACCTGTGGTCCTCCCAATGAAGTTGGACTTCAGCTCCCATCAGTCCTGGCCAGTATTGCCAATGGTCAGGAATCAGTTGTAGTCCAGCTATGTCTGGAGGGCTATAGATTCCTCCCTGTTGCTGTAAATGCTTTGGAAATGGCACAGACTAAATCGCTCTGCAAATTATATTCTTTTCCATTTGGAATCCCTCCAGCTTTTATTGCATTTAGAGACTGAATAACCTTCAATTAAGAGAAGAGTACATTGTGCTCAGTTGAAGTACATTAACAGAACTGCTATCCTGCCAAATCAGTGCTTATTGAAAATGTGCTATAATATAAGGATAAGGACGAGCACTGGAAGACAGATCAAAACTGTATTTGGTGGGGAGAAGCAATGAAAGTATTGGTTGCTCTGGGTAGAGTCTAAGAGGGGTTTGAACTTGACAATGTTCTTTAGATTTCCCTGTAGGTTCTACTTATTGGTTTCATCAAGCAATGTGTTAATGGAATTACATGCTCAAGTTCTGCCAGCTGCAATTCTGGATGCATGTTGCTAAAAGCCTCGAGGGGCAAAGATCCGCCACCTTTCCCCTCACTCAGTCAAGAATGGGGGTTAGGTTGGGTCCCTTCACGACCTCATGTGATAGACCTCAAGCAGTAGGTGAAACAAAGTCCACCTTGCCCCATATATTCCTGCTTGGCATCTGTAATACCCAGTAGGAGGACTGCAGCATCCAGAACGCCCAAGAGGCCTATGCTCAGTGTGTACTTGAAACTAGGCTTTTAGTGTTGCAGCTTCTAGTGGGAATTATAGTACAGTGGCACCTTGGTTCTCAAACTTAATCCGTTCTGGAAGTCCGTTCCAAAACCTAAGCGTTCCAAAACCAAGGTGCGCTTTCCCATAGAAAGTAATGCAAAATGGATTAATCCGTTCCAGACTTTTAAAAACAACCCCTAAAACAGCAATTTAACATGAATTTTACTATCTAACGATACCATTGATCCATAAAATGAAAGCAATAAACAATAGGCTGCAGTCACACAATCAATCCATCAATCAGTAGCTGAACTGTGTTCCACACAGTCACAAAAACAAAACAAAAAGAGCCGCAAAAACAGAAATGCAAAATAAGTAGCAAACACTGACAGACCTCAGCGTAACACTCAAAACGGAAGTGTGGTACTCAAATCGGAAGCGTAACACTCAAGACAGAGCACTTCCGGCTTCCGAAAAAGGTTTGCAAACCAGAAACACTTACTTCCAGGTTTGCAGTGTTTGGGTTCCAAGTTGTTTGAGTACCAAGGCGTTTGAGAACCAAGGTACCACTGTATCTGTTTTGATAGATAGCCTACATGTGTGTATGTGTAACTGTGTGTGAAAGGATATTGTCAGGGGAATTTGCTTACTCAAGACTGTATTCATTGTTCTAAGCTTTCATTGCACTAGCCCACTCCCCCCCTAGTGGATGCCCCCTGGGGGGCGCTGGAATGATCCAGGCAGGATAAAATTGTGAGGCATTGAATAAAAATAAGGGGGCAGCAGAAGCATAAATGAAGAAGAGGGGAAAAAATGAAAAACCATTCGTGCATGTTTCATTTGTTGTGTAATGGTGCATACGGCTGGACCGGGCACCGTTGCAGAATGGCAACAATGCTTCCCCTAGATCTGGTAGTTGTGCTGGAGGCGAGGAGTTTTCTTGGGCTTGGCTGAACCCATTTTGGCTTCATCCAGGCCTTGGAAGTGGCTTGCAGCTTGCCTGCCTATTTGGCCAATGGAAGGCAGGCTGCGACGCCGGCACTCCCCCACCCCACTCTGACCCTGGAGTGAATCAGTAGATTTCCGGGGGGCGCTGAGTATTTTTTGTTCTGAAAAGGGGGCAGTAGGCCAATTATGTTTGAGAACCCCTGCATGAGCCAAAGGCCATGGCATCATCCAAAAACACCCAACGGTCATTACATAAACAGTAAAACCACAGCCAAATCTACTAAAATTATTTTTTACATAGGATAAAATGGAGAAATTAAATCTCCAAGGGCCCTTTGCAGTTGACCGCTAGTTTATCTAGTTCTTTTGCCCTAATCTTCCTAGTTGCCAAGGCATAGATATCTACTTTGTAAGTTACAAAGTCATCGGTGTTGCTCAGCAACTGTTACCCTCTCCTCTACCCTGGTTAAATTGATATCCTTCATGAACAGAAGTTTTATAAACTGGGGATTTCAGTCAGACTGAAATCGCCAGGTGTCAGAAAAGGTTATTTATGTACTGTATGCAACAATTGCACCCCATGTTTTGTTAGCCCCAAAATGGAAAGTGAGCGAGGTCCCAACTAAAGAAGATTGGCAACTTAAGTTGACAAAATATGCACAGCTTGCAGACTTAGCATATAGAATGAGAGAGCAAACATACGTTTAAAGAAGATTGGAAAACATTTATTGAGTACCGGTATATGGAAAATAACTGTGTACAGCTGAAAATGCTGGCAGCATTGAGATAAATTCAACAGTGTCAATAATCTTTGATGAATAATGGAAAACCAATTGGAATAGTTTTTGTGAAATATGCAGGGATAAGATATGCAAAATGAACCATGGAAAGAGAAGAAGGGAAGTCATTGATATCTTAAGGACATAAAATGTTTATTTGAAATTGTAAAACAGAAAATCTAATGAAAATTATATAAGGAGTTTTATAAATTGATTTCTTGGGTCTGCATATAGTGGACATTGCAGTAAGTAATGCCATATGTCTTCTCATTTTCATCTTAACACACATCCCTTTGACTTTATGCACTTGCTAATAATAACAATTAGTAAATATAAATAATGAAAAAAATAAATAGACAGGCTTCTTGCCTAAGCTCAATGTACACATGGGTACTCCATTACACCATAACATCCTTCATTTGGTTGGTTGGTTTCACATTTTTTTGCTCTAGCTGACATCTGTCAGTTTTGTCAGTTCTCTCTTATCTTGTACAAAAACATTTCTCCCCAACGCTCCTTCTGTTTCTGGTTGATTATCAGGTCATTTTGCCTTATCATGCATCCTCACTCTCTTGGCTCAAACCTATTATCTCTGCTCTCAATGCACATCAAGTTAGTGTTGCACACTGCCCCAACCTCAAAGTGATGTGAGATCCCAGGAGTTCCAGGCATTTACCCAGGGTTTGGTTTCCTTGAAATGAGGGCAACAGAGGTACACAGAGACATGTCTGCTCTGTGCTGGGTTCAAAAGCTGAGTTTGGTGCTTCCTTGGGAATTTAACGGGGAGGACTGTTAATGCTGTGAGCCCCGCCATCCTCATGTTATGAGTTTGGGAGTGCCAGACCCGATCCCCAAATTCCTGCATCCAGTAGGAGTTTGAATTTAATCAATGCTTGGAATCTTAACCTGAGTGCCAGACAGGGATTTTTGTGCATGTTAAAATATAAGGCAGGCCAACTTCCTGATTTCAGGAAATCGCCTAGGAGAAGAGCCATTAAGTGAACAAAAGGAAGGTAATGGGTGATTAACAAAGAAAAGACTTGGTGCCAGACGGCAGATGGGTGTGAGCCCCTCCTTCAACTGAAAGTTAGTCAGCCAGAAGACAATGCCAGAGTTTTGAGGGTTGGGTTTGCAGTGGTGGTTATATGACTTAGGGGAAGAAGGTTGCAGTTGGTAAAATGCGGCAAGCCGGTGAGGGAGACAGCACAATGGCTGATTTCTTTTTGCATCCAAGGCTGCAGCAATTGGAGAAACAGGAACTTTTTGGTGTGTTTAATGCTGTGAGCCTCCCAATCACAGGCTCAGGTTGTATAAATGCATGAACAAAGCATATATTAGAAAGACATCACAGTCTCTGCTGTGGCTCATTCCCAAAAGGAAACACGAACTCTAGGCAAGTGCGTGGGACCCCTGGAATCTTGCACCGCTTGGAGATTGGAGTGGCATGTAACACACATTACATATATATGTGTAAATAGAACCATATATCCTCAACATACCACAGTCTCTATTCATCTTCATTCCAACGAAAGGAGACAGATGGGTAAGCACCCCTCCTCCGAGTCTCTAGGAGCTCATAGTCTGGAGTGCATGCAACAATTTTCTCTCTCTGCAAGACACAGCCAATAAAGGAAGGGGCAGAGCCCATTATTGCTGGATCTAGTAATACATGCATGCCTATCCACCATCAATCCTGGTGGGTACTGGAGGAATAAATCATCCCCTCCCCCCAGACGAGGTCAGGTAGACAGACAGTTGCTTTAAAAACAACCCAAGGTTTTAGCTAAATTGAATTGGCACGCGGTACTGTGGCCAGTGCCAAAAACAATTTGAAAACAGACCACTTCAGGAAGTCTTTTGCAGTTAGCAGCAAGCGGCGGTGAAGTGGGAGGCTCTTTCGCTCATGAACTGCAGAACCAAAATAATAATAAATAAAAACCCAGCAGCCTCTGCACCGGCATTTTGGAAAGGATCCCAAGCTGGGTCTAGGCTGGGGAGGATGGGCATTGCTTTCGCGTGTTTCCCAACGTTTTCTCTGCTGTGTCCAAACCTCGACACTGCATTGGAGGTTTCGTGGAGTTGCTTAGCACCTCACCAGAATAGCTTCCTCACTTAGGTCTTTTTTTTTGAGAAGCTTCATTGATACCGCCCTCATTTGGCCCGAGGCAATTTGATGGGGAGCAGGGTGGAGGGCGGAGCAACTGGTGTGTTGCTCCTCCCCCTTTCTGGGGAAGAAAAACACTTCTCTCATTTATTCTGCAAAACATTCTCAGCTGCATCAGACAGTGGGAGGAGACCTTGGTGTAATCAAGGATTCCAAAGAAGCTCAGTCCCCATCTCTGGACAACATTTGGAATTGGCTCTGCCTCCTTCATAGCTGCTGGTGAGTACTTTCGACTGCTTGACATGGAAGACTTTAGGGCCTAAGGCGGGGTGACTGGCTTCCAAGCCTTCCATTGTCCCTGAAAATTCACCACACGCTACCATTAAAACCTATCTTCCTCTCCAGATTGCCCTCTCATCTAGCGTAGGAATAAGCAAGCTGTAGCACTTTCCAATTAGCAAATTGATTAGCATCTCCCTGCTAATATATGAAAGCAAGGAACAGCAGTGGTGATGTGTTGAGTGAAAACATATTAGCTTGGTCTCTGGTATAGCTTGTTGACTGGCACCTGTTAGCTACTGAACACGCCCCAGCTGTTTGGGTGGGGGTGGAAAGAAGGGACTCTCCTTCCTTGGAGTTTTTTAAGCAGAGGTTGGATGGCCATCTGTCATAGATGCTTTAACTGAGATTCCTGCATTGCAGGGGGTTGGACTAGATGACCCCTGGGTACCTTCTATGTCTAAGATTCTATGATTCCATGAATGGGGAGATACAATATTTTTTCCATGAAAGCTCACAACAAAGTGGTTGTGGCTGAGTAACAGAGCATCTGCTTTGTATGCCCCAAAGTCCCAGGTTCAATCCCTGGTATCTCCTCTGCTGGATATAATCAAATACTTAAAAGGGTCTAATTAGTACCTCTGCTGATAAATCAATTCATGATTGCCCCAAACCCTGGGGAGCTGCTGCCAGTCAGTGTAGACAACACTGATCTAGGTGGACCAAAGGTCTGGCTCAACATGAGGCAGCTTCCCATCCAAAGCAAGTTAGAGGCTTTTGCATTTGGATTGCAAGTAAGAAAGAAAATGGAGATGACTCATTTGGCTCCAAGTGAATGCTGTTGCTTTTTAAAGGGGGAGATGACATTGTTTTACAGGCTGGCATTGGGGAGTTGCTTGCTCCCCGTTGCTCAACATGCACAGTTGGGAGTTTGTTCTATTAAAAAAAAAAGAAATGCTGTAAGTTTCCAGCAGTCTCTGTGCACGAGAAAATGAAACAATCTCGCACAGAAGACTGGCCTCGGAGAAGGTGCAGGATGCGAAACATTCTTTGAGTTTCTGAATGATAATTGGAATGGAGTCTGTGGCTTGACTGACTGTTTGTGAGAGAGGAAAGAAATGACACATCAAGGGCGAGGGTCTGGGGAGAGAGAGGAGACAAATTTGCTGCTTGCAACCGTGTTAGGGAACTTCCAAATACAGAGAGTTTTAATTCATAACCATATTTATGTAGGAACCTTACGGGTGTCTGACCAGTCTTTGGGGGGGGGGACCATGATTTCTGGGGCAACACAAATCCGAGGTTCGAAATCCAGAAGTGACATCATTTCAACACATGACTTTGGCCTCCTGCTGCATCTCAGCATTTGACTATTGGGGAGCCTGACCTTTCTGGTCTCTTCTAAACAATCCCACCCAAGGTCCTTCCTCTCCCATCCAGGCCTCTTCTTTACTGATTGATGCCTGGATAAAGTGAGGGAGGAAAGAGCTATTTTACCCATTATGCAGAATGAGGTGTCTGACTGAGGTGGGAGCATTGCAGCTGGGGCGTGGCTCTGTGTGGGGGGGGGGCTAGAGACCGGGTTTCCCCGCTCCCTCATTCAGCTCAACTGTGGGTGCCCTCGGGGCTAGTCACTCTCTCACACCACAACCTACTTTTCAGGGTTGTTGTGAGGATAAATTGGTCAGGGGGAGAGAAAAAACACATGCAGCTGCCTTGAGCTCCTTGAAGGAAAGGGATGCATGTGTTGTTATTTTTTTTTAAAAAAGTGAATTAACTAACTTCCCTAACCTGAAAACAAACCCACAAGGAGGATAGGCGAAAACACCACCCATGCAGGAGACTTGCGGACAAGAGTGAAATAGCCCCTTCTCAGACAGAGCTGGCTCGTTGATAGGTGTGGCACAAGGGAAAGAGCCACATAAAATATAGCAGGGGTGGCCAACTTCCAAGAGACTGTGATCTACTCACAGAGTTAAAAACTGGCAGTCTACCCCCTTTATGGGGGTTCACGTAAAAGTTGTTGAGCTTCTTTAGGGAAGAGGAAAGTGACGTTGAGCTTTTTTTTTAAGGAAAGAAAGCCCTGTTTTTGGTGGTTCAGGTCATTTTAGGGGTGTAGGGCAAAGATGTTGAGCTTTTTGGGGGGGATCCAAAGTTTTTTAGCTTCTTTGGAGGGAGCCACTGATCTACCGGTGATCTACCAGAGACGTCCAGTGATCTACCGGTAGATCACGATCTACCTGTTGGACATGCCTGAAATATAGAATGCAGCCTGTAAATCAGGGTTGTGGTGGGAAGATACCATTTCACACTGAGGGGGCACATTCCCCTTTCCGGCAACCTTCTAGGGGCCATGTGACCATGTTGGGTGAGGGCTCACACAGCCGTGAGCAGTGCCATCAATGTGAGGTTGAAGGGTGTGGCTTGGGGGAAGTCCCAAGGTCCAGAGAGAGAGACGTGGAGAGCCAGCTGCATTTGACCCCCCCAGGATGTGAGATTCCCCATCCTCTGTAAATCTACTGGGGGTGGTAATCATAACACAAAGAAGACAGCAGTGAAGGCACAAGCAGTGTTCACCAATAGAAACAACCTTTTTGACTATTTCTACATTTCAAAAACGTATTTCTAGGAAGGCAGGACGGGGCAGAGATATTATTGGCTGTTCGGCAGCCTTTTTTTGTGCACTGCCTGAACGAAAGCTTGCAAGACCACAGTTTGAGGAGCAGTGTATTGTAGTGGTTAGAGCGTCGCAGTAGGACTTGGGAGGTGCCCTTGATGTATCACAACCTCGAACTCTTTGAGGAAACAGGGATTATACAAATAATAACAATCAAGCAAACATCTGGCTTAGGATAGCCACACACTGGCAAAACTGGGCATCTCCCAATTAATAAATGAATGGTGGCCTTCAGAAGGGAGTAGGAGAGAGCGAAAACCGTGGTTGCTTGGACAGAACCTTGTGCAGAGCTTGGGAACTCATCCTCCCTGATCATTGGCCGTGATGGCAGGGGATGCTGGAAACTGGAGTCCAACATCTTCTAGAGCAGAGTTTCCAAAACTTAGGTCTCCAGCTGTTTTGGGACTACAACTCCCATCATCCCTCGCTAGGAGAACCAGTGGCCAGGGATGATGGGAACTGTAGTTCAAAAACAGCTGAAGACCCAAGTTTGAGAAACCCTGTTCTAGAGGGTCACAGGTTTCCCAGTCTGAGAGTCAGTGTAGAATTTGGAGCAGGGGTGGCAACTTGAATAAAATACGGGGGGCAGGTAAGGCTCACCTCGCATAATCAATCACATGATGCAGTGTGTGCACACCATTTGAATGGCAATACCTATCAACTTTGAGGGAAGACGCTGCTGTCAATTTTTTGGGGGGGGGGGCTGAAGGGATCTCGGCCCCTAGGAGTTGGCTCTGGAGAGAGGTAGGTACAGCAGATCTTGGCCTTCATGTGTTATGGATGTAGCCACAGCTGGTAGCCGAGGGGCAAAAATCACAGCAGTTCAGAGTTGATGGGCTCCTTAGACCTCAGTTCTGTTTCTAGCAGGTCTAGGCAAGGCTTAGGGAAGCTTTCTGCACCCAAGGGCCGCGCGTTCTCTCCTGGGCAACCTCCTGTGGGCCACATATCAGTGATGGGTGTGGCAGAGGCAAAAGTAGCCAGAGCAACAAATGGGTTGTTGTTTTTTGCCTTTGTACAGTAGACTACTTTCGACACACGTTCACACACACAGAGAGAGAACGAGCTTCCTCTTATTTTAATTAACTAACGGCTTTCTGGAGAGCCTCCCCCCTCCATTAAACCTCACTGCAGTGCTTCAGATAGCGGTTTGGCAACCACTCCCTAAACAGCTTGCCTAGGCCGCCCATGGCTTTCTTGCCTACTAGCCTGTTGTTCTGTCATCACACTGAAGTTGGCCAACTGTGAACTGCAGCTTGACAACAGCCTTATGTGTACACACACACACACACACACACACACACTGATTAATTTTTTACCCACTATGCCATAAACTCTATACAAATGAGAGGTGCTTTCATTAGCTCAAAAACATACTGCTTTATATATCTTTGATATTCATTGTTCCAGAACAGAATGAAAAATGCCAACCATTCCAGAAAGTTCATAGAATCAGAGAATTGGAAGAGACCCCAATGGTCATCTAGTCCAACCCCCCTGCAATGCAGGAATCTAAACTTAACAGGAACTTGCTTGCTTCTGAAACATGTCACCTTCACCATTACTGAAAGCATGAAATACAATGTCCAGACTTATTCAATTCATTTCTACTTGCTTAGCATCTCCTTCCTTGGTGGTTTTAAAGCAGGGGTTGGGTGGCCATCTGTCATGGATGCTTTAGCTGAGATTCCTGTATTGCAGGGGGCTGGACTAGATGACTCTTGGGGCCCCTTCCAATGCTACAATTCTATGATTCTATGACATTGTTTTCCATAGTGAGGAACCTCTGAGTAGGATTTCCAATTCTGGAATATCAGCGATTTTATCTGAGGAAAGGTGGACATACCGTATTTTTCCATCTATAAGATGCCCCCATGTATAAGACGCCCCCTTATTTTTTTAGGAAAAAACCCTAGTCTTATACACAGAAAAATACGGTATATATCAGCCAGCATAAGGACTTTGTAGCCATTCAGGGTTTTTCCAGTGCTTTCCTGCGACATCTTCAACTTCCTTCCTTAGGAAGTCGGCTTTAACTCTTCTGTGCCTGCTTCCCCACTGAATGTCTTCTGCGTCTTATTTTCTTTTGCAGGCATTTTGGTCCAGGGAACATCTTTCCTCAAACAGAGACTTTCCATCACCATGCAGGCTGCCCTGGGACTCCTCCTCTTTTCTGTGCTTCTTGCTAGAGGTAATTAGAGATTGGAGAGATATTCAGTTCATTTTCATGAGAACCAGCCCAATTTGAACCACAAAACAATGTATGAACCAAACAGACCTAGCCTTCAAAATTTGACTGTGTGGGTCTCCACCCCCCACAAAAAATATATATATAAAAAAATAAGAGAATTGTAGAGTTGGAGGGAACAAGGAACATCTAGCCCAGTGTTTCCCAACCTTTTTCTGACTGTGGCCCCCTTCCAACCTTGTTTTCTTCCTGTGCCCCCCATGGGCATAGTCAAGGGGGGCTGGGGGAAGCAGCACCCCAATAAGTAATATATGGGAGAATTTTAAAAAGCAAGTGGTCCTCACTAACCTGGTGCAAAAAGATTTTGTCATCCAGGGGAGCCCTGGCTGCCTAGATAAAACACTATAGCCCCCCACACCCTTACCTGGGAGTAGGGCCCACTGAACTCAGTGCGGCTTTCTTCTGAGTAGACACTTAGTTATTTCCTAGATACAAGTCAGCAGCACCAGATGACCCCGCTGGGGTGGATTTCTGTTCTGCTGTGCCTCCCAATGGGAAGAAGAAAAAAAGTGGGCAATTTTTAGGGCATCATAATGTCTGCCATAATAATGTATGTATGCATTATGCACATACGTCGTAATAATGTATTTACTGGGTTGTTTTCCTGGAGGAGGGCTGGGATTACCATAGTAATCCCATAGTAAGATAGTAAGTGGGTGGCGCTGTGGTCTAAACCACTGAGCCTAGGACTTGCCGATCGGAAGGTCGGCGGTTCAAATCCCCGCCATGAGGTGAGCTCCCATTGTTCAGTCCCAGCTCCTGCCCACCTAGCAGTTCGAAAGCACGTCAAAGTGCAAGTAGATAAATAGGTACCACTCCAGTGGGAAGGTAAACGGCGTTTCTGTGCGCTGCTCTGGTTCGCCAGAAGCGGCTTAGTCATGCTGGCCACATGACCCGGAAGCTGTCTGTGGACAAACACCAGCTCCCTCGGCCTATAGAGCGAGATGAGCACGCAACCCCAGAGTCGTCCGCGACTGGACCTAACGGTCAGGGGTACCTTAACCTTTACCTTTAAGATCACCATACAGGATTTTATTATATTGTAGTGCAAATGAAAGACTTCCCCCACTTTATTCCTAGTGGTGAGAAGAGGGGAAAGAACTAAAATATGTGAATGGTTTAGAGGGCACAGCATAACGCCATCACTCATCTCCCATCAAAAGGCAGTTAATTGCTCAGTTGTGTTATCATTTGTGGCTTTATTTTACACACACCCTTTTTATTCCCTTTCCCCAGCTAGCTCTCTGGACTGTGAAATATGCAACAATAATGCTAAAACTTGCACTGGGCAAATTTTGACTTGTGAGGATAAGAATGATGTCTGCTTACATATAGTGACCGAAATCAGAGGCGGTAAGTGAGAGGGAGCCTAAGTCTTTCTCAGCCAATGGTAACGCTGAGCTGTGCATTAGCCTTGGGAATATATGAAGTGGCCTAGTGGGTGTAGTGATGGTTGAATGTGGGGAATCTATGGTCATCCAGATGTTCCTGAATTCCAGCACCCCTGACCCTCAACCATGCTGGCCGAGGCTGATGGGAGATGGAGCCCCAAGAATACTTGTAAGGCCACCCCTTCCCCATCAGTGAAGAAAGGACAACTGTGTGGTGGGTACAGCAATGTCTGGAAGGGCACTGGCATATATGGATTCAAGTTTGGCTCACCTGCGTTTTGCTTCAAAGACATGTCCAATTTTATTTTTGAACATAGGAGGCTGCCTTATATGAAATCAGACCTTTGGTCTATCTACATCAGTATTGTCTGCACTGAGTGGCAGCAGTTATCCAGGGTTTCAGGTAGAGCTGTCTCCTAGTCCTACCTGGAGAAGCAAGGGATTGAACCTGGGGCCTTCAGCATGCCAAGCAGATGTGCTATGGCCCTTCCCTGGGGGAAGAGGAAAATTTCAGAGCAAACTTTTCAAATGCAAGAAGAATTTGGAGAGAGAGGAAGGGGCTTCTTTCCTCCTTTCTTTTCAGTTTAAAATTTTTATTTTCAAAGTTTCAAAACCCCCCACAATTTTACACACACACACACACACACACACACACACACACACACACACACATTTACATTAAACCATAATCCATATCTGTACATTTATGGGGTTCCCTGAACCCCTGGACTTCCCCCCACCCCTCCCTTGGCTTCCAAAATTTATCTTCCTTTTTTACTGCATCTAATTACATTTATCTAAATTATTACACTTCAATTTTATCCTTTGTCGTTTTAAATTACAAGTGCTATATCACTCCCACTAACCTTTTTAAATGTTTACAGTGTTCTTTAACATATTCTATAAAGTTATGCCATTCTTTGTCGAATTTATTATCCTCTTGGTGCCTGATCTTACCATTCAGCCTTGCCATTTCCACATAGTCCCTCATTATCCATTCTTCTTTTGATGGGGTTCTTTCTTCTTTCCATCCCTGGGCAAATAACATTCTCGGCTTCTTTCCTCCTTTCATTGCCGCTATCATGGTCATTCTTACCACCCCCCCCCTCCAATTGGCAGTGTAGGGGCAGAGATTTGGCTAATGCCACAGTCGTTCTGCTTTCCCGCAGAACTCTGCCTTTTGCTGCTGACAGCTTGAATGACACTTAAACGAAAAGAAAAGACAAGAAAGAGAAAAAGACCCCCCTTCCCCTTAGTCACGTTTGCAGTCAGTCTCCCCAACTGCAGACTCATTCCACACAAACACACAAAAAGGAACTGGCACCTGTGAATGGGGAGTGATCCACAGCCATTAATAGCTGGAATTGATGTGGAAACATTTTCCCCACTCCATGACCACAAAGAAAGTACTGTAATGCACTTAAGGATCCTTTTATGGGACATTTATTAGCAACCTTTAGGGTCAACCCTTCTCAAACTTGCTTCCAGTAAGATGTCTCAATGCACAATGCACCATCAATTTCAAATCCCAAAACAACAGCACACATCTTAAATTTGCCCCATACGGGAAAGTTGCACAGTCCATAGTTAAATTCTGAGATTTGCTTCCATGATGCAGTAATGCCTACCAACTGGGATAGCTGCCCCATTTAAAGGGGGGGTTAAGAAAATGCATTGTGCATCCAGCTTTCCACGACTATTAGATATGAGATATATCTATTACCTCCAGTGTCAGAGACAACATGCATCTGAATATCAGCTGCTGAGGGAAACATATTGGGAAAGTGCTGTTGCATCCATATCTTACTTCTGGTCTTGCTTCTGGTCCATAGGAATCTGATTGGCCATGGTAGGAACAGAAGGAAGGACTTTGGCTTCATCTAGTGGGATCCTTCTTCTGTTCTTACAATAAAAACAAGATTGATTTTGAAAAACCCATAACCAGCAGCAATATGACAGAAACACCCAACCCAGTCTCAAAGTGGTGATGTAGTACATCTTCAGGGCTGGCTCACCCATGAGGCAAAGTGAAGTGACAGCCTCAGGCAGCAGACTCAACATGGGCAGCAGATCTGGCCTCTAAGGAATGCATCATCTGTTGTTGCCGCCACAGTGGTGTGTTTCTTGGAGGCTGGTTTTGCCGTCTCCCCAGCAGCCCCCTCCCAATGCCGCCTCTGCAGATGCCCGTTGGTGAATAGGAGGCACTGCTGGTTTCCTCCTGCTCTTCTTCCTGACGTAGATCTTCTCGTACACCTTCTTCCCTGGCTGGGGGGGGACGGGACGCTACCGCCATTTTGTGGTTTGCCTCAGGTGCCACAATGTCTTGGACTGGCCCTGTGTGTCCCTGTTCTTCGAAACATCCAGAGGAGCCTTTGCCATAAATTCACACAAACACCGTCATATCTTGCTGTGAGAAGAATAACATGTGTTCTTGTGTTTATTTCGTGCGGCTATGATTTTGTTCGCCGCCTTGAGCATGCTACTGAAAAGGATGGACGCCAATGGCATGGAAATGTATTGTCTGGGCCATAATGGCTTGGAACATTGATTCTGCGGATAACCCATCTTTCTTTTCTACATCCAGGGGTGTTCAACGTCGATAAGAGGTGTGAGAAGAGGGCTGTGTGTGATTCTTTAAAAAGCCTGAAAGGGAAGCCTCCAACTGGTCAAAATACGGGAGTAATTAATGAAGTTGTGTGTAGCAAGGCCCCTTCAACTTATGCATCGCTCCTCCTGGCCCTTTCTGGGCTCCTGCTGAAGAACGTCCTCTTCTAATGGACCACGTGCAGCAGCTCAGCATGAAAGAATGCTTCCACCGCTTTACTTGCTCGCATGCCATCTTCTTTGAACTTGCTCCTTTGGCTTTCCAACTGTTTTTGTCCTCCTGTATGATTGGCTGAATGGAAATGAATAAAAAAAAATGATACCGGGAGGGAGAAAAGAGTACCTAAAAACACCCTCTGTCTGCCTCTGTTCATTTGGGGATGAGGGGTAGGTGAAGAAGGAATTCCCCCCCACCATTCACACTGGCTAGCTCAAGGCTGCCTCCAGATGTACCACACTGTCTGGGCTAGGGAATAACTGGCCCATCAGCCTAATTAGGACTGCCACTTGACCCTTCAAATGGCCCACAAGGCACATTTTGTTTTCTTTTTCTTTACAAACCATGCCTGCCTGTCAGTCAGGTGACATTGCCAACATCAGGGTCTTTTCCAGGGAGTCTTCTCTTCTAATGAGGTGGCCAAAGTATTGGAGCCTCAGCTTCAGAATCTGTCCTTCGAGTGAGCACTCAGGGCTGATTTCCTTCAGAATGGATAGGTTTGATCTTCTTGCAGTCCATGGGACTCTCAAGAGTCTCCTCCAGCACCATAATTCAAAAGCATCAATTCTTTGGCGATCAGCCTTCTTTATGGTCCAGCTCAGGAGAGGTCTTTGGAGAAGGTGCTGTCTTTGGATAGTTCTTTTTATTTGAAAGCAGCTCTGGTGGGACTCCACTCAGTTAAAACTGACATTTGTGTGCGTGCATGTCTAGCATCAGCTAAAGACACAGCAAAACTCAAGTTGTGACTGAATTGGAGTGATTTGGTCCACATTCACACCATACATTGAAAAGCACTATGAGACCACACAGCTTCACCCAAAGAATTTTGGGAGCTGTAGTTTCTTAAGAGTGCTGAAGGTTGTTTTAGGAGACCCCAATTCCTTTTAGAGAGCTACAATTTTCAGAGTTTTCTGGGAGGAGGGATTGATTGTTAAACTAAGGGTCTCCTGAAAATTCTCAGCACCTGTAACAAACTTCTTTTCCCAGGATACTTTTGGGGGAAGATGTGACTTTTTAAAGTGGTACCTTTGTGCTTTAAATGTATGGTGTGAATGTGACCTTAATGAAGAGGTTTAGTTTAAACCTCTTCCTGATTCTTTGTCAATTGTTGCTGCTGCTGTAACCTGATCTCAGCTAACAGCAGCAGTCCTATTATTTTGAAGCAGATTCCTCTCTGTTCTGTAACAGGAGCTCAAGGCTAAATGGAAGGTTAGGAATGGGGCTTTATATTTCTTTGTATCACAACCCTGGTGCGAAATTCCATGCTGTGGCTAGATTCTGATTTAAACAGAGGCACTGTTTGATTCATTTTTAACCTTTTTAACCTTTCCCCTGTTCCTGATGCATTTGGCAACGACTGGATTTTCTTATTTAATTGATTTAATCTAACAGAATTTATATACTGCTGGATAGTAAGAAAAACTTCACAAAAATATAAAATAAAAATTTAAAATTATTAATAAAACCAGGTATTTAAGAAATGTTCAAAAGATAATTGAAATCAACAGAAGCTAAAATGAAATAAAACACATGTCCACTACACAATGGCTCTATAATGAAGGATACAGTTACAGGACCTTAGCAAAGCGTCATCTGGCCTCTACTTAAATACTTCTGGTGAAAGAGTCCCAAAGCTCCCAGGGCAGTCGATTCCCCTTCTTTTTTAGCCTTTGGAAGCATGGTAATGATAAGGCCATGGTGGAGTCTGGAGGAAGAAGGTTTGGCAATAGTTTGCAGCATTCAGCAAGTGCAAGTTTCATCATCCAGGACCATGGACAGTTCCCAGGGAAGAGACAATCTGTGTTCTGTGTTAACTGAGCCATTATATCTGTGAGCCTCCAGATGTTGGGCTATTTTGCTGTGAAAACCAAGATGTCACTGCCTCTTTTCTACATACAGAAAATCCAGTTAGACTTCAGCACTGACAATGGGAAACACTCCCCCCCCCCAATTGTTTTTGATGCCACTTCTGTCATCTGCTGCCTAAGTCTACATTCACACCATAAATTAAAAGCAGTAGGATACCAATTTACACAGTCATGGCTTCCCCTGAGGAATTCTGGGAGCTGTTGTTTGGGAAGGGTGTTGAGAGTTGGTAGGAGACCCCCCATTCCTCTCTCAAAGCTGCAAAAGGGGGTTCTCAAAGAGAGAGCCTGAGTTGCGGGGTGGGCATTGAAGCCATTCCTCTTGGTTTAGGGGAAGGGCTGGTGGCCACAGCACTTATTGACCAAATTGGGCTGACCAAATTTAAATAAGGCAGGTGATTGACAGCTCAGTGTCCTTTATATGGATCAGCACGTGATTCATTGGGCACTCTTGTCTGGAGCTTCGGATCTCCTGGACCGTCTGGAGCACAGTGGAGCGATCTTATCATTGTCTGGTTTAAATTTCTCTATTTTCCCCCTTCTTTCTAGTCCCCTCCAATCCCTTAATTACTTTAATCCCCCTTTTCCCTGTTTGATTTCCCACCCCACCCCACACCTGCCCTTGGGGAAGATTCTCCCTGTGCCTGTGAGCGCTGCCTGTGCGTAATTCTCCTTGGCTTGCCTTCCCAGTAGTGAGAGCCCCCATTAGGGGCTTTCCCTTGCACAAAGGGTTTCCCCCATTGCTCCTGTTTTATAATGGGGGTTAGTCAGGGCTGTTCCAGACTGGCTGGAATCACTTCATTAGTATTCCCGAAGGTTGGCTTTATTTTGGGTGTGTAGAATAGTAAATAAAAAATAGAAATAATTTATTGTCACTGTACCTGTTGCTATTTCGAGTGTGCCTCCTAGCATTTTGACGTGATCACTGTTGTGGGCTGCTTCTTTCTCATTTTGTGTGGGCCCCATCATGAGACTAAGATTCTTAAGAGCAGAATCAGTGAGGCCTGCTCCGCCTGCATATATTATTCAAGCCTCAGCCTCCTACTGTTAGCTCTATGAAAATGTATCCGTTTGTTTGCAGGCTCAGTGGCTCAGTGTGTGCATGTGCCTGAACGTCTGTGCTGCTGTTGCAAATGTATCTCTTGGCAGACAGAGTGGAGCCACTGACTCTCTGTGCCTCATAGGACTATGAGCACTCTGTCTATGCTCTTTAGCTATGCTGTTTCTGAACAAAGTTAATTTCTTCAAGTATGTTTTGCCCTGATAGTGACAGTCGCAATTTTAGATGTCTATTTTACTTAGTATTCTTTACTGGGACTATTCTATTGCTGGGTAGGTAGTATAGAAATAGAACTACTTTATTGTCACTGTACCACATGTTTACAGTGAGACTGATAAGAGCCCTGCTCCCCCCCAATCTCTCAGTCCTTGCACACTCTGTGTGCTGTTGTTCTACCACCAATCCCCTAACGTCAGCTGCAATGTTTGTCTTTCATTCAGCAGCCTCTCGGCCCATGGGTAGAAATGTTCTTTAACCTGTTGGTACAGCTTGTCATGTTTCTATATCTCCTGCTCGAGGGCAGCCCATTTGTGATTTATTTACCCTCCCCCCAAAGAACTGTGGGTTTCTTGAGGGGGTGCTTCCCTCTAAAAGGGCAAGCAGGGGCACCTGGACAGGTGGCGGGCTACCTCTAGTCTGTTATTTCACTGGAATAGGGCTTTGCCTTAACCATGAATTGGTTCATGGAATACTGCAAACGACTGGGCTGTTTAGCCATTACAGCCTTACTGGTAGGATGGGCTTATTGTTCTATAAATAAATTTGAATAAACAAGGCTATTCGGACAGGATCTTATATGCCAAGGGTTTAATAGTTCAGCAGCTTGGTCTGTGATTGAATTGCTTGATTCCTTTTATATGCACGCAGCTAGAATGGCTCCAAAAGAAGGGTTCTGCGCAGACTTATTCCTCTATCCCAGCAAAGAGGGCTATTAGGGGCCATCCCAGTCACTTCATTCGCCCAATCCTAGTTGTACTGTGGGCCGTATTAAATCCTTCAAAGCAATTTCGGCTGGTGTTTTAGAAGCGTTGTCCCGCTTTGCATCTGGAATGGATGGTCTCCTTCAACGCTCTGCCCGTCAAACCAGTGCTCAAGCAGGGCCACCGCCTCCAGTGGGGGCTTCATCTCCTGCAACGTCAGCATCCAGCGTGGAGGGAGAGGAGCTCCCAGTAGCAGGGGTTTTAATTTCTGTTTCCCAAATTTCACGGAGTTCAGTTCCTTCCTCTCCGCGGGCCCTGGTGTGGGTGATGGGAGCATTAGCTCAGCGGGCAGCTAGGAGGAGGGGGAAGCAAAAGGCCCCCTCCCGGTTCGGGAGGTCTTCTCAATCCTTACCCGGGCCTTCTTCTGGGGTTGGTATCTCACCTGTTTCTTTTCCTCAGCCTCTCCCAGGTATTTTGCTGCAGGACCCTGCGCCTGAGTCCTTTGCGGAGGTCAGCCTACCAGTGCCAGCGAGAACGTCTTCAGGCGGAAAGTGTTGACACAAGAGACGTTCCTGAAAGCGGGCCAAAAGGAGCCTGGGAAACTCTTCTTCTTCAACGGCCTCGCCAAGGTCCTGCACCCGTGCGAGTTTGGATTGTTGGGCACAGCATTGTTCATTGGGCTGGCGCCAGAGCTCGGGAGGCAGGGCTGACGCCCAACCTTGGACTTCCATCACATGTTGCTGTTTATTGGTTGGGAAAAAGGGGCATGTTGTGGGAGGAGTTGATTCCTTTTTTACGCCATCGTGTGGCTGGGGAGGGTCCACCCGATGCTATGGTTTTGCAGTTGGGTGAAAATGACTTGCCAGCTACTGAGTGTCGGGTGCTACGCCTCAGGATTCAGCAGGACTTGCGGGAGGTGGCTTGTTTATTCCCACAGGCTAAGTTGTTTTGGTCTCATCTGCTGCAGCGCCGCTCCTGGAGAGGAGCACGTTCCGGTGTTGCCGTAGATAAGGCGCGCAGACGCATCAATAGTGCAGCATTGAGGGTTATGTTGGAGGTGGGAGGGTCTGCTATCTCTCACCCCGCTATTTCTTTCAGAGATGATTCGTTGTTTCGCCCGGATGGTGTGCATCTTTCCCCCTTGGGCAATGATTTGTGGCTGGGGGCTGTTGGGGGGGCCCTGAAGGGTTGGCTAGGTTTGTGAGTGGTTTTGGCGGTGAGCCGGTGGCTCATGTGGCGGTTAGGCATTGGTTCAGTGGTTGGTGCCATCCAAGAAGGATGATGGTGATGGGAATTCCGTTAAAGGAAGCCCGGGGGCTCAACATGCTTGTCCGAACCCGGGGTTGCAGGGCCTACGCAAGAGCCCCTGGAACCCCTGGGGAGGGGGAGGCTCCGATTTACCAGCCCCACTACTCTCCCCAGCTAATGGTTTCCCCAATCGCTGACCAGTGGTCAGCTCTGTCAAGAGGACAGATAGTCTTGCTGACAAGGAGTCAGCCCTGTCTAGTGGACAGTGCGAACCAATGCCTACGCAACCACTCACGTGATTTGTAATTCAATAAAGTTGTGGCCAAAATTATGCCAAAAACCTAAACCAAAATTTATGCTTCAGGTGTGAGTTATTGGTGGGGAATGGCTGGGTGACCTACACACGCAAAAGGGGGTTCTCAAAGAGAGAGCCTGAGTTGCGGGGTGGGCATTGAAGCCATTCCTCTTGGTTTAGGGGAAGGGCTGGTGGCCACAGCACTTATTGACCAAATTGGGCTGACCAAATTTAAATAAGGCAGGTGATTGACAGCTCAGTGTCCTTTATATGGATCAGCACGTGATTCATTGGGCACTCTTGTCTGGAGCTTCGGATCTCCCGTCCCCCCCTCCCTGGTATAGGAGTATGCTTTGACCTTGCTGTGCCTGTCTAGGGGTCGCCTCCGCTTGAGGGGCCTAGTAGGAATTTTGTCCATTTGGCTGATTGGCCATGCCTCTTGGTTTTTGCCTACTATACAGCAATTAGTCACAACTTGTACGGTTGGCGGTTAGGCATTGGTTCAGTGGTTGGTGCCATCCAAGAAGGATGATGGTGATGGGAATTCCGTTAAAGGAAGCCCGGGGGCTCAACATGCTTGTCCGAACCCGGGGTTGCAGGGCCTACGCAAGAGCCCCTGGAACCCCTGGGGAGGGGGAGGCTCTGATTTACCAGCCCCACTACTCTCCCCAGCTAATGGTTTCCCCAATCGCTGACCAGTGGTCAGCTCTGTCAAGAGGACAGATAGTCTTGCTGACAAGGAGTCAGCCCTGTCTAGTGGACAGTGCGAACCAATGCCTACGCAACCACTCACGTGATTTGTAATTCAATAAAGTTGTGGCCAAAATTATGCCAAAAACCTAAACCAAAATTTATGCTTCAGGTGTGAGTTATTGGTGGGGAATGGCTGGGTGACCTACACACGCAATTCCCAGCATTCCCTTGGAAAAGGGATTGATTGTTAAATTACTCTGAGAATGGTAACTCTGTAAGGGGAATAAAAGGTAAAGGTAAAGGGACCCCTGACTATTAGGTCCAGTCATGACCGACTCTGGGGTTGCGGCACTCATCTCACATTATTGGCTGAGGGAGCCGGTGCGCAGCTTCCAGGTCATGTGGCCAGCATGACTAAGCCGCTTCTGATGAACCAGAGCAGCGCACAGAAACGCCATTTACCTTCCCACTTGATCTACTTGCACTTTGACATGCTTTCGAACTGCTAGGTTGACAGGAGCAGGGACCAAGCAACGGGAGCTCAATAGGGGCCTCCTAATAACTCTCAGCAGCCTTAGCAAATAACAGCTCTCAGAATTGTTTGGGGGAAGCCATGACTGCGCAAAGTGGTATCAGAATGCTTTTAACAGATGGTGTGAATTATTAGTTAGTTTCAACTGCCATTGGCTCTGGGTCCACCTGCTGTGGGACACCCTGCCTCCAGCCACACCAGTCCCAATGGGGACCAGTCACCACCATTAAAATGTTAATTGAACTGAACTGAACTTAACCCACATCCCTAGTTATAGTCACCCTTGTGCCTAGTTCTATTAATTTTAGGGGAGACAAGCAAGGAAGGAACTTTCTCCACCAATCTATTTGGTTAGGCACACAAGGTGAAACAAATGTTTGCATGCATTTTTGCAAGTTGAGGATATTTTCAGGAATCCATGGAAAACTCAGATAAAAAATGACCACATAAGGAGATGCAATCTCAAATGCAAGGAGAGACAGTAATGGTTCTGGGTCTGCTGGATCTGGCATAGCAATTGCACTTGGCTGTTTCCTTAGGTGAGTCATCTGAAGTTACAGGAAAGAGCTGGCAGGTTCTACATCTGATTTAAAAAACTCATTTCAAGCAATTTCCATGTGCTTGAATGAGAACAAAAGAAAAGCCCAGCTAGATCAGGCCAAAGGGTTTTAAGTCCAGCCTCCTTCTCCCGCAATGGCCAAACAGGTGCATTATACATGAGCATAATGCCATTCTCCCACTCATGAACCCCAGAAGCTGCTATTCATAGGGGAGTTGTTCCAGCCCCTTGATAAGTTTTGTTGGCCTTTTCTACACCTTTTGCAGTTCTACAACTTCAGTTTGTGGGTACGGTGACCAGAACTGAGCATAGTATTCCCAGTATGGCTGCACCATAGATTCACATAGAGGTGCCGCTAGCAGAGAGGTAGTACCTCTGATGAGGGGACACATTGTGCTCCTTCTGGGGTAGTTTGTCTATCTTTGGTCCCCACCCTGCATTCAGCTCTCACCTGTGGCTCCTAGAAGCTGTCAGCATGTGACAGTGGCTACACCACCGGGAAATGGCTTTAACTGGACAGCTAAAACAGGTGAGGGTAGCCAACGGGTCTCAAACCCTTGGTGAGTTAGGGACTCACCCTGCAAGTGAAGACAGGTTCTGGTGGATGGAGCAGATGAGACCAATAGTGGGTCCAATGGTCAAGGCAGCGGTTTCTGCACATGCTGTAAGAGGGAAGCGAGGGGCAAACAGGGCTTGTCAACCTGGGAAGGTAGCCTATCTAGGAGAAGAAAAACTCTGATCCTAAACCTCCACTGCCTTGTGGGATATCTTCAGGAGAAGAAAAGGCTAAGGAGTAAACCCTACACAAATCCAGAGTGGGGTCCCTAAGATGGTTGGTTGGCACCTTGTGCCCCTCCTTCCGGCAAGTTCTACAGTCAAGCTGGTGCCAAAAGTATTGCTCTGCTTTCTTTTAGACCACATCAGCATGGTCGCCTAGACAGCTCAGGACCTCCATTTACACTGCCCAGGCTTGCACCCTGAGGAGGTCACTTCAGTGCTGCTAACACAGCAGTTTGACTTCACTGCCAGAGGCACGCTCCATTGTCTCTCGAGGCAGAGGGATCCCAACAACTCTGATGTTAGTAGTTTTGTTTTTGGTTCCTTTCCTGATGATTCCCAGAAGGGAATTTGCCCTTTTCACAGCAGCCACACAGTCAGCTCCTGCTTATTGACCCACCTTGTGACTCAGGTGTGGGTTTCAGAATTTCACAGCAAAGGCTAACATCCGTGATGAAAGAGGATGTGGAAAGACATTTCCTGCCAATATACCCAACCTCACCCAGATACAATTTCCTAATCTATTTCTTCTCACCGAAAGCATATTTGCTGCAACAGGTTTGTGGTGTGTTTCCCAAGTTCCTCAGATGAGAGAGGACTTTTGTACTTGTTTATACTGAATTGTCTACTTCCTCTTCCTGGTTCTTCTTCTTCTTCTTCTTCTTCTTCTTCTTCTTCTTCTTCTTCTCCAGATCAACCACTCCCTCAACCTGGGAGATAGTAGGTTGGAAAGAACCTTAACCCAGGGTGGAGGTGAGGAGAGCATAGCTTCAGCAAGGAATCACTTAGCAAGAAACTGCTCAGGTTGATTTTGCAAGCTTTTATAGCAGGCAGCCCCACAGGATTGGCTCTCCAGGATCACCTGGTTTTCACCAACAACTAGTATTTCAGAAGCATTGCTGGCTCCGACCATGGAGGCAGAGCATAGCTATAATGGCTAGTAGCCTCCGATAGCCGTTTTCTCCACTAATTTGTCTAATCGTCTTTGAAAGCCAACTAAGTTGGTGGCCATCACTGACTCCTGTGGGTTCAGTTCAGTTTTGTGGGGTGGGCTCCATCCTGGTGGCCTCAGAAGGCCCCTTGTTTGTATCATGTATTCAGATGGCCACCTTCCAGGGCGATCAATGCAGTGGATTAAGGATATAAAGAAGCCCATAGAAAAGGTATCAAAATCAAGATGTTGAGTCCCAATTAGGCAATTGTATGCATACAAGGCTGCACCAACCAGAGTGGTCAGATTACATTTGCTGCGTAGAACAAGGATCCATTTGTTCCAGTGCAAAGGGCAAATATTTCCCATGATTTTCAACAGCCAGCCATTATACTTCTTTCTCTGTTAATTATTTCCTTCTCCCACTCCATGCCAAAACACTTCAAAGGCAACCCATACAGGAAGCCAAGCAGTCCATATATATATAGGACAGGAAGGAGGCGGGTGCCTGGGATGTATGTATGTGTTAAGGATGCGTACATCCCCCTTGACCCAACCTGAGTTGACTTGGGGAACACCCGACCTGGTCCATGGGGCAGAGCTAATGCTGAACTGGGTTTTGTAAGCCCTTATTAAATGTATGAGATGCTGAATCACCTTCCACTGTCAGCCAAGAGCAGGAGGCTTCCATCCTGCTGGTGTCTGCTTCCCGAGAGCATTACCTGAGGGGAACATGCTAGCAAAGCAGACCCCTGCAGCTTTCCTGCCCCATACTTCATCCCCTGACAGCCCTGGGCCATTCTGTGCTTCCCAGCCCAATGCAATAAAGCACATCTGTTGTGGTTGAGGACATCTGTTACTCGGTCAGAACAACAGCAGCTGCTGGGGAACCCATCAAAAGTAGAGTCCACAGGCCTATATACCACACAGGCTTATACAGAGGCATTTCCTCACCTTAGCTTTGCACAGACATAGAAATCAAGTCCTGTAACAAACAAGAGGCTACAGTCAGGTAACCAGGGGCACCAACTTGGGTCTCAGGTTATGGGTGCCCAGCGCACACTGCATGACGTCATGATGTCACAGGTTCCGAGGTATTGCAAGGTCCCAGATGTGACTTCCGGTGCTTTGTAGGGCACCAGAAGTCAAGTGAGAGGCCGTGCAGTGTGGTTGCTGAGCACCCACAACAAAATTTTGTGGGTGCCTGGACCCCCAGGGCCCTCTATAGTTGGCACCCCTGTAGGTAACGAAGCAATAACTTTATCAGAAGAGCAAAACTAACACCATAGGCATGGGCTGGAGGAAGAGCAAGGCCGTAGATTCAACTGTCAGTGTCAGCAAATTCCTTCACACTTCTTCACAGACATCCTAGCTCTTTTACAGCATCCTTTCATTTATTATTCTCTTCACATTTACTTTTACTAAATATGCCTTTTAGGTTATCTGTCAATATATAGGCATATCAATATGTTTTTCATCACGGGAACATGCTGGCAAAGCAAACCCCTGCTGGTTTCCTGTCCAGTACGTCATACATACATTTAATGTATTTTAATATTTGTTGGAAGCTGCCCAGAGTGGCTGGGGAGACCCGGCCAGATGGGCGGGGTACAAATAAATTATTATTACGGTATTATTATTATTATTATTATTATTATTATTATTATTATTATTATCCCCTGACAGGCCATGACCTCCTGCAATTTACAGTGTCCACAGTTAACCATGGCTTATTACTGCTTTGCCACAGATTCTTGTTTATAAAATTGTTGTTTACATATTAACACTGAGCACAGGTAGAAGCTGCCTCAACATATGGATAGATGTTGTTTGAAAGAGTATCCACTTGTTGATTTGTGCAGCTCAGTTGCTGTGTCCACGGGTACATACACTGCACACTCATTAAGCGTTTCATGTGAATAACTGTGTGAGTGTACAGCTCAGCTGTTTGTGTACACAGGTTGACAGATTATACATTTGTTGAAAGTAACACATGAACCTTTGTTCCGGTTATTGAGTTGCACCATACTTCCGCTGGTGGTGCAATCTGGTTTGAAGGGCATAACAAAAGCAGCCAAACCATCCTCTGTGAATTATAGAGGTGAACGGAATAAAAAAAATGCTGTATTTTCAAATTTTTTATCAGCAATAATCCACAAATCATAGTTGAAGTCTTAGAAAAAGGACAGCACCAGCACAGCACTTTATGAAAGGAAAATATTCAGATAAATTGTTCTGGAATAACCAGGTTTAAAACAAATGTTCAAAAGCACACAGTGACGGGGCTTGATGGAGATCACTGGGAATCACAATCCAGGTTGGCACCACCACCAAGAAGGCCCTGAGTCATGTTACTGGCTGCTGCACCTCTGGTCCATGAACATTACCAAAATCCCTAAGGAATTAGAAATTAGAAATATCATTTAAAACCATGCATACTTTCCCTCCATAGCATAAACAGTGTATTAATATATGGATTGGTTTTGAACATACCCTTGTCAGATCTTGAACAATACTATAATATTAAAAACTCTGTAGACACATTATTCTGTTCCAATACAGTCAAATGATCTGGGGGACACCACAATAATGAATGTGTTATCACTGCTCCATTGTAGGCTTTTTATTCTCCCAAAGTCTATCAATAGTTTTTGCCATGCAGTAATGAGGTCTACTTTGAGTGGGAGATTTAAGGAAAGAAATAGTATTGGGGGGAAGCATCATCATCCTAACTGCTGCCATCTTTTGCCAGCGTTAGGTTTTTCTTTCCTGTAATGTCTGGACTCCTGTCATTAAATTATCTTGATGGCATTTCGCAAGCTTTTCTAAATCTTGCATTATTTATATACCCAAATGCTTTTTAGGGGAATCTTTTTCACAGGCTATTTAGAGCAACTTGCCATTCTGTTCACATTTCTATAAACAATGCCTTTTATTTTTAAAAAAGAAGATAAAGAATTGCTGCAAGCTCAATGTGCAAAAGCATGCACTTGGCACTGAAAAGGCCACAGATTCTATCCACGGTCAGGAACAGCTCAAAATATTTCACAGAGGACAAGGTCACAAAGATATACACCCCGTTCCATGTACCAAATTCAGTCAGATTGGCAGCTGAATCTCCCTTCAGCACTGCCAACAGAATCTTTTCCTCCAGTACATCTTGGGGCAAGAGGTTAGCTAAGACAACACAGAGGGAGATAGTTTAGGGCAGGGGTCCCCAAAGTTACCTGTCCTTGGGCTGGTTCCTCCAGCACCGATTGTGCGGCAGGCCGGAGGGCGGGGGAGCGTGCGCCCATACACTATTTTCGGCGCACTTTCAGGTCAACGGAGCGCCGGAAATACCGTATTTTTCGCTCCATAATGCGCACCGGACTATAATGCGCACCTCGTTTTTAGAGGAGGAAAACTAGAAAAAAAATTTTTGGGGGGTTTTCCTCCTCTAAAAGATTGGGAGGGAGGGAAGAGAGAGAGAAGGAAGGAAGGAAGAGAGAGAGAGAGAGGAAGGAAGAGGGAAAGAAGGAGGAAGAGAGGGAGGGAGGAGAGAGAGAGAGAAGGAAGGAAGGAAGGATGGAAGGAGAGGAGGGAAGCATATCCCTCCCTCCCTCCTTGTGCTCTCCAGGGGCAGGGGAGGAATGGACATTCCGAAAGCAGCGCTTTCGGGCTGTATGTTCCTTCCCCCCCCCACCTGCCAGGACAACGCGAAAGGGGGCGGGTGCGGAGGGGTGGGGGGGAAGGAACAGACACCCCAAAAGCACTGCTTTGGGGCTGTCCCTTCGTTTCCCCTCCACCCCTCCGCACTCACCCTGACGGAGAGAAAGGGGGTGGGCGCGGAGGGGTGGAGGTGGAAACGAACGGACAGCCCCAAAGCGCTGCTTTGGGACTGTCTGTTCGTTTGCCTCCACCCCTCCGCGCCCGCCCTGACGGAGAGAAAGGGGGCGCGCGCGGAGGGGTGGAGGGGGAAACGAACGGACAGCCCCAAAGCGCTGCTTTGGGACTGTCCGTTCCTCTCCCGCCTGGCTGGCAGCCATGGCTCCGCTGGCAGAGGCATCCCTCAGCTTACGACTGCTGTGGCAGCCAAGGGATCCCGCTGCCGGCGAGTGCCTTCGCTCCATAACGCGCACAGACTTTTCCCCTTCCTTTTTAGGAGGGAAAAAGTGCGCGTTATAGAGCGAAAAATACGGTAGCTTGTGTGTGTGCGCACGGGCCTCCGCAGACCCGGAAGTGCACCAGAAATGACGCTTGCGCATGCGCACAAGCTATTTCCGATGCTCAGCCGACCCGAAAGTGGGCAGCCGCGCCGCGCCTGTAAGAGCGGGTGGGGGTCGCCGGGGGCCGGATAAATGAGCCCCTCGGGCCGCATCCGGCCCGCGGAACTTAGTCTGGGGAAGCCTGGTTTAGGGGACTCAGAGGGAATGGTGTGTCTCTGTTGGGGGGAAGGGAAGCTGCTGCTTCCACCCCACTCCCCAGCATTCACAATCTGCCACCATTCACCACGTTAGGCAGTTGTCTAGTGGTATAGGATAGCCTGTCCTTGGGATCTGCAAGCTGGGCTGCATATGCACAGGTATAAAAAATGGTCTGAAAATGATCTTTAAAAACCCGTATTATAGCTCAAAATGTAAAATTCCGATTTCAGTTCTACACCACCATCTGGTGTCACAGTGTTATAACACATCTAAAACACTTTTAACTAATGTAGTGGAGTCCTAGGTCTGAGAAAGATTTCAATCTCATTCGGGTTGCTTGCATTCACAGTTGGTTGTGGGTTGATAATAGTGCTTAAAAAAACAACAACTTAGAGATGGAAAGAAGATAAAGTACCTACCAGAGAAGAATGGCAGATCAAGTTGATGGATTATGCTGAAATGGTTAAAAATTACTGGAAGAATCAGAAATCAGGAAGGCCAAATTTTTAAAATAAGGAATGGGGAAAATAAAGACCATTGTACATGGTTAAAATCATTAGTAGGGTTGGAATATCACTTGAAGTTTAATGGTGCATTTTGGATACAATGGAGAGATAAAAGATTTGGATTATCATAAAAGATGCAGGAGGAAATGATTAGCAGTAGGACCCACAAAGAGGAGGAAGGAAGGCCAAGAGATTCCTTGGAATTTAGTTTTTATGTTGTATGCTGGATATGTGACTGTAAAATTTTAATCTGAAAAACCAAATGAATAAATTTAACAATAATATTAGCAAACAACAATTTAGAAAGTGGAAGACATTACAGAGGCAACAATGAATGGGGCATAAAGGAGGACCTTGCAGGGGCCACAATGGATGGGTCATCCCCACCCAGGGGCGGAGGAAGGTGGGGGCGATGGGAGCGCCCCACCCCTATTGGCACGATCCTGGGGGTTCCATTGCGGCTGTACCCTGTCCGTGCTGGGTGCCCCGCCCCTGCAGGCTGCGCACCCCGCCCCCAGAACGCATGCCACTCCCCTGTGGGAAGCGCTCCACGCCCCCAGTGTGCGTGCCCCGCCCCGGGACACGTGCCAGCCCCGCCCCCGCCTGCTCCCCACCCCTGGTGCCGGAGAACGAAGCTCCGCCACCTTCCCCACCCCCTGCTATTCAGAACAGGAGATCCTCAAAGTCAGAAACTCTACTCTCAACCTCTAGGATGTACTTCCTCCTTCTCGCTTGTCCTCTGACTTTCTAAAGCCGATAAGAAGTCACAAGAGTGACCTCTCTGCCTTCATTGTTTGCCCTTCTTGTGCCAAGCTGTTGGCTGGCTTCCTTTTGTTTGCAGAATGGGGAAAGGATTGTGGGAGAAAGAGGAGAAACCACAATCCTGTGTTATTTCTGTGGGTGTTATAAAAAACAAACAAACCCTCCAGCAACATGGTACATAAGAGTCCTATATTAGTGATGGATAAGGCAGGAGAAAAACAGAAAGCAAATTCTACAATTCGGAGCAGCTGTTCCCCAGAACAGAAAAGCAGCTCAAGATATTTGGGTGAGTTCCTTGGTCCTTATCCTGCCTTGTCTCTAGCTAGAGTCCTTCTTCAACTCTATGGATATAAACTCTCCAATGTATTTAGTAATCCCAGTATCTGTCTTGCAATGTACAACATGTGCTGGTACATATTAGGAGTCGGCACAGAAATTTACAGTGGTACCTTGGTTTGTGAACTTAATCCGTTCCAGAAGTCCGTTCTTAAACCAAAGCGTTCTTAAACCAAGGCGTGCTTTCCCATAGCAGCGGGGGACTCAATTTACAAATGGAACACACTCAACAGGAAGCGAAACATGTTCTTATTCCAAGGCAAAGTTCACAAACCAAAACACCTAATTCTAGGTTTGCAGCGTTCTTAATCCAAGTTGTTCATGAACTAAGCTGTTAAACCAAGGTACCACTGTACTCTGTATCTGTGTCTCCCCCCCTTTTTTTAAAAAAAACCTGATTGGCATTTGAATCACTCTGTGCTTTTTATGCTTTGCTATATGCTCTGGGTTCTGAGCCACTCTGTATAAATGAATTTCTGTTGTCTCGTTCATTATAATGGGGAATCTAGACATAGCTAGAACTCCTCTCCTGCTTTTGGCCAAAGTGAATCCTGTTTGCAGACAAATGAGCTATCTTGATCTATAAATTTTAAAATCTTCTGTCAGAACTGGATACAATTATTATTATTATTTTAAAAATCATATTTATTGGGTTTTACACAAAGAAAAACTATAAAAAACAAACAAACAATACATAACACAAAATACAATACTACACATACGCACACATACACACTCATAATATCCCATCTTCTTTCCTTCACATTTTAATTGACTTCCTCCTGTCTTTCCCTCTGCGTTTCAGTATATATGCTTATTCTCTATTAGCAATTTCCTCTCATCGTTTAATATTATATTAATGATGTTCTATTCTATTTCACTATCTTAATTTTATTTCCTTATCTTAATTCATCAATATCATATCTAACCTTATCACTTATAACACTTAAATTTCTATTCCTTAAATTCTATCCTTGGCTTATCTATTCATAACTCATTTTTTCCATTTACTCACTCTAAATTCGATCTGTAAATTGCTATTCTTTCGACATTATTTAACTCTAAATCTTACAATAATTTTTAAGATATTCTCTAAATTTCTTCCATTCTTTTTCCACCGCTTCTTCCCTCTGGTCGCGGATTCTCGCAGTCAGCTCGGCAAGTTCCATATAGTCCATCAGAACTGGATACAATTAGCAGGCATGACCACCCCTTCAGAGGGGATGGAACCTGGGAAATTTCAGAATGATAGCTGCGCCCTTTACCATTTTGGGGTGGGTTGTTGTTGTTTAGTTGTTTAGTCGTGTCCGACTCTTCGTGATCTCATGGACCAGAGCACGCCAGGCACTGCCTCCCACAGTTTAGTCAAATTCATGTTGGTAGTTTCGAGAACATTGTCCAACCATCTTGTTCTCTGTCATCCCCTTCTCTTTGTGCCCTCTATCTTTCCCAACATCAGGGTCTTTTCCAGGGATTCTTCTCTTCTCATGAGGTGGCCAAAGTATTGGAGTCTCAGCTTCAGGATCTGTCCTTCCAGTGAGCACTCTGGGCTGATTTCCTTAAGAATGGATAGGTTTGATCTTCTTGCAGTGGGTGGGTACAATAGGATAAAAAAAAGAGGTGGAGAATCACAGTCTCTAAACATGATATTTAGTTAAACAGTTCATTGAATGTTGATATCATTACAGATACACCAGTCTCGTCTCTTCTGTGATCCTTTCCCATCAACATGCAGGCACTCCTGGGATTTTTCCTCTTCTCTGTTTTAATACAGACAGGTCAGTAGAGCCTTGTAAGCACTCCTGTGGGAAATACTGTAGCTCCCTTGGCAGGAGAAAATTATTTTCCATTTCCTGGCAGATAGTTTAAGAGCTTTCCAAAACAGACTTAAACTGGGTCAGAGAGGCAAATCTATCAATTTAGGTTCCTCTCAGTTTCTCACTTTCCCCATCTTAATTTGAATTCTACACAATTCCACATCAGCCGGCAATTGTAATTATTTTTAAGAAGTCTTCAAGGATATACATCAGCATTTTGGTATGAAATATGGTTTGATGTGCATTCCCCCCCCCCAAAGCAATCACCCTACTGTAGTGAATTTTTGTATGTTCTTTTCAGTAACCTGTGCATTTTTAATACACACTTAACCCTGGTATATGCGTCTTTGCACGCAGTACTTAGGCAGAGAGCAGCATTACAAAATTCAGATAAGTGCAGATTTCGGCGGATGGTGATGTTTCAGTTCACAAGTCGTTTCAGAAAGTGCCAATTAGGGAGGTTCATTTTGAAATGTGAACTGAATTGGTTGTCTCCCCAATCTCTATGCTGACATCACATGCCATTCTGAATACCGGTATGTAGTGCATCCCTTTTGCTAGAGAGCTATAGGAACTGCAATTCTGCAAAGGGAGTTAGATTTCTAAGAGAAAGAATTCTCAGCAACCCCACCAAACTGCATTCCCTAAGATTCTGGGTTGGAAGCCACAGAACTTTCTGTTTATTATTTTTGGTATACTGTTTTTTATTTATTTATTGAAACAGTTTATATACTGCTTAGCTGCAATAATCTCTAAGCAGTTTAAAAAGATGCAATACAAACAATCAAAAAATCAGTTAAAACTAGAAGATCAAACTTCAACTAAAACACCTGCTCTAACAACAACAACAAGTTTTCCAATAGGCACCAAAGTTCAGCAGGGAGAGAGCTTCTCTGACATCAGCCAAAAGGGATTTCCATAAAATTAGGTCCTTAACATCCAGCCCTCTGTTCCTGGTGGATCTGAGCCATGCATCTGGGCCATAGGGAACCACTAACAGTGCCTCCCCTGAAGATTTAAGTGATCAGGCAGGAATATGGGGAATTAGCCAGTCCTTGTGGTCTCCTGGGGTGGATCCACACAAAGGAAAAAAACACTTTAAATAAGTCAGAAATTAAATCGTTAGAACAAAAAAAAAGAAAAAACCCTATGTAAAAATGGCATAGAAAAATTGTTTGCTCTCTGGTGCCATCTGGTGTTGCATGTTTATAATGCATTCAAAGCATTGTTTTTTTACTAATGTAGCTGAGTCCCTAGAACAGTGATGGCCAAACTTGGCCCTCCAGCTGTTTTGGGACTACAACTCCCATCATCCCTAGCTAACAGGACCAGTGATCAGGGAGGATGGGAATTGTAGTCCCAAAACAGCTGGAGGGCCAAGTTTGGCCATCACTGCCCTAGACCCAAATTGTTCCGGTGCTTGTAAAGGAACACAATAACCTTGAAGTTGACCCAATAGCATATGGACAGCCCCTGCTTACGTTTCAGCGCCGGAGTTATGTGCTGGTGATAGTCTGTCCCACACCTGTGGTCACACCTTGCCTTGTGAATGCATGAAGGTTCATGTTGCTGAAGGAAGTAATGCAGAGGCATGGCAGACCCGTGCAAATGGATATGACACTGTGTCGCTTTCCCTCCACCAGGCACTTCTCTGGAATGTGAAGTCTGCAGTGGTCTTGGCAGCAGCTGTGCCGGCAGGATGGAGAACTGTGATGCTGGCCAAGACACCTGTGCCATTGCCTACACGGAAACCTCATTAGGTTGGTTGTCTGAGACAGACAAGTCCAGAAATGCCTCCTTGCAGCGAGGGTGGGCAGGGGGAGTTGTTGTGCTCCCAGATCTCTACAGCCTCTATTAAGCCTACAGCTCAAAAGAGAAGTAAGAGCTTTGCACACTTACAGCAAAGCAAGGACTTAATTTGCTCATTCAGAACGAGAGTTTGACAGCAACTAGCCTTATGCCTTTGGCATGACAGAGCCAAGAACAGAACACAAAAATAGCATGACTCCTAACAGCTAATAGTTGGCAAGAGAAAGAGAAGGGATGCTTGTGTTTGTGTATCCCTATATAAATTAAAAATATAAGGCTGTTGTCACGCTGCAGTTTGCTGGGAGGGGAGGAAGAGGGACTTAAGGCAACCTGGGACTTGGAGTGAGTTGTGGGGCAGGTAGGCATGGGTGGGGTGAAAATGGAACAGGGGTTTAGTCAGGTGTGGTGGAAGGGTGGTGTCAGGATGCTGTCAGCAGCCCCTGGCTGGTTGCCCAGGAAAGTCAAGGAAAAGTTTCTTTCAGTCCTTTTTTATTTCAAACTTTACAGAGAGAGGCTGTAGAACCCAGCCTCTTGGATAATGGCATTGTCCCAAGTGAATCTCCACCCCCGTCTCTCCCACATCCTCATTTGTTACCTCTATGGGTGCTGCTAAGTGCCCTCTGTCTTTGAGCTCTTTGCTTTCCTACTTTTAAGGCTCACCGGGTTCTGGGAGATGGTGGGTCTGGAATGCTTTCTAGTGACAATATGTCAGTCAGCTGCTGCTCTGGCTCTGCCTGCTCTTCCTCTCCCATTATTTCCCAACTTTTCCTTGCATCTGCCTCTGAGCTGTGACCTCCGCAAACCACTGTTGTAAATCTAGACTGAGCTTCTTTTTCTCCTCCCTGGAAGGGTCAGGATGGGGAGGCGGTCTTCACTATTCCTCCTCCTCTGCCCAGTCCCTGACAGGTGGTTATCAAAGAGGCAGGTGAGGTTGATGAGCAGATCAAGCAGGGGCATCAGTCTTGAGTGTGTGTACACGTATAAAAATTGAGGTACCAATATTCATATCTTGAAAGAAGAACAAGAAGAACAAGAAAAAGAACGGTGCTGATAAGCTTTGAATCTGGAGGATCCTGTGCTGCCAAAACACCCATAGGAACAACCCAGATGATTTCCCCCCAGAGGAATTTCTACCCAACTATACAAAGCTAATTTGCACCAGTATAGGGTGAGAATAGTTGGTGAGTGCAGCTTTCTAAGCAAATCCCATTTTTCTTCCTGTGCAGGTGAAGTGACAACACAGTCAGTCTCAAAGAGCTGTGCATCCTCAAGTGTCTGCAACAGCCCCCCAACGTACATGAATTTTGGGCAGGGGAAATACATTCGGTCCCATATCACCTGTTGCGCGGGAGATGCTTGCAGGACAGTATCTCCTCAATGTAAGTATCCATGAGTTGCCAGTGATCATACAACCTGGAAAGTTCTTCTGTCCCTTTGAAACAGATGTGGGGAACTGGACGTGACCAGTGGGCCATATTCTTATCTCCTCTACCCTGCTATGGTGTTGTCCACAGGGGCATCCCTGGGGGAAGTTATCAGTGCCCACGTGGCCCAGTGGTGTAGTGCGGGGCTGGGGGGGGGTTGTGGCCCCAGGCACATTTTGGGGAGGGGGTGTGACCTATGCTCCTATATTGTCTGGAGATATCTCAGAAGTAGAGCAATTGCTTTGCATGCAAAAGGTTCCAGGTTTGATCTCTGACATTTCCAGGTAAGTTTGGGAATGTCTCCTGCCTCAAACCCTGGATAGCCACTGATTGGCAATATAGACATTATGAAGCTAGATGGGCCAATGGCCTGATTCAGTTTAACATAGCTTCCTATGGTCTTCCATGTTTATGTGTTATGTTGGTGGGAAAACAAGCAGCTAATAAAACTCTTTTAAAATTCACGATATGTCTGCACAGGGCTGCACCATCAGAAATCTGGAAGCCATATTCAGTACTTTTGTTTTTAATTGATTTTTAAGTTTTCAAAGATTTTAATAAATCTACTTCACAGACAACATACCATTCTCTTAGTTTTTTCTTTTTGACATCCCATTCTTCCCTCCCTGATGTTTTTGTTCCTATTCTTGGTTGCTGCTTTATACTTGTTACCAACCATCTTACTGTTTTTGTTTTATTTTTCCGCCACTCATATCTCGAATCCTGCTCACAACTTCATATCACTATAATACTTCATCAGATAAATTTAGTATCGCCTAAGGAGATAACTATAGGTTTTTCGCTATAATTTTAGGAAACAGATTTATGTTTAGATGTTTAAGAAGAAATATTGGATAAGATGTTAGCTCTTAGTAACTGACAAAGTAGATTAGGAAATCAAATTCAGATGGGGGGGATGGGGGAAGTCACTGATGGATGTTAAGAACATGTGATTGTAAGTTTTATATAATGTCTTTTTCTTTTTTTCTTTTTTATTATTTTTGTATTTTTTATGTTTTGTTATTCTCAAACCTTACAAAATGAAAAAAATATATTTAAAAAAATATATATAATACTTTATCAGATCTCTCCCCCCCCCCAAGGCCTCCAGTTTTCCATAGAAAGTTCATCATTTTGATCTCTTTGTTTTACGGTCACCATAGTCAGTACTTATTGACATTTTCTGAATGTCTTCATGGGCAGCCCCATATGTTTGTAACTTCCCATGTTTGTAACTTCCTATGTTCGTAACTTTAAAATCCAGATGGTGAGAATTGGAAGCATCCACACATGTGTGCTGCCTGGGGTTGGGAATGGAGGGAGTAGCTGAATTGTGTCAGCTGCCAACTTTGCTTTGCTGACCATTTACCATTCCCCTCTCTATATGGTTTCAGTGCCACCAGCATTGAACAAACCTAATGGCAAGCAATGCCCAGGCTGCTACTCTTCCTTACCTGGTGGTTGTGAAACAGAGACCGTGGATTGCATTGGAATCGAGGACTACTGCCTTGAAATGGAGAACAAAATCACATATGGTAATTCTGAATTGCAGGCCTGCGAGTGGAGATTAGCTGGAGCCCCTGGTCAGACTGCTACAATGGTTACCTGCTAGCTCTGTCCGAAAAGCATAAGACTCTTAATCTCAGGGTTGTGGGTTCGAGCCCCATGTTGGGCAAAAGATTCCTTGTGGTCTCTTCCAACTCTACGATTCTAAGTCAATTATTTGAGGTCAGCTACGAAAAGCAACAAACGCCCTTGTGGCACCTTCAACACTGACAAATTTATTATGACATCAACTTGCATAGACCACAGACCCCTTCATCAGATGCCCAATGTGTTATCTTTAATTGCAACTACACACATTGGAGTGGGTGGGGAATGCAATCAGTGAAGTCAAAAGGAAAGACAATGACCTTATTTAAAATGACCATGAAACAGACATGGAGTGGAAATAGTTCATCTGCTCATCCCAAATTTCTGGGCAGGAATCGGGATCTTGTGTACCTCCTGGTGTTAAGAACAGATAAGAAGAGGCGCTGCTGAATCAGGCCAAATGTCCATCTACTCCAGCATCCTGTTTTCGCAGTAGACAACCAGATGCCTATAGGAAGCCCACAAGAGGGACATGAGCAGAACAGCACTCTCCCTGCTTGTGATTCCCAGCTTACTGCCTCCAACAGTGGAGGTAGAACATAGCCTTTGTGGCTAGTCACCGCATATAGCCTTGTCCTCCATGAATTTGTCTAATCCTCTTTTAAAGCCATCAAATTTGTTGGCCGTCACAGCCTCTTGTGGGAACAAATTCCATAGTTTAACTAAGCACAGTATTTTTTTTTTTTTTGCCCACAAGGTTGGACCACACTTCCCACCATCCCTGACCATTGGCCATGTTGGCTGGGGCTAACGAAAGTTGGGGTCCAGCAACACCTGGAGGGCCACAGACTCTCAGATCCTGGGCTGGTGTTTTCTATTCTTTCATCCCTTGGTTGGTTTAGGATAAATTTCCTTGTATATCCAGTCTACTGGGTCTTGAACAAGGCCTCCATTGACATGGATAGGAAATAGCTACCATTGTGAGGCCAGGTTACTTCTCTCTCCCTCTTTCTCTCCCACTCTCTGTTTAGCTCTTTCTCCTGACCCTGAACTTTTCGTTTCCAGGTAAATTCACCTTCCACATCATCATGAATGGCTGTGCTTCCCAACCCGCCTGTGCTGCGAAAGTGGGCAAATCGGCTACTGCAGGGGTTTATTCTGATATTACAAAAGCTGAGTGCACACCAGCTCCCATTTCAGCTTGAATGAATCATCAGCCACCTGACTTCCTCCTCACTATTGATCCTTATTAGAGATTGTGTTATATTCTTCCCATACTAGGGGGCAAGGATATTGCTTCTAAGAAGATAAGAAGAGTCCCACTGAATTAGACCAAAAGTCTAGGGAGATGCCACAAGTTGTTCCCACTGCATTTGCAATCTTCTCTAACGTAATTTTCTCCCAACGAGGACATTGACCGCTGCTTTGTGATGACCAATAAAAACTAGCTAAAGAGCAATGCAAGATAATTTCTCTCTCTGTACACCTCAATCAGTGTTATATAGGGAAATCCATTTCCGGCCAGCTGCATTGATATTCCTAATGACCTTTTTATTACATTACAGTGAGGTACCTTCTTGGTTGGGACGCGGGTGGCGCTGTGGATTAAACCACAGAGCCTAGGGCTTGCCGATCAGAAGGTCGGCGGTTTGAATCCCTGCGATGGGGTGAGCTCCCGTTGTTTGGTCCCAGCTCCTGCCAACCTAGTAGTTCGAAAGCACGTCAAAGTGCAAGAAGATAGTAAGGAAGGTAAACGGCATTTCCGTGCACTGCTCTGGTTTGGCATAAGCGGCTTAGTCATGCTTGCCACATGACCTGGAAGCTGTACTCCGGCTCCCTCGGCCAATAACACGAGATGAGTGCCACAACCCCAGAGTCGGTCACGACTGGACCTAATGGTCAGGGGTCCCTTTACCTTTTTACCTTCTTGGTTGGCTTTGGGTAGTACAACCTAAGACTATCATTGAATACAAACTATGGCTTCATAGGGGTCCCTTGAAAGTGGACTGTCTGCACCAATCAGTTGATGGACACTGATAATGAGCTCTTCTGAAGTTGCCATCTGGCTTCATAATGGTGGCAAGTGCTGCTTTGATTTATTGGGCTGGAGATGTGGGTCATAATATAGAAACAGAATCATGGGGGAAACTGTGGAAATCAGATTTGGAATTCACAGTGTTATGCTTTGAAGGAAAGGTACATGAAAATGATTTTTAGGTGGTACCTAACCAAACAAATTGGCAAAGATGTATAAATCAAAATCAGGTATTTGCTGGAAATGTAAAGAAACAGAAGGCACATTTTGCCATATGTGGTGGAGGTGTAGATTAGCCAAGGGTTTCTGGGGAATGATTTATAATGAGTTAAAAAATAATAATAATTCAACAAGACTCCCCACCCCCGAAAAACTCAGAGGCTTTTCTTTTAGGGATAAATGGGACAGATGTCAAAAAACAACAACAAAAAACAACATGAACTTATTTTTATATGCCACAAATGCAGCGAGGATAATAAATGAGCAAAAAATGGCAAGATGAGGCAAGGGCAGTGCCCACTGAAGACGATTGGCAGTTGAAACTCATGGAATATGCTGAATTAACAAGTCTAAGTAGTAAAATTAGAGATCAAGATGATACTGTGTTTATGGAGGATTGGGAAATGTTTGTAGATTATTATTATTTACATGTAAACAAGCTAAAACACACGAGACCCAGGTGGCACTGTGGGTTAAACCACAGAGCCTAGGGCTTGCTGATTAGAAGGTCAGCGGTTCGAATCCCTGCGATGGGGTGAGCACCCGTTGCTCAGTCCCAGCTCCTGCCCACCTAGCAGTTCGAAAGCACGTCAAAGTGCAAGTAGATAAATAGGAACCGCTCTGGCGGGAAGGTAAACGGCGTTTCCGTGCGCTGCTCTGGTTCGCCAGAAGCGGCTTTGTCATGCTGGCCACATGACCCGGAAGCTGTACTCCGGCTCTCGGCCAGTAAAGCGAGATGAGCACCGCAGCCCCAGAGTTGGACACGACTGGACCTAATGGTCAGGGGTCCCTTTACCTTTTACTAAGCTAAAACACAAGTAGGTTTGGTGTAAGAACAGCAGTAAAATACATGTCTGAGAATACTTTGGAGGACATAATGCACAGAAGAACTATAATATGCTGTGATATTAGAAAATGTGGGGAAACCATGGATGGGGAGAGGGGAAGTCGAATACGAACTGAATGTTAATTGGAAAAAGTTGTATAATTCTTTTTTATTTTCCTTTGAAAATTTTCTCTATATAAAAAAGCATAATGATGTCAAGTGATTGACAGATGGGTGGCCCTGCCCACTTGTCACTTGACACCTGGAGGACCACAGGATTCCCCATCTCTGTGGAAATCATTTTTGGATGAAGTTGCAGCTAAGTGATACAGAGGTGTTTAAGCAGAGTCCCCCCTCAAGCAGCAGCACACAGGTGGATCAGAATAGGTTCTTCAGTGGCAGAAGCCCCAAATCCTGAGACGGCAGCTGATGAAGTCATCATTTTGGCCGTGAGGCTGGCACGCATTCAGCTTTTGTGACGCGAGAGTAAAAGCCTGATACGGCGGTTTCACCTAGTTTTAAGCCATCACAAAACCCCTTAGTGGCACAGCCCTTCTGAACAACGTTGATGATGACAGTTCCTGGATATGGGAGACAAGATGTATTCGATGAGTCCTGGATTCCACAAACAACTGCCCTCTCCGCCCAAGACATTTCCCATCCCTTGCGCTATAAGAATTTGCAGACATGGTTTGGCCTATAGAATTATCACAGGCTCTCTTTCTATTTCTTATGTTTCATGGCCACTTGACCTCAGTTACAACAGACTAGCACAACCACACCTCTGGAATCTGTTACCTGGTATTGCTGTTATTGATGTCTTCTACTTTGTGCAGCAAAGGCTAATTAATGAGTCTATTAACAGCAATCCTATACATGTCTGCTCAGAAGAAAGCCTTATTGAGTTCAGTGGGGATTATTCCCAGATGTATTTACAGCATTGCAGGACAACAGTGCAAAAAACAACAACTAACAAACAACAACAACAAAAACAGACCAAAGTAAGTCTATATAAACCGATCTATGCAGCTGGCTTTAGACTATGTGATCCCCATGTAGCCATTTTCTGAAATCAAGTGGGTCTTCTGCATCTTTATGGTGAAAATACATCTTTATAAAGTGTATTCTACATAAAAATGTATTCTGTGAACTGCCCTGAGACCTCCAGGTATAGGGCGGTATATAAATTCTAACAACAGCAACAGCAACAGCAACAACATGCCAAGTCAGTTGCTGAAGGATCCCTGACACCCCCTTCCAATTCTCATGTATTTTACATATACTACAACAAGAGATGCCCATATCCACTGAGTCTTTGCTCTATAATTTACTTAACCTAATGAGTAATTCAGTTCAGTAACATAATAAGTAAGGAAGGATATCTCAGTGGGTAGAGAATGAGACTCTTGACCTCAGGGTTGTGGGTTTGAGCCCCAGGTTGGGTAAAAGATTCCTGCGTTGCAGTGGGGTTGGACTAGATGACCCTCATGGTCCCTTCCAACTCTACAGTTCTATGATTCTATGGCTTCTTTAGCCTCAGAGAGTGTATGTGGCATGAGCTCACTGAATAGGAAAGATAAATGTTTCGGAGGGGCAGAAATCAGAGGCAAACTGTTGATAGGGCTATGTAGCACCATGTAGTACTGACTCCACCAATGTATTTTATGCATATTTTTTATGTACATGCAACTGATTCCATCAGTTGCTTTTCACCCTGCATTTCAGTTTGCCTGGAGAGAATAGATATAGGACATTGACTCTCCTTCAATGGCACATTGTGTATGTGAAATTGGAATTACCATAAGAAACTGTCACAGCCATTTCAAGACAATCGTTCTGTGGTCCAACGCAGTCCACCGTCTCATTGGGATCGCAAACACCGGAAAGCAAAGAAAAGCAGGCTGGGCACTGCTTCCCATTGGGTTGGTTGATGCGTGGAGGCACTGAAAGCAATTAGTAAAAGCCCATTGGTTGGGAGAGTGAAGCAAGCAAGGAAATTGATGCAGAGGAGAACATAGTTTTGAACTAGCAGTCCTCTATTTTACTAGGAAGTTGTAATAGTCCCGGGTCCCACACCCACACCCCAAATGTCAAGGGGGTGGCATGATGGATTCTGAGAAGGTGGCAGAACAGGCGAAGGAATTAATATCCTCACCAACTGCTGATGGCACCACTTTCCCAGAAGCCCCGGTGCATGAGGAATCCATATTGTCAGCATCTCCCCAGCCAGAGGCATTTGAGCTGCCTGTTCCTCAGAGCCGGGGGGGGGGGGGTTCCAGGCAAAAATCCACAGAAAAAACCTCAGAGAAAAACCCCAAAAAACTTCAGTCCTCCCGTTTATAGCCTACAGGTCTTTTGCAGGTAAGGTCCTTTCAACAACTTCTGGAAACAGATACAGGTAGCCACCAGGCTGAGCTACATCACTATCATAGCATCTGGGCTGAGATTTCCAGACTTTTCTTTCCCCTGCCTCTTTCCCCAGGAAATCACAATATTTACCACTGAATTGGAGCAAATGACAGTCAGTGGAAAACCTGAATTGCTGTAAAGATTGTGTTTTCCTGGGGAAAGAGGCGGGGGAAAGAAATTGCTCAAACATGCACTAGGAAAGTGTGGGCCTGCGTCAAGAAAGTGTGGGGCAAGAGCAGAACACAAGCAAACCTCACATTTTGAAAGCGTAGAAGCAATTTCTGGAGAGTATGAAAACCCTGTTCCTTCCTCATTCTAACCCACGAGTGCAAAGGGAAGATTTCTACATCTTCTCCTTCTGAATTCTGAGCACAATTCAAAGTGTTGGTGCTGACCTTTAAAGCCCTAAATGGCATTGGTCCTGTATACCTGAAGGAGCGTCTCCACCCCCATCGTTCTGCCCGGACACTGAAGACCTCCTGGCAGATCCCTGACTGCGAGTAATGAAGCTACAGGGAACCAGGCAGAGGGCCTTTCCAGCAGATGTCAAGGAGATGAGGAACTAAATAACCTTTAGAAGACATCTAAAGGCAGCCCTGTATAGGGAAGTTTTAAAAAATTTAATGCTTTATTATGTTTTTATATACATTGGAAGACACCCAGAGAGGCTGGGGCAACCCGATCTGATGGGCAGGGTACAAACAAATTGACATTGTTATTGTTCTGTCACATTGTCTTATATATGGCTTGGGTTGTTCTCCTACCTTCTGTCTCTGAAGTGCTGACCACTACCATGAGCCTGAATTCATGCCCCTAATTGTTAGGAACAGGTGTGTGTGCAGAACAATTTCAAAGGGAGGTTCCACTGTGAAACTGCTTCATCAAGAAGCACAATTCATTTCACGTCGTTCTGAATGGAAACAATTGTTTCCTATCCTGTACTGGTGTTAATTAACCCCAAACTACCAAGTTGATAGTTTTATCACCTTTGTAAAGGATTATTGTGCTCGTTTTGTATACGTTCCAGCTCTAACTGAATTGCCAACACCTATACCTATACTTAGGGACCCAGGTGGCACTGTGGGTTAAACCACAGAGCCTAGGGCTTGCTGATCAGAAGGTTGGCGGTTCAAATCCCGTTGCTCGGTCCCAGCTCCTGCCCACCTAGCAGTTCGAAAGCACGTCAAAGTGCAAGTAGATAAATAGGGACCGCTCCGGCGGGAAGGTAAACGGTGTTTCCGTGCACTGCTCTGGTTCGCCAGAAGCGGCTTTGTCATGCTGGCCACATGACCTGGAAGCTGTACGCCGGCTCTCGGCCAATAAAGCGAGATGAGCGCCGCAACCCCAGAGTCGGACAGGACTGGACCTAATGGTCAGGGGTCCCTTTACCTTTTTATACCTATACTTAATTCATTCCTTTCCCTCTGACCTCCCTGTTTATTATCCCCACCATATGTTAAGGGTGGCACAAGTTGAGTGCTTAATGTGTACAACAACCAGACATTGTGCATATTCACCAGGCCACCTCACCCTTCACCTCAGGAAGTACAATTTCTTGGGCTAGCCCTGGTGAAGTTTGCCTTACCTTGAGGAGTTGCAGTTTTGCAGGCATCCCCTACACAGCAAGCGATTCCTGTCCTTAGTTCTTGCCCTCGCCCAAAGTTGAGGAGTTGTGTTCTGTCTTTGCAGATGTTGGAGGAGTCACAGCTTTTAACTATTATCTGAGCTTGCATTCCACCTGCAGGGGTGGAATGAAGGATGAAGGGTTAGGTTTTGCCTCTGCTAGTTTCCTTAGCCAGAAAATCCCAAACCCAGTTCTAATTTTAAAAGAAGATATAAAATTCTCCTATATTTAATGCATTCACTACAACTATTTACAAGGTTCATTTCCAAGCTCAAAAGGGCTTAAAACCACAGCTAAAACAATTTAAGACACCAAAAATAGGGGATGTAGCTATCGTGGTTAGGAACCATTGTTAGATGAGGATAAGGCTATCATTCACTGCTAGACATAGTGGCTATGCCTCTGAGACCCAGCTGCCAGGAATCAGAAATGAGAAGTGTGTTGTTGCATTGAGGTTCTGATTGCAAGCTTTCTATGGGCATCTGGTTGGCAATGGTGAGAACAGAGTGCTAGACAAGATGGTCTTTTGGCCTGATCTGATAGCGCTCTACTTAGGTTCTTTTCCCATGGACTGCAAGAAGATCAAACCTATCCATTCTTAAAGAAATCAGCCCTGCGTGCTCACTAGAAGGACAGATCCTGAAGTTGAGGCTCCAGTACTTTGGCCACCTCATGAGAAGAGAAGACTCCCTAGAAAAGACCCTAATGTTGGGAAAGATGGAGGGCACAAGGAGAAGGGGACGACAGAGGATCAGATGGTTGGACAGTGTTCTCGAAGCTACTAACATGAGTTTGGCCAAACTGCGAGAGGCAGTGAAGGATAGGCGTGCCTGGCGTGCTCTGGTCCATGGGGTCACGAAGAGTCGGACACAACTGAACAACAAAGCCGTGTTGGTCTGCTGTAGTTGAAACAAAATAATTATTTTCCTTCCAGTAGCACCTTAGACACCAACTAAGTTTGTTATTGGTATGAGCTTTCGTGTGCATGTAACTGAAGAAGTGTGCATGCACACGAAAGCTCCTAGCAAGAACAAACTTAGTTGGTCTCTAAGGTGCTACTGGAAGGGGTTTTTTTTATTTTGTTTCAAACATCAGAGAAAGAAAGAGATAAGAAAATGCAGAGTCCTCTCTTAAAGGTATTTCTTAATCCTTGTCTCACACCGAAAATGGTGGACCCTTCCAGCTCTCCCCGGGGAGCTTTCCTTTCTTCTCCCAGTCTCTCATGAAGGGAAGTCTTTCCTTCTTTGCCTCTTACTCAAGGTCCTTCCATCCAGGCACCTGCCACCTTCATGTGTGAGTAATCCTTGGACCCCAATAATGGCCCAGAGCAGAGGATACCAACAGAAAGCAAAACAAAAGGAGAGACAGAAGAAAGAAGTTAAAAAGAAGGGGGGAGAAGAAGAAGAAAAGAATAGAAAGGGGAAAGGAGAAACAGAGAAAAATAAAAAGACTTCCTATTTTCCCTCTTTCAGTTGCATAAAAGAAATTATTCACTCTAGCCTGACATCCATCTGTTCTACTTTCTTAAGTTCTTAATGCTTGCTAGGGGGATAAAAGCTTCACACAATTTAAAAAAAGTTGCCACATGAAAGATTATTTGCATTTAGAATTGTACCGTATGACTTGCCACATTTGGCATTGCTGCTGCTGAGTAAATATAGGGTTGGCTAAACTATTCACAGGCTCAGATTTGCGGTCCTTTTCACTCACCTACAGTGGTTTCAGATACAGAGATGACGCAGGTGTCATTGTCACAGGTCTCCATGGGGCCAGAACAGCTGTTGCCACTGCCCATACAAACTTCACACTTCAAAGAAGCACCTGGAAAAGGGCAAACAGTTCATGCCATTCAGGAGGGTAGTAGCAAATTCAGAAGTGCAACCTCGCATTTAGTCCCCTTCTAAGAACGTACAACCTTCTATGTTTATACAATAATCTTATAACAATGCAACGGTATTATTATTATTTTTTTAGGGACCCATTACAATGATCAATACAGATCTCCAGGTGTTCCCTTTCAGCTGTGTCTACTATTTTCTGTGCACACCTATGGGCAAATGATTTGGAGTGATCCTGTATCTTTTTTCTTTTTTCTTAGTGACTTAAGTGGTCTTGAAGTTGCACTGTATGTAACAGAACTTGCACACCATTCTCTTGAAACTGAAGCACCATGTGTTTTGGGTGTTCATATTGCTTAGCTTTGGGGTGGACAAAACAACTCCTCTTCAGTTTTCTTCCCATGTGCCTTCTCCAGAGTGACCCTAGGAGCCTGTCCTCAGTGGCTGACAGAATAGAGGCAGAATAGAGCAGGACTATTACTTTCCTTGATTGGGACACTATACTTGATGCAGCCTAGAATAACATTAGATTTCTTTGCTGCTGCATCACATGGCTGATTTGTGTTAAGCTTGTGGTCCACCAAGACCCTTAGACCCTTTTCATATGTACTGCTAGTAAGCCAGGTATCCCCAATCTTATATTTATGCAGCTGATTCTTCCTGTCTATGTACAGAACCATACATCTGTCCCTATTGCAAAAAAGAGTTCCCAAGGGAGCTCCTGTTGCGGGGTGGGCAAGGAAGCCATTCTACTTAGATTAGGGGAGGGGCAATCTGGCCACGAGCCTAATTGATTGACAGCCTAGCAGTATATATAGCCAGGACATGTGACCAGTGGTCACTCTGGCTTGAGTTCGGATCTGATTCGGATCTTGGCAGAGGGTGACGGTTGTATCTTGCTTAGGCCTTTAGGCCGTGTTCATTTTCCCTTTTGAATTCCTGCTTTCCGTTTGCTTTAATTCTGTGCATTACCCCCCCCCCGCAGTTAAGAATCCCCCTATTTTGTTGGTTTTTTGCCCCCTTGTTAGTCCTTCTAATTCCCTCCCCCCCTCCCTTCACCTCTCCCCTGCAGGGGTTCGGGCCCCCCCCCCCCTGGGGTGGGGATTTTAGCTCGAGCCGGAGCGTCCCTTACCTGGGACGGGGCAGCGTTTTGCTGCGGCGCCGGAGCACAGGAGCGTTGGAGGCCTTCAGCCGCGTTTGCGGCGACGCTGCTTGGCGCCTGCTGGGCCCATTTCTTGGGGCTAATCCTTCTGGACGTCCCCTCCTGCCGGGGGAGGCTGCGGGGGGTCGCGGAGGCGCGTCGGGGGCTTCTCCTTCGCCGCCCGTGGTTCCGAGGACGGCGCGGGCGGCTGGGGGGGCTTCGGGCGCGCTCCTGGCGGCCCTAGCGGCCCGTGCAGGCGGGTGTTTTGCCTCTCTCCCCCTCCCCCCTCCATAGGCGGGAGCGCTGTGTGCGCTTGCCGCTGGGGGCCTGTTTCTCCCACGCGGCCCTGTCGGGCAGCGTTGTCCAGGCCTGGGGAGGGGGCTGGACGCTGGTAGGGGCCTTGGCTTCACCCCCTCCGCCATTTTGGGCCAAGAATCGGCCGTTTTGTTGCCCTCCATTTTGGCGCGAATCGCCATTTTGGAGTGGGTTTTTTGCCTCTCATTTTGGCCTGCGTAGGTAGCAGCGCCATCTGGTGGCCGTCCGGGTCATTGCAGCACTGCTTTAGTTGGCCTTTATTAGGGCCTTTTTTCAGTAAGGCTGCTTAGCCTATGGGCTGATTGTACTTGAGGCTTGCCTGGATCTTGGCCTGTGCTTGTGGCCTTGTTTGATCGTGTGGCATTGCCTTTTGGATAGTGTGGTTTGAGCTTATTTATTTTAATTTTAATCTTATTAATTGCATTTTATTTTATTTTATTTTATTTATTTATTTATTTATTTATTTTTTATGGTTTAATTTTGTTTTGTTTATTGGTGCTTTTCATTGGAGATACGTCCTTTTCTGGTTTTGATACTGCAATTAAGTTGTGGGTTTGGTTTATAGTTTGTTTGTTTAATTTTTAATTCTGCATTATCCTTAAGTAGTAGCTGGCTGGTCTGCTTGTCTTTACTCATTGATCTTTCCGCCTGTACCCAGGATGTCTCAGATGGCGGACGGGCAGCAGGCACTTGACGCACTGCCGGAGGAGGGCCCTGGTCGAGAGGTGTCGCAGCCTCTGCGGTCTTCGACGCCAGAGGCTCAGTCGGAAAGGATCGGCCTTGTTAGGGCTAATTTGGCCAGTGACCCCGCCGCATTGGCCCGCTTTGATGCTAACTTGGATTTGCTCCTCTCTTCCCAGGGTACCGCACAAGCTGATCCCGCTCAGAGCATAGCAGTGGCGGCCATTGTGTCTGACTCGTCAAGCTTGGATGAAGACCTCCCCCTTGCCCGGGCTGCGGCATTAGTGGCAGCCGGGAAGAAGGCTAAAGGGGCGGGGGCGGCAAAAGGGAAGCTGCCTAGGGGGCGCAAAGCGAAGGGTGCAAGCGCTTCAAGGGGTACCCCTCGGCGGCAGACGGTGCCTGGGGAGGGCAAAGCTGGGAGCTCACGTTTGGTGTCTTTCTTGGATGCACCAGGTACCTCCCACCAGGCGATGGCGGCTGAGGGCAATTTTGAGGACGACGGTCTGACGCCGGGTCAGGGCTCCCTGATCGCGAAGCGGCCTGGGAAGAAGGCACACGGGGCGCAGGTCACAAAACAACGGAGGCGCGCCTCTTCGGCCGGGCCCAGGGTGGGCACCCACTCTCGCCGGCTGAGCTCGTCAGAGTCTTCAGCGGCGGAGGAAGCCGCGGTTCCTCGGAGGGCGTCCGCGAAGGCCGCGAAGTCGTTGCGACGGGAGCCTGATTCGGAGACATCGCCGGACGACAGCTTACCGGTTCCGGCCAAGGCGTCGTCGGGTGGCAGGCGCCGCCGTCGGCATGAATGCTGTGCCCGCCGTTTGAAGCGGAGGCGCCGTGAGACGTCGGAATCCAGTTCAGGTACTTCCCGAACCTCAGATTCGGAATCTGAGGATGAGTTGAAGCTGTACTGGGGTTATGGGGAATTTGTTTCAGGATTACCGCGGTGGGCGTGGCAGCGTCGCGCCAATACTCACAGGGCTAGGTACGGGGCCCCGCTCGAATACCTGCACGGTCGACCTGTCCCGGAAATTAAAATGTCCACCAACTCGACCAGGGACATTATTCCTGGGAGTCATCTATCTTCCAGGATGCGCAGAAGAATCCTGGAAGGTCGATACGTCGACATCTTTAAGTTGGCCCCTAGGGAGGAGGACCGCCATGAGGGCAATGGGTCGAGTTCCAGCTCCAGGAGGAGGTCATTAGCCAGAGGGGACAGGTCATTTGAACGCTGGCTGGACTGCTATCAAGTGTTCGCTAGTGTGGTGTGCGCTTGCTATCCCCAGCGTTCTCTTCATCTTTTTGTTTATTTGTCCATCGTCCGCTCGGCCCATGCCGCCGCCGGCGAGTTGGCCGCCATTGCTTATGATAAGGAATTTAGGACCAGGGCTAGCGAGATCAGCACGGCTAGGTGGGATAGGAAGGATGTGGACGTTTGGACCACATATGTGGCCCCCTACATCACAAGACGGGCCCCCGAGCAGAAGGCCTCCAAGTGGCAGCCGTCAAAGACGACTAGGAGGTTTTGTTGCTGGGGTTATCAGAAGGGTACTTGCACTAGGTCCCCTTGCAATTTCCCTCATATTTGTGAGAAGTGTGGGGGTCCTCATCAGGCCTCGGCCTGTGCCAGGGGCAATCGGCCCTTTCGAGGGGGCAGGGGGGGAGGTCAACAGGCGGGAAAGGCAGCCCCCGCCCAACCTGCAGCAGGCACCTCCAAGTGAGTGCCTTCAATTCTTGGCCCCGACTCCCGTTAAATTGCAGCCGTTGCTTCAGTGGCTAGCCCTATATCCTGATCAGCAGGCAGCTCAGTATCTGCGGGACGGTTTTTCCCAGGGTTTCAGGATTCCCGTATCAACGCCTCCCGTGGCGGGTAAACCTGTTAACCAGAAATCAGTGCGCGAGCTGCCGGATGTGGCCAGGAAAAAGATAGGGAAGGAACTGTCGTTGGGCCGCATGGCGGGCCCATTTGCGGATCCTCCTTTTCCTGGACTGCATCTTTCTCCCCTGGGAGTAGTGCCTAAGAAGGCGCCAGGTGAATTCCGATTGATCCACAATCTGTCTCACCCCAGGGGCACTTCGGTCAATGACGTCATTCCCCCGGAGCTGTGTTCAGTGCGCTATGCGTCGCTGGATGATGCCGTTAGAATGATTCGGAAATTTGGCCGGGGGGCGTTATTGGCAAAATGTGACGTTGAATCCGCGTTCCGCCTGCTGCCAATCAATCCTCAGGATTTTTGGCTGCTGGGATTTCAGTTTGAGGGAGCTTATTATTTTGATAAGACCATGCCAATGGGCTGTTCCGTGGCCTGTGCAGCTTTTGAGGCTTTCAGCACGTTTTTGGACTGGGCCTTACGCCAAAAGACGGGGCTGCGAGGCGTTTCGCATTATTTGGATGATTTTTTATTGGCCTCGAGCAGTGACTCCGGTGAATGCTTGATGCTGATGCAGGCCTTTTCTGCGCTGACTGAGGAGTTGGGCGTGCCTTTGGCGTCGGCCAAGACGGAGGGCCCAACGACTCAGTTGGTTTATTTAGGCATATTGCTGGACACGGTAGCCCAGACGTCCAGTCTGCCCGCTGGGAAGCTCGTCACCTTGAGGAGGGTCATTGAGGAAGTCCTCCCCCTCACTAAGGTGACGTTGCGGCAGGTTCAGTCGTTGCTGGGCCATTTGAATTTTGCCTGTAGGGTGGTGGCACCTGGGAGACCTTTTTGCTCACGCCTGGCAAGACTCACGGCTGGCTTGCGGGCGCCTCACCACCATACACGTTTGCCACAGGATGTGAAAGAGGACCTTCGGACCTGGTTGTTATTCCTTAAGGAATTTAACGGGGTGTCATTGTGGCAGGACACTCTGAACCTCCGCAATGATTTCCAGGTCCATTCTGATGCAGCGGGCTCCTTGGGTTTTGGCCTTTATTGGCTGGGTCGTTGGTGCGCCCAGCCATGGCCGGAGGCATGGCAGGGGGAGGCGATTACGCGGGACTTGACGTTTCTCGAGTTTTTTCCCATCGCAGTGGCAGTGCATATATGGGTCGAGGAATTCAGGGACCGGCGCGTTTGCTTCTGGACGGACAACCAGGCAGTGGTGGCCGTCCTCGCAAAACAGTCATCGCGTTCCCCCAGGGTATCTTCGCTGCTTAGAGCTTTTGTGCTTCAGTGTTTGCGGGCTAATATTGTTTTTTCCGCACGCTTTGTCCCGGGCCTATCTAATGAAATTGCCGATGCTCTATCCCGTTTTCAGATGGCCCGGTTCAGAGCCTTGGCTCCGGAGGCGCGAGAGCATCCGGAGCACTTTCCAGACAGCTTGTGGAGCCTTGGAGGCAACTAGCGATGCAGGGAGTAGCCTCTTCAGTTGCCCCGTCCACCTTTCGCTCTTATAATAAGGCTTGGGCGGACTTTCTACAGTTCTTTGGGCGGGCGGAGGAGGGTCGTTTTTCCTCGCCCCCGACGTCGGATATGGCGCTTGAATATTTGACGCACCTGTTTGCGTCAGGCCGCGCTCCCCGGACCCTCAGGATCCAGGCAGCGGCTATCTCATTTTTTACCAAGCTTTTCTTTGAGTCGGATCCCTGTTCGACTTTTTATATTCGGCAGACTTTGAAGGGGTGGGCTAGGATGGCTCCTTCGCAGGCTCAGGCCAGGCGCCCTATTTCTTTTGCCCTGTTGTCCAGGATGCGCACCATGCTTCGCGTAGTTTGCTGGTCACGTTTTGAGGCGCGCCTGTTTTCGGCGGCTTTTTCCCTGGCCTTCTATGGGGCACTGAGGGTTGGGGAGGTAGTCCTTGAGACTTCTCACCTCGCAGGTTCGCGGGGATTGTTGCTAAATGATATAGATCTTTCTCTTTCAGAGGTGGTCATCACCGTCCGGAATTCCAAGACGGATCAGCTGGGCCGGGGTGTGGTAATCCGGTTGCCAGCTACGGGGGGGTCTGGGCCTTGCCCGGTCAAGGACACTGCGCGTTATATGGCAGTGCGCCCCGTGGGGAACGGTCCTTTCTTGGTGCATGAGGATGGCACGCCATTGTCCAGGCAGCAGTTTGCCAGGATAATGCATAAAGCCATTACGGCGTGTGGCCGGGAGGCAGCTGGCTACGCCCCGCATTCCTTTCGGATTGGGGCGGCCACGTCTGCTGCACGTTGGGGGCTCTCCACGGAGAGGATAAAGGAATTGGGGCGGTGGAAATCGAATGCATATAAGGGTTATGTACGTCGTTAATGTTGTTGTTAATTGTTGTTGTTGTTCTGTTCTCTTTAGGTCCTGCACCCGTGCGAGTGTGGATTGTCGGGCACAGCATTGTTTACTGGGCCGGCGTCAGAGCGCGGGAGGCAGGGCTTCTGCCCAACTTTGGACTTTCACCCAATGTTTTGATTTGTTGGTTGGGAAAAAGGGGTATGCTGTGGGAGGAGTTGTTGCCGTTTCTATGCTCTCGGAGGGCTGAGGCGGATCCGCCTGATGCCATCATTATTCAGCTGGGAGAAAATGACTTACCTGCTACCCCGTGTAAGGTGCTGCGTTATAGAATCCAGCAAGATTTGAGGGAGATTGCTGCTTTATTCCCTCGGGCACAATTGTTTTGGTCCCATTTGCTGCAGCGTCGATCCTGGAGAGGAGCACGCTCAGCTGTGGCGGTGGAGAGGGCACGCAGGCGCACCAACAGTGCTGCAGTAAGGGCGGTTTTGGAAAAAGGAGGGTTGGAAATCGCACACCCTGGGATTTCATTTGGAATTGATTCAGTTTTCCGCCCAGATGGTGTTCATCTTTCACCGGAAGGAAATGATTTGTGGTTAGGGGCTGTTGGGGGGGCCCTAAAAAGTTGGCTGGGTCAGTGAGTGGTTTTGGCGGTGAGCCTGTGGCTCCAGTGGCGGTTAGGCATTGGTTTAGCGATATGGGAGGCCGGTAGTCTCCTTGAAGTGCTGTGTGTATTGGGAAGTCCGTTAAAGGAAGGCAGGGGCTCTGTATTGCTAGTCCGAACCCGGTAGGTTGCAGGGCCGAAAAGCTTGAGCCCCTGGATCCCCTGGGGAGAGGGAAGGCTATCATGCTCCCAGCCTCCTTACCTCCCCAGTTAATGGCTTCCCTGTGCTGACAAGAGGTCAGCTCTGTCCCGCTGGACAGCCAGTCGGACGCTGACTAGGGTCAGCTCTGTCCCGGTGGACAGCGATAACCAATGCCTACGCAACCACTCACTTGATTTGTATTCAATAAATAAGTTGTGGCCAAAATTAATGCCATTAACCTAAACCTAAAATATGAGTCCTGTTTGAGTTACTGGGGTGGAATGGCTGGGTGCCCTACACACGCAAAAAAGAGTTCCCAAGGGAGCTCCTGTTGCGGGGTGGGCAAGGAAGCCATTCTACTTAGATTAGGGGAGGGGCAATCTGGCCACGAGCCTAATTGATTGACAGCCTAGCAGTATATATAGCCAGGACATGTGACCAGTGGTCACTCTGGCTTGAGTTCGGATCTCCCACCCCCCACTCCCTGGTATAGGATGGTGCAATTGACCTTGCTGTGCCTGTCATGGGGTCGTCTCCGATTGAGGGGCCTAGTAGGAATTTTTCCGTGTGGCTGATTGGCTGGAGTCACTTGGTTTTTGCCTACTATGCAGCAATAAGTCACAACTTGTAAGGTTGGCGGTTAGGCATTGGTTTAGCGATATGGGAGGCCGGTAGTCTCCTTGAAGTGCTGTGTGTATTGGGAAGTCCGTTAAAGGAAGGCAGGGGCTCTGTATTGCTAGTCCGAACCCGGTAGGTTGCAGGGCCGAAAAGCTTGAGCCCCTGGATCCCCTGGGGAGAGGGAAGGCTATCATGCTCCCAGCCTCCTTACCTCCCCAGTTAATGGCTTCCCTGTGCTGACAAGAGGTCAGCTCTGTCCCGCTGGACAGCCAGTCGGACGCTGACTAGGGTCAGCTCTGTCCCGGTGGACAGCGATAACCAATGCCTACGCAACCACTCACTTGATTTGTATTCAATAAATAAGTTGTGGCCAAAATTAATGCCATTAACCTAAACCTAAAATATGAGTCCTGTTTGAGTTACTGGGGTGGAATGGCTGGGTGCCCTACACATGCAATTCATTTTGTTAGTTTGGTCCCAGTTCTCCAAACTGTTAAGGAAATTTTGAATCCTGATTCTATCTTCTGCATCATTAGCTACCCCTCCCAGTTTGGTATCATCTGCAAATTTGATGAGCATCCCCTCAATTTCTTCATCCAATTCGTTTATAAAGATGTTGAACAACAATGGGCCCAAGACAGACCCCTGCGACACCCCACCTGTCACTTTTTTCCAGGATGACGAGGAACCATTAATGAGCACTCTATGGGTTCAGTCAGTCAACCAGCTACAAATCCACCTAACAGTTACTTCATTCAGCCCACATTTCACCAGCTACCTGCTGGTGGAAGGGCAACAAGGAGGATCAGCCACCGAGACGGCCCTCTCCTGAGTTCCGAGCAAGCATGCCCTTGCACTTGAATAAAACATCTCCAGTTTGAACTGGTCCTACCCCCTCTTTGAAGGGGATCAGACTCAATTGTGGGGCTTGCATCAACCTCTGCAATACTACAGTGACCTCCCTCTTGGTTGGCTGGTGGGAAATGGTGTAGCACTAGGATGGAGTGTGTGGTCCTTCAGCCTCTTATGAGCCTGAGCCAGCATGGCTGGAGAACCTCAGGTTTCTACCCCTGCATTATGTAAAATTCTCCCTTTCCTATCACACAGGAGCTATACTGGTTCCCATAAGAAAAAGAAGAGTTTGGATTTGATATCCCGCTTTATCACTACCCTAAGGAGTCTCAAAGCAGCTAACATTCTCCTTTCCCTTCCTCCCCCACAACAAACACTCCGTGAGGTGAGTGGGGCTGAGAGACTTCAAAGAGTGTGATTAGCCCAAGGTCACCCAGCAGCTGCATGTGGAGGAGCGGGGACGCGAGCCCAGTTCACCAGATTACGAGACTACCGCTCTTAACCACTACACCATACTGGTAACACTAGATGGCATGACCACAGGAGCATTCCTGACCTTCAGGGATGGGAGAGAAATTTGCTTCAGCTCACTTAAATTTTTTTTAAAAAAATTAAAATGCAAGCCTTCTTCATTTATCACAATACACAAACTGAAACAACTACCCTTCAACATTTGCACATCTCCAAATGTTGCGATGCAGTTTCAAAAAAAAATATGCAAGCATAAAAATGGAAGAAACTGAAATGGACACATTCAGGACTTAGGAAAAACTGAAATCGACAGATTCTCCCATCCTTACTTACCTGTAGTCACAAGCAGAAAGCCAATGGCGAGTCCCAGCAGGAACTTCATGGTGATGCCAAATGCAGGTAAGTAGCTTCAGAAACAAACTGCCCCTGTAATGTAATTTGTTAGGTGGTGAAGTGTTCCAAATTTAACAAGCTTTCGGGGGGCAGGCTGGGGAGCACACTCTCAAGTTACATATCTCTGAATCTGAAAAAAATGATACACCCACCCACACCCACCCACATACGCATTATCAAATACTTTTTCCCCCAGTGGTAAAGAAAGCAATGCTCATTTCAATGGATACAAGTGTTGTATGGTGATTAGAATGTTCGACTATGAATGGGGAGATCCATGTTGATATCTGCTCTCTGTCATGAAATGTGCTAGATGACCTTGGGACAGCCACCTTCTCTCAGCCTAACCTACCTCACAGCTTTGATGAATGGGGAAAATTGGGGTGGGAAGAGATTTATGTGCACCTCCTTGTGCTCCTTTGGTGAACGACATAGTATACATGTGATTCAGAAACAATAATATCAAAGCATGTCCCTTTCATTACAGAGGGGAAAAACAGAGGGTTTTTTTTTAATCCACAGAAGGCCGCATGACTTGTCTAAATCTCACCAGATACAGAAGTAACATAAAAGCAAGTTGTGTTCAACTAAGCATAGACACATTGAAATCGATGAACCTACATTTGCCATGCCCATTAACCTCAATGGGTCTACTCTGAGTAGGACCAACATTGAATGCTGCCTCCAAACTCCAAAGTTCCATTCTACTTGGATGCTAGCTTGATGGGCTTTCATATTAGATACAATTTTCGTAAACTTAAGTTCAAGGATTGGACTAGGGACATATCAGAGGATGATGGTGGCCTTACCAAGAGTTCTCAGGTGTTGTCAAGATGGTGTCTGTAGGAAGAGGAAGAAAAGACAGGCTTGGGATGTTTTCCTCTCTGTTTTCATTTGTTGCTCTCTTTATAAACAAGAATTTGAGAACGTATTTCCTAAGCTCCTCCTCCTATTACAGATTTCTGAATCCCATTCCTTCAGTTTCTGGGCCAGTGTCCTTTCACTTCCCTATTTTGGTAGTGCTAAGAATCAATTAAAAACTTGTAGCCCAATCCTTCCTTTACCCATTCAGCATCCGAAGTAAATTTGTTTCTGAAAGCCATCTAAGCTGAAGGTAGCAATGGATGCATCTGCCAATTTCAATATCTCTTCTTTTCTTTTTTCATTCTAAAGGTCAGATTTCTAATTTTTCAGCTCTCTTTCTCTCTTTTTTTAAAAAAGAAGTCCTCATGAACCCATATCAACATATTGGTGCAAATTTCTCCCAAAATACACGTTTGTATTTGCTTAACACACACATTTTTTGCAAAGCCTTGTTCCGCAATACGATGCACTTACTGAATTCCTTAATTGGCAGAGCCTCTAATTTTGTTATATTTCAATAAATGGAACCTTTCCCCCTATCCAATAAAGCCACTTCCGCCTTAGGAAGAGGTGGAGTTGCAGGCACTCACGACCCCTTCACGTGCGCAGGGATGTGGTCAGCCCTGCACGACTGGGGGGATTCCCGGCTGCATCACTGCCCAGGCAACCAAGCCAATTGCTCTGGGGTGTGTGGCCTGCTTGATTTAAGCAAGACGCAGCAGGAATCTCACCCCTTTTCACGCTTCCAGCTGCTCTGCTTTTCCCACCCTCCCGCCCTTTAGGTTTTTTGATCTCTTGACCTTGCTATGGACTTCGGTTGGTCACCGTTGAGGGGCCTGGTAGGGCTTTTTCCACTTGGAAAATTGGCGCTGGCCACTTGGTTTTCACCTACCTCATAGCAAATCGTCACAACTTTGTAAGGTTTGGTCGTTAGGCATTGGAATATTGCTGGAGAAGAGAGAAGGGGAGGTAGCGCCATCACCTCCCCAGCACATTGAAGGGTATTCCATTAAAAGATTCCAGGGGCGTGGCCCTGCCCGAAGCCTGGGGGGGGGCTAGGGCCTAAGGCATGACCCCTATCAATAGCCCCGGGGGAGCTCCTAGTTGATGTGCATCAGCAGGACTCCCCCTACTGATGGTTAACCCTTCCCGGACTCCATGCAGACGGGCGGGAGTCAGATATAGTCAGTTAGGTCCAATGCCTAAGCCAATACCGCTCACAATCTGTAACCAATAAAGTTGTGGCCTTTTTTAGCCCATTAACCTTAATTACTGTTGTCAAGTGTCTTTATTCAACCTGGTGGTGGGGGGGGGGTCAGGACCTTGCCGCGCAAATTGTGTTGAGACTTCTTTCATGGTATGGGGGCAATTTGGGTTTCTGTGTTTTCTGCTATAGACTTCAGTGTTTTCAGATCATATTTTTTTAACCCACCTCATGACTTGGGTAGGAGCTTCAGTGTTGCGCAATGAGAGAGAATAGGGAAATGAATTATGTAAAGGCATGATTATTATTTTTTGCCAATTTAAGTAGACCTCATCCAGATGCAGGGTCAGCACTGGTTGTCCTCAACAAAAATAGATTTGTTTTCAAGTATCTTACTTCCTCTTCTGATGTTCTTTTTAAATAGTTAGAACATTAGATGAACCCGCTGGATCTGGTCAACAATGGCCAACCAGGTCAAGCATCCCGTTCTCTTCTCTGACCTCCTGCAATTCCCAGCAACTGATCTTCGGAGGCATATCACCTCTGACAGGGGAGGTAGAACATAGCCATTGTGGCTGGTAGGCATTGGTAGCCATACTGTAAGGGCTCGGGATTGTCTCCTCGAGAGTAAAGAGCCAGAAACCTCCGTTTCTTTAAGGCTAATAACTTTATTTACAGACTATGTACATCAGAGCGTTAAGATTCATGTCCGCTTGAGTCGGTTCCAGAATCCGGGAGTGGCTTTCGCCTACTCCTCCTCCAACATAAGAGTTTCGGTATCCCAAAGCGTCGCCTCCTTTCCTTACGCTTCCCCCCCTACACATTTGGGGTGACGAAAGTAGCTGACCGCTTTGCTTCTCAGACCACTCAGGTGGTGCTGAGGCTCTGCCAACATCCCTAGCCCTCAGCTCCACCGCACTTACTGGCAGTTCCTGCTCATCACCACTGGGGCTCTCCTTACTGTCCCCGCTGGACTCTGAACTGCTTCCCAGGAGAGGCTGCGCTTCCCTCCATCCCGCCTTCCCTGTCTCAGGTGCCTCATGCGAGGTCAGGTCCCTGACACATGCCCTCCATGGTTGTGCATGAAGGAAGACCTTGCAGGTCTTGGGAGAGGCCATGCGCCTCAAGCAGGGAAGGGAACTTAAGAACACAGGCCATTCATTGGTTCCTCTAGTTCAGGGATGTCCAACTCCCAAGAGACTGTGATCTACTCAGAGAATAAAAAACTGGCAGTGATTTACCACTGGGGTGGGGGGTTTCAGGTCAAAGTTGAGCTTTTTTAAAGAGGGGAATATCCTGTTTTTTGGAGTTCAGGTCAAAGTTGTTCAACTTTTTTTTAGGGAGGAAAGCCCCATTTTTGAGAGGAAGATGTCAAAATTGAGTAAAGGGGAAGGGACAAAAGTCTCTAAGATCACTAAGGAAAGAATGTACCTCACAGCGAAAACTCTGTCTTCTGTTCCAGCGATCAGGCAAAAATGGAGGGCGGGGCGAGGGGGCAGGGCAGGATGCTCTTGTGACACCGCAAAGGAAAAGGAGCCAGCAATCGACTGCGATCGACCAGAACCTCCTGGGGATTGACCAGTCGATCCCGATTGACCTGTTGGACACCCCTGCTCTAGCTAAATGTGTTCTATGCTGATCGCAAAGCAGATGCTCTACCACTGAGTTGAGGAACTTCCAGACTGGGCAGGGTAAGTCCAGCATAAGGCAGTCTTATTTTTAATTTATTTATTTATTTATTTATTTATTTATTTATTTATTTGGTTTTTCAGATTACAATTTTACAGCCACATATCCAACATACAACATAAAAACAAGATTCCATGGGATCTCTTGGACTTCCCTCCTCCCCTTTGTGGGTCCTATTGTTAATCATTTCCTCCTGCATCTTTGATGATAATGCAAATCTTTAACCTCTCCATTGTGTCCAAAATTCACCATTAAACTACAAGTGATATTCCAACCTTACTAATGATTTTAACTGCTTACAATGGTTTTTAAGATAAGTTACAAATTTCTCCCATTCCTTATTTGGTGCAGAATGCCGCGGCGAGGCTCCTTATGGGTTCTTTGCTGTGGGACCACATTCATCCAGTGCTCTACCAGCTGCACTGGCTCCCGGTGGAGTACAGGGTCAGGTTTAAGGTGCTGGTTTTGACCTTTAAAGCCCTATGCGGCCTAGGACCCTCGTACCTAAGGGACCGCCTCTCCTGGTATGCCCCGTGTAGGACCTTAAGGTCCTCAAATAATAACATTTTGGAGGTCCCGAGCCATAAGGATGCTAGGCTGGCCGCAACTAGGGCCAGGGCCTTCTCAGTACTGGCCCCGACTTGGTGGAATGGTCTGTCACAAGAGACCAGGGCCCTGTGGGATTTGGCATCTTTCCGCAGGGCCTGCAAGACAGAGCTGTTCCGCCTGGCCTTTGGGTTGGTTTTAGTTTAACCCTGATGTTTCATTCCTTTATGGTTTGATTGGTGGGCTACTTAAAAATGAGGCTGCATTTTAAACTTTAAATCGTATTTTAACTTGCATTTTAATTGATTGTTTTGTATGTTTTGTTGTGATTTTATGGGTGTTAGCCGCATTGAGCCCGGTCTTGGCTGGGAAGGGTGGGGTATAAATAAATTATTATTATTATTATTATTATTATTATTATTATTATTATTATTATTATTGCCATTTTGGCATAATCCATCAACTTGATCTGCCATTCTTCTCTGGTAGGGACTTAATCTTCTTTCCATCTCTGGGCCAATGACATCCACGCAGCCGTGGTTGCATACATAGTCTTTTCTACTCCCTTTGGATTTCGGCACCTAGAATTCCTAAAAGGAAGGCTCCAGGTTTTTATTTAGAAAAGGTTATTTTAAACATTTTTTTCAACTCATTATATATTTCCCAAAATTCTTTTACTGCCTTACATTTCCACCACATATGATAAAAAGTGCCTTCTTTTTCCTTACATTTCCAGCATACATTTGACCCCCTTTTATACATTTTTGCTAGCATAAGGCAGTCTTCAATACACCCAGGTTTAGTTGTGTATATCACAGCCCAGAAAATAAACTTGGAGCTAGAGGGCTGGCTTTCTCCACTGGGCTTCAAACTTGGGATCATTGCTGCAGACAATGCCAGCAACATTACAGGCACGTAGTAAAAGTTGCAACATGTAGGGTGCATTGCCTGCTATCTTCTAAATGTGCTAGTGCCATCGTGCTAGCAACCATTGATAGACTTATCCTCTGTGAATTTGTGCAATTCTCTTTTAAAGCCATTTAAATTGGTGGCTATCACTGCCTCCTGTTGGAGTGAGTGCCGTAGTTCAACTATGTGCATTGTGAAGGACTTTATTTTATCTGTCCTAAATTTTCTGTCATTCAGCTTTCAAGACCACTCGTGTACCCCACATGCCCCAGCAGACCATCGTTTGTGAATCAAAATTCTATTTTATTGCTCTGTTCTTTTTATGTTGGCAACGCTTCCTGGAAGCAAGAAAACTACTTGCTCAGTAATTTCACTGAATTTTGCTGTCAGCAATTTGGTTATTTTTTCCTGTTTGGTGTTTTGTTCCATACAGTACAATTTTCGTACGTGAAAGCCACAGACTTTTTCATATCATGTCCACCACTTCCCTATTATTTCTCCCCCCCCCACTTTTTTGTGGTGGTGGTGGTGTGGTGTGTGTGTGTGTTGCACACTTAGTACAATCAGTAAACATTATCAGTCATATAGACTCTGATATTTTGTTTGCTACTGGGTTAGGGACAAAAAGGTGCCTGTAATTACTTCAGGCTAACAGAGGAATAGAATGCACAATTTCAAGCTTCTTGCCTTCAGCAACATAATTGTGCAAACTGCTTGGAGATGTATTTATTTTTGACTAAGCGGTCAATAAAGGAAAAGGTAAAGGGACCCCTGACTGTTAGGTCCAGTCGCGGACGACTCTGGGGTTGCGGCGCTTATCTCGCTTTACTGGCCGACGGACCCGGCGTACAGCTTCCGGGTCATGTGGCCAGCATGACTAAGCCACTTCTGGAGAACCAGAGCAGCGCACGGAAATGCCGTTTACCTTCCCACCGGAGTGGTACCTATTTATCTACTTGCACTTTGACGTGCTTTTGAACTGCTAGGTTGGCAGGAGCAGGGACTGAACAACAGGAGTTCACCCCAACACGGGGATTCGAACTGCCAACATTCTGATCGGCAAGCCCTAGGCTCTGTGGTTTAACCCACAGCACCACCCACATCCCAAGCGGTCTATACATTTTGTTAAATAAAGATTGTTCAGATTTTTTTTTTCCTTGACAAAAATAAAGGATCATATAAAGCTTCCCCCCCCCTTCCTGGCATGCTCCGCAGAGGACCTTAAGGTCCATGAATAACCATAGTTTAGTGGTCCCGGGCCCTAAGGAAGTCAGACTATCCTCCACCAGGGCCAGGGCCAGGGCCTTTTCTGTGATCGCTCCGACTTGGTGGAATGCTCTGTCCCACAAGACTATGGCCCTACAGGACTTAACCTCCTTCCGCCGGGCCTGTAAGACAGAGCTATTCCGCCTGGCCTTTAATCTGAACTCAGCTTGATCCTTTATTTCCCTTCTCTTCCCCCCTCCCCTTTTTATGAAGATTACACACTCTGGGACCCCACAGCTAATTCTCCCCTGGCGTTCTAGCTGGCCCAAGTAGGACTAATTTAGCCAGCTAGCCCTGGTGACTATCTAATGTTTACTGCATGGATTTCCCCCAAATTGATTTTTGAACTATGAATTTTATTGTTATTCATGCTTTTATACTGTATTTTATGCTGCTTTTATGTTGTATTACAATTAAGTGTTTTAAATTTGTTGTTAGCCGCCCTGAGCCCGGGTTTCTGAACCGGGAAGGGTGGGGTATAAATAAAAAATTAATTAATAATACCTGTACTGTAGGGTGGGCTGAATGCATCAGAAATGCATGATGCCTGTAATCAATATTAACCTATGGTAGCTTTGAAATAAAGGCACCTATTAACTCTTCTTCCTGTGTACACAAGGAGGAGCTAGAGCTTAGTGCTGGAGTACATGAGGGTATTGCTTCAACCTGTAGCTAAAGACGGACACTCTGTGGTCCTCCACACAACACTGAACTCCAACTCCCATAGTCCTTGCCCACTGGCCATGATCTTTGGGGCTGACCATCATCTCATTTACAGACCACCTTTTTGTGCATAGCATAGAAACACAATGCGAAACCAAAAGGTTCCACCATTTGTAAGGCAGTGGCGCAACTCTATTCAATACTGACGATATCAGGCAAATCCTGATGGAAGCAAGATGATTGTTGATTGTCATTCAACCTCCCCACAAGCAAATTAGAATGGATGCTCCAAAGTGGTTTAATAGTCCATCCCTCTTCCCAGGAAATTCTGGAAGATTCAGCCCTGTTTGGGGGAATGGAGCCTCCTAACAACTCTCAAAACCTTTAATAAACTACAGCTTCCATAATTCCTCGTGGGAAGTCACTACTGTTTAAAGTGGTATCATAGTGCTTTAAGTGTATGCTGGGCAGACTCTGTTAGCCCAGCAATGGAAAGAGGGTACAACTCCAACCAAAGAAGAGTGGCAGACAAAACTGATAAACTATGCCGAGAGTATGGAAGTGAGAGCTGGACCATAAAGAAGGCCGATCGCCAAAGAATTGATGCTTTTGAATTATGGTGCTGGAGGAGACTCTTGAGAGTCCCATGGACTGCAAGAAGATCAAACCTATCCATTCTGAAGGAAATCAGCCAGGAGTGCTCACTGGAAGGACAGATCCTGAAGCTGAGGCTCCAATACTTTGGCCACCTCATGAGAAGAGAAAAGACCCTGATATTGGGAAAGATTGAGGGCACAAGGGGAAGGGGATGACAGAGGGCGAGATGGTTGGACAGTGTTCTCGAAGCCACTCACATGAATTTGACCAAACTGTGGGAGACAGGAGTGCCTGGCGTGCTCTGGTCCATGGGGTCACGAAGAGTCGGACACGATTAAATGACTAAACAACAACATGCCGAGATGGCAAAACTTACAGGAATAATTAGACACCAGGAAGAGGAAGTCTTTAGTAAAGAATGGGGAAAGTTTATAACTTATTTGTATTGTAAACAATTACATACATGGTAGGATTGACAGAAAACTTGTAGTAAAAATTAGAACTATGAATTGACAAAGGATTTATAAAACTAGAGTTATGAAAGAGATGCAGAGGGGGAAATCATTACACTGAAATCCAAAATGAGGGGGGGGGAGGGAAGTCAAAAGGGATTATACTTTTATGTATGTACCGGTAATTCATTTTTTATGTAAAATAGAAAATGCAAAAATAAAATTTATATATATTTAAAATAAAAATCAAATCTATGGTGTGAAAGTAGCCTAAATCACACTGCCGCAGAGCAGTCCTCATTCTAGGATGTGGGGGACCCTTAGGCAAGGTGTCCTCAGTGGGGGCCCCCACACTCTTGCCAAGGTATTGCATGCCCACTTACTTGCCCTTTCTTTTTGGGCCCAATCTATGCCCATTGGTGTTTGGCACTCCCTGGTACGGAGCCCAACAACAGGTGGAGCCAGAACCAATGCCCGGCGAGACTAATTCTCATTTTCTCCCAGTATCCTCCTTGCTGCTAAGCTCTACAAGGGAAACACTGAGCTTAAAGGGGGGGGGGAAGCTGACAGCCAGTGCCACCCCCTGCACTGGTTTTAAGGTATGAGGGCAGGCAGGTGGAGAGCTGACTAAGGCCAGAGTGAACCCCTTATCTCATCCTCCGAATTCTGTTCCTGTTCAGTGAGTGAAGCAATATTGCTTCATTACATCGATGAGGGGCATAATTCAGAAGCCAAACAAGAAAGGAAAGGAAAGGAAAGGAAAGGAAAGGAAAGGAAAGGAAAGGAAAGGAAAGGAAAGGAAAGGAAAGGAAACAAACAAACATACATACAAACAAGGACCTCCCCAACACACACACATATTGGGGTTTCCCCCTGTGGTCTTTGGTTCTGATTAGGTAAAGGTAAAGGGACCCTTGACCAATAGGTCCAGTCATGTCCGACTCTGGGGTTGCGGCGCTCATCTCGCTTTACTGGCCGAGAGCCGGCGTACAGCTTCCGGGTCATGTGGCCAGCATGACTAAGCCACTTCTGGCGAAACCAGAGCAGCGCACGGAAACGCTGTTTACCTTCCCGCCGGAGCGGTACCTTTTTATCTTCTTGCACTTTGATATGCTTTCAAACTGCTAGGTTGGCAGGAGCAGGGACCGAGCAACGGGAGCTCACCCCGTCGTGGGGATTCGAACCGCCGACCTTCTGATCAGCAAGGCTATGAAGTGGAATCTGAGAGGGGGAAATCATCCTCTCCATGGAGGATCTTTTAAGGTAAGATGATTCTCTGTGGTTGGTACATGGGTGGGTTCCTCTTCTGGCATCTTGCTCCAGAAGCCTCTCAAATCTCCCGTATGCAGACTAATAGAGCAGAGACAGGGTGGGAAACCTCCAGCCAGGGGTTGAAGTGCAGTCTGCTGGACCTTGATTTCCTCATCAGCCATATGACACACATCTCTCTACGACACACATCTTCCTTGAGGTATGTTTTGGCCTTGCTTGACTGTATCCTTGACCTCCAATAATGCCTCGTGTTCACCTGGTTAGAGCACAGAGAGGGAGAGTGGGAATGTGTAGAAACTAACCTGCTGTACAAAGGTGAAATCTCCCTTCCTTGCTCTGACCACTTTTGGCTCTGCCCCCTCGCTTGCCTCTGGCATGTGGCCCCTAATATATTGCTCAGAGGAGAATATGGCCCTTGGTGGAAAAGTTCCCCACTCCTGGAGTGAAGTATTTGAGTTGGATTTTAATCTGAGCTGGAGAAGAATTCAGGGGTCTAAAAGGCTTACGTCTCAGAAGTAGACTTTAAATAATATGTTTTTCTGTACTTGAGGAAGATTACAGATACTCCTGGAGAATAATTTTATATGATATGAAACATGGGCACACCCTTCCTGCTTGAAGATAAAAAGAACCTTGTTAACTTATTGCTTTTATTGTTCACTATCTGCTTTGGGAATGTGGTATATTGAGGCTATCCATGACCAAAGTAAATAAATTCAAGCTTACGTCACTTAAAGCAACTTAACCACACCTCCATAGGGCTAGGGAATTTGAAAGCAGAGGAACATGGATGGAACTAAATTCAGTTTTTCTCCACTATTTGGCACAGCTTTGACCTCTAAAGAGAAACAAATAGCTCTTAAGCTCAACTCTTTGTGAAATGGATCCAAAGTTTAACTCTTCCTGAAAAAGAAATGGATCTAAAGCTTAACTCTTATAAGGAAAAGTGCTAGGTAGAAGCTCTGGAATTTATTCTTTATCGTGTTCTGTTTGTGTTCTCATCCTTTGCATGTGGCATTACCAGGAACATAAAATTTTATTGCATTGCGATAATACAGGATCAATATATTATTCATCCTGCAGTGTGTCTCATTTCCTGAAATGGAGTCATAAAACAGTATTTGGGATTAAAGGTCAGCCCATTTACTTGCAGCGAGTAGCAACTGGTTAGCCAGATCTATCTTAATCTCCCTGGCGTGGGCCTCCTGGAAACTTAATTAGGGAGCTGGGAGGACCTCCCACTGTCTACTGCAGATAACATCTGCCACTGGATTAATCCATCTCACTCTGGCTAGGCAATCTTGGATGTGGTAAAACTGGCAGTAATGACGCATGGGAAATTTTATTCTCAGAATCCCCATGAACTGATTGATAAGTGAGAGAGAAGTGGTGTAACCAGAAGGCTGAAAAAGTGCTCACCAGGGCAGCTTATCTCAAAGGCCCTCTGTTGCAATCTCCCTCCCTAAAGGTGGGAATGAGATAACATGGCCTAATATTGGGGTGGCTTTAAAGCTTAGACTCTGGGCTTATCCCCACTTACGTTTTGCCCTGCTCTTTCTAGGCACAGCTCTGCACTTTAAAGCGATGCACCCGAGTGCCTTTTCTTTGGTCCCAACACTTTCCCCACGAAAACCCGCTCTTTACTGCTGAATAATAATAATATAATAATAATAATTTATTATTTTTACCCCGCCCATCTGGCCGAGTTTCCTTAGCCACTCTGGGCGGTTTCCAGTCAAATGTTAAAACAATACAGCATTAAATATTAAAAACTTCCCTAAACAGGGCTGCTTTAAGATGTCTTTTAAAAATAGGATAGCTGCTTATTTCCTTGACATCTGCTGGAAGGGAGTTCCACAGGGAGGGCGCCACTACCGAGAAGGCCCTCTGTCTGGTTCCCTGTAACCTCATTTCTCGCAATGAGGGAACCGCCAGATAGCCCTCGTCGCTGGATCTCAGTGTCCGGGCTGAACGATGGGGGTGGAGAATCAGAACAAACGGCAATTTGGATTTTCCACGAATTGCCATTTGCTCCAATTCAGTGGTAAAGAGCAGATTTTCATAGGCAAAGCGCTGGGGCGGCGGCGGGGGGAGGACTGTTGGCAGTGCAGCTAAATTGCAGCCAGGAAACCAGACCCTTTTCTTGAAATTAAAACAATACTCAAATACTTGTCAAAATATTCAAAAGCTTTCGCTTGCAGAACATATATCTAAATAAGAATATATGCCAAGTATTTAGCGCAGACACCTCTGGAACGTGTCCAGAGGAGGGCAACCAAAATGGTCAAAGGCCTGGAAATGATGCCTTATGAGGAACGGCTTAGGGAGCTGGGTATGTTTAGCCTGGAGAAGAGAAGGTTAAGGGGTGATATGATAGCCATGTTCAAATATATAAAAGGATGTCATATAGAGGAGGGAGAAAGGTTGTTTTCTGCTGCTCCTGAGAAGCGGACACGGAGCAATGGATTCAAACTACAAGAAAGAGGATTCCACCTAAACATTAGGAAGAATTTCCTGACAGTAAGAGCTGTTCGACAGTGGAATTTGCTGCCAAGGAGTGTGGTGGGGTCTCCTTCTTTGGAGGTCTTTAAGCAGAGGCTTGACAGCCACCTGTCAGGAATGCCTTGATGGTGTTTCCTGCTTGGCAGGGGGTTGGACTGGATGGCCCTTGTGGTCTCTTCCAACTCTACGATTCTATGATTCTATGATTTCAAGTGTCTGCGTCTGCACAGACACGATTTCTGGCACCATGGAAGTGAGTCTCCGCTCCGCGCTGCGCTGGTTTAGCGCCACGCACAGGGACTTGCTAAGCAGGTGGCTTGGTTTGGGGTGGCTCGTGGTCTGTTTAAATGACCCCCATGGGCCGCTTGTGGCCCATGGGCCACAGGTTGCCGACCCCTGCCCTAGATAGCCTTTTCTTAAAATTCAATACATCTGCTGGGGGAGTGGGTAATGGATTCAGTACTGGATTGGAGGAAAGGACTCAGGGAGTGCTAATGGTCCACAGGTTAAGGGACACAATACTTGCTTTTCTCAAACTCTGGCAACCCACACTACGCCACTGCAGGCTGCCAACACATGTGACTCTTAACCTGCTATAGGACATTACATTCCAGCCACTCAAAATCAGAAGAGGGGATTTCTTTTGGGGTGAGGAGATGCAAGGGTCAGCTTCAAAGGCATGTGTCTAGGTCAGTGATGGCTAACCTTGACCCTCCAGATGTTTTGGGACTACAACTCCCATCATCCCTGACCACTGATCCTGTTAGCTAGGGATGATGGTAGTTGTAGTTCCAAAACATCTGGGGTGTCAAGGTTAGCCATCACTGGTCTAGGTGCACATATATAATAAAAAGCAACATAAGATGTATGAGGTTTTATTTTGTTAAAAAAATGAAAAGTGTTTTCCTTACTGCAGGTAAGAGAAGGAGCTGGATAAGGAAGGCTCACTGGGCGCTGTGTTAGTTAGCAGACCTTGCTATATCTTATCTTGCATGCAATAAATTTGCTACCACACAAGTGAAACCTTCCATTTCTTTCCCTGTCCAAAGTTCTTTATCATCACAGCTAGAGTGCATCATCGCAGAAAGCAGAAGTACGAGAATATTCAAGAAGTCAGGGAGCTGGCGACTTGATGTGTGTTGCCTTTCCTGACTCAGTCCATTAGTGACCATTATTTGATGGATCTGTTTCCCTCCTTTCCTTTCTATTCCCCAGCCCCGGCGCTGCCTTCCGCCTCATCACTATGAGTTAGATGGAAACAGTGTACAGTGGAGAGTTTGCTTCTACAGGCTCCCTGCAAGATAAACAACCCCAACACTACCCCTTCCACACACACACCAGCTACAGGCAGTTGTCATCCAACAAGGGGGTGAGAGGCAAGGCCAGTCGGCAGAGCTATAGCTCACTTGTTTGCACTTTCCCCACTAACATGCAGAGGTGCCATGGTCCAGGGCAGGCATCCCCAAACTGCGGCCCTCCAGATGTTTTGGCCTACAACTCCCATGATCCCTAGCTAACAGGACCAGTGGTCAGGGATGATGGGAATTGTAGTCCAAAACATCTGGAGGGCCAAAGTTTGGGGATGCCTGTGTTATGCTTTCTACAGCTGGGTCCCAGCAGGGTCCCTGTCTCCAGTATCCAATCAGAGTGAATGGGGAGCTTTTTATCTTCTGGGCAAAAAGTCTTGTCACCCTTTGTATTGACTGGAACCAATCAGAGAGGAGTCAGCCACTGATGATTGGCTCCTAGGGTCACTCTGGAAAATGCACGTGGGAACTACACAGTGAAGGAGTTATATAAAGGTATGTAGGGATGCGGGTGGCGCTGTGGTCTAAACCACGGAAGGTCGGTGGTTTGAATCCCCACGATGGGGTGAACTCCCGTTGCTCTGTCCCAGCTCCTGCCAACCTAGCAGTTCAAAAGCATGCCAGTGCAAGTAGATAAATAGGTACCGTTGCGTCTGGAAGGTAAACGGCATTTCCATGCACTTTCCACGGTGTTCTGTTGTGCCAGAAGCAATTTAGTCATGCTGGCCACATGACCCGGAAAGCTGTCCGTGGACAAACGCCGGCTCCCTCGGCCTGAAAGCGAGATGAGCACCACGACCCCATAGTCGCCTTTGACTGGATGTAACTGTCCAGGGGTCCTTTACCTTTAGGAGTTATGTGCCGTGTTTCAGTTTCCATCATTTTTCGGAAAGTGCTAACTAAGTTGTTTAAATGTGAACTGAATCAAATTTCTCTTCTGTTCCTTCCACACACATACAGACACCTTTCAAGCCTGTGTTAAGGAGGCATCTGCTGCTCCTCTCTGCTGTCTTCATTGGTTGCCTTGCATGAGCTGCTGGGGCTATGTGTAGCTCAAAAGGGAGGACCGAGAGGTGTGAAGGAGCCTAGGAACTCCAGCTCTCAGAATGAGAATGTTCTTGAGACTTGGTAGAGCCAGCCTGCAGGGACACATTTTATTTTTAATGCAGCTCCTTTGCCCTAGACTCCACATAGGTGGGTCTCAATCCTCATGTAGGTGAAGCTTCAACTCAGCCTCCTGAGGAGAGGAGGAGGAGAAGCAGGACTCTCTTCCACATCTCTGTCACCCTCCTCCTATCCACCCAACCCTTTCGTGGAGGTTGCTTCTGCCTACTGCTTTTCTTCCTCTTTTGCTGCCATCTGTGTCCTTGCCCAAGGGGACAGGGTGGCGCTGTGGGTTAAAACACAGAGCCTAGGGCTTGCCGATCAGAAGGTTGGTGGTTCGAATCCCCACGACGGGGGTGAGCTCCCGTTGCTCGGTCCCTGCTCCTGCCAACCTAGCAGTTCGAAATCACATCAAAGTGCAAGTAGATAAATAGGAACTGCTCCGGTGGGAAGGTAAACGGCATTTCCGTGCACTGCTCTGTTTCGCCAGAAGCGGCTTAGTCATGCTGGCCACATGACCTGGAAGCTGTACGCCGGCTCCCTCGGCCAATAATGCGAGATGAGCGCCGCAACCCCAGAGTCGGTCATGACTGGACCTAATGGTCAGGGTGTCCTTGCCCATGACAACCCACCAATTCAGCAGCAGCAACCTCCACTGCCACCACCTCCTCCTCCTTTGCTTCCCCCTTCCTCTGCCAGTAGCAGCTCCTTGGTGCCAAAGCACTATTTCAGGGGGAATCTGGTGGCGGCACAGCCAGCTGTGGCTGACAGCTCTCCCTCCCTGTTTTTCTCTGTCCCCTGCAAGTGTGAGGGGAGGGAACAGCTTTGCTGGCACGCCTGCAAGTGAGAGAAGGAAGCAAGAGAGGGAAGCAAGCAAGTGAGCTAAGGTGGTGTTATGTACTGAGCTGAATCCTAGAACAGTAGGATCCAGAATGCAGCAGTCTGATTGGTCCGCAGGAGCCACCCAATCCAGCTCCAGGTGGAAGTGAATCAGCGACCTGATTGGCCTGCAAGAGCAGCCAATCAGGCTCCTGGATGAAGTGAATCCGCAACCTGATTGGCCTACAGGAGTAGCCCGGAATTAGCCAATCACGTGGGGCCTATTGTGTAAATAATGTATATATAGCAGATGCTTTGGGGGAAGATTCATTCCTTGCTACCATGAGCTAAATAAAGAGCATTAAATTCACACTTGACTCCGAGTATATTTCAGGTGGCCTGAGCAGTGTCAGAGCGTATGCAAACGCCGCCCTCAGGAATGGAAGCACCAGCAGCGTTTGGAGAACTCCTTTCGATGATATGCACGCCTGCAAACTTCTATTGCTTACCATCATGCTGGAAAATAGCTCTAAGCAAGGATCAGAATGCAATTCAGCTGGCTTCTGTTGTAAGCCAGACTCAGCTGATCAAAATCTATCAAAAGAACAACCCTTTTTTAGTTTACGTGACATGTTTTTTAATCTGATTTTCCTCTAAGAACAGCAGGGCTTCATGAAAATCGGTCAAATCTTGAATTTACACAAACATTTTTCACCTCCATTTTTTACCTCATAGCATGAAGGGCAAGTAAAATAATAGCAACAACAAAAGCCAATTCCATTGGTGGAAATGCATGCCTTGCTTAACCCTCTCACCTCCAGATTTCCCCCCAAGCTTTTTTTATTTGTTTTTACTGAAGAACTATAAAACAACAATTTCCTCTGGACAGACACATGGTCAGGTCCAGGGAAGGCTGCATGGATACAAGAATGAAACTCTTCTTCCGTGCTAATTTGCTGCATGTGGTTCATTAAAGGAGGATCTTCACCAACAGGAGCCCAGAGAGTGCCAGAAGGATGAGTGGAGCTGCTTCAGAGGCCTTATTACATTCAACCTTTGTAAGACGCCCCTCATCAAAAACCTTCCCTATATCTTTTGTTGCATTTCTGCATCCTGCCTCCGTAAAACATACTTTCGTGAATGTTGTGGTGTTGATTTTTGGCGCTGGATATAAAACAAAACAAAAGGAAAAAATAAAGACGAGTGATAAGTTGTCACAGTTCAGAGCCATTATGTCCCAAGAAAATTCACCTATCCAATTTCTCACTTTCTGGACTGATATGGAACTCGGAACCCAGGGATCTTTGGGGGGGGGGGTTGCAGCAGTTTTAAGCTCAAAAACAGTACAAAATTCATACAAAAATGTGCATTTTAGGATAAAAGGCAAACAAGAATGATGGTGCGACCTTAAAAAATGCTGAATCTTTGGAACCCAAATTAGTGCTCACACACACACAGGAGCCACAGGAGTCCTGTTCAAGTGTTCATTTTGCATGTCTGAAAGATTAAATGGGAATTTGTGGTTTGAGCTACTCTGGCTCAATGATACTATGCAAACTGGGTGTTCTCCCTGGCCAAAAGCAGAATTGACATTAGTCTGAAGCAGGCTGCCTGACTAGTCGATTGGGGACTTGGTCCATCAAGGTGCCTGTTCATGTCTTGGAAACCTTACCCATGAACATGGTAGCCCGTTTTGGACCAGCACTCATCAGAGGACTTGGGCAGGGCACACAATCCTCCTTAACATGTTCAGACTGAATGCTCTGCTCTCCCTCCACGACATATTCACAAAGAAGGATCTCAACTTTGCAGCTGAGCACATGCTTTGAAGGCTCGTTGTTTAAAGGGTCCTGGGCTGTAGGGCTGGGTAAGAAAACTGTCTGAGACCTCATGAATGGGTGAAGGGGCTTTTAGTCAGAGTAGACAGTTCCAGGCTGCACCATGTAAAGAGAGCTTCATACAGTATGTTTTTTATGATTTGTGCAACTAGAATAATACAATCTTAGAGTTGGAAGGGACCCCAAGGGTCCTCTAGTCCAGGCTTCCTCAAACTCAGCCCTCCAGATGTTTTGAGACTACAGTTCCCATCATCCCTGACCACTGGTCCTGCTAGCTAGGGATCATGGGAGTTGTAAGCCAAAAACATCTGGAAGGCCGAAGCTCTAGTACAACCCCTTGCAATGCAGGAATCTCAGCTAAAGCATCCACGACAGATGGCCATCCAACCTCTGCTTAAAAACCTCCAAGGAAGGAGAACCCACCACCTCCCATGGGAGTCTGCTCCACTGCTGAACAGCTCTAACTGTCAGAAAGTTTTTCTGAATGTTTAGTCAGAATCTCCTTTCCTGTAACTTGAAGCCATTGGTTTGAGTCCTACCCCCCAGAGCAGGAGAAAACAAGCATGCTCCCTCCTCCATGTGACAGCCCTTAAGATATTTGAAGATGGCTATCATATTTCCTCTCAGTCTCCTCTTTTCCAGGCTAAACTGGGGAGCTTATTCATTCATCTGGCCTGGGTTATGATAATTCTCACTCACGTGAAGGTTCATACAAATAAGCAGCACAGGTGTCTTCTCCAGAAGGGCAATCCACTTTATCACTGGAACATGTTTTCCCAAGGGCACTGCAAACCTCACACTGAAAGGAGGCACCTGGAAGAGAAATTATGTTCAAATGTCTGTGTAATTTGTTTGGGGAATAGGAGTAAATCCCACCTGCGTGGATAATGAGAATACCCTTGGAATTTTACTTTACCCACTGTGGAACAGGCCTTCAATTGCTCCTGATCAAAATATGATGGAGCAGCAGGTCAGGAAGATCTCCCCTTGCCTTAGATGGCCTTTGAGTCCTTCCAGTTCAATACATGCCTTTCTGCTCGAAGAAGTTATACTTCATTTTTTCCTCATGCAAAATGACAGGATTCCAGCTTTAAACTTGTTCCACCTTATTAATTCCTTCAGGACAATTCCCCTCTGGGGTGTGGAAAGAAAATCAGCTACTAAGTCCTCACCTGTAGCGAGAAGCAGAGAGAAGAAGAGGAGTCCCAGGAGAGCTTGCATGGTGAAGGAAGTGCAATATTGAAGACTCAGTTGATGAAACAGATTTCCTGGGCTAAAGGATCTGCAGAAACATTTAGAGAATCAGCATGGAAGCACTTTCAAAATCAGAACTCACTGGAGTTTCTAAAATGCCAGTTCATCATTGAGGTGGTGGAGTGATGGTTTTGCTGACATTTCCCATTTCCTCATCTTCTAGCTGTAAAGCATTTACATGGTATGGGGAATGGTGTTTGTCATCTCCTAGTACAGTGATGGCTAACCTTGACACTCCAGATGTTTTGGGACTACAACTCCCATCATCCCTGACCACTGATCCTGTTAGCTAGGGATGATGGGAGTTGTAGTTCCAAAACATCTGGGGTGTCAAGGTTAGCCATCACTGTCCTAGTACAACTAAGGCACTCACAGAAATAAAAAATCAGTGGTCACTGGTGTTCGGTCCCAGCTCCTGCCCACCTAGCAGTTCGAAAGCACGTCAAAGTGCAAGTAGATAAATAGGTACTGCTCCGGCGGGAAGGTAAATGGCGTTCCCATGCACTGCTTTGGTTTGCCAGAAGTGGCTTACTCATGCTGGACACATGACCCAGAAGCTGTCTGTGGACAAATGCCAGCTCCCTCGGCCTATATAGTGAGATGAGAGCCGCAACCCCAGAGTCATTCGTGACTGGACCTAATGGTCAGGGGTACCTTTACCTTTTTACTTTGGAAGTGAGCTAGAGTTCCTTTCTGACATGAGAATTTATTAATTGTTTTAAAAATTAATTTATTAAATTTGTATACCACCCTTCCCTCGAAGACCCCAGGGTGCTTCATAGACAAAATACATAATAAAGGGAAGAACGAAAACAAAACAAACCCATAACCCCCCTCCCACAAACACATTTAAAAGGACACAGAATTTTAAACAGACAAACACCTGGCAATGTTTTTGCCTGGAAAGCATTCCACAGATGGGGAACCACTGCATAAAAGGTATGTTTTCGTGCAGCCGCCCTCCAGACCTCTTGTGGAGAAGGCACACGAAGGAGGATTACCCATGATTCATATGGGGAGAGGCGGTCCTTGCAATGTCACCTAGCGGACTCAAGGGACAGCCCATGATATCATGTGCTGTATTCACCACCCTCTGTAGAGACTTTCTGTCCGTGGCTGTCAGGCCAGCATACCGCACTGTGATACAATATGAAAGGACACTTTCTATTGTGGACTGGTAAAAGGAGTTCTTCGGTTGTTGTTTAACATTATTCTTTCTCAAGACCCTGAGGAAATGGAGTCTCTGTTGGGCCTTTCTGACCACCTGAGTTATGTTGATTTTCCAAGTGAGGTCCTCACTAAGGTAAACTCCCAGGAATTTAAAGGAGGAGACTCTCTCCACACAGCCTCCCCAATATACAATGGGGCAGGTTCTTCTCTCTTCCTCCGAAAGTCCAACACCATCTCCTTGGTCTTACTAATATTTAGCTGCAAGTTATTCTCTTACCACCATGTACAGTAGATACTGTTTGAACCTTCCCCCCCCCCCCGTATACTGCCTGCAATTAGGCCCATTATGGTAGTACCATCTGCAAACTTAATAATTATTGTAGATGGATCAGATGATATGCAGTCATATGTGTACAATGAGTACAGGTAGGGACTTAGCACACATCCCTGTGGGGGGCCAGTGCTAAGCTTCAGGGAGGTAGATGTAACAGATATAGGCACAGCTGGGCCACCAGCCGAAACTGATGGAAGGCACTCTGCACCACTGAGGCTACCTGAACCTCAAAGCAAGAGCAATGGGTCCAGAAGGCTCCCGCAAGCTACATACTCACTCCTTCCAAGGGAGGGCAGCCCCATCAAGAACAGGCAACCTCCCATCTATCCAGGCTGGGGAACCGCCCACTAACAGTACCTCAGTCTTATCTGGATTGAGCTTCAGTTTGTTGGCTTTCATCCAGTCTATTACCAAGGTGAGACACCAGTCCAGCACATCCACTGCCGCACCCGTATATGCACAGAACATGTACATGTCAACATATTGTTGACAATGTACTCCGGATAGCCCCACGCAATGGTTTCATGTAGATATTAAACAGCATAGGGGATAAAATTGAACCCTGAGGAACCCCACATTGAAGGCTCCATGGGGCTGAAGAGCACTCTCCAAGCACTATCCAAGCATCACCCTCTGGAAACTACCATCCAAGTAGGACAAGAACCACCGCAGCCGTTCCAGAAGGATAACATGGTTGATGGTGCAGAAACCCACTGAAAGGTTGAGGAGAATTAACAAGGACACTCCATGTGTGTGCCTCAAATGGGCCAGAACCTTGATTAAAATGGATCTAGAAAATTAGTTTTCTCCAAGAGTGCCTGGATCTGGTTCACAACCATTCACTCAATAACCTTGCCCAAGAAGGGGAGATTAGCAAATGGCTGGTAGTTACTTAGATTTTCTGAGTCCAGGGAGGTTTTTCTTAAGGAGTGGTTTTGCCACTGCCTCCTTCATATTCAGGAAGCAACACAATCTCTTTGTGTTAACACTGGAGGAAATCATTACAAACTGCTCTGTCAATGGTACATGTGTAAAATTTACACTGTGTGATTATTTAAGTGTTGAATAGGTGGATATTTGAAGGTGGACATGGAGATATTTCCTGTATTTGTCCAATTATTAAAGTCTTTAGGGGAGAGGTAGTAGAGATAATATTAATAAGAACTTGCACATTGCCATTGGGCCCCGGTAATTTTATTAGGGTATTTTCACCCACAAATAAAGAGTAAATGCAGAATCTAAGAGTAGCTGCTGGCATGCTCTTTGGGGAAAAAATGGAAAAACAGTGAAAGGAAATAAAAAATAAAAGGTATCAATAATGGATAAGGTTACAGAACTGATTATCGTTGCAGAAAGTAGACAATAAATATGGGTTTTTTAAGGGATAAATGGAATCCACTTACTGCATTTGCAGAATATAAATGTAACTTAAAAATGGACAAATATAATGATTTTTCTATGTTGTACAACATTAAACAAATTATTGTAATATATCAATTATATGTAAGTATTTCACTCTTTTCTGTAATGATTGCATACAGATATATATCATATAAAAGGGATGGTTGAACTTACCACAGGGAGCGCAGGTAGGGTGTTTCTCAGTGCAAGGTAGACAGGATGACTTTATCCAACAGCCCAACATCTGGTACGGAACTCAGATACCAACCTTTATAAAGTGAGTCATTGTGTGGTTGGTGATTCTTTCAGTTTCTTCCTCTTAGATATTCCCATACCTATTGTTAATCATTACACAATTTAGTGTGCTCTCAGAGTTTCCAGGAACATGGATCAAATCTTGCATGTGCACATGCATACAATAGGAGTAATCTATAAATAGGGCCCTGGTTGAACACATACAGAGGAACGTAACCCTTCTCCTCAGCTGACCTGATAACCAAGGAGGGGTCTCTTCTAGCCCCCCATCAGGCCACTGGCATTACTATGATTATGCATGTTAAAATGCTACTTTGCTCCCACAGGATGTGGTGATGGCCTTATAAGAGAATAAAGCAGATGGGTGGAGGATAGGGCTTTCAATGGTTACTTGTCATGAATGCAGTGGATTCCTTCCAGAATCAGAGGTAAGTTCAGAGGAAGAACTACAACCGATTGCCCTCCCTGTGGGCTTCCCAACAGCATCTGCAAGCCTTCTCTGGAGGCTTACAAGTGAATCTCTATCAGGAGCAACAGCCAGGGTGTAAGTTAGATGGTCAATGAATCTTTCAACAAGTGTTTTACGTTGAGATCTTTCCCAGCCTGCATCTGTATTAGAATAGGTTTTTTTTTAGAGCCAAGGTGGTATAGTGGATAAAGATGATGTGAATGTATAATATTAAATGAAAAATAAATAAAAATTGTATTTTTTTTAAAAAAAGTTGTGACATCTGATAAAATCAACAACTCAATAGCACTGACAGTTAACTTAGAATGAAAATCTTTGTCTCTATCCAGACCTAAATGCACTCCCTGATGCAGTTTCATGCCGAATCTGCCCTTTGAAAGCCCTTTGAAATTCAAGATTCCCACCTTTAGATCTTTGGCGGTGCCCTGATAGGTTGGAATGTTTGGAACTGTAGCCTTAGAGGTACAGAGTATCTGCTTTGCATGCAGAAGGTCTCAGATTCAGTCTTCAATGGCATCTCCAGGTAGAGCTGGGGAAAAGCCTACCCTGAAACTCTGGAGAACCTGGGGCTGATGGAAGTTGGAGTCCAAGAACTCAGCCCAGGCACAGACAACACTAAGCTAGATGAGCCAATGGGTGTGGCCAGTGGCGTAGCTAGCTCCTCAGGTGCCTGGGCAGGTCGTATTGCATGGAGCCAGAGATTGCATGGAGTCTGCAGTTAGTTTCCTTTGCACCTATAAATAAGGCTCTACTGTTTAATGAATACAGTATTCCCACCCTGGGTGGTAACTTATTTGCACCCGTTGATTCGGTTGCAAAGCGACTAGTGTGTTTGTCCTATGCAGAATTTCAGAAGTGGACCGCTTGCAGATTATGGCATTTATTACACTGAAAGAAGAACAACAGCAGGTGAATGAACCCCGGATGTCATGGCTGACATTATCAGGCCCTAAAATAAAGTTGCTAAGGAAGGCATGGGGGCAGAGTAGGGCATTTGGGTTTATGTGCTGGGGATGTTTCCTCTTTCTATGTGTCTGTTACGCATCCTGTTGCTTCTGATGAGTTGTTGTTTCAGGTCAGGAGGTGATTTAGGAATTACAAGGCCTGTGAAAGGGGAGGATATTATCCAGGATCGGTTGCAGATTCTGGATGCTGGGCTGGACAGCTCCTGTTGAATTGCACAGAATTTCAGAACACCTACTGTAGCAGGCCAGAAGTCCAACTCATCCAGCATCCTCAGAGATGCCACCTACTGTAGATGTCTGTGGGAAACCCTCGAGAAGGGCCCCAGCACAAGAGCACTTCCTCCACCCCCACACCTCGTGGTTCTCAGCAACCGATATCCAGAACATTATTGCCCCTGACTTTGAAGGCAGAGCATAGCCATTGTGGCTAGTAGCCACTGACAGCCTTATCCTTCATGAATTTGTCTAGGGCTCTTTGAAAGCCATGCACCCAATAATGATTCCTTAAGCTGATTCTTTCAAATTAAAAAGAGAGAGAGTTATCTCTAAACATTGTTGCAGTTGGCATCTGTCTGTCTTGGGAGACAACTGATGAATGAGCCTTCGGGAGTGAAGTAAACTGTTGGAGAGTTTACAGTGTTTGCCGTGGCTGCAGAGAGCAATACGGGGGAGACATGTTTTGTTGCAGCTGGGGCAGATGTAAGCATCTGGTTGTGCTGATGCAGATGTGCCATGGTGTTTCTTCTTTCGGCACTCCTCCCAGCGGCCGTTCCTCTTCTGGTTAAGCCAAGCCCAATTCTAACTCCCCCAGATTAAAAATAAATAAATTCAAGTGCTATGGTTCATGTTGTTCTAGGGTTGAGGTTGGGCAGATGCTCTCTGGGAGTCCCTTCCAATCTTAGAATCATAGAATCATAGAGTTGGAAGAGACCACAAGGGCCATCCAGTCCAACCCCCTGCCAAGCAGGAAACACCATCAAAGCATTCCTGACAGGTGGCTGTCAAGCCTCTGCTTAAAGAGTTATGAGAGTTGAGTCTGCAGAAGAGAATGGGTTGGTTTGGTTTTTTTTGTAATGGTCAAGCCAGTGTCTTTTTCTCAAGCAAATAGTCTGGCACATAGGTAGCCCGGCACATTCCCTTTTGTTTGAGAGGATCCTTGTGCTTATCCTATCTACATGGTAGCTCTAATTTGAATGGTCATTAGCTGCATTTCTGGCATTTCATTCCATAGAATCTTAGAGTTGAAAGGGACCCCAAGGGTAATCAAGTCCAACCCCCTGCAATGCAGGAATCTCAGCTAGAGCATCCATGACAGATGGCCACCCAAACTCTGCTTAAAAACCTCCAAGGAAGAAGAGCCCACCACCTCCCGAAGGAGTTCATTCCACTGCTGAACAGCTCTTACTGTCAGAAAGTTTTTCCGAATGTTTAGTTGGAATCTCCTGTCTTGCAACTTTAAACCATTGGTTCGTGTCCCACCCTCCGGAGCAAGAGAAAACAAGCTTGCTCCATCTTCCATGTGACAGCCATTAAGATACCCTGTTTCCCCTTTTTTAATACGTAGTCATAAAGTAAGCCATGGCAGGGTTTTTTTACCTTTGTGAGAAGTAAGACGTACCCCAAAAGTAAGCCGTGGTGCCGCCATTGTTCCCGTCGCCTCCTCAGCCCCTCCTGCGTGCGCAGGGAGCCAGTGAACCAGTGAGAGGCACGGGGGGGAAACGCGCCTCTTGCAGAGTTCTGCCCCGCCTGCTTAGCACGCAGGGAGAGGCGCGCGCGGGGGGGGGACGCCTCTTCCTGCCCCGCCTGTTCCCCGTGCGCAGGGAGCCAATGAACCAGCAAGAGGCGGGCGGGGGGGGGAACGCGCCTCTTGCGGAGTTCTGCCCTGCCTGCTCAGCGCGCAGGGGGAGGCTGTACCGTACCATACTGATGTAATAAAAATAAGACATCCCCCGAAAATAAGCCACCCTGGGTTTTTTTGAGGAAAAAAAATTATAAGACGGTGTCTTAAAAAGGGGGAAAGACGGTATTTGAAGATGACTATCATATCTCCTCTCAGTCTAAACATGCACAGCTCCTTCAAGCGCTCCTCATAAGGCTTAGTTTCCAGACCCTTGATTATCTTGGTTTCCCTCCTCTGCACACGTTCCAGCTTGTCAACATCCAACTTAAATTGTGGTGCCCAGAATTGGACACAGCATTCCAAGTGTGGTCTGACTAAGGAAGAATAAAGGTAAAGGTAAAGGACCCCTGACAGTTAAGTCCAGTCGTGAACGACTCTGGGGTTGCAGCGCTCATCTCGCTTTACTGGCCAAGAGAGCCGATGTTTGTCCGCAGACAGTTTTCCTGGGTCATGTGGCCAGCATGACTAAGCCGATTCTGACGAAACAAGAGCAGCACACAGAAACGCCGTTCACCTTCCTGCCGGAGCAGTACCTATTTATCTATTTGCACTTTGATGTGCTTTTGAACTGCTAGGTTGACAGGAGCTGGGACCAAGCAACGGGAGCTCACCCCGTCGCGAGGATTTGAACCGCCGACCTTCTGATCGGCAAGCCCTAGGCTCTGTGGTTTAGACCACAGCGCCACCCGTGTCCCTTAAGGCAGAATAGAGTGGTACTATTACTTCCCTTGATCTGGACACTATACTTCTGTTGACATGGTGAGCATTGTGCTGTAAGGCTATACATGCTATATACTTTAACTAGACAATAGCTAGTGCAATGGGTCAGCATGCCTGGCTGTTAACCAGAAGGTTGATTCTATGATTCTATGAAATACGATGGTGATGTGGAGGAGGAGGCACACCTGCCTTACAAAATGAAAGCATGCTGACATGGTGTAAACACCTGCCGTTGGAGGAAAAACCCAACACAGGTCAAAATGTGTTGCTTTTAAATGTGAATCGTGAAAGCAACCAAACGGGAGAAAGAACGTTCTTCAACAAATGCGCAACTTTGCATACCAATTTGTAGAAAAGATTCCTTGCTCCCCACCCTCCACCCCCCCCAAACCAAGACTGAACTCAATGTATTTCTAATGTATTTTCTCCATCTTGTTTTAATGCAAGAAATTGCAGGTGACAAGAGACCCAGCTGATGAGCTCCCGAGAAGGTTGCATAGAAATAGGAAGGGAAGTTTCCCTTGGTGCTGAGTTGCCACATTGGGTTCCTTACAGGAGAATCTTCACCCTGTTGCCTCGTAGGGATCACGCTGAGGGAAGGGCCCTGCTGGCTGGCTGACATTCAGCTTTTGCAAGAGAAACACCAACATTGGCCAAGTTCACCTTGCCACTTTGTATTGCAGTACAGAAAGACTCAGTAGTACAGCCCTTCAGAGTGGTGCTCACAGACTGTCCTAAAGAGGAAAAACAAAGATCAGGGTAGAAATAGCCCTTCAGTCATTTCTGCCCAAACAAGCTCATTCATCCCAGTTTATAGCCCCCTTTTCCACTGCCGTGCTCACAGTGGTGAAGAAAATCAAAACCGCACAAATACATTGAAATGATGCCAAAGCGCTCAGCTTTTTCCTCGAACAACAAATGCCTAAAACAAAAACAAAAAGGAGGGAAACACCTGACTAAAAAAGCATACATGTAAAATGAAAACGTTAATGGCAAACTTAAATAAACTTAATAATCAGTCTGCATATGCACAAAATTTAATCGCTGTGCTGCCCATAAATAAGCTAACATATTTTATCTACATTTTAAAAAAAAGGATTTGAACCTTGGAATAAAAGAAGTCAGGAAGACACAGCAACCCAGAAAACTGAATATCAGATACAAAAATACTGTATTTCAGTTACTAAATGGGATAAAACAGAACATATGTCAAATAATATTTCAATAACATGTAAAGAGCCATGCAATTATTTGGATACAGATAAACCCCCTATACAGCTGCACTCATGGTTCTTCAATGCTTTTCTTTAAATGGCTAAAATGCCAGGATGGGGTGTTCTTAATGTTCTGATTTTCTGGATAGCTGGAATGCCAGTGCCAAATGTGTTTTGACTCACTTGCCTTCTTCGGCGGCCCCTTTTGTTATGCAGCATCCTTTACGCAGGAGTCCAGCCAAAATATATCCAAATCTCACTCTTCCTCGAGTGAAGGTTAAAAGCCGATTTCTGCAGCTGGCATGGGTTTGCAAAAATTTGCAATCATCCGTGTAAAATGCTAAGACTCAATACTCAGGACAGGTTCCTTGCTAGAACAGGTCCCCCATCTGTTGCTGTTGCCTCTGCATAAGCAGCTACGCAAACACAATAAACGTAACATGCTGCGTTATAACACAAATAAAGCCTGTTATTTACTGTGTCATATTAGCATATCAAGAAAGATGAGACATAAAGTTCAACTGAAGGACCACAAGACCCAGAGTATCAGTTGTTTCTCCAATCAGCTCTTGAAAGAAGTTCAGACATATGTTAAAGTCTATTTCACATGCGTTAGTACATGCGTTAGTCCATTCCCATATACAGTGGTGCCTCGCAAGACGAAATTAATTCGTTCTGCGAGTTTTGTCGTCTTGCGAGTTTTGTCGTCTTGCGAAGCACGGTCTTGCGAAGCGCGGTTTCCCATAGGAATGCATTGGGAACTCGCAAGACGTTTTCGTCTCGCGAAGCAAGCCCATAGGGGAATTCGTCTTGTGAAGCGACTCCAAAAACGAAAAACTCTTTCGTCTTGCGAGTTTTTCGTCTTGAGAGGCATTCGTCTTGCGGGGTACCACTGTACAGTGATATGAATTCAAATGTGATGTAACATGACAGTGGATCTACAGCATAATGGTGTGTGCTGTAGATCCACTGTCATGTTACATCACATTTGAATTCATATCACTGATGTAGCCCAGGATGGCGAAACAAGGATAAGATATTCCGGAAATCCTTGTTGGAATGGACTTTAGTATATGTTTGAACTTCTGTCTTGTGGAATTACAACACCCATATATGGTTTGCTTTGGACTACATGTACTAACGCATGTGGAATAGACTTTAACATATGTTTGAACTTCTTTCAAGTGCTGATTGGAGAGACAACTGATCCACTGGCTCTTCTGGTTCTTCAGTTGAACTTTATGTCTCATCTTTGTTGATATGCTACTATGATACAGTAAATAACAGACTTTATTTGTGTTATAACGCAGCCGGTTACGTTTATTGCGTTTGCGTAGTATCTTGTACGTAGCCAAAGGTTTGATGTTGTGTTGTCTGCATAAGCAGCAGCATGAGGAGCATGGTGGGGATCCCCAGGGCTTCACACTTGGCAATGCCTTCCTCATCAAAGCAAGAATGTAGGGTCTTTGCGGAGTGAGGTTAGGTGGCCCCCAAGACTGCCTGTCCTCCTGCAGCTTCGCTGCTGTGGTAGCAAATGCTGTTTAAACTTTAGCAGCAGCAAATGGCTGATCGTTAATGTTTAAGAGCTTACTGCTGTTAAACTTTAAACCGTGTTTGCTGTGTGAAAGGGGCAACAGCAGGGGTGCTCTCGAGGGTCACCTTGTCCACAGTGCCTCATTCTCAGGAAGGACGCCTCCTCAGAATGAGGCATGGATGACCCAGTACCATCAGTCAACCTGGGACTCAGCTATACAGCCGCAAATAAAACGTTTTAAGTGCAGTACAGTCATACCTCGTGTTGTGTCCTCTTCATGTTGCGTCTTTTCAGGTTGCGTCCTGCGGCAACCCGGAAGTACCGGAATGGGTTACTTCTGGGTTTCGCCGCTCATGCATGCGCAGAAGCGCTAAATCACACTTTGTGCATTAGCGCCAAACTGTGCCGCACGCCTGTGCAGACGCGGCACTTCGAGTTGCTGGCTTTTCACATTACGAAATGGCCTTCAGAGGGGATCCTGTCCATAACACGAGTTACCACTGTATACAATGTGACACCAGATGGCGATGGTGAGCCTTATGGCAAATTCGATGCATTTTTAAAAATGCTTTTTTTAAAAAAGCATTTTCAGAACTGTTTTTTATATGTGTGTAGATTCCACCTTGGAAAGGGTGCTCATGGCAACTTTGCAGCAACCCTTGGGTGCTAGGCAGCAGTCACTGGGAGAGGGGGTGCAAATCTGCTGCCCTTCCCAATCTGGTGAGTGGGGTAATGGTCCCAGGGTGGCCACCAGGTGGGTTGGCAGTCCCAAAGAGGAGAGAACTCATAAGTAAAGTTTCATATTAAATCAATTACCTGTCATGAGTTGCGTGACCACCTCGAAGCAGTAGTTCTCAGAGCCAGTACAATCTACCATCTCCGGGTTGCAGCTTGACAAAGAAAAGCAGGCAGAGCATTGTTTTCCATTGGGCGTGGTGTTGACTGGTGGCACTGGGAAGCAAAGGGAGACCAGCAGTTTAAGTGTAGCATGGTTGGCAAGAGACTGGACTGGGATTCTGGAAGTCATGGGTTCAGCTTTTGATGCTGCCATAAAAATTCTTGGCCAGAGGGCAAGGTATTCTCAACTTCAAGTCGTCCCCCCACACCTTCCAGGGGGTGAGGAATTGGATCTGGCTGGTGGGACACTGTCAGGGTTCGGGGAACGGCTTCCTCCCCCATGGCAGTAAATAAGAAGATCCAATGATAGAAGCGTCTTACCAGTTAGATGTTTTAATAATCACAGTGAGAGGCAAAAGAACACGTGAAATAGCGGTGCTCCCAATTAAGGTTTACTCCCCACTCTGTCCCTATTAATCTACGTCACTCCTACGTTTTGTAATCTGAGCTTGTACCCTCTGTGCTTTCTGTTCTGAGACTTTCTGAGCTCTTCTCAACCTTGGGGAGGGTGGTGGAGGAATACTGTCCAATGACTGTGAATCTGTTAACCCGCTCTGCCCCAGTGTTTCTTCTCCTAGTTGTTCCCCATCCAGTATTTCCCAGATTCTGCCTTCTGAACTATGCCCCTCTGCAAACCACTGTTCCAAATGTACACTGCCCTCCTGCTCCTGGGAAGATTCAGGATCAGAATCAGAATCGGGGAGGGAGTGGCTCCCAGCATTCATCCTCAGCACAGTCCCTGACAGACAGGATGCATACCTTTCCCCTCGCACCCCTTGACCCCCCCCAAGTTGGCACCCCTGCTTGAGAGTCATTGACAGTCAGTCTAATAATACTGAGCTAGATGGCATTCAAGATGGGCCATGCCCTCTTTGGTTCTACTCATTCAAGCAGGGGTGATTGTTAGAGCAAGCATCCCTAGAGCATCTGCTTTGCATGCAGAAGGTCCCAGGTTGAATCCCTGGCATCTCCAGGTAGGGCTCGGAGAGACTCCTTGTCTGAAACCATTGAGAGCCACAACTGGTCAGTATAGACAGTGCCAAGCTTGATGGACCAATGGTTTGACACAGTGTAAGGCAGTTTCCCATGTCAAATGTTTACAGCATGCCCAATTTCACCCATTGACCCACCTGTCATGCAGATATTTCAGATTCCTAAAGTTGGCAGTGGTTGACCAGCCTTCCTGGGTACTATTTGTTATTTGAGGTTTAGATGTTTAGTCATTGCTATTAGAGCTCTAACCCCAGAATGCATCCTTCTATTTTATGTCACAAACACCATGATGTAGCCCTGCTAGCATTGAGTTAGAAGAAGTCAGGAGAAAAACAGCAGTCCTGTACTTACACTGAGGAGAAGCTGTGATACAGGCATCTCCTGTGCAACAGCCACCATTTGTCTGGATGAACCTATCTTTGCCGAAATGCATATGAACTGGTGCCAAAAGATTGCAGATGTCGGAAGACTGACAGGTTTTCACTGAGCTCAGAATGCTTTGTCCATCTGAGGACGAGGAAGAAACACATGCACTTTATTAGAGAGGTTCACTTGCCCAACTCTTCCTAGCAGCTTTGTAAGTCAAGAAGGCTATGCCAACACTGGCCATCTAGTTTTTAAGAGTCCTGATCGAGTCTCTAGCCTGGGATTCTCCGGTTCTGCTCATGGTCCTCTAGCTCATGTTGGGCTCTCTGCAAGCCACCCCTCTCTCTTACCAAAGTCACATTTTTATATTACTACTACTACTACTACTACTACTACTACTACCCCACCCATCTTACTGGATTGCCCCAGCCACTCTGGGCAGCTTCCAACATATATAACAACATAATGAAACATTAAACATTAAAAATACTTCCCTATTCAGGACTGCCTTCAGATGTCTTCTAAAGGTTGTGTAATTACTTATCTCCTTGACTTGGGGCTCTCATAGCTCCATAGCCCCTAATATTTGTCTGATGAAAATAAGGACGTCCTACCATACCCTCCAACATTTCTCCGATGAAAAGAGGGGTGTCTTAATCTAAGGAAAAGTGGGACATTCTGGGATCAAATCAGAAATCAGGACGACTTCTGTAAATCCAGGACTGTCCCTGGAACACTGGAACACTTGGAGGGTCTCTGATGCTGCCTAGTAATTTTCTTCTGCTCTTCTTTTTATAAGTATAAATAGATATGTATATTGCATATCCATGTATTTGGACTTTTAAAACGCAAATCACCTAAAACTGTGTTTATTGTATTTTTATGTACTTTCATTTATTTCTTTGAAAGGAATTCTTTATTTCTTCAAGATCGGCGGACACTAAGTGATCTTTAGATGGACCAAATAAAAAGAACAACAGTAACAATAACAAAAGAAAAGAAAAGCTTTAAAATTAGTGGCAGTGGAGAAAACCATCATTAAGACAGTGTTCCAGCCAATTACCAGAATGTGGACTGAAACAAGAAAGCCCTCAAGGCCTTCCTAAAGACTGGGGGGGGGGGGGAGTGATCACATGTATTACCTTGGGGAGGGTATTCTAGAGATGTGGGGCCTCCACAAAGAAAGGCCCTGTCCCTGGCACTAACCAACCTATCAGTTCCCACAGGTGGACCTTGGAGCAGGGGTGTAAGGCACCTTCAGCTCATATAAGGCACCGTCAGCTCTTAAGCCCATGTAGCTTGCATAGGACCTGTAGCCAATTCACTGTCAGGGCCTGGCTTATGATCTCTCTCACCCACCTATTGAGGTTTTGCTCACACCAACAACACAAGTATCTTGCCCAGCATCACAAGTCTTCCTCTGGCACGCAATATTGCCGGTGTTGAAGACCATGCAAGTTTCACAGTCCAGCGAGGTACCTGGATGTGGGAAGCAAAAAAGCAAGCTAAAGTATATGGGACAGATAGAATTCTAAATTAAACAAAAGGGCAAAACCCACCCGTTGGTAGCTAAAGTGATGTCCCTCTAAACCATCTGTGGCTGTTTCTAGACATCAGGAGCCTGTGCCTAGAAAGAAGACTCTGCAGAAAAATCTGCTACACACAGACAGACAGACAACTCCAATTCTGTGATCAATATCAGTTATGCAAACTGAGCAAATGTATACAATTTCTTTTCCATTCTGCATTCTGTAATCATTTCGCACAATTTATTCTGGTTTAGCTAGCCATGGAGAGGATCGACGAACAATACAATGCACTGAATCCCAGTGGCGCCCGCTGGAAATCTGACCGAAGCCATTTGGAAACTTCTAAGCTTCAGTAGACATTATCTAAACACCTTCAAGGGATTCCAGCTGCCCCCTGCCCCCAGGGAACTTTTGCAAACTGCAATTATCACCAGATGGCTCATACAGACGAAAGCAGGTCACTTGATGCCATTGTGATATCAGGTGATAGGCAAGTGGGGAGCCCTGTCTGACTTGGCCCATGTGGTGGAGGTAAGGATCCAGCCAACCAGTCATATCCAGTAGCCCAACCGTCTTGTAAAGCTATTCTGGATTTCACACCAATGAGGTGGCCTCAAATGACATCTAGCTTGGCCCCCATTGATCCTAATGGAACAATTCCCTTTCCTATGGGACATTGAAACATTCCTTACCTATAGTAAGAAGCAGAGTGAAGAAGAAGAGTTCCAGGGGAGCTTTCATGGTGATAGGAAATGCACGGTGCAAGAGTGGTTGCACAAAATATTTATCCGTGTTGCCTGAGGTAGCTGCAAAACCATTCAGCGCAATAAACAAGAAGAGTAAGCTTGTCAGCAGAAGCGGAATCCAAAACATGACCAAACAGTTATATTGCCCATCTGGGAAAGCAGTGACTGTAGCTGCCATATTAGAATCCCATATGGCTATTGTGAATTCATATTTGGGGCAAGATTTTAGTTCCTAGCTCAGTTAGAATATCATTTCTAGTGACAAAACCAACACTATATTAACGAAGGAGGCATGTCATAGCATCCCCCTCATCATTAGATGCAAAAGACATGTCGTGAATTCAGAGTTTTGTTTTGTTCAAAAGGGTTCAAAATCACTACATCAACTCTTGCTTTATGTCAGATTACTGCAGCATGAAAACCTCCAGTGGAGTATTATACACACACACACACACACATTTATATATTGCTGTATCATGAATATATATCACAGCAGTTTACAATGATATAAAATCATAAAATCATAAACTCATAAAAAGTTAAAACCAAACAGATTAAAGACAAACATCAATTTGTTGGGGAAAAAAGAGTTGCCCATATGCCAATCTCCAGGTAGGGCTAGGACTATCCCCACTTCTTGATTGCAAAATACTGGAAGACCAAGGATTTACCAACACTAGAAGAATGGCAGATGAAAATGATGGACTATATGGAACTCGCCGAACTGACAGGGAAACTCCGCGACCAGAGGGAGGAGGCGGTGGGAAAAGATTGGAAGAAATTTTTAATTTATATTAAGAATTATTGTAAGATTGAAAGTTAGGGAAAAGCTGGAAGAAGGGTAGTCTACAGACTAGAAGTAGGATTAAGTAAGCAAAATGTATGATGCATGGTTAAGATATTATAAGATTACAATATTAAGTAAGGTAGGAAAAATAGCAAGGAATATGAGAGGAAATTACTAAAGATGATAGACATTGAAACGCAGCAGAGGAGAATGGAGGAAGTCACCCTAAGATGATTAGGAAAGAGGAAGGGAAAATTATGATGTATGTGCGTTTTGTAGTATGTATTTGTATTTTATATGTTTTTTTATGTTATGTTATGTTATGTTATGTTTTTTTCTGTGTGGAAAACCCAATAAAAATTACTTTAAAAAAAAAAAGGACTATCCTCACTTCTGAAACCCCCAAGACCTGCTGTCGATCAATGTAGACCAGGGGTAAGCAACCTCTGTCCTGTTGGCCTGATTCTGTCAAGCCTCCCAATTTCACCTATGATGCTGTTTAGGCTAAGCCATGTCTACTTGCCAAGACATATTATATGAGACAGTAAAGACAAGGCTGGAGCAAAAGAGGTTTGCAGGCATTGTTGATCAGTGATGTCTTCCAAGCCCGGAGCCCAGTACTTTAAAGCACCAATGATCAGCAGATCTCCAAGGCTTGCATAGTCTGTTCCTATGCCTGCATGACCACATCCAATTCTCTAAACTCAGTGTAGACAATGCTAGATGGACTAAGAGTCTCTCTTGGTATTATTTGACAGCTCTGTATATCACAGTGGAGTCAAAAGCCTGCCAGAGTCCAGGGACATGGAAGAAGGACAACTGGGACCTCTCAAGGTGGAACATGTGAAGATCTGCAGTGAATGATTAGCCAAAGTAAACTTTCTGGAAGTGTTTGAATAAACACGGAACTCATTCAACTCACTGGCCTCAATCCAGTATATCTGAAGGAGCGTCTCCACCCCCATCGTTCTACCCGGACACTGAGGTTCAGCGCCGAGGGCCTTCTGGCAGTTCCCTCACTGCGAGAAGCCAAGTTACAGGGAACCAGGCAGAGGGCCTTCTCTGTGGTGGCACCCGCCCTGTGGAATGCCCTGCCACCATACCTGTATGTCAAAGAGAACAACAACTACCAGACTTTTAGAAGACATCTGAAGGCAGCCCTGTTTAGGGAAGCTTTGAATGTTTGATGGATTATTTTAGTTACAGGTAGGTAGCCGTGTTGGTCTGCCATAGTCAAAACAAAACAAAAAATAAAAAAATTCCTTACAGTAGCACCTTAGAGACCAACTAAGTTTGTTCTTGGTATGAGCTTTCGTGTATCTGAAGAAGTGTGCATAAGGATTTTTTTATTTTTTATTTTGTTTTGATGATGGATTATTGTATTTTAATATTTTGTTGGAAGCTGCCCAGAGTGGCTGGGGAAGCCCAGCCAGATGGGTGGGGTATAAATAATAAATTATTATTATTATTACTGTGGCACATTTTATGGTACACAATGCACATGCATTTCTGCTTTACATTCAACCCTGGTGAAACACAAGAGAATTTTGCAGTTGCACATCCTGTATTTGGACAAATTTTGATGAGAGTGTCCTCTGATAAATTCCTGAAGTTGAACAACACAGCAATCGTAGTGGTGGGTTGGGGGTGGAAGGCACCATTGGTTTGTCTTGCACCAGATTCCTTCCTGCTTTCTATTCACCATCTCACAATGAAGTAGATTTTTCCAGAGAGCCCCCTGCTACTTTGAAGTTGGTCAAATAATAATAATCTTACAGGGGACTCTGCAACACGAAACACTATGTTCCTATCTACCCCCAGTTCCTAAATGCACTGCTCCTCCTCGGAGCTCCAACAAGCCTAGAACACATGCTTTTTGGTGCTGTTCATGCCTTTCCAGGGAGGTGTGTTTCCCCCTCCTCCTCCTCACCTCAGCTTTCCTCTGCCCAGATCCAGTCCAGAACCTCATGTTACAAAAGTTGGCAAGACCCCATAGTTTTCCTGGCACTCAACCAGGGTCTGTGGGTCTTGCCTAATACTGTATATGGATTTTTTTTTGCATGCATTTTCTTCAATAATAATAATAATAATAATAATTTATTATTTGTACCCCGCCCATCTGGCTGGGTCTCCCCAGCCACCCTGGGCGGCTTCCAACAAATATTAAAAAACAAAACATTAAAATATCACAGATTAAAAGCTTCCCTGAACAGGGCTGCCTTCAGGTGTTTTCTAAAGGTCATGTGGTTGTTTATTGCTTTGACCTCTGATGGGAGGGCGTTCCACAGGGCGGGCGCCACCACCGAGAAGGCCCTCTGCCTGGTTCCCTGTAGCTTCGCTTCTCGGAGTGAGGGAACCGCCAGAAGGCCCTCGGCGCTGGATCTCAGTGTCCGGGCTGAACGGTGGGGGTGGAGACGCTCCTTCAGGTATACAGGACCGAGGCCGTTTAGGGCTTTAAAGGTCAGCACCAACACTTTGAATTGTGCTCGGAAACGTACTGGGAGCCAGTGTAGATCTCTCAGGACCGGTGTTATGTGGTCCCAGCGGCCACTCCCAGTCACCAGTCTAGCTGCCGCGTTCTGCATTAATTGCAGTTTCCGGGTCACCTTCAAAGGTAGCCCCACGTAGAGCGCATTGCAGTAGTCCAAGCGGGAGATAACTAGAGCATGCACCACTCTGGCAAGACAGTCTGCGGGCAGGTAGGGTCTCAGCCTGCGTACCAGATGGAGCTGGTAGACAGCCGCCCTGGACACAGAATTAACATGCGCCTCCATGGACAGCTGTGAGTCCAAAATGACTCCCAGGCTGCGCACCTGGTCCTTCAGGGGCACAGTTACCCCATTCAGGACCAGGGAGTCCCCCACACCCGCTCGCACCCTGTCCCCCAAAAACAGTACTTCTGTCTTGTCAGGATTCAACCTCAATCTGTTAGCCGCCATCCATCCTCCAACCGCCTCCAGGCACTCACACAGGACCTTCACCGCCTTCACTGGTTCTGATTTGAAAGAGAGGTAGAGCTGGGTATCATCCGCATACTGATGAACACCCAGCCCAAACCCCCTGATGATCTCTCCCAGCGGCTGCATATAGATGTTAAAAAGCATGGGGGAGAGGACGGAACCCTGAGGTACCCCACAAGTGAGAGCCCAGGGGTCTGAACACTCATCCCCCACCACCACTTTCTGAACACGGCCCAGGAGGAAGGAGCGGAACCACTGTATAACAGTGCCCCCAGCTCCCAACCCCTCTAGACGGTCCAGAAGGATGTTATGGTCGATGGTGTCAAAAGCCGCTGAGAGATCCAGCAGAACTAGGAAACAGCTCTCACCTTTGTCCCTAGCCCGCCGGAGATCATCAACCAGTGCGACCAAGGCAGTTTCAGTCCCATGATGAGGCCTAAATCCCGATTGGAAGGGATCCAAATGGTCCGCATCCTCCAGGCGTGCCTGGAGTTGTTCAGCAACCACTCGCTCAATCACCTTGCCCAAGAATGGAAGATTTGAGACTGGGCGATAGTTGGCCATATTGGCCGCATCCAAAGATGGTTTTTTAAGAAGCGGTTTAATAACCGCCTCTTTTAGCGGGTCTGGGAAGGCTCCCTCACAAAGAGAAGCATTCACCACCCCGCAAAGCCCATCACCCAGCCCTTCCCGGCTAGCTTTTATAAGCCAGGATGGGCAAGGATCAAGAAGACAAGTGGTTGGTTTCACTCGTCCAAGCAGCCTGTCCACATCCTCGGAGGCAACAGATTGGAATTGATCCCACACAACTGGACTAGACAGGACTCTAGCACTCTCCCGCCCCAGCCCTGCTCCCACGGTGGAGTCTACCTCTTCCCGAATCTGAGCGACTTTATCTGCAAAAAACTTTGCAAAAGCATTGCAGGAGATCTTGGGGTCCCTACCAGACCCCGGTGACGACGGTGGTTCTGATAAATTTCGAACCACCTGGAAGAGTCTCCTGCTGCTGTTTTCTGCAGATGCAATAGAAGCGGCGAAGAAGGTCCTCTTCGCCGTCGCCATTGCCACTTGGTAGGCTCGAAGTTGAGCTCTAGCCCGTGTCCGGTCTGATTCGGAATGAGTTTTCCGCCACCGGCGCTCTAGCCGTCTCAACGACTGTTTCATCGCCCTCAGCTCCGGGGAGAACCACGGGGCTGTCCGGGCTCCATGCAATCGGAGAGGGCGCTTCGGAGCCAGACAGTCAATAGCCCTGGTTAGCTCCACATTCCAGCGGGCCACCAGGGAATCGGCTGAAAGGCCATCAACATGGGATAAAACATCCCCTACCACTCTCTGGAAGCCAATTGGATCCATTAAGTGGCGGGGGCGGACCATCCGAATCGGTCCCACCTCCCGGCAGAGGGGAAGGGTCACGGAGAAGTCTAGCTGCACCAGGAAGTGATCTGACCATGGCACTTCTTTTGTTTCGCTTTTACTTAGTGTCAGATCACCAACATCCGTAGAGGTAAACACCAGGTCTAAGGCATGTCCGCGGCTATGAGTTGGGCCAAACTTATTCAGGGACAGCCCCATGGAGGCCATGCTTTCCACGAAGTCCCGAGCGGCCCCTTGTAAGGTCGTGTCGGCATGGATGTTAAAATCCCCTAAGACAACCAAACTAGGTGTCTCCAGGAGCACATCCGCCACGACCTGAAGCAGCTCGGGCAGGGAATCCTTGGTGGAGCGGGGAGGTCGGTACACCAAAAGGAATCCTGTACTGCCCCTATTGCCCAACTTCCAGAACATGCACTCAGAAAACTGGGTCTTCCCAATAGGACGCCTGGTGCAAACTAATGACTTCCTAAAAATCACTGCAACCCCCCCTCCCCGCCCAGATGGCCTGGGTTGCTGTGCGTAAGAGAAACCTGGTGGACAAGCAGCGGCAAGGACTGGCCCATCTGCCTCTTCCAACCAAGTCTCTGTCACACATGCCAGGTCAAATCCTCCATCCACAATCAGGTTGTGGATGGCAGTGGTTTTGTTCATCATTGACCTGGCATTACACAGCAACACTTTCAGGTCATGTGGGTATCCCTTGTTGATTCCGGTACCCATCCGGTCAGGGCCAGACCCGGAGGCAGGGATAGTCCTCAAACAACGACTAAGCCTGCCTCCTCGGTAATGACATGGTCTGGCCTTAGCGTAACTCCTCCTCCTGCCCGTGATCACTGAGATCGGGTGTCCCAATACATCCCCCCCTGTGGAACCTGCCCCAGCCATTCTTTTGGCTGCGACCCACTCCCAGGCAGCCCTGACCCTATCCCCTTAAAAGGCAAAATACAAAATATATAATAACTTAACAAAAAAATAAAAGCAAAACAAAACAAGAAACTATTCAGTGAAATTAAACTACTCCCCACCCCTACAAACGTTTACCCCACCCCAAACAAAAAATAATAATAAACAATATAAAAAAACCACCATTCCAGGTGCAACAGCTTAAAAACACTAAAAACATTTAAAAACATTTTCAGCACTGCAGCAGAGTGAATATGAGTGCTGGCCCCGCCCCCCAGGCCAGGTAGTGTTGGCAGCAAAAGGGAGCGGTCCTCCAAACACTCACACAGCAGCAGTGTCCAGGCCTCTCTGCTGGCTTTTAGGCTGGACGGAGTGCTGGCCCCGCCCCCCAGGCCAGGTGGTGTTGGCAGAAGGGAGCAATCCTCCAAGCACTCACGCAGCAGCAGTGTCCAGGCCTCCCTGGTGGCTTTTAGGCTGGACGGAGTGCTGGCCCCGCCCCCCAGGCCAGGTGGTGTTGGCAGAAGGGAGCAGTCCTCTAAGCACTCACGCAGCAGCAGTGTCCAGGCCTCTCTGGTGGCTTTTGGGCTGGACGGAGTGCTGGCCCCGCCCCCCAGGCCAGGTGGTATTGGCAGAAGGGAGCAGTCCTCCAAACACTCACACAGCAGCAGTGTCCAGGCCTCTCTGGTGGCTTTTAGGCTGGACGGAGTGCTGGCCCCGCCCCCCAGGCCAGGTGGTGTTGGCAGCAAAAGGGAGCGGTCCTCCAAGCACTCACACAGCAGCAGTGTCCAGGCCTCCCTGATGGCTTTTAGGCTGGACGGAGTGCTGGCCCCGCCCCCCAGGCCAGGTGGTGTTGGCAGAAGGGAGCAGTCCTCCAAACACTCACGCAGCAGCAGTGTCCAGGCCTCTCTGGTGGCTTTTGGGCTGGACGGAGTGCTGGCCCCGCCCCCCAGGCCAGGTGGTGTTGGCAGAAGGGAGCAGTCCTCCAAACACTCACGCAGCAGCAGTGTCCAGGCCTCTCTGGTGGCTTTTGGGCTGGACGGAGTGCTGGCCCCGCCCCCCAGGCCAGGTGGTGTTGGCAGAAGGGAGCAGTCCTCCAAACACTCACGCAGCAGCAGTGTCCAGGCCTCTCTGGTGGCTTTTGGGCTGGACGGAGTGCTGGCCCCGCCCCCCAGGCCAGGTGGTGTTGGCAGAAGGGAGCAGTCCTCCAAACACTCACGCAGCAAGCAGCAGTGTCCAGGCCTCTCTGGTGGCTTTTGGGCTGGATGGAGTGCTGGCCCCGCCCCCCAGGCCAGGTGGTGTTGGCAGAAGGGAGCAGTCCTCCAAACACTCACGCAGCAGCAGTGTCCAGGCCTCTCTGGTGGCTTTTGGGCTGGACGGAGTGCTGGCCCCGCCCCCCAGGCCAGGTGGTGTTGGCAGAAGGGAGCAGTCCTCCAAACACTCACGCAGCAAGCAGCAGTGTCCAGGCCTCTCTGGTGGCTTTTGGGCTGGACGGAGTGCTGGCCCCGCCCCCCAGGCCAGGTGGTGTTGGCAGAAGGGAGCAGTCCTCCAAACACTCACGCAGCAGCAGTGTCCAGGCCTCCCTGGTGGCTTTTAGGCTGGACGTTTTTAGGCTGCATGTTTGAACGGCCATTTCACTAATATATTGATTTCCATGCACATTTCCCCCTAACATTATTCGACTGGAGAACTGCACTGCAAAATTCAGATGAGTTGCAGATTTTGAAAGGGGGCTGTATTTCAGTTCAGAAAGTGTGGGTTTGATAGGTTCAGCTGCAAATGCAAAATGGGTCAAATTTCTCACCCATCCCTACCTGAAGGCTTTGTACTGTGAAAAGTAGCATGTTCTCTGCAACAGGGATTTAAGGCTAGCATGCAGTTGACACTTCAACCCAAGGAGTGTAGACATATTGATAGCACAATGGTATGAATTAGGCTTGCCATACGTCAGGAAAATTCCTGACATGTCCTGGCTTTGGGGTGTAAGAATGGCGTCAGGGGGGAACTTTGCCGATTTGGCAAAATGTTAGCGGAAATAGCTCCAAAAACTTTCTTACCAGTAATTTGGGGAGGGGGAGGGCTTCCTAAAAAAGCTCGACAACTTCACAGGTGTCAGGAAATATTGCAACCCTAGTAAATGAGCTTCCTCACTGTGATCCCTCCCCCAAGCTCTTTCATAACTGGAACAAGCCAAAAGCATAGTACAAATGATAAACTGCAGCGCTTCCCAGTTTGCCAAGGTATAGGGGCAACAATGCTACAATAAAATCGACATGTGTCTTTCATTGTCCTATGCTTAAAATGCTTAAAATAATATACTTAAATTAACTTGTGCCCAAACCAAATCAGGCCGTTTCGGAAGTTCCAGCTTTGGGCCAAGTCAGGACAAGACAGTCCCAGATCAGGTTGCCCAGGGCTGTCAAGGTGGCAAGGATCTCCTTTACCAGCATGTTCCTCACAAGGAAGGCATTGAGGAAACCAACTCCTGCAGGACTGAAGCCTCCTACTCTTGGAGAAGGCTGATCGCCGAAGAATTGCTGCTTTTGAATTATGGTGCTGGAGGAGACTCTTGAGAGTCCCATGGACTGCAAGAAGATCAAACCTATCCATTCTGAAGGAAATCAGCCCTGCGTGCTCACTAGAAGGACAGGTTCTGAAGCTGAGGCTCCAATACTTTGGCCACCTCATGAGAAGAGAAGACTCCCTGGAAAAGACCCTGATGTCGGGAAAGATGGAGGGCACAAGGAGAAGGGGATGACAGAGGACAAGATGGTTGGACAGGGTTCTCGAAGCTACCAACATGAGTCTGACCAAACTGCGGGAGGCAGTGGAAGACAGGAGTGCCTGGTGTGCTCTGGTCCATGGGGTCGCGAAGAGTCGGACACAACTGAACGACTAAACAACAACAACTCTTGGAGACAGTGCCTTCCTCCTTCCCCTGCCCCCATCCCAACTGTATGTTAATAAGGTTTTTATATATATTTAAAAAACCACAATTAAACATTAGCCTAACTCCCAAATTAATTCAGGAATAGTTCCAGGGTGGGCCAAGTGTTCCTAATGATTAGCAATTATTGATTCCCCAAAGTAATTTCTATGTTTTTTTTCCTACAGCAAGATTTCAAAAAGGCACCAGAAAGGGCTTTTGAAAGGCCCCAGTGACATCTGGAATCCTATACTAATCAGCCCTAAGAGGACATACACAGAATGTTTTTTAATTGCTTTCACCATTATAAAAATCTTTGATTTTGCTCCATCACACTTCGAACTCGCATCTCCGTAGTCTAATAATCTAATAACTTTGAAAATATTAAGTAACATATCCCAACATAGCACAAACCTTACTAGACTGGTGGATCAAGTCAGTTAGTAGGCAACTTCTTACCAGAGCCTAAAGCTGTGTGTGGATGGTCTCTGACGGTAGGAGAGCCTGAGGATAAAAAAAGATGAGGGAGTGAGGGAGAGTGTTCCTGCACAGACTAACATGGGACCTTTTATAGGACGTTTATCCCAGGATCCCTACCAGTCATGTGTTAACATTTTCCTATACCAGCTTGCACTGTTACAAAACCACCCTTACACTCCCTTGACCTTAGCTTTTACCCTATAAACTTGTTGACTATTCTAAATCCTTGAACTATGAAAAACACGTTTATTTAATTTTTGAAATATGTTTCATAATATGCCTGACACGCTAAAGCTTTCCTTTCCAATCAAACCTGTGGGCAGCTCTACTGAGAGGCTTTCCTTTACTGCATGTGTGGAGAACCATTGGCACTCCAGATGAACTACAACTTGCAGGGGCCGATGGGAGTTGCAGTTCAAGAACATCTGTAGGGTCAAAGGTTCCCCACACTTGATTTACAGAGCTTTTTTCTTTTATTTCAAAAATGCCCAAGACCACAATTTGCCAAAGATCCAGGACAAAGTGCCACATTTCAGAAATTGCCCCCTGAAGTCAATCCCGATAATGTCCGGACGTATATGGCAGCTCTCGCATAATTCTAGAGTTTTCTCAGCACTGTGCAACAACTAAGTAAGGAAACAGGGACTCCCAGAGGGTCTAGGGCTAGGGTGGGGAACCTCAGGTCTGGGGGCCCAAATGTGGCCCCATAAGGCCTTCCAGTCTGGTCCTCAGAAATCTCCCCAGGCCATACCATGGGTGGACTTTGGTAATCTTTCGCATACCGCTCTACCATCCCAATTTAAATGGGACATCCCGGAATTACAGAAGCCATTTCAGCTTCTGATTGGATCCATTTTTTGGTCCGGCGCTCTGGTGCGAGTCTGTTGGCTTGCACCGGAGCACTGGACCAAAAGACACTCATTTCTTGGTCTCGCGGGAATTATCTGGCTCCCACGAGAGCTCAGGACCAAAAAACCCAAGTGTCCCGATTTTGATCAGTGGGACGGTGGAGGGTATGCTTTTGTAATATGGCGCTCTGTGTGAAGCCAACATTTGGCGCCCCCCAAATGGATCTTCTCAATTTTGGGCCCTCTCCACCCAGCACAGTGTGTAGGGGAACTGCCTACATCGCCCCAAATCACATTGGCCATACCCTCATTTGCCCAACTTCAACTCTTCCCAGGCTGGAGGACAGAGTGTAGGATAATTTGTAGAAACTAGCCTACTGTAGGAAGGTAAAATTCACATCCATTGCTTTGACCACTTTTGTCTCTGGCTACACCCACAAACTGGCATTTGCCAGAAGGTTGCCCAGAAGAAAATAAGACCCTGGGACTGGAAAAGTTTTCACATGCCTGATCTAGGGGCTCACAGGGAGGGATTTTTGAGCGGAAAAGTGATTCTGAGGAAAAATAGAACTAACAGTGGACATTTCCCTATTCTGAGTCTTCTCGACTAATGCTTGTCATTGCCATGCCAATCTGGATGTAGCCTGAAAGAGCACACGTGGATCTAGTACAAAGGTAGTGTGGGTAGCAGTAGTAGAACAAAGTTTTTATTAGGGGAAATAAAATCTAGTTCTCAGCAAGGTCTATATCTGGTCCATCCCAGATTGAAGGTGGAAGCTCACATGAGCAACTTCATTTAGAATACTGTTACTCTGTTTTTTTTAGTCAGCATTGGGTGCAGGCAGAGAGTTCAAGCTGCAGGGAACAAACACATTAACATGTTCAAACATTAATTCAATATTTTTTTATTGAGGGGGAGGGGGAATAAATCCATTTCCTGCCTAGAAAATTAGCACAAAACAGTACGACTGCATTTAAAATCCACCAGAAACAACTTGTTCCAATGGGAGTGTATGTGGTGGGTACTTTTTAAGAGGTCCAGGAGTAATAGAATCATAGAATTGTAGAGCTGGAAGGTACCCCAAGGGTCATCTAGTCCAACCCCCTACAATGCAGGAATCATAGCGAAAGAATCCCTGACAGATGGCCACCCAGCCTCTGTTTATAAACCTCCAACAAAGAAGACAACATAACAAGACTACAGGAAGGGTCTGGATTTCATTTAATAATAATAATAATAATAATAATAATAATAATAATAATAATAATAATAACAACAACAACAACAACAACAACACTCCAGTCATCTGACTGGGTTGCCCCAGCCACTCTGAACAGCTTCCAACACATATAAAAACATCATAAAGCATAAAATATTAACATCTTCCTGATATAGGGTTGCCTGTAACAACAAATTGATTTTATTTCAGATAAATCCCCAAATCCATGTTTGTATTAATTTTTGTGTCATGCTTGTTTTATTTGTTGCGAGCTGCTTTGAGTCCTGGTTCAGGGAAAAAGACAGGATATAAATAAATGTAGCAACAACATCATCATCATTTTTTGGCTCTGTCTCTGTCGTCATCAGCCCTGGTCATTGCTGGAGTGCGGCCCCTGACAGATTATTCCTGAGGGAATATGGCCCTCAATGGGGGGGGGCAGGGAAGGTTTCCAACCCTTATTTTGACAGTTGTGGAGGAAGAGGGAATTCCAAGAGTCATGTGACTGCCTGACCATCTCTCCCACAAAGCTGCCAAAGGCCTAAGAAGCCTGCTTCACCTTCACACTGTCGTCATAGCGATGATGTTGCTATGGCACCAACAGGTCTTTTGTAGTCAGGATTCAGGTTCATATATTGCTTGTTGCAGCCTTCTAGGGCAAAGTAGATATGGACTGATTTGCTGATAAGTAAAGAAAAGGCAGGTAGGGCTTTCTAAGACTCTCTGATGTCATTTTATGAGAAATGTGTTTGTTTGTTTGTTTTGTTTGTTGCTTATGGAAGGGAAATAGAGGTTCTGGGGGGTCCCTAAGGTACCTTTGACCTATGTTTTTCTGTACTTTGTAAATTAATAAAGGCAACAACCATTTTAGGTGTGTCTAATATGTGCTTGAATGTGCATATATGCATCACGCTGACCCCGGAAGTGACCCAAAAAACATCACAAAAGGGGGCAGGAAGCGGAATGAGGTGTTTTCAGGCTTTTCCAATAGGCTTTCCAATTATTTGCAATTTCACTTAAGTGCACGGTGCCTGTGGAACTGAAGCGTTCAATAATTCCCAAATAAGAGGAATGACACATCCTCCAAGGAGGTTGCTACTTGTCATTTATCATTCCCTCTATTTCTGACATCCACACTGTGAATGGCATTGGTTACATGGTCAGGACGGCAGAGCCTAGAACACCCACCAGCAACATAAGCTTAACTGTCTACACCACCAAGCTGATCTGTTGGACTCCTCCAAAGAGGGTGTCACAATAGGACTTGCCTCAGAGTAGGAGCCCCATACAGCAGGCACCTTTCAAAGCTGGGGCTTCACCTGGAGCTGGCAGCCACTATATAGAGTTGCCATATTTTGAAGAGCAAAAAAGAGGATGCTATGACGACTCTCATTTTAAATACCCCTACTATATGTACCATAGGCTATAGAAGCTGTGATATATTGCTGAGGGGGGCAGGTGAAGAGAAGAGGAAAGCAAGTCTTCACCCACATCTCACCCAGAAATTATAGCCTGAGACATTCTGGAAAATTTAAAAAATCTACCCATACAGAAATTTCACCCCTGAAAAAGAGGACGTGCCCTGGAAAAAGAGGACACATGGCAACCCTACTGAAGCAGGCATTGATGAGGGCTTCTGCAACTTCCATCTCCATTTGCTCTCTGCCCTAGCTCCATGTAGCACCACCTCAGAGCTAGGTGAGGGGGAATTATTTGTGTCGCCTCAGCCTGTTCCCTCACCTAAATACCTAAATACTGCTGCCATACCAGGCCCTCCAACTTCCGGAAGATGTTAGACATTCAGTCAACCTCGCCCACCTTTTAAAGTAGTAATACCCCTATTAATTAGTTCTTTTTAACCAATTGTCAAAACCTATGTCGATTGTCTATTTTAGATATTCTGGTCTCTTTTTACTGTTTTATGTATTGCATATTTATGTGTGCTGGTCAAGAACCGTAATAAATCAATCAATCAATCAATCAATCAGTCAACTTGGGCATGGTAAAAAAAAAAAAAAACCAGTTCTTGATCTTGCAGCAAAGATGTACGCAAAGTTAAAACTTTAGTTTGCGTTCTGATTTAGGTCATTGTCAGGAAGGGCTGATGCCATGAACCTGGGTGGTGCAGAGGGCACAGCAGCAGTGAGGTTGGGGTGGCATGGCTACACTGGCACAGCCGATCCAGTGCTCCTTTTGGTATGCCCGCTGCAACCACACCTTGCTGCTGCTATGCCCTGAATGTCCACTCACATGGGTGGTGTTGCGGCCAGGCATCCGGTTTCTGGCAGAGATCCAGCTTGGGGGCGGGAAGTTGACTCCCCCCTCACACCAACTCCTGGCTGCGTGACGCCTAGTGGCTCCATCAGCCAAACATTGCTGTGGGAGATTTAAACTGCAGCGCGGCTGGGGGGCTCCCCTCTTTCACATCCTCGCCAGATTTCCCAAGCCACCCACCCTCTTTTCATGCTTTGGTACGACAAAACCTTGCTATGGACAAATGTTGGCCGCCATATTTGTTGGGGCCGGGTAGGAATTTTTCCACTTGGTGAATTGGCTTCAGCCATTTGGTTTTCACCTACCTAGTAGCAATGGTAACAACTTTGTGAGGTTAAGCCTTCGTTTAACGGAGGGGAGGTTGTAGCCTCCGCCTGCCCCTCTTCAATAAGGTTATCCTGTTAAAGAGGATCTGGGGTGTGTGTGGATTCTGTTCAATGCCTGGATGCAGGCTAGAGCCATGCCACAACTCCAATGGGGACCCCAATGGGTGCCCCTATTTTATATAAGTCATAGGGCTCCCCCTATTGGTGGTTTACCTTTAGTTGGACTCCCTGTTGATGGGCAGGAGTCACGATATAGCCTGGCTTCACCCAATGCCTAAGCTGAACTGTTCACTTCTGTAACCAATAAAGTTGTGGCCTATTTTATCTCATAAACCTAAATACTCGTGTCCATGCATTTATTAATCACTTGGGAACTGTTGGGCACGGAGCTTGGCACGCAACCACACTGTCTGGGTAAGTGTCAGTGATATTGGTGCCAAGAGGCTAAGTCCATGGTGTCAAAACCTCCCCACCAGCAACTGAATCTTACCGAACCCCCTGCTTTCCAATCCTACATCAAATCTAAAGCAGAAATTCAATCAAACTGATTTATCTATTACATGCTTTACCTTTTTCTTGTTATTGTTGCTTGTTTTTTTGAGGGTGGGTGGAGGCATTCCTGCAGCACTGTGTAACAAGCTGTATCAGCCTGAATTCCCTCTTCTGCAAAGTTACCAACAGCCCAGAAAACTTCTCCATTGATGCATTATCTCACCCTGCACTGGTTCCATATGGGAATGCTGCTATTCCTGGCACGTAAAGGTAAGCAAAGCAGGACCCTTACATTATTAAACCAGGGCTCTGAAATGTAATATAAAACAGGGCAGCTTACAGATTTTAACTTTTAAAAAGCTAATTGTGCTAAATGACATGTTTATGAATGCGAATAATTGGAAATGATAGTTTGTGGGTCACAAGGTGAACAACTAGGCAGGGTTCTATACATCACCATCACCATCACTTCCTCTAATAGGAACTATGTAATGTTGAGTGCAACTTTGGAAAAAATAAAACCCTGAAAAAGGGACAAGAGTCAATTAGCTTGCTTGACATACTCAGAGCTTATAATTATAAACAGTACTAGCAATCTCTTGCACAGCATTGCTCAGGAAACCCAAATGAGTGCAGTTTTCAAGTTAGCAGTTAGAATTAGTGAAGTTTTGGAAGGTGCACCCTACCATCTTGTTTCAAAGCTCCATCAGATTGTACCCAAGCACTGACAACCCCCCCCCCCCTGCTCATCTCAGGAACCCACCATACAAAATTTTGGTGCTGTCCTACTGCAAATGACACCAAATTCAACAGGGGCAAATTCACACACAGGGGCAATCAAAGAAATCAAGTTCTGGTCATGGTCCAAACTCAAAACACAGGAACAACACAAAAGGCAAGGTCCAGAAATATTCTGACGTGGGGAAACCCCACGTAATGTTAATTGCACAGCTGAGTCCTTTACTCACTAGCAATGAGGTATAATGCCTGAGAATTCTCCAAAAGCAACGTTTTATTTCTTGCTTGAGCAGGAAAGGTTACAGCAAGCAATAAGGAAAGTGATCAGAGGCTGGAACCCTGATCTCTGTTTACGCACCATTTTTATAGTCATATAGACATGCAAGGCACCCAGTAATACAGTCTTACTGCCAGCTTAACTGCGAAGACAGATGTTTCCACACCTCTGCTAGCTAGGCATGTTCCTGTTCAAAGGCCATGCCTTAGCATGCTTCTAAAACTTTCCTTTACGCCTTTTATTGTAGCCTGCTCTTTTTATGTTTCTCTCTAAAGATTGCATTTCAGCATGATTACAATAAGAATAATTGATTATGATATATCAAAACGGTGTCTGTCTGGCCAACGTTTGGTGCCCCCAAATGGATCTTCTCAGTTACAGATCTTCTCAATTTTGTGCCCCCTCCGCTCAGCACTGTGTGTAGGGGAACTGCCTAAAGGTAAAGGTAAAGGGACTCCTGACAGTCGCGGAAGACTCTGGGGTTGCGGAGCTCATCTCGCTTTACAGGCCGAGGGAGCCGGCGTTTGTCCGCAGACATTTTTTCTGGGTCATTTGGGCAGTATGACTAAGCCACTTCTGGTGCAACGGAACACCGAAACCAGAGCAGTGCACGGAAAGGCCATTTACCTTCCCACCAGAGAGGTACCTATTTATCTAATTGCACTGGCATGCTTTTGAACTGCTAGGTTGGCAGGAGCTGGGCCCGAGCAATAGGAGCTCACCCCATCATGGGGATTCGAACCGCTGACCTTCTGATTGGCAAGCCCAAGAGGCTCAGTGGTTTAGACCACAGTGCCACCCACGTCCATGGGAAACTGCCTACGTCGCCCTAAAACGGCATTGGCTATACCCTCATTGGCCCAACTTCAACTCTTCCCTGGATGGAGGACAGAGTGTAGGATAATATATAGAAACTAGCCTACTGATTACAATAATAATAAATGATTATGATATATCAAAACGGCGTCTGTCTGGCTCAAGATGGCATTTGTCATTTGGAGGTGGAGGTGGTCTTGCTTCGGTTACAACAAGCCCAAGGTCAAAACACAGGAAAGCTCAGTCACATGTCCGGCAACTTGTGCAAAGATATTGTTCCAACACTCCGGCAACTGGAGTTCTTTGGCCATGAGCCATCAGAGCCCCACCCAGAGCAAAGCAACTAAATGGCAGCAGATGGCAGCAGCCAATCTGGATGATGATTGTTATTTATTTTTAGCCACTTTCTCTTGCACGAAGCAACTTACAATAAACCGGCCAATCATAGAAGCATAGAGTTGGAAGGGACCCCAAGGGTCATCTAGTCCAACCCCCTGCAATGCAGGAGTCTCAGCTAAAGCATCCATGGCAGATGGGCATCCAACCTCCAAGGAAGGAGAGTCCACCACTTCTCGTAGGAGTCTGTTCCACTGCTGAACAGCTCTTACTGTCAGAAAGTTTTTCTTGATGTTTAGTTGGAATCTCCTTTCTTGTAACATGAAGGCCTTGGTTTGAGACCTACCCTCCAGAGTAGCAGAAAACAAGCCTGTTCCATCCTCCATGTGATAGCCCTTGAGATATTTGGAGATGGTTATCATATCTCCTCTCAGTCTCCTATTTTCCAGGCTACACATAACCAGTTCTTTCAACCGTTCCTCCTAAGGCTTGGTTTCTAGAACCTTGATAATCTTGGTGGCCTTCTCCACAATCGACCAAACCAGAGGCCCACATCACCTGTGGAGTTTGATCTACTCATGAGGAGGAGCTTTCCTCAATCCCTGGTTCTTTAAGCTGGCACTTCAGTGTCTGGCACCTGACTGTGCCTGCACTTTTAGGAGCTATTGCTCACCTGGACTTGGAAGCAGCTTGCTACTAAAATATAAATAATGTAATGATTCTATGTGGTTAAGTACTGCCAATTCAAATATTAACCTTAGAAAAGGTAGCAAACAACAATAATGGATCTTGATGATGCTTCTTCCTCTCATGCTTTTAGGGCTATCTCTGGACTGCTGGGTTTGTAACGACATTAAACCGGATTGCACTGGAAGTTTGAAGAATTGTTCATCTATTTTTGACAGTTGTGCCATTATTCAATCATACAACATTAGAGGTATGTGCAAGAGATCAACAACCACTGACAGGGTTCAGTGACCACTGGTCCTAATTCTGCAGCTGTGATATTAAAGGGCTCTTGGCTCACAGCTTGGGACTAAGATACCTTAAAGATTGTCTCACCTATAATATACCCAATGCAATACTGCACTCTGCAGGACAGGGCCTCCTACAGATACTGTCTTATCAGAAGATCTGTTCTGTAGAATATAAGAATTGGGCATTCAGTGTGGTGGCACTTTGAAATGACACCTGAGCTAGATATGGCTCCTTAATTATTATTATTATTATTTTAGAAGTGTCCAGAACAAAGGCCCCTGAACTTATTTGCCTGTACTTTGGCAGGCTTTTCCCCTTCAGGTAGGGCTCTGATGCAAGCAAATTTCATCCACTTCTGTCAAATACAGTTATAGCCATTTTTACTTCCCAATAGTAAAAGTGGGAGATGATTGAGCAGATCCCAAAGCTATAACAGCTACCCTTGGGGGGAAACTACTGCAGCTATCCTTCTGAAATTTGCCAGGATTCATGCCCTTGGAAAGGGCAGGCTTTGCCTGCAAATTCTATCCAGTTCTTCATGGAAAGAAAAACGAGATATTCCCTTTTAAAATAAAGTAAAATAAAGTAAAGGTGTGCAGCAGAAATGTCCCCAGACTTATTTGCCTATAATTTGACAGGCACTATCTGCTCTGCAGGGGCGACCATGCCTGCAAATGTTACCCACTTCTGTTGAAAGTGAGATGTTATCACTTTGTTTTTTAAAGAAATATTTCAATAGTAAATTGGGAAAGGCAAAATGAAGTGGATTCAGATAGATAAGCCAAAGCAGGCAATCTATGGAGCACCTTTAGCCAAGGCAGCCTGTTCACAAAGTGCCTAGATTTGAACCAAAGTTCAGTGCCCCCCTCCCCAATATATATAAAGATATATTAGAACAACACAGATGCCTGCTTTCGGCATTATGAGCTCCTGCATTTAAACATTTACCACTACACCACTGATCAGAGCCTGTCCACATCATGTCCTCCCCTTTGGTTTAAAATTCTCTCTCTCTCTCTCTCTCTCTCTCTCTCTCTCTCTCTCTCTCTCTCAAACTTGCAGGACAACAATATGTGATGAAAACCTGCAAGCAATTCATTGACTGCTATGAAGGCTTCACAGCCATTAAATATGATGAAGGAGAAACAGTGTTCACCAAGGTTTCCTGTTGCAAGGGGGATGGCTGCAATCAGGCTGTTCCAACATGTACTTTATGCATTTATATATCTCTATGTTGCCCAAACTGTGTGTCATATCACCTTAAACTGTACCATTCGATACCCTCCAACTCCTCAGTGTAGTTAGGAGGGGTGCCAGCTAATGTTTTGAGGTGGGAATTTATTTTTAATGCTATTTTATTCTCTCTGCACATGCCCCTGGTAGTTCATCCTGAAACACAGGCATCTGAGGACAAAAGGTACTTGCTACTGTATATTTGCACATAAACTCCTGCATTCTAGTTATAATAAGCTACATAGCTCTATCTTGAGATCAAGCAGGCAGCCTCACTGTACTCCTGACAGTGCCTGCTGAAAACAGCGGCATCTACCCAGATGCTTAGAAAGTTGAGGTAGTTTTAATCTGCTTTAGTTTGTTTTAAAGTGGGGTTGTATTTTCCCCCTTGATTTTATTGTTTTATCTTTATGTAAAGCACTTTGAGGTGTCCCCCCCCAATCAAGTGGTGCAATATTTTATGAGATAAAATATATTAGCAGAAATTTGCACTAAAATGAAATGTTTTTTTAATAAAAAATATTTGCACATTTTATTTGAGAATATGTAAGAAGGAATTTTAGTGGATTCTATCATGGTTCTACTGCATATGTAGTGACTGCTGATCCACCCCTTTTTTTGTTTTCCTTTCTTTGGATGATGCCATGGCCTTTGGCGAGCACAATAAAAGTTTGTGCATTGCTAAAATAAATTCAGAAACTGATGTGGGCATGTGGAGAACTGAAATTAAGATTGGAAAAATAAGAAATAGAGAGAATTTGAAATTGACAGCTACACCCATCCTTATTCAGAGCATGCTGCCTTTGACAGTGGATGCAATGCAAAGTTATCATAAGTAGCAGCTGTTAAAATATCAGAAAGCAGCATTCTGAAAGGCAATGTGATGAGACCATTGTCCTCTTCAGGAATTTGGGTGGATACATGTGTGCATGGGGACTGTGGCATACACAATGACCCCCATTTACCTTCCCACCACAGTGGTACCTATTTATTTACTCGAGCAGGTATGCTTTCAAACTGCGAGGTTGGCAGGAGCTGGGACAGAGCAACGGGAGCTCACCCGGTTGCATAGATTTGAACCGCCAACCTTACAACCAGCAACCCAAAGAGGCTCAGTGGTTTAGACCACAGCGCCACCCGCACCCCAAATTCTAACCGCATTAATGAGTGCAATAGCAGTTTCCCGCAAGGCTGACAAGGCTGCAGCCCTATTCCTGCCTCTGATAATGATATGAGGACTCCAAGTGTGTTAGGGTCTGGGAGAGAGCTAGCTCACCAGCACCTCCAGCAAGGACCCCCGTGTGCACTGTTCCAGTGTGTCCTCTCTCAACCTCCACACAGTCAGTGCAAATGTCTAAAAGGGGTTCAAATGGCATTCAACTGAACGTAGTTAGAAACTTCCTGGCAAGTAGGAACCCTACCGTACATAGGATTCTGACTGAAGGGAGGATACTCACTAGCCTGCTATAATAATAATCTCCCTGAAGACTTTTGTGGTCTAGGTCATCATGGCTGCGAATGTTGGGACCACAGTTTGAGTCCTTCCATATTCAACCAGTTCCCTGAAGAGGTTTAACCTCAGAGACTATAGGTTGGTCATTGCCACCCTTGTGCAGTCATGGACTCTTCTCTGTGAAAACACAGTTTGTGGCCTTGCACCCCTTCACTTGTTTCTGGGGTACAGCAACAGCTTGAGCGAGACCAGTTCCCCATCCCTGCTATGAATACCGTGATATTCCCAAGTAACAAAGCAAATGAGGCAGAAGCTGGCATAATGATCATGGACATAATCTCTCCTAGCATGGAGGGGACTGAGAAAGGAGTCTGGTTGAGCAAGCATTTGATGCCTGCGATTTCCCTCCTTGCCACTTTTGTCTGTACTCCTTCTAACCTGGCTCTCTCCATTTACCCCCCCCCCCACAGTGCCACGCGTAAACATGACAACCAATGGGAAGCAATGTCGAGGGTGCTTTACTATCAAAAGTCGTCTATGCAATGATGAAGTGATTGCCAGCTGCGAGGGAGACCAGGACTATTGTTCCGATGTGTCTGGCGTTGCAGAGTTTCCATCCCCTTTATTTGCTGGTAATTCATCTCTTCCTCATTCCCACCTCCTTTCACCCAGACCACACTCAAGTCCAGGAATTTCCTTTGGTACAGAACATATCTACCAGGGTGTTTGTGAGGATCTGTCTTATGGTGCTATTCTGGTCAAATACATAGGGACATCAGGTGTATATGGGGCTATTAGTGTGGCATGTGCCTTCCCCAAATCCCTTCCAAGCTCTCTTCCAAAATTCTCAAAAAACCCTCCCCTTGCCACAGATTGTCTACCTCTCTATTACAGAATTGAACAATCAAAACTTGGCGATGCTAAGCAAAAACAGAAGCCAAACTCAGTGAGGAAGAGGCTAGGCCGGCATACATGGGAATGTTGGGGCCACAAATTGAATCCTCTCACATTCAACCAGAATCTTGAAAAGGGTTCATCTCAGACCCCTATAAGGCAGGGCTGAGGAATTGGATTTGGCTGAAGGTCTGGATCCAGAAATGGTCAGCCCCTCAACAGGTCACTTTGATGGGTGGGTGGAGTCACTCATCTGTCATATTGCCTGACATCATGTGACATGAAGTACCTTCAATCTGTGGCTGAAAAGGAAGGATCTTCCATGCTTGAATTCAAGCTGCAGGAAGAATGGGCACTGTATGCAAACTTGCAGTTCTTCATTTGCAGGCAAAATTAAGTCCTTTTTAAACATGGCACCTTTTTCTGTCACCATGCATAGTAGGGACTCTAAGAGAAACTAGGCACTCTCCAGTTTCCCCAAGCCAGATGACGTAATGTCCTTAATGAGCTATTTCAGGTGGATGGATTGGGTCCATTTCCATTCTGGGTCTATATTTTGGTTCCATTTCCATTCTGCGTGTATTTATTCTTAAGGCTGTCTGTTTCAGCATTGGTCTGTTCTTTTTTTAAAAAAAAATGCAAATAGTGATAATCGAATGCATATTACGTTTCACTCACAATAAAATTTTATCTCAATGCACACACTTTTAAATTTCATTAAACGATGTATTTTTAAAGTGTGCTCCCTCCACCCACATGTTTGATGTGTTTTTCTTAGATGAGGCCTGTATCCCAACTTTTAGAGAATTGCAAAATTCCCAATGGACACATAGAATCAGAGTTGAAAGGGGCCCAAGGGGTCATCTAGCCTAATCCCCTGCAATGCAGGAGCAGCCAAGCACGTGGAGCCCAGAGTAACAGGCCCTGAGGATGCTAAAGTCCACGCTGGGCTGGTTGCTGCGGCTTCTGGGCCAGCCTCTCACCAGTACGGACTTGGAGGTGCTAGAGTTGCACTGCTCAAGTTCTCCAAAGAGTGCCAGACTCTGCTAACAGACTACTCATCCAGTTTCACAGGGAGCGGGGAACTGGTGCATGTACAGACAGGACTCATCAGCAGCCTCCATCACAAAGGGAATTGACCCTGCCCCTCTTGCAGCAGAGACAGGATCCTTCTTGCAAGGGAAAGCAGAAGGAACCGACTCCTCAGTTTTCCAACCGGCCACGATTAAGCATTCAGGGCTCGCTGACTGGGATAGGTGCAAATTAATTTGGCTTGCTGAATAAGGTAGACTGCAGCAAATTCTTCCTAATCACGGGATGCTGTGATTCCTCTGGTGCTGACAGCCTTCTCCTTCCTTTGTCTCTGCAGGATTTCCTCCCTTGGTGACTCCAATTGCCTTCAAGGGCTGTGTGAACAAAGATTTCTGCGATGCTCATCATGAAGGTACTTTCCATTATGCCATGGTTGTTGTGACTGCAAGAGCTCATTGCCGGCTTGCTTCTCTTATGGTTCGTGCCGCTCCACAATTCTTTGGACTCTTCCTTCGAGCCTTGGTTGGGCTCCTCCTTGCGATGAACTTTGCTTGATTTCCCTCCAGCAAAAGGGTCCAGGGGAACCACACTTAAATAGTCCTTCCTTCCCATGTGGCTAATGAAAAGCCATAAGCAGACCAAGGGCTTTACAGGGAAGAAGACCTCAGATCTCCCGAAGTGTGCAAGTGCCCATGTGTTATTTTCCACTGGGGTGTCTAGCAGTATCAGAGCATGGCAACATCAAGCAGGAATCAATGGAAGCTGGAACTGGGAGTAATTTTCTTTTTACTATTTTATAAAAAAAATTTTTTTTGCATTTTATATTTTACATAAACAAATGAATTATATTCATTTAAACAAAAAGGATTATATGTTTATGTATTTAACATATAATTGTTTTATACTTCCCCTCGCATTGTGGATCTTAATGTAATGATTTCCCCCTCTGCATCTCTTTCATAACTCTATTTTTATAAATCCTTTGTCAATCCATAGTTCATTTTTTTTTACTACAAGTTTTCTGTCAATCCTACCAACGTATGTAATTGTTTACAACAGCTTTTCAAATAAATTATAAACATTCCTCATTCTTTATTATAGACCTATTCTTCCTGTTGTCTAATTCTTTCTGTAAGCTTTGCCATCTCGGCATAGTTCATCAATTTGTCTGCCACTCTTCCTTGGTCGGAGTTGTACCAGCTTTCCATTTCTGGTCCTTCGGATTCTCTGGTCCTATAATACCTAAAAGAAAAGCTTCTGGTTTCTTAGGCAAAATTATTTTCAACATTTCCCCCCCCCCCCAATTCATTATATATAATTTCCCAGAAGTCTTTTATCATCTTACATGGCCACCACATATAATAAAAAGTACCCTCTTTTTCTTTACATTTCCAGCACGTTTTAGACTTTAGATTTATACATCTTAGCTAATTTGCTAGGAGTTAAATACTAACAATACATCATTTTTCTATCACTCTCCTTCAGAATGTAACATGCTGTAAATTTTAATCCTGTTGTCCATAGTCTCTCCCATGCTGCTACTTCAATGTTAAAAACTAAATCCTTCACCCAGTGGATCATAACTGATTTGACCTGTTCATCTTTCGTTTGCCAATCTATTAACAGTTTATACATTTTGGAAATTAACTTAATTTTATTTTCTAACAGTTCACTTTTCAAACTGGGAGGTTTTATTTGAAAAACCATTCTTTTTATCCAACTTAAGCACTTCATTAAGTTGATAATATTGCAAACAATCAGTTACTAATTCTCTAATATCTTCAAACCTCCTTAGTTTTAAATCCTGATCTACTTCATTTAATAATTATTTATAGGTTGCCCAATCATTTCTCATATTCTCCTCTCCCCACTGATATTGCTTCTAGTGGAGAGAGCCATCATGGTGTTTTTTGTTCCAATAATTTTTTATATTTATCCCATACTTCATACACCGGTTTCCTTATAACATGGTTCAGAAAAGCTTTATGAGCTTTAACTTTGTAATACCACAAATAAGCACGCCAACCAAATCTGTTATCATGCCCTTTAAGATCTAATATGGAACCGTTTTCCAACGATATCCATTCCTTTAGCCAGCAAAGACAAGACGCCTCAAAATATAATTTCAAATCTGGTAAGGAGAATCCGCCTCTCTCTTTGGCATCAGTCAGTATTTTATACTTTATTCTTGGTTTGATTCTTGGCAGATACCATAGTGGGTTGTGGTTAAAGGATGATGACTGGAGCTTCACAGCCCAGGTGAGGGATAGCCAATGTGGAACCACCCAGATGTTGTGGACTGCAGCTCCCAGGAGGTGATCAGTAGTGTGGGCTAGTGAGGTCACCAGTCCACATAGGGTGCAGCCTCCCATGTCTTCACATGGTGCTGCTATTTCCACTTTCATTTTCACAGCATGTTTTCTCCTCTATGTGTCAGACCAATTACACAATGGACACAGCTGGACCACTTTTTCTTTTCAGCAATGTAAATAGCATTCCCCAAATAAGGTAAAGGTAAAGGGACCCCTGACCATCAGGTCCAGTCGTGTCCGACTCTGGGGTTGCGTGCTCATCTCGCTCTATAGGCCGAGGGAGCCGGCGTTTGTCCGAAGACAGCCTCCGGGTCATGTGGCCAGCATGACAAAGCTGCTTCTGGCGAACCAGAGCAGCGCACGGAAACGCCGTTTACCTTCCCGCTGGAGCGGTCCCTATTTATCTACTTGCACTTTAACGTGCTTTCGAACTGCTAGGTGGGCAGGAGCTGGGACCGAGCAACGGGAGCTCACCCCGTCGCAGGGATTCGAACCGCTGACCTTCTGATCAGCAAGCCTGTGGTTTAACCCACAGCGCCACCTGGTCCCTTAATTCCCCAAATAAACACATCCAAATGGATAACATGACAACATTAACTTTAGTGTTCCCCATTATGTTTGAGTATCTGTTTGGGAAAAGGTATCTTAAAAAAGCAAATTACATGGCTTGAACTTCTCTCTAAGATACAGGGGTAATGTGATGCTTGATTCTTTAATTAATGATCACTAATATATACTGTATATATTAATATATTATATTAATATAATATAATAATTAATATATATATAATATATATATATATATATAATTATATATAATATATATAATATATATATATAATATAATATATATATATATATATATATATATAATTAATATATATATATGCCTGAAACCAAGAATAAAAAAATGAAACAATTACAATGCTATCGGATATTCTGCTAGCATCTCAAGATTATCATGAAGTGAAAAAGAAGAGGGCAAACCTCTTACCTGACCTCCTATGAAAACTTAAAAAGGTAAAGGTAAAGGACCCCTGTCCAGTCGCAGACGACTCTGGGGTTGCGGTGCTCATCTTGCTTTACAGGCCCAGGGAGCTGATGTTTGTCCGCAGACAGTTTTTCCGGTTCATGTGGCCAGCATGACTAAGCCGCTTCTGGCGAAACCAGAGCAGCACATGGAAACGCTGTTTACCTTCCCGCCGGAGCAGTACCTATTTATTCTACTTGCACTTTTTGGCATACTTTTGAACTGCTAGGTTGGTAGGAGCTGGGACCGAGCAACGGGAGCTCATTCCGTCACGGGGATTCGAACCGCCAACCTTCTGATCAGCAAGCCCAAGAGGTTCAGTGGTTTAGACCACAGCGCCACCCTTCATAGCTGTCAACCTTTCCCTTTTCTCATGAGGAATCCTATTCAGAATAAGGGGATTTCCCGCCCAAAAAATGGAAAAGTTGACAGCTTTGCCACCCGCGTCCCTTATGCAAACTTACCTAGGTCTATATTTTCAGGGGAGCGGTCCAGCTGTAATTCACTGTATGATTAGGTTGTACCTAACAAAGTTCCATTCAGAGTAATCCCACTGAGAGGAATGGACCCAAATTAATCATCCCATTAATTTCATTGGGTCAGCTGTAAGTTATGACCCAGTCAGATGGGCAGGGTACAAATTATAAAATTATTATTATAATAATTCACATTGGCTATAGTGTGTGTGTGTGTGTGTGTGTGTGTGTGTGTGTTTCTTTAAACTTTATATGCAGTTCCTGGCCTCACATCCAGTTTACCACACCCACCCCAGTAAACCTTATAAAATCATGTAATATAGGTCAGCTTTACTGTCATCTAGCAGCTATGTGGCCACAAGGCAGATAATTGCCTTGGTTTGTTTGTCTCAGTGCTTTTATATCATCTCCTTCCTGCAACCTCAGTCACAGGGTGGCTAATGGCAAAGTACAAATAAACAAGCCATAGAACAAAAGGCATTGTTAAAACTACAATATCATAATAAAAACTACGGCAAAAACCAGCTGTGATTATGTCAATCAAACCACACCCAAATGCCCGTGGCCCAAACGCCTGAGCAAATAAAAAGGTTTTAACCTTGTTTATAAAATTATTGCCTTTATAAAGGAGACACATTTTAAAATGTAAACTTTAAGCATAGAAACGTTTGGTAAATGATGCTCCCCTCCACAGGAACATAGAAAGCTGTCTTATAACAGGTCAGACCATTGTTCCGTCCAGTTTAGTGCTGTCTACACTGACTGACAGTGGCTTTGCAGGGTTTCAGACAGAGTTTTTCCCAGCCCTATTTGGAGATGCCGAGAATTGAATCTGAAACCTTCTGCAATCTGCATGCTGAGCAGAGGCTCTGCTCCTGATCTGCAGCCCATCCCTAGTTTGTGCACTCAATCGGAAGCTGCCTCAGATGTTTGGCTTCCCCAAAAAAATCACAAACCAGAACACTTGACATGAGTCAACAGTGTGATGCAGCAGCTAAAAAAGCCAATGCAATTCTGGGCTGCATCAATAGGAGTATAGCATCTAGATCAAGGGAAGTAATAGTACCACTGTATCTGGTCAGACCTCACCTGGAATACTGTGTCCAGTTCTGGGCACCACAGTTCAAGAAGGATACTGACAAGCTGGAACGTGTCCAGAGGAGGGCAACCAAAATGGTCAAAGGCCTGGAAACGATGCCTTATGAGGAACGGCTTAGGGAGCTGGGTATGTTTAGCCTGGAGAAGAGAAGGTTAAGGGGTGATATGATAGCCATGTTCAAATATATAAAAGGATGCCATATAGAGGAGGGAGAAAGGTTGTTTTCTGCTGCTCCTGAGAAGAGGACATGGAGCAATGGATTCAAACTACAAGAAAGAAGATTCCACCTAAACATTAGAAAGAACATCCTGACAGTAAGAGCTGTTCAACAGTGGAATTTGCTGCCAAGGAGTGTGGTGGAGTCTCCTTCTTTGGAGGTCTTTAAGCAGAGGCTTGACAGCTACCTGTCAGGAATGCTTTGATGGTGTTTCCTGCTTGGCAGGGGGTTGGACTGGATGGCCCTTGTGGTCTCTCCCAACTCTATGATTCTATGATTCACTTCTGGGTTTGTGGCATTCGGGAACCGATTTGTTCGACAACTAAGCTGTTCGAGAACCAAAGTACCACCGTACTATTTAAAATTGCCAGTTGCTTGTTAACTGAAGGTCTCCAAGTGACGTACGACATGTTTAAAACTTTAACATAAAGAAATTCTACCATAAAGACAGAACAAAACAACTCTCCCCTAACCGCCACAGGCTTGGAAGCATGCTAGTAACAAAATGACATCACCTTAGTCTAGCAAAAGATAAATGTTGTCAATGTTGCAACCCTAACAACAATGACAAAATCCTTTAAAGGATTGCCCCACGTGTGGAGAAGAAGAAGTACCTCTGAGTATTAAAGGTGGGGAAGATGGTTAGATGTAGAAAGATTCAGGGGAAGAAATATGTGGTGGGGCTTAGGGGTTGCATGAGGATAGATGGTTCGATGTCCAGTGAGATAGTCTAGTTTCTTGGCCGCAAGGAGCAGAGAGAGATGAGAGGTGCCTGCATTCGCCAAAGGGTGCTGCCCAACCTTATCCAACTTGGAAGCCTCCAGATGTTTTGGATTGCATTTCCTATCACCAGTATTGCCTGGGGCTGATGGGAGCTTTAGTTCAAAACATCTGGAGGGCTCCAGCTTAAGCACTCGTCCACAGCAGCAGATAGATATGGCCATAGATGGTCACATTACTCTGCCCCATTTTAGACATCTCATCAGCATATATACAGTGTGTTCACATGTCTGCCTTCATAGAGGCAAGTGTAACAATTGGTGGTAGTCTATACTCTTTACATGGTTCATTTCTATGCATCATGGCATTAGTGCTGCTGACATAAGTTTAATACGAAAGGCCTCCCCGCATGAACTATCTGTGACCTTGGTACAAGCTCCTATCTCATATGGACCTGGAAAGAACAGCTAACTTCCTGATCCTAATAGTTGCAGAGATCAGAACACAAATGTTTCTATTTTGCTAGGAAGGTCTATCAACCTCCTATAAGCAGGAATCAGACTTCAAACAGTGAAGATAACTTTTAAGGTAATCTCAAGGACCTACACATCACTGGACTAGGGACCAAATGAATGGATGAGAGACCTTTGTTTCCTTGCTGGCACAGATTTCTGAAGGGGAGAGATTGACTCTTGCAGAAGCCACAGGTCTCAAATTCTTGATTTTGTGCACTGCTTTGCTCCAATATAATGTACACCCCTTCGTTATTTTGCTTTCCTATGTAGCTGCTTTCCTTACTCTTTAGGTTTTGGGTAGTTAGGGATTCTTTTACCCTTTTGTATTAAGATGTGTGAATGGTAATTCTATTTGCTGTCCACATATTTCTAACTTGTTGTCTAATGCAGTACCTCTATAAACTCTCTTTCATTCCCATGTAATAAACCAAGCTTCTATTTTCTGGTATGTGGCGTTCTTGATTAGGTATAAAGGGCAAAAGTAGAAAGGCATATTTCTGAATGTAGAGCTTGACTCCATACAAAAGGTTAGATTCCTCATGCGGTAGACACGGCTGTGGGTTCAGATGTACACCTCATAACAAGAGTCCTCTGTTTGAGTGTTGTAAGATGTCCTCTCTTTCATTGTAAACAGACTTGTAAAGCCAAATGACCCTAAGAAGAGAGAGCAGGAAACATAGGAGCATAGGAAAATAGGAATCTGCCACTTCAGCCGGGACTTCCGCTTGCGCTCGTCGGATAATGGCTGACTTATAACATCGCTCCGACCCTCGCGGGGTATTTTGAGGCTGAGATGGGAGTAATCAGCCTCCCAAATTCTTCCCAGGATTTATAGGAAGAACTGCTTCACCCGCAGATGCCCATTAAACCTGCTCCAAATTCTGAGGAAGGAGGAGCGGGGGGCAGGGTGGATAGCCCCCGCGAGGGCCGGCACTCCTGCAGGCCACCCCGTTTGAGCACAAGTTCCAGTGCTTAAAATGAAAATTAGATATGAGTCTTGGACATGCTTCAAACAGAAGGAGGAAAAGTATTTTGCTAAACAATTCAGCCACTGAGAAACTAAGAAAGATCAAAAGGAAGAAGATGCTAACATCATATTGGTATGTTGTAACGGGACGGAAAGGGGGGGGGGATTTTATCTCTGTGATTGTACTTTGATTTATTATACTACCAAACCCCCCTAGAAGTACCGTTTTTATTATATATAGCAAGCAAGATTTGAAAGACTGGAAGTTTGATATCTGCGGACTTAATTTGGGTACATAAATATAAACTGTGTGGAAATGAAAATAATATATAACAGCGTCGTCTCTATTTGACAAGGAACTATATCTTTGAATTATTTGGAAGAGGATAAAGCACAAACCTCTCCTGGAAAGGTCGAGTGAAGCAGCAGGTTGGGAAAAGCTACAAAAGTTATGTTTGGATTTTATCAGGACTGAGTGAAGATGGCGGCTGCCTGTGATTGGACTTTTGGATTTAATAAGAATACCAGTGAGCCAGGGGGCAATGCTATTTTATGGAGGAGAACTATGGACTCAAATCCACACAGAAAGACAGTTTGATTTGTTTTATCTTGCTTGTTGGAATACCTCGGAGGCTGCAACAAAGAAAGGAATGGATGGCAATGGAAAATAGTTGATTAGAACTCCATATGTTTGAAGCATGGGAAGTCCAAAAATTAAAATTAATAATTTGGCAGAATATTTATTTGATATTTGTATAAATAATTTGGAATGTAATTTGGAATATTTTTTTTGATTGGTTGTTGAATTGGAAAATCTAATAAAAATGATTTATTGAAAAAAATAAAAATAAAAAAAAGTAAAACACTTCAGCCGCCTCCATGGCAGTTGGCAGTTGGGGGAAAAAAAAGGAAAATAGGAATCTGCCTTATAGCAAGTTAGACCATTGGTCCATATAGTTCAATATTGTCTACACTGATTGGCAGCAGCTCTCCAGGATTTTAGAATCTCTCCCAACTATTGTAAAAAGTTCTTAAAAGTTTTGTGTGATTAATATACATTAATATAGCCCATCCAATGTGAGGCGTGGGCATTAGAAGGGCCTAATAATATTGTGCCATTATTGAGAAATGGAAGTAATAAAAACCACACTTCCTTGAACACATATTTCTTTGCTTCACTTCTGACCACTCGTCTGAGTTATGTAGGATGTTCAGACCGGGCTATACCCCAGACATTAATGAACCATGTCTCTGACTCCCACTGTTGAGCAAGGACCATCTGAACCACCTTCAGTTAAAAAACAAGACAAGATCTTTATATTTTGCTGAGTTACTGATAATTGAGGAGCGAGGAAAACCATGATGTTACCTCTTCATGCTTTCATTCTTTCATGTTTTCATTTGGCAGGTCTTTATGAAAAATATTGTGATGTGTTTTGTCTTCTCCTGCTGGATCTTCTCTTATACATGATTTTAATGCTCTTTTTTGAATGAAAGAAAGGAAGGAAGGAAGGAAGGAAGGAGGGAGGGAGGGAAGGAAGGAAGGAAGGAAGGAAGGAAGGAAGGAAGGAAGGAAGGAAGGAAGGAAGGAATTGTTTTGGTTGTATGTAGATTTTTCTCTCAGTTGTTATAATTTGCAAATTTTAATATATTTTAAATAAAACAGGTTCTTTGTGCATAAGTGTCATATTAAGGACACTTCCCAGGGATAACAGCGCTAAGGAAGGGTCAAGCAGCAGAGGTTGACCCGTAAGTGATGAAATCGTGTCAAATATCCAATAGAAAAACATTCACACCTCCTCTAGCACAAGGGAGATAAGAATGTATTCTTACACTGTCTGTTACTTACATCAATGGAGGATGAAGATTGTGTGTCTCTGTGTGTAGAAACCTCTGACTTTCCTATGATTGGAAGATTGCCTACTTCACAAAAGAAAGTATTTGTTCCACAAAAATTGGGCTTTGGCCCTGCCCACCACTGGCTGGTGACACCCCCCCCCCCCAGAAGGTTGACATGAGGAAATACATCACTCAGGCTGGGGGGGGGGGAAGGTTCTCCATCTCTGCTCAGTCTCATTGACCAACAGATCTTCTATGGACAAGTTCATCCTCATTTCTTTTTGTTTTATTTCCCCCCACGATTCATTGCAATTCAGTAAAATAACTAGGAAAACAAATCATTCTGAAAAACCAAATATAGAGAAGAACATGGAAAGGAAGGTTTCCCATGGTGCTGAATAACAGGAGGGGGTTCATTAGAAGAGGATCTTCACTGCCAGAAGGCCCAACAGGGCCAGAAGGGGAAATCTCGAAGATGGAGGTGCCTTCAAATTCAAATTTGTTTATTACGGTCAGAGACCAGCTTGCATGTCACAATAGTAACAGCATTCATAGAGATAAAATATACAATTAAAATGGATTGCAACAATTGCTCAGGGGTTAAAGTTAAAATATACATACATCCATACGACTGAGATCTGGACAGAGGGGGAAGGTGATGGAGGTGCCTTATTGGCAGATGGAGGTGCCTTATTGGCTGGTTCGCATTTATCATTCAGCATTTCAGAAGCAGGAACATTGAAGGTCATTCCGATCATTTTTTGCACAGCTGCACAGTAAGACTTGGTAGTGCAACCTTTCACGATGATTTCAGCCGCACCTGGAGATGGAAAGCAAAGACCACAGTTTAAACCCATAAACCAGGAAAAGGGAAAGTTCTCAAAATTAGGAATTCATTCAGTTCATTTCTCACAATGGGCCAGGCCAATCTGATGCTCCTGAACATTATTATTAATTATTTTTATTATTATTATTATACTAATAATTTATTATTTGTACCCCGCCCATCTGGCTGGGCCTCCCCAGCCACTCTGGGCGGCTTCCAGCAAATATTAAAATACATTAACATGTTACAGATTAAAACTTCCCTAAACAGGGCTGCCTTCAGGTATTTCCTAAATGTTATGTAGTTGTTGATTGCTTTAACCTCTGATGGGAGGGCGTTCCACAGGGCGGGTGCCACTACCGAGAAGGCCTTCTGCCTGGTTCCCTGTAGCTTTGCTTCTCGCAGTGAAGGAACCACCAGAAGGCCCTCGGCGCTGGACCTCAGTGTCCGGGCTGAAGGGTGGGGGTGGAGACGCTCCTTCAGGTATACAGGACCGAGGCCGTTTAGGGCTTTAAAGGTCAGCACCAACACTTTGAATTGTGCTCGGAAACATACTGGGAGCCAATGTAGATCTCTCAGGACCGGTGTTATGTGGTCACGGCGGCCACTCCCAGTCACCAGTCTAGTTGCCGCATTCTGGATTAATTGCAGTTTACAGGTCACCTTCAAAGGTAGCCCCACGTAGAGCGCATTGCAGTAGTCCAAGCGGGAGATAACTAGAGCATGCACCACTCTGGCGAGACAGTCTGCGGGCAGGTAGGGTTTCAGCCTGCGTACCAGCGTATTATTATAACACATCTCCCAGACAGATTTTATGCACTTCTCTGGACTTTGAAAGGCATTTGCAACACATACAAAATGTGCTTCTTGCTGGTGAGTTCATTGAAAAGCATGCATTGTTTCCAAGCGGATTCTACTCAGAGTAGACCCACTGAAATTAACAGAACTAAGTTAGTCGTGCCCATTCATTTCAATGGCTCTACGCTGTGGTTAATATTGGCTACAACCCTGAAGGGTTACATAAAAGGTGCACATTCCATGTAAAAAGTAAACGCGAAATGCATTTTTTAAAAAATGCAAGCAGCTGAACAGAGCAGGATGGAATGGACCCCTGTGACTGATTGCCAGCAAGACCGAAATGGGACAGGACTTGCTGCTTAGCCAATCCCTGCTCATAATCAGCAGTAACAACATAGCAGATCTTATCAGAATTACCAGATTTGAGGGTAGCATCCAGACAGTGGTCCTCATATCCTGTACATTCTACCTCCTCTGTAGAGCACGGGGAATATAGAGTAAAGCAGGCTGGGCATTTTTCCCCATTGGCTTTACTGATGATTGGTGGCACTATTGGGGGGGGGGGAGAGACACTGTCAGAAAAGCAAATATAGTGGGGTCAGGGACCATTTTCCAGCCCAAGGACTGCGTTCTCACCTGGGGTGCACATGCCAGTCGTAGATGGGACCTGAAGCAGAAGTGCCTGGAGCAATGATTGCTAAGCCGTACTTTCATACAGTAGGCTAGTTTCTCTATCTTGGCAAGTGAGAGATGTCATCGCAATTCACATTCTGGCCAGGCAAAAACATTCAATGGGGTTTGGACCTCTCCTTTGGAGAGGTTGGATGGCCATCTCTCCATAGCTGTCAACCCTCCCTTTTTTTGCGGGAAACTCCCTTAATCCAATGCCGTTTCCCGCTGCTATCCCAGATTGCTGATATCCCTTAAATTTCCCGGATTTCAAAGGAAGCAGCTCCTCTCCCTCCCTGCCGGCCAGGGAGGCTCCTCAGCTGCGTTGCTCAGCTGCCAATAAGGAGTCTGAGACCGACTGGGGGCGGAGCTTGCATGCCTTGTGCAGTCAGACCCTCACGCCCAACCAGACAGCCAGCCTGCCTGCCATCTATGCGCTCGCTCTTTCGCTCACCCGTTCACGAGCAGCCTGTGGAGCGCAGGGTGGCGAGGCTACTTGGTGCCATTGCACCGCCCTCGCGGCATCTCTTATTTTCAAATCCGAAAGTTGACAACTATGCATCTCTCGTGGATGGTCAGTTCAAATGGGGACAGGTGGTCCTTGAGGTATTGGGGAAACATTTTTATGTCCCTATGTTCACACACACACACACACACACACACACACACACATACCATGACACAACCTGGCCTCTGGAGCACAGAGCAGGGAAAGCGGATGGGAGCAAAACTATAGCTACCTTGAGGAGAAACAGATGCACAGTCATCCCCCTCACAGCAGACAGCCCTTCCCCTAGCATGAGATATCTTGCCCAAATTCAGATAAAATGGTTCAAGTCCGCAGATGTGAGGCGGTAGACAGCCTTTCATTACGTATTGAGTTGGTGCGTTAACTGCAGAGAAGGAATAATAATAATAATAATAATAATAATAATTTATTTGTATCCCATCCTCCCTGGCCGAGGCCGGGCTCAGAGTGGCTAACATCATAAAAACAACACAAAACATAACTTTAAAATAAGCAACCTATATCACAAAAGTAACATTAGGATACGATAGTATAAAATAATAATAATATCAAGATATAAAAGTTAAACAGAAATCCACTCAACAGTCACAATAAATAATTTCTAAACTATAATCAATAAAACGGCAAGCCAAAGGACATAAAATAATACAATACAGATTGAGAAGCAGAGACTAGAGGGTGGAGCAAGGCAGGTGGACGGAAGCCTTGCCTGACAAAGTCTCTCCCCTCACAGTTCTTCCTCCAGGACCAGCTCCCTTATGAGGACTCCTAGATAAGCATTTAGGGCAGTGCCCTACAATGTGCTGCCCCCCATTGGCGTTGCTGGGCTACAGCTCCCATCAGCCCTGGCCAGCACAGTGAAGGGCCAGGAATGATGGTGTGGCGATCACACAGGGTCCCCGGACGTTTCACGGTCTATTGATCCCTGTGCCACCACAGCGGTCTGCTGCCACCAACCAGGATTTTCTTCCCCCCTGGTAAATCACTGTCACAGTCAGGGTTTTGAATTGAACAAAGGAACAAGTGTTTATTTTAAAACTCAACAAGGTTCAGTTATTAGTTACACTGGTCCATCACTTTCTCAACCCTGTCTTAATCCTATCCTCACTTCTCTACCTCTCCACTAACCCTCACAACCACCAACAACCCCCACTTCCCAACTGTCTCAACCAACTGCTTCAATCAACTGTCTCCCATCAACTGTCCTCATCAACTGTCAACTCCCCCCCTTCTAGGTTGGGTTTCAAAGCCCCTGAACTCCTCCTCCGGCTTCTCATTGGTCAGCCGATGGTCAGCCAATTAACCCTTTCCCCACTCCTGCACAGTCATATTTTCCCCAGGAATGGACAAACGCTACAGATGGGAACTGTAGTCCAGCAACATATGGAGGGGCGCCAGCCCTTGACCACAGTGCCAAGGTACCTCAAGCTGCAGGGGACTGGAAAAGTGAGCTCTATGCTTGAAAACCTAGAGGCCATGCTCTCCAGATGTTTTTGAGACTACAATCCCCACCAGCCACAGTCGGCACTGCCAGTGGTGAGGGGTGATGGGAGTTGTAGTCCAAAGCATTCGGAGGCCCCTAGCTTTGGATGGGTTGCATTTAGAGAGCTGCTAGCAATCTAAGCAGTCACCGCTGCAGGTGAATGAATGAATGGCCCAGTTCCAACCAGGGCATCTTGGCATGCTTTTTTTTGCAAACCTATGGCCTATGGCCTGGCCTGAATTTGGTCGTGGAGATCCTTCTCACTCACCTGATGCGAGTTGAACAAAAGCAACAGCACAGCTGTCTTCAGCAGCACTGCAATTCTCCATCTTGCCCGTACACTTCCAGCCTACCCCTGTGCAGGTTTCACACTCCAAGGAGTCACCTGCAGGAGAGAAGATGCAAGGTTTCCTAAGCAGGGTCCATGTGCACACATCATGCTACGTTCTCCGTCTGCAAAAGGGGCCAGGATCCCACAAACGTGTGCCAAGTGCAACGCTGTTCCTGCTCTGTGTAATGCGACACTCACCAGCTTGAAGGAGATATATTGGTTTCCACCCCGGTCATCTCTTCCAAAATTCCCAGCTTGGATCTCCTTTACTCCCAAAGCATCCCACTGCAACACACACCGGCCCTAGAAGATTATGACTGCTTACCTGGAGTTAGAAGCACAGAGAAGAGAAGAAATCCCAAGAGGGCTGGCATGGTGTTGGGGAAGAAATGATAGGTGGAAGTGAGTGCAAAAGTTTTCTTCAGCCTGGTGTGAAAGAGAGCTGCATTTTTATTCCTATCGCTTCAAGGAGTGTAAATTAGGTAAACTGGTCTCTAAATACAAACTGAGTAGAATTTTGCCCCTGTTGTTGCACACTGTAGATACAAATCCGCTGGCCAATTAATCCTTTGAGAAGTTCATGGGATCAAGCACATTATTGGGTGTGGGGTGTGTGGAAAACTAAATTGTTCTCCCCCATTTCAACAAATAGTTTTTAAAAATAAATAAATCCCAAACTTAATAAGCAACCAATTTAAGGAGCCAAATCAATCCAGTGAGGCTGTAATGTTCACCTCATATTTTATCAGAATTCTGCTGTGATGTGGAGGTGCTCAATGTATGTGGCCAGTGGAGCTCATAGCCGTCAGGTGCACTGCCATTTTCTTCGCAGTTCCATCCGAGAGCGGTGTGTATATGTGTGTTGCGCGCGCACACACACACTCCTAATAACTAGGGGCTGGCATGACTAAACCAAGTGAGACCAACCTTATCTCCTTTTAAGATAAAGTTACTCATGTGGTAGAATTTATTTCCTCAGACTTTTAAAGAAGAACAATCTGAGTGAGAGACTGCTGGTGTCCTTCTACCAAGGCTCCATAGAGAGCATTCTTATATACTGTATTTGTGTTTGGTTTTCCAGCTGCACAGTCAGGGAGAAGAAGATACTTCAGAAAGTCATAACCACAGCCCAAAATATTATTGGTCATCCTCTCCCATCTCTGGAAGAACTATACAGTTCCCGTTGCCTTAAAAAGGTTAATAATATTTTAAAGGATCCATCTCATCCAGGATATAGCCTCTTTGCACCACTGCCTTCCGGTAGAAGATATAGAACAATTAGATCAAGAACAAATAGATTGAAGAACAGTTTCTACCCAAGAGCTATAACCATCTTAAATGCTGTAACCAGATAATATGACCTTGGAGAACTGTGATGGGTGTGTGTGTGTGTATGTGTGGCTTTTTCTGGTGTGTGTGTGTTTTGTGCTGTTTTTTCTTTCTTTCTGTTTTTTATGGGGTGGCATGTAATTTCGTTGCACTTGTATAGCATTGTGCTTGTACTTGTGCAATGACAATAAATTATCTTATCTTATCTTATCATCTAGATCATGGGAACACCTTGATTTCAGCAAAGTATTGGGTAACTGTGGTTTGTTAAAGTTTCCCTAGCAATACTCAGCTCCCTTAACACACTATAGTTGCCAGGATTCTATGGGAGAAGTGTGCTTTACGTGTGGTTGTGAGCTTACTCCCAAGTAAGTATGGCAATGAGCATAGCCCAGAAAAAATTGCCTGGCCGGCTTCTCTGTCTTCAACAGACAGACTGAATGTCCCCTCATTTTGAGGGTAGCAGCAACAGAAGGGGACTTTTCAGTGGTGCCCCCCTTTCACATCCAAAGGGCATGGCACCTACCCTCCTATTCTTCCAGCGCTGTGACATTTAATGTTGTTTTAACACCATTTAATTTTAATCTGTTTATAGCTACATATTCGTTTTAGCCTTGTTTAGTTTTTATATATCACAGAATCACAGAATCATAGAGTTGGAAGAGACCACAAGGGCCATCCAGTCCAACCCCCTGCCAAGCAGGAAACACCATCAAAGCATTCCTGACAGGTGGCTGTCAAGCCTCTGCTTAAAGACCTCCAAAGAAGGAGACTCCACCACACTCCTTGGCAGCAAATTCCATTGTCGAACAGCTCTTACTGTCAAGAAATTCTTCCTAATGTTTAGGTGGAATCTTCTTTCTTGTAGTTTGAATCCATTGCTCCGTGTCCGCTTCTCTGGAGCAGCAGAAAACAACCTTTCTCCCTCCTCTATATGACATCCTTTTATATATTTGAACATGGCTATCATATCACCCCTTAACCGTCTCTTCTCCAGGCTAAACATACCCAGCTCCCTAAGCCGTTCCTCATAAGGCATCGTTTCCAGGCCTTTGACCATTTTGGTTGCCCTCCTCTGGACACGTTCCAGCTTGTCAATATCCTTCTTGAACTGTGGTGCCCAGAACTGGCACCACTTATATCACCCTAAGTTCCTCATTTCTCTTTCAGTGGCACAGGAAAGAAACATCTTTTCTTAAATGAAATAAATAGCAACCTAACCATGAGTGGTAACCCCTCTTCCAGAACATTGCCATTTCTCAGAAATACAAACTAGTATTATTTCTAGATTTAGGCCACATTCACACCATCCATTCGAAGCCCTCTGATACCGGTACCACTTTAAACAGTCACAGCTTCATCCAAAGAGTTATGGGAGCTGTTCGCAGGGGCAGAGCAAAGTGTGGGCGTTGGGCGCGGGCCGCCCTCCGTTCCACCCTGGGGGGGGGAAACTTGGCGAGCCCCCCCAAGTCTACAGCGAGCCCCACCGCCCGGTAAAAAGCCTTGCTCGGCGCCGGCGGGTTCCTTTCCAGCTCTATGATTCTATGATATACAGGTGGGAGGAAGGTCCACTGAAGGCAGAATGGGGCTTACCGCGGGGGGGGGGGGAGAATAGAAACTGCTACAGAATCCAGCCCCTAAAAACACTGGGGAGCTGAGCGCTCAAACCAAATGCTTTCAGTTACGCGGGCTGCCTCTTTGGGTTCCATTCATAAGAAAAGCGCTGGCGAGCGATTGGTCGCTTCGACGCAGGGGGCGTGGTCAGGCCCCAGCGCCGCCGAGCCGATTGGCTGCTCGGAAGAGAGTGGGCGGGGCTTCCCGGCGGGGGGAGCCGGTTGCCAAGGTCGCCGCGGCCTCTGAGCCTGCGCAGTGTCAGCGATGGCGGGCATCGAGGGCGAAGACGCCAGCGCCACCTTGGACCACCACGTCCTCACCCAGTTCAACACCTACGAGGATTACTTGGAGGCAAGTGTCTGTGTGGGGGGGGCGGGGGGGGCTCGCGTTCCTGAGAGCCGAGAGGGCGCCCGAGCATGTGCAGAGTGCATTGCAGCCCTGGAGCCCGGACAGGGTAGGGGAGGAACCCCAGCAGCTTAAGGAGCAACTGCAGGAGGAGAGGAGCAACTGCAGAGCAGCTTAACTTTTGCCAGCTCCCTGCTCTGCTTTTGCTGCAGTTCTCCCTGAGGGACTATCTCTTGAGGCGGACTATCTCTTGAGGACCAGCCTCCTGTGATATGCAGTAGCTGGCCTTCGCGCCGGACTTTGCAAAACCGCCCCCCCAAAAAAGCCCCTTTTATTGTGGGTGAGGTGATTAAAAAGCAAGTAAAAAAGAAAGAAACACGCTGGGTTGACTTGAATTATTTTTGGGCTAGTGAGGGAGCAATGTCACTTTTGGAACTTTTTTTTTTTAATCTGCTGGATAGTGAGGGAGGGGGTATCGTTCCATTTACTGTGAACATCCTGCTGAATTTTTTTTCATAATGTCATAGCAGCCAACTCCTAGGGAACCTTCACTCCACCCCAAAATTTTTTGCGAGGGGACCAGGCCCCTAGAGCCCCCTAGAGCTCCCCCTTTTCAAATATCCCATTGTACGGGACCTCTGCTATGGTTTAAAGCTGCAATTCCTAGCCATTGCCCTCCATCCCTGCTGGACTCAGACTTCTGTTGTTGTTTAAAACCATCACTTTCCCACTGTCCGTATCCTTCGCTTCTCATTCGGATGCTATGGCTACTTACTGCTGCTGTTCAATGCGTCTTCTCTTCTGGTCCGCTAGCCCACCCTGACTTCATCCAAATCTACGGTTGTGATGCAGCACTGCAAATCCTCCAATGGGGACTGCGTGATAACAGCCTTCGTTTTTTATGTACATAGGAAGCTTCACTGAACTTGGAGGAGTGGAGAGAGTTTCTTGCTTCTTGCTGGGTATCAGAGGGCAGGTTGCCTGGGCTAATGGATTCACACAGCTGGCTTTGTATTTTGACTTGTTTCTCCTATGTGAACCTACCTAGCTATTAAGATTGGGCCTGCTTGCATGCCACTCTTCCATTTGAACCAAGTTACAGCGTAAAATGTGTAGAAGACACTCTTCACAAAGGTCTGCCTGGCACCAGCCAGATTTCCTATTTGGCACTGTGTGTGTGTGTGTGTGTGTGTGTGTGTGTGTGTGTGTGTGTGTACACCCACCCACGCCCCTATATATTTGTTATCTGCTCCAGCCTTTTTTGTGCCTTTGTTTTATGGCTAGACTAACTGCTTGCCAAATGTTTCATCTGTTAAATTCAGTGCTTTTTTCTTGGGTGGGGGGCACAGGGGTGTGTATACCCCTAAACATTTTGTGAATCTTTGTACTTTTGTCTATTTACTGTATTTATTTTTCCCAATTTGAACTACAAAATGGTTGTTTTCTTGAGTCAAAATGAAAGTACCCCTAAACATTTTTTTAGGAAAAAAGTACTGGTTAAATGATACTGTCATGCCTCGGGTTACGGCCGCTTCAGGTTGCGCATTTTCGGGTTGCGCACCGTGCGGGTTTCAGCGCATGCACAGAAGCACTAAATCGTGCTTTGTGCATGCGCAGAAGTGCCGAATCGCGACCTGCGCGTGCGGAGGTGTGGCGCTGCGGGTTGCGAACACTGCGGGTTGCAAACGTGCCTCCTGCACGGATCACGTTCACAACCCGAGCGTCCACTGTATTGTATATGTAACTTGAAAGCCTGTAGGCCAGTGGTTCCCAATTAGCTAATTACTGAGGGCCCCCTATTTTTCAAAAGCCAAGCCATGGACCTGCAACTTTTGGAAATTTTGCTAACTCTATGATAGTTACCTCTGCAAAGCAATTTTTTTGGACAAAATATGGAGTAGCCCCTAATAAGCAAAAGATTTTAGGTATACAGTACTAAAAAAAAAGACCATAAAATTTGTGATATTACCATGCAAAAATGACCAAAAAAATTAGTTGGGAGAGGAAGGCAAGGGATGGGATCCCCCGGACCCCTAATTGGAAACCACTGCTCTAGGGGATGTGGCTGAAGAAAGGAAAATAAAAGTTTGAATAAATAAAAACATAACATAATGATATTTATAAAAATTTATTAGGCACCAGATATGCACTAGGATTCTATATCTGTCTCCTTCCCACAACTCTCTCCATGATATAAAGAAGGGAGTTGCATGGGGTTGGACTAGATGACCCTTGGGGTCCCTTCCAACTCTATCATTCTATGATTCTACGTGAAGAGTTGCACCGGTGATCAATGTTAGTACTGGATAAAGTCACTCTCTTCAAAGAAGGAGGAAAAGGTGAATCCAGGAACCTATGAGCCAGTTCACTAGATGTCAGTACTGGGCAAAGTCGTCCTCAGTGCCCAGTCACGGAAAAGGGTTTATTAGAAGAGGATCTTCACCAGCAGAAGCCATGACAAGGCCAGAAGGGGAAATCTCGATGATGGAGGTGCCTTGTTGGCTGGTGTACATGTGCCAACTATATTTCCAGATGCAGCTTCCTTGACTGTATTCTTAACATTTTGTGATAAAGCATTGCAGTAATTCTTGGTAGTGCAACCTTTCATAATGATTTCAACCACTCCTGGAGATGAAAATGAAAGATAGGAAGTCAGGGGGCCTACTATTCCCAAAAATTACTTGCCTCAAACAAGTTTGAATTTGCTCTCAACCTGACATTGGCCTGGCCAAGCTAACAAAACAAAAATAAAAATGGCAAAGCAAAAAGGTGCATGTGTAGCCATGTCCATTAATTTCAATGATTTTACTCTAAGACTAGGGATGCGGGTGGCGCTGTGGGTTAAACCACAGAGCCTAGGCTTGCCTATCAGAAGGTTGGCGTTTCGAATCCCCGCGACGGGGTGAGCTCCTGTTGCTCGATCCCTGCTCCTGCCAACCTAGCAGTTCGAAAGCATGTCAAAGTGCAAGTAGATAAATAGGTACCGTTCCAGCGGGAAGGTAAACGGCGTTTCCGTGCGCTGCTCTGGTTCGCCAGAAGCGGCTTAGTCATGCTGGCCACATGACCTGGAAGCTGTATGCCGGCTCCCTCGGCCAATAAAGCGAGATGAGCGCCACAACCACAGAGTCGTCCGCGACTGGACCTAACGGTAAGGGGTCCCTTTACCTTTACTTTTGCTCTAAGACTAATCTTGTACATAACCCATTGATGGGGATGTGTTGAAGTCATATATTACAAAGAATAAATGTTTTCCTCCCAAGTGCCACTCGCATCTTCCCCAGTTGAAGCCATTCTACTGGGATATGTGCAGGGTGACCCTGTATTTGACCTCATAAAGGGCAGTCCTCTATTTGAAAGCCTATCAGAGAAATCCTTTGTTTGATGGCTTGTATGGTCTCCAATGATCTTGATGAAGCATTGCTCCAGATAGTGTGGGATAATAATATTATTATGCTATATAATCAGCATCACCAGCCTGAACTCACCAGAGTTCCTGCACCTCTCAGGTGGGCACCATTATCCCTGAGCCAGCTTCATTTTGCATGGCTGGATCATTCCATTCTCACAAAGTGCCTCGGAGCTGCTGCCACTTCTGGGGTGGCTCTGTTCACCCTTGGCACCCCGCTCCCAATGGAAAAGCACGCTCCATTGCTAGACTGAGTGCCAGCAAGACCAAAATGGAACAGAATTTCCATTGCTCAGCCAATCCCTGCTCAAAATCCCAAGAACATAAAGAAATCAGAAATACCACTTTTGACGCTAAGATCCAGACATTGGTCCTCAGCTCCTGTACATTGTGCCACGTCTGAAGAGCATGGGCTTAACAAAGAATAGCAGGCTGGGCATTTTTTGCCATTGACTGTGTTGTTTATTGCAGGCACTGGAAAAAAAGGCAAAGAGACAGTGTACACTCACACATTCCCCTCTATCCTCTATCCAGGCAGCAGGAGACGTTATCACAATTTAAGGACCACATATCTCGTCAACCAAAAACATTCAAGGGGATTGTGGAATAGGGCTGCTGTTATCACAATTTAAGGACCACAGATCTCATCAACCAAAAACATTCAAGGGGATTGTGGAATAGGGCTGCTGTTGGGAGAGATGGGGCGTGCTGGTGTACCTCAACCTTGGGTTCCCAGATGTTGTGGGACTAGAACTCCTATCTTCCCTGACCCTTGGTTGCTCTGATGAGGGAAGATGGGAGTTGCAGTTCAACAACATCTGGGGGCCTTAAGTCAGAGAGCGTTGGTAGATTGAGAGATCTGGAGGGCCACAATAGGCTCCCAGACATAATGGTTTTCTCCACTGTGCTGCACAGTCATCTAGAATGACTGATCTGTGATTCAGAACTCCACCATTGAAATCTACGGCACAACCTGACCTCTGGGGCATAGAATGAGGGGGTGGAAGAAAAAATACACTCACATGGAACAGAAACAGATGTGCAGCTGGCACCCTGGCAGCAGACAGCCATTCCTCTCAAAGTGAACATCTTGCCCAAATTTATGGAATATGGTCCCTGTCCGCAGGCCTTAGTGGATGAACAGCCTTTCAATATATTTTGAATTGATTGCTGACCTGCAGAGACTGAAAGAAAAAGATAAGCATTGAGGGCAGTCTTCCACAACACTGTTCCCTCCTGGTGTTGCTGAGCCCCAGAGTCCCATCAGCCCCAGAGAGCCCAGTGAAGGCACAGAAATGACAGGAAGTGTAGTCCAGCAACATCTAGAAGGACATTGGGGCTTAATCACAGATTTAAGATAGCTCAACTCCAGGGGGATACTCAACATCCAGGGACGTGGGTGGTGCTGTGGGTTAAACCACAGAGCCTAGGGCTTGCCAGTCAGAAAGTCGGCGGTTCGAATCCCCGCGACAGGGTGAGCTCCCGTTGCTCGGTCCCTGCTCCTGCCAACCTAGCAGTTCGAAAGCACGTCAAAAGTGCAAGTAGATAAATAGGTACCGCTCCGGCGGGAAGGAAAATGGCGTTTCCGTGCGCTGCTCTGGATCTCCAGAAGCGGCTTAGTCACGCTGGCCACATGACCTGGAAGCTGTACGCTGGCTCCCTTGGCCAATAAAGCGAGATGAGCACCACAATCCCAGAGTTGTCCGCGACTGGACCTAATGGTCAGGGGTCCCTTTACCTTTACCAACTCCAGGGGGCAGAGCTTTCAGCTTGGAAAGCTAGATGAAGTGTACTCCAAATGATTTTGACTATGATTCCCTGATCCCTATCAGCCCCAGTTAGCTGTCAGGAAGCTGTCAGGCACGCCAACTCCCCAGGATCACAAGTGCTCTAGATCCTACAACATTTTAATCGGGGGCACCCACAAAGAGTTGGGCCATGCGCACATGCCCCAACCAGTGGGCGTGCTAATGAAGCACATGCGTGGGGGGAGCATGCTGACGTAGCAGGCAGGGGGCATATTGATGTAGAGTGTGCATCCCATTGACAGCACAGAGTCCTGGGCACCCATGGTCGCAGGGGCAAGCCGGTGCCACTGCAAGCTGTAGTCCATGTGCAGTCTAATCAGTGGGAGCCAGTGTGGTGTAGTGGTTAAGAGCGGTAGACTCGTAATCTGGTGAACCAGGTTCAATTCCTTGCTCCTCCACATGCAGCTGCTAGGTGATCTTGGGATAGTCTCTGAGCCCCACTCACCTCACAGAGTGTTTGTTGTGGGGGAGGAAGGGAAAGGAGAATGTTAGGCTCTTTGAGACTCCTTCGGGTAGTGATAAAGAGGGATATCAAATCCAAACTCCTCTTCTCCTTCTCCTTCTCCTTCTTCTTCTTCTTCTTCTTCACCACTGCAGGCAGGTTGATGTATCGACTGTCTCCCAATAAGGCATCTTGATATGCCTTTTCAAACCTCTGGCCTAGACTGCATTTGGTGGGTATCCTTCTCACTCACCTGATTTGGTTTCAGTAAGAGAGACAGCACAGGTGTCTGCATTAGCACTGCAAGTCATCATCGTGCCTTGGCAATTGCTGCCTACCGCCATGCAGGTTTCACACTCCAGTGAGTCACCTGTAGAAGAGAAGGTAAAAGGTTTCATAAGCAGAGTCCATGTGCAGACGCCATTCTAAGTCATCCACCTGCGAAAGGGGATGGATCCCACAAACGTGGGTCAAGTGCAACACTGATCCTGCTTTATGTAATATGACACCAGCGTTTAGGCAAAACAAAATAAAAAAATAAAAAATCTGAAGAAGTGTGCATGCACACGAAAGCTCATACCAAGAAAAAAACTTTTTTATTTTTTATTTTGTTTTGACTACGGCAGACCTACATGGCTACCTACCTGTAACCAGCTTATAGGCGATATTTTGGTTTCCACCCCAGTCAGCCCTTCCGAAATCAACGCTTTGGTTCTGGGTTCCTCCCAGGTATCCCACTGCTGCACCTATCACCCCAGAACATTACGGCTGCTTACCTGGAGTTAGAAGCACAGAGAAGAGAAGAAGTCCCAAGAGAACTGGCATGGTGTGTGAAAAGAAATGCACAGCGGGAGCATGTGCAAAATGTTTGCTTCCTTGTGAAGCCATTTTTTTCGCCAGCCTGGTGTCTGCAAAATAAATAAATACAAATTCAGATTGGAAACAAGCACAATTTTTTTAAAACAACAACAACACACCACCAAATTTCTCAGTACAGTGAGATGCTGGAATCTGGACAGCATCAATATGAGCCCTCCTTTTGCATGAATCTTCTGAGAAATTCATGGGATAACAGAGGGATCTCATCTTAACACATATTATTAGCATGGTTGGGAAGCTAATCCACCCCTGCCTCCACAGTTCGGCCAAAAGCTTTATTGCAAGCTTGATTATAAAGCAAAACAAGGAGGGATTAAGGGCACAGAGGTTGTAAGGCTCACCTCATATTAAACCAGGATCTCACACCCCCATGTAGAGCTGGGGCATAGCTGTCAGGCGAGTGAATCATGGTGGGGTAGGATTACACTGCACACCCGGACAGCTCACACATGCTTCTCAAGAGCCTTCCCCAGCAGGGGAAACCAACTGCTCTCTTCCAGGTGGGGATACTGGAGAGATGCTGCATCTCTTTGTTTCCTCCTCCTGCCCACAAAGCTACAATCTCTGAATTCCCTGTGAAGAAGGATGATTGTTCAACCAAGTTGGAAACGGGAGCCCTGGCAGGGCTCAGTACCCTTAACAAACTGCCGCTTCCAGAATTATTCGGGGGAACCCCTAACTGTTTAAAGTGCTAACCTAGTGCTTTAAGTGGATGGTGTGAATGTGACCTGAGAGCTTGCAGGTCTCGGGCTCCATAATCGTTGGGAAATGTGACTTACCCTGAGTTGCGAAGAACTGAAGGGCAGGTGCTCCTCAATGAGAATGTTTTCTTCTGGCTGCTAAAACTCACTTCTGGGCCCTTTGCTCCTGTATACGTGGGTTTATGAAGAAGGCGGCGGCAGCGGTAGCATGACACAAAATAAATATTTACGCAAATTTGATTTCCCCCATGATTGCACCACCTGCTTGCAACCAAAGTTAGAACCATTTAGACATGTGCCCTTCGTTCACCATAACTGTGCTTTATGAGTTTTCATTTGGGGTGTGTCATCAAAGTTTTTTCGGTCAAAGCAGCTCTGACACAGCCCCATAATGGCACAGAAGATAAGGATCAAATATAAAACACTAAAATAAAAACACAAAACAGTGTAGCTGTGTTGGGGGGGGGAGAATAGAATGGAATTGTTGGAAGCATAGGACAGAAATCAAATGTTTTTTATATTTTTATAAGATGTTTTTTGTGGGGACAGATTCCCCAAAGTTCTTAAATGTATCAAATGCATGGAGATGTTGAAGTTGGCAAAGTGCTAAAATACAGGTGCTAAAATACTAGGCAAAAGTATACGTACTTAGTTTACGATCAAACGAAAGTCCACAGGGGATTTTTCAGCCATGTAATAAGGAAATCGTTATACAAAATATGGATTAAATACAAAGGAATGCTTGAGCCAAAGATACCCCTGTGAACTTCACCCACTTAAACCATGGCAGGAAAAAAAAATGAAAGGAGAATGGCCTACGTACCGATCAGTCCTAGAAACTGATAAAGATAAGCCAACATTGAAGAAATATGAGGAAATTAAAGATTCTCTTTTTAAAATCATTTTTATTAGTTTTTTAAAGATACAATAATAAAATTCACACAATTTTCTTCACATCTTATACCAGTTTGGCTTTTTATGGCCGTGACTTCCGTCAAACCTTCCACATGTTATTCTAATATCTATTCCTTATATCTATATTTCCTAAATCAATCATTGTTTTATATTATTACTTTCTAAAAATTAATCACTATATCTTCGTATTAACAATGATATTTCTTCCTTACTCTACAAAGCTTCTTGCAGTCCTACCAACGTATTCATTTGAATACAATTTTCCTTTAAATAGTCTGCAAATTTAGTCCAGTCTTTGATGAACTTCTGGTCCTGCTGTTCTCGGATTCTTCCCGTCATCTTGTCCAATTCTGCATATGCCATTAGTTTCGCTATCCATTCTTCCTTTGTCGGTGTTTGTTCTTGTTTCCATTTCTGTGCTATTAACATTCTTGCCGCAGTCACAGCATATTGGAAAAGCTTAAAGTCTTGCTTTTTAATATCTGTACCTGTAATTCCCAGTAAAAATGCTTCTGGTTTTTTAACAAATGTATATTTCAACATTTTCTTAATTTCATCATATATCATGTCCCAGAAGCCTTTCACCCTTCTACATTCACACCACAAATGATAAAAGGTACCTTCTTTCTCTTTACATTTCCAACACTTGTTATCAACCTTATATATTTTTGCCAGTTTGACCGGTGTAATATCCCATCTATACATCATTTTTAACACATTTTCTTTTAGTGCATTGCATGCAGTAAATTTCATTCCTTCCTTCCACAATTTCTCCCAGTCATCTAGCATAATATTATGACCAAAATCTTTTGCCCAGTGTATCATCACCGACTTCACTTCTTCATTCCAGCAGTATTTTATACATTTTTGACAATGTTTTAAAATTATTACTCAATATTTCTATTTCGAACTTGGATTTAACATCTCCAAATCCATTTTTCTTCATATCATTTTTAAATATTTCATTGATCTGATAATAATGCAACCAATCATTTACAAATTCTTTCACCTCTTCATATGGTTTTAGTTTCCATTTTACACCATCATGTTGAAGTAACATTTCATACGTTACCCAATTTCAACTCATATTGGTTTTTTCACACTCCTAAATATTTTATCTTTTTAACCACTTCTGTATTTGTTTGCTGTTGCATTTTCTCAATCATTCCATTGTCCATATTTTTAACTAACATCTTAGTCTTCTTTTTATTTAATTTAAATCCTGCAGCTTGGCCAAATTCTTCCATCTCTTCTAATACTGCTTTGGAGCTTTCTATGGGTTCTTCAATTGTCAGTACCAAGTCATCGGCAAAGGCTTTTATTTTATGTTGTTTTCTTCCAACTGTTATTCCTTTAATTCTATCTGATTGTCTTATTGCCTTCAGAAGAACTTCCAGGACCGAGATGAATAGTAGTGGTGATAGTGGACACCCTTGTCTTGTTCCCTTGGTTATTTTTATATTTTCAGTCAATACATTATTTACAATTATTTTTGCTTTCTGTTCCGAGTATATTGCTTTTAAACTTCTTAAAAATCTTTCTCCAATATCCATTGCTTCAAAGTTCTTTATCATGAAATCCCATGAAATATTATCAAACACTTTTTCTGCATCCACGAAAATCATTGCTGCCTGCTTTTCATTCCTGGCAGACAGGTATTCTATTATGTTTATCACATTTCTTGTATTATCTTTTATCTGTCTGCCAGGTAGAAAGCCGGCTTGGTCTTCATGAATTATTTCTTTAAGCACATTCTTCATTCTACATGCAAGTATACTGGTGAAGATCTTATAATCATTGTTTAGCAATGAAATAGGTCTATAGTTGTTAATTTTAACAAATCTGAATCTGGTTTCGGAATCAGTGTAATATATGCATCTTACCAAGTTTCTGGTATCTCTGCTTTTTCCAAGATATTATTTAAAACTTCTTTGAAGGGTTCAAGTAGGGTGTCATTTAGTTTCTTGTAATATTTTGCCGTAAATCCATCCGGTCCCGGTGCCTTCCCGCTTTTCAAATTTTTAATTGCTTTAAGAATTTCTTCTTTCTTAAATGAATGTTTTCCCATTCAGCTTGTTTCTCATTTCTGTCGGGATCTTCTGCACTTCTTTTTTGTTCAGATATTCTTCAATCTTAACTAGGTTATGATTTCCAGTGTTTTTATATAATTGTCTATAAAATTTTGCAAAACCCTTCCTTATTTCTGATGGGTTCTCTGTTTCTTTATCTTCGATCTGGATTTTATTTATTGTATTCTGTTCTTTTCTTTTTTTTATCTGCCAAGCAAGCCATTTTCCTGGTTTATTTGCATGTTCGAAATTTTTTTGCTTCATCCATTTTATTTTCCATTCCACTTCTTGATTAATAATCAACACAAATTGACTTTGTAGTATTTTAATATTTTGATTTACTTTTGTATCGTTTGGTTTGATTGACAGTTTCTTCTCATTTTCCATAATTTGTTTCAGAATTTCTTCCTTTCTCCTTTCTCTATTTTTTTTCCTTTATACTATTTTGTTGTATAAAGAATCCTCTCATTACTGCTTTGCTCACATCCCAAACGATACTTTCTTTTGTTTCTTGGTTTCTGTTAATTATAAAGTAATCCATCAATTTCTTTCTCGCTTTTTCTTCCAGGTCTTTGTCGTCAAGTAAATTTTCGTTGAGTCTTTTCCTCCAATCCTTTTATTTCACAAAATATCCGATTATGGTCAGATAATGTCCTTGGTTGAATTTAAAGTTTTCCAATTCTTGGTGCCAATTCACTGGATATCATAACATAGTCTATTCTTGCTGTTGATTGATTGGGTTCTGAAAAATGTGTAAACTGTTTGTCTAACGGGTGTCTGAACCTCCAAATATCAATCACATTACAACTTTTCATCATTGAGAAAAAAGTCTTTGGTAATTTACCTTCTTTAGAGTCCATTCTTTTTCTCGTTCTGTCCATTTCCAGTGAGATCACCCCATTCATATCTCCCATAATCACAATTTTTTGATCTAAATATTCAAAGAGCATTTCTTCCAATCTGTTGTAGAATTCTGACTTGTTTTCATTCGGTGCGTAGATTCCGACAACAATTATCTTTTCGCCTTGTGCCGTGACTTGAACCGCAATTATTGTTCCTTCTTCATCTTTAAATAGTTGTTTGGCTATTATATATATTATTAATATATAAGACGCCTCTCTTTTTGGTTCTATCCGATGTTATAAATTCATTTCCTAATTTCTTTTTAACCAAAATTCTTCTATGTTTCCGTGTGATGTGTGTTTCCTGTAAACAAATGATGTCCAAATTTTTCTTCTGTGAAACATGTTCAATATTGTTTCTTTTCTGTTTTTGGTTAATTCCGTTAACATTCCACGTCAGCAATCTTAGAGCCATTTTTTGTTTCTCTACTTTTTGTCTTGTTCTGTATTTTCTTGCTGTTCTTCTTCTTCTTCTTCTTCTTCTTCTTCTTCTTCTTCTTCTTCAATATTTTCTTCTTCTTCCTCATCGCCCACTGTTGGGGCAGCACATGCTCCTTCTAATGGTTCCTCTTCCTTCTCCAATTCTTTATACTTCTGAATAAATTTGGTAATACCTCTCAATTTGTGTTTTTTCTCTTTATATAAAAAAATGATATACCTTCTGGAAATTCCCACTTAAGGTTGATTTCCTTTTTCCTTAGCATTTGTGTCAGTGGTCGATATTGTTCGCGTTTTTTCAATAATCGAAGTGGGATATCCTTAAATATGATTATCATCGTGTTGTCAATGTACAGCATCTCCTCTCTGTTCTTCATTAAAATTGTGTCTCTCATGATTTTGTCCTTGAAGATTATTAAACAATCTCCTGGAAATTTCTTTCCTTTTCTATTCTTCGTCTTTATTCTAAAAACATTCACCACATTCGTTGCAAATTCTTCTTTCTCCATGCCTAACCACTGTGCCAATCTGACAAAAAAAATTTCTGCGATGTTTTCTCCCTGTGTTTCTGGAATCGATTTCAGCCTCAGATTTGTTTCTCTTTGTCTCAGGTCCTGCAAAGCAATTGAATCCCACATTTCTTCTTGCGTTCTATTGCCCTCTAACACAGCACTGTTAAGTTTTTCATCTTCCTTTTTTAATTCTTTAACATCTTTTTGTACATGTTTCACTCCTTCTGTTTTTTTGTGTTCTTTTGTCCACCTCTTGTATCTGTATCTTAAGATCTTTAACTGTCAAATCCCATTTTTGATCCATTTGTTCCAATTTATTTTCCATATTTTGTTCGCTTTGTTTAATGACCTTTATGTCTTTTTTCAATTTGGCAAGCATCTTTATTATTTCTTTAGACTCTTCTTGTTTAGATCCTCTTCTATCTCCCGGTGTTGCTCCTCCATCGGTTCCCTTCTTTTTTTCTTTTTCCATTCTGTACTCTTGTAATAGACTCTTTTTCTGATGTTGTCCTTCTATTTCACCACTAGATGTCACCCTCTCTTCCCTAATTTAGCTTTAGTTATTTTAAATATATAGATTTTCCAAATAACAATATCTTTTTCGCCACTAGAGGCGTTATATATTTCAAAACGTAAAAAACCTATAAAACGTATTTTACATCCAATGGGGGAGAGGAGGGGGAGATAACAATGGTAGCAAATTGGAAATAATAAAACAATACAGATTAAATCAGTTCCGTCCAATTAACCTTGTCCACCAAGCCGGGAGTCTGAACCAAAATTTAATCGTCTTTGTCACAATTAAGCCTTTTGCCACTTGCCTGGCTAATCCAATATGAGGTGGTAAAGTCAAAAATCAAAATCCAAAGGAGCAAAACCCCAAACCCCTAAAGAAAAAACCATAAATAAAATACTTCTGCCACTTGAATGGCTAATTCCGAGAGGAGGGAGCTGGAACCAATACCTTCAGCCCTTTGGCTTAATCCGATCTGCCCGGCATGGGGCGATGTGGGGAAAATGTTTGTGGAGGCACTTCCAACTCAAAGTAACAAAAAAGAGGAAGGGGGGAAGGGGGGCTTTTGCCGCTCCCGCAGAAAAGAAAAGAAAATTATTATGCCAAGACGTCCGCAGTTCTACATAAATAAAAATCCACTGCTGCTAGGGCAATTCTGATTCAAGTTACAAAGTTATAATATACTTTTCGGAGTTGCGCAGTTCAAAAAGAAACAAAAGTGAAAGGGAAGCTCCTTCCCCAGCGGGTCTCCATTGTTCAGCAAAGACAGAAAATAAAATAAAAATCAATTCCAAAAAAAATCTCTCCAACCTGTCCTCTTTCCTTAGGCTTATGCCCACTTTAAAATCCAAATTTTGCATTGTAGGTTTTAATTTAAACTCCATTTAAAGGTTTGTGTTACCGCTATATATATACAGTTAATCACAGTCAGGGCTGACCTCCTTTTTAGACCCCGCTATCCTCTGAATTTTTATTATTCAATAAGAATATTTTTACCGACCTTTTAAAGTCCAATTTGTTTGAGGATCGGTCGCTGAGCCATGGAGACTCGAGGCTGCATTGCCAGCAAGTAGAAGATGGCGACCTGTGCCAGTGCCTCAATCTCACCAACCTTCCCGCCCCCAGATTGGGGGCTTTCCGGTGGCGGAAAGACCACTCTTCGGCACTGCTGGGTACAGTCCTCAAAATAGATCCTTTTGAGGTTTTCAGGGGGTTGTGGCACCCTTACAAATACCCCTATTTCTTGCGGGAAACTGGACTCTCCCCGGAGGGCTGAATCCCGTCTCCTTTTCGGCTCCTCGTCCCGACCGGAAGTCGAAATTAAAGATTCTTTAACAGACTGTTGATACTTTCACCCCTCCCATTGTGAGATTCTCTTGATGTGATGTTATGAGAAGGAGGGGGTGGGAACTGCTTTAATTGGTTTAATTGCTCTTCCTTTTTTTGTCAAATCATTTTTATTAAGGTTTCCAATACAACATAATCACATTGAAAATTCCAAATTACATTCCAAATTATTTATCCAATTATCAATAATAATAATAAAAAGAAAAGTTCCAATTCTGCCAAATTATTATTTAAATTTATTTTGAGGTTTCCCATGCTTCAAAATCCGGAGTTATCTAATCAACTATTTGTCCTTGCTTTTTACCCTTCCTATATTTTAACAGCCTCTGATGTATTCCAACAAGCACGATAAATCAAAACAAACAATGTCCCTGTGTGGATTTAAGTCCATATTTCATAACCATACGATCGCCTTACCCCTTGATACTCTGATTCCAAAAGCCAAATCACGGAGAGTCACCATTTTCATTCAGCCCCGATAACATCCACTCTTTTTCCACAGCTGTTGTTCACCCATCTGCTTTTCACTTATACCTTTCCAGGAGGGTTTGCCAATTATTTTAAAAGTTCGTATATTGTGGTTATTAAGGCTTGCCGCTCCCTATGGTGTCATGCCAAACAGCCTGGATTTCTCCCTCAAGATGGCACGGTTGTTTTTTATAAACTGCGTCATTTCTAGGAAACTGTCCAAATTCCTCCAATTAAGATCAGTCAGTGTCCAAGGGGTTCTCTCTTTGCCAAAATCAACATGTATAAACGGTTTTTATCCTCTTCCAAGTATTAATGATAAAGTTCATTTTCTCTTTACGACAGCGCTATTAAACATTATTTTCGTTCCACACAGTTTATATTTATAATACCGGTATCGAATCTTCAACCGAAATCAAACTATCAGTCTTTCAAATCTTACTTGTAATGCATAGTGAAATTGGTCCTTCTGGGGGGGGGGTTGCCTGTTTTTTATATAATAATAAAGCAAAACACAATCACAGAGTCCAAGGCTCCCCCCCTTTCCATCCCGCTTTCACATACCGATACAATGATAAAATCTTCTTTCTATTTTTCTTCTTAGCTGTTCAATGGCTGATTTTTTTTAGCAAAATGCTTTTTCCTCCTTTGTTTGAAGCATGCCCAAGACTTTTCACTAATTTATATTTTAAAGCATTGGGACTCATGCACGAACAGGGTGGCTTCCAGGAGTTCCGGCCCCCACAGGTGCTATCAGCCCAGGCCCCCCTGCTTCCCCCGAAGGGTCGGAACAGGTTAAGGGGCATCTGCGGGCCAGCAGCCTCTCCTGTCATCCCGGGAGAGTTTAGGGAGGCTCCCATAGCAGCTGCCAAAATTCCCCATGGGGGTCGGGAGCGATGTTATAAATCAGCCATTCTCCCAACGTGCACGAGCGGAAACTTGGTTTAATTGCTCTTCCGTCCCAGCCTTACTCAGAATGTGGGGGTGTCTGAGAGTGTTTGTAGTAGAGATAAGATGGTAGAGTGAGAAGCTGAAATATGCAAGCCTGTAGTTTATTTAGTTTGTTGTAGCTATTAGAAATAAAAGAAGATATGCTTCAACTAACACCGCTTGCTTCCACGTGTTTATGCGTTATGCTGCTAGAGTCTGGTGCTCACAATGAGCCATTGTGAGTCTAGTGCACCCAGGACCTGTTTTCCAGGATTGGAAGGTTGCAGAAGGTGCTCCAGTCGCCCAAGCCCAGTCAGGGCAGAACCAGATACCACATATCGGTTAAAGGGCGTACTGACAGACTGGCTGCAATATTTCCAGCTACATCAAAGATTAGTCATAGATTCAAAACAAGGAATTGCAAAAGAAACATCCAGATTCAAAAGAGAATTAATATTTATTAATAAGAAAAACATTTCACGAATATATGATTATCTTTTGGAATGGGAAACAAAAGAAGAACAGGTCAAAGCAGTTATGGTAAGATGGGCGCAGGATTTTGGGTACAATATACTCATGGAACAGTGGGAGAGATTATGGATAATAGGTATCAAATTTACAGCATGCTATAATCTCAGGGGAAAGACCATGAAGATGATACAGTATATAGATGGCATCTTACCCCAAAAAAGCTTGCTAAAATGCCTACATATCAACAATTAACAATTGAGGGGGATGGGGACATAAAATTAAAATCTTATGAAGAGATAAGAAACCATTGCAATAGTTGGTCACAATACCATCAATTAGTGTACAGATTTAATCAAGATAAAAAGAAGGGATTTGAACAAAATGTGTCAAAATTACAGAGTGAATTAATACAGCCCAAGAAAAAGACCATCTCCAGGATGTATAATTTCTTGCTAGAATGGGAGTTGAAAGATGAAACAACTAAAGAAGTGATGGTAAAATGGGAAAAGGATGTTGGTCATGTAATTGAGTTGGAAAGGTGGGAGAGGTTATGGAAGGTTGACATGAACTTTACGGCCTGTTCCACGATAAATCTGGTCCTCCATCCAAGAGGGCACGTGCTGTGGTGCGACCTGGCCACCTGACCCAGTGTTGTGGGTGGGTAATCATGGAACAACCACAACCCCTGATAGGTGGGTCCCGCATTGTTTGGGTGCAATCTGACCAATGGGATGCCTTGGAAACGGAACAACGCGGGACCTATATAAACCCGTGTGACACTACTGAGCTGCTGTTTTCTCAGGTGCAGTAGCAGCAGCTGGGAGCATTGGTTCCCGCTAGCCCCAGAAACAGGGCGAGCAGTGCGGGAAGTTCCAGGCAGGTTGCGTGACGGGAGCCACCGGGCTCCCAGTCAACCCTGCCAGCATCAGTTAGTCCCGCAGCTCCCAATATTCAGGGGAATATGTCTTCTGCAGGGTTCCTCACTTTCGTCTGTTTCTCCTTCTGTGCAGGTTTGTTCACCCCCAGCCATGGAGGCGGTCACTGTCCAATCATCTGACGAGGATGTCTCAATGCCCAGAGTTCCATCACACGGCGGTAGGAAGCACAAGAGCGGCCGCTCCAGACGCAGGGCCAAGAGGCGCAGTGATGCTGAATCATCCTCTTCCTCTGGTATGTCCTCTGACATTAGTGATGAGGAAGCGGATGCCCCTCCCATCCTTTATTGGGGTCATATGGAAGGGTCCTCTGGGCTGCCTCGGTGGGTGTGGCTAAGGAGAGCTAATACTCATAGAGCTAAATATGGTCTTCCCCTAGAGTATATCAATGGCGTGCCAAGGATACCAAGGTCTCCACTAATTCAGCTAGAGACTTAATCCCAGGTGCACACTTATCCTCTAGGATTCGGAATAGGATCCTAAATGGAAAATTTGTTGATATGGTCAAACAACGACAAAGCTGGGGCCTCAGTGAGGAGGGAATCTAGTAAAGTTGGCCTTTCTTTTGATCAATGGCTTGATGCCTTTCAGGTTTTCGCAGGCACAGTTTCTGCTGCGTATCCCAAACGCAGTCTCCATCTTTGGATTTACTTATCCATAGTGAGGATGGCTTACACAATGGCTGGGGAAGCGGCAGCCATAGCCTACAATTGTAACTTTCGGCGTAGGGCCTCCAGGGTCCATACAGCCCGCTGGGATCGGAAAGATATGGATGTCTGGTCTACCTATGTTGCGCCACATATTGCGGCTAAGTCCTCGGAATTTGTGGTGCCGAAATCTGAACCCAAGAAAGCTGCTAAGCGAGTGTATTATTGTTGGGAGTATAACAGAGGCTCCTGCCAAAGGCAGGCTTGCAAATATGCCCATTCTTGCGACAAATGTGCAGGAAACCGCCCAGCTGTGTCCTGTGGTGTGAAGCGGTCCTTTCGTGGCCAGCAGAAGGGCGCAAAACAGGAGGCTAAGCATGCCTTCCCCCAGTCCAGCAACACTAAATGAGAACTTGCTCACGTTGGCAAATACTCCCATTAAACTACCGCCTCTTAAAAAATGGTTAGCGGAATATCCTAGTCGCTCAGCAGCAACATATATTTGGAAAGGCTTTTCTGAGGGCTTTCGCATTCCCGTGGCATTCCCGTCAAGGTCGGCTGAAGTGGAAAAACAAAAAACTCAATTAGAGATATGCCAGAAGTGGCCCAGCGTAAAATAGGGAAGGAGTTGGCGTTGGGCAGGATTGCAGGCCCACTCCCTACCCTTCTGTACCCTGACCTTCATCTTTCCCCTTTGGGGATAGTGCCTAAGAAGGCACCGGGGAAGTTTCGGCTAATTCATAATTTATCTTACCCACAAGGGACTTCGGTGAATGATGCGATTCCCGCAGAATTGGCTTCAGTTAAATAGGCCACGTTTGACCAAGGGGTCAAATTAATAAGAAGCTTGGGGAAAGGACCCTTGCTGGCCAAATGCGATGTAGAAACAGCCTTTCGCCTGTTCCTTGTGCACCCCCATGATTTTAAATTCCTTGGATTTACTGTAAATTTGAGGGGAATTACTATGTGGACAAGGCCATTCCGATGGGATGTTCCGTATTTTGTGCAGCTTTTGAATTGTTCAATACTTTCTTGGACTGGGCACTGCGCAGGAAGACGGGCTTTAGGAGCGTGGTCCATTATTTGGATGACTACTTATTTTGCTCAGCAGCTGGGTCGGATGAGGCCCAGAGGGGAAACAATTGGCTCCCAGATATGATGTTGCCCTCCACTGTGCTGCAAAGTGGCAAATGATAAATCTGTGATTCAGGAGCGCCCTGATGAAATCAGTGGCACAACCTGACCTCTGGGGCATAGAATGAGGTGGGGGGAAGGAAGAAAAAAACTATACCCACACTGAGCAGAAACAGATGTGCACTCAGCACCCTCGCAGCAGATAGTCATTCCTATGGAAGTAAACATCTTGCCCAGATTTACATAAAATGGTCACAAACTGCAGACTAGAGCAGGTGAAGAGCGTTTCAAGATCCTCTGAGATGATTTTCCAGCTGCAGAGTATGAAATTACATCGTAAAATGTGTAGAAGACACTCTTCACAAAGGTCTGCCTGGCACCAGCCAGATTTCCTTTTTGGCTCCGTGTGTGTGTGTGTGTGTACACACCCATCCATGCCCCTATATATTTGTTATCTGCTTCAGCCTTTTTGGTGCCTTTGTTTTATGGCTAGACTAACTGCTTGTCAAATGTTTTATCTGTTATCTGTTGTTTTTTTCGGGGGGGCACAGGGGTGTGTATACCCCTAAAATTTTTGTGAATCTTTGTACTTTTGTCTATTTACTGTATTTATTTTTCCCAATTTGAACTACAAAATGGTTGTTTTCTTGAGTCGAATTGTGACCCACGCCTGCGAAGACGCAGCGCTGCTGGTTGCGAACACTGCGGGTTGCGAACGTGCCTCCTGCACAGATCACGTTCACAACCCGAGCATCCACTGTATTGTATATGTAACTTCAAAGCCTCTAGGGCAGTGGTTCCCAATTAGCTAATTACTGAGGACCCCCTATTTTTCAAAAGCCAAGCCATAGACCTGCAACTTTTGGAAATTTTGCTAACTCTATGGTAGTTACCTCTGCAAAGCAATCTTTTTGGACAAAATATGGAGTAGCCCCTAATAAGCAAAAGATTTTAGGTATACAGTACTAAAAAAAAAAAAAAAACACCATAAAATTTGTGATATTACCATGCAAAAATGACCAAAAAAATTTGTTGGGAGAGGAAGGCAAGGGATGGGACACCCCAGGCCCCTAATTGGAAACCACTGCTCTAGGGTGAAGAAAGGAAAATAAAAGTTTGAATAAGTAAAAACATAACATAATGATATTTTAAAAAATTATTAGGCACCAGATATGCACAGAGCCTAGGGCTTGCTGATCAGAAGGTCGGCGGTTTGAATCCCCGCAACAGGGTGAGCTCCCGTTGTTCAGTCCCAGCTCCTGCCAACCTAGCAGTTCAAAAGCACGTCAAACTGCAAGTAGATAAATAGGTACCGCTGCAGCGGGAAGGTAAACGGCCTTTCCATATGCTGCTCTGGTTCGTCAGAAGCGGTTTAGTCATGCTGGCCTCATGACCCGGAAGCTGTACGCCGGCTCCCTCGGCCAATAAAGCGAGATGAGCGCTGCAACCCCAGAGTCACTCACAACTGGACCTAATGGTCAGGGGTCCCTTTACCTTTATGCACTAGGACTCTATATCTATCTCCTCCCCACAACTCTCTCCATAATATAAAGAAGGGAGTTGCAGGGGGTTAGACTGAAGGACCCTTGGGGTCCCTTCCAACTCCATCATTCTTTGATTCTACATGAAGAGTTGCACCAGTGATCAATATTAGTGCTGCATAAAGTCACTCTCTTCAAAGAAGGAGGAAAAGGTGAATCCAGGAACCTATGGGCCAGTTCACTAGATGTCAGTACTGGGCAAACTTATCCTACAAGTTATTAAGCTATCAGTGAACATCTAGAAAATAAATAAATTCACTGCTAAGTAAGTAGTAGAGCTATGCCTTGGATGCTGCTAGAAGTTGAGCCAAATCTGGAAGACTTGAGATCCCCTCTCACACAGCTTCCCCCTACCCAGTCCCCTCCTGATCACATAAGTGATTGGGGGGTGGGGAAAGCAACAGTGGTATTGGAGTGCCTTAGATGGATGGTGCAAATGTGACTTTGCGGGTCTAGAGCTCCATAATGGATGGGATCCGCGACTTACCACAAGCTGCTATGGTCTGCTGGCTGGGTGCTCCTTGGTGAGATTGTCTTCTCCTGGCTGCTAAAGGTCGCTTATGGCACATCTGTCCAAGAATACCCTGACTTATGAAGGACCTGAAGGCTTTGGAATGATGTGCAATAAATATTTGTGTTTCAAATTACATACACTAATACCAGGAACTTTGATTTTCTCCTGCTTGCTCCACCCGTGCAGCGCTTAAGGTTTGTAGATATACAAAAATAAAATAAAATAAAATTTGGGTATACAAAGTTTTGGTTGTGTAAAATGGCTCGAAAATTTCATTTTATCTGTGAACTGCCCTGAGACCTTCATATAAATTCAATCAATCAATCAATAAACAAACAAACAAACAAATAAATAAATAAATAAATAAATAAATAAATAAATGGACACAGAAGATAAGAAGCAAACATAGAACAATAAAATGAAACCAAATAATGGTGTGGGATGATCAGAATGGTGTGGGTGGAACCAATGTACAGAAGGCACACATTATCTATATTTATGTCGGTCACTTCCTGGTTCATGTGGAGATTGGGACAGATGAATCTGTACATTTCAGTTTCTCTGTTTCTCATTTTTTTGCCCCCACACCCATAATGAAGACTCGAGAGAGATTGCATTGCATAGAATAGCCGTATTTATTAAATAGCAAACGAAAAGATCTGCAAGAAAGTTCAGTTACATTAGGAGGTGGAATTCGAATCAGCTGCTGGGAGAAAGAAAAAATTTGCTACGCGCATATTCGTAACATACTGTCTAAAAGAGCAACATGGGTGTAGCCAGAATTTTTGTTGGGGGGGGCAGGACTTTGCGGGGGGCAGAACCAACGTGATTGGTCAGTTAGTTAAGTATTTCTATTGTTTTACTTGATCTGGGGGGCAGCTTCCCTCCTGCCCCCCTCCCAGCTACACCCATGAAGAGCATGCCTAAAAACTCTGACTTTCATTTCCAACCAGGCTTAAGGGCTAAATAGGTCCTCAGGACTCTCCCTAGACCATACACTCAGCTGATACCATGGTCCCCTCCACAGGCCACACCTCTCATTGGTTCCGCTATTCATCTTCCTCAGGCAGCTCTGCTGTCCAATAGTGTATCCTTTAACTGTAATAATTCCTCTTGTTGTTGGATATTCTTTCTCTCTGTGTGAGAATCATTTGTTCCAGAAACAGAGAAAAACAGAGAAGAAGTTTCAAGAAGTAGCAGAAGGCTGAGATGGTTTTGCCTATGCCAGGACGTTTTCTGTGGGATCTTTTTCTTTGGACATGTGCAGTGTGACAGGAAGCACTGATAACAACGGTTTTGTGTAACTTGTTGTGAGTCTCTTGCTTGTGCCTTGCGGTGAGAGAAGCAGAGAGTGAGTCTTGGACTCTTGTTGGACTCTAAGCCTGCCTTGACCGCGGCAGGGGTGAATGTCTGTATATCTTTGCTATCAATATGCTTTTATGCCTGTCAAGTAAACCTCTACACTTGACTGAATCTTTAAGGCGTCCATGAGTGTTTATTGCCTACTGTGTGTACTTTCAACCCTTAAGACGCTTCCAAGGAAGGAGCTGCGTTGAGATGTAACTCTGCTGGGTATGGATACTGACACACACACACACACACAGCAAAAGTGATGCCAGACCAAATTCTTCTAAATCATCCATCAGAGGTTGATGGATCGATCCAACACTTGTTTCCGTCATTGGAGAATGAAGAGGGTGTGTCTCTATGTGTAGAAACTCCTTGTTGAAATGTGGCCTTTGTTCCAGAACCATTTGCCCTTGGACTTGACCATCACTATTTCATTCTCATTTCTTAAAAAAAAGGAACTGACTCTTTGTGAGTCAGTAAGATATCTATGTGGAAGATAGTGGAAGACAGGAGTGCCTGGCGTGCTCTGGTCCATGGGCTCACAAAGAGTCGGACACGACTAAACGAATAAACAACAACAAGATATCTATGGATACAAACCCCTCTGAAAAAAACAAATTGAAACTAGAGTAGAACATGGAAAGGAAATTCGTCCTCAGTGCCCAGTCATGGAAAAGGGTTTCTTACAAGAGGATCTTCACCAGCAGAAGCCATGACAAGGCCAGAAGGGGAAATCTCAATGATGGAGGTGCCTTATTGGCTGGTGTACATTTGCCAACTATATTTCCAGATGCAGCTTCCTTGAATGTATTCTTAGCATTTTGTGGTAAAGCATTGCAGTAATTCTTGGTAGTGCAACCTTTCATAATGATTTCAACTGCTCCTGGAGATGAAAAGGAAAGATAGGAAGTCAGGGGGCCTACTATTCCCAAAAATTACTTCCCTCAAACAAGTTTGAATTGACTCTCAACCTTACATTGGCCTGACCAAGCTAACAAAATAAAAATAAAAATGGCAAAGCAAAAAGATGCATGTGTAGCCATGTCCATTAATTTCAATGATTTTACTCTAAGACTAGGGATGCGGGTGGCGCTGTGGGTTAAACCACAGAGCCTAGGGCTTGCCAATCAGAAGGTCGGCGGTTCAAATCCCCGCGACGGGGTGAGCTCCCTGCTCCTGCCAACCTAGCAGTTCGAAAGCATGTCAAAGTGCAAGTAGATAAATAGGTACCGCTCCGGCAGGAAGGTAAACGGTGTTTCCGTGTGCTGCTCTGGTTCGCCAGAAGTGGCTTAGTCATGCTAGCCACATCACCCAGAAGCTGTACGCCGCCTCCCTCGGCCAATAAAGCGAGATGAGCGCCGCAACCCCAGAGTCGTCCGCGACTGGACCTAACGGTCAGGGGTCCCGTTAACTTTACTTTTACTCTAAGACTAGTCTTGTACATAACCCATTGATGGGGATGTTCCTATGAGTTGAAGTCATCTATTACAAAGAATAAATGTTTTCCTCCCAAGTGCCACTCGCATCTTCCCCCAGTTGTAGCCATTCTACTGGACTATGTGCAGGGTGACCCTGTATTTGACCTCATAAACGGCAGTCCTCTATTTGAAAGCCTATCAGAGAAATCCTTTGTTTGATGGCTTGTATGGTCTCCAATGCTCTTGATGAAGCATTGCTCCAGATATTGTGGGATAATAATATTATTATACTATATAATCAGCATCACCAGCCTGAACTCAGCAGAGTTCCTGCACCTCTCATGTGGGCACCATTATCCCTGAGCCAGCTTCATTTTGCATGGCTGGATCATTCCAGTCTCACACAGTGCCTCGGAGCTGCTGCCACTTCTGGGGTGGCTCTGTTCACCCTTGGCACCCCACTCCCAATGGAAAAGTATGCTCCATCGCTAGACTGAGTGCCAGCAAGACCAAAATGGAACAGAATTTCCATTGCTCAGCCAATCCCTGCTCAAAATCTCAAGAACATAAAGAAATCAGAAATACCACTTTTGACGCTAAGATCCAGACATTGGTCCTCAGCTCCTGTACATTCTGCCACGTCTGAAGAGCATGGGCTTAACACAGAATAGCAGGCTGGGCATTTTTTCCCATTGACTGTGTTGTTTATTGCAGGCACTGGAAAAAAGGCAAAGAGACAGTGTACACTCACACATTCCCCTCTATCCTCTATCCAGGCAGCAGGAGACGTTATCACAATTTAAGGACCACAGATCTCATCAACCAAAAACATTCAAGGGGATTGTGGAATAGGGCTGCTGTTATCACAATTTAAGGACCACAGATCTCATCAACCAAAAACATTCAAGGGGATTGTGGAATAGGGCTGCTGTTGGGACAGATGGGGCATGCTGGTGTACCTCAACCTTGGGTTCCCAGATGTTGTGGGACTAGAACTCCTATCTTCCCTGACCCTTGGTTGCTCTGACGAGAGAAGATGGGAGTTGAAGTTCAACAACATCTGGGGGCCAAAATTCAGAGAGCGTTGGTAGATTGAGAGGTCTGGAGGGCCGCAATAGGCTCCCAGACATAATGGTTCTCTCCACTGTGGTGCACAGTGGCAAATGACTGTGATTCAGAACTCCACCATTGAAATCTACGGCACAACCTGACCTCTGGGGCATAGAATGAGGGGGTGGAAGAAAAAATACACTCACATGGAACAGAAACGGATGTGCAGTTAGCATCCTTGCAGCAGACAGCCATTCCTCTGGAAGTAAACACCTTGCCCAAATTTATGGAATATGGTCCCTGTCCGCAGGCCTTAGTGGATGAACAGCCTTTCACTATATTTTGAACTGATTGCTGATCTGCAAAGAATGAAAGAAAAAGATAGGCATTTAGGACAGCCTTCCACAACACGGTTCCCTCCTGGTGTTGCTGAGCTACAACTCGCATCAGCCCCAGAGAGCCCAGTGAAGACTCAGAAATGACAGGAAGTGTATTCCAGCAACATTTAGACATTGGGGCTTAATCACAGATTTAAGATAGCTCAACTCCAGGGGCATACTCAACATCCAAGGACACTGGTGGTGCTGTGGGTTAAGCCACAGAGCCTAAGGCTTGATGATCAGAAGGTCGGCGGTTCGAATCCCCGCGGCGGGGTGAGCTCCCGTTGCTCGGTCCCTGCTCCTGCCAACCTTGCAGTTAGAAAGCATGTCAAAGTGCAAGTAGATAAATAGGTACCGCCGCAGCGGGAAGGTAAACAGTGTTTCCGTGTGCTGCTCTGGTTCACCAGAAGCGGCTTAGTCATGCTGGCCACATGACCTGGAAGCTGTACGCCAGCTCCCTCGGCCAATAATGCGAGATGAGCGCCGCAGCCCCAGAGTTGGTCACGACTGGACCTAATCGTCAGGGGTCCCTTTACCTTTACCAACTCCAGGGGGCAGAGCTTTCAGCTTGGAAAGCGAGATGCAAATGATTTTGACTATGATTCTCTGTTCCCTATCAGCCCCAGTTAGCTGTGAGGAAGCCGTCAGGCGCACCAACTCCCCAGGACCACAAGTGCTCTAGACCCTACAACATTTTAATGGGGCGGGCATGGCACCCACAAAGTGCAGTGGCCGTGTGCACATGCCCCCACCAGTGGGCGTGCTGATGAAGCACATGCGTGGGGGGAGCATGCTGACGTAGCAGGCGGGGGGGCATATTGATGTAGAGTGTGCATCCCATTGACAGCACAGAGTCCTGGGCACCCACGGTCGCAGGGGCAAGCCGGTGCCACTGCAAGCTGTAGTCCATGTGCAGTCTAATCAGTGGGAGCCAGTGTGGTGTAGTGGTTAAGAGCAGTAGACTCGTAATCTGGTGAACCGGGTTCGATTCCTTGCTCCTCCATATGCAGCTGCTGGGTGATCTTGGGCTAGTCTCTGAGCCCCACTCACCTCACAGAGTGTTTGTTGTGGGGGAGGAAGGGAAAGGAGAATGTTAGCCGCTTTGGGACTCCTTCGGGTAGTGATAAAGCGGGATATCAAATCCAAACTCTTCATCTTCTTCTTCTTCTTCTTCTTCTTCTTCTTCTTCTTCCTCTTCCTCTTCCTCTTCTTCTTCTTCTTCTTCTTCTTCTTCTTCCTCTTCTTCTTCTTCTTCTTCTTCTTCACCACTGCAGGCAGGTTGATGAATCGACTGTCTCCCAATAAGGCATCTTGATATGCCTTTTCAAACCTCTGGCTACATTTGATGGGTATCCTTCTCACTCACCTACTTTGCTTTCAGTAAGAGAGACAGCACAGGTGTCTTCATTAGCACTGCAAGTCATCATTGTGCCTTGGCAATTGCTGCCTACTGCCTCGCAGGTTTCACACTCCAGTGAGTCACCTGTAGAAGAGAAGGTAAAAGGTTTCATAAGCAGAGTCCATGTGCAGACGCCATTCTAAGTCATCCGCCTGCGAAAGGGGATGGATCCCACAAACATGGGTCAAGTGCAACACTGATCCTGCTCTATGTAATGTGACACTCACCAGCTTCCAGGCGATATTTTGGTTTCCACCCCAGTCAGCCCTTCCGAAATCAACGCTTCGGTTCTGGGTTCCTCCCAGGTATCCCACTGCAGCACATATCACCCCAGAACATTACGGCTGCTTACCTGAAGTTAGAAGCACAGAGAAGAGAAGAAGTCCCAAGAGAACTGGCATGGTGTGGGAAAAGAAATGCACAGCGGGAGCATGTGCAAAAAGTTTGCTTCCTTGTGATGCCATTTTTTTTTCCAGCCTGGTGTCTGCAAAATAAATAAATACAAATTCAGATTGGAAACGTGCACAATTTTTTAAAAACAACAACAACACACCACCAAATTTCTCAGTACAGTGAGATGCTGGAATCTGGACAGCATCGATATGAGCCCTCCTTTTGCATGAATCTTCTGAGAAATTCATGAGATAACAGAGGGATCTCATCTTAACACATATTATTAGCAGGGTTGGGAAGCTAATCCACCCCTGCCTCCACAGTTCGGCCAAAAGCTTTATTGCAAGCTTGATTATAAAGCAAAACAAGGAGGGATTCAGGGCACAGAGGTTGTAAGGCTCACCTCATATTAAACAAGGATCTCACACCCCCATGTAGAGCTGGGGCATAGCTGTCAGGCGAGTGAATCATGGTGGGGTAGGATTACACTGCACACCCGGACAGCTCACACATGCTTCTCAAGAGCCTTCCCCAGCAGGGGAAACCAACTGCTCTCTTCCAGGTGGGGATACTGGAGAGATGCTGCATCTCTTTGTTTCCTCCTCCTGCCCACAAATCTACAATCTCTGAATTCCCTGTGAAGAGGGATGGATTGTTCAACCAAGTTGGAAACGGGAGCCCTGGCAGGGCTCAGTACCCTTAACAAACTGCAGAATTATTCGGGGGAACCCCTAACTGTTTAAAGTGCTAACCTAGTGCTTTAAGTGGATGGTGTGAATGTGACCTAAGAGCTTGCAGGTCTCAAGCTCCATAATCGTTGGGAAATGTGACTTACCCTGAGTTGCGAAGAACTGAAGGGCGGGTGCTCCTCAATGAGAATGTTTTCTTCTGGCTGCTAAAACTCACTTCTGGGCCCTTTGCTCCTGTATACGTGGGCTTATGAAGAAGGCGGCGGCAGCGGTAGCATGACGAAAAATATAGATTAGCTGATCATATCATTTGTGCAAATTTGATTTCCACCATGGTTGCACCACCTGCTTGCAACCAAAGTTAGAACCATTTAGACAGGTGACCTTCGTTCACCATAACTGTGCTTCCTGGGTTTTCATTTCGGGTGGGTCAAAGCAGCTCAGACACAGCCCCATAATGGCACAGAAGATAAGGACCAAGTATAAAACACTAAAATAGAAACAGAAAACAGTGTAGCCGTGAGGGCAGGATAGAATTGAGTTGTTGGAAGCATAGGACAGAAATCAAATGGTTTTTTTATATTGTTATTAGGTGTTTTTTGTGGAGACAGATTCCCCAAAGTTCTTAAATGTATCAAATGCATGGAGATGCTGAAGTTGGCAAAGTGCTAAAATACTGTTGAGACCAGTTTTCTGGGACCAGGAAGCCATTTGGCAAAGGAGCCTAGTAAGAGACAGGGAGAGAAGTGATCCGTATAATTAGGGCTGTGTGCTGGACAGCAGCTGGCTGAGTACGTTTAGAAGACAATGGGAAAGTTTCCCATCATCTTATTGATATTAATGGATATGGATCTATTAGTCATTATTGTATCTTAATATTTTGTTGGAAGCCGCCCAGAGTGGCTGGGGAAACCCAGCCAGATGGGCGGGGTACATAGCTGTCAACCCTCCCTTTTTTTTGGTGGGAAACTCCCTTATTTCAATGCCGTTTCCCGCTGCTATCCCGGATTGTTGATATCCCTTAAATTTCCCGGATTTCAAAGGAAGCGGTTCCCTCCCTCCCTGCCGGCCAGGGAGGCTCCTCAGCTGCATTGCTCGGCTGCCAATAAGGAGTCTGAGACCGACTGGGGGCGGAGCTTGCATGCCTTGTGCAGCCAGACCCACATGCCCAACCAGACAGCCAGCCTGCCTGCCGTTTACGCTCTCGCTCTTTCGCTCACCCATTCGTGCGCAGCCTCTGGAGCACAGGGTGGCAAGGCTACTTGGTGCCATTGCACCGCCCTCGCAGCATCCCTTATTTTCAAATCCGAAAGTTTGAAAAAAATCCCTTATTTTCAAATCCGAAAGTTGACAGCCATTATTATTATTATTATTATTATTATTATTATTATTATTACAACCCAAAACATTGCATTCCCTTAGTATTCTGCAGGTGCATTCTCAGAGTTCAATTCAGAAGGCAAATATGTATGGAGGGGTGGAATTTGCCCTACAGCTCTCTTTCTTTCCCTGTAATAAATGCAACAAAATTCAATTTTCTTTGGGGGGGGGGGCGACTGCTGGAGATGATCACTGGATATTGTAAGGTCTGAAGCAGAGAGCCTATTCTGCAGAAGGACACTCCCCTTGGCGTTTAGAACTTTGCACCACAAGTGTTCCAAATCATGGGGTGTGGAGGCCATGTCTATAGAACACTCGCTCCTCTTAGAGACCTTCAACACACACCCTCCACGCCGCCTGCTGATAAGGTGGAGATGAGTCAACTGGTGCAGCAAAGGAGGCAAAGTCAGAGAGCACCAACCATAACTTTTTTCTCACATATGACAAGCAAAAGCCTGAACAGAGCTTCGGTATATGGTGGGGACACTGGAATTTGATGGCTTTTTTGTTAATTTACTGTTTCATTTGTCCTACGGCTTCATGGTGGATGTCAGCTGCCCTGGTGATTTCACTCAAGGAGGAAGAGTACATTTACCATTTATTAAATGTAGTTATCACTTTTTAAAAAAGTATTAGAGTGACTTCAAAGATTTAAAATACGAAATTTTCATAAGATCTTCTTTCTTCGTTGCCAAGTAAGATTGTCTTCTATGAATATGGTCTTAACGGTGTGTCCATAAGTGACTATGGAGGCCAAATCTGGATCCACACGTCCTTCCACATAAGATCAGAGGGCAATGGAAACATGCATAATACTAACAGTGTCCAATGATAATATAGCAAGAACAATATCTAGATCTGGATTTGGATCCAGATCTAGACAGACAGACACACACACACACACACACACACATATAAAACCTTCCCTTGCTACAAAAAGATGAAAACCAAAATCACATTAGAATCACATCATGTATCTCATCAGTGACTGTGCTGGACACAAGCAGACTGTTCCTCTATCAAGCTGTACAATGGTGGGGGAATATCACTCCAGCCCGCTCTTCTTCCATTGGGTCAAGAATAGAGGGGGATCGGGAGGATGCAAACCCTGTATGCCTTCTTCTATTATCTCTTCTTCTGTGTTGGAGCACAATTCAAAGTGTTTGTGGTGCTTACCTTTAAAGCCCTAGACAACTGGATGCCTGGGTACAGTTCCTATATCAACCTGTGCAGGAACTGCGGCTCCTGATGGAAAGAGGGAAATTTGTAGAAAGTGGAGTTCCCCAAAGATAGGTATTGGGACCTGTGCTTTTTAACTTGTTCATAAACAACATAGAGTTAAGAGTGAGCAGTGAGGTGGCCAAGATTGCGAAGTGCTCCAAAAGGACTTCTCCAAACAGTAAAATGGCAAAAGATTCCTGCATTGCAGGGGGTTGGACTAGATGACCCTCGCGGTCCCTTCCGACTCTACAATTCTATGATTCTTTAAAATGAAAGAAATAAAATGGCAAATGAAATTCAGCGTAAACAAATGTAATGTGATGCACGATGGGGCAAAATACCTTAATTTCACAAATACATTTAAGGGGTCTGAACTGCCGTCATTCAAATTTCAGATACTGTATGCAGTTGTGGTTGCCTCACCTAAAGAGAGAGGGGGTATTGTAGATTGGAAAAGATTTGGAGAATGGCAATCAAACTGGACAAGGGGATAGATTGAGGGGGTGGGAATGCTGTAGTATTTAGGACTTAGTTAGGACTTAGTTTAGATATAATGTGAGTAAGAGGCCACATGATAGAAGTTTGTAAAATTATGCATGGCATGAGGAAATCAGATAGAGAAATGTTTTGCTCCGTCTCTCGTAACACTACAATTCATGGTCATCTAACGGCAATGAATGTTGGAAGATTCAGGACAGATAAAATAAAGTACTTCTTCAAGCATCACATTAAGCTGTGGAACTTCTTGCCACAGGAGGCAGTGATAGCCACCAACCTAGATGGCCTTAAAAGAGGATTAGACAAATCCAATGTAATAAAGGAATCTTTGTCCATTTTCTGCTGTGTGAAGTTCTTTATTCGGCAAAAAGGCATTTTTAATGAATGCACATCCTGAACCTATGCAGAAGGTACAGCTCATCTCAATAGTGGAAGACATCGGGTCTCTACATGTAGTAGACACGTAAATGGGTTCACATGTGCACCTTGTAAAAATAGTCCTCTATTTGAGTGGGCTGTCAGGTGGGCCCACCCATGAAGCAAGATGAGGTAACTGCATTGCGCAGTGGCAGCCCACAATGCCGTGGTCCCCAGCCGCCATCACCCATGGAGAAGTGGCACTGGCAGCGGTACCAGTTTCTGGAGAGATCTCACAGGACATCACCCAAATCTCACTGAGATTTTGGTGAGATCTGATGAGCTGGAAGCCGGCGCTGTTGGCAGTGGTTCGCAAGTGCTGCCATGCAACACAGGGAAGGGAGACCTCAGCCAGAGAGTGGGGCAGCAGCAGGGCAGGGTGGTACATTTCCATTTCACCTCAAGCAGCGAAACAGGTCACACCATTCCTGGCTAGAGGACAGCCCTCTGTTTGCAGCAGTCCTCTGTTTCATTGGCTATACAGGAAGAAGCCGTTGTTCCACAAACGTTTGCTGTAGGCCCTCAACATGAGGAAATGCATCCCTCAGGCTGAAAAGGCTTCCCGCTCCTCAGCCAACCGATCTTCACTACAGAACTTCATGATTTCTTTTAAAAAGATGGTGGCTCTTTCTAATTCAGTAGAACAACTAGGAATACAGATCCCTCTGGAAAATGACAAATTGAAAGTAAAGATGGACATTAAAAGGAAGTTCTTCCTCAGTACTGAGTCACAGGAAGGTTTTCATCACCAGAAGATCTTCAGCAGCAGAAGCCATGACAGGGGAACTCATAATGATGGAGGTGCCTTATCTGCTGGTTCACATTTACCAACTACAGACCCAAAAATGGTTGGGCCGAATTTTTTTTCTAAAGTAGCACAGTAAGACTTGGTAGTGCAACCTCTTATGATGAAGTCAGACCATCCTGGAGCTGAAAAGCAAAGATGGGAGATCATGGGTCCACTCTTCCCAGTAATCACCACCCCAAATAAGTTTATTTGTCTCCCACCTATCCATTGCCATAGGTCAAGGTGACTAGCAAAATAAAGAAAAAGCAAAGCAAAAAAGAACAAAAGGACAACATACATTGTTCAATTATTATTATTGATTAGATTTTCCCCAACACTGGCAAAAAACTCTGATAAGGACTAGCTTTGGATATAACCCATTGATGGGGATGTTGCTGCAACCACCCCAACGTTAGCCATTGCATTGGCATATATGTAGGTTGACCATGTAGGAATGTCCTCTATTAGAAGGGCTATCAGAAGCAGCCCACTTTTTAAGGTGTCCTCTTTGAAGGCCTGTCAAGTCTACAATGTTCCTGATATGGCATTTGTCCATTATTATCCCCATTTGTGGGGATGATGATGAGGAGGCTTTTTAGTTGCTTGCACCTGCAGCTCCTCAAGCTACTTACAAGATGTTCTAAAGCTTGAAAAACTATTACGTTGTACCATAAAGCAGAAAAACAGCACCCATAAGAGCCTCAAACATTTTGCAACATACTAGGAATAAAACTACATCAGCTCAGTCCATCAAAAGTTGGGTGCCAACAAAGGGACAGGGTAGACCTTGCGACAGAGAGCGTTTCTCAGTCAGAAAAGGCTCCCTTCCCCTACTGCCACCCTCCAAACTTCTCTCAGAGGTGTGACCTGGAGAAGGGCCTCAGAAGAAGATCCAAGCAGTCAGCTAAGTTCCTATCAGGAGAGGTGCTCAAGAAGACATCTGGGTGACACCCCGGTATCAGGTCTGTGAGCCACCATTTTCATTTCCCACAATGCTGAAGCTGGCAATGACTGCAGGTAAAATCAATTCTCATGCTGGGAGAGGAGAAAGAACCACAAAATCAGTGGTAGGAGAGAAATTCATTTGGTCCACTTTTCATAATAGAGCCACCCAAACTGCTGCACCCAGACTTAGTTTTCAGTTAGAATGCATCTCCCAGATGGATCGGGCCCTTCTCTGGATTTTGTAAGGTGCTTTCAATGTGAGGAAAACATGCACAAAATGTGCATACAAAATGTGCTTCTTAGTGGTGAATTCATTGAAAAGCATGTGTTGTTTCCAAGTGAATTCTACTCAGAGTACACTTTAGCCAAACCCATTAATTTCAATTAGTCTATGCTATGCTCAGGGCCGGCCCACACATGGGGCAAGGTGAGGCGACCACCTCAGGTGGGCAAGAATCCACAGGGGCATCAGATCCCCTTGCAGATCTTTTTTGTTGTTGTTCAGTCGTTCAGTCGTGTCCGACTCTTCGTAACCCCATGGACCAGAGCACGCCAGGCACTCCTATCCTTCACTGCCTCCCGCAGTTTGGCCAAACCCATGTTAGTAGCTTTGAGAACACTTTCCAACCATCTCATCTTCTGTCGTCCCCTTCTCCTTGTGCCCTCCATCTTTCCTAACATCAGGGTCTTTTCTAGGGAGTCTTCTCTTCTCATGAGGTGGCCAAAGTACTGGAGCCTCAACTTCAGGATCTGTCCTTCCAGTGAGCACTCAGGGCTGATTTCTTTCAGAACGGATAGGTTTGATCTTCTTGCAGTCCATGGGACTCTCAAGAGTCTCCTCCAGCACCATAATTCAAAAGCATCAATTCTTCCGCGATCAGCCTTCTTTATTGGCCACTTATTCCTGATGTAGATCATCACTCACATCTTATTCCTTGATAGGGAGGCAAATGCCATTCTGTGGTTGGCCTCAGGTGCCAAAATGTCTTGGGCCAGCCCTGGCTACCATTAACATCAGCTACAACTCTGCAAACCTTACACAAAGCGTGCACATTTCATGTAAAAAGTGAGCCTGAAATGGATTTAAAATGCAGACAACTGGACAGAGCAGGATGGAACAGATCCTTCTGATGGAATGCCAGCAAGACTTAAAATGGGACAGAATTGGCTGCTAGGCCAATTACTTTTCCAAATCAGAAGAGCATATCAAATCAGAATTACCGCTTTTGAGGATTCCATCCAGGCAATAGTCCTCTGCCCCTGTACATTCTGCCAGCTCTGAAGAGCAGGGGCCCATTAGAGACAAGCAAGCTGGGCATTTTTTCCCATTGGCCGTGTTGTTTATTGGGGGCACTGAAAAAAGCAAAGATGCAGTATAAGAAAAGGGGAAGAATTTTACTCGTACGCACACTGTGGCACAACCTGGCCCCTGGGGCACAATGCAGGAAAAGAGGATGGGAGCAAAACTATACCTACCTTGAGGAGAAGCAGATGCACAGTCACCCCCCTCACAGCAGACAGCCTTTCCTCTGGCAGTAAACATCTTGCCCAAATTCAGATAAAATGGTGCGAGTCCACAGGCATGAGTGGATAGACATCCTTTTATTATTTCCTGACTTGTTACTTCAGCTGCAGAGAAGGAATAAGGAAAGTATTTAAGCCAGTCTTCCACAACATGGGGTTGGCTGGGCTACCAGCTCCCATCAGCCCTAGCGAGCACAGTGAAGGGTAAAAAACATCTGGAAGTTACAATGGGGTGGAAGGTTCACAAGCTATGAAGGACTTGCTCACACATTTATTGACAGCTGCATGAATTATTATAGCTAGGAAGTGGAAGGGGCAAGCAGAATATAAAACGGAAGAATGGTATAAAGAGGTGTGGGGTATAGCTATTAATGATAAATTAACATGTACCATTGAGGTAAGATGGGGAATATGCAGGAGAAATGATTTTGAGGAGATACGGAAAGGGGTCAAACCACTGCAAGAGGTGTTGAAATTTTGGGAGGCTAGATAGTTATAATGGAATGGTCTCGGTGGTGGGGTGCACATTTTTATTTTGTTTAATTTATGATCATTACTCTGTCAAAATAAAATAAAAAATCTGTTACATAAAAAAAGAAACATCTGGAAGGTCACCAATCCCTCACCTCAGAGTTAAGGTACCTCAGGTAGCAAGAGGCTGGGAAATATAGCTTTCTGCATGGAAACCTAGAGGCAGTGTGCTTCTGATGTTTTAAACCAGGCATGTCCAACAGGTCAATTGTGATCTGTGAGTAGATCGCAATCTCTTGGGAGTTGGACGTGCCTGCTTTAGACTATAATCTCCATCATCACAAGTCAGTGTTGCCAATGGTGGTGGATAATAGGAGTTGCAGTCCAATGCATGTGGAGTCTAAGCAGTCACTACTGCAGGTAAATGGATGGCCTGACGCCCAATAAGGTGTCTTGATAGACCTTTTGCAAGAGGTGGAGGACCTTCTCACTCACCTACTGTGGCTTCCACAAAAGTGACAGAGCAGGTAACTTCATGAGCACTACAACGCACCATAGTGCCATTACAGTTGCCGTCCAACCCTAGGCAGGTTTCACACTCCAATGAGTCACCTGTGGATGGGAAGACAAAAGATTTCTTTAGAAGGGTCCATGCACAGACATCTCCCTTCGTTACCTGTCCGCTGGATCCCAGAAAAGTCGGTCAAGTGCAACACCGTTCCATGCCTTCTCCAATGTAATGTGACGTTCAACAAGCTTGAAGGAGATACAGTGGTTTCCACTCCCAGTCAACTCTTCCAAAATTTCCAACTTGGATCATCCACCACCCCTAGAAGATTACTACTGCTTACCTGGGGTTAGAAGCACAGAGAAGAGAAGAAATCCCAAGAGAACCGGCATGGCTCTGGGGAAGAAGTGTGCAGTGGGAGTGAGCTCAAAAAGTTTCGATCTTTTGTGAAGCAATTATTTTAGCCTGCTGTCTGCAATAAATAAATAAATCACGAGAGGAAGCATGTATGATTTTTAAAAAAATCTCTCAGTACAATGAGATGTCTGTCACTTCCTGCTGGGGTCTGGGCTCCATCAACACAAACTCCCCTTCCCTCTGAATTCTGTTAGAAATTCACGGGGCGGCACAGGGATCTTGTGTGGGGATAAGGGTGTTGGAAAGCTCCCTGCCCATCTCAGGAAAAAGCTTTATTCCAGACTTATTTATAAGCCAAAACAAGGAGGGAAGGGTTAAAAATGAAGACTGAGAGACTATAGGACTCGCCTCATGTTTATTCGGGATTCCCCCACCTCCATGTAGAACTGTGTCGTGTATGTTCCTTGGGGTGTGTCACTTTCCTAGAACTCCACCAACCCAACCCATCTCTTTGCTCTGCCCACAAAGCTACAGTTCTCAGAAACTCATGTGAAGAGGGTTGGCTTGTTAAACCACCTTGGCAATTAGAGCTCTGGGATAGGAACAGGGGTCTCCCAACAACGCTCAGCATGCTTCATAAGGAGTCTTTGGGGGACCCAAGACTGCTTAAAGGGGCACCATGGTGCTTTAGATGGATGATGTGAATGCAACCTGAATGTGCTCAGGTCTGGAGTTCCGAAATGGATGGCATATGTGACTTACCACAAGGGCTGCAGACCGGTTGGTTATGTCTTCTCCTGGTTACCAAATTTCACTTGTGAAGCATTTGCTCAAGCATGCCCAGGCTTAAATAGAAGACGGCGACATTAGCATGACGCAAAAGAAAGATTAGCTTATCATTCATATCAATACGAATTTGATTGTCCCCATTCTCTCACCACCAACATACCACTCAAGTCTGAACAAAGAACAAGTTAGATATTTCACCACAATTCTGTCTCCTGACTCTGATTTTGGGTGCGCTAGCAAAGCCTCATTGTGCACGGTGGCTGAAACACTGTAGCAATTCAATGGCACAGAAGATAAGGACCAAACATAAAACAGTTAAATAAATGTTTAAATTTTTACTTTGGTAAAAAAAAAAAAAATCTTGCACATGAAGGAAAACCTAAATTAGAGAAGGCCTTGGAGCCAACTTTAACTCTCTCAGCCCTACAGTCACTGGCTCAGATATCACACACCAAGGATATATACTGCAGCATTTTGTTGCAAGACCCTGTTTGCAACGCTTTTCTTTCTTATATACTTGCACACCAGCACAGACATACCACACCATTGTTCTGCATAGTAAGGTCACTCGGATTTACCATCACTTATCAAAATCCATGTCCTCCCGTTCTGTAATTGAATGAATAAAGGGACACGGGTGGCGCTGTGGTCTAAACCACTGGGCCTCTTGGGCTTGCTGATCAGAAGATCGGCAGTTCAAATCCCCGCGACGGGGTGAGCTCCCGTTGCTCTGTCCCAGCTCCTGCCAACCTAGCAGTTTGAAAGCAAGGCAAGCAGTTTGAAAGCATGTGGCGGGAAAGTAAACTGTGTTTCTGTGCGCTCTGGTTTCCGTCGCAGTGTCCCATTGGGCCAGAAGTGGTTTAGTCATGCTGGCCACATGACCCAGAAAGCTGTCTGTGGACAAATGCCGGCTTCCTTGGTCTGAAAGCGAGATGAGCGCCGCAACCCCATAGTCTCCTTTGACTGGACTTAACTGTCCAGGGGTCCTTTATCTTTTTTACCCAGTGCTTTTCCTCCCCCCCCCCAAAAAAAATAAAATATTTAAGGGTACTCTCATTTTGACTCAAGAAAACCACCATTTTATAGTTCAAATCAGGGAAAATAAATACAGCAAATGGACAAAAGTACAAAGATTCACAAAATGTTTAGGGGTATGCGCACCCTCATCCCCCCCCCCCCAGAAAAAGCACTGTTTTTACCTAACTGAATAATCCCACAAACAACTAAATTCTCATTGTCTTCTGCAACTTAGTTCAAGGCACGTTCTTCAGAGAGTGATTACTATTTCCTTCACCATTACACACACAGAGAGAGAGAGGGGGGGGGGGAATATGTCTGGAGCTTTCTGGACTGGAATTGCCTCAAAAAGTCACCAGCAAAGAGAAAGAATTCAAGATGGTATATAAAGATGTTTTTGGTGTCTGCTTCTGCAAGAGAAGATCTCATTTACTACCTATGTTTACTATAGTGGAACGCAATGGGTTGCATCTAACATTAGACCTATTCAGACTAAACCCACTGAAAGGAATGGTAATATTAATTTCAATGGTTCTAAAGCGTAGTGGACTGCAACCCAGAATGTTGGAATCTCTTATCATTCTGTAGGTGCCTGTTCAGAATCTAAGTCAGAAGGCAAAGATATGTGAAAGAGGGGAATTCCTACTATAATAATCTTTCCTTCCCTATCAACAACCGAACAAAAGCTAATGGGGGGGGGGGGGAATGATGGAGACATTCACTGGACTTTGGAAGGTCTGAAGGGCAGATCCTGTTCTCCACAAGGACATTCCCAATATCATTTAGAACTCTGCACGGTGAGGGTCCCAAATCATGTGTGGGGGGCCTATGTCTATAGAACACTCCTTCTGCTTAGAGACCTTCACCCCCAGTGCTGATAAGGTGGAGTTGAGCCAATTATGATGCAGCAAAGGAGGCACAGCCAGTGAGCACCATTCCTACTTCCTGCCTCACAGAGGAGAGGCGAACGCCTGAACACCTGTGGTGATGCTGCAATTTGATAGCTTTATTGTGCATTTCCTGATTTCTTTGTACTGTTAATTCCTGATAGGCGTCAGTGGCCCCGATAACCTCACTCAAGGGGGAAGGGTACATTCATCATGGGTTTATGAAGTCAGCACTTTTGTACAAGAGTCTCAGAGTGACTTAGAATAATATGATTCAGCATAGTCCATGCAATGATCAGTGTTTAATAGGCATTTAATAAGTTCCACAATGAATGAATGGCACGCGGGTGGCGCTGTGGGTTAAACTACAGAGCCTAGGGCTTGCCGATCAGAAGGTCGGCGGTTCGAATCCCCACGACGGGGTGAGCTCCCGTTGCTTGGTCCCTGCTCCTGCCAACCTAGCAGTTCAAAAGCACGTCAAAGTGCAAGTAGATAAATAGGTACCGCTATGGTGGGAAGGTAAACGGCGTTTCCGTGTGCTGCTCTGGTTCGCCAGAAGCAGCTTAGTCATGCTGGCCACATGACCTGGAAGCTGTACGCCGGCTCCCTTGGCCAATAATGCGAGATGAGCGACGCAATCCCAGAGTAGGTCACGACTGGGCCTAATAGTCAGGGGTCCCTTTACCTTTACCTAATAAGTTCCACAATGAATGAATAACGTTTCAGGGCTGCATGATGGACACACTGGCAGAAGCACTAGGGTGGCTCTGCACGTGTTTCTGCACAGCCCTGATCTCACCATCACCCAACCTGGTCACAGCCCCATCTAGGTGAACCTGAGAGGATATCAACACAGCTCTGTCCCATCACAACAGCCACTACTACTCTGCTACACCTCTCCCCACCCCATGACTAGCTCTGTAGTTTCGGCTGTCAGGAGGAGGGCAACAGCAGCAGGAACAGCAGCAAGCAGGAGAAGTTGCTCTAAGAAAGGGGGTCGACTGCAGGCACCATGCCCAAGGCTCCGAAACCAAAGCCAGCTTGCGCCTAATGCATCTCCAAACACCCAGCCAAGTGGCTCACTAGAGAGAAGGCATCACAATAGCCTACATCAGAATAGGAGTTCATGCTCATCGACTGACATCTTTTTCCAACAGAAGCTTAGGAGTGACAGCCACTACTGGCATGCGGGTGCTGAAGCACACCTGCTGTGGACCTCCACTGCCTCTGGCCCCATGTGCTATTTGGCCAAGCTCAGCCCACTCGGCTGCCACCACTTTTCAGGGCTGTGTGTACCTGCTTATCTCGCTTGATGTTTGTAGAGGGGCTCGTCCTTCCGTCGGCTTCCTTAGTGCTCATCTGAATGATGCTCACGTACATAGTCCTTTCCATGCCCAGCAATGGAAAAAGGAGGAGCTAAATATCCGGGCACTTTGGACATGGTAAAAATAAACCTTATTAATTTATTTATACCCCACCTTTTCTCATAACGGGACTCAAGGCTGAACACGGCACCAGGACTGGATTTAGGTTTGATGAGGCCCTAAGCTACTGAAGGTAATGGGGCCCTTTATATGTCTAGCTGTCCTTTGTCAACAACAAATTGTCGCTGTTTTTTGTGTTGAATATATGCTATATGGTAATTTATGGACCTAATAAAGCGAGATGAGCACCGCAACTCCAGAGTCATCCGCGACTGGACCTAATGGTCGGGGTCCCTTTACCTTTTAATAGGTATCTAAAGGCATTTGCACATAACAAAATATGTACCGTGTTTCCCCTATTTTAAGACACTGTCTTATATATTTTTTTCCTCAAAAAAAAACACAGGGTGGCTTATTTTCAGGGGATGTCTTGGCTCCCTGAGCGCCAGGAACAGGAAGGAGGGGCTTAGGAGGCGACTGGGACAATGGCAGCACTACGGCTTATTTTCGGGGTATGGCTTATTTTTTGCAAATGTGATAAAAACCTGCCATGGCTTACTTTATGACTACGTCTTAAAAAAGGGGAAACAGGGTATTTTATCAAAGTAATTGTTGAACTGAAATACAATTAAGAAGAAGTGTTGTATATTAATAGTGAAATAAAATAGTGAATAATACATCCAGCTTTCCCCCCCTTTAATTTTTTTTTGGGGGGTGCCACTATAGCTTGTTTAGCTTATATGTAAATCCAGCACTGCACAGCACACTTCTTGAAGGAAAAGATGGGGAGGCAAAGAGGTCGGAGGGGATGAAACGAGGGGGCAATGCCCGTAAATGTGTAATGTGAGTGTCATTTGCATCAAAACAACAAAGGAATGTAGTGGAAGCTTATTGCTCAGTTCCATGTTAATTGCTTTCAGTAAAATATGCAGCTGCAATCCTATCAACGCAGAAATGGTGGGAGTAAATTTACAAAATTTGAGGCGTTATACAGCTATACGATTCTTCCCAACTGTTTTAATGGGTAAACAGAAGCATGCATGTGGGGGAAAAGGGGAGGGGAGAAGCAGTGTTGTTCTCTAATGAGGGATTATCATTGTGTCACACCACAACGACTGGCATGAATGGAATTTAGCATGACATGGCTGTTCATTGGTTAAAAAGACGAACCAATTCATTATGGCATAATTTAAAGCACCAGTGGAGGGTGGTCCACTGTGGTGAGCTGTAGTCATCAGGTGCTGGTAATTTCAAGCATGTGTGCCTCCTTTTATCATTGTCAGAAGTGGAATATTTGTTGAGAGGGTGGCAACAACCACACAATCTGAGAACCTGGCTGCAAAGTTGACATTCTAATATCAGCCCAGCTCTAGGTCAAAGTAAGTCAGACTGCATTTGGAGTCCATGGCTTCCATTTCTCCATATCTATTCCCTCCCCACTAAATTGGAGAGGGAGCCAAAGCTCTTTATCACTGGCATGCATCTCTGTGTACCTTGCCTTTACTCTTTGAAGGGTGAGTCATGCCTGACCTCTCTTGCAGCACTGTGATCCCACAAGCTCCCAGAGACTCACCTAGGGAACTGGGCTCCTCTGATGCATGTTTTTGCCCTCTGCTGGTTTCATGCAGGAATGCTACTATTCCTGACAAGGAAAGGTAAGCGCAGGCGGACCCTGGTGTTATCAGAATCATAGAATTGTAGAGTTGGGAGGGACCACGGGGATCCTCTAGTCCAGCTCCCTGCAGTGCAAGGGTCTTTTGCCCAAGGTGGGGCTCAAAGCCACGGCCCTGAGATTATGAGTCGCATGGTGTAACAATGGCGCTATCTCCAAATCATGGATCATTCAGGGATTCAAATTAATGCATAATAACATTCTGAAACCTTCCCTGTGCTAAACGAAATGTGTTCCAAATCTGAGGGCGAGGCTACTGAGGGCTACTTAGCCATGGTGGCTATATTTGACTTTTTCTTTGATTTTTTAAAAAAGCAGTCTTCTGCTTCAAATAAGAATATCCTAAGACCTCAAGGACTAGGTCCTTCCTCATTTTTATGAATAAAGCCCCCCACCATCAAGAATTAGTGTTACTTATCCCAGGAATTGTGACTGAAATGACCTCAATTGGTATTTTTTAAATTATCTGCGTTTGATTTTCATTCAGTTGCATAAGCTGCATCATTTTCTTTTTACTTCTTTAGATTACTATGCAATTGAATTATATGTTCTTGACTAAATAAGTCAAAAGAAATGTATACAACTCCTAAATCAATGGTGGGTAACCTGCAGCACATGGACTTTCTAATTAGGCTTAGCAGGACTCTCCATTGGCCTAGACAGTGATGGCTAACCTTGACACTCCAGATGTTTTGGAACTACAACTCCCATTATCCCTAGCTAACAGGATCAGTGGTCAGGGATGATGGGAGTTGTAGTCCCAAAACATCTGGAGGGTCAAGGTTAGCCATCACTGGCCTAGGAGGTCATCCTCACCTGCCCCATATAGCTCCTCAGCTGTAGGCTAGGTAAAGATGCAGCAAAGAGCTGCTGAAGAGAGATTTCCTTTGATGGCGTTGCCTGACAACATAATGATGGCAGATGACTGACTGATAGGCAGTCTCACTGCCTGTCAGAATGGTTTCATGGGCAGTGGGGGAGGTAAGGATCTGTCCCACTGGCAAGATCCAGTTCTCCATCCCTGTCCAACATGACACAAAAGGTGCTGGCTAGGGCTGATGGGCATTGTAGTCCAAAACTACAATTGGTAGGTTGGTGGCTTGTGCTTGTATAAGAAGTTCCCAAGGGAGCAAATGTTGCGGGGTGGGCAAGAATCCATTCTCCTGTTTGGTTGGGGGAGGGGCTTGTGGCCACGACCATAGTGATTGACAGCCCAGCTGTATATATATATCCTGAACATGTGACCCAGTGGTCACTCTGGCTTGAGTTCGGATCTGGTTCGGATCTTGGCAGAGGGTGCTTGTACGGTTGTATGTTCAGAAAACTTAGGGAAATGCTGGGTGTGATCCCATGGTCAGTAATACTAAAAGGGAAGGGAGTTCATGATGGATGGGAGTTTGTTAAAGGGGAGATATTAAAAGCACAACTTCAAGCAGTACCAATGAGACGAAAACATGTGTGATAAATGTGAGAGTGTAGCCATAGTGGAGTCTCTCTTCTTCTTTGGACTGCTGCCCGGAGCAGCCATAAATCGTCTTAACGAGCCCTGGCTCCGCAATGGTGTCCAGCCACGCTTCCGTTGGGCAGGCTCTCTCACTCACTCAGCAGAATCGCGCAGCGCCTTGTGTTGGCAATTTTAGGTCTGCTTCTCTGTGTCTGGAATAACTGAGGTCCAGACAGTTGTATTCTAAACTACATATTTATTGACTCACAAACAAAAGAAAACCTGAGGAGTCAAGCTCCATAGCTACGATACACACTACAGCATACACTACTCGGGAAGGGGAAAGTGAAACCAACTTCGCCTTCTCTCAGACAAGTGATAGTTGCCTGGATACCTTGGCAGAGTTCCCAGAATCAGAACGATGGTGTTAACTGCTTGCTGTCCAGGAAACACAACACCCCCTCTCGTTCGCAATTCTGGGTATACATATATACATCTCAACCCATGTTCAATCCCTCACAGAAACCTTCATGTTTCTGGAAACTTAGGGGTTTGGTGAAACCGTCTGCGAGATTCTTTTCACTAGGACAATATTTCAACCTGACCACATTTGTCCTAACACTCTCATGCACATTTTTGAACCGAATATACAAATGTTTTGTTCGTGCATTGAATTGACCGGATTCCGCCAATTTCAGGCATGGTTGGTTATCCTCCCATATGGTGATGGGCAGGTAACACTTCTCACACACATCCTCGACTAGGCACTTGTAGAATTCAAGCTCACGACACAATTCTGACAGAGCACTGAATTCTGCCTCAGTCGATGACAGTGCAATCAGACTTTGCTTTTTGGACCTCCAGCCAATTACAGAATCTCCAAACATTATGACCATCCCAGATATTGACTTTCTGTCTGAGTCGCTAGCCCAATCAGCGTCAGCCCAACATTGAAGCTGTTCATTGCCCTGGGCTGTCAGTGTGAGGCTAAACTCTCTGGTTTCTTGCAGATACTTAAGAACTCTCTTAATCCCGTTCCAGGCCATCACACTGGGCTTGGCTGCTTCTCGACTCAGCAGATTGACTGCAAATGCAATATCGGGTCTACTCCATTGAGACAAATAGAGCAGGCTGCCCAGAGCAGATTGATACACCTCCTTGTGCTCAAACTCTTTCTTTTCATCAGACTGATTGTCTTTAACAAAGCATGTCTCCATTGGTGTCCTTACACCCTTACAGTCTGCCATGTTGAATTTCTTGAGCAACTGATCAATCTTTGAGCTCTGGTTAAGTACAAAACTGCCATCTCGGTCTCTGTGAATGTGAACCCCTAGATACATGCTCACAGGACCCAACTCCTTGAGTTTGAAGTGCTGCCTCAGCTTACTTGCAAACTCCTGCACCTGTTTGTTTGTACTAGCAACAAGGACAATGTCGTCGACAAAAATTAATGCCAATTCTTGTTGCTGCCCTGAACCCTTTAGGTACAAACAACTGTCTGCACGACTCTTCCTGAAGCCTAGCTTCTCCAGAGCCTGGTTGAGACAAATATTCCAGTTTCTGGCTGATTGTCTCAAGCCATAAATGGAACGGTGTAGTCTCCAAACCAAATTTGGACTATCGCCTTCAAACCCTGGAGGAGGTAGCATGTAGATTTCCTCCTGCAGCGGTGAGTTCAGGTAGGCGACGTCGATGTCGAAATGTGCAACCTCAGCACCTCTCTGTGCTGCTACCGCTAGCAGTAACCTCATGGTCTCACTGCGGGATGTGGGTGCATAAACTTGTGAGTAATGCACTCCTGGTCTCTGGCTGAACCCTCTGGCCACCAATCTCGCTTTGTATTGTGGCTCTCCACTTGCAGTGGGTTTCAACCTATAGACCCAGCGACAACTCACAGCTTGCTGGTCAGCTGGCAGAGTTGTAAGTGTGAATACTCCAAGCGATTTCATGGCGCTAAGCTCTTTCTCCATCGCTTGTTGCCACTTGCTGGACTCTGCTTGAGGTAACTTCCGCACCTCAGCGAAGCTCTCCGGTTCGCACATAGCAACATGGGCCCAAACCGTGGTGGCTTTGAACCTGTCAGGAGGTTTGCCTTTCGTGGTGCGCTTGGAACGCCATGGCACCACTGGAGACTCCCCCTCTGACCCAGACGTGCCGGACTCAGTCTGTGAGTCCCTGGCATCTGGAGAACCGCCAAGCGATTTGCTGCGCTTGCTGTGCCCTCCTGGACTGAACTTGCCTGAAGGTGAGCGTGGAGACCTACTGCGCTTCTGTCTCCTAGCTCTTGTCTCCCTTGGAGACGTGGGTGCGCTGCTGGGTTCAGACTTCACCTGAGTCTTAGGGATTGCCCCCTCTGGCACTGCACCCTGGTCGTGTTCGGGATCGTGGCCCGAAACACCAGCAGGTTGACCACCATCAGCACCACCAGCGGGTGTGCCTGACTGATCCTGGTAGTCAAGACCACTGAATAAGTCTGTGAGCACTTCAGGATTGCCATGAATCCTCTTCCAGCCATCTTGCTCACAAAACTCTGCGCTGCGGCTGATCACCACCCGAGAACGATTTCCACTCGAATAAGCAAATCTCCAGGCTTTCGACCCTGTGTCATAGCCGCAGAAAATCAGTTTCTGTGACCTCGGGCTGCCCTTCCTACGTAACTGCCGGGGTATCAGGACCCAGGCCTCTGCCCCGAAGGTACGGAAATAGTGCACCTTGGGCTTCTTTCCGTAGAGAAGAAAATAGGGCGTGGTCCCTACCACAGAGTTGTATGTCCTGTTCAAAGTGTGACATACAGTTTTCCATGCTTCGGCCCAGAAGAATTTTGGCAGACCCGAATCAAACAAAATAGCATCAACTGCCTCCTGCAGGGTTCTGTTCCTGCGCTCTGCAACCCCGTTCTCCTGGGGAGCGTAAGGAGAGGTTTTTCTATGCTTAATGCCTTTGGCACGAAAGAAATCCTGCAACTTTGCACAAGTAAACTCAGTGCCTCGATCGGTCTGGAAAGATTTCACTTTGGTGCCAAATTCCACCTCTACTGCCTCCACCCATTCTTTAATCTCTTTCGCCGCTTGCCCCTTGTCCCTGAGCGGGAAAATCCAGCCGGCGCGAGAATAATCGTCGATCAGACATAGTACAAAGCGGGCATGGCCTATGCTGGGAACCTGCATTGGTCCACACAGATCGGCATGAATCAGCTCAAACGCCTGGTTGGCCACCCTGTCTGACCTTGGGTAACTGCAAGAATGCACCTTCGATCTCTTGCAAGCTCGGCAGTCTAGGAATTTAGTGCACTCCTTCATTTTACAACCCTCAGTGCACTCTACCTGCTTGCGCACGTACCCCCAATTGGCGTGCGAAAACCTGCGATGCCACAAGTGTAAACATTGATCGTGGGTGGGTTTGTTGGCACAATGCGCGTGTGCCGTCTCAAAACTGTTTTTACCTGTTTCAGCACCCTGCGCCCTCGCTGTGGCGCTGTTGTCAGTTTCCAGTATGTACACCCCATCATGGCCTCTCACCTGGACCAACTGCTTTCCACCTTTGGAGATGGTGCATACCTGGTTACCAAAACTGACCATGTAACCTGCAAGGTCTAAAGCTGAAACAGAAAGTAAGCCATACTTCATGCCATCTAAAACAAACACATCAATGTCATCATTCAGACAAGGCATATAAAAAACACCAGCTTTGGTGACAGATTTAGTGGTTGCATCTGCCAAAGTGACTGTGGTAGCATCTTGGATCGACCTGCAGTTCCGCAACTGACTGCCAGGTGGCACTAGATGCCTACTGGCACCACTGTCCACAATCCAACGCAGCTTGGGGTTGGCAACAGTCTTTCCAACGAAAGCGTATGCAGCTGCTTTGTCTTCTCTGCCTTCTCTGGAGGGTGCTTTCCTCCCACGACGTGGTCTCCCTTTCCTCTGGCGGTTGCCATGGAAACCAGCTTTGAAGTTTTCTTGGCTGCAGTCCCGGATTAGATGCTTATCTGACCCACAGCCAAAACATTTCTTCACTGCAAGAGCTTTAACAGAGCTCTCAGCAGCCTCTGCACCCCCACTCCTGGGCAAAGAGCAACCCCCCTTAACAGCTTTTCCTTTCTCTCTTTCTCTCCTATCCTGTTCATCCTGCAGCCTCCCCGATACATAATCAATGCTCAGTTGTGCTGCTGGCAAGGCTTCCAGAGTGAGAGAAAGCGTCTCAAAACTGGGGTCTAACGAACTAAGCAAAATGTAAACTTTCTGTTCCTCCGTAAATGGAACCTGCAGCTGTCTCAAACGGTTGAAGATTGCCAACATCTTGTTGGTGTGCTCACGCACACAGCCTCCAGGTTGCAAACGTTGCTCAAACAGCTGCCTGGTGGTGTGAATGCGTGCACCCGCTGTATCTCTCTGGAACACACGTTGGAGAGCCCCCCAAATCTCGTGGGCGTTGGTGGCAGCGTCTATGTGCACCATCTGCTCTTCCTCAATGCCCATGACTAAGTGAGCAGTAGCTCTCTCGTCTTTCTTCTTGGCCCTAGCTGCTTCAGCAGCAGGGTCTTGCACTGGTGGGGCCTCAGTACAAGTCCACAGATCTTTAGCAGTTAAGAGGACCTTCATTTTTCGCGACCAGTCAGCCCAATTCCTCCCATTTAGCCTGGGGAAGGGCGGTGTAAAGTTCTCATGGGATTCTGCCATCTCCCCCCTGGGGCTTGAGGTAACTCACGTGGCTGCAAACTCAGCACTTGCCTCTCAGCTCCCAGCTCCAGGAAACGGCTCCTCTTCACCAGCGAGGTTTCCCTGCTTTATGCCTCAAAGCTTGCACAAAGCAGTCCTCCAGCTGGGCTTTCATGCTGCCGGCTGCAGCAGACACACAGACCTCCCGTCCTGGCCATAAATCACTTCAGGACGCTTTGCCAAAAAAGCCGTGCTATCTCTTAATGGCGCTTCCATAACCTGTGATAAATGTGAGAGTGTAGCCATAGTGGAGTCTCTCTTCTTCTTTGGACTGCTGCCCGGAGCAGCCATAAATCGTCTTAACGAGCCCTGGCTCCGCAATGGTGTCCAGCCACGCTTCCGTTGGGCAGGCTCTCTCACTCACTCAGCAGAATCGCGCAGCGCCTTGTGTTGGCAATTTTAGGTCTGCTTCTCTGTGTCTGGAATAACTGAGGTCCAAACAGTTGTATTCTAAACTACATATTTATTGACTCACAAACAAAAGAAAACCTGAGGAGTCAAGCTCCATAGCTACGATACACACTACAGCATACACTACTCGGGAAGGGGAAAGTGAAACCAACTTCGCCTTCTCTCAGACAAGTGATAGTTGCCTGGATACCTTGGCAGAGTTCCCAGAATCAGAACGATGGTGTTAACTGCTTGCTGTCCAGGAAACACAACAACATGGAAGGTGCCTAAAGAAGCCAGGGTGGCTATCTAATGAACTTTTAACTGAGTTAAGATTTAAAAGGGATATGTACAAGAAATGGAAAAAGGGGGAAACCACCAGAGAGGAATTCAAACAAATAGCCAGCACATGTAGAGACAAAGTCAGAAAAGCTAAAGCACAGAATGAACTCAGGCTTGCTAGAGAGGTTAAAAGCAATAAAAAGAGTTTTTATGGGTATGTCCGTAGCAAAAGGAAGAACAAGGAAACAGTGGGGTTACTTAGAGGAGAAGAAGGTGAAATGCGAACAGGGGACGCAGAAAGGGCAGAACTCCTCAATACCTTCTTTGCCTCAGTCTTCTCCAAAAAAGAAAACAATGCCCGACCTGAAGAATATGGAGCAGATGATTCAGCAGGGGAAACACAGCCCAGAATAAGTAAGGAGGTAGTACAAGCACACTTGGCTAGTTTAGATGTATTCAAGTCTCCAGGGCCAGATGAACTACATCCCAGAGTATTAAAAGAACTGGCAGAGGTGATTTCAGAACCACTGGCAGTAATCTTTGAGAATTCTTGGAAAACAGGTGAAGTCCCAGCAGACTGGAGGAGGGCAAATGTTGTCCCTATTTTCAAAAAGGGGAAAAGAGAGGACCCAAACAATTACCGCCCAGTCAGCCTGACATCAATACCAGGAAAGATTCTAGAGCAGATCATTAAGCAAACGGTCTGTGAGCACCTAGAAAGGAACGCTGTGATCACTAAAAGTCAGCATGGGTTTCTGAAAAATAAGTCATGTCAGACTAATCTGATCTCATTTTTTGACAGAATTACAAGCCTGGTAGACGAAGGGAACACTGTGGATGTAGTCTATCTTGATTTCAGCAAGGCCTTTGACAAGGTGCCCCATGATATTCTTGTAAAGAAGCTGGTAAAATGCGGGCTAGACAATGCTACCATTCATTGGATTTGTAACTGGCTGACTGACCGAACCCAAAGGGTGCTCATCAATGGCTCCTCTTCATCCTGGAGAGAAGTGACTAGTGGGGTGCCACAGGGTTCTGTCTTGGGCCCAGTCTTATTCAACATCTTTATCAATGACTTGGATGATGGGCTTGAGGGCATCCTGATCAAGTTTGCAGATGACACCAAATTGGGAGGGGTGGCTAATACCCCAGAGGACAGGATCACACTTCAAAATGACCTTAACAGATTAGAGAACTGGGCCAAGGCAAACAGGATGAATTTTAACAGGGAGAAATGTAAAGTACTACACTTGGGCAAAAAAAATGAAAAGCACAAATACAGGATGGGTGATACCTGGCTTGAGAGCAGTACAAGTGAAAAGGATCTAGGAGTCTTGGTAGACCACAAACTTGACATGAGTCAACAGTGTGATGCAGCAGCTAAAAAAGCCAATGCAATTCTGGGCTGCATCAATAGGTGTATAGCATCTAGATCAAGGGAAGTAATAGTACCACTGTATTCCGCTCTGGTCAGACCTCACCTGGAATACTGTGTCCAGTTCTGGGCACCACAGTTCAAGAAGGATATTGACAAGCTGGAACGTGTCCAGAGGAGGGCAACCAAAATGGTCAAAGGCCTGGAAACGATGCCTTATGAGGAACGGCTTAGGGAGCTGGGTATGTTTAGCCTGGAGAAGAGAAGGTTAAGGGGTGATATGATAGCCATGTTCAAATATATAAAAGGATGTCATATAGAGGAGGGAGAAAGGTTGTTTTCTGCTGCTCCAGAGAAGCGGACACGGAGCAATGGATTCAAACTACAAGAAAGAAGATTCCACCTAAACATTAGGAAGAACTTCCTGACAGTAAGAGCTGTTCGACAGTGGAATTTGCTGCCAAGGAGTGTGGTGGAGTCTCCTTCTTTGGAGGTCTTTAAGCAGAGGCTTGACAGCCACCTGTCAGGAATGCTTTGATGGTGTTTCCTGCTTGGCAGGGGGTTGGACTGGATGGCCCTTGTGGTCTCTTCCAACTCTATGATTCTATGATTCTATGATTCTACTGAAGGCTTCTGGCCTTGTTTAACTGTTCCCTATTAATTTTTAATTTAATTGCTTCTCATTATCCCTCTTGCCTGTTTACCACCCCCCCCCCCAAGGAAAAAAGACTTCCCTCCCTTGGAACGTTCCCTTCCCATCCCGGGGGGAATTATCCCCTTACCCCCACCCCCACCCCCACTCCCCGGGGGGTGTCTTCGTGCACCCCCTCCCCCCTTTCTTCTTTTGGGGGGTCTCCTCTCAGGCCGGAGCTTCGGAAGGTGGCGCCCCCCCCGTTGCTGCCCCCTTGTCCCCGGGATCCGGGACGTGTCGGGGGGGCTTTTGGTAGCCGCTCCTGCGGCGGCGCTGTTTGGCGCCCCCCACCCACCCCCCGGCCTCCCCACCTCGCCGGGATGCTCGGCGGCGGCTCCCTTCCGCGGCGGCGCCTCCCCGCAGTTGCGGCTCGCGGCGGCTCGCCGGGGCCTGCCTGGCTGGTTCCCGGGTTTTTTACCTACCTCCTGCCGCAGCCTAGGTGCCTTGGACGGCGCGGGCGGCTGGGGTGAGGTTTCGGGCGCGCTCCGGTGACCCGGGCGGCCCGGGCGGCCTGGGGCGGCCTCCCTCTCTCCCTCCCCATACACGGGAGCGCCGGCGATTGCTCGGCGCTGCAGGCCTGGCTAGTCCCACGCGGCCTTGACTGGGCAGCGTTGTGCCGGCCTGCAGAGAGGTTTGTTGGGGCGAGCGGGGAGGGCCTCAGCCTGCCCTTGCCATTTTGTGCACCAGCGTGCCGTCCTGCAAGTGATTCTGGCGCGAATCGCCATTTTGGGAGCAGTTTTTGGGCTGCGTAGGCAGCAGCGCCACCTGGTGGCCGACTGCGGCATTGCAGCCTAGTTTTATTTTAGAAGGTCTGAGTGCCTTATTACTGGTGCTGCTTTGATTTGTCAACTAGTTAATTTCTTTTGTTCTTTGGGTGGGCCTTTTCCCTGCTGCGCCGTGGCTTATTTGATTTTTGTTTATTTTATTTTCCTAATTCTTTCTTTAATTCGGTTTTAGATTTCAGTTTATTTATTGGGTTATTTTGTTTATTTATTTACAGCAAAAAATTCTTTTCTCATCTTGTGTTTTGGTTAGCCACTGCGTTGCCTTTATTCCTTTTGCAGCATAATTGATTACATTATCTGTTTATTCAATACCTGGATTGGCTGCTTGGCTGTTACTCATTTGTCTTCTCACCTGTATTAGGTTGTTTCAGATGGAGGACGGGCAGCAGGTAGCTGTCGCGCTTCCTGAACAAGGACCCACGGGTGATATGGCGCAGTCTCCGCGGTCTTCGTCGCCAGCTGCTCAGTTGGAGAGGATCAGCACTGTCAGGGCTAACCTGGCGGGTGATCCCGCTGCGTTGGCTCGCTTTGAATCAAATTTGGATTTGCTCCTCTCTTCCCAGGGTACCGCGCAAGCCGATCCTGTTCGGTGTGAGGCCGCCGCGGCTACTGCGGCTGATTCTTCAAGCGTAGATGAAGACCTTCCCCTTGCCCAGGCTGCTGCATTGGTGGCAGCCAGGAAGAAAGCGAAAAGGGCGGGGGTGGTCAAGGGGAAGCAGCCTAGTGGGCGTAAGGCGAAGGGAAAAGGCGCTTTGGGGGGTGCCCCTCGGCAGCGAAAGAAGCCCGAAAAGGGCACAGCTGGGCACTCACGTTTGGTATCTTTTTTAGCTACTCCAGGTACCTCCCATCAGGCAATGTCAGACGATGGTGGCTCTGGTGACGGCAGTCCGGTGGCAGTACAGGGCTCTCCGGCCGCAAGTCAGCCTAAGCGAAAGGCCCGCCGGGTGCAGGCAAAAAAGCAGCGGAGGCGTGCTTCTTCGTCGGCGTCTAGGGATGCCACCTACTCACCCCGGTTGAGCTCCTCCGAATCTTCAGCAACTGAGGGCACCGAGTCTCCTCGGAGAGTGTCCAAGAAAGCTGCGAAGTCACTTCGGCGAGGGCCTGATTCGGAGACGTCGCCTGACGACAGCTTGCCAGTTCCAGCCAAGGCGTCGTCGGGGGGCAGACGTCGGCGGCGGAGGGAATGCTGCGCCCACCGCGCAAAACGGGGGCGTCATGAGACGTCGGAGTCCTCAGGTACTTCAAGGACCTCAGATTCAGAATCTGAGGATGAGCTGAAGCTGTACTGGGGCTATGGCGAATCGGGGCCAGGTTTACCGAGGTGGGCATGGAAGCGTCGCGCCAACACACACAGGGCTAGGTATGGGGCCCCTCTTGAGTTCCTGCATGGGCGACCTGTCCCAGAAACCAAGGTGTCCACCAATACAACTAGGGACATCATCCCTGGGAGTCATTTATCTTCCAGGATCCGAAATAGAATCCTGGAAGGTCGCTACGTCGACATTTTTAAATTGGCTCCCAGGGAGGAGGACCGCTCCGAGGGTGACGGGTCGAGTTCCAGGAAGCGGTACCTAGGCAGGAAAGATAGGTCATTTGAACGCTGGTTGGACTGTTTCCAAGTATTTGCGGGCGTGGTTTGCGCGTGCTATCCACGGCGTTCTCTTCACCTTCTTATTTACTTATCTATAGTTCGCCAGGCTCATGCCGCTGCCGGCGAACTTGCTGCCATTGCCTATGATAGGGAATTTAGGACCAGGGCCAGCAGGATTACCATGGCCAGATGGGACAGGAAGGACGTAGACGTATGGACCACCTACGTTGCTCCCTACGTCACAAAACGGGCTCCAGAGCAGCGGGCCTCCAAGTCGCAATTGTCTAAGCCGACTAGGAGGTTTTGTTGCTGGGGTTATCAAAAAGGGAATTGCGCCAGGTCTCCCTGCACTTTCCCTCACATCTGCGAGAAGTGTGGAGGTCCTCATCAGGCCTCGGCCTGCCCCCGGGGCAATCGGCCCTTTCGTGGGGGAAGGGGGGGAGGTCAGCAGCCTGGAAGAGCGGCCCCCTCCCAGCCTTCAGCAGGCACCTCCAAATGAGTGTGTTCAATCGTTAGCCCCGACTCCCGTGAAATTAGAGCCGCTGCTCCGTTGGCTGGCCCTGTATCCTAACCAGCAGGCAGCTCAGTACCTGAGGGATGGGTTTTCCCAGGGTTTCAGGATTCCCGTATCAGCGCCTCCCGTGGCGGGCAAGCCTGTTAACCAAAAATCGGTACGTGAGCTGCCGGGGGTGGCCAGGAAGAAGATAGGGAAGGAGCTTGCTCTGGGCCGCATGGCGGGCCCTTTCGCTGCTCCCCCGTTTCCTGGACTGCATCTTTCCCCGCTAGGAGTGGTGCCTAAGAAGGCGCCAGGCGAATTCCGTTTAATTCACAATCTGTCTCACCCCAGGGGCACGTCGGTTAATGACGTTATCCCCCCAGAGCTTTGTTCAGTGCGCTATGCGTCACTGGATGATGCGGTTAAAATGATACGGAAATTTGGCCAGGGGGCATTACTGGCAAAATGTGATGTTGAATCGGCGTTCCGCCTCCTGCCGATTAATCCTCAGGATTTTTGGCTGCTGGGTTTTCATTTCGAAGGGGCCTATTATTTCGATAAGACTATGCCCATGGGCTGTTCTGTAGCCTGTGCGGCTTTTGAGGCCTTCAGCACGTTCTTGGACTGGGCCCTGCGCCATAAAACAGGCCTCCAGGGAGTGTCGTATTACTTGGATGATTTTTTATTGGCCGCTAGCAGTGACTCAGGCGACTGCCTGGTCCTGATGCAGGCCTTCACTGAGCTCACTGAGGAGCTGGGCGTGCCTTTGGCGTCGGCCAAAACGGAGGGCCCTGCGACCCAGTTGGTTTATTTGGGCATTTTGCTGGACACGGTAGCTCAAACGTCCAGTCTGCCGGCTGAGAAACTGGTTACCTTGAGGAGGGTTATTGAGGGAGTACTTCCCCTCACCAAGGTGACGTTGCGGCAGGTTCAGTCTTTATTGGGCCATTTGAACTTTGCCTGTAGGGTGGTGGCACCTGGGAGGCCGTTCTGCTCCCGCCTGGCAAGACTTACTGTTGGCTTGCGGGCCCCTCACCACCATACACGCTTACCACACGATGTGAAAGAGGACCTTCGGAATTGGTTGGTATTCCTTCAGGAATTCAACGGGGTCTCGTTGTGGCAGGACACTCTGAACCTCCGCAATGATTTCCAGGTCCACTCCGATGCTGCTGGTTCCTTGGGCTTTGGGCTGTATTGGTTGGGTCGTTGGTGTGCCATGCCCTGGCCGGAGGCTTGGCAAGGGGAGGCAATTACGCGGGACTTGACTTTTCTCGAGTTTTTTCCCATCGCAGTGGCAGTGCACATATGGGTCGAGGAATTCAGGGACCGGCGTGTTTGCTTCTGGACGGACAACCAGGCAGTAGTGGCCGTCCTCGCGAAACAGTCATCGCGTTCCCCTAGGGTATCAGCTCTACTTAGAGCTTTTGTGCTTCAATGCCTGCGGGCTAATATTGTTTTTTCCGCACGCTTTGTCCCGGGCTTGTCTAACGAAATTGCTGATGCTCTATCCCGTTTTCAGATGGCCCGGTTCAGAGCCCTGGCTCCGGAGGCACGAGAGCATCCGGAGCACTTTCCAGACAGCTTGTGGAGCCTTGGAGGCACCTAGCAACGCAGGGAGTAGCCTCTTCCTTTGCCCCGTCCACCTATCGTTCTTATCAAAAGGCGTGGGCGGATTTTCTCCAGTTTTTTGGCCGGTCTGGGGTAGGACAATTTTCCTCGCCCCCGACGTCAGATATGGCGGTGGAATATCTGACGCACCTTTTTGCGTCAGGCCGCGCTCCCCGGACCATTAGGATCCAGTCGGCGGCTATCTCCTTTTTTGCCAAGCTTTTCTTTGAATTTGACCCCTGTTTGACTTTTTATATTCGACAGATGTTGAAAGGGTGGGCTAGGATGGCTCCTTCGCAGGCCCAGGCCAGGCACCCCATTTCGTTTGCCCTTTTATCCAGTATGCGAACTAAACTTCGTGTAGTTTGCTGGTCGCGCTTTGAAGCGCGCTTGTTCTCGGCGGCTTTTTCCCTAGCCTTCTACGGGGCGCTGAGGGTCGGGGAGGTGGTGCTTGAGGCCTCCCACCTCGCTGGTTCACGGGGCTTGTTGCTAAACGATGTAGATCTCTCTCCTTTGGAGGTGGTCATCACTGTCCGGAATTCCAAGACCGACCAGCTGGGTCGGGGGGTGGTTATCCGGTTGCCAGCCATGGGTGGGTCTGGGCCTTGCCCAGTCAAGGACACTGCGCGTTATTTGGCAGTGCGCCCTGTAGGGAATGGCCCTTTTCTGATACACCAGGATGGCTCGCCTTTGACCAGGCAGCAGTTCGCCAGGATAATGCGTAAGGCCATTACGGCATGTGGCCGTGAGGCGGCTGGTTACGCCCCCCATTCCTTCAGGATAGGTGCAGCCACATCTGCTGCTCGTTAGGGGTTGTCCACGGAGAGGATCAAAGAATTGGGGAGGTGGAAGTCGAACGCGTATAAAGGTTATGTACGTCGTTAAGGTTGATTTTAATTGTGGTTGTTTCTGTTCTCTTCAGGTCCTGCACCCGTGCGAGTATGGATAGTCGGGCACAGCATTGTTCATTGGGCCGGCATCAGCGCTCGGGAGGCAGGGCTTATGCCCAACCTTGGACTTTCACACAATGTTGATGTTTGTTGGTTGGGGAAGAGGGGTATGCTGTGGGAGGAGTTGATGCCTTTGCTTTGCTCCCAGGTTGCTGGGGCGGGTCCGCCTGATGCTATCATTATTCAACTGGGCGAAAATGACTTACCTGCCACACCGTGCAAGGCATTGCGTTATAAGATCCAGCACGATTTGAGGGAAATTGGTTCGTTATTCCCTCAGGTACAACTGTTTTGGTCTCATTTGCTGCAGCGCCGTTCCTGGAGAGGAGCGCGCTCAGCCGTAGCGGTAGAGAAGGCACGTAGGCGCACCAATAGTGCTGCGATTAGGGCGGTTCGGGAAATGGGAGGTTTGGAGATTGCTCACCCTAATATTGCCTTTGGGAATGTTTCTCTTTTCCGCACTGATGGTGTTCACCTTTCCCCGGAGGGAAATGACTTGTGGTTAAGGGCTGTTGGGGGGGCCCTCAGGAATTGGCTGGGTCAGTGAGTGGTTTTGGCAGTGAGCCTTTGGCTCTGGTGGCGGTTAGGCATTGGTTCAGTGGTAAGGGAGGCCGGTAGCCTCCAAGAAGTGCTGTGAATAATGGGAAGTCCGTTAAAGGAAGCTAGGGGCTCTAAAAAGCTTGTCCGAACCCGGTAGGTTGCAGGGCCGAAAAGCTTGAGCCCCTGTGATCCCCTGGAGAGGGGGGGAAGGCTAACATGCTCCCAGCCTCCTTACCCTCTCCAGTTAATGGTTCCCAGTGCTGACAGGTAGTCAGCTCTGTCCCGCTGGACAGCCAGTCGGTCGCTGACTAGGGTCAGCTCTGTCCCGTCGGACAGCGATAACCAATGCCTACGCAACCACTCACTTGATTTGTATTCAATAAATAAGTTGTGGCCAAAATTTTAATGCCATTAACCTAAACCAAAAATATGAGTCATGTTTGAAGTTACTGGGGGGGAATGGCTGGGTGCCCTACACACGCAACAGATAGACAATTGTGAGAAGGGAATGCCTTTCTTTCAGCTCTTACTTGGGTTTTCCCCTTCAGCAGCATTTCTCAAACTTGGTTCCCCAGATCTTGTTGGATTACAACTGCCATAATTCCTGAGCACTGGTCCTGGGAGCTGGGGATGATGGGAGTTGTTGTCCAACAACATATGGGGATCCAAGTTTGAGAAAGGCTCACTTACAGCAAGGATAGGGAGCCCAGGACCCTCCTGGTGTTTTTTAGACTCCAACTCCCATCAGTCTCAGTAAGCACAAGGAATAGTCAGGAATGATGGGAGTTGGAGTCCTCCACCCCCAACCCATCCATCCAATGAGTATTGTGTTGGCTCTTAGGGTTAAAAGATGCCCTCCGGGGGTCCTGGCCACAGTGAATATACCTTTTGTCTGCTTTTTCTTGCTCCTGCTTTAGGGGAATGTCTGCTATGTGAGACATGTTTCACTAATGGAGACAGTTGTACTGGCGATAAGGTCATTTGCCCTAGTGTGTTCAACAGATGTGGTGCTGCACGAACCTTGAACACAACAGGTGAGTTTCATAAGATGTTAAACAGCTACAGGTTCCAGCAAATAGGGTGGATGGCAGGAATGAGGCAAGGCTATAGTTTTCTTTTCCATGGACTGAGTGGTCTTACTGACCAGGCCCAAGCAGATTCACTCAGAAGTCAACCGTATTGAGTTTACCGAGGCCACATGAACACAGTACATCAGGGGTCAGCAAACCTTTTCAGCAGGGGGCCGGTCCACTGTCCCTCAGACCTTGTAGGGGGCCAGACTATATTTTGAAAAAAAATATGAACGAATTCCTATGCCCCACAAATAACCCAGAGATGCATTTTAAATAAAAGGACACATTCTACTCATGTAAAAACACGCTGATGCCCGGACCATCCGCGGGTCGGATTTAGAAGGCGACTGGGCCGCATCCGGGCCCTGGGCCTTAATTTGGGGACCCCTGCCATACATGCTATGATAACCACTTTTAACTGTCAGTTTTCCTCCTAGAATTCTGGGAGCTTTGAGTTTGTCAAAGGGGCTCTGAGTGTTGTTAGGAGTCTCCTATTCCCCTCACAAAGCTACAATTTCCAGAGTTGTTTAACAGTCGAACCTTCTTCATAGGTAACTTTGGGAATTGTAGCTCTGTGAAGGGAAAGGGTGTGTCTCCTAACAGCTCTCAGCCTTAACATACTACAGCTCCCAGAATTCTTTGGGGGAAGCCATAGCTGTTCAGAGTTTTATCATAGTGCCTTCATGTATGGCGTGAATGGGACTTGGGCCAACATCCACACCATACATTAAAAGCACCATGATACCACTTTCAACCGTCATGGCTTCTCCCAAAGAATCCTGGGAACTCTTGCTGATTGAGGGTGCTGAGGGGGTGTTTATGTTGGAGTCTGGTACATATATTACAGCAGCATGCAGAAAGAAATTGGCTGGTAAGACTGTTGGTTGAACGGATAAAGAAAACATAAGGTTTATTACTCGTGGCAACCATTCTGTGCTGGTCCCGTGGGTTACCCGAAAGGTGAGGTCCAAGTCCGGTCCGTGGTCAGAGGTACAACGTAAAGGCAGTCCGTAATAACTGAAGCTGGGTGTAGGGCAGGGAGTCAGGCAAAGTCGGGAACAGGCAGGCAAGCAGGGAACCAGGGCGGGTCAGGAGCTCAGGCAGGAAAGCAGGACAGGTTTCAAGCAGGAACTGGTCAGCAACAATGTTGCTCCTGCAACTTGGGCTGGGGCTGGCCGGCTTTTATCTGCCCCGAGGCAGAGAGCGGCCCCGATCCTCTGGTGACTCGCCTCTCCTGGCTTGGAGGCGAGCACTCCTCCTGCGGGAACTCAGTTCCCTTCGCCTCTCTGCCCTTCGCCTCTGCAGCTCAGGCGAGCACTCCTCCTGCAGGAACTCAGTTCCCTTCGCCTCTCTGCCCTTCGCCTCTGCAGCTCAGGAGAGGCTGGAGGGTTACCGGACCCAGAGGCAACCTCAGCTTCCCCTGGCAGGGCTGTGAGTGGAACACCTGCAGGCAATGGGTCCTCCATCCCATCAGGAGCCAGAGCAGACTCAGCCGATGCCTGCACCTGAGGATCCAGCACAGGTGAGGCCTCTTCAGACTCAGGCCCCAGCCCCAGCTCTGCTGGTTCTGGAAGGTAAAATACACAAAACCGTGAACGATAATAGATAATAAACTACAACGAAACAATTTTGTCAAATATATATATATATAAATCTCTCCTCAGAGGCAAATGCCTACTTCTGTTTCAAAAAGGTCAGAGTTCTGGTATAAAGTGCAATATAAGGTGATAAAGATGGTTGTGCAAAGTTCCGACAAAGTCTATGTCGGAACTTTGCACAACCATCTTTATCACCTTATATTGCACTTTATACCAGAACTCTGACCTTTTTGAAACAGAAGTAGGCGTTTGCCTCTGAGGAGAGATTTATATATATATATATATATATATATATATATATATATATATATATATATATGACAAAATTGTTTCGTTGTAGTTTATTATCTATTATCGTTCACGGTTTTGTGTATTTTACCTTTCATATCGTTTACCGTGACGGTCTGTTGTATTTTCTTTGTCTGCTGGTTCTGGAGGCAGGGAATCCTGTGCAGGCAGGGATCCCTCAGGTTCAGTGTCTGAGTCTGAATCCCAGGCCATCACACATTCTGAGTAAAGGTTTTACCTGTGGCCAAGATGGAGCCAATAAGTTAAAACTAGCAGATAGAAAGTCATAATGAATGAACTTGGAGAACGGTAGGAAGGAAGTAAAGATCGGAAGGAAGGGATCTCTTTTGCCAGAAAGCAGTTACTAAAAGAGAATGAATCAGGGAGGAGGAAGACCAGACTGCCTTTCTGTCTGTCACCCCCAAGTGGATCAAGTTACTTGTTGCAACCATTGTTGCCTTCCTCTCAACAGTTTGAGGACTTTCATTCCTCTCACAGAGCTGCAATTCTCAGAGTGGTTTAACAATCTCTCTTCCCAGGACACGCTGGGACATGTAGTTCTGTGGTGGGGATAGGGGTCTCTTAACAATTCCCAGCACCCTTAAACAAACTACAGTTCCCAGGAATCTATGGTGGAAGCCATGGCTTTGAAGGTATATTCCAAAATGTAGCATACATTTTCTTTCCAGGTCAGTATAATTTGGATTACGGGGCTAATCATTTATGCCAGGGACCTCTCTGCTGATTAAAACTTTCTCTTCCTTGATCCCAACAGGACCAATGACTGTTCACAAGTTTTGCTTCCTCCCCAGTGACTGCATCTACAAAGGCCCTTGCACATTTAATGTGGGCAAGTCAGGAATTGTATCAAGCAGGCTTTTCTGCTGCAACAACGAGGAGTGCAGTGATTACATTCCTGATGGTGAGTCACTCATGTATCCCTTTGTCTTTGCCCATTCTATCATTCCACATTCTACGATGTCATTTTGTAAAAAACCACCAGCTTCCTCCTTGGGCTGGGGAAGAGTGATTTGCAAAATGGATCTCGGTTCTATCACCGAGCTACTTCCTTACTTGTGTGTGTTTGTTTTAACAAGGCCCAGAGAGCCCTGTTGAAGAGCTGGTCACTGAACCATAGGAAAGTGTCTTCTACTGAGCCTGACCATACTCAACATTGTCTAAAATATTGTCCACCCTACTCAATATGGTCTAAAATGACTGGCATTGCAGGGGGTTGGACTAGATGATTCTCGGGGTACCTTCCAGCTCTATAGTTCTATGATTCTATGAATCAGGTGTCTGGATAGGCTTTCCAAAAGCAGGAAAGTTTTGAGCAGGCATCAAGAGCAAAATATCGAGGGCCTCTGCCTGAATGCCCAAAGGCAGGGATTTCCATTCTTGCCAAATGCATATAGATATTATGTGGCAATTGTAAAAGTTTTGCATATCAAAGTGCTCCGATAGGTACATCAGCATTTCCCCCCACTGAATTCTCTGGTACTACGAGAATATCACGGCAAAGCAACCAAAGGCTGTTGTATTGTAACAACTCAGTGGACTTAGAGAAAACCTGGCTTGCACTTACTAGCCACTCAGCTCTATGGGAGAAGGTGGATTTGTGATTTCCATCCTTGTGTTTAGAGCTCTCTTCTTCCTTCCTCCCAAATCTGGACTGTCTCTTTTTTCTCCCAGTCCCACCCATAAGCACTACATTCAATGGAATACAGTGCCCAGCCTGCTATCGTCAGGAGAACTATACATGCAACGGAGAAGAGATTGCCAAATGTACTGGAGACCAGTACTATTGCCTTGACATGCATGGGAATGCAAGGACAGGTAAGTAACCACATAAATGGCTCTGCTGGATTGGACCGGAGGCCCAGCCATTCCAGAATTCATAGAGGTGAACCAGATGCCTACAGGAAGCCTACAAGTGGTGCATGAGTACAATAGCTCTGTCCCACTTGTGATCCACAGTAGTTGATATTCAGTTACAGAAGTTAATAGAGCTATCATGACTAGCAGCCATTGACAGCCACATCCTCCTGTCCAAACCCCCTTTAAAAGCTCTCTAAGTTAGCAACTAGGGACACGGGTGGTGCTGTGGGTTAAACCACAGAGCCTAGGGCTTGCCAATCAGAAGGTCGGCAGTTCGAATCCCCGTGAGGGGTTGGGCTCCCTTTGCTCGGTCCCTGCTCCTGCCAACCTAGCAGTTCGAAAGCACGTCAAAGTGCAAGTAGATAAATAGGTACCACTCCGGAGGAAAGGTAAACGGCTTTTCCATGCGCTGCTCTGGTTCGCCAGAAGTGGCTTTGTCATGCTGGCCACATGACCTGGAAGCTGTACACCGGCTCCCTCGGCCAATAATGCGAGATAAGCGCCGCAACCCCAGAGTCGGTCACGACTGGACCTAATGGTCAGGGGTCCCTTTACCTTTACCTAAGTTAGCAACCATCAGCACATCTTGTTCAGTTTCATAGTTGAGTTTATGGACTGTATGAAGAACTACTCCCTTATGCTGCCCTGAACTTTTCATCATCCAATTTCATTGGAACACATACAGAAACATGGATACTGGTTTTCAGTGGATTGAGTCTTATGACTTACTGTAATCTAACTACCGGTATCTAAAGTACACACACACACACACACACACACACACACACACACACACACACTTGTACAAGACTGTTGTCAAGGTGTAATTCACATGGCCGCCGACAGATGACACTAACCCTGTGAATGACACCATGATGACAGTTAGGAGGAGGCAATGACAAGGATTGGAGGAGGAAAGGAGGCTAAAAGCTGAGGCAGAGGAGGAAGGATGGATAGCAAGATGACGAGGAGGATGAGGAGGGGAGACAACAACAAAAGGATGTTTTTTTTTCATTCTGGGAAAACCTGACTGACTATGACAGCATGGCAAAAATCTGTTAATATATGTCTCCCACTGGGATTCATTTTTCTAGGATATGAATTAGGGTAGGCTTACATTATAGAATTTTGCTTTTCATGATTATTTATACTCTGCCCGTCTGGCTGGGTTTCCCCAGCCACCATTTCACAACAGCAAAATCTGGAGCAGAAATCAATTAAAGTGGATTCCATTTACAGCCTAAATGCTGACTGTCCTTTCCTTCTATTTCCTCTGCAGGAGCACCAGTGGCCATCAAGGGCTGTGTAAACAAGGTTGTCTGTGATGATTTAAAAAATGGGGTGGTATTTTTTGCTGGGGTTCATATAAATGCAGAAGGCACTTGCACTCCCATGAAGTCCGTCTCTGGGAAGGCTGGCCACACTCCAGAGTTGTTTGCCCTTTCCCTCCCAGTTCTTGCTTGCCTTCTGCATGTGAAGATCCTTCCTTGATTTTCTTCTGGCACGAAGACCAAGAGATCCTGCCTGAGCCCTTCCTCTTTGCATACTTGCTTTGTGGCCCTTAGTTATTTATAGGCCTTGGGCTTTACAGTGAATGAAGAGCTCAAATTGCCCAAGATACACTAGTGTTTATTTTTTTATGTTCCACCATGACCTCCAGCAGTAGCAGAGCATGGTGGTTCTCAAGTGATGTCATCAAGCAGCGGCCAGCCAATAATACTGGTAGGTGACAAATAAAATACATCAGCTGTAGCTGAAGAGTATTGGCACTGAAATCCTGCTTCTGGATGGTGATGAGTGCTGTCTATTATGGGCTAACAGACGGGGTGGGTACGCTGGGTGCAGCCAGAACTGCTTATCCTGTTTTAGATCAGGTTTTAGGCCAAGCACTGCTTCACGCAGCAGATCGTTAAGCTATGGAACTCACTTCCACAGGAAACAGCAATGGCTTGGTTACTAGCCACGATGGCTTTGCTCTCCCTTTGTGGTAAGAGGCAGCAATGCTTCTGAATACCAGTTGCTGAAAAACCACAGGAGGGGAGAGATCTCTTGTGTTCAAATCCTGCTTGTGGGTTTTACACAGGCATCTGGTTGGCCACTGTGAGAACAGGATGCTGGTTTAGATGGGCCATTGGCCTGATCCAGCAGGCTCTTTTTATGTCCTTATGTTCCAGAGGAAAGCTCTGACAAATGGTGCGAAGACAAAAAAGCAGGACCATAGACAGTTCCAAGTGGAGCTAAGGAAATTACAAGCTGGATTCCACAGGCGTGCATTGGCTCTGTATGAAATATGACACACAAGTGAATTGTGGGGTGTGTGTGTGTTTTACTTGACCAAATAAGATCACAATGTCAGAAAAGTCCTTTGAGTTGCAGTGATTAACCAACCCCCGCAAAGCTTCATGCCACACTATTCACCAAAAAGTCATCTAGTCATCAAAAGAAGTCACAGAATTTTTTGTTGCGGTGGCTATTAAAATCGAAAGCAAGCTGACTTGTCCTGATGTAACTTGAGTGAAGAGAGAGAGGAGGAGGAGGAGGAGGAGGAGGAGGAGGAGGAGATAAATAATTTTGATAGACAGGTCTAGCTTTCAATGAGAAATAATTATTTTATCAAGGTTCTCCAATCACTGTGCTTTGGGGGAATAGCACAGTCGGTAGATCCCGAGATTCTTAACTCAGTGCCATAGGTTTGCACCCCATGTTGGGCAAAAGATTCCTGCATTGCTGGGGGTTGGACTAAATGACCCTCGTGGTCCCTTCCAGCTCTTCAATTCTATGATTATTTGTTCATGGAAATAGTTGGTTTGGTGGGTTCATTCATCGCTCTTTTTCAAAATCTGTCTCTTTGGAACAGGATATTTAGAAGAATGCTGGACTAGTTTGAATCCACCCACCCACCCTTTCCGATCCATTTCTGATTATCAAAAAGCAATAGCCTGCATTCGTTATTGTATTTTCATCTTGCCACCCCCATCTTTCTTGTTTTTTTCTCAGTTAGCATTTATTTGTGCCAGGTTTTAGAGTTCGCATGTTGAGTAGATTGTTATAAGAATGTAAGACGAGCCCGCTTGGATCAGGAAAAAGGCTCATTTAGTCCAGCACCCTGCTCTCACAGTGGCCAACCAGATTCCTGTGGAAAGCTTGCAAGGACAGCCTGAGTGCAACAGCACTCAGTGCTGAGTGCTCCTGCAGTTTTCAGCAACTGGTATTCAGAGGCATACCCTTCTGGCCGTGTGCGCAGCCATTGTGACTTGAAGCCACTGAGAGTCTTATTGTCCATGAATTCATCTGATCCTTCCAAAGTCCTCTAAGTTGGTGCTAATAATAATAATAATAATAATTTATTATTTGTACCCCGCCCATCTGGCCGGGTCTCCCCAGCCACCCTGGGCGGCTTCCAGCAAATATTAAAAAACAAAACATTAAAATATCACAGATTAAAAGCTTCCCTGAACAGGGCTGCCTTCAGGTGTTTTCTAAAGGTCATGTGGTTGTTTATTGCTTTGACCTCTGATGGGAGGGCGTTCCACAGGGCGGGCGCCACCACCGAAAAGGCCCTCTGCCTGGTTCCCTTTAGCTTCCCTGGTGCTACATCTTGTGGGAGCAAATTCCATAGTTTAACTATGTGCCATGGGAAGAAGGACTTTGTTTTGCCTGCCTTGCATCTGCCGACATTCAGCTTTATTTGATGGCCTATTCTGAGTAAATGGGGTCTACTCTGAGTAAAGCATAGTTTAAAGCCATCTTCTCTATCCATATTCTCCACACTCCTGCATAATTTTGCACACCTCTATCGCTCTAAGTAATCCCCACAGGGGTGTAGCGCTGGCGGTGTAAATTCCTTTGCTCTCCACTTCTTTTATATACCTTTTGCTTCCTCTTCGTAATCAGTTTTGAAGAGTCCCAGCACAAAAGGCTTTCGATGCCTATCTGTCTGCAGTTTGGCAGGTTTTTTTTCATGTCAGCAATGTTCACCTGCCCGGAACTTTGTGCTCCAGCAGAGCACACTTCTTCAAAATATCTTCCTGCCATTAGCACCAGGCAGTTGGTTCTGGGAGCTGCCATTTAAATTTCCCACAATGCCTCTGTGGCATCATATCTTAGCCCAGGGACTTGTGGGAAATTTAAATGGCCTCCCCGAGCTGTTTAACACTGATTAGAGTGCTGCTGTTGTCACACATGCCCACCACTGCCAGTTAGCCCACCTTGGTTAGCCCACCTTGGAGACCCTTTGATATACAACGGAAGCCTCTCTCTCAGAGGTGGTTAACCACCAGCTCTCTGAATGTTATTTATCATTGGCCGGATCATAGCTGATCAAAGACACTCTGCACATGGTTAAGGACACTTGGGACACACATACATTTTGTTTCCCTTGAGAAAGTACATCTTGCGTATGCTCAGATGCACATTTTATAATTAAAAAAAAAAGTGGCCCTCCCCAATCCACCAGTATTTTGTTGCAGAGAATTTGCACTGAAAATATTTCCCTCTTAATTTGGGACATTTCCTTCCATAAATTATTATTAAGTCTCATGGCTACCTTTGATTTGTTGGATCAATCCATCAACCTCAGATGGATGATTTAGAAGGATTGGGTCCAGCATCACTTTCGCTGAATGTGTGTGCCAGTATCCATACCCAGCAGAGTTACATCTCAATGCAGCTCCTTCCTTGGAAGCGTCTTCAGGGTTGAAGGTACACACAGTAGGCAATAAACACTCATGGACGCCTTAAAGATTCAGTCAAGTGTAGAGGTTTACTTGACAGGCATAAAAGCATATTGATAGCAAAGATATACAGACATTCACCACTGCCGTGGTCAAGGCAGGCTTAGAGTCCAAGACTCACTCTCTTCTTCTCTCATCACAAGGCGTAAGCAAAAGACTCACAACAAGTACACAAAACCGTTGTTATCAGTGCTTCCTGTCACACTGTGCATGTCCAAAGAAAAAGCTCCCACCGAAAATGTCCTGGCATAGGCAAAACAATCTCAGCCTTCTGTTGCTTCTTGAAAATTGTTCTCTGTTTCTGGAACAAATGATTCTCGCACACACAGAGAGAATATCCAACGTGATTCCCTGTTGATCTGGTCATTTACCCACTTGGTTTTTAAACTCAAGGAAGAGTTTAAACTGCCATACAAAAAACCATCTCCCTCTCTATTATATTGGTGGATTCGTTCTAAAGAACATATGCTGCCTCAAGTGGTGGACACAGGTATTGCACAGCAAGGATTTATTTATAATCAAGTTCTTCAGTTATTTATTTATTTATTTGATTTGATCTTGTGAGAAGCTAATCAACTAATCAATAAGAAAGTCAACATGTGAAGAAGGGCAAGCCATTTAGATAAGAAAGATGTGGTGTGGCAATGATATTCTGTGATGTAAGAGTCAGCTGGTTATGGAGCTTCGGTGGAAACAGCTGCATTGCACTCAGCCTTAGTCAGATCCACACTGATTCCTGCAAATTTTCTTGGCCCCAAATCGAGCATGGTACAGGAAGCCTCATTAGCGCATCCCTTGAAGGTAAAATCAGTGGTCTGAACCGCTGCAAGAAATGGCCAACATGTTGGTCAGAATCAATCCTGCAATGAACAGCTCTCTCTGCCCACTATAATTGCCACCATCCTTTTAAAATGAAATTTTGGAGAAAATGTGGATTAGCACTGGATGGGTCAATTTCTGGTTCATGTCATCATCCCATGTATTCATAAGTTTGTTTTATCCTGTTTCTGTGTCATTCTGCGGATATTTTCAATGCATCAGAATTCAAAAAAATCTGTATGAATTTTACCCTAAATAACCTAGTTGTAGTACTTTTTTTTTTTTTAAAGCTAAGGATTATATGCAAAACTTGTAGAAGCATGGAAACTGGAGAATAGCTGCTTCAACCCACATGTTAGTCTAAAAAAGGTAAAGGTAAAGGACCCCTGACAGTTAAGTCTAGTCGTGAACGACTCTGGGGTTGCGGCGCTCATCTCACTTTACAGGCCGAGGGAGCCGGCGTTTTGTCCGCAGACAGTTTTACCTTCCTGCCGGAGTGGTACCTATTTATCTACTTGCACTTTGACGTGCTTTCGAACTGCTAGTTGGGCAGGAGCTGGGACTGAGTAACGGGAGCTCACCCCGTCACGGGGATTCGAACCCCCGTCCTTCCGATCGGCAAGCCCTAGGCTCTGTGGTTTAGACCACAGTGCCACCCGCGTCCCCAATCATGTTAGTCTAGGAAGTACCAATAAAGCTGGTTGACTTAAACATGTGCAGTGCATGAGATGTTCAAGCATCCGTCTCCTGGATCAAGCAGAAAGCCCAGGGGATTTTGAGGCAGGGCTGATGGGAGCTGGCATCCAAAACATTCAGAGGCTACCATTCAGAGGTGGATCTGGAAGCATGGGCTCAAATCCCCACTGAGCCATGGAAACTTGAGGTGTGAATGGCCCCGTCCTCCTCTCTCAGCCTACCCAAACCAGGTGGTTATGGAGTTGGCATGGGGATCACTCTGGTTACCCCACTCTTGAGCACATTTGAAGATCAGGATGATGGAAAGACAATTTTGAAAACACTGAATCTCTCTACCTGTGATGCTCCCAGCAATGTTGATGCACTTGGTCTCTTCTCCATTGCAGGCAACAGGCTTTTCATTGCACTTGGTGGAAAACACCCCAACACAGCCAGAACACTGGAGACCATTGGGTTTGGTGTCTGGTGGTGGCAGCACTATGGAGAGAAATGGAAGGTCAGCCATCAGGTGTCAGCCCCAGCGTCTGTTACCAATGCCTGGTCTCAGTTCTGAAACAATAGGGGGCTGAGGAAGAAGCAACTCTTTTCACTATCCCCAGCTCTTTTGATGAAAAATAAAGCCAGAAGGATACTAAATATTAATGTTCTGAATTTGTATGCTGAAAGATTCAGGACATATAAAATGAAGCACTTTTTCATGCAGCACCATTAAAAAGGTAAAGGACCCCTGGGCGGTTAAGTCCAGTCAAAGGTGACTATGGGGTTGCAGCGCTCATCTCGCTTTCAGGCCTAGGGGAGCCGGCGTTTGTCCACAGATAGCTTTCCTGGTCATGTGGCCAGCATGACTAAACTGCTTCTGGCACAACGGAACACCATGATGGAAACCAAAGCGCACAGAAACGCCGTTTACCTTCCCACCACAGTGGTACCTATTGATCTACTTGCACTGGCGTGTTCTCGAACTGCTAGGTTGGCAGAAGGTGGGACAGAGCAACAGGAGCTCACCCTGTTGCGGGGATTCAAACCGCTGACCTTCTGACTGGCAAGCCCAAGAGGCTCAGTGCTTTAGACCACAGCGCCACCTGCTACCACAGGAGACAGTGATGGCCATCAACATGGATGGTTTTAAAAGAGGATTGGACAAATTCAAGGCTCTCGTGGCCACCAGCTATGATGACTATGTTCTATCTCCATCCTCAGAGCTTCTGAATACCATTTGCTGGAAACCACAAGAGAGGAGAGTGCTCTTGTGTTCAGGTCCTGCTTGCAGGCTTTTCACAGTCACCTAGCTGGTGACTGTAAGGATGATGCATGGGCCATTGTCTTGATCCAGTGGACTCTTTTTATGTTCTTAAGATTGTATGGACTAAAGCTCCCTCCCCACTGAGAAGTGAAAACAAACAAGCACAGAGTTACAGCCAGGGTGGAGAACCTGGGGTCCTTCTGGTGTTGCTGGACTACAACTCCTAACATCTCTGACCATTGACCATGCCCACTGAGGCTGATGAGAGTTGAAGTCCAAATTCAACTGCAGAGGCACAGTTTCTCCATCCCTGGGGTTAGGGGGCACAGCATTCAGTTCAGAGGCTATTGGCAAATTAGAAATCTGTCTCAGTGTGATGCCCCAGTCTATTACATTTAACTCCACTGGGCAGTTTTAATTTAATTCCACTAGGAAGTTGAGTTCCTGTTTTGCCAGTCATCTCTCGGTTCAGTGAAAGGAGGCTTACCATGGCTGCTGAGTTCTTAAAGATAGCTCCAAAGTTATAAGGCTTATAAGCAGAAGTGGCTGCAGTGGGAGGGTGTTTTTTTAAAAAAAATTATTAAATTTTATTAAATACATATTACACATCCATACAGAAAAAAAATACACAACAAACAGCAAAATTCAAAAATCCGCATTCATGCATTCCACATTCATTCACATACACTCTATGTCCTAGCAACCTTCATCATACTTACATGCCTTTATAGGCTCATTCTACTAATAACTCATTCTGTCACATTTTTACCTCACACTAAAACATTCTTTCTTTTATTTAACTACTCATTCTTCCCCCCTCTCCCATACATCTTTCTCTTTTAACATTCTAACAACTCTAATTCATTATTCTTGCACCTCTCTTTCTATCCTACTTCACTCTAAATATATTAACTCACTTTCTTCTCATTATTATACTTATTATTCCCCTTAATTTCTTATATATCCAGTGGGAGGGTGTTGATGTGGAGCCATCATCCCCAAAGTGTTGTTGCTGATGCTTACTAGTACCGTGCAGGACTGGTGGGTCAGGGCTGTGGTGAGGTTGGGTCTGTGCAGATATACCAGGAGAACAAGTCCATGCTCGCCCATCAGGTCACCTGCACCATCTCAACCTACATAATATAATGGGCTGAGCCCATTATTCTTCCTGGGAATCTAGGGTCCCACCTGCACTATACATTTAAAGCAGTATCTTACACTTGAAACAGTCGTGGTTTCCCCCAAAGAGTCATGGGAACGGTAGTTTCTAAGGGTGCTGAGAGTTGCTAGGCAACCTCTGTACTCCCTTCACAGAGCTACAGTTCTCAGAGTTCCCTAAGAAGAGGAACAGACTGTTTAACCACTCTGGGAATTGTAGCTATGTTGGAGAACTAGAGCTCACAATTAGAGGGCAGCCATTCAAGTTTCTAGATCTTATAGACAAGACAGTACATACCAGGAAGTGAGACGGTTCCACATTGATTCTCCTTGTAGCAGACCCTGTTTGATCTCACCCCCACTCCACTCCCAAGATTTATCTCTTCAGCGCCAATTTTGCAGAAGCTGGATGAGCCACAGTCCTTAGCGACATATGTCATTGTCACGGGAGCTGCACATGTGATTAAGAAGGGAAAGGTTGAGTCTAGAATAGGGCAAAATGTTGAAGAAATTTCTACACAGAGACATAGTTTTTGTGAGGGGTTTGCTTCATCCACATCCACCCAGTGAATAGTCAACATATGAAATTTTCAGCACAGCACCTATGTGATATCTCAGCCCAAGACTCTCAAGAATACCTACGTTGTAAATACTCCGTCAGACTGAAAATGCAGGTATCTTGACCAGCACCGCAAGTCTTCATTTCGCCAGTACAGTTGCTGCCTCCACCATAGCACACCTCACACTGAAGACAAGTACCTGGAGAAACAAATACTTAGCTGTTTTTACCATTCATAGAATTCTGTCCACCACAATAGATGATTATTTTTGCCATTATTATGCAATCCACACTTTACAGAGTGTCACAGATAAATGACAAAGGAGGAAGAATCTGGCAAAAGCAAGGGGTATAAGAGAAGAACACAAGCAAAGCCATGTGGTTTTTGGCTTTGTTTTAGCCAAATATTTCATGACATAGGTGGATCTGGAATGGGGGTAGCCAGTCTGGTGGCACCTCCAGATGATTTAGACTACAACTCCCATCATTCTTGATTAGTTACTAAGCTGACTAGGGTTGATGAAAGCTGGGGTCCAGGAATATCTGGAGAGCACTTCATTGGTGCTGTTGGTTGAGAACTTGTAGGTTTGCTATCCATCTCTCTGGTCCCATTCCATGCTTGATCCCACCTGGGAATAACATTCAAAATATACAGAATGGTGGCTAGTTTCTTGCACAGATTTCTCAGAATGGGTTGAGATGTTAGTTTTATGCCACCAGCAAATCTATTGACTCCGGAAAAAGAAGCATTAAGTTTTGTTGTTATCTCAGGAGCTACCAGCTCTTGCAGAACCCAGAACCCGGAACAGTACCATAAACTGGTAAGACGTCTCCTCACCTGTAGCTAGGAAAGCACCGAGGAGGAAGCAGCCAAGGAGAGACCACATGGTGATTTTTCTGTTACAAAGAGGTGCAAAACACTCAGTTCACCAGAGTTGCCTAGAAGGGAGATCAGAAATAAACAAACCATGCAACCAATTATTTATATATAAACTCGATGTACTTTAAAAAAAAAGTTTAATTGAAGCATAATGAATTGAAGCTGAAAACTACAGCATTACATTGTGCCTGAGAAGGAGAAGTGGTAGCATACCATTATAAATCAAGACACTCACATTTCCTGAGATGGCATGGATGGTGAATGCTGTCCAAAGCATAAGAAATAAAATCCCACCAGCTTTTGTGTGCCATCTTTTCATCATGTGCTAAGTGCTGCATAGCAGTAACACCTCAGCAGTGACTGTTAGCAATTATCCCGCCTGGGGCAGGTTGTGAAACTGCCCCAAAGCCAGAGCAAAGCTGTGTGCGCACATCCTCGGCTTCTGAGAGTCCTGTGGTGGAGTAATATGTGATTGTTCCCAGATTGAAGAACAACACACACAAGCCATTCATTAAGGCTAAACTAATTTATTGTATTAATAGTGCAGAGAGATTCTCTGCTGCCAGCCCATTAAGACGGAGCTGCCATATTGCCGTCCTTCCAGCTTGAGGACTAGCCAGAAGAGTGTAGCCCAAAGGCTAGAATTACAACAGTACAGTAATACATAAACATTCCATGTAGGATATGATAAGGCTGCTTTCTCACGGTTCAGTGAGACACGCAAAAGTGAAACCTTTCCTCGCTGCAGCTGGTGCTGCTCGCCTTGGACAAAAATCACAACAGTGACACCCAGATCCATTTTTTAAATAAAAAACCCCACCAACTTATTAAATCCATGAGAGCATGGAGCAATGGTGGCCCCCTCCTGGTGGTTGGAGCTGCATTTGCTGTGATGTGACAGAGCAGCCACAATTCGGGAGAAGCTCCAAATTTGCAGCCCGTGGAGCTGCTGCCACCAACCCAGAGATGCCCCTGCACTCGCACTGCCGTGCCTCCTCCCCGTGAATTCATTTGTTTCTTTAACTGTTTATAGACTGCACTTTCGTAGAGCAAGGCGGTATGCAGCCTAAAAACATAATGCAGCAATGAAAAAGAAAGAAAGAAAGAACACCAAACACATCCGTAAAAGCTGCTTGCAAAGAATCTCACGTTCAGAAGGCCTGTCTAAACAGTATGGTTTTCAGCAGACATTTGAAAGCAGACAGAGATGCTGGCAGGGAACTCTACAGTGAAGGGACTTTCCACACCAAGGGTTTGGTCCCTGGTAAAGGCCAGCTGGCATGTGGGACCACCCAAAGTGGGCCAACAGTAGACCTTAAAGGTCAAGGTTGAACATAAGGAATCACATAGTCCTTAAGGTACTTTGGGACCAAGCTGGGCCAAAGTTTTCTAGGGCTTTGTGATTTAACTCAATAACCTTGAACCTAGTCTGGTAGCAAACTGGCGACCATGCAGCCTAAGCTACCTCCGAAGGGTTGTTGTGAGGATAAAATGTGGGGGGTGGGGTGAACCATGAGTTCCTTGGAGAAAAGGAAGGATATAAAAGAGAGGGAGAGACAAAGCTCAGTGGTAGAGCGCATGAAAAACATGAAGAAAGCCTCAAGATCAGTCCTCAACATTTCCAGGGAGGTCTGGGAAGACCTCTGCTTGAAAACCTGGAGAGCTGAAACCAGTCAGTGTAGGCAATACTGAGAGAGATGGGCCAATGGTCTGGCTCAGTATAAGGCAGGTTCCTTTGTTCCTTGGAAGGATGAGCTTACCTGGGGCTCCAAGCAGCTGCAGCAGAGGCGATTGTTGCCAAAGGTCAACTGCGTAGGCTGAATGAATGTGCACCATTCCTTGGACTATTTATAGTAAAACTGCAATGTCATTTTTCCCTCCTCAGTTTCTCCTCCCAGCTATCCATCACTCAGCTGGGACACTCTCTTCCATCTCAACGAAGAAGGAAATAAGAAATAAATTTCTGGGTGGGAACCCGCTGTTCTTTTCAGGGAAAGCACGAGGCAATGCGTCAGGAGATAGGAAAACTCCTTGGTGTATTCTCATCTTGCTTCACTCGGACAGCTGTGACGTGACTGCAAGACTTACCTTTGTGCAAAACCCACCTGAAAAATTGTCTGTGTGGTTTGGGCTGCCCTGAAATACCCCCTGCGAAGCAGCATCCCAACTCGTCTTCCATTCTAGGCCAATTCTGGGTGACACATTTGGACTTTGTGGGGGGTCTTTAGAGCAGCTGTCACCAGCCTGGTGCCCTCCAGATGTTTTGGACTACAACCCCCATCACCTCCCTGCTAGCATGACTTTTTCTGTCATGGCACTGAGGCTGTAGAATGCCTTAATGACATCAGAAGAGCCCTGACAGATCAGACCAATGGCGCATGCAGTCCAACATTCTGTATCCCACAGTGGCCAATCAGATGCTTGGGGGACACACACAAGCAAAGCATGAGCACAGTAGCTCTCTCCTGCTGTTGTTCCCCAACAAATGGCATCCAGAGAGCCACACCCTCACTGATTCTGAAAGCATATAGCCAGGACAAGCCGCCACTCATTGCCTTGTCCTCCATGTTTTTGTATAATCGCTTTCTAAATCCATCCAACTTGGCAGTCACCTCATTTTGTAGAATCCCATAGTTTTAATGCTGCATTGTGAGAAAAAAACTATATCCTTTTCTCTGTTTTGAATATTGCAGCATTCAGCTTCACTGGACTATCCCCTGTCCTAGTACTATGAGAGATGGGGGGGGAGAGAGGGGGGGGGGAGAGAGCCTCTTATCCTCTTTCTCTGCACAATGCATAATGCCTGCATTGTATCAAGAATCAGTGTCCATACCCTCCAACATTACTCTGATGAAAATCAGGACACACTGCACCAAAATATGTGGGTCTTTTGGCTTGTGTGAGTGCACCACACCAAAATGCATGTGTCTTTTGGTGCAGCACTCATCACACAGGAGCCAGCTGATTCATGGCACCAAAATATGCGCCAGTCCTCCTCCCTAAGCTTAGTGGTGGGGCTGGAAGGGGGGGATGGGACATCAAATCAGGATCAAATTTTGGGAAGTCCCATGAAAATCAAGACACTTGAGGGGTATGTCTATCACACACCCATCTTTTTTACCTTTTTTCGCCTCAATGAAAAAGTCATCAAATGTCCATGCTAGGGGAGTTGCTCCAGCCTTTGAATAATTTTGGTTGCCCTTTTCTGCATTCCCCCCAGCTCTAGCATACTCTTTCTGAGACGTGGCCACAATATCCCAAGTGTGGCAATGGCATAGATTTGAATGAAAGCATTGCACTGTTGGCAGTTTCAGCCCTTTCCCTGACGATCCATAGGGTGGCATTCTTCCTTTTCCCAGCTGCCAATTACTGGATCGAAGTCTTCATCAACCTGTCCACCATGACCTGAAAGATCTCTTTCCTGGTCAATTGCCACCAGCTCAAACCTGCTCTCCATACATTTAAAGCTCATCCAATGGACATTTAAAGCACATGACTTCCCCCAAGGAATCCTGGGAACTGTAGGTTGCCCCTTACAGAGTTACAACTCCCAGTATCCCTCATAAACTACAGCTTCCAGGATTCTTTGGGAAGTTATGTGCTTTAAATGTGTGTTGGATGCACATAAGCAGGGGCTCACATTTTATCCAATGTGCATAAAATATTGGGGGGGGGCAGGTAAGCCCCATTGCCATTCAAATGCACATGCACACCATTTTAATGGCAATGCCGACCAACTTTGCCCACACCCCTCGTCCCCTCAAATATTTTATGGTGGGTGAAGGGACCTTGGCCCCTAGGAGTTGGCTTATTTGCGCATAGGGATGTGCCCATAGTCTGCAAATAGGATCACCCTGAGAAGGGCCCATGACAATTTCAGCCCTTAAGTCACAATGTGCCATTAATCTCCCTAAAATGGCTAAAAATATTCACATTGGTATCATAGACCCATAATTAAATTGTACAGCAACAGAGCACTGCAAAGTCAAATACTGAGTTGTGCAACCTGAAACTTGCATAATGCATATTTGCATATGACAAAGTCATCAACCAGGGGAATTTACCAGCAATGAATCATTAAGCAGCCATTTACCTATTTGTTTGTTGTTAAGGCTCTGTTCTTTAATTTATGGTTGGCATCCGTTGCAGTGCTGTGCAATGCAGTGACCCCCCAGCTGTATACAGTATCCCAAGTATGATTTGTATAAAGGCATTAAGGTATTGGCGGTTCATATTGACAATATTCACATCTGTGTTTTTTAAAAAACTCTCACGTGGATACTGTTATAAGAATTTTAAGGTCTCAAGTGTAGAATAAATATTCATAAATGCACACATGTCTAAATACGGTATATGAACCATGTGTCTGAAATAGTATGGGAGAGCAATCCTGAAGCCATTTTGACTCTCCCGATGACCTCAAATACTCCTCTGCAGTCAGGGAAGCAAATGGGGAAAGCCTTCCCAATGTCTTTTTGCTTGCAAATCCTGTCTTAAGGGCATATTTGTGTAGGAATAGAGTGAGCCTGTGGCCTGGATTCAGGAACTAAAGTATTAAGCATCACAAAAGAATGGCCAGACCTCCTTCTGTGATGTATGTATGATGTTTTAGGGGGTGGTCTTGAGCTACAGGGTGGGCAATTTCAAAAGTCTATTTAAGGGCTTGTGCACCATTGTTCAGGGTTCTCCTCCCTCCTGCATGTGGTGAGTGGGGACCCTGTTGCAACAGTTCCATGAACAAAGATCAGGCTTACTAGCCGCTTTGCTTTTCAATATACTCTGGTTGGCCTCTGTTATTTTTTCCTACTGATAGGGAAGAAGAAGAAGAAGAGTTTGGATTTGATATCCTGCTTTATCACTACCCGAAGGAGTCTCAAAGCGGCTAACATTCTCCTTTCCCTTCCTCCCCCACAACAAACACTCTGTGAGGTGAGTGGGGCTGAGAGACTTCAAAGAAGTGGGACTAGCCCAAGGTCACCCAGCAGCTGCATGTGGAGGAGCAGGGAATCGAACCTGGTTCACCAGATTACGAGTCCACTGCTCTTAACCACTACACCACACTGGCGAACCCACTTAAGGGAACCCACTTAAGGACTCTGTATGGGCTCTGGAATATCCATAAGGGAAAGGGAGCAGTTTTTTCTTATAACAATACCATTCAGGACCAGCAATTTGTTGGTATGCCCAGTAACTTCATCTCCTGCCATGGCTATTTCCTGAGAAAGTTATTTGCAGGCACAGCAATTGCCCTACAGTTCCTTGGGAAGTGGGATTGATGAAAACTGTAGCTCCCCACTACCCCCAGCACTCTTAACAAAGCAAAATTCCTAGGATTCTTAGGAGGCAGTCAAGGCTGTTTAAAGTTATATCTGACTCAGGCAAGGGAAGGTTTGTGTTGTACCGAAGGTGAACTGCTCTGGAAGCTGTGCTTAAGCCATCTTGGCAAGGTAACCCTTCAATTAATTGGAAGTTGCTATAGCTATGAGCTCATAGATGTTCCTATATGCCTGCTTTGATACACTAATGGGCTTAGTTTTGATGGTACCCTTGACTGTGGGAACCAGGATGTTGGGCTCAGAGCCCAGAAGAGGAACTTAGTAATGTTTTGGGTATCTTGGTGTGCACTTTGGGCTGGGTGTGGACTGAAACAGACACGGGGACAAATAAAAAAAGGATGCCTTCACTCCGGTGCGGCTCCCCTTTATTACACACAGCCCAACAAGACAACAACATAAACCCACCGATAGCATGCAAACTGATATGGCTAACTTGACCCAACACCCCCACCCTCTCACAAACAAAACCCACTGCAATCAACTGAAGGTCATCCAACCAGGCCTTCCCTCCCCCCCGACCTCTCTCACAGCTGATGAAAATTATTAAATGGATAGAAAAAGAACCTACCCAACATGCAGGGCCAGCGCGTCCATTTAGGCGAACTAGGCAGTTGCCTAGAGCGCCAAAATGGACGGGGCACTGGCCAGCCTGCCCGCCGCCCCCCGCCACCCGCCGCTGCCCCAACCAGCGGCGGAGCGAGCAGGTTGGGGTGAAAACTGCGTCGGCGGGGGCGCCAAAATGGAGGCGGCACTGTCCAGCCTGCCCCTCACCCCCCGCCGTTGCCCGGTGCCGCCCCAACCAGCTGCGGAAATCGCGGCGGCACGGGGCACCCGGCGGGCAGGGGGCGGGGCACCGTACATCATGCGCAATGACGCCACGTGACCCGCCCCCTCGCCTAGGGCACCAAAAACCCTGGCACCGGTCCTGCCAACATGACATGGACACAAAAACCTCACACATACATTATGTAAAAGAAGAAAAACTGACTACCCCCTCCTTCTCTCTCCCCCCTTCTCTCTCCACACCTATCTTGTTCCCCAACCTTATACCACACACATCAAATATAAATGATCTGTAAAAAAAGACTTTATGATCTGAAACTAGAGATGATGTATGTACTTCTGTAACCCAAGAAAATCTTTAATAAAAAGAGAAGAGAAGGGAAGAGAAGGTTGCAAAGCACAGTTGGCGAGGGATGTGACCTGGGGGGAGTCCCGAGACATTTGGTCCTCGCAAGTGTGGCTCCCCATCCCTAGTGTAGGCTGAAGGTTCTGTCTTCTCTGAAAAGCCTACGGTCTGCATAGGTTCCAAGCGAGGGTCACGACAGCCCAGCCTCTGTCCCAGGGGGCAAAATCATGGAAGGTGCATCACAGACAAGAGCCCAGCAAGGGTTGCAAAAAATAGTCCAAATGATCCTGTAACGACACCGTGGTCTCCGGAGCTGTTAGCTGGCTTGCAATTGCTTAAGGCGACAACACTGATCCCAGAGAAAGAGCCGGAATGCTTGTTCAGTTCCTGACAGGTTGCGGAGTTCGTACAGCCCTTCATGATGGTCGTAACAACTAAGGCTCCTAAAAGAGAGGATTGCAGAAGATCACCAGTCAACAATCAATACCAGGGAAATATGTATATGACGAACTGTGATAACCACCTACCCGTCTTCTACAGTATCGACTGAGAGAAGACGGGAGGAGGTAGGCATCGAGGAGATCCATCTTTTCCTGATCATGTGTGTGGCCAGAGGGATGGGGCTATCACACGCTGTTTCCACAGAGCTTTATTGTGGGCTGTGCACTGATCATGCATGCAAATTTGTTGCCATGTCTGCATGGTGTCATCAAAGTGCCATCCAAAAACTCTCCTCCTCCACATTAATTCAAGCATTAGATTAATGGACCCTTTTGGCACTTGTTGTGGTCTTGTAAAACAAGCGTACAAATTTGGAGAAGAGGTGAGGCAGGGAATTTCTGAAATAATAGGTGTACCTGTAGTTTTAGCTTTAGACGTCAAATTGCGTTGTTTATCCATTTTTGATGGGTCAAATACAGACTGAATATGTAAACCACTTATAATTTTCCTATTAGTAGCTGCTCGTTTGGCCATATCACAGAGCCCTTCAGTTTTTGTTTTTGTTTTAATGCTTTTTAAAAGTAATGTTTATCATTCTTTCTGAAAAAATTGACTCATAAATGAAGAGTATCTTTGGGTGCAGTGTATCTTTGGGTGAAGAGTATCTATGGATTTTGCCTACATTTCACGGCCATTTGTTACTTATATGACAGAATGGCAAGTCCTGATGAAATATGGGTTTGTTTGGTATTCATAATAAAACAAAAATGTTTTAGATTTTTTGGTAACAGGTTGTTTTCGTTGCAACATCTTATGGCGTAGTCTCTTGAGAACGTACTTTATTTTATGTGGTAACAGCTCTGAAACCAGCTTTCATTAAAAAAGAAAAAAAAGATATCTAGACCTCATAGAAAGAAAGTTATGGAGCAAAAGTGCAGGTGCTCCTCTAAATAATTTCTGTGAAATGAGAATGGTGTCTCTATCTTTTATATACACTCAAGTCCTGTTATCCACTCACTCACTATGTGAAAATTCACTTATTGGAATGTTAATAATGATGACGAAACCTTGCTATACACTCTGCAGATTCAGATATCCAAACACCAAGAGTTTGCCAACTTCTTTACAACCTTGCTTGTTTGTGCTTTGTTGTTTCAGAAGCAGCCATTTTGGGCAGCAGACATGCAGGGAGTGAGGAAGATTGGACAAATGAGAGAGCAGGAGAGATCGGACACTTTAGTTTTTCCTTTGTCTCTGTCTTGCTGGTTGGCTGCAGCCATTTCAAGAGGGGGAAACCCATGGAGAGAGGGGCACAGGGAGATATCGGACAAATCCCCAATTAGAAATGTTCCCATGGGAATGAATGGAAATTGTGGGCTCATTATGAGAACACTTGTCAAACAAACAAACAATTTCCAGGGAATGTACTGTGTTCAGTAAGCGAGACCTGCATGTAGTCCCTGGTACTGAGGAATGCTTGCTGTTTTTTATGAGGCAGCAACAGCACAAGTGTGTGTGTGTGTGTGTGTGTGTGTGTGTTCACCATAACAAGGACCAGCAGGTAAATATAAGGTTGTTGGGGGTGGTTGTCTCTCTAAGTTTGTCTTATGCCATGCCTACTCCATGGCAGCCATTTTGTGACTGGCACCCCAGCACTCTCTCAAAATGTATCCACTAGTCCAAAAGGGCTGGTGACCTCTGAGGTATGGGGTACCTTTCAGAATGTAGCTGTACTGATTGAAGTAGTGAAATAATAAAGGCCAGTCTGAGTTGCTGTGTGAGAGTGTAGATTTGCTTCTGCATATGCCTATGAGTTCAGCTACCTGCAGTTGTAGTCCCAGACAAGTCAAGGCAATAGTTCTCATCCCCAGAACATTCGATCTCTTCCTCCTCCTCACACTCAAGACTGTGCAGAGCATAGCAGGCCGGGCAAACTTTGCCATTTGGCTTTGTCTTTGCAGGCGCCACTGCATACATTTGGGATGAAAGAAAAACACAGTTTGAGCCCCTGGTTTGAGCAGCCAGCTTCTATGTCCCTCATGTGGGGTGGAGGCGTTCAGCAATTATGAGTAAATTCAGAATATTTGAGGGGGAAAGAGGTCGCCTCCAAAACGTTCTTCAAGTATTAAATTAATGGGGCCTACTGGCACATGTTGCGGTCTTGTAAAACAAATTTTGGAAAGAGGTGAGGAATTTAATAATAGGTGTACCAGTTGTTTTTGCTTTAGACTTCAAATTGTGTCGTTTATCAATTTAAATACAGCAGGGGTGGTCAGCCTGGTACCCACAAGGGCTAAAGTGTCTGCCAGCATCTCCTCTGGTGCCCAAAAAGGACTCTGTAAATATCTTCTCAGAAACCCACAGGCAGGAGAGATGGTTTGGATTTTCTGCTTGCATTTCCTGTTTGCACTTGCTCAGCCTCCCCTACATTTAACATGCTTCCTTAAACATATCCACATTTCATTGGATCCAAGGATCAGACAGCCTCCCTCCCATCATTTTCCCTCTCAGTGGGGCAGTGGGGGCGTGTCTGTCCCATTTTGTGGTCTGTTACTTTCTCTGCTCCCTTTGTGGCTGCCATTTTCTGTCATACCATGCCTCCTCCAAGGAAGCCATTTTGTGCCAGTCCACATCCCCATGGCAGCCATTTATGGCTGTCACCCATGACCCTTCTTCCAAGTTCCGAGTATGCTCACTGCCCCCCCCCAAAAAAAGATTGACAATTCTTATAATAGATATTGAGGGAGCTCATTCTTCTCTAATAAGAGATACAATTCCCAGGGGGGGCAAAGAAGAAAGATTTTCTTAAATCTAATTGTATAGAATTGGGAGGGCATTAGGGATTCCCCTGCTGTTTTTGAATTGACTGTAAATAAATAAATGAAGTACACCAATGTGAGCTCATTTAACTGGAGTGTGGTGTGAGTCAAGGAGCAGGGGAATATGACAGATTTAGGGTTCGATTGTTTGCTGTTTTTTAAAGAAAACAAATTAATGGTAGTAAGATAAAGAGAGGAAAGGAGGGAGGAGAACAGCAGCAACATACAGGTGGGGGCCATCGTCCTGCACTCGTCCCCCACACAGCAGAAAACTTGGGTCTCTACTCTTCCTGTCTGGCCCATATTGATGACGGTGACGCCATTGTTGCAGGCACTGGATGGCACACAACTCTTCACAATGGCCTTCAACTTTGCTCCTGTAAGCATCAAAAGGGAAACAGGATGTCTGAAAAAGGACCACGATGGTATTGACCCTACTTCTCAGCAGCTTTGGTAAGTGTCATGTCACTTCACGTGAATCGGATCATTGGTCCATCAAACCCAGTTCTCGCTATTGTGGCCTTCTGCAACCTGGGGTGCTCCAGATGTTTCTGAACTGCAGCTACCATCCTTCCTGGTCATTGACCATGCTGCCTGGGACTGATGGAAGTTGGTCCAGGAAATCTGAAGGGCACCAGGTTAGGAAAGGCTCTCTGTCCCAGCTGATGGAAGAAGATATAAAGGATCTCGAAATGAAGTCATTCCCATATGTCTCATGTGATATCATGGAGCATTCCTTATAAGGCATTATGGTGGCCCACCAGGTCATTAAGAGGAAAGCCGTTACTTTAAAAAAAAAATTGTTTTTCAATCACATATCCAACATACAACAAAAAAAACAATATTCCAAAGAATTTCCTGGACTTCCCTCCTTCCCTTTGTGGGTCCTATTGTTAATCATTTCCTCCTGCATCTTTTATAATAATCCAAATCTTTTGCATCTCCGTTATGTCCAAAATTCACCATTAAACTACAAGCGTTATTCCAATCCTACTAACGGTTTTAACTGTTTACAATGGTTTTTAAGATAAATTATAATTTTTCCTCATTCTTCATTAAAATTTTAGTCTCCCTGATTTCTGATTCTTCCGGAAATTTTTACCATTTCGGCATAATCCGTCAACTTAATCTAAGAGGAAAGCCATTATTGTTCCTTGCAGGGAAGGTCAAATTACATTTGTAATAAGGTGGGAGGGAGACACTGCCATAACTCCTACTGGGATGGCGGATGTTAGTGGCATGGAACTGAGGCTCCAGATAATTTAAATCTACCCCTTCTATTATTTTCATCCAGCCTCTTTGTGGGAATGTTTTGGAACGTGGATGGAGATTTATAATTTAATATATCTCATCCTAACTTGTGCTAACAAGTTCAACTAGCAGAGTAACATTCCCTTTTAAAATACACACAGCGGAAGTTGCTTTGATTCGCTAGAATCAACTTAATCTAGTTTCCTGGTTTGTCACTATATTTCCCCTTTGTCCCTCTTCAAATAAGACACAACACACGTCTTCTATAAAAGATATAAAAGTGTTTACTCACATATATCCAGCTCAAGACAAATCCCAAAGAAGGCAGGCTTATTCTTAGTAAAGATATTTACAATTGGAATCTCTCCATGTGGGAGAGAAGTCGGCTAGGCCCCAGTTGGCTGGAAGCCAACTGAGCATCCTCCTCACAGTTCGAGTGAGAGAGTGGAATGAAAGTAAAGAGGCAGAATGGCTGCTGGGCAGTTGGTTTTGCTAATACCTTCCCAGGTGAAGCCACTCCCACTTCTAGCTTGCAAAGGAAGATATCTCAATCCATGTGACCAGGAAGTTGTGGCTGGAGGACTGAGATACCTTCTAGCATTGTTGTACTTGACTGCTCTAGTGTTTACATCCCACAAACCCCTTCTCAGGCAAATACAACATACAAGACATAAACAACTTTATTCAACCACCCAGAGTCCCAGCTTGACACGTAGCTTCTGGAAACTCTCTTTTGGCAAGGGTTTTGTCAAGATGTCGGCAGTCATCTCTTTGGTGCAGCAATAAGACAGTTCCACAAGTTCATCTTGCACCATCTGGCGTATATAGTGGTACCTGACCCCAATGTGTTTGGTTCTGGCTAGGAACTTTTCACTCTGCGTCAGCTTCAGGCAACTTTGATTGTCCTCTAGCAGGCTGACAGGTTCCCTTCTCACCAGTCCAAAGTCTTTGATGAGTTCATCAAGCCAGGCAATTTCTCTGCATGCTTCTGCAGCAGCAACATATTCGGACTCTGTTGAAGACAAAGCTACACAACTCTGTTTATAACTTCCCCACACAACAGGTCCATCCCCAAACATAAAAACATGACCACTTGTGGATTTATAGTCAGCATTATCCCCGGCCCAATCTGCATCAGTGTACCCAACCAACTTAGGGTCTCTGACAGCTGGCAACTTTAATTTACAATTTATTGTACCTTTCAGGTACCTAACCACCCTTTTCAGCCCCGCTAAATCATGCTCAGTGGGAGAATTCACTTTTCTGCTCAGAATCCCCACAGCATTAGCTAAGTCAGGTCTACATGTGGTAACCATATACAAAAGTTTACCAATTACCGACCTATATTGACTGTTATCTGGCAACAGCTTCGAATCCTGCTGATTCTTCAAGAAGTCTGTAGCCATGGGCGTTGCAACCGGGTGTGCGTCTTGCATCTGCAAATACTCAATCAGTTCATGAATCTTTTGCTTCTGGCTGAGAAGAAATGAGCCATCTTCTTCTCTTTCCACTTGGATTCCTAAGTAGTATTTGACATCTCCAAGTTCTTTTACTTGTACCTCCTTGCTGAGGTGTTTTACTATTTGTGTATAGTCTCTATTATTAGCAGTAGCAATAATCAAATCATCGACAAAAGCCAATATATATGAATATTGTCCATTACTTGACTTGGTGTACAAGCACTTGTCTGCGTTTCCTTGCTTGTACCCAAGTTGCACAAGCATACTGTGCAATTTCTGATTCCAGGCTCTAGCCGCTTGTTTAAGCCCATAGATTCCCTTCTGGAGTCGACATACTAGATGCGCCTCATTTGGTTTTGTGAAACCTTTAGGTTGTTTCATATATATTTCTTCTGAAATTCTCCCATGTAAAAACGCAGTACAAATGTCAATGTGCTTCACGTTCAATTGTTTAGAGGCTGCAATGCTCAAAAGCATTCGGACGGTACTATATCTCACGGTTGGTGCGAAAACTTCGTCGTAATCTTCACCAAAACGTTGTGAAAAACCTTGTGCTACTAGCCTTGCTTTGTAGCGTTCCACTTCCCCTTCTGACCCCTTCTTAACCTTGAACACCCACTTGCACCCAATGGCCTTCTTACCAGGAGGTAGCTCTGTGAGGGTCCACGTCTGGTTCTGATGCAGTGCATCCATCTCCTCCTGAGCGGCCTTCTTCCAGAGACTGGCTTGCGCAGATGGCATCTTCTGAATCTCTTCCCATGTGGAAGGTTCCTGTGGAGACACCGACCCTGCAAGGTAGGACAGCCGTACTGGTGGGACACCTCTGTTGGTTCTGGATGAGCGTCTGACCTCTGGTTCTGGTTCCTGAACCGCATCAGCTTCCTCACCATCCTCCAACGCTTCCATGTCCCCATCTGAGTCCTCCTCTTCGTCTCTGGAGCCGCCAGGGGTCTGGTCATCTGCGTCTTCTGGTGCGTCGCCTGTAGGGGGTGCTATGACACTAGAAGGCAGATTAGTACCATGTGGGGTTTCAGAAGGAAAGTTTATGAGTTCTTGAGTCCATTCTGACTCCTTGGAGCAGCCAATAACAGTGTCCTTTGTGTCTGCTTTTGCATGTTCATCAAAATAAATTGCATGGTGCGCACTCACTTTGCCTGTCTGTAAGTCCATTACTCTGTATCCTTTGCCTCCAGCAGCATATCCCACTAAGATACCTGCTTGTGCTCTGGAGTCAAGCTTGTGCCTCTGTTCCTTGGGCACGTGGTAGTAACACACACTGCCAAATACACGTATGTGCGACAGACTAGGTACCTTTCCATGCCAAAGTTCAAATGGTGTGCGCTGTGTTGCCTTTGTTGGCAACCTGTTCTGGAGATAGACAGCTGTGTAAGCAGCATCTCCCCACATCTTCCTTGGCAGGGATGCTTCCTTCAGCATACACCTTGTCATTTCCATAATGGATCTGAACTTCCTTTCAGCTATGGAGTTCTGTTGTGGCGTGTAAGGAACTGTGGTTACATGTGTAATTCCTTCCTTTGCCATAAGGGCTTTCATCTCATGTGAGCAGTATTCTCCTCCATTGTCAGACATTAAGACACCTGGAGCTCTTTGGAACTTGTTCCTAACCATGGCAATGTAATTCTTGAACATTTCTACTGTCTCACTTTTATCTTTGATGAAATATGCCACACAATATCTCGAAAAATCATCAAGAAAAATCAAAATATACTTGTTGTGTCCAAGTGATGGAACACTGAGTGGCCCACACAAATCTGAATGCACGATATCCAGAACTTTAGTACTCCTTTGTTCTGTGCAACGTGTAAAAGAAGGTTTTACTGCCTTTTCAGTAACACAAGTTATGCATTTTGTTGGAGCTTGGTTGCTGCTCCCTTTTACCTGCAAACCTGTGACAAGATCACTTTCCTGTAGACTCTTAATGATGGTGGTATCTCTGTGTGCAAGTCTTCTATGCCACAGCGTCAAATCTGCGTCTTCCTTCTGGCTGGAGCGTGCCACTTTTGCAGACTGGTTCTCTGAAAGATTAACCTCATAAACACCATTTATTAATTTTGCTTCAATGTACACTTCACCATCTTTAGTTACACTGCACTGTCCATTCTCAAATGTGATCTTGAAACCTTTCTTGTCCAAAGTAGAGACACTGAGTAAATTGCAGCTCAGTTCTGGTACATACACAACATTGGACATTCTGGTCCTAAAAGATTCATTGTTTACATTGAACTCCAAATGTATTGAACCTTCACCTTTGGACTTTAAAATATTTCCATCTGCAACCTCAATTTCAGTCTCTTTATCACTTAATTCATTAAAACAGTCTTTTTCAAAACAATAGTGGCTAGACGCTCCACTGTCTAAAAACCACTTATTGCGCGTGTTTTCTTGGCTCTGGACAGCTAAACTCCTTTCTTTCAACAGCATGTTGCGCTCAAATTTCCCTTTTCTTTCTCCTTTACGCTGAAAGGCTTGGGAATCTTTCTCTTTAGCTTTAGGCACTCTACAATTTCTGGCTATATGGCCGATTTTATTACAATTGTGACATGTGACCTTCTTGTGTCCATCTCTGGACTGTGCAGGCTGTTTAAAAACATAATTGCTGCCTTTATTTCTAGTGCTCCTTTCTGGGGAATCAGATCTCTTTCTGCATTCCTCTCTTAATTCACTAGTCAGTTCCTTAAAAGTTAGATTCTCTTTATGATCCATCAAACTGACAAATGCATCAAAATGTGGCCCTAATGAGGCTAACAGAAATGATACCTTTGTTACTTCATCAAAAGATTGTGGAGTAAGTTCAAGCTTTTGAATAATTTCTGTGAATTTATCAATATGCTCTGTGAATTCTTCTTTTGAATTCATTCTCAGTCTAGTTAATTTGCCCATCAATGTTCTGTAGGAGTTCTTTGTAGATTCTCCATACATGCGCTCAATATCTTTTAGGATCTGAGATGCATCATCTTTGCTATTTATTAATGATAGATGCTTATTGCGAAGTCCACTCAAAATTATGTGCTTGGCCTCGCTGTTCTGCCTTTTCCAGACTTTAACCTTGGCTTCATCATCTGCACCTTGAGGCTTTGGTTTCTGTATCGCATCCAAAACATCCCTTGCTTCTAAATATGCTATTAAGCGCATTTTCCAGTGCACAAAATTGTCCTCATCTAGCAGCATTAAGCCTGGCTTTGCTTCACTATAAAAACTGGCACTAGCCATCTTAAAATCCAAAATTTGGAAAAATTTCAAAATTCAAAAATCTCAAAATTCTCAAAATGCAAAAAGCAAAAGCCTCAAAATAAATCTTCACTGCCTTTGGGTCTTTTGTGAGCTCTGAGGGAGGGGAGGGGTAGCTTAATCCCCTTTCTCTAGACAATAGGACAAAAAGACCATGCGGTCTGACCAGGAAATGCTCTCAGAAAAATCCTACTCAACTCAAAAATGCAATCCAACGCAATCCTTCAAAAATACACAAAATACGTAGCTCTGGGCATACATAACCCTTTGTGGGAATGTTTTGGAACGTGGATGGAGATTTATAATTTAATATATCTCATCCTAACTTGTGCTAACAAGTTCAACTAGCAGAGTAACATTCCCTTTTAAAATACACACAGCGGAAGTTGCTTTGATTCGCTAGAATCAACTTAATCTAGTTTCCTGGTTTGTCACTATATTTCCCCTTTGTCCCTCTTCAAATAAGACACAACACACGTCTTCTATAAAAGATATAAAAGTGTTTACTCACATATATCCAGCTCAAGACAAATCCCAAAGAAGGCAGGCTTATTCTTAGTAAAGATATTTACAATTGGAATCTCTCCATGTGGGAGAGAAGTCGGCTAGGCCCCAGTTGGCTGGAAGCCAACTGAGCATCCTCCTCACAGTTCGAGTGAGAGAGTGGAATGAAAGTAAAGAGGCAGAATGGCTGCTGGGCAGTTGGTTTTGCTAATACCTTCCCAGGTGAAGCCACTCCCACTTCTAGCTTGCAAAGGAAGATATCTCAATCCATGTGACCAGGAAGTTGTGGCTGGAGGACTGAGATACCTTCTAGCATTGTTGTACTTGACTGCTCTAGTGTTTACATCCCACACTCTTCAGCTACAGCTGAGAAGTACTGTGGAGGAGATCTGTTGCCCACTAACTGTTGCCGCTGGATTTTAATCCAGCGTTACTCCTACTGAGTGTAGACTTATTGAAATGAATGGACACGACTAATTTAGGTCCATTAATTTTAGCAGGACACACAATCTAATAGGTCTACTTCAACTGAACATCACTGGATAAATTCCTCTTTATACTTTTGGAGCAACCTTACTTGATACAATATCGTTTCATAGCTCTTTTTTTAAAGTCAGAAACCAAAACTAACTACAAAACTAGATTTGTCCCTCTACTTTCCCGGTATACCACAGTGAATGTCTCGGTCTCCATGCTGTCTAGGCTACAATTACTGCCAATGTCTCTCAAGTTGGGGAAATGGCTTTTCTTTTCGTGTTTCACGCTTAGCAGAGGCCTTTTGTATTCTGAGATGCAGGGAGCTATAAGGAAATCCTGTGCTAATGGGAGCATCATGGACACATAACCCCACTCATAATTAAACCAAAACAATTGCCTCAATTGGCTTAGACTCCTACTCTGTGGAGTTAGTGTGAAGAATGAAGCCAGTCCAACCTATGCAAGAGGAAACTGGGAAAACATTCTGGATTCATTCCCCTTTGGGGGGCAGTTAGTGCCATAGAATCATATAACTATAGAGTTGGAAGGTGAGCAACCCGAAAGGGCCATCTAGTCCAACACCTTGCATTGCAGGAGTCTCAGCTAAAGAGTCCCTGACAGATGGCCATCCAACCTCTGGAGTAGCCCATTCCACTGTCAAACAGTTATTACTATAAGGAAGTTGTTCCTAATGTTTAGTCAGTCTCCTTTCTAGCCATTATTATTATTATTATTATTAATATACAGTGGACGCTCGGGTTGCAAACGCAATCCGTGTGGGAGGCGCGTTCGCAACCCGCGCCACTGCGTCTGAGCATGCGTGTGATGCAATTCAGTGCTTCTGTGCATGCGCAAAGCACGATTTAGTGCTTCTGCGCATGTGTCGGAACCCGGAAGTAACCCGTTCCATTACTTCCGGGTTCGGCGCGGTGCGCAACCCGAAATCACGCAACCTGAAGCGGCCGTAACCCGAAGTATGACTGTATTGCCCTATACCTGGAGGTCTCAAGGCGGTTCACAGAAAAGATCAACAAAATCCCCCCACAATATAGTGGTACCTTGGTTCTCAAACATAATCCATTCTGGAAGTCCATTTGACTTCTGAAACATTCAAAAACCAAGGCTTCCAATTGGCTGCAGAAGGTTCCTGCACTCAAGTAGAAGCTGCCTTGGATGTTTGGCTTCCAAAAAATGTTCGAAAACCGGAACATTTATTTCCGGGTTTTTGGCATTTGGGAGCCGATTTGTTCATCAACTAAGTCATTCAAGAACCAAGGTTCCACTGTATATATAATAATAATAATAATAATAAAAACAACCCAATAACACCCCCCTCCAAAGAGCCACATTTTAAAAAGGCATAGGATCAACCAAAGGCCTGCTTTAAAAGGAATGCTTTTGCCTGGAGCCTAAAGGTGTGTAATGAAGGCGCCGGCGAACTTCCCTGGGGAGAGCATTCCACAGATGGGGAGCCACTGCAGAGAAGGCCCATTCTCGTGTTGACACCCTCCAGACCTCTCAAGGAGGAGACCCACGAAGGAGGACCTCAGAAGATGATCTCAGGGACTGGGTAGGTTTGTACGGAAAGAGGCGGTCCTTGAAGAAGAAGAGTTTGGATTTGATATCCCGCTTTACCACTACCCGAAGGAGTCTCAAAGCGGCTAACATTCTCCTTTCCCTTCCTCCCCCACAACAAACACTCTGTGAGGTGAGTGGGGCTGAGAGACTTCAGAGAAGTGTGACTAGCCCAAGGTCACCCAGCAGCTGCATGTGGAGGAGCGGGGAAGCGAACCCGGTTCCCCAGATTACGAGTCTACTGCTCTTAACCACTACACCACACTGGCTCTCCAGCTTTGGCCATGCACTTACCCACTGTAGTTTCCGACAGCATAACGGCACATCTGTCGAAACCAGGGGGGCATTTGTTCGTAGGCCCACTGCAAGAGTGCCCAAGGCCCTCACAAATCTCACACTCCAGAGAGGCCCCTAAAAACAGGGTAAAGAAAAAGTATCACCTGGATGTGTTAAACATGGCATGTGGATTGCTATACAGTGTAGGGCTCAACTATTTGTGTGTGCAGAGAGAGAGAGAGAGAGAGAGAGAGAGATTGTGCACTCGATGAATATAATGTGTGAGTGACTCTTCATGTGACACAGTGCCAATACTATCCCTGTGGCTATACACTGGCACAGATACTAATCATTCAGATCTCAAATATCTCAGACTGCAAAAAAAAAAAAAAGGCAGGCATGTAAGCACATTTCAAGTGTGCTCTTCCCCCAAATAATTCTCAGAACTGTAGTTTCCCCATCACAGAACTACGTTTCCCAGCACCCTCTAAATGTATGACGTGTACACAGCCTATTTCTATTTCTATGCACCTTTCTTAAGAGATGTAGCCATTAATTTATTCTTGGAAGGCTTGGAAACCCATTAGCCTCAATGGTTTCTTAGCATTATCTACTCACCTGTGGTGATGAAAATTGAAAGGAGGAAGATAGGCAGTGGGGTCTCCATGATTCTAGAGGTCTCCTGGCCTGCGACCGGCAATTTCTAGAGGAGTAGCCACGGGGCTTATGACACCTTAAAAAAAAGTTTCTTAGGGCAGAAGCTTTTGTGGGCTACAGACCATGTCTTTATAAGCACAAAGTGCTCTTCTGAATCTAGCAAAGCCACTGGCTCTGTGTGACTCAGCTGAGGGTGTTCTACAAAGTTGAGCAAACAGTTCTCAGAAAGGGCAAGGGCACTTAAAAAAAAAATCCTATTCTCTGTCCTGCTGCCAAAGTTTAAAGTCAACTGAGAAATCTATACCAATGTTTCTCTATTTTTGTGCGATGCAATCCACATTTTGAGCATTGCCAGACACCCGAGGGTCACATCCAGGTGAACGTGAGAAATATGCAACAACAACCAGGGGTGTCAATCTGAATAAAATTGGGGGGGGGGCAGGTAAGCCACACCCCACATAATTGATCACGTGACACAGCACACACACACACACACACACACACACACACACATTTCAATGGCAATACCCATTAATTTGGGGTGTGTGGGCCCCTCACCTCAAATATTTTATTGGGAGGTGAAGAGCCCAGCCCCTAGGAGTGGGCTCCTATGACAACTACTACTGCAGCCAGTTTTTGGACAAACCAAGTTTTGTGAATTTTTGCTACACTTCAGTCCAGACTTTTAAAGAACCATTTCCTGCCCTCCCTGCTCTTCATGAGAACATCTGAGACTCAACACCTTGTTGCTGGATGTGAATAGCTCCCAAGAGCTCCCAGAAGTCCTTGCTTTTCAACCATGTTGCAGTGATGGTGGGCCACATCACGCCAGCCAACATTGATTAAAATTATTATTATTAAAGAGAGAGAGAGAGAGAGAGAGAGAGAGAGAGAGAGACAGAAGTGATCACCGATATGCTTTTAACTACAGTTTGTCACTCTGTTCCGCAACTGTTGATTTCTACATTATATTTGAGCTTTCATGGGCCGTAAAAGCCCAGAAAACTAGTGGAATGTAGTTTTCTATGTTGATTCCAAGAAAAAAAATATGAATTTTTGATTCGTTTAATTCAGAAAATTGTGGGAGTAATGTTTTTTTTAAAAATGGAGGTGCTATACCAGCATAGCATTCCGTTCTGATGTTTTCATGGGGGAATAGAAACATGCATGTGTGGAAAGAGTGAAAGAAGCAATGTCGTCCAATGATGTTCGTTGTGGGATAGCATGCCCATTGGTGGGGATGAAATTCAGGACGAAATGCTACAGTTCCGTAACACAATAAGTGCTGCAGTGCTGAGAAGAGCATTATTAAATGAGACAGGAACACTAGCACTATAATCAGGAAAACTAATGCAATATTCTTCACATGTGAATGCACTGAATGTTATCTTGCAGAAGAACGGGGGGGGGGGGTTTGGAGGGGATGGCAAAATTATCAGAAAACCAGAAATGCAGTTCCATCTGCCCTGGTCCTCATAGAAGAGATTCTTCCATGTCCTTTGCACTTTGTCCAGCTTTGCATACAGGGAAAAGAAATATTAACTGATGAGCAGCAGTGTAGGCCAAATATGCAGGGCTAGGGAAACATTTCCACATTTAAACTGCACTGCTTAAATTGCACAATTATCATAGAATCATGGAGTTCTCAATCGCAGAGTCGGAAGGGACCCATGAATCATCTAGTCCAAACCCCTGCAATGCAGGAATCTCACAAAGAATCCTAGGAACTTTAATTTGTTTAAGGGTGCTGGGGGTTGTAGCTCTGGGATGGCTAAGCTATAGTTCCCAGGATTTTTGTGTGTGTGCCCTTTAACTATATGGTGTGGACTTAACCACTGGTAAAAAAAAGGTAAAGGGCCCCTGGACGGTTAAGTCCAGTCAAAGGTGACTATGGGGTTACAGTGCTCATCTTGCTTTCAGGTCGAGGGAGCCGGCGTTTGTCTGCAGACAGCTTTCTGGGTCATGACTAAACCACTTCTGGCACAACGGAACACTGTGACGGATACAAAAAATGTTGCATTTTTTCCTTCTCAATATTCCTGCCCAAAGACTCCAAGCTCCAAAGTTCTAAATCATGAGGGAAGTTTCCACAAAAGCAGATGGTGGTCCAATCTGTTTCTCATTTTCCCAATCTTTAATTCTGTTCTCCACATTGCCATAGCAGTTTGCATTTACAGCAGCAGCAGCAGCAGCAACAACAACAACAACAACAAAACACGTGCAAATTTATTTCCATACTTATGAAAGCTTTTCCTAATATAGCCATTTTTGTATGCAGTTTTGACCAATATACACATTTTTGTATGCGGTTTCCCCTAATATACACCTTCTTTTTTTTTACAAGCAATCTTCCCTATTACAAGGCACTTTCCCCACGAATATATGTATTTTTACGTACACACCCACCTAATGTATGCATTGCTGTGCACATAAATTTGGGCGAAGAACTGCATTGCAAAATTCAGGGAAGTACAAATTTCAAAAGATTTGTTTTGGTTAACACACTGGCTCGTGAATTGAAAATGATGTAGTTTCTCATTAAAATGCAAAACAAAGCAAAAAAATTAAATCCATATTCACACTCAGGAAAAACAGTCAGCCTGGAGGGGAAATGCGATGTGCAGTATCTAGTAATCTCTGACTGGTAGCCAAGAGCTATTGCGATAGAGGATGGTGGAGCTTAAAGGATGTGTTACAAAGGAATCCAATGCAGCAAGGTTGCTAGTGGAAGCTTCTCGCAGAACAATCTTTCCCTTTGCACAAAAGCATCCCACTAGTGCAAGAAATGCACCACTGAGTTAAATTCAGCACTACATTGGGTACAACACGATGAGCACAGCTTCCCAATGGATACAAATATCAAATGCCAACTGTGTGCTTTACGCATTGGAACAGGCGTCAGCAAGGTTATCCGGCCATGGTTAGAGCATCAGTGGGCCGGACATGCGCAGCACGATGTCGGAAATCACGTCTGCGCATGTCCGTGGCCCCGGAAATCGCTTCTGCACATGCCCAGATGCCGAAAACCGCGCCTGCGCAGAAGCGATTTTCGGCGTCTGGACATGCGCAGACACAATTTTCAGTATCTGCGCATGCGCAAACGCAATTTCCGGCACCGCTCGGCGAGTCCCCACGTAGCGCTGCACCGGTTTAGCTCAGCGCGTGGGGAACTCGCCAAGCGGGCGGGGCGGCTCGTGGGCCGGATCTGGCCCATGGGCCGGAGGTTGCCGATGCCTACATTGGAATCTCCAACAGGTTAACAGCTGAGCTGCTAGTTTGGGATTTGTGTGTTTAGTTTGTGCAGTTAGCAGCAGGCAGAGAAGAACTTGGGGGGGGGAGCCACAGGTCTATGATGGAGCACATGCACTGTCTGCAGAAAATTCCAGGTTCAGTACGGGGGGGCAGGGGAGCAGTAAAATAATAGAAATACTGAATGAACTGACCAATCATGTTGATTCTGCCCCCCTAACAAAAGTCCTACCCCCCCCAACAAAAATTCTGGCTACGCGCATGGTTCAGTACAGTCATACCTTGGATCTCAAATGCCTTGGCTCCCGAACAAACCGGCTCCCGAATGAGCAAAAGCCAGAAGTGAGTGTTCAGGTTTTCGAACGATTTTTGGAAGCCGAACGTCTTGCGCAGCTTCCGATTGGCTGCTTATTGAAAGGCATTGTGCCTGCGTCATGGTGTTTCCTGATAGCAATTCATTACGTTGACTATTTCTTGTTTATGGACTTATACATACATTATATAATGATGCTTATTATTTGTAAATTTTGGATTATATTCTAATATAATAGATTTACCATACTTATTAGCCACGTGTTGCGGCTGTATTTGAGCTAAATTCAATCCAGACAGACACTCAAGAAGGTCAGGGAGCAAAGTTGGTGAGGGCCACATAAAGAGGTCTAGAAGGCCCGTATTTGGTGCCCTATCCCTGGTGTTTGCTGAGGTCAGTGAGAGCTCTGGAAAGTCTATAGTCTGCATATGCAAGCAAGCAAGCAAGCGGAAGCAAGGAATTCCTCAAGCCAGACACACTAGGGGGTGAAATCATGGGAGGTGCATCACAAACTGGAGGCAAGCAAGGGCTGCAAGAAAGAGTCCCAATGATCCTGGAATGATCCTGTGGCCTCCAGAGCCGAGAGCTGGCTTGCAACTGCTTGAGGCAGTAATAGAGATCCCAGCTAGAGTGCCGGAATGTTCTTTCATTTCCTCACAGGTTGCGGAGTTCGTGCAGCCCTTCATGGTGGTCTGAACAGTTAATGCTCCTAAAGAGAGGATTGCAGAAGATTGCCAGTCAACAATATGTGATGCACTGTGATAGCCACCTGCCCCTCTCCTATGGTGATTGCCATGTCCGCCTGATGACAAACTCATCAAAATGCCACCTGGCATCTCCCCATACCAAAATCCAGTTCATAACGGTTAAGAAATGGCTGGCTCATCTTAAAAGTAGGCCTGTTGACATTTAAAATAAGTCTTCTGAATGTTAGAATGCCTGCTGAATCTGTACTGGACTAGGCAATACCAGGGGCGGAGGAAGGGGGCAGTGGGGGCGTTCTGACCCAGGTGTCACCACTGAAGGGGGTGACAAAATGGCGGGTGGCACTCACCGCGGGGCCTGCAGCATGCCCGAGTCACGTGTCTCTCCTGGGAGTGACGCGGTGGCTTGGGCGCCTGCTGGTTCTGCGCTGCCCCAAAAGGTTCACCCGCCGCCTCTCCCTCAGCTGAAGGGCGCCTGAGAGGAGGGAGGCAGACTCCTTGGAGGCCCCCGCAGGTGGCTGGCCCCACCCCACGGGCGCAGGGCACGCAACCACCCCAGGCGCCCGATCGGCTTGCTCTGCCGCTGGGCAATCCTAAATGCCCAACTTTTAGTTGAAGCCAGGGCAGATCTACACTTATAACGTTAAAAATGCATCATCAAAATGTGATACCAGAGGGCGCTGCAGAGCTGCGAGCCACGGGCAATGGAAAACTGCCATTAAGCATTATACCAGTTACAGGTAGATAGCCGTGTTGGTCTGTCATAGTCAAAACAAAATAAAAGAATTCCTTCCAGTAGCACCTTAGAGACCAACTAAGTTTGTTCTTGGTATGAGCTTTCGTGTGCATGCACACTTCTTCAGATAGCTCATACCAAGCTCATACCAAGCTCATACCAAGAACAAACTTAGTTGGTCTCTAAGGTGCTACTGGAAGGAATTCTTTTATTTTGGATTAAGCAGTATACAATGTTTTATTCGATGACATTTAGAAGACCAACGTAGATCCAGCCTCAGTCAGGTTTCTGAATCATGGGACACAACCAGCAACTCTCCTCCAGAGGATCTCAGTGGTCGAGCTAGGATAAAAGAGGCTTTTGAGGTGTCCTAGACCAAATATGAGATCCTTTAACCTGTAGCATATGGGCAGACAGTGGAAATGTTTCAGCAGAGGTATTGCTTGCTGCCATCCGGCTGCCCGCATCAGCAGCCTAGCTGCTGCATTCTGCTCCCTCTGGAGCTTATAAATCACACCCCAGGGCAGCCCAACTCAGAGTGCATTGCAGTACGCTAGTCTCAAGGCCACCAGTGCATGGCCTGCTATACATCAGGGCTTGCCAACCTGGCACTTGTGAGTACCATAGCACCTGTGAAGGTTTCCAGTAGTGTCCCTGGATAGGTTTCCCAGACTCTGAGTTTTCATTCCTTTTTTTTTTTTAAGCAAGTCCAAAAATTGACTTTTCTAAAAGAAAAATTAAAAAAAAAAATGTTGGCGACGCCTGAGATACTGGGTGGTATACTGTTCAGCACAGGAAAACAAAAATGGTCAGTATGAGTTTCTGTGGTAGATTTGCTTCTGTATATACATATGTGTTTAGGTACCTATTTCTGTAGTTCCCGAAGCATCAAGGCAATAGTTCTCCTCTCCATTACATTGAGCCATTTCCTCCTCACATTCACTGTTCATAGCATAGCAGGCTGGGCAAACTTTCCCATTTGGTTTGCTTCTTGTGTGTGTCACTGCATACATTTGGGGTGACAGAAAAACAGAACCAAGATAATCAGGAAGACAATGACACATACCAGCCCTTGTTTGGCCAGTCATTTTATAATTCCGTTTGAGGGGGGTCAGAACGTTTGAGGGGGGAACAAGGTTGCTTCCAAACCATTCCTCGCTTTGCTCATGACTGGCAAGCTGAATTTAAATAGATCAGGGGCTGTCAACCTGAGGCTCTCACGTTCCAATGTACCTGCAAGTATCTCATTTGGGGCCCACAAAAAATCTCTTTAAATGTCTTCTCCGGAACCCGTAAGGCATGAGAGGCAGTTTGCATTTTTTGCATGGTTCCTGTTTGTACTGGCTCAGCCTCTCCTACATTAAACATGCCTCCTTAAACATGGCGACATGTCATGGGATCCAAGGATCAGACAACCACCTTGCCTTCACTTCTGTATGATGAGTTTCTCTATGATAGTTGCTATAGGTGTTGTTGTTCCCCCCCCCCCATGGATGGTGAATGGCACACATTTGCAATATTCTGTGGTCTGTCCCTTTATCTGCTCTTTTTGATGTGGCCGCCATTTTGTGCAATGGCAGCCATTTTGTGGCATTCCACTCCCCATGGCAGCCATTTATGGCTGTCATCCATGGCGCTTCCTATAATTTCCAGATATGCCCACTGGCCCCGAAAGGTTGGCAACCCTTAAAATTGAACTTGAGGGAGCTCTTGCTTCTTGAATAAGGGATACAATTCTCAAGGGGCAGAAGACTGATACCAAAACTCATCCTACAGAATTGGGAGGGCTCCTTGGGCATGGGGGTTCTTCTGCCATTATTAAATTGAACAGAAGTGCACCAATATTGAGCTCGTTGGATTAAACAGGAGCATTGTGAGAGTGAAAGAACAGAGGAATTAGGTTTTGATTATTGTTGTTGTTTAAGAAAAGAAAAGAAAAGAAAAGTAGTAAGATAGAGTGAGAAAAGGCAAAAGGAGCACGGCAGCAACGTACAGGTGGGGGTCATTGTCTTGCACTTGGTTCCAACGCAGCAAAACACTTGGCTCAGTATTGATCCTGCCTTGCCCAAATTGATGATGGAGGGGCCATCATTGCAGGATTTGGATGGCACACAGTGTTTCACAATGGACTGCACCATCATTCCTGAAAGCATTAAAAGGAGAACAGGATGTGTGAAAAAGAATCACAGTGGTGTTGACCCTACTTCTCAATATCTTGAGCAATAGTCATTTCACTTTGTGCGGAATCAGATCCTTGGTCGATCAAACCTATTGCAGTCTTCCACCACTTGGTGTCCTCCAGATATTTCTGAACTTCAACTCTCATCAACCCTGATGATTGGAGCTGATGGAAGCTGGAGTCCAAAACATCTGGAGGACACCAGGTTGGGAAAGTCCAGTTGGTGGCAGAAGATACTGAGGGTCCAGGACAGAGGTCCTTCCCAGATGACCAGAAAATTGACATTTATAGCCTCTATTATTCTCATCCAGGCTCTTCTAAGTGAGTGGGGAGGTTGGATATCACTACCATAGGGCCATGAATTTTAGTTGGAAGCAACCTGGTGGTTTTGTTTTGAATGACTACCATTGGATCCAGCCTACTGAATGTCTTCAGAGGACTCTTACTTGATATAATATGATATGACTTGATTTTACTACTGTTCGTGGATGTTTCATGGGTGAGACCAGCACTAAGGTCAGGGCATACATTTGAAGCTCTATGACACCCTTGTACTTTGTTCAGGGTGCTGAGAGTTGCTATGGGACCCTATTCCCCTCACAGAGCTACAATTGCCAGAGCAGTCTAACAACCAATCCCTCTTCACAGGCAACTCTGGGAATTGTAGCCCAGAGGAAGGAGAATAGGGAGGGTGTGTCCTAACAACTCTCCATCTCCTTAGCAAAGAATTCTTTGGGCGGGAGGGAGCCGTAACTGTTTAAAGTGCTATCAGAGTGTTTAAAATATATGCTGCAAATGTGGCCAAATTGCAAAAAACCCTGACAAACTAGATTTGTTTCTCTACTTATACCTGTGGCTCCCAGTTTGTGGACTGATCTCCCCAGGGCAGCTCACCTGGTGCCTAAAGAGATGTAATGAAGGTACCAGGTAAAAACATTCCTCTTTAACCAGGACTTTGGTTGTTAATCAATCTAAGGCCCAGGACCGGTGCCAGGGTTTCTGGCGCCCTAGGCGAGGGGGCGGGACACCGTACGTCATGCACAATGACGTACGGTGCCCCGCCTCCTACGCGCAGGTGCCCCGCCCCCTACGCACCGGGCGCACCGCGCCGCCGCGATTTCCGCCACTGGTTGGGGGCAGGGCGGCACCGGGCGGCGGCGGGGGCGAGGGGCAGGCTGGCAAGCGCCCCCTCCATTTTCGCGCTACCGCCGCCGCGGTTTTCGCCCCAACCTGCTCACTCCGCCGCTGGTTGGGGCGGCGGCGGGCAGCGGGAGGCGGCGGGCAGGCTGGCCAGCGCCCCCTCCATTTTGGCGCCCTAGGCAACCGCCTAGTTCGCCTAAATGGAAACGCCGGGCCTGCTAAGGCCTTTTGATGTGTAGGGGTATTGACCTTATATTACCGGTATGTGTCCTGTGTTGTAAACCGCCCTGTGGTCTCCTGATGAAGGGTGTTAGATAAACTTAATAAATAATAATAAATACCAGTGTGAGAGTCCCAGTCCTCATACTGTCTAGGCCACCAATGCTGTTAACCTCTCTCAAATGGAAGGAGCAGCTTTTAGTTCCCTGTTTTAGGATTGGGGGGGACCAGGTGGCGCTGTGGGTTAAACCACAGGCTTGCTGATCAGAAGGTCAGCGGTTTGAATCCCTGCGACGGGGTGAGCTCCCGTTGCTCGGTCCCAGCTCCTGCCCACCTAGCAGTTCGAAAGCATGTTAAAGTGCAAGTAGATAAATAGGGACCGCTCCAGCGGGAAGGTAAACGGCGTTTCCGTGCACTGCTCTGGTTCACCAGAAGCAGCTTAGTCATGCTGGCCACATGACCCGGAGGCTGTCTTCGGACAAACGCTGGCTCCCTCGGCCTATAGAGCGAGATGAGCACGCAACCCCAGAGTCGGACACGACTGGACCTGACGGTCAGGGGTCCCTTTACCTTTACCTTTTTAGGATTGGTGAAGCCTTTACATTCTGAGATGCAAAGGCCTTAAAGGTAACCCTGTGCTAAAAGAGCAAGATGGGCACACAAAGTCCTGATAATCAAGCCAAAGCTATTGCCCCAGTTGTGTTGGTCTACTACTCTGCAGAGCTGCTACTGCGAATGATGAAACCGGTCCTGGCTATGGAAGAGGAAGCTGGGGGGGGGGAATTAGAATCATTCCCTGTCCACAGGACCCTGGTGGTGCCATTCACTTACCCACGTTGACCTCTGACAGAGAAACAGCACACATGTCAAAACCAGCAGAGCACGTTTCCATAGGTCCAGTGCAGGTATTCCCAATGCCTGCACAAGTCTCGCACTCCAGAGCAGCCCCTAAAACAAGGGAAAATAAGAAAGTTCAATCTGATTGTGTTTGCTTTGTTGTGTATTTGTGTTTATCACCTTTAAATGTTTGCATACCACCTGTCAGGGATGTGCCCACCCCTGCCAGTCCGGCACTGAGTGATTACAGAGAGCCGCAGCCTGGGTTGACGACGGATTCATCTCAGAGCGAGTCTGCCAGCCCCTCTTCGGGGGAGGAGCAGTTAGTGGGTGGGAGCCAGGGAGTGAGAGGTCTCCGGGAAGATGCAGAGAGACCTGGCACCACCCAGCAGACTCGCTCGGAGAGGGAGACGTCAGTTCCGGCGCCCATTTCACGTAGAAGGAGAAGGCGGCATTTTAGAGTGCCGAGGCTCTGGTGTTGGCGCCAAAACAGAAGGGGGACACTTCCGGATTCTGCTAGTGACTGGGCAGTCATGTTTGAAACTGAACTCTGCACTGTACATACTTTGCACAAATAAAATGACATAAAGACAAGAAGGACTTGGTCTTTACTATTGAGCAACTGATAAGGGAACCTGACACCACCCTTCATCAAGTTTTGTTTCAGGGGAATTTAGAAATTTTGACATTTCAAAATGCAACAGAAGAAAACCCATCGGAGGAAGTCCAGAAGGATGCTAGGGCTGATAGTATCAAGAGGACTATTGCTCTGGTCCAGCAGCAGGCTCTTCTTATGTTCTAAACCAGTTACCTTCTGCTATATGAAATTAGTCCTGATGGTCTAGAATTGAGCAAACATGCCAATCAGAAGAACCATCCTGAAAACCTCATTCACATGCAAACCAGAATCGTTCAAGGGGGTCAGCTAAAGTCTATTGTTGTTTTCAGCATCAGTTTATCAGCCACCTCCTACACAGTCATTTGAAGGCAATGTACCAAAAAAATAATAATAATTCTAAGTGCATTGACCCTAAGGGGTAGCCATGTGGTGGAAGATCATGAAATACTTGCAAGAGGAAGAGGCCTAAGAACTGATAAGTTGCTGAAAATGGGGTTGGGAGTAGCCAGAAATTTCTCATAACTTGCACTTGTACCTACTGACTACCTACTTGGCATTAACTATCAAACTATTTGAGACACTGAGGGGGTCCTTTCCTCAATGACTCTTAATATTCTGGTGTGCAAACTCAGATAGTATTCACATGGCAGTTTATTCCATTCCCTCAACGTTTCCCTGTTTTCCTTCCACTATGGAATCCAAGCCTTCATACCGTAAGAACCCACAAAAAAACTCCTGGACCCTAAAGCTAACCCACAATGGCCAACCAGATACTTGTGGGGAGCCTGTCAGCAAGACCTGAGTACAACAGCACTCACCCATGATCCTATACCTTGTGGGTTCAGCCCGGTTGGCCAGTAGACTCCAGACACCAATTGTCAGTAAAACAGGACATTTATTTAGATGTTGTAAGTCTGGTGTTACACAACCTCAACCAGCAAGTAGTTGAGGGGTGGCGCAACAAATATGAAAACAGTGCAAGCATTTATACACAATTATATATGCAAGCAAAGAGAAGCGAAGGGGCAGCTATGTTCATATATGGAAATACTTGCTTCTGCAAGCATAATAGTTTAATCATGTGGCATAGTAAGTTCCTTATTTTCCTTCCCTCCCTCGTCCACAACAGCTAAAGCAATAGCTCAGTCATATATGTTATTCCAGGGGCACCGACTTGGCCCCCAGATTATGGGTGCCCAATGGCACCCTTTGTTGAGCAAGACGGTGTTGAGCAAGCAAATGTTGGAAGGAAACTTTTCAATTCCCTGAAAAGCAATTCAGCCTATCTTTGAAGTCAGGCAAGATACACTTGTGCAAATCAAGTGTGTATATTATTATTATTATTATTACTGCTACTACTACTACAAGTTTTTATTGGTTTTTAAACAAATACAAATACTTATCCAGCAGTACATCTAGCAATGTTTGTTTTTTATCCATTGACTCTAGACATAAGCTTACACATTCAACATTCAAACATATAACTTAACTTAACATCACCATTGAGAATATTGAGCAAGGTCTTTATTTTGGTCAATAAAAAAGGGAAAGGGGTCCACATTTCTTGGAAGGTGTCTCTCTATTCACTATGCCTCATTAAAACCTCTGACTTGTTTGTCTTTCATGGGCTTCCAAAATATGTTCTCTACAAGTGATTAGAAAACATCTAGCAGCTACCAGTCATGAAGCAATACCAAAGCCTTGAGAAAGAAGGTGTGGTCACACATTACGCTGAACATAGATAGATACATTAAGGTTACCAGATTTTTTTCAAAGAATCCAGGGCACTTTTTTCTGGAAAGAGAAAAAAAATTTTTTTTAAAAAAAATAAGAAGTAATATCTTCTCTTCTGTAGTCTCCTCTGTCGTGCGGCCTTCCTCTGGGCCCCGACCTGCTCTCTTGAAACTCTAGCCGCCGTGGAGTAGACTCGGGCCAGGCCTGGGCTCGGCCACATGTCCTTGCCCTCCTGGTGCTCTTCTACCTCTCCTCCTCAGTGGCGGCAGTGGCAGCGGCAGCAGCAGCGGCGTGGCAAGATCACGGCTCCCCTCTTTTTTCTCCTTCTTTCTCTCTCTTCCTTCTCCTTCTCCTCCTTCTCCCTGTGTCAGCTCCGGGGTTTTCCTGGCCCCGGAGTGCCGCTGGGCAGTCGGCCGGGTGGCTGGGCGCTCTTGCTCCTGGCTCGATTTGGGTCGCGGGCGGTGTGTCAGCTGTTCCCCCAGTTGACGCGCCCAGCGTCCCCAGTTCCCCCTTGGCAGTGGCGGCGGCAGTGGCAGTCTCAGCATCCCAGAGCCAGCTTGGTAGCACAGTTGGCTCTGGCTGACTTCAGGAACTGCTCGCCCACCATTTTGCATCGCCCCATATGATGTGTCTTGTGCCATTGAACCAATCACGCAACATCCATTCCCTACTAATAAATCTACAACACTTAAAATATAAATCCGGGGACATTAAATGAAATCCGGGGATATTCCGAGAATGGATTTTGTCCGGGGACAGATTTGTAAATCCGGGGACTGTCCCCGGGAAACAGGGATGTCTGGTAACCATAAGATACATGCCATCTCTATGTACATACAAGTGGTGGTATGGTTCTTCTATATTTGTACAGCTCAACCATTGTGTACACAGGCAGACAAAGTGCACACTTGTTAAACATGACATGTGAATACAACTGTACAGCTCAACTATTCGTGGAGAGAAAGAGAGATTGTACACTCAATGAATTTAATGTATAGGCAACCCTGAAGTCACTCCTTCATGTGACACAGTGCCAATACCTATCCCCACTGCAATATACTGGCACAGATACTAATCAGCTAACTCATTCAGAACTAAAATATCTCTGGCTGCGTACCCACCAGATATTTAAAGCACACTTTGTGTACTGAATCCCCAATGCCAAATCACGGAGTTACAGTTCCCAGTTCTAGGGATGCCCTGGAGGGAAGTTTTCTGTTCTCAATGTGTGCTGTATATGAAGCCTTGTTTAATTCTGAGCTGGCTCTGTTGAGGAAACATCTGCGTCTTAGTTTATTTATTTATTCTTGGAAGACTTGGAAACCCATTAGCCTCAAAAGTTTCTCAGCATAGTCTACTCACCAGTAACAATGAAGATTGAAAGGAAGCAGATAGTCAGTGGGGTCTCCATGATTCTAGAAGTCTCCTAAGCCTGGGATCAGCAATTTCGAGAAGAGTAGCTGTGTGGTCCTCCTGTAACAAAAACGAGGTGGCTTGTGACAACTGGAAAGTTCATTAGGGCACAAGCTTTATCTCCAGGAATGCAGTGTGCTGCTCTGAATCTAGAAAAATATCTGCCTGTGCCTACTTCCTCTGCACACTTTTTAACCACTGGTTCCGAGAAGAGTGAGCGCTCCTGCTTTCTCTTTCTGTTCTCCGCCCTGCCTCTAAATTCCCCAAATGGATTCAGAAACCTACTCTGAAAACATTTCTCTGTTTTAGTACAATGCAATCCCCGTTTTAAGCATTGCCAGACACCCGAGGGTCACATCCAAGTGAATCTGAGAAATATGCAACAACAACTTGTGCAGCCAACTTTTGGACAAACCCAGTTCTTTGTGAGTTTTTGCTATACATCAGTCCAGATTTTTAAAGATCTGCCCTCCGACCCCTCTCTTTTTTATGAGAACATCTGGGAGCCAACATTTTACTGCTGAATATGGATAGCTCACAAGAGCTCCCAGAAGTCCTTGCTTTTCAACCATGTTGCAGTGACAGTGGGCCACGTCACGCCAGCCAACATTTCTTTGGCTAGAATAATTTATTTGGCTTTTTGAGGGGGTACGTGCCAGTACAGCATACCTCTTTTTCTTTTTCTTTTGCCCGGGGCTTCCCTGCTTTGCTTGTCCCGCTTCTTCCCCAGTTCCTTCCTCTCATGCTGCATCCTGAGAAAATTGTGGGAGGAATGTGAAAAATTGGGGGCAGTGTATTTGCACAAAGTTCCTTCTGGATGCCTGCACGTGTGGAAAGAGTGATGGAATAGCGATGTTGTCCAGTGACAGGGTTGTTGTTTTTTTGTCACACTGCCCACTGGTGTGAATGAAATTCAGGACAACATGCTACAGTTGCATAATGAAATAGGTACTGTGGGGTAAGAAGAATGGTATCAAGGCCACTGAGAGATCCAGCAGAACTAGGAAGCAGCTTTCACCTTTGTCCCTAGCTTGACGGAGATCATCGACCAGCACGACCAAGGAAGTTTCAGTCCCATGATGGGGCCTGAATCCCAATTGGAAGGGATCCAAATGGTCCGCATCCTCCAGGCATGCCAGGAGTTGTTCAGCAACCACCTGCTCAATCACCTTGCCCAAGAATGGAAGATTTGAGACTGGGCGATAGTTGGCCATATTGGCCGGGTCTAAAGATGTTTTTTTAAGAAGTGGTTTAATGACTGCCTCTTTCAGTGGGTCTGGGAAGGCTCCCTCACAGAGGGAAGCATTCATCACCCCACAGACCCCATCATCGAGCCTTTCCCAGCTCACTTTTATAAACCAGAATGGGCAAGGATCAAGGAGACAGGTGGCTAGTTTCAGTCGTCCAAGCAGCCTGTCCACATCCTTGGAGGTAACAGATTGGAATTGATCCCATGCAACATGACTAGACAGGGCTCTACCACTCTCCTGCCCCGGCCCTGCTCCCACGGTGGAGTCTTTGTTCAGTCGTTCAGTCGTGTCCGACTCTTCGTGAGTCGGACACGGTGGAGTCTACCTCCTTCCAAATCTGAGTAACTTTATCTGCAAAAAAAAACCTTTGCAAAATCATTGCAGGAGATCTTGGGGTCCCTACCAAACCCCGATGACAAAGGTGGTTCTGATAGATTGTGAACCACCTGAAAGAATCTCTTGCTGCTGTTTTCTGCAGATTGAGAAGGTCCTCTTCGCCGGTTGAGAAAGTCATCCCAGTCAATCAGACACAGGAGGCACAATAAGGAGAGAGTCCAAAATGTTTATTGGTGAAGTGGTGGTGGTTCTTGCCCCTCTTCTGACAGGAAATGTTTGGGAGGGGGACAAAATGGGGGGCCGAGGAGGATCATGTTACAGCAGTGCAAGATTCTAGGGACCCAGGCCCTTACCCAGGCTCTGTGTTTCCTTTGGAAATGAGGCACAGAGAAGACTGGGGTGTCTTAATGATATATTATTTATTTCTACATGTAGAATCCTGATCCCATGATGGAGGGGCTCCCAGCATTACACCCCAAGAGCGTATCATTTCTGCCAGGACTGTAATGTTGGGTTCAAGCTGCCCACTGACGTTGCTCTGAAACGCCTTTCTCCAGCTTGCAAACTACTTGCAGAACTCAACTCCCCACCCCCCCTTCAGCTTACATTTCTCCCACTGCAATCCAGAAACAAAACTCTTTTGTTGGGCTCCTCTGCCAGGCAGTTTCCTGGATACGGGGGGAGAGAGAAAACTATTTTGGTCTGTATTTTGACACTGCTAAATTCCGCGTTTGAATCGGTGCAGAAAAGTGTAGAACTCAGTGGCGGAGGAACGCTTTCGGCCACCCGGGGCAGCGAACGGAGGCACCTGCTGGGGGCGGGGCATCGTGACGTGCGTCGTGATATCAGGACGCACGTCAGGATGCACTGTGCATGCACGTAATTCCGCGCATGCGCAGTCCTCCGTGCTGGTGCTGCTGCTCCCGCGGCGGCTGAAGCAGTCCCACAAGCCGCCGATCGCTCGGTGGCTCGTAAGGTTGCCGCGGGAGCAGCAGCGCCGGCCCGGACAGAGTGCGCATGTGCGACATTCTGCACATGTGCATTCCATCCGGGATGGCGCTGCTGCTCCCGCAGCAACCTTACGAGCCACCGCCGCACGGGCGGGGTGCCGGGCGACAGGGCTCAGCTTGGGGAGTGGCGGCAGGGGCCGCCAACTTGTCACCCCCTCCCCTGGAACCTGGGGCGACCCGCCCCCTATGTCCCGCCCTTGCTACCCCACTGGTAGAACTGAAGGCTGGATAAATGAGAAACAGAAAGAAATGGAAACCGATCAATCCTTCCATCCCTATTCCTCATTATCAAGGGGCTTCTGCCCACTGAGTCCCCATCTTCATTATACATTTAAAGCAGTATTCCACCCCCCCCCAAGAGAATTCTGGGAACTGTAGTTCATTAAGGGGAGCCGTTGTCTCCTAACGAAGCTCAGCACCCTTAACAAACAACAGCTCCCAGAATTCTGTGGGGGAAGCCAGGACTGTTTAGATGTGTAGTTTGGATGGGGCCTGAGTTTTGCATTATGAAAAACTGGCTTATTGTTAAGTTCAGACCTCCCTTTATTTTGTTACAATATGAGCAGTTTAGGCGGAAGCAACAGATGCTCGTCAGCAAGAACATTTCGTTCGGAGGGAACTCCCAAATGGTGTATTAGCAGCCAGTTCCTGACAGAAATTGTGCTCTATCCAAACCCAGACTCCACTGAGGTGGATGCCAGCTCTTAACAGGACTTAACTTGCATCGACCACAACCTCACTATTAAGAATGTTTCAATAATGTTTGTGCAGGAAAACCTCAGGCTCGAGCTACCTTTATTTTATTATGTATCTTGTGTTTTTTATATTGTAATTTTATTTCTGTTTTGGGTGCCACTCTTCTGCCCCGGAACAAGAGCTGGATCGGGGCTGCTCAGCTGGCGAGGTGCAGGCTCCGTCACACTTTCCATTGAGGGGTTCGTGGCTGCACTCCCCTCAAGGGAGAAGTTTAAAGGAGACCCCACCTCCGCCTCAGATCCCCTGCAACCCGTGGAGGCAGCCAAGCTGAACAGTTGCTGAGAGCCCCTGAACCACCTGAAGGCAGCCAGGCGCTCCTCAGCTGAGCTGCCCGATCCTGCTCCTAAATGCGAACACGCAGGAGCAGGCGGGGATCTCTCAGAAGTCCAGCTGAATTGTGCTCGGAAACGTACTGGGAGCCAATGCAGGTCTTTCAGGACCAGTGTGATATGGTCTCGGCGGCCATTCCCAGTCACCAGTCTAGCTGCCACATTCTGGATTAATTGCAGTTTCTGGGTCACCTTCAAAGGTAGCCCCAAGTAGAGTGCATTGCAGTAGTCCAAGCGGGAGAGAACTAGAGCATGCACCACTCTGGCGAGACAGTCTGTGGGCAGGGAGGGTCTCAGCCTGCGTACCAGATGGAGCTGGCAGACAGCTGCCCTGGACACAGAATTGACCTGCACCTCCATGGACAGCTGTGAGTCCAAAATGAAACCCAGGTTGCGCACCTGGTCCTTCAGGGGCACAGTTACCCCATTCAGGACCAGGGAGTCCTCCACATCACCACTTATCTTGTAAGATCTTTATACCACTTGCTTGTTTAAAAAAAAAAAAGCCTCAAAGCTTACTCTCTAACTTACTCTCACCAATGCAAATAGGGCATGTGGACCAGCAATAGCTAAAACACACTTCTCTTGCTACTAAGCATACATCACAACGTAGCACAATAAGATCACCCCAACAGCAAAACCTCCCTCTTGCTCACTGCTTGCTCAACAGGCTTCCTTAGGAGATTAGCATACTTTGAGATAAATTGCCAGAGTCCAGGGCCAGATTTATGTATTGGCTAAGTAGGCTGGAGCCTAGAGCCTCTAAATCTAGGGGGCCTCACCAGCCCTCCTGCTCCCCAACAAGCAATCTCCCCTCTCCCAAAATTGCAAACCCAAGACTTCATGCGAGGGCAGTGCAACTCGGGCCCAGCAAGACTCAGGGCTAGCCAGTGGGGGAAATTTGAAGCTCTGGGGCCCAACTTGGAATCTTGTGGGGGGCCCCCTTAGGAGTGGCCTGTGGGGTCCAATTTGGCCCAATTGCTCCAATTGTCTTAAGGCCAGCCCTGATGAGACTCTGCAGGGATTGGGCTGACAAGCGCTGCCACTTCTACGCCACCCGCGTCCTGTACTGCTTAGCTACAAATAAAAGTTGTGCAAAAATATTCTAGCATGTGTTACCCCCCCCCAACTGCCAGTAACAGCAGCAGAAACTGCTATGCAAGCTGAATTTAAAGGGCGAGCATCTATTTTGGAACATGCTGAAATATTGCTTCCAACTTTCCGTGTTATATTTGAGGAAGTCTCTGTGCTTTGTGTGACCAGCAACGTATAAATACTGTTGTGCTCTGCATGGTGTTTGGAGGGCTCCCTCTCTCTCGTGAAATCAGAGATTACTCTCCAGAATAAAGAGCTCAGGGTGAATCGAGTGTCTACACAACAACTTTAAAACCCTTCAGCTGCAGCCAGCCAACCTGGCCAACAGTCAAAGATGATGGGAGTTGGACGCCAGCAACATCTGGAGGGCATTATGTTGTCTACCCTTGGCCCAGAGGTACTCAAACTGTGGGGCTACCCCTCACTCAATAAAATTATGAGTCACCTACTTACATTCTATGGAGGCAAATCAGATGTCCATGGGAACAGGAAATAAGGGCAATAGTCCTCTGTCACCTTGTTTTCATCTTATTTTTGTTACGTTTGAAATCTGCTACCTCTCCAAATTCAAAATTTTGTTCTGAAACCCTTGGTACACTGGCCATAAGTAACCATCTCTGATTCTTACGCAACTGGGGAGTTTTGTAGAAGAAAAGATCAACACTTCCCAGAAACAGGAAGGAGCCTTAAACAATACTAGACCCATTCTCTTCCCAGTCCTCAAAATCAAAAGGGTGAGCAACAGTAGGCTCACAGCAGCTTTTCAAAAAAGGCCCTTAGAGGACTGCAACAGGCCTTGTGGAGGCCACGATGGGCCTCATTGGGCCTTCCCATGGCTACGACGGACTCACTTGGGCCTCCTGCGTGACATCACACATGTGCCGTACATGTGATGTCACCGGACCATGCCAGGCACCCACAAAGTGGGGCAGGATCTGGTGCCCCTCACCCACAAGACCAGGTCCTGACAAAGTTGGGAAACCCAAAGTTTTGATTTTTCCTTGACAAGAGTTAAGATTATTTCTCCCTAGTGGCTGCTGTGTCTGAGATGGGAGATTACTTCACTACTCTTAATACTGCAAATGATATTTAATAATAATATTAATAATAATAATAATAATAATAATAATAATAATAATAATAATAATAATAATTCCCATCTGGCTGGGTTGCCCAAGCCACTCTGGGCAGCTTCCAACAAAAGGTTAAAAATACATACCAATAACAAACTTAGTTGGTCTCTAAGGTCCTACTGGAAGGAATTTTTTTATTTTGTTTTATTAAAACATCAGTCATCAAAAACTTCCCTAAACAGGGCTGCCTTCCTCTTAGCACCCTCCAATGGTGAGTTAAATGTTCCATAAGTTCTATACAGACAACCTGTGGTAAAAGTAAGATATTCAGAATGCAGACTTTGGTTCTTTTGGGGTATGACAGGAAAACTAAAACCTCAAGGCCTTCTGGGGATTTGATTGCTGGGTCCCTTTAATGAGAAGCCTATCTAGCCTTCCTGGTTCCAGGCAGGAAAGTTAAGTGCCCTTCCCAGGAAAGAAAAGACAAACTCTTATCTGATTAACTCCTGATTTACAGTTGGGAGTTCCTGGTGTGTATTGTGATCAAGGGAGGGAGGTTCCTTTCCCAGGACTTCAGAGACAAAACAGGCTTTGCAGCTGGGTCAATCATCTGACCACTGTGAGTTATGGGATAAAAAGGTAAAGGGACCCCTGACCATTAGGTCCAGTCGTGTCCGACTCTGGGGTTGCGGCGCTCATCTCGCTTTATTGGCCGAGAGCCGGCGTACAGCTTCCAGGTCATGTGGCCAGCATGACAAAGCCGCTTCTGGCGAACCAGAGCAGCACACGGAAACGCCGTTTACCTTCCCGCCAGAGCGGTTCCTATTTATCTACTTGCACTTTGACGTGCTTTCGAACTGCTAGGTTGGCAGGAGCTGGGACCGAGCAGCGGGAGCTCACCCCGTCACAGGGATTCGAACCGCCAACCTTCTGATCAGCAAGCCCTAGGCTCTGTGGTTTAACCCACAGCGCCACCTGGGTCCCTGAGTTATGGGATAAGCATTCTTTAATTGGATTTGGGTTAATGAGAGCGTTGTTCTGATTGGTTTTCAATCGGAACCCCTAGTGGGTTTTTTGTGTAAGGGTCCCTCTGGGACGTATATTCGCAATCTGCCATGGCTTCTTGCCTCCGGGCAAGTGGTCCTTTTGAACCCAGCTCTTTGTCATGCCTGCCTGCCTGAACCTTTGCGATGCCAATTCGTAAGTACTTAGTAAGCGAGACTATACAATGTTTTTGTTTTAGTGTTTGTAACTTTCACTAAGAAGTGTGCACGAGTTTTTATAAGTGTTTGTTTTATAAAATAAATCCTGGAAAGGGAGATTTGGTTTTGTGAATTTATTGCCTTTGTGCGGGTAAAGCTAACCCAGTGCCTACTGCCCACGCCACCTACCGTTTTGTGAACTTTTTGTATTGAGTTACGGCTGTAAGCCAAACTCTACCTGTTGCATTCCTGCCTGCCGCGTTAAAGCAGCGGACTTTTGGGTTTTCTTTTCTGTTAAGTGGGAGTTGGCCCCCTTGGACTCTTGCTTTGAATTCCTAAATTTAAGGGGGGGGGTGGCAGCTACCTTTTCAGCCGTGTTTTGAAATTAAAGAGTGAAAGTCCTCCCCGTTTGTGGCTAGTTCCAGCCGGCTTGGTGGAATAGAATCTGATTTTAATTTAGGTTCTCAAATTTTAAATTGATGTTTTACTTGTAATGTTCTTTGTATCTTTCACATGTTCTACTATTTGATGCTGTATGAGTCGAAGCTGCTCTGTGACCGTTTAAATAAATGATACAGGGGGGTTACGATCACCACATAACCCACCCCCCATCTATGACTGCACATACATGCATCACACCAAACCCAGAAGTGACCTGAAAACGTCACACAAAAAAATCATAAAAAGGTTCGGAAGGGGGCAGGGGCGGAACGGAGTGTTAGCAGGCTTCTTCAGTAGTACTTCAAATATACGAGATTTCGCTTAAATGTGCAGCACCTTGGAACATAAACCCTGAGTAAATGGGGGCTTGGACATATTGGGTCCAAGGAGCATCAGCAAACAAGATATCCAAGAGGCTTCCTGTCTCCATAGTCGATCTGCAGATTTTGCTACGTTCAGGTTTTGACAGAGAACAGATTTGAATCCTGGGTTCTGTTGCAGTCAGGTCTGTTCAGTTCCTTCCTTGTTTTTTTTAAAAAAATCGTATTTTGCCCTTTCTCATAAACAGCGGAAAGGGCCCCACATAAAAATCCAACCCCAGATTAACTACTTCAAGCATCGCTTACAAAACCAAAGATACGTTAAAATGCTACAAAACCACAGGAAAAAAAGAAAAAAGAAAAAACATCTGCAGCAGAGTGACTGTGACCAAAGAAGCTGAAGTGGTTAAAAACCAAAACACTCACCCACCTCATTCGCACAGGAAACCCAAGACCATCACAGCCAATCACAAATGAACAATCACACCCTACACCAGGGGTCTGCAACCCGCGGCTCCGGAGCCGCATGTGGCTCTTTTACACCTTTGCCGCGGCTCCGCTCTCCCTCCATGGGCGTACCCAGCAGGGAGCAGGGGGGGCAAGTGCCCCCCCTAGAAGGCAGCTGCCCCCCGCCCCTAGCTGCCCCCACCACCGATCCCTGCGCGCCGATTCCTGCTTTTGACATCTTTTGGGAAGCGGGGTTGTGGGGATGGTTGCCACCGCTGCGCGAGGCATGGCAGTGCCACCCAGCCCGGCTCTGCTGCACCGCCCCTGCCCGCCTCGATTCCTTATTCGAAAGCGCCCCGGCCAGCCCTCTTCCTCCGGCTGCCCTTAAAGAGGCAGCGGCGATTACCGGCCAAGACGCTCTGCCCAGCCCGCCGCCGCCCCGCCCTCCCTTGCCTTGCGGAGGCTGCGCTTGGCAGGAGGCTGCAGCGAAGAGAAGGAGAAGAGCCGCGGCGGGAAGCGAAACCGACATCTCCCCTTTCCGACGAGGGTGCCGCACTGCCATGGAGCCGTCGAGCAACTCCGAGGAGTGCATGTCGCAGGCTTCGAAGTTCGTGGGGTTTGGTGGAGGAACTAGCAGCAGCCCCGCTAGTTCCTCCACCACCACCCTGCGCTGCGCGCGATCCCAAAAGCCTTCCTTTTCCTTCTCTCTCTCTCCTTCTCGAGAGAGAAGGAAAAGGAAGGCTTTTGTTTCAGCCGCGTCTGCTCCCCAGCACTGCAAATCAATGATGTGGGTGGATGAGGGGGGATGTTCTCTCAAAGCGGGTGGGAGGGGAGGGAAGGAGAAGACAAGGTTTAATTCCATGCCCTTTCCCTCTCCTGCTGTAAATACATCTCTTCTTCCCCATCCCTCTCCCTCAGTGGAGTTAGTTTCTTTCTTAGGTTTTGACTTCTCTCTCTCTCACCCCTTCCTTCCTTCCTTCCTTCCTTCCTTCCTTCCTTCCTTCTCTCTCTCACTCTTTCTTTCTTTCTTTCCTTCCTTCCTTCTCTCTCTCTCACCCTTCCTTCCTTCCTTCCTTCCTTCCTTCCTTCCTTCTCTCTCTCTCAACCCTTCTTTCCTTCTTTCTTTCCTTCCTTTCCTTCCTTCTCTCTCTCTTCCCTCCCTTCCAGCCTTTTAGAGGAGGAAAACCAGAAAAAAAATATTTTTCTGGTTTTCCTCCCCTAAAAACGAGGTGCGCGTTATGGTCCGGGGCGCATTGCGGAGCAAAACATACGGTAAAACAGAAAGCCCAAATTCCCAACTACGGTATGTTTCTTGCTGCAGTCCTACTGTCTGCTCAGAAGTAAGGTCCTATTAGATTCAGCAGGACTTACTCTCAGGTAAGTGCAGCTAGGGCTGCAGCCTTTGTGACCCAGGATGTGTAAAGCAGGATGTCACTTACACCCACCCCACCCGCACCCCCACCCCACAATGTTTGAAAACGTCAGCTTTGTACTTAAACACAGTCTTGCTTTGGAATTGAGGACTTCATTAGATTTTCTTCTGCCTTTTCATTTTATTTTGTTCTAAGGGCTTGTTAGAGATAATATATAAGCATGGTGGCAGGGGGCGGGGCACCGTACGTCATGCGCAATGACGTCATGTGGCCCCGCCCCCTCGCCTAGGGCGCGGAAAGCCCTAGCGCCGGGCCTGGCGGTGCGCATGCATCACTGTTTCGAAGGGGAGTGAAGAACACACACACAAAAAAGGTAACTTGTTAATTTAACGTTTATTTCTATGAGGAGGAGTAATTCTGAGGGGTCAAACAAAGAAATAATAAAAAAAAGTGACAAAAAAGTTATTTTTATAATGACGAGGATGACATTGGGCCCTCATTATTAATTATTATTTACATCAGGCACTGATTATGATTTATGGTACACTTTTTTTCTTCAGATTGACAGCTGACTGCACGATCCTGTATATATAGCATTAATGTAAGAAACAATATATGCAGTGTTATATTTGTTTTAAATGTTGCAATGGTTTTGCGGCTCCCAGGTTTTTTTTTTCTTTGGAAACGGGTCCAAGTGGCTCTTTTTGTCTTAAAGGTTGCAGACCCCTGCCCTACACCAACCCCGATCTCTCTCACCACCAAAGGAGCACAAGCGAACAACAGAGAACTTGCACGAACAACACTGACACCAAACCCCACATATATTAAGTAAAATAGAAACATCGTCACCCCACCTATCTCCCCACCCCGCCCACCTTTTCCCACCTTTTCTTCCTAATGTCAAGAAACGAAACTGATTTGTAAAAATGTTACATGGGGGAAAAAAATATGAGAGACATTGTGCATACCTTTGTAAATCAAGAAAATCTTTAATAAAAATATTTTTAAAACAAACGAAAAAACAAAAAAAACAGCGCAATAAAACAGCCATCAACAAGCAAAAAACCTTCTTTGAAAGGAAAGGTTGTTTTAATTGTTATTTACTACTTTCTGGAAAGTTATTAAAAAGGGGAGGGGGAGACATGCTTTCTTTGGAGGAGTTCCAGTGCTTTTTTGTGTGGAGCCCATGTTCGCTTCCTATTACCTCTTAAAGGAGGCTCTCTCCATCAGCTTTAGAAATTTCGACCTCAGAAACAGCAGGGGGGAGAGTGAATTCCCTGCCCCCTCCTCTGCAGTAGGTTCCCGATGATTCCGTGCTCCCTCCCACGCCCCCCCCTCTTTCCCAGCTATCCTCCCTCCCGTCTTTTAAAGACCTTCCTCCTCCTGTCTGGATGTCATTGCCAGCTGAAGAGAGGGAGACGGAGGCAGCTGCAGCTTGGAAAAATCACCGATGTCGACCAGAAGCGGTTGCAACTGCGGATATTACACTTGGGTGTTTTAGAGTTTGCTTTTCAGAGTCTGAAACAGGAAAGAGAGGTGGGATCATATGTGAGAGAAGGCTGCAGGTTCTTCTTCTGCCTCTTTTCCACTTGGAGCTGGAGATCTCCGCTGCCGTTTCCTTCATTGCTCTTCGCCTCCTCTAGGATTGCCTCCAGGCTATCAGTCCTTTGCAAAGAGGGATTCGATCACATACCAGAAATTGCCCAGTGAAAGTGGATTAAAGCGTTCTGTCGCAACAAATCTACTCTCTCTTAAGGACTTTTTGTGGTAGAAAAGATGTGGAACAAATGATTGATAAAGGGGAAGATGTATCAACCACCAACCACCGCAAATGCAAACCAGGATTTGGATTTATCATTGAAGTCTAACCATCCTGCAAACAAATTGGAACAAACGTTCCCTATAGGCTGGACTTCATCTTACCTTCGTGTAAGCTTTGTGCAAGCACATTGGATGCATGCAGCCCCATTACTCTGCTTTTAGGATAGTGTGGTGTTGGGAAAGAATATATTAAATGGACCTCCAAGGGGGGAACGGGGAATGAAGTTTGGAGGCAATTCATGATCCGGCTCTGAATTGATTGCAAGAGGTAATTCTTTCATTAGCCATTTGCTCCCTCCCTGGCAAGATTGATAGATGAACTGTTGTGGGAGGCTAGGTGGGGATGCACTAAAATGAATGATAAGACTGTCCATAGGAAATAATGGGAGCTGCAAATGCCATTTAACATGACTGGGATCCATTGTAATACATGCAAGGAATGACGCTTGAGAGGGAACTGAATGGATCACAATGCTAGTTAACTGCATTGATGCAGAGAAACGTAAATTCTACTGTTAGGGGTCATCTACATACACTTCTGTTTGTCCCGTCTTTTCTTCCATTTTGTCCCATGATTTCCAGGCATGGGTCCATTAGATTTTTTCTTTTGCCCCACTACTTCCCCACTGCTTACTGCTGAATCAGAACATATGTCACTCCAGAGAGAAAACTCGACTGGCATTTGTGCAGATTCAATGGTAAACAGCAGGTTTTCCCAGGGAAAGGGGTGGGGCAAAAGCAACGCCTCTCAGACCCCTACCTAGAAATCATAGGACAAGGGTAGGTGAGCCCTTAGACAAGGGGCAGATTGGGTATCTGGAGACTGAAATATATAAGATAGGAGAAGATAAATTTTGGATTTGCCAGCGGAAAGGGGGAGGCTGTTTCATGTGTGGTGCTGCACATGCAAAAAAGTAAAATGTTTTGGAAGGGGGGGGGGACACAATTTATGACATGTTCCCAATTAAATCTCAAACCCAAACCTATGTTGTGCTTATTTAATTATGTGGGGAAATATAATTTCCTAGGTAAACAGAAGCCAGTTTTATATATATACATAATTATATAAGTTATATATATATTAGCTTTTCTGCAATTTGTAATTATGGAATTATATAAAACCTATAAAAGGTAGGTTTTAAAAAAGTAAATCCATGGGATTGAATCCATAGAATCGTAGATTGGTAGAGTTAGAAAGGGACCCTGCAATAGCAAGGATATGCAGTTGTCCCATACCGGGATCGAACCTGCAACCTTGGCATTATCAGCACCACATTCTAACCAACGGAGCGATCCAGGCTCTTTGGGAAGAAGCTGTAGCTCAGTGGTAGAACATCTGTTCTGAAGGTCCCAGGTTCACGAAATATCCCTGCCTGAAACCCTGGAGACTCCACTGTTCGTCAATATGTCAATATTGAGCTAGATGCACAAGTGGTCAGACTCAGTTTAAGGCAGCTTCCTAGGGACTTAGGGATCATCCTCACTTCCTGGAAAGCACAGGTCCAAGTGCTTCCCCCTTTCCCAGGGCAAACCTACACTTTAGCCATAAATCAGAAGAAAATGTTGATCCAAGGAAAAGCTGAATTGCTGTTTGCTCCCGACTGAGTGCTAAGAAGTGGTTTTCATCAGGGGAATGCTGTGACACAAGAGGAAGTCTGGATAAGCCCTAACTGGCAGGGATACTCCATTTTTACTGGAAGAGGCATATGGTGTGTGTGTGAGAGAGAGAGAGAATGTAAGGCTGTCATCATGCAGCGCCCCCTGGAGAATTTACACTACTGCCTAGCAGTCATGATGTTGGGAAAGATGGAGGGCACAAGGAGAAGGGGATAACAGAGGATGAGATGGTTGGACAGTGTTCTCGAAGCTACCAACATGAGTCTGACCAAACTGTGGGAGGCAGTGGAAGACAGGAGTGCCTGGCGTGCTCTGGTCCATGGGGTCACGAAGAGTCGGACGTGACTAAACAACAACTAACAGTCATGAATATGCATGAAGTCGGGAGGGGGGCAAAAGAGAAGGCAGGTTTTTATTTGGCAGTTTTAAACAACAGCAGAAGTTTGAACAAAGCAGAGATGGAATAACACAGCAGAGACAGATTTAGGGCAGTGCGTGCCATTGTGACTATTTAAAATGACATGATTCTCTGTGTGTGTTTCTGCCTAGTCTGAAATAAAAAGAGGGTATTTCTTTATATATGTCTTTAAAAAGTGCTTCTAGGAAAATATGCAAAGCATTAAGGCAATCTCTCACCTTCCAGTGCTTGGAACCCAGTAAGGACTGAAAGGAAGTATCCAAGTAATGCTGGAATGGCCATGACTCCCCTGGAAGCAGGTTTGCAGTCTTTTGTTTCCAACACAGTCCCCCAAGGGATGCTGTAAGAGTCCTCCTGCAAATCATTGCAGGCAGCCTTATTTGCACATCCCTTCATGGTGATCCATGTTGTAAATTTCCCTGAAAATTGAAAATTAAAAAAATATATTATAATTTCAAATGATTTGTGGCATTGGCTTCCTTCCAGCATATTGGTTAGATTATTTTCTGTGTTATCTTTAGGGGTGGGGGTGGTTCTGGAACCCTGATGCAGTGGTACCTTGGTTCTCAAACTTAATCCGTTCCGGAAGTCCGTTCCAAAACCAAGGCGCGCTTTCCCATAGAAAGTAATGCAAAGTGAATTAATCCGTTCCAAACTTTTAAAAGCAACCCCTAAAACAGCAATTTAACATGAATTTTACTATCTAACGAGACCATAAAATGAAAACAATAATCAATGTACTGTACTATAAAATAAATAAGACAGTATGATAAAGACTAAAATTATTATTTTTTCTTACCTGCACTGATGATAGTCATTGTTTGGAAGGGGGGGGGGGCTTTTGTCCATTTCCACAGTCACACAATCAATTAATTAGTAGCGCAACTGGGTTCCACACATTCACAAAAACGAATTAACCGAAAAAGCCTCAAAAACAAAACGCAAAAATAAAAAACAAAAACAAAAGCGCCAAATTTAATCCGTTTCTGAAGTCCGTTTGACTTCCGAAACATTCGAAAACCAAGGCGCAGCTTCTGATTGGTGCAGGTGCCCTGGAAACAATAGCCGACAGCCGCATCGGACCTTGGGCTTCCGAAAAACATTCGAAAACCAGAACACCTCCGAGTTTTCGATGTTTGAGAACCAAGGTACCACTTCCAATTTGGATGTAAACTTCATCTCTCGGGGAGAGAGGGTATGCCATTTTTTTAAATTTTCAATCTCTGTATTAATATATTGCTTTGTAATATATTAATCCAATAAAGCAATAAATATAACTATTAACTTTATTACCCAGGCTATAACAATTTAAACTGAAGCAGAAGGTTCAAAAGTGACGCTAAACCATGATTTATTAAACTATGGTCTATTAAACCATGGCTTTGCATTGTGTGCTAACCCTGCCCGGTGGCTGAACTATGGTTTGTTTTTTTTGCTTTTTCTTTCACTATCAGCAAACCATGTGCGTTTATTTACCTAAAGTTATAGTCCCAAGAATGTCAAGGCAATAATTCTCATCTCCAGCACACAGCACGACCTCTTCCTCCTGACATGCCAGAGGTGAGAGGGCAAAACAGGTTGGACATGCCTTCCCATTGAATGTCTTGTTTCGGGTTATCACTGCCAATAAAGAGGACACAGTCAGAGATGGGATGGAAGGAGGCTATTGTTGAAAAGGCAAATAGGATGGAAAGCACACAGATCAGACATGTGCAAGCAACAGTAGGCTGATTTCTAACCTTGAGGTACCCAGCATGGTGTATCTCACATGCAGATGTTGCTGGACTACCTCATCATCCCTGTTGGACATTTTTGGTTCAGACTGATGAGACTTTGGGCTCCAATGATATCTGAAGGACACTACATTGACTATCCTTATTCTAAGCCCTCCGGGGCTGTTGAGCGGCTGGTTAAGTTGAGGGTCACATTCACACCCATACATTCAAAGTGGCTATTATGCCACTTTAAGCTGCCATGGCTTCCCTCAAAGAATTCTGGGAGCTGTAGTTTGTTAAGGGTGCTGAGAATTCTGAGGAGGCCCCTATTCCCCTCACAGCATCCCCTGTGAAGAGGAAAGAGGAATTGACTGTTAAACTGCTCTGGAAATTGTAGCTCTTGGGTGGGGGAAGCAGTCTTCTAACAACCTTCAGCATCATTAACAGACTACAGCTCCCAGAATTCTTTGGGGGAAGCAGACCTTCCAAGTGTCCCTATTTTCCAGGGACAGTCCCGGATTTACAGAAGCCACCCCAGTTTCTGATTTGATCCTGGAATGTCCCGCTTTTCCTTAGGACGTCCCAAATTTCATCGGAGAAGGTTTTTGAACAATGCTTCTTTCAGTGACTCTATAGCTTTAACTGGGAACTTTCCAATAAAGCCTTTCTCCATGCTCTACCTGTGCTGCATCCATAGATGTTCATTCGTTTATTCAGCCTAGTATACCTGAAGCAGCATCTCCACCCCCATCGTTCAGCCCGGACACTGAGGTCCTCCTCCAAGGGTCTTCTGGCGGTTCCCTCACTGCGAGTAGTGAGGTTACAGGGAACCAGGCAGAGGGCCTTATCGGTAGTGGTGCCCTCCCTGTGGAACACCCTCCCATCAGATGTCAAGGAAATAAACAGCTATCTGACTTTTTGAAGGCATCTGAAGGCAGCCCTGTATCGGGAGGTTTTTAATGTTTGACGTTTTACTATGTTTTTATATGTGCTGTAAGCTGCCCAGAGTGGCTTGGGAAACTCAGCTAGATGGGCAGGGTATAAAGAATGCAATTGTTGTTGTTTCTCATATCTTATTATGTTCTGATTTTTTTTTTTTAATGTTTTATATTGTTTTGATATTTGGTTGGGTTTTTTTTAACGTGCACTGCCTGGAATGTGTGTTTGGGATGAAGGTATGGTTTAATCATTTCTGAAATAAATAAACAAACCAAGTGGCGTCGCGAGGGGGGGCGGGAGGCGCTCCGCCCCGCCCTGCCGGCGGGCCCCGAGTAAGCCACAGAGCGAGGCAGCCTCACCCCGCAGCCTGCTCACAAACCTGCTCGGCGGCCTGTGAGCAAGCCGTGGAGCGAGGCCGCTCCACTCTGCAGCCTGTCCGGGGCCTGCCGGCCGGCGCCATTGTGAGACTACTGTCCGCGAGTGCCGGCTCGTGGGGCTGCCCCATCTGTGCTGCTTTAAAGCAGCACAGTCAGGCAGCCCCACGAGCTGGCGCTCGCTCGGCGGGGTCGCCGCGGGAGCAGCAGTGCTGGGCGGGATGCACTGCGCATGCGTAGTCCATCCTGGCCGGCGCTGCTGCTCCTGCAGTGATCGAGCGAGCGCCGGCTCGTGGGGCTGCCCCGTCTGTGCTGCTTTAAAGCAGCACGGATGGGGCAGCCCCACGAGCCGGCGCTCACTCGGTCCCCGCGGGAGCAGCAGCGCCGGCCGGGATGCACTGCGCATGCCCGGAAATTCCGGGATCTCCGGGCATGCGCTATCTATCCTGACGCATGCGTCGTGACGTCACGATGCATGCGTCAGGATGCTCCACCCCAGGGGGTGCCTCTGCGCGGCAACGCCACCCAAGAGGCTTCCTATGCCTCTGAACAAACCTCAGGTTCGCACATCACTTTAAACCATAGTTAAACTACACTATGGTTTGAATGTGACTGCACATTGTGCTGGTGCATGCCGCTTAAGTTGCGGGTCGGAGAGGAGAGCTTCACTCCTGCTGCTACCAAAAGCTAAGCTATGCTTGGACCACAGTGTTCTTGAAACAGCCTGAATGACATACCATGTCTCTTTTTGCAGTCAATTCCTGTGCAGCAGTTAAGGTTGCTCAGTATTGTTCCTGCCTTGCCCATATTGAGGACCATGAAGCTTTCATCTTGGGTTCTGGGCTTGACACAGATCTTCAACAGGCTGTGAAAATTTAATGCCCGAAGCTCTGAAAAGGAGACAAGATCCTTTAAATAGACGACCAGCTTATTCACTTACAAGTTGTAACAGTCATAAACAGTAAACTTGGTGCCGGAACATCTGTGAAGTTGCGTTGTGTTTTCAGTGTTCCTAAATGCTTAGCTTTGGGGCATTCAGTAGCTAAAAATCACCCCTTTTCTGCTCATTGGGTGACTCTGGGATGACAGGGAAATGTGCTGCAGAAATAGTAATAGGTCTCTGAACCAACACAAACGTAAGCCACTGTATTACCACTGGTACATTCCAAAGCGCAAGCACTTTTAAGGGGGCACACTTTTCAGTATGGGAATTTCCAGATAAATTAAATCCACAGGACGTGCTGTTAAGTATAATGTTTTAATTCACACTGAAATGGGAACCTCTAAATGTGTATGGCTGAAAGAGTTTAACTGGAGCACACTGAGCTCTTGCCGAGTTGATAATTAACTACAGTCGTACCTCAGAAGTCGAACAGAATCCATTCCGTATGTCCGTTCGACTTCCAAAATTTTCAGAAACCAAAGTGTGACTTCTGATTGGCTGCAGGAAGGTCCTGCAGCCAATTGGAAGCCGTGGAACCCACATTGGATTTTCGGGTTCCAAAGAACGTTCGCAAACCAGAACACTCACTTCCGGGTTTGCAGCATTCGGGAGCCAAAACATTTGACTCGCAAGGCGTTTGGGATCCAAGGTACGACTGTAATTGTTGTTTTCTGCCATCTAACATGTGAGTGTTGCAAGCTTTGATCATGTGGTGAAGGTATTGAGTTGCAAATTCCCCATCTTGGAATGGTGGTGGCTGCTTTCTTTCTCTCGAGTTCTCTGAGAGTGAGGGTGTAAATGAATCTCTCCAAGAATCTGCATGGCCTTAGGCAGAATATAGAGCAGGCTAGAAGCGGGGAAGAGACACAGTTGGATTTTTGGAATTATCTCTTATTTCTAAGAAGATGCTGAGCCAGTGCTGGACATTGCACAAAATCTTATGGATATTTTGGGTGTACCCTTTACTGTATTTTGCTATGTTTCTGAAGAAAGTTCTGTAAGTAAACCTTGCATAAAAATTTTATAGGTTTGGACAATGATTTCTTCCAAAAAGAGTCCGTTCTTATGCTTTCAGTCACTTCAAACTCTGCTATATTAATATCTGCAGCAGGTGCCAACATGGGGAAGGATTACTTTACTCTGTAGAGTGATTGATATCGATGATCAAGCTATATCTGCCCACAAAAGGGAAAACTGAGGTGGTTTCTGAACGTGTGTCTTGCATGCTTACCTCCTGTGCTCTCCAATTGAAGGGTGCACAGTTTTTCGAAACCAGTGGGACAAGGCGCCGTAGTACCAGTACACATCCCACTACTGTTGTTACAACTCTCGTCCAGCGTATAATCCCCTAAAATGCAGGGGACACAGGGAGTTCTTAGACCTGAGAGCCTAATTGAATGTCTGCTTGCACTTGCCTATCTACTGTCATAGTAACTAGAGGGCCTTTGCCAGGGTTCCAACCCACCTCTGATGCTGAGGTACTGGGAGAAATGGTCTTCACTGTTGAGTTTATTGATTCATTAAAAAAAAATAGCCTGCTCCTCTTGGGCAAAAGATGCTTCCAGAGTGGCTTATAGATCTGTTAAAAACAAGATGGCCCCTGCCCTCAGTCTAGGGGTGCCATATGTCCTATTTTTCCAAGACACACCCTCTTGTTCATGGGTATGTAAAATAAGAGTCATCATAGCGATCCACAGTCCTCTTTTTTGCTCTTCAAAATATGGCAACCCTACATGACACTGTTGAAAAGACATGACACGAAAGGAAAAGAGAGATGGGAAGGGAGAAGGGAGAAGTAAATCTAATTCATTTGCCTGTTCTTAGTTACATGCTATTTTGGTGACCAGCTGGGATGGAAACCATTTAAGGATCATAATTAAGGAGCCAAAAGTTGCTGGTCTTTCAACTGGACCGATGGAGCAGCCCTGCTTCCCCCATCTCTTCCTCCCTCAGCTCATGGAATGGAATGGTTGCTGCCAGGATTCTGCCTTCTCAGCCAAGCAGGTGGTGGGCCTCCAGCTACTTTATGGAATATGGGAATTACTTTAAACATCTTTTTAGCACCAGTCTGCACAAAGTGGGCTTCCTTTGCTTGCTTTAAACGTCATTGTTTTAAATGCAGCTTTCTTGGGGGCCTCTGTAGCCAGAAAATGACTTTGTCACTTCCTCTAACAGCAAACACAGTTGCTGATGGGTAATGGCTGCACAGCAGGAATAGGGCCACTGAGAAACAAGAGGGAGGTATCAGCATATTCTGGGGGACCCCAAGATTTGAAGTACGTTTTTGAGGAAGGTGAACTAAAAGGTTGGAAAGCACAAAAAAAGCAAAGCAGAACTCAAAGCAGGCCACAAGAGAGAGATGAGACTCAGCCAGATGTTCTCAGCCAAGAAATGTCATCTCAAAAATATTTAGTGTGAAAACAGGCATGTCACCATTTTCATCTGCAAGACACCAGCAAGACATCCCTGCGCCAGGTGAGAGGAGAAGCCACTGCCGATGCTCTTTGACAACAGGCTGGTTATTGTCAGCAACCCCCAACCAAAAAAAAAAGATATCAAAGACCTCCCATCTCAAGGAGCTGAACATGCTCACCCACAGCTATGGAGATGGCAAGGAGGTAGACAGTCATAGGAGTGTTCATAATTCCGGATGTCGCCCAGGGCTGAGATTCAAACCGCAGGGGTGCAATGAAGTTTCTGTCTCTGACTATGCCGGGGCCATTCTACCGAACAAAGCAGAGAAACGCTTTCTGGAAAGGGAATGTGAGCAGCCAAACACTTCCCCTGCCCTCTGCCCTGCTCCCCTCGCACCCCATCAAACGGACTCTCAGCCCAAGTTGCAGTGATATCATCACAGCGATAGCAGCTTTACAAAGGAGGCCAAACTGGACAATATCCACTCCACATGTATCCCTCTTAGGGTTTATCTTCACTTCCACTTGTCCCCTGCCTAAAGGTAAAGGGACCCCTGACCATTAGGTCCAGTCGCAGACGACTCTGGGGTTGCACGCTCATCTCGCTCTATAGGCCGAGGGAGCCGGTGTACAGCTTCCAGGTCATGTGGCCAGCATGACTAAGCTGCTTCTGGGGAACCAGAGCAGCGCATGGAAAAGCCGTTTACCTTCCCACTGCAGCGGTACCTATTTATCTACTTGCACTTTTTGGCATGCTTTCGAATTGCTAGGTTGGCAGGAGCAGGGACCGAGCAACGGGAGCTCACCCCGTCGCGGGGATTCGAACCACCGACCTTCTGATTGGCAAGCCCTAGGCTCTGTGGTTTAACCCACGGCGTCACCTGCGTCCTCCTGCCTAGAAAGCATTAATTTGAGCGGTTTCCTCCTTGTCCTGTGCTTTTACCTTCGCTCTGCTGCTTTCCCTCATTCCTTAGCTCTAAATCAGAACAAATGGCCACCTGCGGAAAACCCGATTGCCGTATGTTCCAATTCAGAGGTAAGCTGCAGGTTTTCCTGGGGGAAAGCAGCAAGGCAAAAGGAATGCGGACGAGCCCCTTATTTTAGAATGACAGCTTGTGTCCAGGAGAGCTCAGCAGAGGCTGCCTGGAAGTTTCTCTCCTCCCTGCGCCGCCCCCTATTATTTTTCTTCATTGCATTTATTTATTTATTTATAATATTCATTTTCACTTTTAACACATAAATCGTAATCATTTTACAAATAGGATTCTCAGAATCTCAGCACTTCTCTCCCCCCCCCAATGGTTTCCCTAGATACTCTTTTGAAATGGCATCATACCATATTCTCTATATTTTCATAAAACTCAGTTTTTATCCTAATTCTCCCTTCATTGCAGGTGTTGTTGCTTTTTAAATCCTGCCAATGTTTTTAATTGTTTGCAGTGTTCTTTCAAGTAACTTATAAACTGTCCTTATTCTTTATTAAATTGATTGTCCTCTTGATCTCTGATTTTCCCAGTCATTTTCGCCATTTTGGCATAGTCTATCATCTTTATCAACCATTCTTCTTTTGTAGGTGATATGCCCTCCTTCCATCTTTGGGCAAGTAGCATCTGTTGTAGAGGCTGCCTGCAAGTTTCTCATAGCCATTAATTTCAGTAAAGGTAAAGGGACCCCTGACCATTAGGTCCAGTCGTGACTGACTCTGGGGTTGCAGCGCTCATCTCGCTTTATTGGCCAAGAGCCGGCGTACAACTTCTGGGTCATGTGGCCAGCATGATGAAGCCACTTCTGGCGAACCAGAGCAGCACACAGAAACGCCGTTTACCTTCCCGCCGGAGCGGTACCTATTTATCTACTTGCACTTTGACATGCTTTCGAACTGCTAGGTTGGCAGGAGCTGGGACCGAGCAACTGGAGCTCACCCCGTCGCGGGGATTCACAGAATCACAGAATCACAGAATCATAGAGTTGGAAGAGACCACAAGGGCCATCCAGTCCAACCCCCTGCCAAGCAGGAAACACCATCAAAGCATTCCTGACAGGTGGCTGTCAAGCCTCTGCTTAAAGACCTCCAAAGAAGGAGACTCCACCACACTCCTTGGCAGCAAATTCCATTGTCAAACAGCTCTTACTGTCAAGAAATTCTTCCTAATGTTTAGGTGGAATCTTCTTTCTTGTAGTTTGAATCCATTGCTCCGTGTCCGCTTCTCTGGAGCAGCAGAAAACAACCTTTCTCCCTCCTCTATATGACATCCTTTTATATATTTGAACATGGCTATCATATCACCCCTTAACCGTCTCTTCTCCAGGCTAAACATACCCAGCTCCCTAAGCCGTTCCTCATAAGGCATCGTTTCCAGGCCTTTGACCATTTTGGTTGCCCTCCTCTGGACACGTTCCAGCTTGTCAATATCCTTCTTGAACTGTGGTGCCCAGAACTGGACACAGTATTCCAGGTGGGGTCTGACCAGAGCGGAATACAGTGGTACTATTACTTCCCTTGATCTAGATGCTATACTCCTATTGATGCAGCCCAGAATTGAATTGGCTTTTTTAGCTGCTGCATCACACTGTTGACTCATGTCAAGTTTGTGGTCTACCAAGACTCCTAGATCCTTTTCACTTGTACTGCTCTCAAGCCAGGTATCACCCATCCTGTATTTGTGCCTTTCATTTTTTTTGCCCAAGTGTAGTACTTTACATTTCTCCCTGTTAAAATTCATCCTGTTTGCCTTGGCCCAGTTCTCTAATCTGTTAAGGTCATTTTGAAGTGTGATCCTGTCCTCTGGGGTATTAGCCACCCCTCCCAATTTGGTGTCATCTGCAAACTTGATCAGGATGCCCTCAAGCCCATCATCCAAGTCATTGATAAAGATGTTGAATAAGACTGGGCCCAAGACAGAACCCTGTGGCACCCCACTAGTCACTTCTCTCCAGGATGAAGAGGAGCCATTGATGAGCACCCTTTGGGTTCGGTCAGTCAGCCAGTTACAAATCCACTGAATGGTAGCATTGTCTAGCCCGCATTTTACCAGCTTCTTTACAAGAATATCATGGGGCACCTTGTCAAAGGCCTTGCTGAAATCAAGATAGGCTACATCCACAGTGTTCCCTTCGTCTACCAGGCTTGTAATTCTGTCAAAAAATGAGATCAGATTAGTCTGACATGACTTATTTTTCAGAAACCCATGCTGACTTTTAGTGATCACAGCGTTCCTTTCTAGGTGCTCACAGACCGTTTGCTTAATGATCTGCTCTAGAATCTTTCCTGGTATTGATGTCAGGCTGACTGGGCGGTAATTGTTTGGGTCCTCTCTTTTCCCCTTTTTGAAAATAGGGACAACATTTGCCCTCCTCCAGTCTGCTGGGACTTCACCTGTTTTCCAGGAATTCTCAAAGATTACTGCCAGTGGCTCTGAAATTACCTCTGCCAGTTCTTTTAATACTCTGGGATGTAGTTCATCTGGCCCTGGAGACTTGAATACATCTAAACTAGCCAAGTGTTCTTGTACTACCTCCTTACTTATTCTGGGCTGTGTTTCCCCTGCTGAATCATCTGCTCCATATTCTTCAGGTCGGGCATTGTTTTCTTTTTTGGAGAAGACTGAGGCAAAGAAGATATTGAGGAGTTCTGCCCTTTCTGCGTCCCCTGTTCGCATTTCACCATCTTCTCCTCTAAGTGACCCCACTGTTTCCTTGTTCTTCCTTTTGCTACGGACATACCCATAAAAACTCTTTTTATTGCTTTTAACCTCTCTAGCAAGCCTGAGTTCATTCTGTGCTTTAGCTTTTCTGACTTTGTCTCTACATGTGCTGGCTATTTGTTTGAATTCCTCTCTGGTGGTTTCCCCCTTTTTCCATTTCTTGTACATATCCCTTTTAAATCTTAACTCAGTTAAAAGTTCTTTAGATAGCCACCCTGGCTTCTTTAGGCACCTTCCATGTTTTCGTCGCATTGGTACTGCTTGAAGTTGTGCTTTTAATATCTCCCTTTTAACAAACTCCCATCCATCATGAACTCCCATCCCTTTTAGTATTACTGACCATGGGATCACATCCAGCATTTCCCTAAGTTTTCTGAAGTCGGCTTTCTTAAAGTCTAGAATTTGAGTCTTAGTATGCTTGGTTGCTCCTTTCTGATGTATAATAAACTCCAGAAGAGCATGATCACTCCCACCTAATGATCCTGCCACTTCTACCCCACTAACCAGGTCATCACTATTGGTTAGGACCAGATCTAAAATGGCTGATCCTCTTGTTGCTTCTCCCACTTTCTGGACAATGAAATTGTCTGCAAGGCCAGTGAGGAATCTGTTCGACCTTATGCTCTTGGCTGAGTTTGACATCCAACAAATATCAGGATAGTTGAAATCCCCCATTACTACTATCTCATTTCCTTTTGAATGCTTGGTCATCTGTTCCAGGAAGGCATCATCTATGTCCTCAGTTTGGCTTGGGGATCTATAGTAAACTCCCACCATGAGATCACTGTTATTTTTCTCTCCCTTAATTTTGACCCAGATACTCTCAATTTGGCTTTGAAGTTTTAAATCATGGATCTCTTCACAGGTATACACATCCCTGACATATAATGCCACTCCTCCTCCTTTCCTGTTTGGTCTATTTCTCTGAAATAGATTGTATCCCTCTATTACTACATTCCAATCATGAGACTCATCCCACCAGGTTTCAGTGATGCCTATTATGTCGTATTTAGTTTGCTGTATCAAGAGCTCAAGTTCATCTTGTTTATTTCCCATGCTCTGTGCATTTGTATACAGACATTGAAAACCATTGATCATTCCCCCTAGTCTCCTACTTAAGGATTTTTTCCTCCCACCACTAGGTCTGTGTGCTGTTTGCTCCATTTGGTCCTTGACTTTTGGATGATCATCTTCAGCATTTGATAGACTCCTACCTTCAGGATCACTGTCTCCCTCCCCCACATAAGTCAGTTTAAAGCCCTCCTGATGAGGTTTTTGAGATTGTTGGCAAAAACATTCCTCCCAACCCTTGTGAGGTGCAGCCCATCACTTGCCAGAAGTCCATCTTCAAGAAACTGCAGGCCGTGATCTAAGAATCCAAACCGTTCCTGCCGGCACCATTTGCGAAGCCAGTTGTTCACTTCTCCTATTTTCCCCTCTCTTCCTGGGCCACGGCGTTCAACTGGGAGGACAGATGAGATGACAATTTGTGCATTTAATTGCTTCAGCTTCCTGCCCAGAGCCTCATAATCACTTTTGATCTTCTGGAGGCTATGGCTTGCGGTGTCATTGGTTCCCACATGGACTAAAAGGAAGGGGTTTTTATCCGTAGGTTTTATTATTCCTTGCAGCCGTTCTGTAACATCATGGATCTTGGCCCCGGGGAGACAGCATACCTCTCGAGACATCTTGTCAGGCCCACAGATCACTGCTTCGGTACCCCTCAGTAGGGAATCCCCTATCACCACTACACGTCTCCTCTTAGGCTTGGTCGGGATTCTTACACGTGCTGTCCCTTCCAAGGTCGCCTGCACATTCCACTGTGCAGTGGAATCGAACCACTGACCTTCTGATCGGCAAGCCCTAGGCTCTGTGGTTTAACCCACAGCACCACCCGCATCCCATTAATTCAGTAGGTCTACTCTAACCTTGACAAACAGTGGGTACAAGCCTATTGCTCCAAGCACACTAGGTTCAATGCCTTTCAGAAGCACGAATCTGGGAAGTCCCTTTAGAGAACAGGGGTTGAGAAGCTTTTTTAAAAATCCAAGGGTCACCTTCCCTGATGAGCGGTAGTGGGAGTGGCTAGAGACAAAAGTGGGCGGGGCAACGCATGTGACATCCAGTCACATGGTGTGGCGTCCAGTGGGGGTGTATGGGAGTGTGCACGAGCATAGATGTGCTCCTGTGTATACATAGATGTATACCATATATCAATTAACAAAATACCTTTTGCTTTAACACGTTAAGGACTTCCCATGTTAACTTACTCTCCAAAATGCTGGGACACCGCAGCGGTTAAGGTCCTGTTATCCTCTGTTGAGGTTCCTTCAGCCTGGAAGATCATCGCTCAGCTATGGCAAATGCTTCACTTTGTCCTGGACGTTCCATCTTCGGTGTTCTATAACTGCCGCTGCAGCCACAGCTCTGCTTCATTCGCATCGGAGCAGATCGGAGAAGGTGGAAATGGAAACGTTTTGCTTAAGCTGCTCCAGAGGGTAGGGCCCAGACCGATGGATTCAAGTTTCAAGAAAGGAGATTCCCACTAACCATCAGAAATTGAGCTGTTGACAGTGGAACTGACTACTTTAGAAAGTGGTGGACTCTCCTTCATTGAAAGTTTTAAAGCATCTACCAGGGATTCTTAAGCTATGATTTCTTTATTGCAGAGGGTTCTACTAGATAATAATAATAATAATAATAATAATAATAATAATTTATTATTTGTACCCCGCCCATCTGGCTGGGTCCCCCCAGCCACTCTGGGCGGCCTCCAACAGATATTAAAATACATTAAAATATCACAGGTTAAAAACTTCCCTAAATAGGGAAGCCTTCAGGTATTTTCTGAATGTCATGTAGTTGTTGATCCCTTTGACCTCTCCTGGGAGGGCGTTCCACAGGGCGGGCGCCACTACCGAGAAGGCCCTCTGCCTGGTTCCCTGTAGCTTTGCTTCTCATAGTGAGGGAACCGCCAGAAGGCCCTCGGCGCTGGATCTCAGTGTCTGGGCTGAACGGTGGGGGTGGAGACGCTCCTTCAGGTATACAGGACCGAGGCCGTTTAGGGCTTTAAAGGTCAGCACCAACACTTTGAATTGTGCTCGGAAACGTACTGGGAGCCAATGTAGTTCTCTCAGGCCCGGTGTTATGTGGTCCCAGCGGCCACTCCCAGTCACCAGTCTAGCTGCCGCATTCTGGATTAATTGCAGTTTCCGGGTCACCTTCAAAGGTAGCCCCACGCAGAGCGCATTGCAGTAGTCCAAGCGGGAGATAACCAGAGCATGCACCACTCTGGCGAGACAGTCTGCGGGAAGGTAGGGTCTCAGCCTGCGTACCAGATGGAGCTGGTAGACAGCCGCCCTGGACACAGAACTAACCTGTGCCTCCATGGACAGCTGTGAGTTCAAAATAACTCCCAGGCTGCGCACCTGGTCCTTCAGGGGCACAGTTACCCCATTCAGGACCAGGGAGTCCCCCACGCCCGCCCGCACCCTGTCCCCCAAGAACAGTACTTCTGTCTTGTCAGGATTCAACCTCAATCTGTTAGCCGCCATCCATCCTCCAACCGCCTCCAGGCACTCACACAGGACCTTCACTGCCCTTGAGGAAGTGGCGTAGCATGGGTTGCAAGTGCCCAGGGCAAAGCAAGTATCCTTGGCACTGCCTGCCAACAGGCTGGAAAAAAGGGGAAATAGCTTAGTGACCTACCCATTCTTGACCTTGCATCCCATTACAGACCAATAACGCTCTGCAGATTTTCCACCTTTATTTCCCTCCACCCCCACAGCTCCCTACAGAAGAAGTCTCAGGACTGAATGTTTATTTCAGAGCTGCTGCAGGGAACCATTGATGAAAGGACTCTAGGAAAGTGGGGAAATCTTATTTCCTATTTGGATAAGGCTCCTCATAATTGTTTAATGCTTTTAAGTACTGCATAGCACTTAATGCTTTCCCAGTTCTCATCCGCTTTCATGATTCATCACAATGGCATTGCACCCTAGACAATAAACACAATTAAGTCTATTTCACAGTGCCACCAGCAGCACAGTGGTGCAGAATTAGGAATTTATCTCTTATTTTTCAGTTGCTGCTTTGCTAATGGTGTTTTACAGATAGTGACGGTTTTTCAGGTGATTTGTTAATAATCTTACATGATTTATGCTGTGCTTGCAATGTTCTGTTCTGTCACTATTTTTTATTATCAGTGTTAGAAACTGGGATATGAAAGCCAGGAGCTAAATGGGGAGTCAGAAAACAGGTCCTCCTTTCCTTTCACTCTGCAGTTTTAATCTGAAATCTGCACCCAAAGCTCAGAAACCTCTCGCGCTAATGAAATGCCCTGTCGCAAAATGCACCTAGAACAATGGGAGTATTGAACACTGTTTATTGTTTGTAAGCCTCTTTGGGATTCATTTGACTAGAAAGTACCCTGTTTCCCCTTTTTTAATACGTAGTCATAAAGTAAGCCATGGCAGGGTATTTTTACCTTTGTGAGAAGTAAGACGTACCCCCAAAGTAAGCCGTGGTGTCGCCAATGTTCCCGTCACGAACCAGTGAGAGGCACAGGGGGGACACGCCTCTTGCAGAGTTCTGCCCCCCTGCTTAGCGCGCAGGGAGAGGCACGGGGGGGGGGGAGATGCCTCTTCCTGCCCCGCCTGTTCCCCGTGCACAGGGAGCCAGCGAACCAGTGAGAGGCGCGGGGGGGAAACGCGCCTCTTGTGGAGTTCTGCCCCGCCTGCTCAGCGCACAGGGGGAGGCTGTACCGTACCATACTGACATAATAAAAATAAGACATCCCCCCGAAAATAAGCCACCCTGTGTTTTTTGAGGGGAAAAAATTATAAGACGGTGTCTTAAAAAGGGGGGAAGATGGTAGGCTAGAAATACAAAAAAAAAATCAAATCAAATCATTATTCCAGTCCACAAGCAGAGCCAATGCACACGCTTAACATTTACAATGTAGTCATTTGATTGAAAGAAATTGCCAGTAACGATCATTTATCATGCAAAAGCAGCTCTGCTCCTGATTCCACTTGGTGCTTCAACAATCAGCTTTATGACAGGCAAGCATGCAAAGAAATACATGCATTATATCGGGGCTCATTATCTCATTACACAGGCCTAGAAGTTTTATTTTTGAATAGGGTGGAGATTAGGTATAGACAGACAGACAGGCAGGCAGGCAGGCAGGCAGACAGACAATTAGATATGTGAAAAGTGCAATCCTATGGTCCCTAAGAGAGCATCCCAGTGACTAGTTAGTTGGGTGGTCCTTCCTTCCTTCCTTCCCTCCCTCCCTCCCTCCCTGCCATCAACCTAGGTCCAGGGCACCTCAGGGATCGCTTGAACCCTGTGGTTTGGACTCACAGCTGTCCATGGAGGCGCAGATTAATTCTGTATCCAGGGCAGCTGTCTACCAGCTCCATCTGGTACGCAGGCTGAGACCCTACCTGCCCGCGGACTGTCTCGCCAGAGTGGTGCATGCTCTAGTTATCTCTCGCTTGGATTACTGCAATGCGCTCTACGTGGGGCTACCTTTGAAGGTGACCCGGAAACTACAACTAATCCAGAATGCGGCAGCTAGACTGGTGACTGGGAGCGGCCGCCGAGACCACATAACACCGGTCTTGAAAGACCTACACTGGCTCCCAGTACGTTTCCGAGCACAATTCAAAGTGTTGGTGCTGACCTTTAAAGCCCTAAATGGCTTCGGTCCAGTATACCTGAAGGAGCGTCTACACCCCCATCGGTCAGCCCGGACACTGAGGTCCAGTGCCGAGGGCCTTCTGGCGGTTCCCTCACTGCGTGAAGCCAAGTTACAGGGAACCAGGCAGAGGGCCTTCTCGGTAGTGGCGCCCGCCCTGTGGAACGCCCTCCCTTCAGATGTCAAATAGAACAACAATTACCAGACCTTTAGAAGATATCTGAAGGCAGCCCTGTTTAGGGAGGCTTTTAATGTTTAATAGATTGTTGCATTTTAATGCTCTGTTGAAAGCTGCCCAGAGTGGCTGGGGAAACCCAGCCAGGTGGGCGGGGTATAAATAATAAATTATTATTATTATTATTATTATTATTATTATTATTATTATTATTATTATATCCCCAGCTCGAGCAATGAGATCATCTACACAGGCACACCAACTCTAGGGGCCGGAGGTGTCTTTGGGCCCCCTCCAGATTTGTTGAAAGTGGACCGAGCCCCCTCCATGTTGAGGGGGCTCGCCGCATGCCGTGCACATGTGACATCACATGCACCATGCGACAAACGTTGCAGCTTCAGCATCCGGCTCCTCGGGAGTGCTCAGCCTCCTCCCAACAGCGCAACAATGCAAGCATGGCGCATGCATGATGTCACACATGCGCACCACATGCCAGGGCCCCTCAGTCCTGGGGGGGGGGCATGGCAACCTGTCACCTCTGTATCTGCATGCGTGTTGTTGGTCATTACCCAAGTTTGTGAGGTGCACTTGATGACATCACCAGCCCAGCCTTCTGGAACACTGCAACAGAGTTCAGCAGGTGCCTTTTGTTTCAACTTTTATACCCCTGCTGAAAACCTTTCTATTCCCCCAGGCCTACACAGGCAATTAAGAATACAGCTTTCGACAGTGGTTAATTGGTGTCTGTTTTTAACTTTTTCATATGTTTTTACTGTATGGTTTCCTGCACTTTGTGTATTTTAAAAAAATGCAATAGCAGTCCATAAATATTTTTTTAAATAAATATTTGTATTGTTGTCCAACAATATCTGGAGGGCTTCAGGTTCCCCGTCGCTGAACTACAGCAGCAAAGGAATTACTATTCCAGAAATGTTTCCTCGCCAACTGCACCATTATAAACGCTACACGTGTGTCCGTTCTCCTTCCAAAATATAATAATGTAATATAGGAAGTGCTCTTTCTTTTGAAAATATTTCCTGGAAGATTTGACTCTCTTAGCTCTACGTTCTTCAAAAAAAAGGCGACGTTCTGGATAAGGCCTGAGCAGAAAGGAGAAATTGCTCAGGTTTATCATGCCAGGGATCACGGAAGGCCCATCACAAACAGGAGCCCAGCATGACTGGAGAGGAAAAGTGCAAATAATTCTGGAATGATGCTAGCTGCTCCGGAGGCTAGTACACAATGGCTTGTCTCAAGTAACCTCATCCTGGTAGCAGAGGCAAACTTCTCCATCTGGTCACAGAAAGTCTTGTTTGCACACCCCTTCATGACAGTCACACTGTTCCCTCCTGCAAAGAGAATTGCAGGAGATGGCAATCAACATCGGGAGAATAGAAGGGCCCTGAAACTCTTCTCCCTCTCAATAGCTCACATGAGACTCTTGATCTCAGGGTCGCGGATTGGAGCCCCACAATGAGCAAAAAGATTCCTGCATTGCAGGAGGTTGGACTAGATGACCCTCGGGGTCCCTTCCAATGCTACAAATCTCTGATGCTATTCTTAATTCTCTGTGGATTGCTATTTGGCCAAGAACCAGGGGTGTAGCAAGGGGGGCGGGCCGCCCCGGGCAGCACCCTGGTGGGGGTGACAAATGGGGTGGGAGCCCCGCCCCCCGCAGCCGCCCTGAGCTTTTTTTAAAAGGCTATTTTCGGAGCTGCCGGGGCGTAGCCACAGGGGCGGCCAGCAAGGAGGGGTGTCATGCTTGTCGTTGATGTGACACCCCCCCCCTCGCTGGCCGCCCCTGCGGCTCCGCCCCGGCAGCGCCGAAAATAGCCTCCTCCCCGTCGCTGGCTGCCTTGCAGCACCACGGCATGCAGGAGAGGGGCGGGCCAGCAGCCAGGAGCCAGGAGTGGTGTCACCCCCTCCTGGCTCTGGTCCGCCCCTCTCCTCCGCCCAGGGAGCGCAGCGGCGAAAAAAACCGCTGAATGGGGGGGGGGGAGGAAAACAAAGCAGGCGCTTGAAAGCGTCTGCTTTGTCTTCCTTTCCCCCTGTTCAGCGGTTTTTTCCGCCGCTGGCTGGCTTGCGGCGCCCAGGCATGCAGGAGAGGGGCGGGCCAGCCAGTAGGGGTGTCACCCCCTCCTGGCTCTGGTCTGCCCCTCTCCTCCATGCCGTGGCTCCACCCAGGGAGCCCAGCCAGCGGCGAAAAAAAACCTCTGAAAGGGTTTTTTTCAGCGGCTTTTTTCGCCGGGCATGGGGCAAAGGCGTCGCTCCGTGCGCATGCGCGTTGTGACGTCATGCGCACAGAGCGGCGCCCCGCCCCCAGGGGTGCCGCTTGGCTTGCCGCCCCCGGTAGCCAAGTGGTACGCTACGCCCCTGCCAAGAACCAGATGCAGGAAGTGGAGAAGTGCAGGAAGTGGATGTGGAGAAGTGCAGGAAGAGGAAGCCTAGAATAAAGGGTTGCCACCTTTGCTTTGACAAAATACGGGACAGGGCGGGGCGGAATGGTTGGGGGACGATTTTTTCCCCCATCCGGTACTGAAGTGACTTCAAAGCAATCTGTTGCAATCTCTTGCAGCCTAACAGGGTGGCCCCTCTGGAATTTGGTACACACACATGCAAACACACATACACATGAATTGGTAAATCTGTCTGTGCTTGGCTGCCCAGAGCTGACATACATGACTGTTCACACACCCTTTCAAACACATGCATCTGAAGAGGTTCCCTAACTTGGCAGAGAGAGAGAGAGAGAGAGAAGACCGAAGACCTGAAATACAGAACAAAGCTGTATCATTACAGGACGTAGCATTTTACATTGAAATACAGGGCAATCCTGTATGATACGGGACGGGGGCAACCCTCGGTGGGCCATTGCATATGAAAGCTACTGTCAAAACTACCCAAGGATGCGAAAAGGGACTCAGGCCACATTCTGGGAACTGTAGTTTGTTATGGGTGCTGAGAGCTTTTCCCCTCATGAAGCTACAATCTCCAGAGATCCCTGGGAGGGAGAGTCTTGCTTGCTAAACTATTCTGGGAATAGTTAGGAGGCAATTCCCGCCACTTTCCCGAGCTACAATTTCCATAGTGGAAACAAAATAAAAAATTCATCCCAGTAGCACCTTAGAGATCAACTAAGTTTGTTATTGGTATGAGCTTTCATGTGCATATTCAGATATTCAGATATCTGAAGAAGTGTGCATGCAAACGAAAGCTCATACCAATAGCAAACTTAGTTGGTCTCTAAGGTGCTACTGGAAGGAATTTTTTTATTTTGTTTCGACTACAGCAGACCAACACGGCTACCTACCTGTGGTTTAACAGTGGTTAAACAGTGGTTTAACAAGCAAATCCCTCTTCATGTGTAAAGTTGAAAATACACAGAAGAAGCAGGGAAGGGGAGATGTTTCTTATCGGATAATCCTGAGCACGTCTGAATGACTTACCTGTACTTGGGGTCTGAAACAACTGAGCGCAATAGCGCTCATTTCCGGAACATTCCACAGACTCTTCCACACACACGCCGTGCACAGAATAGCAAGACGGGCATCTAAATCCGTTAACTGGGGTTTTTCTAGGGCGCACTGCAAGAAAGGAGGCAGGTAGACCTGAGATAAAACAAGACTTTGCAACCAAATTGTTATTATTTATGACATTTGCATACCATTGTCACACAGAGAAGAAGGTCTTTGCACCTCTCCTCTGTTCAGAACAGAGTGGATGTCCAGCCCACTGTTGAAATGCAGGCATCTCTGAGGGTGTATCTTCAAGGAACAAGAAGTTAAGTCAGCACAAGCAGGAACTGGGGAGGAACAGCAAACAGCCTCTCCTGCATGGTGGAGTTTTGAGGGGTGCCCTAGTAGGTACGGGAGGGCATATTGGTGCCCTTGAGCACCTCTTTGGCAAACCCTGGATCAAGCCATTCACTGATACAAGCCCAGTGGGATTAAAATGGAAAAGGGGTGTGTGGAAGAAAGAAGACATTGGATAGCCCCCCCCCCCAAGACTTAAATATGGTAAGCAGGGAGAGATAAGGAGGCATCAAAGTGACCTACAGGGGTTAATGCTCTTGCAGTCATCTGCTGTGCAGCACGAAATCTTGCCCAGTATTGTCCGTCCCTTGCCCATATTGAAAACTGCAAGTTCTTTGTCACAGTTGTTAGATTGGGTGCAGTTCTTCACAGTGGTCTGCTTATTTTGTCCTGTAGGGATAGGAAAGGAGAGGCGATGTTTGATACAGCAGAGAAGTATCCGGTGCAAGAAAATTCCTGGCCACGGAGCTCAACATCTTGTTGTCCTAATGCTATAATGAACCTGGTTGTGGGTACGGTTAGGTCCATCGAGCCCACTTTTTCCCATCAATCTGGCACCCGCCAGATGGTTTGGACTACAACTCCCATCAACCCCACTTAGCACCGCTGGATTTCCCCACCTCTTCCCCCTGCACAGGTATTATTTTGTATTCATTTGCTATATTTGAACACCAAATGGTGTTCAAGGCGGTTAACAACAACAATACAAATAGAATAAAATAGCAATAATACAGAGAAGCCACCATCAACACAATCAACAAAGATACCAGTTTAAACAAATTTTGATGCGTGACTGGGGGAGTTACCTTTCCTTGGCAGATACACGCCCTGGCAGATTTTGGACACTCATAATAATAATAATAATAATAATATTTTTTTTATTTGTACCCCGCCCATCTGGCCGGGTCTCCCCAGCCACTCTGGGCAGCCTCCAACAGACATTAAAATACATTAAAATATCACAAGTTAAAAACTTCCCTGAATAGGGCTGCCTTGAGGTATTTTCTGAATGTCAGATAGTTGTTTATATTTTTAACCTCTGCTGGGAGGGCGTTCCACAGGGCAGCCGCCACTACCGAGAAGGCCCTCTGCCTGGTTCCCTGTAGCTTTGCTTCTCGCAGTGAGGGAACCACCAGAAGGCCCTCGGCGCTGGATCTCAGTGTCCGGGCTGAACGGTGGGGGTGGAGACGCTCCTTCAGGTATACAGGACCTTCAGGTATACAGGTATACAGCACTCAAAGTTCAGCGGTCCCAAAATTTGGAACCCCACCACCTCTCGTCTTCTTATGTACGTCACTGTGGCAGTAACCCCTGTGGCACCCTCTTGGCTTAGCACCCAGTGCAGGCAAAGAAGTCACGTTCTCCTAAATCTGCCTCTACCTGCCCCTTCCCAAAATATTCTCTGGGAGACCCTGCAGAACACATTTAGGGGTGGACAGCAGGGGAAGTCCCGCTGTTCAAGCATAACAGCTCTCAGTTCCTTTAGTGAACTACACTTCCCAGGATTGTTTGGGGGAAGTCTGTTTAAAGCGGTATGATACTGTTGTGAATGTGAGGGCACAGATGAGGAGAAGCTATCCTGCATGATCTAATCAGCCCAGGTGCACTGAAGAGAAAAGTCGAAACAATTCCAAACTTCCCCCACAAATTCAGGCCCTTTGAGCTTACCGAATGACCTCTCCAACTGAAGGACACCACATTCTTCGTAATCAATGGGGCAAGTTTGCCTCTGCCCTTGGCAATTCCTTCCAGTTGTTTCACAACTCCAACACTCCAGGGAAAACCCTTAAAGGAAAAGGAAAATAGGTGTCAGCCGGGTTCTTTTAATTGTCAGGACTAAAAAAAAAAAGTCACTGGAAATTTTATTTATATTTATATTAGTTATTTTATTTCATCAAATTTATAAACCACTTGATTGTTTTTTTTTAAAAAAACCCTCACCTCAAAGCAGTTTACAAAATAATAATAATAATAATAATAATAATAATAATAATAATAATAATTTATTATTTGTACCCCGCCCATCTGGCTGGGTCTCCTCAGCCACTCAGGGCGGCTTCCAGCAAACATTAAAATACATTAACACATCACAGATTAAAAACTTCCCTAAACAGAGTTCCCTAAAAAGAGTTTAAAACAGCTTTTTAAAACCTTCCAAAAATATTTAAAATCCACGACAGGTTTTTTTTAAAAAAGAACAAAACAAAACAAAACATTGAAACACAAATCAACTTTCTGTGGTTCTGGGTAGGCTCGTTGAAACAGAAATCATTTTAGCAGGTGTCAAAAAGAGTACGGTGAAGGAGCCCATCTGATGTGAATTAGAAGCAAGGTTCGAAGTGTGGCTGCTCCCGCACTGAAAAGTCAGCTTCTTTAAAATATCCTCCCCTTCTTCCCAAAGGAGCCCAGGGTGTCAAACAACAAGTGATGAATTAGTTTTTTTAAAAAAAAAAATTAGAAACAATTCCAATGCAGATGGGAAAGATCTCAGCTGAAAAGACTTGGTGGAAGGGTAAGGTTTTCAGCAGGTGCCAAAAGGACAACAGAAGTGGCACCTGTTTAATATTCAAGGGGAAGGCATTCCAAGGGGCAGATACCACCACACTAAAGGCCCAATTTGTACACTGTGTGGAACGGATGTCCTGATAAGGTGGCATCTCCAGGAAACCTCACTTACAGAGCACAATAACTGGCTCGGCACACAAGGGATGTGACGATTAGGTTAGGAATATGGGGAAAACTTAAAGGCAAACCTATCCTATGTAAGTGCTTTGCAAAACAATATACAAACCTTCAGGCCCACTAGCAGAATGTGCTGGTTGTTTTAAACAGAGCACTCAGAGGTAAAGTAATTCTAGGAATCAGAATCAATCAATACAATAATAAGCAACATATTTGGGAGGAGGCTGGAGGCAAGTGTTGTTCATTCCACTAATGCATTTGAAATATTTATAGGCTGCCTTTAACAGCTGGAACCCTCCCAAGGCAACTTTGAGTAAAACATAATAACCTAATAACAAAGCAAAAAATAAATAAATGCTTAAGCATAAAAGTAACCCCTAGCAGAAATAGCCTATGTTCCAATCCTCGTCAAATAAAACAATAAATGATATATATATAGCTTGAGCACTTGAAACAACGCTGAAACCAGGACTCTGCAGCAGCGCCTATGTTTTAAGATTCATATTGTTTGCTCTGTTCACAGGGCATGAGAATGGAGCGTGTCCTTATTTCACTCGTTGTCGTCCCCCCCCACACACACACTTTCCCACTCTGAGCTGTGGACATACAGCTTTTCCACAGGAAAACCCACTGTTTACCACTGAATCAGAATAATCGTTTTTTCCCACAGGTAGACGTTTGTTCCGATTCAACAGTAAACTGCAGGTTGCCTGGGGCAAGCAGAAAACCTCTCTGGCCCATGCTTTATAGAATGAGCCCTGAGAGAGGCAACAGAACGCTGGGGACCCATGAATCAGGGCCATTTCTTAGTGCTTCAAGGACTCAGGGGGACACAAAGGTCCCAAACCAAATTGGCATCAAGGTACCAAATTATGGCAGCAAGCAGCTGTGGTCACACTGGGAATTTCGGCATGCCCAGCTGAACTATATGCAAACCTTTTTCTTTCTTTTTTTAAGTTTTAAAAGTGGAGGAATGGGCAGGAGACCCATTGCTCAGCGCATACAAGCCAAAGTTTGGTCGTGCATGGCACCTCTCTGAGCCCCACCACCACCACCAACCATGAATCACAAAACACTTACCTGCAGGTATGAAAACAGAAAGGAGGCAGGTGAGGAGAGCACTGCTCATGGCACCAGACATCTGTTTCGAGACTAGAATCGGAGCCAGGTTTGAAAATTCGTTGCTTGCTGCAAAAGATCCTTGCATCTGAAAGAGCTGGGCTGGTTTATTGCAGACCAACGCTTCCCAGAAAGAGGGAGGAGGCATCTAAGAGCTCTCCCGCGATCAAGTATATTTATGTGGTTGCCACCTAGTGTCCAAAGGGCTAGAGCGTTTCTCGAGAAGGGGTTGGAACTGAGCATGTTCCAGGTCTGTGTTCCCAGGAGTGGTTCCAAGATGGATGTGAGACTAACCCTTCCTATATATCCAGTTACAGGTAGATAGCCGTGTTGGTCTGTCATAGTCAAAACAAAATAAAAAAATTCCTTCCAGTAGCACCTTAGAGACCAACTAAGTTTGTTCTTGGTATGAGCTTTCGTGTGCATGCACACTTTTTGTGTGCATGCACACGAAAGCTCATACCAAGAACAAACTTAGTTGGTCTCTAAGGTGCTACTGGAAGGAACCTTCCTATATATTTGAGTCCTAAAAATTTGGGTCATTCTTAATGGGGTGAAATACCATCTGAGTTACCCCTTCATAAGAGTTTTCTTTAAGGTTCATACAGTTAATGGTGCTCTAAGTTCCAAATCCATCTCCAGTCGACAACAGAAATATTGTTACGTCTGTCTTTCTTCCATTGCTCTTGATAAGCAGCTGGAATCGAATTTAATTCGGACAGCATACTGCACAGCTTTCCCTATACACCTTTTAATCTTGAGGACAAAACAAACATCTCAAAAGGTATGCATTCTCTCAAAGGCTCATGTTCCCTTATTAACACATTAGCCATATGTTGTATCTAGAAATACTGAAACCCTGGTCATTGATCTCAACCCAAATAGAGAGTTTTCACATATGGATTAGAGCCCTGAAGATAGTGCTTGGGGGAGGAGGGGGGAGAGAGAGATTACGCCCCCAAAAATGCACAAAAGCACAGTGTCCAAAATGGGACTTCCCAGTTTTTGCAGGACGGGTGATGGGTTTGCTGTTGCAAGTCATTCTTCTCAGACTTGCCTTTGGCTTACAGAATTTCCCCGGGGAACTGAGGGTTACGATCTTTGCAGGGTTATTTTAAAATGGAAGTTGAGAGCCTCTTAGCTTGAGAGCCTCCTTATGGGAGGCCAACCTCCCATATGTCTGTAACGCCGGGGGAGACACCGTGAAACAGATACCATCTTGGATATTGTCCAGCCCATAAGTGCACGACAGTGAGAGCTGATGAGAAATGTCAGATCGCAAAGTGCTTGGCTGCACTTAAAACGTTTCAAAGCAATATGTTTAGCATCATCCAGATGGAAAGGATCTACTGGTGCTGATCCAAACATTCTCCAGCAATAATTTTGGGCTTGGGTGTGGGGGAAGGCCTGGTGGCCACAGCTGAAAAGATTGATAGGCCTTGATGTCTGACATGGTTAGGCAGATATCAAGGCCCACCCCATCTTGGAAGGCGTACTGAGACTGATACCTGCCTTCCTTTTTATTCCCCCCTTTCCCTCTTTCTCTCTCTTTCTAAGATCCAGTGTGTGATAGAAAAGCACCAAGTGATGTAGCATTTTGGGGGGGGGGGGAGCCTGAAAACTCATTTCATTATTTATTACATTTTATTGAATTTCAAAAAAATTCACATATACGTACACTCCAAAACATAAGTTTTTCTTTGTTCACCCCCCCCACCTTCCCATCCTGTTTCCCATGGTGTTTTAATTTCTCCCCCTTGCGGCACTCTATCTTCTCTCATTTATATAATAACCACCATACAATAATCTCTCGTTCCTTCTTTTTTTTTTTTTTTTTTATTAAATTTTATTAGAATTTACAAGGAAAAAAGAAAAAGGAAATTTGGCACATTTTGCCATAGGGGAAAAAAAAAAAATACATTTATAGAATTATACATACATAAATTTTTACAGTTAATCTTAGCATTCACACTCCGCTCACCATACCAATTTCTCATGCATCCCTTACTTAAAAAAAAGAAATCATTCTTACAACCCCTTTCATTCTCTACATCCTATTTCATACATTTCCACTCGACATCCTCTCTAACACATACATCCTATCTAACCAACCTATCTCTCATACATAGCTCAACTTACTTATCTATCCAATACATTCTCAAACATATAACATACTTATATTTAAAACAATATATAGATCCTAAAATTAATATAAAATAAAAAAGGAAGACTTGGTGACCTCCACCACCGTTCGTTACACTTCTTTTTCCAACCCGTATTATTCCCTCCTGTTGTTTCCTTAATTAATTCTCTTTCATTTTCAACCAATCATTTTTCTCTATTCAATACTTAACTTACAATTCAATTTTACATCTTCTCTGTTTAGATATTCATTTAACGCTTTCCATTGATTTTCCACTACATTCTTTGATTTCTGTCTTATGATATTTGTTAGTCTCGCTAGTTGTAGGTACTCGCAGGTTTTTTGCAGCCATTCCTCCTTAGTTGGGGCATGGCTTTCTTTCCAATGGTGGGCAATTGCTATTCGTGCTGCTGCAGCTGTATATTGGAACAAATTCATTTTTCCTTCTGGAATATCTTTATTGTAGATACCTAATAGATAGAGTTCTGGATTTTTACCAAATGTTTGTTTCATTAATTTTTGGGTTTCTGTATGTACGATGTCCCAGAATTTTTTAATTTCTGAGCATCTCCACCACATATGATAGAAGGTGGCATTTTCCTCATTACATTTCCAACATTTAATTTTATTTGTCTTACTCATTTTTCCTATTTTATCTGGTGAGAGATACCACCGGTGGAGCATCTTCATTATATTTTCTTTTATTTGGTATGAAGCCGTAAAATCTATTCTGCTATTCCAAATTTTTTCCCATTCTTTATATTCTAATTCATGTCCAAAATCTTTCTCCCAATTTAGAATATGTTTCCCTTTCACTTCTTGTCCTGATTCGTATTCTTTTAGTAATTTGTATATTTTAGATATTAATTTATTATCTTTTCGCAGGACCTCTTTGTCAAATCTTGAATCAATATTCTCAAATCCTTTCTCCTTTAAATCTCTATCAAAATTTGTTTTAAGTTGCAGATATCCTAACCAGCCAATTCCTTTCTTTTTCACTTCCTCAAACTTTTTCAATTTTGGGTTAACCCCTATTTGTTCTACTAAATCTTTATAAACCGGCCATTTTTCTTTAATTTCGCTTTTTATAGTGGTGGATGCTTCCACCGGTGATAGCCACCAGGGTGTTTTCTGAACTATCTTTTCTCTAGTTCTATCCCAGACTTCCATCAGCACCTTCCTGATGGAGTGATCTGTGAATCTTCCATGTACCTTTTTTTCCCCATACCATAGGTATCCGTGCCACCCATATAGACGATCCCACCCTTCCACATTTAACAGCTCTTCATTTTCCAGAGTTAACCATTCTTTTATCCAAACCCAGCATACAGCTTCATAATATGTTACCAAGTCAGGGACTGCAAAGCCTCCATTTTGTTTCAAATCCATCATAGTTTTGGCCTTAATCCTTGCTTTTTTGCCTTGCCAGATAAAGTTCGCAAGGTCTTTCTGACAGTCCTGTAAATATTTTTTCCCTATTATAATTGGTGCCACTTGAAATAAAAATAATATTTTTGGAAAAATTTTCATTTTGATCAGGGCGATTCTTCCCATCAGTGATAGATTCAGTTTCTCCCATTTTTTTAATCTGTTCTTGACCTCCTTCCATTCCTTGATATAATTATCTTTGAACAAGTTTGTATTTTTATTTGAAATCCATAATCCCAAATATTTTACCTTGTTTTCTATTTTGATCCCTGATTTACTCTCTAACAACCCCTTCTCTTTTACTCCCATATTTTTTGTTAATAATTTGGATTTGTCCCTATTTAATTTAAACCCCGATACCCGTCCGAATTCCATCATTCTTTCCAATGCTTTTTGTATACTTGTCATGGGTGCTTCTGTCATGATGATCAGGTCATCGGCATACGCTTTGGTCTTATAGCAATATTTTCCGATATTGATTCCTTTGATCTCTCTCTCTTTTCTTAGTACCGTTAGCAGAGTTTCTAAAGTGATTATGAACAATAGAGGAGAAAGGGGGCAGCCTTGCCTCACCCCTCTCCCTATCGAGATTCCTTCTGTAATTTCATTATTGATTATTAATTTTGCTATTTGCTTGTCATATATTGCTTTTATACCCTGCATCATTTCTTTTCCAATTTTCATATATTCTAGTGTCTTAAACATATAATTCCAAGAGAGACTATTGAAGGCCTTTTCGGCGTCTACCAGGAGCATCTTTTTACTCGGGTGCATTTCTGCATATTCAATTAAATCTATAATTATCCTCGTGTTATCTTTAATTTGGCGCTTGGGGAGAAATCCGGCCTGATCCTTTTCTATAATCCTACTTAATATACCTTTTAATCTGTTTGCAATAATTCCTGTGAATATTTTATAATCAACATTGAGTAAAGCTATTGGTCTATAGTTCTTGAATAATCTTAAATCCGCTCCTTCTTTTGGGATTAAGGTTATTAATGATTCCTGCCACGATTCAGGGATTTTCCCATCTTCTAATATTCTATTCATCACTGTTTTTAACTTGGGGGCTATTGTTTCTGCTAATTCTTTATAATAAATCACTGGGATACCATCTGGTCCAGGTGATTTTCCAGTTTTTAAACCTTTTATTATTTCTATAATCTCATCCGTTTCTATTTTCTTATTCAGCTTCTTCCTTTCTTCATCGTTTAATTCTAAGGGGCTATTCTCTCCCAGATATTTTTCTATGGATTCTTCTTCAACTTCTTCTTCTTTATACAACTTCTGATAATAATTTTTAAATCCTTCTTTTATCTTTTCTGGATCTGTAATTTCTTCTTCCTCAATCATTATTTTATTGATTATCTTTTGTCTTTGTTTTTCTTTCACCATCCACGCTAGCATTCTGCCTATTTTATTTGCATTTTCAAAATATCTTTGTTTCGTCCAAATAATCTTTTTCTCTACTTCCCTGTTTATCAAATCTGACAAATGTTGTAACAATATTTTTAAACTCTGTAAAATCCTTTCATTTTTGGGTTCTTTAACTAGCTCTTTCTCTTTGTCCCTTATTTGTTTGTTTATTTCCAGAATGTTTTTATCTTTATTTTTCTTTATTTTTCCCATCTGTTGAATTCCCAGCCCCCTCATAAATGCCTTACTTGCCTCCCAGATTGTTTTATTGTCTGTTTGTTGATTCTCATTAATTTCAAAAAATTCTTTCACCTTCTCTTTCATAAAATTTACTCTTTGTTCGTCCCTCCAAATTTCATCATTCATCCTCCATCTGCCCTTCGTAATTGTCCTAAACTTTAATGTCATCGTTGTTGGATTATGGTCTGATATTGATTTATTTCCGATCTCTGCCTTCTCGGCCTTTTGGCTCGCTTCTCGGCCTTTTGGCTAAGATCAAGTGTAGTATCTGTTCTTATCAGTTTAATCTCTCGTTCCTTCTGTTGCCCATGGTTGAAATCCTGCTTGCGAATTCACCATGCCATAAAAAAATTCTTTAAATATTCCGAAAAAGGCTTCCATTCTTCCACAAAACAATCCTCATTAAGCCTGAAAAATTATTTCAATGTGCTCTTCTTCCAGAAAGAAACTTGCCATAGCTTAATTGGAACAATCTTGCTTTGTAAAGGACATGATGTCACCTTTGGCAATTAGGCCGAAAGTGAAACAGGCAAATCACCAAAGCAATTTAACATGCACTCACTCAGGTCCCTGTTCAGGGATGCAGCCTTCCCCTCCACCCCATGCAGGTTAATGGAGAGGTCACGCTGGCCATTACTTTACAAGGGGAGGGATGGAGAAAAATGTTGCACCCCCAAAAAGGATTGGTGGGGGAAAATCTTACCCCAACATCTGGAGACTGTGGTTTACTATTGTTCCTCTCCTCCTTCTATCTGTGAACGCCTTCAAACACACACACAGAGATCTTCTTTTGGGGAAATAGATTGCTGATGTTATGAGTTTGTGAGGTGCGAGACACCCTAAATTCCTGGGTCCAATAAAAGCTGGAGTTCAATCAAGGTTTGGGGAGTTAAACTGCACACATCCAGCAGGGATTCAGGCTGGAAATAAAACAGGCCCTCTTCCTCAAGAGATAATCAACTGATGAAGGCTGAGTAATTAACCTAAGGAAAGTTGAGCCATTGGGACATTTAGTGCCAGACAGCAAGGGGGGTGTTGCCCCTCCTCCAGCTGTGTGTTAGTGGCAGAAGACAAAAAGGGTTTAGGACAGCGGTTTTCAACTGAAGTAGCCAGTCCAGACCCAACTAAGGGCAGGCCAAGTGGAAAGGTCAGGGCGACTCCATATTAATGTGCAAAACTTTCTGCTTCTGTAATCAGCTTTCAGCCAGAGCAAGAGAGCAGGCAGTTGCCCCAGATCTATGCAAACAATCTACCACAAGCACCTGCTAGAACAAGCTGAACGGCAAAGTGTGAGACAGGCTGACCAACAACCAGTGTACCATGGCACCCTGGGGTGATTTGAATGATGGTCAAGGGTGCCGTGGGCAACACTGGCCTCTGTCCCTCTTCCTTCCCTCCCTCCTCTGATGCCCTCTCACGTCTCTGCCTCCCCAAGGCTTGTGCAGCTGTTCATTGCAGCAGCCCTGGCTACAAGCTCCCCAGATGGATGGTGCCTCTGGGGCTGGCCAGGGAGTGCTGGTTGCCAGGAACTGAAGTGGGGCCTCAGAGTAAGCAAGCAAGTGGGCGAGGGAGCCCAGCCAGCCAGTCCGCCAGCCCTTGCTGCTGAGAATGGACAATAAAACAATGAGCAGGATGGTGATACAATGACTACTGCAATCAACACAAGATGAGAATGCACAGACAAGTCCCAGGTCCCTGTGGGGCAGTGTGAGGAGGCCCCTCTCTTTGGGAGAGCACAAAGACACAGTCCAGGCAGCCAAGAGCGCTCAAGGTGGGTGAAAGGGGCAGTCAGTGGCCGGGGGCAGGGAGGTGTCCCAGGAAGACTCTTAAGGACCAGACAGAGAAGACTGGAGAGTTGCGTTTGGCCCTTGCTCTACAGCATCTGCAGGTGGCCCTAATAATAGCCGCAAGCAAGCAGCAAAGAGGAATAGATCAAAGCGGATTCTCCAATCTCAGCATCAACTGGGGAATCAAGCAAGGAGCTTCACCAGCAGCAGCCCGCTAAGGGCTGGGAAGAGGAGTCCGAGTGATCCTGGGGTGGCACTGGCCGCCCCATCTGTGCATTTAATTGAGCTGCCTGGTTGGATCATTCCCAAAGGCAATAGGTCATCCATTTCCATTGCTTTGCAGGCAAGCTCATTTGCACAGCCCTTGATGGTGGTGGTTTGTCCTTCTGCAGAGAGAATTGAAGGAGATGACAGTCAAGGTCAGGAGAGTGGCAGTGCCCAGTGACTGGCTAACCTGGGCAGGAGCCAAATTCAACAAGTGAGATGCTGGGGAAGGGGAAGGGAAGTTAGGGCACTTGGGGAACTTCAATTGCCCTGCCCTTGCACGAAGCAGAGAAGGGTAGTGCTCTCTCTCTCTCTCTCTCTCTCTCTCTCTCTCTCTCTCTGTACAAAGCTAGATGAGGGAGTGGAGGGGAGAACAGAAGGGAGAGGGAGGAATCACTAAAAATTGCAATATGCATTTCAAATCACTATATCAGCTTAATGCATCAAACATGGCTGGATCAGTGCTTTAGGCAAAGCCTGAAGGAAGCAATGACTTTTAAGCCACCTGTCATGGATGCTTTAGTTGAGATTCCTGCATTGCAAGGGGTTGGACTAGATGAGCTTTGGGGTCCCTTCCAACTCTTCTATATTTCTATGGTTCTAAGCAGACGCCAGAACGGCAATGCTGTAAGTGCCTGCCTGATGTTCACTGGGAGCACATTTCAAAGGGTGGATGCCACCACACCAAAGGCTCTGGTCTGAAAGCAGACTGCGATTGGTCTAGAGCAGTGGTTCCCAACATTATTTATTTATTTATTTTTGGCCATGCCCCACCTAAGCATCTCTAAAATCCTGATGCCTGCCCCCTGACATATAATTCTTATTATTCAAAAAGTGAACTCCTATTCACGTGGAGGAAGCCTAAAAGGCCATTCACTGTTAATAACTCATTCTCAAATTGCCCCCCCTAAAAATCAAATTGCCCCCCTGTGTGGCATGTGCCCCATATTGGGAACCATGGGTCTAGATTATTTACTGTCTTCAAAGAATGTCTATGATTGTCATCCCACAACCGCCTTGATTACCTTCTCTGGAGAACACCCTAGGTGTGAATCAGGCCATTCTGCCACAAGATTCACACAAATCACATCCCTCCAACACACCCTCATACGAATATGTGATTTATAGTTACTTTTGTTTGTAGTTTCAGACCCCCCAAAGCACTTGGTCTCATCTCCAGCACATTCGATGGGTTTGCACTCAGTTCCATCAGGTGGGCAAACTGAGCATTCCTTTCCATTCAATGTGGTGTTTCTCCTTGGCTCTGAAAGAAAGGTGAGACAATCAGACTTGGGATGCAAGAAGAACAGTGTGGCCAAAGAGATTGGGAAGAAGACTGCAAATATCAGGCACTTCCTTCAACAGGCCACTTTTAAAGTGCCTCCCATTCTGCCAAGTGCCTCATATGGCATGTTTGATAGGACAGCAGAATACTTGTTGCCATCTTTGGCTTCATACATGGGGAACCATCTCACCAGAAACGTCAGCCACTTTCTATTCTCACAGATGTTGGAGAAATATATAGGGGGTTCACCAAAGAAATCCTAACTGATACAAGCTTTAACTGAAAAATTAGGACTATAGTAATACAAATGTACATAGAGCTAGCCTCCTAAAAATGAGAAAGAGGTTGCCCTTTGATGCTGCCAGACATCGTCTTTTCCACACACCAGAGGCAAATTTAGGCAAACATAAACAACTTCAGCGGGACGCGGGTGGCGCTGTGGGTTAAACCACAGAGCCTGGGGCTTGCCGATCAGAAGGTCGGCAGTTCGAATCCCCGCGACGGGGTGAGCTCCCATTGCTCAGTCCCTGCTCCTGCCAACCTAGTAGTTCGAAAGCACGTCAAAGTGCAAGTAGATAAATAGGTACCGCTGCAGCGGGAAGGTAAACGGCATTTCCGTGCGCTGCCCTGGTTCGCCAGAAGCGGCTTTGTCATGCTGGCCACATGACCTGGAAGCTGTACGCTGGCTCCCTCGGCCAATAAAGCGAGATGAGCGCCGCAACCCCAGAGTCGGTCAGGACTGGATCTAATGGTCAGGGGTCCCTTTACCTTTACCTTTAACCACTTCAGCTACAGCAGATGCATAACAATAAATATGAAGTACTTTAGAATGGAAGGCAAGAGCTGGGGGTGCGCGCCAAATTTTGGCATCACACAGGGCACCATTGAAATTTGGGGCCCCAAGGTCTGCCGTTGTACACACCCAACTTATTGTTCTTACCCGTTTGTCTCAAGAGGCAGTGGAGTACCTTTCCAGGGTGAAGTCAAACCACTGTATTAGCAGCCCCAAAGTGACCTCTCCAGGGCATAAGCCTAGGCAGTGTGCATAGAGGTCCTGGGCTTCCCAGATGACTGGACCCACCCACCCCCCTCAGCCTTGCTGATGTGGTCCAAAGCAGAGCAGAGCAATACACTTGGCACCAGCTTGACTGCAGGAGTTGCTGGAAGGAGGTGTGCAACATGCCATCCAACCATCTTAGGGACTCCACTCTGGATTTGTGTAGGGTTTACCCCTTAGTCTCTTCTTCCCTGAAGATATCCCACAAGGCAGCGGAGGTTTAGGTTCAGAGTTTTCCTTCTCCTAGAGGGGCTGCCTTCTCTGGTTGAGCATCCCCCATCTGCCCCCACTTCCTCTACAGCACGTGCAGAATCCACCTTCTTGACCATTGGTCCCACAATTGCTCCCATCTACTCAATCCACTGGACCCTGTCTTGCAAGTCCCCAATTCAGCAATCATTTGAGACCCATCAGCTACCCTCATCTGATTTAGCCAACCAGTAGAAGCTGATTCCTGGGGTGTGGCCAGTGTGAGAGCTGAGTGCAGGGTGGGAACCAAAGGTGGAGAAACTACTGCAGAAAAAGCATTTCACGCTTCCCAGTGCATTTCCCAATCACTTTGCAAGCGTGCCAAATTACTGTATTTACTCGAGTCTAATGCACCATCGAATCTAACATGCATCTCAATTTTCAGAACCTTGAAACCAAAAAAAGTATTTGCTGGCAAATGTAAATGTGCCATCGAATCTAATGCACACTTTAATTTTCGCAACATAATTTGGCCAAAAAAGGTGAGCATTATATTTAAGAAAATACAGTATATTTAATAAACAGCTCCCAACTAAAGCAGGAAGTTGGCAACAAGTACCGGTATATGGGAAAATCCAGACTACTGCTATTTTGGGGTGGGATTCAGTCTGAGGTTGCATAGCTAAAGCTGGTTTAATTGGGAAATGCACTGGGGAGTGCATCATCAGGCAAATTTGGCCATCGGGCAAATCAGAATGAAAGCGCAATAAATAGCCAATGTATTCTAATTCTCCTGCAACTGGACAAGATCAGGATGACTGCTCAATAAGTAGGTTGCAACAAGCAAGCGATGAAAAGGGTGAGGAAAGGTCGAGACAAGCAGTGACCTACTAAGAGGTCTTGTTGTATTGCATGCATCTCCCCCACAGCAACGAGACTCGGTTATTGATGTTCCCGATGAGCCCATGTTGAAGATGAGGGGGCCTTTGTTGCACAGTTCAGATGAGAAGCAACTCTTCGTAAAAGCAATTTGTCCTGGAGGGATTGAAAGAAAGTTATTTTAAACAGAAGAGATAGCTTTAACGTCAATGTGGGTAGCAGGGGCGTCATCTAGGTGAGGCCACGGGGGCTGAGGCCCCTCCAAAATTTAAAAGGAGGAGGTTAGGCCCATCAATATTCTGCACCCTGGTGGGCTCCCGAGGCGAGGCCACAACAGGCCCCGTTGGGCCTCCCTGCAGTCATGGCAGGTCCAGTTGGGCTTTCCCATGACTGCAATGGGCCTCGTCGGGCCTCCCCATGGCTGTGGTGGGCCCCATTGGGCCTCCTTCCAGTGTGTGACCTCACACACGCATGGAGGGCCCGGCACGAGTGATGGACAGCTGTTGACCAGACACCTCAGCATCTTTTGCCATCATAGCATATGATTTCAAGGCTGACCGCTGGCCTATCTTGCACCATTTTCACGATTCCGTATTTATCAAATCCCTAGCCCACCTTTCTCCTGAAAGGAATTCAGGTTGGGAAACAAACTTAAGCCAAGAAAAAGTTTTCTTCTGGAATTTGAATATTTGTATATGTATCCAAGTCTTGAGAACAACTGAAGAAGCCCGGAACTTTTCGTGGGAGTGTGCCATCCGCAAGCCCCAATCAAAGGGCCCCATTGGGGGCGAATAACGGCCTCCTAAACTACAGGATTGCCTGGGCGAAACAGGTGAAAAACGCAGGCACCCTGTCTCTTCATCTTTATGTACATCTTTATTAACATTTGTTGGTAATATCATCAACTCCTCACGCTATTGGAAACCACAGTGAACTTAACTTTGCTGATATCTTCAGGAATTTATTTAAAGGAAAACTAAAGACTGAGTTTAACATCTGGAAGACATACTAGAATTAGATATTGAGATGGTATCAAATATTTGAAAATATACATTGTTATTAGATGTCAACAGTCTGTTTTCAGATTTATCAGCTTATAAGTCCTTGTGGCTTTTGTATAAGACTCTATATATTCTTCTCAGAACTTTAGTGACTAATATATGATAAAGAATGTATACAGTGGGACCTCGACTTACGACGATAATGCGTTCCGACGCAATTTTCGTAAGTCGAAAACATTCGTAAGTCGAATCCCCATAAGAATGCATTGAGCGAAAAAAATTCGTAAGTCGAAAATTCGTAAGTCGAGAAATTCGGTTGCGGTGGCCATTTTGTTTCTCCCGGAAGTCATTCGTAAGTCGAAAAACACGTAAGTCGAATCGCTCGTAAGTCGAGGTCCCACTGTAATTGACTTGGAGATTATTGTGCACCGCCAACGTGTTGCATATGTTATACTAGATTACTACGTGTATCAGCAGCACAGGTACATTTTTTTCTGTATTAATGATTTCTCAGCTAATGATTTCAATGGAATAACATATTTCAGTCATTAAACGAATGCCTAGGTCAGGGGTCGGCAAGGTTTACCTCGCCTGAGCCGGTTCACTCCAGCGGAGATCCCTCCAGTGGCCGGATTGCGTGTGCGCGTGTCAGCACACAAGGCCGTGATTTCCGGTTTCTGCATCTGCGCAGACACAATTTCCGGCGAGTTGCACCCGGGCCAAGCCTATGAGGCCAAGGCCAAGGCGATGCCTCCTTCTCCTCATGGCCAGCAAAGGGACATCTGCACATGAATCACCTGGGGCCAGCCTTCTACTGGCAAGAGGAAGGCAGGAATGCACTGAAGGAACCACTTGCATTGCCCAAAGATAGGAGGTCAAGGCAACGCAGTGGAGCTCCTGATTCCTTGTTTCTCTGCCTTATCTCTGCTCCCAGGTTGGGGCTAGTTTGCAAGGAAAGACTCCCTTGATTAGATGCTGCCCTGCGAAGGGGCTGACCACCAGGGGACACTTGACCTGCCCCGGGTGCTAGCAACCCATGGTACACCCCTGACAGCAGGGGCCTCAGCTGAGCCAGACCCCTCCTCTGCACACCATCAATGAACCAACCACACTCAGACAAGAGGAAATTAGGCATTTCTTGAACTCTGCTGGTGGCTTTCGATCATTTCCATTTACCCTCGAGAGTCAGGTTAATGCTTGTCACGGAAACACTGCATGTGTCTTGACCCTGGGAGCATGGCTTTTTACGTCCAGTGCAATTATTTCCAAAGTTGGAACAATCCTCACATTCCAGAGCTATTCCTAAAAGCACATAAAACAAGAAATGTCAACATCGTTAATTTTCTTTTCTCTCCTCCTCCTTTTTCCTTTCCCAAGGTTAAAAACTCAGCTTGCCACTGAATTTCACTAAATGAGGCGTAAAATTGGGAACATGGGGGGAGGAGACCAGCAGTGCCTCATATTAACCAAGAGGCCGCTGTAGAGGCAGAGGCAAGGAGGGGGAGGCAAATCCAGCCGTCAAAGAGCATGCCACAATTGTTGTGGCCACTGAGGAAGCACCAGCAACAGAAGAAGAAGAAGAAGAAGAAGAAGAAGAAGAAGAAGAAGAAGAGGAAGAGGAGGAGGAGGAGGAGGAGGAGGAGCTTGGATTTGATATCCATCTTTATCACCACCCTAAGGAGTCTCAAAGCGACTAACATTCTCCTTTCCCTTCCTCTCCCACAACAAACACTCTGTGAGGTGAGTGGGGCTGAGAGACTTCAAAGAAGTGTGACTAGCCCAAGGTCACCCAGCAGCTGCATGTGGAGGAGCGGAGACACGAACCCGGTTCACCAGATTACGAGTCTACCACTCTTAACCACTACACAACATGAGCAATACATTCCCTGAAGGCTGAAACTGCTGCCCCTATAGATTCTGCCGCCCAAGGCAGTTGCCTCACCTTGCCTCATGAATGGACTGGCCCTGCCTCAGACCCCACAAAGGCTGTAATATCTGTCATACCCACACACCCCAAAATGGCGTATCCTTGGAGTTGGCCACCATTTCTTGTTCCCGCCAGATGAAAAACAACTCTCATTTTGTCCCCCTTTGGAGCTTCACTGAAAATGCCACGCTGGTCCTCTCCAACCCCGCAAACATACACATAGGCATAAATCCACAATCATCTGGAAAGTGTGCAGTAGGTGGCAGCTACCAATTTTAAAAGTTAGCAGCCTACCTCCGACCTTCATCTCTCTACAGCAACACCACCAATAGTTTCCCTGTTTCAATATACAGTCGTACCTCGGAAGTTGAACAAAATCCGTTCCGGAAATCCGTTCGACTTCCAAAACGTTTGGAAACCAAAGTGTGGCTTGTGATTGGCTGCAGGAACCTCCTGCAGCCAATCGGAAGCCACGGAAGCCCTGCCAGAGGTTCGGCTTCCCAAAATAGTTTGCAAAACAGAACACTCAATTCCAGGTTTGCGGCGTTCGGGAGCCAAAATGTTTGAGAACTAAGCTGTTTGAAAACCAAGGTACGACTGTACTGTTGCAGGTATTAATAAGTGGACTCAAGCAGAAGTCCTGTAGTCTCTTTACTCCAACCCATGGACAGGTTGAAGTGAACACAAGGATGCAGGAAAATTTCCAGGCTTCAAAGGCCTTGAATCAAAGATTCGCTCATGGCTTTGTAGACTCACCCATGATTATGAAAGTAGCCAGAAGGCTGGCAGAAAGAGGGGTCGGCATCCTTCTGGTTTTCATCTAGGACTCAGAATCAGAGCTGGATCACAAGTCTTGAATGCAGTGAAGTCTCTGCCTCTAGGATGCAATCTTATCTTAGGTGGAGGTGGCCAGCTGTTTTCTAGAAGACAACTGTCAAACATACCGGAAAATGGGTGGAGACATGATTGAACTTCCTCTGTGGGCAAATGATGCCATCAAGGTGCTTGACTGAGGGGTTTAGTTTCTTGATTTGTGGATTTAGTTTGTATACATCTTTCCCACAGAAAACTGCTCAAAACAGCTCCCACCAAATGGCCACTCACCAAAATAAAAAACAGTTAGTTTTTAAGCCAGTTTTTTTTTTAAGTACCTTGTGTTTTTGGTGCGTGTTAAAGAAGATCCTCTATCACCAAACCCTCTTATTCAGTGTGGTAGCAAGTTCCGTAGATAACTATGTACTGCACGAACAAGTCTTTTTTTATTATCTGTGACAGAAAGCAGGGACAGTTCCTCCTTCCTTTTTGCTATGTTGGCTCTAGGCTTGCCTAGCTCAGGGATCTGGCTGTTGGGCTTATCTTTGGGATTGATCGAGCTTTGCAGCCAGCAGATCGAACGCCACCAGAGTCCTGTCCACCACAATTTGAGGGCTTCCCATTTTCTACTGTGATGAAGCAGAGGTGAACTGTTTCAGAAGCTCTGCAAACGCCATCTTGGCAGTCAAAACAACCCCACAATTAATTGGTAGTTGTTGTAACCTTGAACTCATATATGTTTATATTCACTTGCTTTGATACAGGCTAATTGGCTTGCTTTGAGGCTTTCGTTATCAGGGGGCTTGGGATGCTGGGCCCTGAGCCCAGAAAGGGAACCACCTGCAAGATTTGGGTATTTGCCACCTATGTCCTCATTTGGTCAAGGGAAGCAATGGGAAAACCCGGTCAAATTGGCTTATGCCACTTTGTGTATTTATTGTTATTGTTGTTGTTGTTGTTGTTGTTGTTGTTGTTGTTATCAATACCCCACCCATCTGGCTGGGTTTCCCCAGCCACTCTGGGTGGCTCCCAGCAGAACATTAAAAACACGGTAAAACATCAAACATGGAAAACTTCCCTAAACAGGGCTGCTTTCAGACGTCTTCTAAAAGTTGGATAGTTGCTTTTTTCCCTTGACATCTGATGGGAGCGTGTTCCACAGGGTGGGCACCACTACCGAGAAGGCCCTCTGCCTGGTTCCCTATAACCTCACTTCTCGCAGTGAGGGAACCACCAGAAGGCCCTCGGAGCTGGACCTCAGTGTACGGGCTGAACGATGGGGGTGGAGACGCTCCTTCAGGTATATGAATATATGAAAGTTTGTTTGGGCATGGACAAGTCATGAAGGCCTGTCCCTGTTGCAGTGTCCATCCCACAACTCTGCACAATGTTCTAAGTCTGCACCTTTAAAATAAAGCACTAGAACCGATTACCCCAGCATTTTTTGACGTCCTTCTTTGGTATCCCTCCACCCAACCACTCAAACAGACCCTCCTTTGGGCTGGTGGATCAGGACAGCTACCACCTCAACAGGACATCCTTATTTTCATCAGAGAAATGTTTGAGGGTATGCAATAAGAGAACTGAGGCTGGTAGCCTTTCTCCACCTTGGCGGCAGTTGAGGTCCCCACTGTGGAAGACTCCCTGCTCTTCTTGACAGGGGTCTGAGTGAGCTTGGCTAGAAGTCAGAACACCTGACTAGACCCCTCACATCCTTCACATGTATGTCTCCTCAACACTGAAACTGGGCTGAAGTATCACAGCTGTGTGCATTGACCTTCTACAAACCCTGCTAGGAAAACATTCTTTAAGAAACAGATACAAGTTCCTGGAAGCTTTAAAGAGGGTTCCAGAATTCTTCTTTAGTGTGTAGGAGTGGCACTCTAGGCTTGGTGTCAGATGGAGGTGCAAATAAAGGGAGGAAGTTGCAGGGGATTTCCACACAAGGAAAGCACACACATATGCTGTCAGCACGCACGCTGATAACATGGTTGGAAGTAAGACAATGTGTGCGGCTGATACTGTGAGTTTTGCTGTGTCTGGATTGTTAATTACTGGACTGAGATTATACAGTGCTGGGGAGGAAATCCCCCCAAAAGACAGGACTTTCTTTTTGTATGCAACCACAGCAGCGAGACTACTGATTGCAAAGAACTGGAAGACACAAGAAATACCAACAGTGGAAGATTGGCAAATGAAGATGATTGACTTTATGGAACTCGTCGAACTGACAGCAAGACTGCGCGAACAGAGGGAGGATGCGGTGCAAGAAGATTGGAAGAAAATTAAAATGTATTTTAAAAAATACTGTAATATGGAAAGTATATGAAAATCTAGGGTATAAGTTAGAGTTTACCGGATTAAAATTGGGACTGAAAAATATTTTCGAGGTTAAAAAAAGGGTAATATAATGATTAAATGAATAAATGGAGAATAAAAGGTTAGATAAAAGGTTAAATTTGAAGATGAACTTGCCTGAAAATAAGAGTTAGATGTGAAACCAGGAAGGGAGGATAGGGGGAAGTCCCAACAAAATGTTAAGGAAAAAGGTGAAAAATGATATTCTTTATAGTTGTGTTTGTATGTTCATGTCACGTTATAGAATCATAGAGTTGGAAGAGACCAGAAGGGCCATCCAGTCCAACCCCCTGCCAAGCAGGAAACACCATCAAAGCATTCCTGACAGGTGGCTGTCAAGCCTCTGCTTAAAGACCTCCAAAGAAGGAGACTCCACCACACTCCTTGGCAGCAAATTTCACTGCCTAACAGCTCTTACCGTCCAGAAGTTCTTTCTAATGTTTAGGTGGAATCTTCTTTCTTGTAGTTTGAATCCATTGCTCCATGTCCGCTTCTCTGGAGCAGCAGAAAACAACCTTTCTCCCTCCTCTATATGACATCCTTTTATATATTTGAACATGGCTATCATATCACCCCTTAACCTTCTCTTCTCCAGGCTAAACATACCCAGCTCCCTAAGCTGTTCCTCATAAGGCATCGTTTCCAGGCCTTTGACCATTTTGGTTGCCCTCCTCTGGACACGTTATTCTTTTGTAGTTTATGTGTTTGTTTTGTTTTATATGATAAAATGAATAAAATTATTATTTAAAAACAAGAGATTATACTGTGCTGGAGAGATAAAGAAGGATGTAAATAGCTTGTATATAATAGTAACAGAAATGCTTGTGCAACCAGTCAAGCAATAAAGAAGCTCTTGACTGTGAATTTGAGTATGACCCCTGTTCTTGCCCTCTGCCTCCGGGGGAAACTCTGCCACAAACAGTAAGAAGTGGTTTTACCACACAAGCAGAAAAGCGCGGCAGAAGTGTGTGGGAGGTAACCTCTAATAAACCCACCAACCTACCCGATATTTGTATTTAGGAGAGGAGCTGGTAGAATAATCATTGAGGCAGGAGGAGGGGCAGAGTTAAGCCTTTGACTGCTAGAATATGTTTTGAAGCTGTGGGAAGATGGAGGAGCGGATCCCTCAAAGTGCTCGCATGCAGTTGACGCTCTCTTCAGGAGATGATGCAATGGACTCCCCAGCCTGGGCTGATGGTTTGATACTACTTTGTGGTTGAGGACAATGATGTGTCATAGGTTTGGCCTGGGTGATATCAGCGGGTCCCTTCCAGGCCTGCGATTCAGTATCTGCAAGGTTAGAATCTTCAAACGGAAACTTGCACAGTCAGGCTAATCTCGTTGCAAGATAACGGCCTTAGTTGATCATCAAACTCCCATTGCTAGCACCTTGAAGAGTGGGCCATGTTCCCATAGCGAAAACTAAATGATGGTGCTCTCTAGGAGGATGAGAGTGGGCCTTCCCTCCCCCCTCACATGGCTGGATGCCAAATCATCCTAGAAAGGCTGGCAGGGTCTGTCTGTGAATGAGTTGCTGTGCCTGTAAATATACGATCTGTCTTCTGATAAAGCTAAAACCCATATCACAAAACCAAATAAAATAAGTGAAAAGTTCATCAGCAAAACATATGCAGCGATCATTTCTATTTCATTAACTGCAGCCATCCAAAACATTCTGATTTCGGGACTTGCCCAACATGAAATTTATCTTCACGATTCTGCTAGAATCTTCAACAGTTTTGCAAGTGGATTGTCAGGATCGAATGTGCGCAAAGCTACATGACCGGCATATAAATTAATGTTGCATTCTTCTTGTGTGACTTTCACAACTGTAAATAGCAGCCCATTCCTTAACAGCAGCTGTCGGGAACCTTTGGCTCTCCAGATGTTTCTAAACCTCCACTATCCCTGCTGATTGGCTATGCTTGCTGGCAGCGACGGCGAGTTTGAATTCAGCAACATCTGCAGAGCTGAATGCTCCCCACACTTGACAGGGACTCAATCAAGAGAACAAGCAAACAATAAAGGAGCGACATCCTTGTCAGCTGCCTCTCTCGCAAACTAAGGAAACCAGAATTTACCCCCATTCGCTGCAGTAAACACCTTTGGATTTTTATATATGTTTAGAAATCCTTTTGATGAGTTCACCTGAGGGCAAACCTATGGAAAATACATGCGAATAAAAACTGATAACAGCACAGCAACAGCTTGATTTATTTGTCTCATTTTATTTTATACCCCAACTTCCAAGCATATTATTTCTTTCACTTACATATATATTTGAAAAAGAACTCTGCATGTGCATTTGATGGAATCCACAGGTTCAAGACATATGTGGTGGTCATATGAATGAATGCCTCATATAGCACAGTAAAGATACATGGTAAAAAGCCACACAGTATTAGATTTGTTCCTTAATCAGCTAAGATACTTCTTGATAATAAAAAAGACAACAACTCAAGGAGCAGTTTTACTATAATATCAGCAAAAGCTGGAAGGTGGGGAGCAGAGGCAGAAACTGTTGGCATTGCCGTCACAGCAGTTCAATTTTAGTTTATCACTGGGGAGAGAACTGTGCTTGTAGTAGTTCTCTAAGGCACCTTCCTGTGACGTATATGTTAGTTCTGCCTCTCTCTCTCGTACACATGGACATACTGGCGACAACTCTTGGGGGCCTGGGCACTCACATTTTTTGGGGGGGGTTTCTGGGCACCCACAATGCGGGGCTCCCGGTTTCTACCAGAAGTCATGTCAGAGGCCTGATGTGACCTCCGAGGCAATGTCCAAGGCCTTGCAAAGCGTCCGACGCCCCGCCAGGCCTCGGAAGCGACGTCCAAGGTCCTGCCAGGCCTCTGAGGTGACTTCCGGTAGAAACCGGAAGTGACGTCAGATGTCTCCCATGAGGCCTTGGAAGCGGCGCTGCAGCGTGCCAATATAACGCTGACATCACGTTACGTCACGGGTGCCATTGGGCATGCATAATCTGGGGCCCAAGTTGCTGCCCCTGCACGGACACACACACACAGACACACACACATGGACACAAGTTGCGGCACAATTTGAAACTGCAGAGCTTCATCCCTGGGTTCGATGCATACGAAGGCGATGTTTGCCATACTACCAGGAGATTATTTGCTTATTTACCTGCTGTCATCTATATACCTCCCAATAACAACTTTCTCCTGGCGGTTTTACAGAAGCTTAAAAAAAAGACCAAAAAGAAAACAGAAAAAAGGTTGGGTGAAATGTATGTGTGTGTGTAAAATGCTGCACAAAAGTCCAACAGTAGAGAACAAAATCTGTAATGTTTTTAAGAAGTCACTCATCCACTACAAAAGTGGAACCAGGACTGAATTATGAGAGGAGACGACTTCATCACTAGAGGAAGAAAATAAAGCAAAGCGCTGTTATCAGTGTCAGCTGCGTAGGGTACTGAAAGCTGTCTATCAAAGGATTGGCTTGGGCATGAACCAAAAAGCAGGTATCCTTCAGAATCTCTACTTCTGCAGCACCGCTCTGCAAGCAACCAATGTGTACATAATCACATATGTTAATGTGCATTAAAACTCATTAAATATAGTGTGCAATAATGCATGATATTACAGGAAATCGCTTGCAAACTTTGCTTATGTTTGACATACAAAAAATGTATGCTAGGAGAAGTGGACACTAAAATGGTGATGAATTTTTGTGACCTTTATTCCATTTTTTAAAAAAGGAAATATAATGCAGAAATGTGGATAACTGAACTATTATGAACTATTATGTGGTGGGGGAAAGGGAGACATTGAGAGAAATGGGCAGATTCACCAATTCCTGGGGGGAAAAACCTAGCTCAGTGAAAAGGTACATGCTGACTCTGTGTCCCATTGCTGAATCAGGATGGAAATACCACTGGGCAGGAGAGCATCGCTGGTGACTGGTGGCCACTATCCAGACCCAGTTGTGCATTGTACAGACACAGCCAGCCTCCTTTGCCTGCCACCCAATAGTGGCATCTGCCGGTAAATACACCAACCAAGAACTCCCTTGGTCAAAACCACCCTTTGCTCCTGTTGGAGGGCAGTAGATATAAAAATGAGCTTCTAGACTATGGGCAGGGATGGGGAAGCCTTGTAAGTCTAAGGGCCACATTCCCTTCTGCACAGCCTACTGGGGGCCACATGCATTTGGTAGGCAGAGCCAGAGGCATCTGTCGGGGAACTAGCGAATGTAAAGCTCTCCTTTGCATAGGAGACTAGTTTGTCCACACACACTCAGCCATCCATCTCTGTCTTCCAACCAGGCAAGTTAGAAGCATCATCGAAACACAAAGACACACTCCAGGCAGCCAAAAGCGCTCAAGGTGGGTGAAAGGGGCAGGGAGGTGTCCCAGGAAGACTCTCAAGGACCAGACAGACAAGACTGGAGAGTGGCCTTTGGCCCTTGCTCTTCAGCATCTGCAGGTGACCCTAATAATAGCCGCAAGCAAGCAAGCAGCAAAGAGGAATAGCTCAAAGCGGATTCTCCAGTCTCAGCATCAACTGGGGAATCAAGCAAGGAACTTCACCAGCAGCAGCCCGCTAAGGGCTGGGAAGAGGAGTCCGAGTGATCCTGGGGTGGTACTGGCCGCCCCATCTGTGCATTTAGCTAACTTGACTTCGTGCATCACATTCCCAAATGTTTTGGTGCCTATTTCCATTGCTTGACAGGCCAGTTCATTTGCACAGCCCTTGAGGGCGCTGTGTACGGTTTGTCCTGCTGCAGAGAGAATTGAAGGAGACAACAGTCATTTATCAGGAGAGATGCTTCATCCAGTGATTTCACTTTTCTATTTCGTGGGGGAGTCAGCGGCTGGGCAAGCTGGGCAGGAAACAGATTTCAAGAGTGGAACAGGGGGACATTTAGCGGCCTTCATTTGTCCTCTTCCTTGCATGAAGGAAGATAGGTGCTTTTTCTCCCCCCCCTTCCGCCCCCCCACTCTCTCTGTGTAAACAGCTGTGTGAGAGGGGGAGAGGAGAAGGAGAAGGAAGAGAAGGGAATTATTGGGAGAGCTGGAGATTTTAAAAAATCACTAAAAATGGCAAAATGCATTTCAAATCAGTTGAGCAGCTTAATACATCAAATATGGCTGGCTCACGCCCTTCAGGTCTGAGTGAAGTTATGATTTTAAGCAGGTGTCTAAATGCCAATACTGTAGTGCCTGCCAGATGTTTGGTGGGAGTGCATTCCAAAGGGCAGGGGCCACCACACTGATGGCCCCGGTCTTAGTGGACAGAAGTGAAGCCTCCAGAGCATTGGGCACTATCACAAATTTCTTTGCCAAAGACTGAAGTGACTGGGCAGCAGTATACAACGTAAGCCATTCCTGGAGGCAAGACTTTATTTCTCAACATTTCTAGTAGCATTTTGTGCAGCTCTTTCAAGACAGGTGCTTCATACTGTTGATACGGAACCCCCTTCAATAAGTCTTGCTGCGGGATTCTGCCTTACCTGAAGCTTTTAGACCAACCTTCAGGGAGCCCTATGTAGTACGCATCACCCTAATCCAATCTGGGGGTCACTAGGGCCAAGAAGGGCTATAGATATCATAGAATCATAGAATTGTAGGGTTGGAAGGGACTACGAGGGTCCTCTAGTCTAAACCCCTGTCACACAAGCCAAAGCTGTCGGAAGATACTCTGAGCCACCGAAGTCAATTGAGTCTGCAGAGATCCAGGAGCATCACCAAGGTACGTACCTGCTCCTTCAGAGAAAATGCAATCTCATACAGGCAATAGACAGATTTCCCAGACCAGCGAAGCACTCACCCACAAAACCCACATTATCCCAGGATTTAAGCTCAGTTTATTGGCCCCCATCCAGCCAATCACTGTGCCAGGCACCAGCCCATTGCATGCCCAGTTGCACCTGATTCAGATACTGTTTAGAAACAGAGTTGGGCCCATGCATCAATAACAGCATGCTCCACATCTCCTAATGACTTCTTCAAATGGCTGCAGAATTCCACAGCATAACTGCATGAATGCTACTCTCTGATGCTGGAAATAGGAATGTAAAGCAGTACCCCCTGACACCCACCCCACAGTGTGGTCCAGGAGGATACTAAGGTATCAAAACCACAAAGAGGATGTGGAGTAGAAGTCCCTTGCCTCTCTCTCGGTCATGGTCACCCTTTCAAGGCAACCCAGACTAATTCAGCTCCAGAATCAGACTGGATTTGGTCTAGAATTGGTGCCTTCAAAAAATGTTTACAGTTGCCATCCCAAGGCCCTCTCAATTACCTTCCTCAGAAAACACCGTAGGTGTGGATCAGGCCAATCTGCAACAAGAGTTGCAGAAATCAAGTTCCTCCAGCATCCCCTCATATGAACAAGTGGCTTATAGTTACCTATCATTGTAGCTCCAGATAGCTCAAAGCATTTGGTCTCCTCTCCAGCACATTTGATGGGCGGAAACTTACACTCTTCTCCAGGTGAGCAAGAGGAGCATTCCTTTCCATTCCATGTGGTGTTTCTCCTTATAGCTGGAAGAAAGGTAAGAAAATCAGACTTGGGATGTAAGAAGAACAGCGCTGCCAAGGGGATTAGGAAGAAGATCACAAAAATTAAGTGCCTCCCATTCTGCTAAGTGCCTCATGCGTCTAGGACACACATTTGACAAGCCAGTACCATGTTTCTCGCCATCTTTGGCTTCATACATGGGGGCACCATCTCACCTGAAATGACAGCCCCTTCCAAATTTTGGTCTCCTCCCCATCTTTGGGAGAGGTTCCACCTGCCCTCCCTCCTTAAACCGTCAGGCATTTGGATTGGCCCTACCACTGAACATTTGTACTCTCCCATTTCCTCACACACTTCCAGTTCTAGGCCAGATTTCCATGGAGCCAGGGATAGAGAACCTATAGCCTTTCCACTATTGTTGGACTCCAAATCCCATCAGCCTCAGCTAGCAGGGCCAGTTGCCAGGGATGTTGGGAGTTGCAGTTTGCCATCATCGAGAGCAGAGTTTCCCAAACTTGGGTCTCCAGTTGTTTTTTGATTACAATTCCCATCATCCCTGACCACTGGTCCTGCTAGCTAGGGATGATGGGAGTTGTAGTTCAAAAACAGCTGGAGACACAAGTTGGGGGAAAGCTGATCTAGAGAGCCACAGGGCATCTAGAGCTGATCTAGAGAGCCACTTCTTTGTACAGAGCAGCTTCTTAGCCCAAGATTTTCAGTCTTGTATTGAGAATCTGTTCCTAATGTTTTAGCATCCTCCACATGACCTGTTCATTGAGCATTCCTCCTGATGTGCTTGTAGAAAACTTACATGGGGGTTTGATTCTATCCCATCTTAGTTGAGCATTTGTTTTGATGCGTCTAGGGCACTGTTTTTGGTGAAGCAGTCTGGAAGAAGCGGGGGTCACTGGGCAACAGTAAAACATCAAATCAATGCCAAGGTTTCCCAAGGCGTGTGGGAAGCAACTGCATTTTTTTTTAAAGGAAAAAGAATGGCCACTTCTAAGCTGTCACTATTCTGCAGGTAGGTGTCTTCTCATTTTCCTGCAACCTTTAGTCTAAATCAGGATGAATCTCAGTGACCAGGTTGTCAGCGAGCAACTGATGAAAAGAGTGAGGAAAGGATAAAGAGACAAGCAGTGACATACTAGGGAATCGTGTTGTTTTGCAGGTAGCTCCCACACAGCAATTAATCTCGGTTACTGTTGTTCCCATCATGCCAGAGTTGATGATTTGGGGTCCTTTGCCGCAGAATTTTGATGAGCTGCAACCCTTCTCAAAAATGTTATGTTCTGGGGGGATCAAAAGAAGACAAATTTCATGAAACATAAGCGATAGCTTTAGCCTCAATGTGGGCAGCTACCGACCACACACACCAGCATCTTTAGCAATCATAGCATATGATCTCAAGGCAGGCCATGGGCCCATCGTGCGCCAGTTTCTCGATTTCATGTTTCATTAAATCCCTAGCCCACCTCTCCCCTGAAAGGAATCCAGGTTTGGAATCAAGAAAGCAGCGAAGAAATACAATCAGCAAAGAAAACGAATGGAAACCATTCAAGAACAGTCACATGCCCTGAGCTGATAATGTCAACGGGGCATCTTTCAGCCATTAAATAAATGTCTAGGTTTAATAATAAGAATAAGAATAAGAATAATTTATTATTTATACCCTGCCCATCTGGCTGGGCTTCCCCAGCCACTCTGGGTGGCTTCCAACAAAATACTAAAATACAGTAATCCATCAAACATTAAAAGCTTCCCTAAACAGGAAGTAGGTAGATAGTAGGAAGCCGCTCCTTTAAGTACTTGGATCCCAAGCCATTTAGAGCTGGGTACTAGATGTGTGCTGGATACGTAGCAGGCATCTTTCTCATCATTTCAGCACTTTTCTCAATCCAAGTCAAGGAAATGGCCTTTGTTTCCTTGCTTAATGCTCAACAAAAGCTCATCTGCAGACAGAAGGTAGGGTAACTGTGGGATGTAAACAAGCAGAGCCGTCAAATATAACACTGCTAGAGTGGACATGAAGGTGTCTCAGTCCTCCAGCCGTAACTTCCTGTTTACCTGGACTGAGACAACTTCCTCTAAGTAACTGAAAGTGGGAGTGGCTTCACCTGGGCAGGTTAGGACAAAACCACAGGTCAGTGGCCATTTTCCCTCTCTTGGATCGGGACTTCAAGCAAGCAACATCTTAGAGCAGAGATGGGCTCTTGGCCCAAATGGAGCCTTCTCCCACATGGAGAGTCTCCACATGAACATATATTTCCTAAGCTTAAGTCTGCCTTCATCTGGGATCTTATTGTGACCATTTGATGTCTGTGAGTAAACGTTTTTACATGCTTTTATAGCAGACTTGTGTAGTGTCTTATTTTGAAGAGGGATAAAGGGGTAATACCAGGAAACTATTTTACAGAGGTTTAAACAAACCTGAGCAACCTTCTGCTGTGTGATTTAAAAGGGGAATGTACCTCTGCTGACTTAGTTGGAACTTGTAAACACAAGTTAGGATAAGGCTATCTTAAGCAATATATCCACATCCACATTCCAAACATTCCCAAAGTAACTGGTTACATTTGGAATCTCCATGGAATTAAACCACAGCAGGGAACCCAGCTGAACCAGACTCCCCACCAAGAGGCAAGGTGAGGAGACTGCCTCACACAACAGGGTCCCCCGGGGAAGCAGATGCAGGTGTCCATCTTTCTTCAACTCCTTGTTCCTGACGTAGATCTTCCCTCTTCTCTTCTCTTCTTTCTTTTTAATTATTTTTATTAAGTTTTGTTTTGCATAAATCCACAAACATTTTCCATCTATAATTCAAACTATACCCAAGTAACATAGTAAAAGGAAAGAGAGGAAAAAATACATAGTCACTAATTATCTTCCGCACCACCCATTCCCCATACTTGTTGTATTTAATTATCAAAACTTAACAATTCTAATCTTTTGAATTGACTTCTGTCCACCACCTCAATTTGAGTCATTTTTTCCCCTTTCTTTAACTGCCTTCTTTAGATGTTTTCCATTTCTTGGTACTGTATTAGCTTGTTAGTTATTATCATTGTTTTGTCTTTTGCACAAATTAATCAAAGCATAATAAACGTTTTATTTGAGAACAGTGTTTTTCTAGGTAATTTTTATAGCACTCCCATTCCTTAGTGAACTTTTGGCTTGTTCCATGTCTAATTGTTTTTGTCATTTTAGCAAGCTCAGTGTATCCAAATAGCTTTAGTTGCCATTCCTCCTTTGTCGGGACCTCTCCTCTTCTTTCCTGGTGGGGATGAGGGGGGTGCCATTTGGGGGGTCTTCCTCAGATGCCCAAATGTCTTCGCGCCCCTGCCCTGCTCCCCACCCAGGCAAGAGGATGTTAGACATTTGTCCAAATCTGATGCTGGTCATCTCCACTTACCTCCTAACCCAGCAATACTGGTACTCGACGCCCGAAAAGCACATGTGTCTTGCTCCTGGGTGCATTGTATCATAGGTCCTGAGCAGTAGCCTGTCTGTCCAGTACATTGCTCACATTCCAGAGCCATTCCTGAAATCACAGAAAACAAGAAAAGTCAATGTTGTTAATTCTCTTTTCTCTCCTTCTCCCGCTTTTTTCTTTACCCAGAGTTAACAACTCAAGATGCAACTTAATTTCACCAAAACAAGGTGTACTTAAACCCTGGGCAGGTTCCCTCTGGATAAAGTCATTATAGACCAGGGGTCCCCAAACTAAGGCCCCGGGGGCTGGATCCAGCCCAATCACCTTCTAAATGTGGCCCACGGATGGTCCGGGAATCAGCATGTTTTTACATGAGTAGAATGTGTCCTTTTATTTAAAATGCATCTCTGGATTATTTGTGGGGCATAGGAATTCATTCATATTTTTTTTTTCAAAATATAGTCTGGCCCACCACAAGGTCTGAGGGAACGTGGACCGGCCCCCTGCTGAAAAAGTTTGCTGACCCCTGTGACCCTCCAAGTGTCCCAATTATCAGAGACGGTCCTGGATTTACAGAAGCCGTCCCGGTTTCTTACTTGATCTCCCTCTTTTCCTTAAAGGTAAAGGGACCCCTGACCATTAGGTCCAGTCGTGACCGACTCTGGGGTTGCGCGCTCATCTCGCATTATTGGCCGAGGGAGCCGGCGTACAGCTTCCAGGTCATGTGGCCAGCATGAAAAAGCCGCTTCTGGCGAACCAGAGCAGCGCACGGAAACGCCGTTTACCTTCCTGCTGCAGCGGTACCTATTTATCTACTTGCACTTTGACGTGCTTTCGAACTGCTAGGTTGGCAGGAGCAGGGACCGAGCAACGGGAGTTCACCCCGTCGCGGGGATTCGAACCGCTGACCTTCTGATCGGCAAGCCCTAGGCTCTGTGGTTTAACCCACAGCGCCACCCGCGTCCTTTTCCTTAGGACATCCCTATTTTCATCAGATAAATGTTGGAGGGTATGGAGTTATGCAACCACCAAGCAAAGGAGATAAATTACCATACAACCATACAACCTTTAGAAGACATCAGAAGACAGCCCTGTATAAATAAGTTTTTTAAAATAATAATAATAATAATAATAATAATAATAATAATAATAATAATGTTATTATTTCTGATTTTGGTATATCGCCTCGATGCCCCTGCTAAAATTTTCCCCAAGTTTAATGTTTTATTATGATTTTACAAATGTTGGAAGATGCCCAGAGTGGGCAGCATTTGGATGGCTCATACCCACCAACATTTCTCTGATGAAAATAGGGACGTCCTAAGGAAAAGCAGGACCTTCGAGGATAAAATCAGAAACCGGAATGGCTTCTGTAAATCCGGGACTGTCCCTGGAATATAGGGGCACTTGGACTGCACCACCATGGTCCGAGGAACTCAACGAATGTGAGGATTTGGCCTCACTTGTCATCTCGGCTGACTCTGCCTATCAAATCCTTAAGGAGCCATACAATTTCATCAAGTTGATATGCACCCCCAGCAATGGAGATTGATTTGTTGTTGGTGATGATGGTGGTGATTTTTATTTTATTAAGCTGGGAGGCAGTGAAGTGCTGGGGTCAGTTAGCAAGCAGAAACCCATCAATTTCCATTGGTTTGGGAGGTCTGGAGACACTGATTGCCTGCACAGTCTCTTTTTCATATTACTTGCATGCGGAGTCCTGATATAATGTAATTACAGCAGCTTCCTCTCCAGCTCTACTCCTGTGCCGCAATCAATATTAGAAAGTATTTCCTGTGTGGTGAGAGATGTTCGGGATGGTTTAGGGTGTGGTTGCTTGTCTTTGTTTGGCTGTAGTGAGAATTGTTTCTTCTCCTTCTCCGGGGGGGGGGGGGGTTTGAGGGTCTCAAAAAATTTCCACTCTTAATTTTTATATCAGACTGCTCCCATAAGTCTCATGCGCTGCCAAAAGATTCTGTGGCCCTCCAAGCATCCCTTAAAAAAAAAAATGCAAAACAAATATGATTTTGATAGGTACCCCCGCTGAGATGCCAAATGTTTTGTGCCCCTGCAAGGCCCCCTCAAATTTGTCCTTTTTATTTTTTAAAAAACATCTCTCACAGATTCATTGTGATTCAAAGAGGTTTTTTCCTGACCCCACCCGAACCTCACATTGTCATTTTAAAAACAAATTAAATTAAATAGGCCACACCCATTCCTTAACTTTGGACACATCCACTTTGACATGTAGCTCTCAGAGCTATACGCTACTGCACATTGTCAAAGAGCTGACGTCACTAGCTTTGATTACTCTCGGAGCCGGCCCACCCATGAGGCAATCTGGGGTACCTGCCTTGAGTGGCAGGACCCACAGGAGCAGCAGATCCGTCCTCTAAGAAATGCATCGCCCATTCCTACAGTGACAACACGGCTCTATCACAGTCCTTGGAAGTCAGATCTGTTAGGATGTCCTACACACGAGTAGGACCCTGGCAGAGACACATGCCAGACTGGCATGTTCCCTCCCTCCCGGTCAATCATTCAGGAGCTTCAAAAGCTTTCTTCAGCCTGAACATCACAGCGACTGATGCCAAGAAACATCAGCACACTTACGGATCCGCAGAGTTTGTGCAGTTGTGTAATAGAACTCAGCAGCTCAGCATTTTGGCTAATCTTCTTTTATTTACTGTACTGTATTGGCCTGAATATAAGCCTCATTTTCCCCCAAATTCCAACCATGAAAAGTTAAAGTGTGGCTTATATTGGCGATCTTATGGTATGCAGCCAGGAGTGCGGGGAAAACAGCGCCAGGAGCATGGCCAAGCGGCGCCTGGCCTTCATGTAGTCCCCCATCCTCTCCCCCAAGGCCGGGAAGGGAGAGAGAAAGGAAGCAATGCAGCGCGGCTGCCCCCCTCCAATTGTATAAGTGCGGGTTATATTCGGGCCAATATGGTATCACCAGCTAAACATCGTGATATACCGATATACTGTATCACAATGGCTGAAATAATGATGGAGCTATGTAGAGGCATTGGCTGGCTTCGCGGTTTTTCTCACATTGTGATTTTTGCATAGCACGTGCACGCGCGCACGCGCGCACACACACACACACACACACATCCTGATTTGCAATATATTGCCAGATCAAAAATTATGAAACTGTTATCACGATATGGACTTCAAACTGGTTTTGGACAATATATCGCCCAACCCTACTCTGCAGTTCTCCAACCAAACAATACATACAAAAATATATTTATTGAGGAAGGCAACATATGAAAATGCATTCTAACAGGGAAATTGCTTGTTAAAAAATATGTATATTGGTCAAAACTCCATACAAATATGTATTATTTGGAGAATTTCTCACTAAAATGTTGACACCCCCCCAAAAAAAATGCAAATATATGTAGAGATGTGATTAGCTGAGTTGAATTAGCATTGGAAAACTGAGAAACTTAGGAGAAACAAAATGGACAGATTTTTCATTCCCTGTTTGAAATCCAACTCCGTTGCCCCATCGCCACCATCTGCACTGAGTGAGTGCCAGGCAAGACTGTAGTGTCAACAGCCCTTGGAAAAACTACATTACCACAGGGCATGTTTGAGAGATATTAAACTCTCACCTCTTCAGTTTCTGTGACTGCCAGACGGGTGAGAATTATCCTTGCGAGGAGAAGGAAGAAAGCACAGACTCCCAACCCTTTGAATGCTCAGATGTTACAACACATGGAAGGTATGTGCTCTCCTAATGCCTCCCTCTCTCTCTTTTTATTTCTATGCCTTATGGGGAAATTGTCTCTCACCGAATCAGCAAAGTTGTGGCAGGTTGTAAATTTGCCACAACAGTTAGGATGCTTGGCTTCGCTTGTCTGTTTAGTTCCAGGCTTGGCTCTTTTCTCCCCCAGCCAAGCCTTTACTCTAGAAAATGAGCATGCATATTATATCATTATTATTTTTATTTGCAGCAACTAGACTGGTGACTGGGAGTGGCCGCCGAGACCACATAACACTGGTCTTGAAAGACCATTGGCTCCCAGTAAGTTTCCAAGCACAATTCAAAGTGTTGGTGCTGACCTTTAAAGCCCTAAACAGCCTCGGCCCAGTATACCTGAAGGAGCGTCTCCACCGCCATCGTTCTGCCTGGACACTGAGGTCCAGTGCCGACAGCCTTCTGGCGGTTCGCTCACTGTGAGAAGCCAAGTTACAGGGAACCAGGCAGAGGGCCTTCTTGGTAGTGGCACCCGCCCTGTAGAACGCCCTCCCACCAGATGTCAAAGAGAACAACAACTACCAGACTTTTAGAAGACATCTGAAGGCAGCCCTGTTTAGGGAAGCTTTTAATGTTTAATAGACTATTACATTTTAATATTCTGTTGGAAGCTGCCCAGAGGGGAAACCCAGCCAGATGGGCGGGGTATAAATAATAAATTATTATTATTATTATCACCGAAGATGGATGCACTTCCACAAGACTTGTGGAATGCCCTCCCATCCAATGTCAAGGAAATAAACAACAATCTGACTTTTAGAAGACATCTGAAGGCAGCTCTGTTTAGGGAGGTTTTTAAAGTTTGATGCTTTATTGCATTTTTAATATTTTGTTGGAAGCTGCCCAGAGCGGCTGGGGAAACCCAGGTAGATGGGCAGGCTATAAAAAATTATTATTATTATTATTATTATTATTATTATTATTATTATTATTATTATTTCCTTAGCACCCATGGTTTCCCCATTTCAATATATTGTTGCAGATGCTAATGAGCGGACTCATGCAAAAGTTCTGCAGCCTCTTTGTTCCAGCCCAGGGAGTGATGATGACTGTTTTGCACAGAGGACTATCTGTGAGATGAGACATGCAGCATTTTTTTCTGGGACTGCAAAGCCTCCCCCCCTGACCCACCCACCCCAAAAAAGTTTCCATACTCACCCAGGGCTATGAAGGCAGCAAGGAGGCTGATGAAAAGAGGAGTCTGCATCATTCTAGATTTCAACTGAGAGCTGTTCACAAGTTTGTGTGAACACACACAAACACACACACAAAAACAATCCAACCCACACTTCTGCCTCCCTGATGCAGCTACGTGTCTGCGTATGTGTAGTTGGGAGGTGGGGAACTGTTTTGTAGAAGAGATCAGTTAAGCTTCCCGGAAAACAAGGTGGAGACGTCAAAGCACCTCCCCAATGGGATACAGACCAAGTGGGTGGTAGATCAAATTTGCAAACAGGAGGGGTCTCGTGTACAGAACCATGCATCCCTCTTGGATATAGAAAACAACGTTAAAAGCATGAAGGGCTGAACGCAGCCAAGAAAACTCTGCTCGCCACTGGGAAATATGCAACAGCAACAGCTACTATTCTAGGCACAGCCAACTTTGCCATCCTTTGTAAACAAAAACAGGACAGAAAGACGCCTGCCTCTGCCTCTGCCTCTGCCTCTCTCTCTCTCTCTCTCTCCCCTGTTCCTTTTTCCTCTGTAATTTGAGAGGGTGTGTGGAAGAGTCTCCTACTTTGCTCCTGGCTGATAGTGAGGCAGTCACAGAAGTAGATGTGGCAGGCAGCCCATGTTTGAAGAAGTTTACCGGGACGGATCACACCGCGGCACGGCAGTTTAGTTCAGTCTAACCCCAGACTGCTTTTCCTTCAAACGAAGGATGGTTGCAAGTAGGCAGCACAGCGCATCTGAACTATTATTAATTCCACCAACAGCTAAATCTGACCCTCCCTCTTTTGGAGGCAGAGAGGGGATTTTCCCTTAGATGGGCATTCGCATGTGGGGCCTCAGATCAGAAGCCTGGTGGGGAGATGTGAGCTAAATTTAAACGGCCTGTCCCCTGAACCGAATCTTGTTGCTCAGCCACATAAAGCTCAGTGTTTGACAGATGAAAACACACCCATCCTCACAGCCGGAGCTTTCCAAAGCAGTATAATTTGTGGCAGCTGCAACTTACGCTCTTGCAGTTGCTCTACATGCACCGTGAACTGGTCGTTCCTCCATCCACCCGCTCTGCAATCCCCTGGGATGCGGCTCAGGAGGCTTGTGCCAGGTTTGTGGATTCTCCTTCCTTGGAGGCATTTAAGCAGTGGTTGGATGGTCATCTGTCATGACTGTTTTAGTTGAGATTCCTGCATTGCAGGGGGTTGGGTTGTAGGACCCTTGGAGTCCCTTCCCAACTCTTCAATTCTTTATGGCCCTGATCCACATAATCAGGCTCCATAGGAGACCAGTTCGCACAGTGGCCAACAGGGCAGCCAACTTGTGTCCCAGTTTATGGGTGCCCAGTGCGTATGGTGTCATGACGTCATGTTGCAGCATGACATCATATACACACTCCCCAGCCTCGAAACCTGACTTCCAGTGGCACTGGAAATCAGGTTCTTAGACCTCGCGAGACCTCAAAAAGCATTTCCAAGGCCTTGCGAGACCTCAGAATCTGCGTTGGGGGCCTTGCGGTGTGGGTGCCACAACAAAATTTTTGTGGGTGCTCAGGCTGTTGGAGATTCATTCCCCATGTGCAGTTATGGGTTTGTTGTCTATCACATGACTGGGTGTGTGTTTTGATTACACAGGAATGGGATGTGAAGAAGGCAGGATGTTTGTCTTACTGTGTTCCCTGAAGTGGGATTATTGTCCTTTGTTCTTTCTCTTTGCTGCCTGATGATAGAGAGAGAGGGGAGCCATGTCTCAGAGCTCCGTGTGTGTTTATATGTAAATAAAGTAGATTAGCCAACATGCTGAGTTGCTGTAGTCTGTCATGCAAGCTGAGCAAACTCTGCAGATCCCTAAGTGTGCTGATGTCTTCTGGCATCAGTCGCTGTGATGTTCGGGCTGAAGAATGCTTGAGAAGCTCCCGAACGATCGCCCAGGAGGGAGGGAACATGCCAGTTGGGCATGTGTCTCTGCCCAGGGTTCTACTTGTGAGTAGGACGCTTCCTGACACAGGCACCCAGAGTCCTCTATAGTTAGCGCCCCTGGTGGCCAACCAGATGCCTGTGGGAAACCTGAAAGCAGGACCCCAGCACAAGAGCACTCTCCCTTCCTGTGGCTTCCAGCAGCTGATATTCAGAAGCATTCCTGCCTCTGACTATGAAGACAGAGCATAGTCATTATGACTAGAAGCCTTCTCCATGAATTTGCCCAATCCTCTCTTAAGGCCAAGTTGGTGGCCATCGCTGCTTCCTGTGGGGGTTAGTTCCATAGCTCAACAATGCACTGCATGGAGAAGCACTTTCTTTTACAGTGGTACCTTGGTTTTAGAACAGCTTAGTTTATGAACAACTTGGAAATAGAACATTGCAAACCCGGAAGTAGGTGTTCCTGTTTGTGAACTTTGCCTTCCTGTTGAGTGTGTTCCGTTAGTAAATTGAGTCCCCCACTGCTAATCAGAGGCTTCCTGTTGAGTCCGTCGGCTGTTGAGTCCTGAGCACCCACGCAACACAGAGGTGATATTTGGAGCTTTTGTTTTTGCTGGGGGTTTTTTGCGTTTTTGTTTGTGTGGCTTTTTCGTTTTTTTGACTGTGACTTGCTCCTTGTTTTATGGAACTGACTTGTGACTGTGACTTGTGATTTCGTTTTTGTGACTTGTTTTTGTGACTGTGTAGAACCTAGTTCAGCTACTGATTGATTGATTGTGTGACTGCAGAAATGGATAAACAATGACTATCATCAGTGCATGTAAGAATTTTTTTTTAATCATCTACAATACTCTCTTATTTATTTTATAGTACAGTACATGGATTATTGCTTTCCTTTTATGGCTCAATGGTCTCGTTAGATAGTAGAATTCATGTTAAATTGCTGTTTTAAAGGTTGTTTTTAAAAGTCTGGAATGGATTAATCCATTTTGTATTACTTTCTATGGGAAAGCATGCCATGGTTTTAAAACGCTTTGGTTTTGGAACAGACTTCCTGAACGGATGAAGTTTGGGAACGGATGAAGTATTTGTGCTGAATCTTCCACCATTCCATTTATTGCATGTCCTCAAATTCAAGTGTTACAAGAGAGGGAGAAAATAAATAAATAAATAAATAAATAAATAAATAATAACCGGCAGAAGATCCTCGGAGCTGGACCTCAGTGTCCGGGCTGAACAATGGGGGTGGAGAGGCTCCTTCAGATACACTGGGCCGGGGCCACTTAGGGCTTTAAAGGTCAGTGCCAACACATTGAATTGTGCTCGGAAACGTACTGGGAGCCAATGTAGGTCTTTCAAGACCGGTGTTATATGGACTTGGCGGCCACTCCTAGTCACCAGTCTAGCTCTCGCATTCTGGATTAATTGTAGTTTCCAGGTCACCTTCAAAGGTAGCCCTACGTAGAGCGTGTTGCAGTAGTACAAGTGGGAGATAACCAGAGCATGCACCACTCTGGCGAGACAGTCCACAGGCAGGTAAGGTCTCAGCCAGCGTACCAGATGGAGCTGGTAGACAGCTGCCCTGGACACAGAATTGACCTGCGCCTCCATGGACAGCTGTGAGTCCAAAATGACTCCCAGGCTGCGCACCTGGTCCTTCAGGGGTGCAGTTACCCCATTCAGGACCAGGGAGTCCCCCTCACCCACCCACCTCCTGTCCCCCCAAAACAGTACTTCTGTCTTGTCAGGATTCAGCCTCAATCTGTTAGCCACCATCCATCCCCCAACCACCTCCAGACACTCACACATGACATTCTCCGCTATTCACCACCCACTCTCTCCATGCCATGGATAAGAGAGGGAGAGGAAGGAGCAGGGTGGGGCACTAACTTAGTCTGCTTGATGGGAGAGAAGCTCAGCTGCAGTGCCTCAGGGGGAACAAAGGGTGTGGTAACCTGGGGAGCATAAAAAAGCTTGAGATGGAGAACATGAGCGGTGCAAGCTTGCAACACCATTCAACAACAAGGAGAACCAGCACACATTTCTCCCCCCTCCTCCATGGAGAAACAGGGAACATGTTGGAATACCTAGGGCCCTAAATAAGGATCCTCCACCCAATGTCGGGACACTTGGCCCTCATTCCCTGCCAGAAAGACCATCTCCAGGCTCTGTCCCTAAGCCCCATGGGGGGGCAGACAGCAGTGGCATAGCGTGGGTTGCCAGCAGCCAGGGCCACGCGGAGAGGGAATGGGAGGAAAGGAAATGGACAGAGTACACATGGACATTCAACTGCCGAATGGCCTCCATGTTACCCAGCAGCTGCAGAGATGAGAGAAAAAGAATTGTTCTGTTGTCTGAAGAGGTCAATTCCTGGTTCGCATGGAGAAGTCATTTTCAACAGAGCCCAGCAACGGAAGCACACACAGCTGTATTGAGGCTGCACTGGTTGGTGAAATTTTGCACCCCTATCCATTTTGCTCCTGGGGCAACCATCCCCATGCCTTCCCCCCACATACTATGCCACAGCCAGGGCCAGGAAAAAAAGGTTTAACAAAGGAATGGTTCCAATCATTTCTCCACCAAGTTAAGGCCAAACAAGTACAAGCCTAATGCAATCCTACTTTTCCTATCTGGACATACTGTATAACATTGGTGCCTTACAGCAGGCTTCCTCAGCCTCGGCCCTCCAGATGTTTTTGGCTTACAACTCCCATGATCCCTAGCTAGCAGGACCAGTGGTCAGGGATGATGGGAATTGTAGTCTCAAAACATCTGGAGGGCCGAGCTTCAGGAAGCCTGCCTTACAGCATGTCTGAGTTGCCTAACCTTGGGGTAGTAGAACCAAACTCATGAGAAGAACAGATTATGTTTTATACTTTGTGCATACCAGTTATCAACGTCACCAAGCTACCTCAGAGCTTCATCTCTTCAAATGACACAGATCACCCATGCAAATGTTCTGCAGCCTCTTTAATCCAGCCCTGGCAAATGGGACTAATTTGGAGAGGGAAACATCTGCTGAAGTGGCCGGAAACATGTACCTTCCTCATTTTAGTATGCCGTTAGCCAAAAATATAGAAACTGTTATAAGAAAAAACCGTTCCTTTTCCCTTATGGGGTACCCAAGAGCCCATATAGAGTCCTTATGTAGGTTCTCTATCGGTAGGAGAAAATAACAGAGGCCAAGCAGAGAACACTGAGAAGCAAAACAGCTAGTAAGCAGGATCTTTATTAAACTGTGGCAACAGGGTGCCCCCCCCACACACAGGAGGGAGGAGGAACCCAGAACAATGGTGTGCAAGCCCTTATATAGACTTTTGAAATTGCCACCCTGTAGCTCAAGACCACCACCCCCCATACATCATGTTGTAATATTCATTCCCTGTGTGCAGTCATGGGTTTATTGTTTTTCACATGACTGGGTATATGTTTTCATTCCACAGAGTGGGAAGTGGGAAGTGACGGCAGACAGGATGTTTTGTCTTGCTATGTTCCCTAAAGTAGAACTATTGTCCTTTGTTCTTTCTCTTTGCTGCCTGATGCTAGTGAGAGAGGGAGCCATGATGTAGAGCTCCGTGTGTGTAGATATGTAATAAAGTAGATTTAGCCAAGATGCTGAGCTGCTGTGGTCTGTTACGCTACTGCGCACACTCTGCGGATCCCTAAGTGTGCTGGATGTCTTCTGACACCAGTCACTGTGATGTTCGGGCTGAAGAAGCTGAGAAGCTCTCAAACGATCGCCTAGGAAGGAGGGAACATGCCAGTCGGGCATGTGTCTCTGTTGAGCCTCTACTCGTGAGTAGAGACCGTTTCATAACACAGCATACATAAATCACAGAAGGGGCGGTTTACAGCAGAATCCTGTCTGGCAGGAAACCTGTTAATGGGTTTACCTGGCCATTCTTTTGTGATGATAAATACTTAATTCCTGATAAAGGTAGATAGCCGTGTTGGTCTGTCATAGTCAAAACAAAATAAAATAAAAAAATTCCTTCCAGTAGCACCTTAGAGACCAACTAAGTTTGTTCTTGGTATGAGCTTTCGTGTGCATGCACACTTCTTCAGATACACTGAAACAGAAGTCACCAGACCCTTATATAAAGTGAGAGGGTGGGGAGGGGTATTACTCAGAGGGGTGGTGGAAATGACGAGTCAACAGGTTTACCACAGCTATTAACCTTTCACCCATTTCCACCACCCCTCTGAGTAATACCCCTCCCCACCCTCTCACTATATATCAGGGTCTGGTGACTTCTGTTTCAGTGTATCTGAAGAAGTGTGCATGCACACGAAAGCTCATACCAAGAACAAACTTAGTTGGTCTCTAAGGTGCTACTGGAAGGAATTTTTTTTATTTTATTTTGTTTTGACTTAATTCCTGAGTCCAGGTCACAGGCTCACCCTTTTCATACCCAAATATGCCCTTAAGGCAGGATTTGTGAGCACAGAGACAATGGGGAGGCTTTTTCCACTTCCATCCAAACAGGAGGAGGAGGAGGAGGAGGAGGAGGAGGAGGAGTTTGGATTTGATATCCCGCTTTATCACTACCCTAAGGAGTCTCAAAGCGGCCAACAATCTCCTTTCCCTTCCTCCCCCACAACAAACACTCTGTGAGGTGAGTGGGGCTGAGAGACTTCAAAGAAGTGTGACTAGCCCAAGGTCACCCAGCAGCTGCATGTGGAGGAGCAGGGACGCGAACCCGATTCACCAGATTACGAGTCTACTGCTCTTAACCACTACACCACACTGCAGAGGAATATTTGAGGTCACTGAAAGAGTCAAAATGGCTTTAGGACTGTTTTCCTGTACTGTTTCAGACATGTGGTTTATATATCTATGCATGTGTATGCCTTGGTACATTTATGAAAATTTGTTTTATATCTTAGATCTTATAATTCTCATAACAGAAACTAACAGAAAGCGCATCCAAGTCGCAATGCAGACAGGAAAATGCTGGTTGCTGATAGAAGCTAACCTTCTTGCCACACACAACTTTGGATCCTTGGCCCAATGTCAAGCTGCTGATTCATCCTGTTCCCCTGCTCCCATTTTGCTCTGCAGTTTGAGAACGAATTTGAAAGTCTCCCACTTTGCTGCTGACTGGAGTTAACGGTGAGAAGTCATGGAAGTAGATGCTGCAACCAGTACTGAAAGAGTTTTGCTTGGGGAGGTCGCTGCACGACATGCCAATTTATTTTGTTATAAAATCTTGTGTTCCTGGCCTATGCTCCATGGCACTAAGCGGGAAGGAAGCTATGCATTATTTGCATATTCTCAGATATCTTTAAAGGGAGATGGAATCTTATTTTATCCAGAGTTCTGGAGGGGAGAAGTTGCGTTTGGGTGGTATCAGTGTGAGCCAGGAAGGAATGCAGGGCCTCAGATGGGAAATCAAGGAGGGATGCCTTCTAAATTTAGACAGGCTGTTCCCAAAAGTAATTCTGGTTGTACAGTTACATAAAATCCAGTGGCTGACAGATGAAAAACAGGCATGCTGTTGCAACACGCCCATCTTCGAAACATGAGCCCCACGTTACTGGGGAATAACTCCTCCTGTGTTTCGTCTTCATCTACTGTAATGAAGCTGCTTCTTCACTCTCATCCAACCCACGCACCCACCTGGCAATGGGGGGGGGAGATTATGTATGTGGTTTGTAATCGTTAAAAATCTATTTTGGCCCAGAGAAGGGGAAGTGCTGTGTGTGTGTATGTGTGAAATCAATGTCAGATAAAATGTTTCCACAAACCAAAGTAGACCACAGAAACTGAGAAACATGAAGAAGTGGCAAGCTGTGTGCATTCCATGGCGCCTTAGGGTAGGGATGTGTGAACATGTCTTAATCCGTTCTGCCATTCATTTTCATCCTGTTTTGCTTTTTTCATTCTCCTGCAATTGGTCTGTTTTGCACAAGACTTTCTTCCATTCACTGGCACAGAAATATACCTTCTTCTCCACCTTTTTTTTGTTTTGCAAATATTGCAGGTACATGATAGACCTTCATATCTCAGTCACAAATAGGTACTGTTACAAATCTATCACCTTCTTTGCACGTTCACTTTCAAATATAATTAATTTCCAGAGTGGCAACCCTGTTAAGTCTTTTGCAGCGAAAACAACACAGATTCTTCTGGCACCTAAAATACAAAGTGAAACGGCTAATGGCCCATCACGAAGCCATTAGCAACTGCCATCCTAATCACATCTACTCAGAATTAAGTCACAGGGAATTGGATTGAGCTGACCCCCAGGAATGTGGGGTTAGGGCTGCAGCCTTGCTTACTTGATTTCATTGTTCAGTCTAAACCAGGCATGTCCAACGTCCATTTTGGGGGACTAATCCGGCCCGCCGGTTGGTTTAATTATGCTCCTGTGGTAGTTTATTTCCTGGGGCAAAATCCTAAAAAAAACCTCAACAACTTCAATCCTAAAAAAAGTTAACAAATCTGGCCCTCTTTGAAAAAAGTTTGGACACCACTGGTCTAAAATCTGTGCTATTTTTCTAGAAAAAGAGGTGCCGGTTCACCATGAACTTCTCCCTTGTTCTCTGAGAATGGCAATGGGCTCTGAGAGGTGGGCTCTGGCTGAAAAAAAGCCTTCGTAAAGAATAGTTGACATTTCGTTCATACCCTGAATTGTAGGCATATTAAATAATGTGACTTACTTATTAAAGTCATTTTTGTAATACAGTGGTACCTCGGGTTATGAACTTAATTCATTTCAGAGGTCTGTTCTTAACCCGAAACCATTTTTAACCTGAGGCGCGCTTTCGCTAATGGGGCCTCCTGCTACCGCCGCGCCATCGCCGCACGATTTCCGTTCTCAACCTGGGGCAAAGTTCGCAACCCGGAGCAACTACTTCCAGGTTAGTGGAGTTTGTAACCCAAAGCATTTGTAACCCGAAGCGTTTGTAAACTGAGGTACCACTGTACAACATTTTACTTCATAAATGTGTATTTTATGCAGGAAATAGCCACATTTGCCTCTGCTGAAACATAACGCTTGAATGAACTTATACTTTAAATATTTGTAGTAAATATGACTTTATGTTTGACACCTTGAAACCCTCAGGTTTTAACTGAGGAGGAAGTAAATAAATAGGTACCGCTCCGGCGGGAAGGTAAACAGCGTTTCCGTGCGCTGCTCTGGTTCGCCAGAAGCGGCTTAGTCATGCTGGCCACATGACCCGGAAGCTGTACGCCGGTTCCCTTGGCCAATAAAGCGAGATGAGTGCCACAACCTTAGAGTCGTCCGTGACTGGACCTAATGGTCAGGGATTCCTTTACCTTTTACAGGCAAAGTCAACAGGTTACAAAAGAGAACATTCAATGTAAAACGAACATTAATGAATTGTGCATCCCATTGGGTTTTTTTAAATGCACCATAAGAAAGCAGATTAAAACTACAATCGTAACCCCACTTAGCTGGTAGTATTTCTGAGACATAGGATTACAACCTTCGTTCCTGTAGGATACCTGCAGCAGCAAGCAACTTATACACAGACAAAATCAACAAAAAACAGCAACAACAAAATAAAGTAACAAGGCCCCTGTCTGGACAGCTGTAATTATGCATCAGTGAATATGAACATGGTGTAGTTCTAAGAAGTTTGGGGTGTCCCCCCCCCCACAGAAAATGTGCTGAGGAAGCAGATCCCAGCAGGATTGCACCCTCAACTCAACAACTGGTGAATAAAGCAGCACGCCACAGGACTGAACTCTCCTGCTCTCAGTCTGGAGGAGGGAAGGAGACAAAGCATCTCTTCCCCCCCCCTTCCTGACCAAACATTTAATTATGGTTCTTAAAAGGCTAATTAAACATTAATCCCCACCCCAATTGCCTAAGCTCCAGATCTGGGGTAAGGTCGGTGGTCCCTGGGTTGGCCTAGATCACGTCATGTGCCGACCCTCCAACATTTATCTGATGAAAATAGGGACATCTTTAATAATAATAATAACAATAATAATAATAATAATTATAATAATAATAATAATAATAATAATAATACAGTGGTACCTCGGTTTTTGAACGTCTCCTTTGACAAATGTTTCGGTTTTCGAACGCCGTAAATGCTTCCATTTTCAAACGTGCCTCAAAAGTTGAATGGCTTCCGCTGCGTATATATATTATTTTTCTCAATTTTCTCTATTAAATTTGCAGACTTGCCCTTTGTGCCTCAGTTTCTGAACGTTTCTGAACTCGGACGGTCTTCCGGAACAGATTACGTTCGAAAACCGAGGTGCCACTGTAATAATAATATTTATACCCCACCCATTTGACTGGGTTGCCCCAGCCACTGTGGGCAGCTTCCAACATATATAAAAACATAATAAAACATTAAACATTACAAAACTTCCCTATACAGTGCTGCCTTCAGATCTCCTCAGTTTGGAGGTCGCATAACTCCATACTCTCCAATATTTATCCAATGAAAACAGTCCTAAGGAAAAGCGGGACATCAGAAAACATGATAGCTTCTGTGTGCATGTTGTGTACAGCCCTATTATGTTATGTACACTATGGTAGACATGTCGCTGCAGAGGAGAGAGATCAAGTGAAGCACTTTATCAGTCAGGACCAGAGATTGGGTGGAACGCAGAAGGAAGAAGAGTTTGGATTTGATATCCCGCTTTATCACTACCCGAAGGAGTCTCAAAGCGGCTCACATTCTCCTTTCCCTTCCTCCCCCACAACAAACACTCTGTGACGTGAGTAGGGCTGAGAGACTTCAGAGAAGTGTGACTAGCCCAAGGTCACCCAGCAGCTGCATGTGGAGGAGCGGAGACGCGAACCTGGTTCACCGGATTACGAGTCTACCACTCTTAACCACTACACCACACTGGCGGACACTGGAAGCAGCAGTGTGCAGAGGAAAAGGGTTCCCAGGCAGGAGTGTTGGTGTTGGAGACAGGCAACATTCTTCGCAGAAGGGGCTGCATAGCATTCCTTGACTGCGGTCAGTGTGTAAGTGTAAACACCAGCAAAAACAGCCATCCCCTTGCTCTGCTCGCAGACACTGGGCACAGCACAACCTCTGGCTGCAAACCTTTCAATCGCAGCAACTGCAAAGCAAAAAAGAGGGGGGGGGTTCATGTTGCATGGATCCGTCATTTGCTTTTGTTTTTCTTTAATCTCCACACACAGCGTTCTGCTCTGAGCTCCGTTAAGCTCCGGTCAGTGTCATTGCCTTGGTGTAACCCGAAACCTTCAAGTAGAATTAAATCCGATCTACTCTGCTGTAAAGCCAATGAATTTTCTTTGGGCTGCTTCTAGTTTTCTTGAACTCCCCAGACTCCTAGGCCCCATCTGGGCTATCCATTTAAAGCAGTACCGAGTCGCTTTAAACATCCGCAGATTCCCCCAAAGAATCCTGGGAACTGTCATTTGTTAAAGGTGCTGAAAGGAGACTCATGTCCCGCTACAATTCCCAGAATAGTTTAACAATCCATCCCTCTTTTCAGGGAACTCTGGGAACTGTATCTGGGAGGTAGAGGGAATAAGAAGTTTGCTAAGAACTCTCAGCACCCTTAACAAACTACAGTTCCCAGGATTCTTTGGAGGAAGCCAGGACTTTTTATAGTGGTATAAGATAGATATAATATATTACAAGGACAGGAAGAAACATTACGGACAGAATAACTGTCACACACAGGAAGAACAAGGAGCTTGAATGCTTCACCTGTAGCTTTATAAATCATTTAATGTGTCAATATGAATGGAAGTCATTAAAATTGCAGTTGCTGTATAAGGGATTGTTATTTTGACTGGAGTGTAACTGAAATTTATAAGATTTTGGAACGCAGAAATAAAGTAAATCATCCAACCATCAATTCTAGCATGTGGAGGGGGGGGCACCCAAATTTTACAATTTGGCATCTGAATGATTGGCATTACTAATTGTATTATAATTTGGCATTATTATAATGAGGCTATTATTGGGTTATTGTAATTGAAAACTAATAAAAAATATTATCAAAAAAGAGGACTGTTTATAGTGGTATGATACTGCTTTAGCCCTGCTCCTGAACAGAGTTTTTGGGGAAAGGAGTAAGTTATAGCAGAGCGATTTAGCCCCGTTTAAATTGCAATAGCTTCTTAGAGTTTATGTTGCTCTCTCTGTACCACAAACTCACTGATGGCACCTCTCTTGATTCATCCTCATGTGGAAAAGAAACCCATCAACATCCCAGCTGGGTCGCTCTGGCCAGTTTGGTGTACAGTGGAACCTCTACTCACGTACGGAGTCCGTTCCGGAGGTCCGTCCATGAGTTGATCCAGGCCACTGGTAGAAGCGCCATTCTGCGCATGCGCATTCGGCGGCAGCGCCATTCTGCACATGTACAGACAGTAGAAGCCGTTCTGTGTGTACGCGAATTGTGGCAAACCCGGTATTTACTTCCTGGTTTGCCGTGGTCGCGAGTCAAATTGCTCGCAAGTAGGGGCAATGGTAAGGGACGTGGGTGGTGCTGTGGGTTAAACCACAGAGCCTAGGGCTTGCTGATCAGAAGGTCGGCGGTTCGAATCCCCGTGACGGGGTGAGCTCCCGTTGCTCGGTCCCAGCTCCTGCCAACCTAGCAGTTCGAAAGCACATCAAAGTGCAAGTAGATAAATAGCTACCGCTCCAGCGGGAAGGTAAACGGCGTTTCCGTGCTCTGCTCTGGTTCGCCAGAAGCAGCTTAGTCACTGGCTCCCTCGGCCAGTAACGCGAGATGAGCGCCGCAACCCCAGAGTTGGACACGACTAGACCTAATGGTCAGGGGTCCCTTTACCTAGGAGCAGTGGTAAGTAGAGATTCTACTGTAGTTCTTAAAGTGTGGGACTAGGAGCTGGGAGATCGTGGTACAAATCCCCTCTCAGCCGTGAAGCTCATTGTGTGACCTTCGGCTAGTCATCTGCCTCTCGGTCTAACCCGCCTCACAGGGCTGTTGTGAGGAGGAAACGGGGAGGAGGGAAACTCTGAATGGAGCTCCTTGGAAAAAAAGGTGGGGGTATAAATGCAATAAAAGATAAGCATTTAAAGCAGTATCATGCCACTTTAAAGAGTTGTGGCTTCCCCAAAGCACAGAACTACAATTTGCAAAATTCCCACAAAAGAGAAGTCAACTATTAAACCACTATGAGAACTGTAGCTCTATGAGGAAAATAGGGGCATAATAATAATAATAATAATAATAATAATAATAATAATAATAATTTATTCTTTATACCCTGCCCATCTGGCTGGGTTTCCCCAGCCACTCGGGGCGGCTTCCAACAAAATATTAAAAATATGATAAAACATCAAACATGGAAAACTTCCCTAAACAGGGCTGCCTTCAGATGTCTTCTAAAAATCTGGTAGTTGTTTTTCTCTTTGACATCTGGTGGGAGGGTGTTCCACAGGGTGGGTGCCACTACCGAGAAGGCCCTCTGCCTGGTTCCCTGTAACTTGGTTTCTCATAGTGAGGAAACTGCCAGAAGGCCCTCGGCACTGGACCTCAGTGTCCGGGCAGAACGATTGGGGTGGAGACGCTCCTTCAGGCTCCTAGCAACGCTCGGCAACCTTAACAAACTACAGCTCCCGGGATTTTTGGGGGGAAGCCATGACTGTTTAAAGCGGCATGATACTGCTTTAAACATCTAGTGCAGATGGAGCTGTGTACTAAATTCTTAATTTCAGGGTTGTGGGTTCAAGCCCCACATTGGGCCAAAGATTCCTGCCTTCCGGGTGGGGGGGGGGGGATGGACTCGATGATCCTGGTGGTGTCTTCCAACTTTACAATTCTATGATTCATGTCAGTTGAATTCAGCTCTGTTCCCTGCTGACTTACCGTCTCCTGATTCCAGAATGCCTGTAATGTGAATGCAATGGTCCTCCAATCCGGTACAGTCCATGGACCCTTCGGCTTCACACGAATGCGAATCTTTCGCATAGCAAGCTGGGCAGGTGAAGCCGTTCCTTGTAGTATTGACTGGGGGTACTGAGAGGAAGGAAAGGGAATACAGTGGTACCTCGGGTTAAGTACCCTTCAGGTTAAGAACTCCGCTAAGAACAGAAATCGTGCTCTGGCGGCGCAGAGGCAGCAGGAGGTCCCATTAGCTAAAGTGGTGCTTCAGGTTAAGTACGCTTCAGGTTAAGAACGGACCTCCGGAACGAATTAAGTACTTAACCCGAGGTACCACTGTACAATCGCAGGAGTCAGAATGCAACAGAACGAACCCAAGAAAGGATGGATCAATTAACCATCCAAAGCCCACGCTGTTCAACGCCTTTCCTCTGGGGCTTCAGCAGGTAGTAACACATCTGTAGCATGATCCACTGGGATGAGCAGGGCTAGGATCCAGCAGATCTCTGCCTGTGCTGGCAGTTTCCCGGCACAGCCAGGCGGTGCTAGCCTCATCTTCACCTCAGCCAGAGATATGACACCATTTCTCTCCCAGCCAGGCCCCAGTTGGGTGAGCTGAGCTGGGTGAAGGCTGGACCAAAGAGGGGAGAGTTAGGCTGGATCCTAAGCCCAATCAGCTTGGTCACGTGACCTGGCAACATGGCATAAATTAAGCAGGGGGAAAAGGGTGCAGTAACTCAAACCCTATTTTACAGGCTTGTTTTCCCCACTGCCAGGCTTAGGTAATCTCAGCCAGCAATAGCACCTGAATCAAATTTATATTTTGTGTGCTTTCTGCTGGCTTAATTTACACTGGACCTGTTTAACACATACTTCTTCAGTGTACAATTAGCCCTCTGCAGGAGAGGGAATTTGGTCTGTTTTTGTTTTATTTTGTATTCTTAGTTTCTAGTTTTCTGTTGTGAACCACCCTGGGGTCTTCAATTGGAGGGCGGTACAGCCGTACCTTGGAAGTCGAACAGAATCCATTCTGGTAGTCCGTTCGACTTCCAAAATGTTCGGAAACCAAACCGCTGCTTCTGATTGGCTGCAGGAAGCTCCTGCAGCCAATCGGAAACCGCGGAAGCCCCGTCGGACGTTCAGCTTCTGAAAATTGTTCGAAAACCGGAATACACTCACTTCCGCACTTCCAGGTTTCAATCGTTCGGGAGCCGATTTATTCGGGAGCCAAGGCATTTGACATCCAAGGTACGACTGTAATAATAATTTAATAAATAATAATAAAATAATGGTGATGATGATGATGATGGGAAGAGTTGCAGCATGACTGTGGTACCCACGGTCATTTATTCATTTTGCAAATGTGCCTGTGGGCCTCAAAAAGGTTTCCAGCCCCCTGCTTTAAAATAAGCAAAAGAACTCTATGGAGCCCTTGTCATTTATCACAGCACCCCCTTCAGGCCTGGAGGCGTATCTTCAAAGCCAGGCAAGTACAGGAGATACGTACATTTCGCCAGTTGCTTCTGGCAGCTCTCTCTCTTGCAGCACACGGCGCTTCTTCGCAGCATGATCCCAGGCCCAACGGTCATGGTCCGGATGCCAGCTTTGCAAGCTCTGTGCCCAGTGCAGGACTTCAAAGCACCTGCAAATGCCACTACGCCTAGGCGAAGAAAGAAAGAGTTTGAAAAGGGAAGGATACGCTGATAGATCAGTGCAGGGCTGGGCAGAAGGTGAATCAGAATTCACTATGAGGTCTCCAGAGGTCCGTTCACACATTACACCGAACTGCACATGGATAAGTGTACATCTTGATTTTTAATGTTTGACATTTTATTAAGTTTTTATATGAGCTGGAAGCTGCCCAGCGTGGCTGGGGAAACCCAGCCAGATAATAATAATAATAATAATAATAATAATAATAATAATAATAATAATAATAATTCATTGCTTAGACCATCTGGCTGGGTTTTCCCAGCCACTCTGGGTGGTTCCCAACATAATATTCAAAACACGATAAAATGTAAAAGATTAAAAACTTCCCTAAAGAGGGCTGCCTTCAGATGTCTTCTAAAAGTCAGATAGTTGTTTGTTTCCTTGACATCTGATGGGAGAAAGAGGGGGCAAATTGCATTAGAAACATTTTTTCCATATATGCCTAGAAATCTGTTGAATCCTAATGGCTTTACTATCAAAATAAAAGCCAGAAGGTATTAATGCTAAGAAGCAGTGACACCTACTGGACAAATGTCAGAAGATAGATTTGTATGGTTGAGTGCAGTAACAGTCTCTAGAGTCTTCTTGGCAGTATGAGCTGCGGTTAATTAATTCAGGTTTACTTGTTTTAGGGTCCAAAAGATCTGAATGTAAATTAAGGAGTGAATGTATGTTAATTTATGTTGAGGTAAAGGTAAAGGGACCCCTGACCATTAGGTCCAGTCGTGACCGACTCTGCGGTTGCGGCGCTCATCTCGCATTATTGGCCGAGGGAGCTGGCGTACAGCTTCCGGGTCATGTGGCCAGCATGACTAAGCCGCTTCTGGCGAACCAGAGCAGCACACGAAAATGCCATTTACCTTCCCACCGGAGTGGTACCTATTTATCTACTTGCACTTTGACGTGCTTTCGAACTGCTAGGTGGGCAGGAGCAGGGACCGAGCAATGGGAGCTCACCCCGTCGCGGGGATTCAAACCACCAACCTTCTGATCGGCAAGCCCTAGGCTCTGTGGTTTAACCCACAGCGCCACCCGCGTACCTTTATGTTGAGGTATGTTAATTTATTTAGCAAATTTCTACGCTGCTTTTCAGCAACAGAAAGTTCCCAAAGGGGTTCGCATAGCCAAAGGTGGCTTACAAACCTGTTCTAATAATGCTGTTTAAAATCTGAGGATAGGTGGGCTTTCCTGTGAAGATCTTCCACCTTTGAGCAAACGAAGAGACTCTCCCACCTTATGCCTGACAGCTTACAAAGTTTTGGGCTGTCTTGGAGAGAAACCCCTCCCTGGATCCACCTGTCATCTCCTCCTAAAGACCAAAATTAGGAATGGATCAGAGTGTCCAGGCCAGGAGGACAGGGCTATAATAAATATATCTTCTGTCTACTCTCACCAGCCCTGCTAGTTTGGAGCACAGGGTTATGAGTTTTGGAGGCAGTCAGAACAATAACATAAACAACCAGTTATGCATTGATACTAAACCCCCTAATGCTGGTCTTTTTTATGCAATTGAAGAAAGCAGCCCTATCTATCTGAAATCTTTAATCATAAATATGATGACGACTGCTGCAAAAACAGTACGGTGTGAAAAACGAAAAAAAATCCATAAGCCCCACCTATAAGGGAGCAGTTGCAGAAATGTTTAAAAATGGCAGACCAACTGATTTAGCTGATAGAAGAAAGGCAACTTTTCAGCTCGATGACTTTGGTAGAAAGACAGGCTTGCTTCATCAATTGCTGGAATGAAAATTAGGGAAATGTAAGTCTTAGAATCATAGAGTTGGAAGAGACCACAAGGGCCATCCAGTCCAACCCCCTGCCAAGCAGGAAACACCATCAAAGCATTCCTGACAGGTGGCTGTCAAGCCTCTGCTTAAAGACCTCCAAAGAAGGAGACTCCACCACACTCCTTGGCAGCAAATTCCACTGTCGAACAGCTCTTGTAGCCTTAGCAACAACTAGCAACAATACCGGGTTCAATGTTGCTCCTGAAGTGAGGGAGAGAGGAGTAAAAAAAACATCGAGGTTTGGTTCAAAAGAGAAAGGCTTTATTCTGCCCCCCCGGAGAGGCAGAAGGTTCCGTTTGATCGTCCAAAACAGGAACAAGAATAATCAGTTTAAACAAGACTTATATACCTTCAGAGAGCACTCTCTCCCCCTCCTTCCTGCTTCCATGCATCACGAGATCCTGTAACCCATATAAGGAAGATACTTCCTGTGAACCTTGACTGGGTTCTGACACATCGTACGCAACTCATGTTCTTGGACTGTACTAATGAAGAGATCATCCCGTGCTCTTGTGCCGTCAGAATGTTTACAATCTTACTTGCAACTTATCTTGGCCTCTGGGACTTGCAGCTTATCTGTGCCTTTGTTCTGAACAGAAGGCCATGTGACGTCCCATGTCTAGCCTGTGTTTCACTTGCTTCTTTGATTCTGGGGTAAAGGTTACCAGGCCTTTTGAGCTAGAAAAAAGGCTCCTTTTGAAACTAACGGTTAGGTTGTTGGCCTTTTTTAGGTAGCTCCAGGTAACCCACATTTGGGTTACCTACCCCCTTCACTCTTACTGTCAGGAAGTTCTTCCTAATGTTTAGGTGGAATCTTCTTTCTTGTAGTTTGAATCCATTGCTCCGTGTCCTCTTCCCAGGAGCAGCAGAAAACAACTTTTCTCCTTCCTCTATATGACATCCTTTTATATATATGAACATGGCTATCATATCACCCCTTAACCTTCTCTTCTCCAGGCTAAACATACCCAGCTCCCTAAGCCGCTCCTCATAAGGCATCGTTTCCAGGCCTTTGACCATTTTGGTTCCCCTCCTCTGGACACATTCCAGCTTGTCAGTATCCTTCTTGAACTGTGGTGCCCAGAACTGGACACAATATGCCAGGTGAGGTCTGACCAGAGCGGAATACAGTGGTACTATTACTTCCCTTGATCTAGATGCTATACTCCTATTGATGCAGCCCAGAATTGCATTGGCCTTTTTAGCTGCTGCATCACACTGTTGACTCATGTCAAGTTTGTGGTCTACCAAGACGTCTTTCTTTCTTTCTTTTTCTTTCTTTCTTTCTTTCTTTCTTTCTTTCTTTCTTTCTTTCTTTCTTGTAAATAACGGTTTATATACAGTTTGACATACTGTTTATTGACTAACAATAAAAACAGAGAGGCTATATAAGAGAAATCGATCAACAACTGTGAGCCTCGTCTCCTTTGCCTACCCAGGGTGGTCTCCCCTAAAATGCTCGCGCAAGTGTCTTCCCCCAGAAAGCAAGGTTGCATCTTCCCACGGCAGATCTCCCCGCCTGCAATGCAGACTTCGCAAGACATCAGACCTGCTGGAGATATAAATAAGCAGCAAATGCAGTTGGAGCTAATGTCACAGAACCACGTTCACAGTCACATATTGCTTTTCAACTGCTGAACACACCCACTCCCTTCCATCCTACCTGAAGCACCTCAGTTTGCTACCTTATCTGAGAGGAAGACTGTTTCTCTTTTGAGAGCTTTGATATCTCGCAAGGCTTTGATGAATCATTAAGTAAAATAAGCACGTGCTTTGGGCAACAAGGGAAGGGGGCACCACAGAAATTTTCCATTGCCGGAATTTTAGCATTAACGGTCACAAATTTCTCAGCTAAGAGTTCATTTTCTCGACTGAATTATATTAAAAATCCCAACAGAAAAACTATGCAACAAGGCAGGCTGGATGCCTTATCTCTACTAAGTACAGAAGCGGATGTGTCAACGTAAGATTAGTTTTGAGGATCTGGTCAAAGGCTTTGAAATTAGAAAAAGCAGGAGAATTTTTTTCCAAATATAAATAAAATGGAAGTATACAAAAATAAACATTATTTTCCACCTTACTGAAGGTTTTGTTTCATTTCAAATAATGATATATATATATATTGCTTATTATTGCTTATATTTTGAATTCGATATATTTGGGGGCAGCAAAATCTTTTAGGGTCTCTCAAGGTCTTAATCTGGCCCTGATGTCTTGAGACTTAAGCGTTTAACTGCAAAGTATGGTTTCATCTGGACTCTTTCACCTCCGATCCTTATTCTCTCTTGGTAGCACATTTTATTAGGTGCTTTCTTTACTTCCCCCTTTTCTTATCTTGACATATATTATTGTTTACTCATTGCTCTTGCCCTGTCCATGATCCTCGCCTTTACATGCCTTTCAGAAGCTTGTAATTATTCATATCCTCCTTGTGTACTTACTGTGATGCCCGTGCCATTCATTATCTCCTTTATGTGTCCTTGTTTCTTCTAGATGCTGTACACCTGTTAGAATGAGAATAAGCACCTGATTTTGAAAGAGGAATTTAAATCCTTTTTCTATTCCTGACAGGGAGACAAAATCCCTGAGGAAAATGGCACCTCCACAGGCACATACCTCCACATGTGGCAGGAGTGCCCCAAAATCCAACTATTCTGGACAACAACCATACGAGAAATATGTAAAATAACCAAGCAAGTATTAGAAATCACCCCAGAATTGGCCTTACTAAACATCTTCCAAGACAATAATACCCACTTACACCACAAAGAACTCATAACCCACCTACTTTCAGCAACCAGAAACATCATCACTAGACACTGGAGAGACCTGTCAGGAGTAAGCATGTACCAATGGTACCAAACAGTATGGGAAACAGCCTTAGTAGAAAAATTAACCAATAAGCTGAAAATGACATGGGGACAAACAGAAGCAGATACCCCGGTATGGCTCCCCTTCATCACACACACAGCCCAACATGACAACGACAAAAATCTACAGCATACAAATCAATATGGCTAACCTGATCCAAAACACCCACCCACCCCACTCACACATGAAAACAAAGACCACCACAGCCAATCACAAATGAACAACCACAACTTAGGCCAACCCCAACCTCTCTTACCACCAAAGGAACACAAGTGAACAAAAGAGAACCTGCACAAGCAACCCCACCCCCACCCAACCTTCCCCTCCCCCATCCACCTTTCTCCCCCTCTTCTTCCTAATGTCTCAACAAATGAAACTGATTTGTAAAAATGATAACTGGAAAAGATATGAGAGAGAGACATTGCACATACTTTTGTAAATCAAGAAATCTTTAATAAAAATACTTTTTAAAAAAGAGAAGTGGCTACTGAAGTAGAGACGTGGGGAGGGATTCGCTTCAATTGGCATTTAACAGTGGACCTACATTTTCCAAAGCAATTTGGGAACCGAAGCCATCCTTTGAAATTTGCACTGCTGCACAGTTTTCTAGCCACGTGATGTGTACAGAAATGCATACACTGGGATAAAGTGCACATAAGAACACCCACGTAAGTGAAAAAAAACCAAACGCTTCATAAAGGGGGAAAATAACTTTGCAAAAAACTGTTAGGGGAAAGTGCATATAAACATACATATAATGGGAGGGGTTCTCAGCAAAATGCTGGTGAATTTCCATGGGGATTTAGGAAAAGAATTTGCAAACTGTTGTAGGAATGTGGAGAACCGAGCTTAAAATAGGAAAAATGAGAAGCTGAAATTGACAGGTCTGCCCATCCCTATGCTCAAGTCAAAGGAGCAGGGCCTTTTTAAAAACTAGTGACAAATGGACAATACCCAAAGCTCCCTCAACCCAAAATCGTGCCCAAAATGGTCACAATGCTCTCACAGGGAGAAATGGGATGCCTTGGTTTTTCCAGGACAATTGCAAGGAATGCCACCTGGGCCTTTGGTAGCAGAGCAGGTGAAAAATTTGAGAAGGGCATCATTCAAGCTGCAGGCATGAAAACTGCCAAATTCCCCTCTTTCTCTGCCGTTGTTGAAAGCACCAGAGCCTTCCACCCCTTCCCCTATGTCTGAGGCCTAGTTTTCACTAAGGCGCTCACAATGTCTGGGCCGGGGATGTGTGTGAGATTTGTTTGGGTTTGTATATTTGACCTACTTCATTTGCTCTTCCCCGATGGATGCACAAAGCAAAACCTACCACTCTCAAGGTTGCACATCTCAAAATTTTGTGACGCAGATAAACCAAAAGTCTGAATTGCTACAAACCAGCTTTCTCCAATAAATTTTTTGAGGGGTCCACACACACACACACACACACACACACACACACACACAAAGTTGATGGGCATTGTCATTAAAATGGCGTGCAGTCAAAATTGTAGAATGCAAGAACTCTGGCCAGGCAGTAGATCAATTTTTGAATCTTCAAACTAGTTAGCTAGTTAGGCACACACAGAAGACACATTGGTACACTTTGACCATGAAAATTTAGGTAAGCTGTTTTTGTTAACTTTACATTATGTAAATTATGTATGTATTGTTTTCACGTAAGAGTAGAATGTATATAAGCATTTACAAATATTATAAGAGTTATTTCTAACGTAGGATTTATTAACATTCCAGCTGACGAAGAATTAGCGAAACAGGGCCTTGTCCTGGAACAGGAATTTATTTCAACTGGAATTTGTTGCAAAACTATAATATTAAAACTGTTTGAAGATTCAAGAACTGATCTACTGCCTGGCCAGAGTTCTTGCATTCTACAATTTTGACTGCTGTACATCACCAAGAACTTCAATTTCTATAGCATTAAAATGGCGTGTGCATGCCATATTTTGTGATGTGGGTCAGGGCTTATCCAGGCCTCTCCCAATTTTTTTATTCAAGTTGGCACCCCTGTACAGAATCACTCTCTCGCTCCTTTCGCCACCTCCCCCACCTCACTTCCAAAGCTCTTATCTCCCCACGCCACCTCCCAAATCTGCTTCTGTTTCAAATCTTTCTCAGCTGCAAAACAGATTTTGCATAGCGTTTACCTGCTGTCACCAGAGCAGAGACGATGGAAAAGGCAAAGCAGGTGTGCATGGTGCTCATCCGTGCTCAGGCTGTGACTGAGGGCTTCGAACAGCAGAAAAGAACAAGTTCCCCACAGCGACAATTTATGGGTAGGGTGCACATTGCATTTCAGACCAGGGGGGACCGTGTGATCCTCACTGGCCATCTCTGGTCCTAGCCAGAGCCAGCCATAAAATGAAGTGCAAACAATGAAGCATGCAGGTTCCCTGGATGCCAAGGTGATGCTGTGAGAGCTGAAACAGTATAATAATGTTGTTATGGACCTTTATTACCACATGCAAGGTAAAAAAAAGCAAGAACTAGGCAAACAGAGGTGCCCATGGGAGTGAGTGTTGTTTTTTTCCATAGTTCTTTCCTGGTACTTTAGCGATTTCACCTCGATGTCAATTTATTACAAAAAAAAGCTGTTTACTTGACCCTGTTGTACAGAAGAGCAGAGTCATTCAAATTCAAAAACAGGTTCACAGAATCATAGAGTTTGGAAGTTACCTTTAAAGACAGCTCGATTCACCCTCCACGCCCACCTTCCACTGGCCCAAGCATATGCGCCCCAGACCCCAACAAACCACGCTACAATAATGGCTGCTCTCAGTCTCTGGGAGGAAAGGGGAGAAGAGGGGTTGTGGCCTGGAGAGTGTTCCAGGGATACCAAGTGGGAGGTGGGGCCTGGGGAAATGGGGTGTGGCATGGAAAGAGTTTCAAGGGCCAGATACAGAGATCTGGAGGGCCACATATCCATGCCTGAAGTTCCCTACCCTTTTTATAATGGACTAGCTGACCCGGCCACGCCTTGCTGTGGCTGATTTGGTGAAATGCAAAAGTAAGATACAGTATGAAAGAGAAAGTGTATGTTTACTTACACCTTATCTTGTTGAAGTTCAGTCTATGTGTTCTCCGTTTGCCCCTCCCATTTTTGTCTCTGTTTCTACAACTGTTTATTACTACTATTTTAGTCTATGTATGAGGTTCTTTATCCTGATTTTGTCAATGGCCTTCTTCGATGTTGTTGACGTGTAGTGGTGGGCTGTATGTTTGTTTTTATAGGAACACGTTTGTATCTGTGGAAGGTGTGGTATGTGGCCCGAAATGTGAGTAGCGGCGTTGCCGTCCGGCCTCTCTCTACAGCTGGTCGAGGTAGCGTCGCAAACCGGGAAAATGACTATTCCTCCCGGCGTGGCTCTATATCCGCCGGCGGAGCCTGCAGTAGTGTTGGTGGGCGGTCTGTCTGTCGATTGGATGGTGGTAGTGACGTCGGGAAAGGAGGAGGAGGGGTCAGAAACAGGTGTGTTGTGCTGTGCTGTTTAACATCCACTGGAGGGCGCTAATTTTTTTGCACAAAATCACATTTTTACCTGGGAAAGGTGTGGTATTTGTGCAATGTAAGTACATATGGTCACTCCCATATGGGCATGGAACGTTGTGTCCAAATTTGAACGGAATCGATCAAGGGGTTACGGAGAAAGGCGATTGTTAACAAACATCCAACTTGAACGATTTTATATATATAGATGTCTGACTAGTCTAACTGAGGACTGCTCAGTTCAGAAAAATGTACAAGAAACCATTCAGCAACTTTATTTTTATTTTGTATCAGTGGAAAATCCAGAATATTCTCCATCGCTCCATCTGCATTGAAAGAAGCTGCCTGCCCCACACATTGCCTGGCTATGACCCATTTGATGTAATAATTTAGTCAGGCTAAAGAGGCAAAAAGAAAGACTTGTGTGTGTGTGTGTGTCTTTCAGTTCCTTGAAAACTCTCTGAAGTCCGAGTAGTCAATTTCATTAGCCTGGTTGCAATCTGCCTTCGTCAGTGTTTCAAGGAACAACCCTGGTATTCCAAAAATACCCAGCTTATCCATGCAGATATGTTGTGTCCCGCAGCCTTGTCTGACAAAGGTCTCATTCTTGCTACCTGAGGGGATGGGAGAAAACAATCAAACCAAGACATGCTCAGGATCTGTGAGTCATTCCTTCGGTCCTCTCCACTCCCTCCAGGCAACCACCTTGACTGATGATTTCTCGGGGGAAGTGCTGTAGCTCAAAGGTAGAGCACCTGCTTTGTATAGTCCGAGGTTCAATTTGCAATGCCATCTTCAGATAGGTCAGGGAAATAATATGGCCATAATCCCTGGGAAGCTGCTTCCAGTCAGGGTAGATTGGTGTTCTTCAGCCTTGGAATTCCAGCTGTTTTTGGGTTACAACTCCCATCAGCCAGTTTAGCCAATTATAATGGATAAGGACATAGGAAGCTGCCTTACACCAAGTCATAGAATTGGAAGGGACCCTGAGGATCATCTAGTCCAACCCCCTGCAATGCAGGAATATGCAGCTGTCCCATACGGGGATCGAACCTGCGACTTTGGTGTTATCGCACCATGCTCTAAGCAAATGAGCTACCCAAATAGTTGGTCAATCCCAGTATTGTTTACACCAACTAGCAGCCATTCTTTGGAGCTTCAGGAAAGGAGTCTCTCGCAGCCCTACCTGGAGATCAAGGACTGAACCTGGAACCAAGGCAGATGCTCTACTATTGAGCTCTAGTGAAGTAATACAGTGACTATCCCTGGCATCTCCAGGTGGAGATGGGGAACAAGTCCTGTCTGAAAACCTGGAGATCTGCTGCCAGTCAATTGTAGATGATATTGGACCAATAATATATGGCAGCTTCCTATGTTTAGCCCTGGTTCCCTGGTTGCCCTGGCTCAGCCTTCAAAACCACACCCAGGGTGGTCAGGGCCAGCCCACCCATGAGACTGTGCCCCAGTTGTCACCAGAGAAGCAGCAGTGGCTTCCAGCAAGATCTTGTGAGCTCTGTGAGCTCTTGCTGGAACCGGCCCAGTACACCTGAAGGAACGTCTCCACCCCCATCATTCAGCCCGGACACTAAGGTCCAGCTCTGAGGGCCTTCTGGCAGTTCCCGCCCTGCAAGAAGTGAGGTTACAGGGAACCAGGCACAGGGCCTTCTCGGTAGTGGCATCCGCCCTGTGGAACGCCCTCCCACCAGATGTCAAGGAAATAAACAACTATCTGACTTTTAGAAGACATCTGAAGGCAACCCTGTTTAAGGAAGTTTTTAATGTTTGATGTTTTATTGTGTTTTTAATATTCTGTTGGGAGCCGCCCAGAGTGGCTGGGGAAACCCAGCCAGATGGGCAGGGTATAAATAAATTGTTGTTGTTGTTGTTGTTGTTGTTGTTATCACTGCTTCTCAGCTTCTGCTGTGCAACCCATGTAGGGGGGCTCCAGTGGGGTGGGGCATTGGGACAGGGAGGGGAAAGCACCTTCGTGTTTCACCTGAATTGGTGAAATGGGGTGCATCACCCCTGAGGACCGTATTTTTTAAAATCTAAAGTTGGCAACTCTACCAGCTGCAGCGTAACCAGAGAGGTAGATGCAGTAGACTTCCCGACCATGGCAGAAAACCTTGTCACCGATCGTGCAGGTAGAACCTCTCAAGTTGCGTGGAGGGCACCATCTTTGGTTGGGTTCACTTAGCATAGGCACTGGGAAGAAATCAAAGAGTTTGGCAGCTGCATTCAAAATCCTATTCTACTAACACTTCTGGAATGCTTGCCCACTCCCTTTTCTGATAATGGAGTCTTCCGGCCTTCAGTGTGGATTGGCTTCAGGTTGACACCGTCAGAGCAAGAACTCTGGAATATTGGAAGACATTTCATTCAGCAGCAGCAGTTGAATGCTGCAAAAGTGGTGCTGAAACTCCACAGAATCAGAGACCTGAAAGGGGATTTTCAAGGTATGTAGTCCAATCTCAGGAAATCCAGTCTCCCCGACAGATGACTGTTGTAACGGATCGGCCCTATGGCAAGGGAATGTTTAGTTTCCCCAGCGTTTTAAGGGTTAAATTACACCCTGTTTGAATGGCAGCTCACTCTTGAGAGGCGGAACATTCTACGATTTAAAAGCCCCGTTGGTTTGAGGAGAGAGGGAGAGAGGGTGTGTGAGGGTGGTTTGGTTAGAAGAGGAGATAGAGAAGTGGTTAGGTTAGGTTTAGTTACTGATTGTGAAACTAAAAGAGAAATAAGCTTTGATGGAACTAAGCTTGTAAACAATGAATTACTGAAACCGTTATGCTTTGTGAAAAATAAAGTCTTGTTCTTATTGTGCAAAGAAATATCGTCGTCTACTTGGTCCACCAAGTTATATGTGCTCATAAAGGAGTGAACTCGGAGAAAAGGCAAAACTGACCTAAGGGGTGATAGTTTGTGTCTGAGAGTTACACTGAGGAGGGGCTAGTGGGTGAAAACCTTGGGAATGCCACAGAGTTGCTAGGAGTGCCTAGTCGACTGATACAGTGGGGATCCGATGTGAGGGAGGCCCTAGACTGTAGGCAGAGAGCTGTTTCATCCCAAGACCCCAGAGCAGAGAATATAATAGGCCACGGCAGCTGGACAGGAGCACTCTCGTTACTAGGATACCCTTAGAGCAAAAGGGAGATTGGTATTAAAGACGGACCTCGAAGGATAAGGTGGGGGTGGATATAAGTATACCCGACACACCTTGAGAGAATTTAATTTAGTAACGGAGAGGCTGACTGGAGGTTCGTCGTAACAACTGTCTACAAATATGGCAGTGAACTTGGGGAGGACATGTTGGCATAGTTCAAGGTCTAGCGCATAGGTGGTTAGCCCGTGGCTCTCCCGAGGTTGCCCCTGCTACAACTCCCGTCAGCGGCAATCAGCACAACCAATTGTCAGGGAATGACAGAGGTTGTAGTGCTGTCACACTGGGGTTCCAAAGGATTGTGCCTAATGCTCGTCCTACTCAGAGCAGACCCATCGAGATGAATGGGCACAGCCAATTCCAAAGGATCTCCTGAGCAGAAGTTGTCTGGATACGACCTAAGGTTGCAGAAGCCTTTGGCGGGGGTGGGCAGCAAGATTCCCACGTGGGTCGCTGCCAGTTTTTGGTCTTTGCATGTGGATGCCACACATCCTTCCCGTTGGACTGCCACTTTGCAAGGGAAAGGGGGTGACAACGGGGAGGGAAGCATCCATGCAACCAGCACCGCTATGTAGTATTCCTTCATGTATCATCAGAGCCATGTGGGTTGTAGCTTAGTGGTAGAGCAGCAGCCTTGCAGGAAGAAGATCCTAGGTTCAATTCCCAATGGCATCTCCATGGGAATGTCCTTCGCTTGAAACTCTGTTGCCAGGCAGTGTGGGTGATACTGAGCTAGGTGGACCAATTGGTTTGACTCAGTATAAGGCAGTTTCCTCTGCTCCGATGATGGGGTAGTGGTTAGTGTGCTGGACTAGGACCTGGGAAGTTTGGGTTCGAATCCCCTCTCAGCTATGCAGCTCACTGGGTAACCTTGGTCCGGTCACAGTCTCTCAGTGTGACCTACCTCACAAGGTTGTTGTAGGGATAAATTGGGCACCATCTTGAGCTCCTTGGAGGAAAGGTGGAAGTGGTGAATGAGAGCAGAAGCTGATATAAAATAGTATATCAGAAGCTGCCCTATACTGAGTCGAGCCATTGACACCATTTGGCAGCAGCTCCCTGGGATTTCAGACATGGAGAGGCCGGGGACTGAACCTGTGACCTTCTGCATGCGCAGCAGATACTGAACACCCAAACAACACCCATTCCTCAATGAAGGCATGTTGACAGGGCCAAGACTTCAGGATTCTGCCACGCAGGAATCTGGTTGATAAACCTGGTTGGCGGGGGAGCAGGTGAGCTAGCAAGGCAATGAAATGAAATGCATACACCTCAAAGCTCCTTTGTTGCAGCGATCCTGGCAGCAGCACTCTGAGTTGCTCCGAATGCGTTCCTCTGGTGCAGTGGTGACGGTGAAGGGCCCCGGAGGGCAGTACTCAAGCTGGGTGCATCCTTTGTAAGTGGCCACTTTCCTCATTTTGCCTGGTTGCATGAGAAGAAGAAGAGAACCAGCTACCCCAGGGGTCCAAACTGCAGGAACGCTTGTTAATTTGTGCCTTTGGGGACCCTGCAAACCCTAGAGCTGGCAATGACTGGGTTATTTCATGATTACCTCGCAACGTGCTCTGTGAGGTAAGCTAAACTGAGAAAAAGAAAAGAGGAACAGCTAAAGGCAGAGTTCCCTGGTGTGAAAAATATGGTAACCTTCCACCCGAGCCCATGAAACATGAGCCACTTACCCACTCTGGTCTCTACTGTGAGGGTAAGGCAGGCACTCTGAGGCTCTTTGCAGGTCTGCAGAGGCCCAGAGCATGACCGGGTGGCACTTACACAACGTTCACATTGAAGGCAGATTCCTGGGGGAGGGGGAGAGAGAGAGAGAGAGAGAGAGAGAGAGAGAGAGAGAGAGAGAGAGAGGAGATCAGTGTCTCATGTAAAGGTAAAGGGACCCCTGACCATTAGGTCCAGTTGCGGACAACTCTGGGGTTGCGGCGCTCATCTCGTGTTACTGACCAAGGGAGCCGGCATACAGCTTCCGGGTCATGTGGCCAGCATGACTAAGCCGTTTCTGGCGAACCAGAGCACGGAATCGCCGTTTACCTTCCCGCCAGAGCGGTACCTATTTATCTACTTGCACTTTGATGTGCTTTCGAACTACTAGGTTGGCAGGAGCAGGGACCAAGCAACGGGAGCTCACTACGTCGCGGGGATTCAAACCGCCGACCTTCTGATCGGCAAGTCCCAGGCTCTGTGGTTTAACCCACAGCGCCACCCGCATCCCTACTGATGTCTCACGTAGGGGATCCTTAATGGTTTTCCCAGATCAGGAGTCACCAACAGACATAGACCACACAAGCCCTTCAGATATAGGTCACCTTCAATTAGAGGACTGCCCTCTGAAAGCTTTTCAAATAGAGGACTCCCCACTGCAATGTAGAACATGTGACCATCTTGTTTCAGCCCCTATCTGGACAAGGTGGTGGGTGTCCCGTTGTCTCTTAAAATGTTGGGGCACCACAAAGGAAATGGCTGCTTTCTTGAAGAAGGGAGGCCTGTAGAGCTAGAAGTTGGTGAGGTACCTAAGTGGGCAGGTGGCCAGGGCAAAAGAGATAGATCATAGGTGATTGATTGGGCAGAATGCTGCCTGCATCCTTTCTCTTATATTTCTACATGTAATTGGGTCAGAGACTTGATCTTTTTCCCTCTTTCATTTTCATGACAGCTGAACACTTAGGGTCGGATCTGGAATATCCCTGATCTGGGTGAGCCTCCCTGTGGTTAGGACCCTGGAAAAGAGTCAAGAAAAGCTCTTATACGAGAAGGTCGCCCATGGCTTTCAAAACGGCCAACTCACCTGTAGCTAGCAAGGTTGTCAGCAGCCAGACAGAGATCTCCAAGGAAATCTTCATTGTGCTGAGAAACTCAAAGGACCAAGTCTGAAAAGTGTGTGTGTGTGTGTGTGTGTGTGTTGAAGACACCTCTCAATCCAGAACGATTTACAGCTCCGTGGGTTGAAAATGCCACAGAAAGAGCATAGCGCATGTATGTATGTGTTTGTGTGTGATCATAATAATAGTTCCTGGATGGAACGAGTTCCTGAAACATCAATCACTTGTGTGCCTGTCTTGGATTAGCAACCATGACGACATCTCCTTTTGAGAAACTTAAAGAGGCAGGTTTTAAGGTGGAGGAGGGAGGCTGTCGCATATGCCCTGTGTCCAGAAAACCCCAGGTTTACCCAGGCTTCTCGGAGGAGGGTTGGGAAAGGCCCACATCTAAAACCAAAGAGAGTCATGCCCACCCCTTGTAGACAATACTTAAGCTAAGATTGCTCGAGGAATTTGATTTCTGTGGGTTCCAAAATGAACAGACCTGATCCACACCGATTTTGTGGTATTGTGCTTGGCTCAAAAGAAAAAAAAGAAAAGTGCCATATTTTAGGGTCAAGTGTTTAGAAATGCAGGCATTGATACAACGTGTGTGAGAGGGGGGGGAGAGGGAGATTAATGTAGAAATGAAACCAAACAGACTTATGAATGAGCACACCTGAAACTGACACAGCAGAAAAAGATTAACCCATCCATCTCTAAATGAGCTGGATGGACCAATGGTCTGACTCTGTTTAAAGCAGATGAGTGGAGTGTGCGTGTGCGTGTGCGTGTGTGTAGGAGGGGTACATTATTAGATGGGTGTATCTGTCGATTTCAGTTTCTCATATTTCCAATCTTCAATTCAGTTCTCTGCATTTCGGCATCAGTTTGTGGCGGAGAGATTTTAAAGCTCCTCATAAAAATTCACCAGTATGTTAGTGGGCACCTATCCTTCTACACAGACTTTGCAAAGCAATTTCCCCCTAATGCCATGCATTTCTGTATGTCATTTTCACTAATATAATGCATTTGCCTGCACACTCTATGGCTGGAGAACTGCATTGCAAAATTCAAAGAGGTGCAAATTGTGAAGGAAAGCTGTTCATGTTGCAGTTTCAAAAAGCGCAAAGTCAGTAGGTTCGCCTTTAAATGTGGACCGGATCCAATTTCTCCTCCCGCTCACACCCCTCAATCCCTAACACGTTGGAAGGAGTTCTCAGTCCAGATCAATTCATCTCATTAAGGTAGCATGTGAGGAACTGCCAGTTCCTGGGTCCATCCGGGTCCAGGGGCATCAATTACTATCAGGTGAAGCATTTCCCTTGTTGCAAGCTTAGCAGCCATGACGACATCTCCTGAGAAGTTAATGTTTGCCTCAAGGCTCTAAAACTGAAGCCAAAGGTAAGAGATGCAAGTCAGAAGGTATTTCCAACACACACAAACACACCTGGGATTGTTGGAGATAGCAGGTGGAACATATTTCTTCTTGCAACTTCAGTAGCTGTGAGGATGGGAGAAAATGTCCATAGGTGCAGCTTCAACTGCCATAGTCCTACCAACCTGGACATTGGATGCATCAGACGTCAGGAATATTGCATTAATTTTTTCCTGGTTACAAGGCTAACATTTCTTTCACGCTGTGGTACCTTGTCATGCTCTGGAACGGTGGCTTTTTCACCAATCTACCAGCACATCACACCCAATTTCCTTCACGTTGGTGGGTTTAGCGGGACAAAACAACAAATACTGATACTCCTATACCTTCCGCACACACGTGCTTCTGTTTCCCCAGGAAAACAGCAGGAAAACAGCTATTTGCCACCCTGAATTTCATCGCTTGACTCCTGTGAATTTCCGAGTCATGGTAATGAGTGCTAAAAAATTGGCTATATTCCATTAGTTTCCTGGAAGTGGGTTTCACACCACGTGAAAGCACAAATATAATGTGGATATTAGCAGGGAGGCATCAGGGACATGAAGCAAACTGCTGTGTAAATGCAATCACTGTCACCCACTCTGTTCTTGGATCCAGTCTGGGATACAGAGGAGAGATTGCTCCCTGGAAGGGGCTGGTGTCTAACAAGAGCAAGACAGCCAGATCCTATATAACTGCTTTATGGGAACTGGAACTTGAAGAACCTGTGCTTAAGCTTGCTTTTCCCTCCCTCCTCCCTCCCATTCCCTTTTTCCTCATGTGTTGTGTCTTTTTAGATTGTCATCGTGAGGGCAGGGAGTATTTTAATGCTGAATTTTGGCAAGCTGCCCTGAGAGCCTTTTTGGCTAAAGGACTGGGTGCCAATGCCATAAAGAACCAATAGCGACAGAGAACATTCCACCCTCCATGATCAACCTATGGAACTTATGGCCACTGGATATTGTGAGGGCCCAGAGCAATAAATGACCTTGAGAATTTGAAAGAAAGAAAAAAGTTGGTGCATTATTCTAATTTCACAACTTCTTCTAACTTGACTTATCTTCCACCACAGGTATACTTTCTCAAGGCATTTCAGAAAAATGCCTGGGAGAAGAAAATCCTGCCACCAGTTAAAACCAAAGGAAACAAAGGCCTTTTTGTTGCTATGGGTAAGTATAAAGGTAAAGGTGAAGTTTACCTTCCCACCACAGTGGTACTTATTTATTGACTTGCACTGGTGTGCTTTCAGACTGCTAGGTTGGCAGGAGCTGGGATGGAGCAACAGGAGCTCACCCCGTCACGAGGATTTGAACCACCAACCTTCTGATCGGCAAGCCCAAGAGGTTCAGTGGTTTAGACCACAGCGCCACCCGCATAGGTAAGTATGTGTGCATAGTAGAACCTACTAACCCATGAAACTCAATGCCACTGAATGATGCAATCATTTTCTTTCCGAAAGAGCAATACAAATACATAAAATGCGGGTGGTGTTAAAGATTAAAGTTCAATATGCACATGGTCCAGATCAGGGATTCTGTTTACAGCATCTCTAACAGATAATGCATCTTTGGATGGTACCTGTAATGGCACCCAAACACAGCATCAATTGAGCAGACAAATAACCTGGTTCAGATGTAATAATCCCTCAGCCAGAAACTATGGTTTGTTGGAGCAAAGCGTAACCATGATTCTGAGTGCTCCTTTCTCCCATCCTCCTCTTGCATAACCATCTTAATAAAAGACATCCTGGTTTGTTAAACCACAGTTTCCTCATGATGACTCAACTGGGAAACTGTGATTGAACAGCTCACTACAAAGCAGGGTGAAAATGGGACATTTAATGAAAATGAGACATTCAAGGATCCAGTAGCATGCAGGAAAACTTAAAGAAGCAAATCTCCTTCACCCTTAACATGATTTTATTCAGTTTGATTTCTGACAAACAAAATATTGGAATAGCAAATTACTCCACCTTACAAATCAATGAAAATTTCCTGGTAAGAATGGCATTTGGCTGCTTGAGAAATGCCTCGGCAGATCTTTAGTTTAGCCAGAGTCTCTTCATGAGATGTGTTTTCCTGAGGGACTTGCTACTTGCCAATTTCGGTGAGTATTTTGGGAGCGGCAGTGCACTGGGGATTTTTCAGAATTTCCATGTACATTCCAGGGATCCCAAAGTAACGTGGCTCATTCAGACAAGCACGTTTGGTTGCACAACCACGTTTTGCGTAAGTGTATATGTGACCATCTGCAGGAAAGGAGGGGGTGGAATTATACTGTGAACCACTCTGAGACCTCTAGGTATAGGATATAGAAACATATATAAAATAAAATAAAATAAAATAAAATAAAATAAAATAAAATAAAATAAAATAAAATAAAATAAAATAGCTCAGTAAGGAATTCCCCCATCCCCTCCTATGAGTCTTTAAAAAAATTATATATGCTTTTCAGGTTTATACATTTCACTAATTTTACAATCATTTTAACATTTCAAAACTAATAATAATAATAATAATTAATAATAATTTATTATTTGTACCCCGCCCATCTGGCTGGGTCTCCCCAGCCACTCTGGGTGGCTTCCAGCAAACATCAAAATACATTAACATGTTACAGATTAAAAACTTCCCTAAACTTGACTTCCTTCCCCCTCTTTCTGTGGTTCCTTAAATTTATTTTTAATATCTTCTGCATATCCAAATTAACTTAATTTGCTCATTTATTTATAGTCTTATAAAACTCTCCTATGAGTCTTAGCCATCATACGTTTGCAGCAAACGTTGGTGCTTTTAAAAAATGATGCTGAGTCTGTTCACATCTATGCTGGTGGCAGTGTGTCCTGAGTGATGGGACTTGCATCCCACCATCTCTCACCATGCTGGCACTCTAGTTGGCCAGATAGAACCTCTGTTGCTAAGAGAACCATCATCCCAGAAGTGGGACTGGAGCATCCTCACTAGGTTCCCTTTCCCCCTCCATGATGCCTGGTAGTTGAGTGGAAAAGTCTGGTGGCTTTGGGGTGGGATCGTCCTTGGGATCGCTGCTCAGACTAACTCCACCTCTGATCTTAACACCTGATCTGGCTGGCTGTAGAGTGGGGCCCTGATCTCCCTCCATCCTCCCAACCCAAGGTCCTCCTCTTCTTCCCCTTCTGACATCTTTTGACGGCCATGCTCCTCCCTAGCCAATGTCACAAGGCTCATAAACATCACTAGTCAGATGCTTGTGGAATGCCAGCAAGCAGGGCCTGAGTGCAACAGCACTCTCTCCACTCTTGATTTCTAAAAAAACTGCCTCTGGTGGTAGAGAGAGCAGCCATCGAATCACCTGATACCTCACCTGTCTGCCAAAGTGACTCGCAAAAGGTTTGTCACTTTGGGATCTGGCCCTGTGGCCAGATCCAGTTCTCAACCCCTGCCACAAAAATGCATCAAGAATTAAGGTATTCGTGCAACCATGGCTGCCAGGATGGTATTAGCCCAGAGGCGGAAAGAGGATACTATCCCAACAAAGGAAGAATGGCAAGTAAAGTTAATGGACTATGCAGAAATGGCAAAACTTATGGGAAGATTAAGGAATCAAGAAGAAAGAATTTTCAACAAAGAATGGGGGAGATATGTGGATTTTTTTAAAAAAAAATGTAAACAATTATAATAAATTGTTTTAAAATCTAGCAGTTAAAAGGTGACTTTGGAGGGAATACAAAGAGCAATAAACAAAAGGAGTTAAGGAGGAGGTGCAGTTTTGTAAATGTTTGTATAGGAAACCAAGGAAGAGAGGAGGGAAGTCTAAATAACTATGTATGTGAGCATATTTGATAATGATTATTGTTAATTTGAAAAACGGGGGGGGGGGGTGTTAAAAAAGGAAGAATTAAAGTTTTTGTTTTCTTAAGCGCCCTCAGAAGGTTACCACCACAACTTGCAAACTTTGAAATTTAGAGTCAGATCTTATTTGCATCCTCCAAAGAGCTCAAGACACGGAGCCGCCACTTTATTCTCACAACAACCCAATGATGTAAGATAGATTGAGACAATTGTGACCTGCTCAAGGCTTTCTGGTCAAGCAAGGACCTGAACACATGTCTCCAGAGTCTACATCCAGCACTCTAACCATGACATCATACTGATGCTCACCTTGTCCCCCAAAGTTTGCTTTACACCATCCACACCCCCTTGAATGATCCCTAGCTTCTTCCCATTTCTTCTACATAAGATGATGTTGCACTACAAACTCTTAGGCCTTACCCTGCTCCACAGAAAAATCATAGTAGACACAGTTGTCTTCCCAGCCATTGCAGCTTATTATCTCAGTGGGTATGCAGCTTGGGTCCTTTGAGAAGCACCCAGGACATTTGAGTCCATTTGGTCTGGTCTGCAGCCGGCGCACTGGGAGCAAGCAGAGAGAATGTGTGGAGAACAGGTTTTCCTATCTCCCAACAAACCAGTTTCAGGAATCCCAATGGAAAGGAAACACACACTAGGTTGGTGCACCAGAACTGGCCAAATTTCAAATCCCCAGTAGCTTTGGGTAAGGGGTCATAGCTCATTGGCAGAGCACTCAGGATCAGTCCCCTGCACCTCCACATAGGGCTGGGGAAGAACCTTGCCTGAAGCCCACAATTGGCCAAGCTTGGAGTCCAGCAGCATCCAGAGGGCCACCAGTCCCCCATCCCTGGTGCAGATAATAATAAATGGACCACTTATCTGACTCAGGGCAAGAACAACAGGCCATATCGCTCTGTACCTTCCTTCCAGGCAAACAGAAAACGTGATCAGAGTTGCAGGACAGTGCCTTCCTTGAAGGTTTTTAAGCAGAGGTTGGATGGCCATCTGTCATGGATGCTTTAGCTGAGATTCATACATTGCAGGGGGTTGGACAAGATGACCCTCATTATCCCTTCCAACTCTACAATTCTATGATTTATGATTCTATGACACATTCCAGCCAGGCAAAAACACTTGGGGAGGCTTGAGGAGAGTGGGTGTGGCCTGGGGAGAGTTCAGGGGGCCAGACAGAGAGGCGTTGAATGCCATATTTGACCCTGAGGTTCTCCACCCCTATCCTGCTGCTGTACCTGTGGAAAGATTGGTTTAATAATAATAATAATAATAATAATAATAATAATAATAATTAATAATTTATTATTTATACCCTGCCCACCTGGCTGGGTTTCCCCAGCCACTCTGGGCGGCTCCCAACAGAATATTAAAAAACATGATAAAACATCAAACATTAAAAGCTCCTCTGAACAGGGCTGCCTTCAGATGTCTCCTAAAAGTCAGATAGTTGTTTATTTCCTTGACATCTGATGGGAGGACGTTCCACAGGGTGGGTGCCACCACTGAGAAAGCCCTCTGCCTGGTTCCCTGTAACCTCACTTCTTGCAGTGAGGGAACCGCCAAAAGGCCCTCGGAGCTGGACCTCAGTGTCCGGGCTGAACAATGGGGGTGGAGACACACCTTCAGGCGCTCTCCATGCCAATGTATCCCCAAGTATCATCCTTGTCCCTCACTCAGAGCCATCTTAGGAACACAGGAAGCTGTCCTATGCTGAGTCAAACCATTGGTCCATCCAGCTCAGTACTGGCTACACCGAGCAGCTCTCCCTAGTTTCAGAGAGGGGTTCTTGCCCAGCCCTTTCTAGAGATGCTGGGGATTGAATCTGAGACCTTCTGCAGGCCAGGCAGATGCTCTTTCACTGAGCTGTGTCTACACATCAGTGCGGAGGATTAGGGGAGTCGAAAAGCTGGAAAGAGATGCTTACTTGTCACTGCTCCACTGTTGCAGAGATCCTTGCGGCAGCACTTGGCAGCTCTCCGTTCGCGCTGGTTAGGAAAAGTGAAGCTCATGGGGGATGAAGGGCAGTACATGAGCTTTGTGCAGCCTTTGTAGGTGGCCAAAGACACGTCATGCCCTGGAGTTTTCACAGAAGAAAGCTGTCAACATGCATTGATTTTGTAATTTATCATTGCACTATATATTCTGCTTTAAAACTCCAAAGCAGGTAACGAAAGAATGGAAATGATAAAGACATTAGGGGTAGGGGAATCTGTGAATTTTGTGTTCTCTTAGTGTCTCATTTGTCCAGCCTAAGTTCAGTTCTCCACATTTACACATTTGAGAGAGAAAGAGCAAACATTCCTGCGAATATTCAACATTTTAGTGCGAATTTCTCCGAATGCACCTATCTTTGTATGCAGTTGTGACTAATGTATACACATACTTGCAAAACTGTTCCCCCTCCCAATATAATGCATTTTGTATGACATTTCTACAAACACATGCATTTAAAGCAGACTTTGCCACACCGTATGCATTTCTGTACAATTACTTGGCTAGAGAACTGCACTGCAAAATTCAGAGCTTGAAGGATGGCTACATTCCAGTTCATGTATTGGTTCAGAAAGGAGGGATTTGCCTGTAAATGCAAAATGAATCAAATTTCTACCCCCCCCCCCATCCCTACATCACTGCTTAGCCCTCATCCTACCAAACGTTCAGACACGCACACACATACCACAGCATTTCACTGCTTGGGGAAAACACGGCTCCCTAGGAAGCAAATCCCGGGAAATGATCTGAAAGCATACAAAGCCACTTCCTTGCTGAAGCTAAGCAAGTGTGGGGCTGGTCAGCTCCAAGTTGGGGGACTGCGTCGAAAGCACACATGTACCCCACCTTGGGCACTATAACAGAAGAAAAATACCCAGTATCAATGCAAAAGAAATGAATGAATGAATGAATGAATGCATTCACCCACCAGTTGTGGTTTCTATGGTAAGGGTGAGGCAGGCAGTTTGGGATTGTTCACACAGAACTGGCATCCCAGTGCAAGAGTCCGTGTTGCTGCTGCAGTGCTCACAATGCAAGCAAAGACCTGGAAGGAATCACAGAATCATATCAATCAATCAGAACTTTATTACGGTCCTAGACCAGCATAAGTAGGGTAGGGAACAATCATTTAAAATCTGTAAAACGTTTTGGAAAGCTAAAATTATTAAAACAGCTAAAATTATTAAATAAGAATCTAAAAGAAGGGGAAGGAGCATTAAACGGATGTGGAAGAGCATAAGAGGGTAGTATAAAAAAGGCTATGGGTAAACAGAATCATAGAATTATAGAGTTGGAAGGGACCCCGGGGATCATCTAGCCCTACCTCCTGCAATGCAGGAATCTTTTGCCCAACGAAGAAGCTCTGGAATGAGTCATGGGTGTGGTGGGGAACCAATTCGGGCATATTTATCGCTAGGGGAAGACAAACGAGCCCAGACTTCAAATGCTTCTCTGCTGCAGACCACCCTTCCTCAAATTCTTTTGCTTCTTCTTCTTTTTTATTTCTTCTCCTGTTGCTTCAAGCATCACCCACTCTTTGTGAAAAAACAGCATGGCAAAAGGTGGGGTGGGTGACTCATTAATGCAGTGGACAAGAAGCAAAAGGGGTGTGTGGCTGTCGGTCACCCATTTCCATCACTTTTACAGTTGATTTCAATTATTTCAAAACGTTCAAATTTATCTTAACTGCTTCATTGATCATTTTAATTTTTAATATTACTACAGTCAAGCACTGCATACATTTTGGTAAACAAATATTGGAGGAGATAGGTGGAACTGGGCAAATCTGGTGCTAATTTTCGCAATAACAAGTGACTAATCCATTGGCAACCTGGTATGCATGTTATCGTCCCGACTGGCATCAACTGAATGCATCTTAAAAGAAAAATTAAAATGCATGTTTTGTTTTGGATGCTTTTGCTGTCCTGGGCTCCTTCTGGAGGAAGGGGGGGATATAAATTACAACAACATGAACAACCCACTGGAAGGACCCTGAGTGAGAGGCAGGGAAGGGAAGATCTCCCGAGAGGCTGGGAGAAGAAAGGAAAGCTCCCAGGTGAGAGCTGGGAGGGTCCACCACTTTATCCTGATTCTGAAATGAGTGGGCATGACTAGCTCAGCTCCCTTCATTTCAATGGGTCTACTTTAAGTAGAACTTAATTGGATGCAACCCATAGCCATCGCGATTCTATGTGCCCTTACCTGCGGCAAACAGGATGGAGAAGAAGTAGGAGATCAGAGGTGTCTGCATGGTCTCGGGACCCCACAAAGGAGGCAGAGGAATTGTGGAGCTGAGATGGCAGCTGCATGAGGGGTGACTAGCTTAGCCTGGCTGATGGGGATTTATAGCTCCAGGGTTGGACAGGATCGGAAGGTGGGGTATGCAAGGAGAATGGGCTGTGTGGAACAGTTTCTGCTCCATCAGACTCCATAGGAGATAAATCATCAGGTGAAACCAGCACCTGTTCTGGGCTTGGTGGCCATAACGACATGCAAAGGCAAATGAATGGTCACTTCTCAGGCTTCTGGGGCTGGGGCCAATGGGCTGGTTTCCAAATGATATTTGTTCCAGTCATTCACTGCATCCATGGGGTGAAAGGGTTGGACCACTCTAAACCCAAGTGGCGCTGTGGGTTAAACCACAGAGCCTAGGGCTTGCCAATCAGAAGGTTGGCGGTTCGAATCCCTGCGACGGGGTGAGCTCCCGTTGCTCGGTCCCAGCTCCTGCCCACCTAGCAGTTCAAAAGCACGTCAACGTGCAAGTAGATAAATAGGTACCGCTCCAGCGGGAAGGTAAACGGCGTTTCTGTGCGCTGCTCTGGTTCGCCAGAAGCGGCTTAGTCATGCTGGCCACATGACCCGGAAGCTGTAGGCCGGCTCTCGGCCAATAAAGCGAGATGAGCGTCGCAACCCCAGAGTCGGACATGACTGGACCTAATGGTCAGGGGTCCCTTTACCTTTAAGGCTTTAAGGGTGAGGCTGCCCAGGATTCTCCTGCCTGAGTGCCCACAGGACCTCTCCCTGCCTTTCTCCATCTGGCCCAGGGCGGGGCTTGGTGGGCCTCAAAAGGACTGCAAACCCGGCTGCTGCGGGTGAGGCTGCCCAGGATTCTCCTGCCTGAGTGCCCACAGGACCTCTCCCTGCCTTTCTCCATCTGGCCCAGGGCGGGGCTTGGTGGGCCTCAAAAGGACTGCAAACCCGGCTGCTGCGGGTGAGGCTGCCCAGGATTCTCCTGCCTGAGTGCCCACAGGACCTCTCCCTGCCTTTCTCCATCTGGCCCAGGATGGGGCCTGTTGAGTCTCAAAAGGGCTGCTGCTACTGCTGCCCAGCAGAACCTATTTCTGCTGGGCACAGAGTTCTTTTTAGAATGTTTTAAAATGTTTTTTTTTTTTTTTATTCTTTCTGGTAGGGTGGGTGGGATGGATTTTTAGTTGGTTTGGGAATTTGTTTAATTTTGTTATATTTGTAACTTTTATTGTTTTTGGTTTATATTGTTTTATTGTTGTTTGTGTTTTTTGCTTGTTAGTTTTTGCTGTTGTTTTTATATAGATTTTACTTTGTTCTTAAGGGGTGGGATCAGGGCTGCCCGGGAGTGGGTCCCAGCCAACAGAATGGCTGGGGCAAGTTCCACAGGGGGGGATGCACTGGGACATCCGATCTCAGTGATCATGGGCAGGAGGAGGAGTCACGCTAGGACCAGACCATGTCATTACCGAGGAGGCAGGCTTAGTCGTTGTTTGAGGACTATCCCTGCCTCCGGGTCTGGCCCTGACTGGATGGGTACCGGAATCAACAAGGGATACCCACATGGCCTGAAAGTGTTGCTGTGTAATGCCAGGTCAATGATGAACAAAACAACTGCCATCCACGACCTGATTGTGGATGGAGGATTTGACCTGGCATGTGTGACAGAGACTTGGTTGGATGAGGCAGATGGGCCAGTCCTTGCCGCTGCGTGTCCACCAGGTTTCTCTTACGCACAGCAACCCAGGCCATCTGGGCGGGGAGGGGGGGTTGCAGTGATTTTTAGGAAGTCATTAGTTTGCACCGGGCGTCCTATTGGAAAGACCAGGTTTTCTGAGTGCATGTTCTGGAAGTTGGGCAATAGGGGCAGTACAGGATTCCTTTTGGTGTACTGACCTCCCCGCTGCACCAAGGATTCCCTGCCCGAGCTGCTTCAGGTCGTGGCGGACGTGCTCCTGGAGACACCTAGCTTGGTTGTCTTAGGAGATTTTAATATCCATGCCGACACGACCTTACAAGGGGCCGCTCGGGACTTCGTGGAAAGCATGGCCTCCATGGGGCTGTCCCTGAATAAGTTTGGCCCAACTCATAGCCGCGGACATACCTTAGACCTGGTGTTTACCTCTATGGATGTGGGTGATCTGACACTAAGTAAAAGCGAAACAAAAGAAGTGCCATGGTCAGATCACTTTCTGGTGCAACTAGACTTCTCCGCGACCCTTCCCCTCTGCCGGGAGGTGGGACCGATTTGGATGGTCCGCCCCCGCCACTTAATGGATCCAAATGGCTTCCAGAGAGTGGTAGGGGATGTTTTATCCCATGTTGATGGCCTTTCAGCCGATTCCCTGGTGGCCCGCTGGAATGTGGAGTTAACCAGGGCTATTGACTGTCTGGCTCCGAAGCGCCCTCTCCGATTGCATGGAGCCCGGACAGCCCCGTGGTTTTCCCCGGAGCTGAGGGCGATGAAACAGTCGCTGAGACGGCTAGAGCGCCGGTGGCGGAAAACTCATTCTGAATCAGACCGGACACGGGCTAGAGCTCAACTTCGAGCCTACCAAGTGGCAATGGCGACGGCAAAGAGGACCTTCTTCACCGTTTCTATTGCATCTGCAGAAAACAGCAGCAGGAGACTCTTCCAGGTGGTTCGCAATCTAGCAGAACCACCTTCGTCATCGGGGTCTGGTAGGGACCCCAAGATCTCCTGCAATGCTTTTGCAAAGTTTTTTGCAGATAAAGTCGCTCAGATTCGGAAGGAGGTAGACTCCACCGTGGGAGCAGATCCGGGGCGGGAGAGTGCTGGAGCCCTGTCTAGTCATGTTTCATGGGATCAATTCCAATCTGTTACTTCCGAGGATGTGGACAGGCTGCTTGGACGAGTGAAACCGACCACCTGTCTTCTTGATCCTTGCCCATCCTGGCTAATAAAAGCTAGCCGGGAAGGGCTGGGCGATGGGCTCCGCGGGGTGGTGAATGCTTCCCTCTGCGAGGGAGTCTTCCCAGACCCGCTGAAAGAGGCGGTCATTAAACCGCTTCTTAAAAAAACATCTTTAGACCCGGCCAATATGGCCAACTATCGCCCAGTCTCAAATTTACCATTCTTGGGCAAGGTGATTGAGCGGGTGGTTGCTGAACAACTCCAGGCACGCCTGGAGGATGCGGACCATTTGGATCCCTTCCAATCCGGATTCAGGCCTCATCATGGGACTGAAACTGCCTTGGTCGCGCTGGTTGATGATCTCCGGCGGGCTAGGGACAAAGGTGAGAGCTGTTTCCTAGTCCTGCTGGATCTCTCAGCGGCCTTTGACACCATCGACCATAACATCCTACTGGACCGCCTAGAGCGGTTGGGAGCTGGGGCCACTGTTATACAGTGGTTCCGCTCCTTCCTCCTGGGCCGTGTTCAGAAAGTGGTGGTGGGGGATGAGTGTTCAGACCCCTGGGCTCTCACTTGTGGGGTGCCTCAGGGTTCCGTCCTCTCCCCCATGCTTTCTAACATCTATATGAAGCCACTGGGAGAGATCATCAGGGGGTTTGGGCTGGGTGTTCATCAGTATGCGGATGATACCCAGCTCTACCTCTCTTTCAAATCAGAACCAGTGAAGGCGGTGAAGGTCCTGTGTGAGTGCCTGGAGGCGGTTGGAGGATGGATGGCGGCTAACAGATTGGGGTTGAATCCTGACAAGACAGAAGTACTGTTTTTGGGGGACAGAGTGCGAGCGGGTGTGGGGGACTCCCTGGTCCTGAATGGGGTAACTGTGCCCCTGAAGGACCAGGTGCGCAGCCTGGGAGTCATTTTGGACTCTCAGCTGTCCATGGAGGCGCAGATTAATTCTGTGTCCAGGGCAGCTGTCTACCAGCTCCATCTGGTACGCAGGCTGAGACCCTACCTGCCCGCAGACTGTCTCGCCAGAGTGGTACATGCTCTAGTTATCTCCCGCTTGGACTACTGCAATGCGCTCTACGTTGGGCTACCTTTGAATGTGACCCGGAAACTACAATTAATCCAGAATGCGGCAGCTAGACTGGTGACTGGGAGTGGCCGCTGGGACCACATAACACCGGTCCTGAGAGAACTACATTGGCTCCCAGTACGTTTCCGAGCACAATTCAAAGTGTTGGTGCTGACCTTTAAAGCCCTAAACGGCCTCAGTCCTGTATACCTGAAGGAGCGTCTCCACCCCCACCGTTCAGCCCGGACACTGAGATCAAGCACCGAGGGCCTTCTGGCGGTTCCCTCACTGCGAGAAGCAAAGCTACAGGGAACCAGGCAGAAGGCCTTCTCGGTAGTGGCGCCCACCCTGTGGAACGCCCTCCCAGCAGAGGTTAAAGGGATCAACAGCTATCCTACATACAGAAAATACCTGAAGGCAGCCCTGTTTAGGGAAGTTTTTAATTTGTGATTTTGATGTATTTTAATATTTGTTGGAAGCCGCCCAGAGTGGCTGGGGGGACCCGGCCAGATGGGCGGGGTACAAATAAAAAATTATTATTATTATTATTAATGCTATCTACATGCCAAGTAGGTGATCTACCGCTGAGCTAGCTTTATTAATTCCCCCAGAACTTTTAAGACCCTTTAAAGATTTCTTCCATCATTTTAATTACATTTAAATCTGTGGCTTCATTGCTTTATGACTGAATCATGTGCTTTCGTGCTTTGCTGATTCTCTGAGCTGCCCAGGGAGCACTGTTATCAAGCAACTTATTAATGTGTTCATGGCAAATGGCATAAAGAAATGAATGAATGTCCTTTTCCTGACTGGCCGTACTCATCTCCCTGCTGTCTCTTGCTCGCATAAGACTGGATGATTAAAAGGGGATGCATACCATTTTGCAAAGCATAACAAGTTTTGAAAGCCAGGAAGAGTATCAATAAGCATGAATAAACGTAGGACAGGAGTACAGACCCCTTTGGGGTCTTGTGGTCCCCTGTGAGCATCCCCTTCTGATGGGTAACGACTTCAACCCTACTTTCTGCAGGGACTGGCTGCACTATGTAGCTCCCTATGGGGTACTTGGTCACACAGCCAATCCAACAACATCTGCACCTGTCACACACCTGACATCACCTATAACATCAGGTGTGGCGCAGATGGGTGTGGTTTGAAGAACATGGCCTTGCAAGTGAAACTGCTGCTCGTGGCAGTTCAGGTCTGGGCTGAATATTCCCCACCCCTGACTTACGAAACAGCAATGTGGAAATGATGGGCGTTTCTGGCTTGCACAGGAGTGCGTGTTGCAGTGAGTTCCAAAATACGGGCTACTGTTAACAATGAAAAAGGAGCATGCAGTGATTTAGAGCCTCAAAGAAACAGAAACTTCTTCACTCTTGACATGATTTTATTCACTGGCAAAGAAAAATATTCCAAGTATAAAATTGCATAGGATTAGTGGAAATGGGAATTGCCTGCTAAGAATGATGCCTGGATTCTTTTCTTCTTAACCTCGCCGTATCTTCCAGGAAGCTGGAGAGATGCTTCAACACTTATTTATATACGTTCTGAGGGCCCAGCAACTTGCTAGCGCATGTCTTTGACAGCTGGAGTGCACCTGGCGGTCTTCCAAATTTCTACGTACAATCCAGGTATCCCGAGAGTACGCGGCCCGCTCACACAGGCGTGTTTGGTCCCACAGCCACGTTTGGCATAAGTGTGTATCTCATCGCCTGCAGGAATTGAGAAGAATGTTGATTTGCTTTAAGTTGCTTTATTTAACTCTGCTGTAGGAGTGATGTCGCTTTAACTGTGGTCATTCTTGATTATAATGTAATTCACCTGGTGCCATGAGTGGGTTTATAAGCTTCTGTACTTCTGATAACCAACAGCAGTGGTTACATATTTTTATGACCACTGCTCCTTGAAAATTTACATTGTATGGTGAGGTATGTTATGATTTTTCATTATTATATTGGCACATTGTGTTGTGTATATTTGCATTACATGGATTGGTTTCATGGATTGCTGTGTCACATGTCCATTCAGGTTTTTAGTTGTCTATCTGTTTATATTTTACAGTTATTATATGCTGAAGAAGACACTAACGAAACAGTTTTCTGTCCGTTTTCTGTTATTTTACAAAAAGAAAATATATACATTACTTTCATTGGCCGCTGTGTTGCTCGTTTTTGGTTTAAGTTGAACAATTGGCATGGAAATGGGCGTTAAATTTCCACTCGGTTCTGATAGATTTCCAGAAGTGAAATCGTGTGAAAGATTGCATAAAACGTGAATGTTATCAGGTAATCAAACGTCAACAAAATGGAATAAAGTGCTGTTTGAATACAGCCTTACCCTGTTGTACATACACATCATAGTAGACACATTTGCGCTCCCAGCCGTGGCACTTTAATGTCTCTGTGGGGCGGCACCTCGAATCCTGAGAGAAGCATCCAGGACACTGTAAGCCATTTGGCCTGACCCCTAGCCGTGGCACTGAGAGCAAGCACAGAAACAAGAGAAGAAACACCTCATCTCAGATCCATTTTCAGATGTTAGATAAAGATAGTTACCCATCCTCCAGTCATTCCCCTTTGGGCTTCTGTCACAATCCTCAAACATTTCACCAAAGGAGCAACCACCCAAATTTGTGGCCCCTTCATGGGGAATTCTGTGAGTCCTCGGGCACCCAGGGCACCAGGGAGTTGGCACCTATGATGCCACCCCAATCTCCCAGCAGTGCAATAGTAATTAATAATAATTTATTATTTGTACCCCACCCATCTGGCTGAGTTTCCCCAGCCACTCTGGGTGACTCCCAAACGAATGTTAAAACAATACAGCATTAAATATTAAAACCTTCCCTAAACAGGGCTGCCTTCAGCTGTCTCATAAAAATAGGATAGCTGCTTATTTCCTTGACATCTGAAGGGTGTTTCACAGGGTGGGCGCCACTACCGAGAAGGCCCTGTGTCTGGTCTGCAAGATTCCAGCGGTTCCAGGCTCTCACCCAGGGTTCATGTTTCCTTTGGAATAATGGGCAGAAGAGACAGTGGTGCCTTTATGGTATATGGGTTGTTGTTGTTGTTGTTGTTGTTGTTGTTGTTGTTGTTGTTGTTGTTGTTGTTGTTGCACATATATATAACCTGAGCCTATGATAGAGGGATTCATAGCACTAACATGCCAAGAGGGTCTTGCTTCTCCCATTGCCACAGTCTTGGACTGAAGCAATAATCAGACATGGCTCTGTCTCTCTGGCTTCCCAGTCTGCAGCTTTGCTTCCAGCTTCTAGCTCTCACACTCTTCTCTTTGTCTTTATAACTACCAGGAAGTCAAGGGAGGGAGACCTAACCATTTGTTGTCCGGCACAGAGCCACTTCCTTTGTTACTTTAGCAGTCCATACTTAGAAGGCCATGACCTCAAGCTGAAGCTAGCCAGGTTGTTCCAGGAATTGAATCTGTGCTGGATCCAGGAATTAGAAGGGGGCTCAGGCATACAACCTGCCCTCCCCCCTCCACTCAACACTAGAGTATGGAGGAAGAGTATAGCCATTGTGACTAGTAGCCACAGATAGCCTTATCCTCCATGAATTTGTCTAAATCCTCTTTTAAAGCTGTTCTAACTGGAGGCCATCACTGCCTATCATAGGATTGAGTTCCACGGTTTAACTACTGTATGTGCTTACATGAAGTAGTGCTTCCTTGTATCCATCCTGAACCTGCCAATGTTCAGCTTCAATGTGTCATAGCTGTGAGCATATCCACACATTCACACACAGCGAGAGAAGGGAAGTGGAATCACTCCTGCTAGCTGTATGCGTGTGAAACATGGACCACTTATAAACGCCATCTCCAATTCCTTGGACGATTCCATCAACGGTGTCTCCAAAAAAATTTACATATAATTTGGGGAGACAGGCGAATTAATGCCAGTGTACAGGAAGAAGCAAAGATCACCAGTGTCGAAGCAATGATTCTTCAACATCAACTGGACTGGTTGTGTTGTTTGGATGCCTGATTATTGTCTTCCAAAGCAACTACTCTATTCCCACCTTAAGAATGGTCACCATAAAAAAAAGAAATTATAGGGACAGAACTACTCAAACTGTACAGAAACCTATTCATATATGCTACTACAGCAGCAAGAATGTTGCTTGCCCCAAAATGGAAAGAATAAGAATTCCCAGCAAAAGAAGAATGGATACAAAAACTTATGGAATATGCAGAAATGGCGAAACTTACCGGAAAAATAAGAAACCGAAATAACAAACTTTTAATAAAAGAATGGAAATGGTTTATTGAAACAAAATTGTATGCATCCAGCTTAGCACCCAAAAGTCCAGGGAGGAGGTAGAGTTGCAATCCTGTTCCCACCATACACAATCAGCCCTGCCCCCACGTTTTGAAGGTGAGAACATGATGGCTGTTAGGGTTGCCATGTGTCGAGAATTTCCCAGACATAGCTGGCAAGCGGCTATTGGAAAGTGTCCAGGCAGAAATCGGCTAAACGTCCAGGAAAATCTGACCGTATGTTAACCCAGCAATTTCCCCTTACAAATAGCTCATTCCAAGCTTAACAACTTTGCAAAAAAAAGAGGGGAGAAATCTGACCAACTTTTCTGTCCAGATTTTCACTTTTTGAAATATGGCAACCCTAATGGCTGCACTCTAGGGACACATCCAAACTATAGATTTAAAGCACATGGCTTCCCCCCAAAGAATCCTGGGAACCATCCTTAACCCATCATGGAGCTACCATCCCTGGCACCCTCAGCAAACTACAGTTCCCAAGATTCTTTGAGGTGAGGAGACATGTGCTTTAAATGTGATCTAGTTCATACTAGATGTTCTCAGAGGTCGTTCCTGCCATTGCAATGAAGCGTGTTACAAATCATGGGTGCTGGTTGAGATTGATTCACAATTCTCCATGGCAATGTTTCCCAGCAGCAACCGGTGTCCCTTGAAGTAATGCTGGGGTGCAGTTTGGTGACGCAAATCACACCATAGAAGAGGAGGAGCTTGGACAAGTCATGCCACGGTGCTTACGTGTCACTAATCCAGCATTGCAGAGATCTTGGTGGCAACACTTGGCAACTCTCCGTTTGCGCTGGTTCGGGAAAGTGAAGCCCATGGGCGTCGGAGGGCAGAACTTTGTCTTGGTGCAGCCTTTGAAGGTGGAGTACCATCGGTTATTTCCTGGGGTTTTCATGGAGGAAAGGCAAAAAGGAAATCAACAGCAATGCCAATCTGAGTACATTAATTTTTGTTTACTTACTCGTTTATTTTTGGCATGCATATCCTGATTTGCTTTTTAAATGCACACACAGAGAGAGGCACTACCCACTTTTGCCTGTGTCCATGCCCACCGCCTGGCAAAGGGCCAAACAATCACCCACCAACGATGTTCTCCGAGGTGAAGGTAAGGCAGGCATCTTCAGATAGTGGGCAGGTATAGGGCATCCCAGTGCATGAGTCACTGTTGCTGCTGCTGCAGCGTTCACAGTTCAAGCAAACTCCTGGAAGGGAAAGGAAACAGCAGAATGAAACAAAGGGTCGAGTTCCAGTCAGGTGGTAGCAAGTGAGTTTTATTCAGGGCTGGCCCAAAATATTTTGCATTCCCCCCAACATTTCTCCAATGAAAATAGGAATGTCCTATGGAAAGAAAGACATTCCGGGATCAAATTGGAACCTTTGGGTGGCTTCTGTAAGTCTGGGTCTGCCCCTGAAAAACAGGGACAGTGGGAGGGTCTGGTTTTGGCACCCTGGGTAAACCACAAAATGGAGAAGGAGAATTCCCTGGAAGCCAAGTGCTGTTTGGTAAGAGAACCCCAGTAGAGATATAAAATCACAAAATATGTAGCAAAGTAAAGCATGGAAATATAGGTTGTTAGATCTTTAAAATATGCCCTTCAAAGTTCTTTCCAAAGTTCACCTCTTCCGCTAGCATAGAAAAGGACCATAAAATGGTTTACTTACAAACCCTCCAAAGGTCATATTCATGTGCTTTTCCATACAGCATTCAGAAAACGTTGCACAGGCAGTAAAACCTGGCTTAGATACAGTGGTGGAAGTTCCTAAATTATTGGTATACAAACACAACATGGCTTGTAAGAGCCATGTGGCCTGAGCTGCAGCAACCAGCTCAAAATCTCTTCACTCATTGAGCTTCTCTGGTAGATTGACGTAAACAAAGGCCTTTGATTGCCTTCCTCTCAAGGTGAGAGGGAGTGGGCTAACTAAACCTGGCAGACCAGTTTACTCTATGACTTTAATCGCTTCATGCATTAATTAGACATAAGCATGTTGCTTATATGAGGCTGGTTACTCCACAGTTTGTACTACATCTCCCATCTGTTGGGAGCTGTTGTCCCAATGATTTGCAGGATGCCAAGCTGGCAGTGGCAGGAGTAAACAATCTTAGAGTAGATAGACAAATAATCTAACATGGTATAAGGCAGCAAGAGTAGCCAACGTTATGGCCTCCAGATACTGTTGAACTTCAACTCCCATCGTCCTTCATCAATGGACTGGGGCTCATGGGAGCTGGAATCCAACAGTGCCTGGAATGCATTGCACTGGATACCCCTGGCCTGAGGAGTTAAGTCCTATGGACCTACCTGTAACAGGCAGGAGAACGAAGAGGTAGAAGATCAGACTCGTCTGCATGGCCTTGGGAACACATACAAAAGAGAAAGGAAAACTCAAGCTCAGGTGGCAGCTACATCAGAGATCTCTATTCTAGTCTAGCTGTGGGGGAATTTGGCTCGTGGTCCAACTGGGCTCCAAGGATAAATGGGGGAGAGTGACCAGCAACAAACATGTGCTTGTTGGCCATGGACATGTGGAATTTTCCTTGCACTTGGTTGGGAAACTGTAGCGGACATACAACGTGACAGCACAACTGCTGATAGGAGCGAGACCCTATCATCATATTACACATCTACCCCAAAGTCCTCTCTGGTTGTCAATGTGTTATGAGGCCAAATTGAAGGCGTTACTCTTAAGGTGTGTTTGTTTTCCTGAATATAATGCTAGTGCTTCTTTCCTGTTTCCTAATGTTCATTTCATACTGCAATACCTGTTGTGTTACAGAACTGTGGCTTGTTGACCCATATTCTGGACCAGGGGTGCCAACTTGAATAAAATATTGTGTGGGCCCCGCACCAAATAATCAATCACATGACGCAGTGAGCACACACAATTTGAATGGGAATGCCCTTCAACTTGGGGGGGGAGACTCTCAAATTTTTATTGTTGGGGCCGAAGCCCCCACGGCCCCTAGAAGTTGGCTCCTATGTCCTGGACATCATGCTAAATTTCTTTCACAACAATGGGCATGACACAGCAACAAACATGCTTCAGCTCCCCCATGACTCCTCCATGGAAATAGCAGGAAAGGACTGTATGCCAATCATACCACCCCAATTTTCATCACTTTACTCCCATGAATTTCCAGGTTAAGTGAGCTGCAAATTGATATTTTTCCCATCGGAATCAAATAACATGGAAATGAGTTCCAAATATGTACTATATTCCATTAGTTTTCTGCAAGTGGCTTTTATGTCATGTGACTTTTCAGATATAATGGGGAAATCAACAGTTAGGGAAACGTTGGGGAAATGGAATAAACAGCTGTGTGACCGCAGCCTTCATCCTATATAATAAAGTGCCTGTGTCCGTGCGTACGTTCCGTGTGTCAGTGGTTTTTTGCCACTGCGCATGTCTCACAGGGATGCAGGGATTGGTAGGTGGTGACAGGGGTCCAAGAGGCAGCGACGGCGCACACGCGTCGTCAGTTGGCTCAGTGCCGCTGCCTCGCACGGAGCTGGGCCCACCGCCGCCCGCCGGGTCCCCAGAAGAGCACGCTGCCGGGGTGCCCCTGTCCGCCTGCGCTCACCCGCTGCCGCCGCCTCCGAGGCTGCCCCCGCTTGGCAGGCTCTGGCTGCGGCTCCGGCAGCGCCTTGGCGCTGGGCCGCCGCCGCCGGGCCTGGCACCGTCCGGGGACGGGGAGCTCCGCGGCGGAGCGCAGAGGCCACTGGCGCTGCTTCCCTCCTCGGGCCTGCCGGGAATGAGGGAGGGTGGGATGTGCGGCGCCCCGGCCCTCCTCTCCGTTCTAGCGCCCGTTATTAACGGGCTAAATTCAACTAGTATGTATATACAGCCCTTAACAGCTTGGGACCAAGTTACTTGCAGGATCACATAACCCCATAGGTGACGACTCAACCTCTTCGACTCGTAGAAGTTTCAGTGACATGCTCAGTAGGCAGAAGAGCAGGAATCATTGCTGCGGCTTCTTAGAGTTTTCAGGACCATGAACCCAGCAACTGTGGAGGCTTAGAACACCTATTGTCTGACATGATTATGAGATCAGCAGTCTGCTCTTCCAGCTTCTGCTTATCGGTCCACAGCAGAGGTGGCCATCCAAGTCTTGCTGAAATCCAATTGCTATCACCCCCAGCCAGCTTGCAACAGTAAGGAATTGTGGGAGGTGTAGTCCAGCAAAATCTAGAGGGCACAGCATAGGGTCTCCATCCCTGTCTATAGTTCCTGAGCTGGTGTTTCTCTCTCTCTCGCCACTGGAATTTACTGCAGGGTTTGGAAACTTGATCAGTAGAATGGGCCAACTTTGATGGTGGGGTGTATGCGCGCGCTACCCAACGAAAAATCAGCTGATGTCCCCATGAGGTCAGGTGATCCATTTTTGCCCACATGGTGTGAATTCAAACATGGAAGGCCAAGGCGCAGCATTTTGCAAAAGCTGATTGGTGCTTTGCAGGTTTCTGAGTTTATGGATCGCTCAATTATCACCTTGCAGTCCACAAAATCCTGGCAGGTTTTAAAAGTAAGAAAGTTGTAGTCCTGCTTATTTTCTCTCCCCCAGCTGCTCTGTTTCTTTTGACTCCAGACTGGGAGTCCTTAACTCCTCCCATAAACACACACACACACACCTACTACTACTACTGTTCACCAGCGGGGCTCCACACTCTGGTTTATGTCCTTGAGCTGTGCTCAGGCTTCTTGCTTGACAAAATGGAGATGTGGCAAGGAGCATAGGCATGGCTGGAATGGTAGTGAGGCTTGCTTCTGATTTTGGGTTTTAGTTTCTTCATTTGTTTTAATTGAGGTTCATCTCTCTTTTTATATACAATAATCTTGGACAAACCTAAGGAGTGTTGCTTTGCCCCAGACTGGCCAAATCACTTTTTGAATCAATACGAAGAAAGGTGCATTAGGAAGAAACACAACGATCTCCTCTGTAGGCTCACCCCACCATCCCACCCAGCCATGCAAGAAGCCTCTGACTGGGACCTCCCCTTGGTGCTAAAACCTTCCTTAAGCTCTTATTGGCTGCCATCTGGAAGAAACAAATACAGGTAGAACCGTTTTTGGACTGAATATTCTTTATTGGGCCTGCGATCTTTCATTCAGAAAACAGTCAGGAACCCTGAAAAGAAACCTAGAGGAGGATGGGGAGGCATTGTGGTCCCCAAGTTGGGATGAGAAAGGAATTCAATTTTGTCTGCATATTAATGAGAAACTAACTCGTTTGCACTTCCCAGATCAATATGCAAACTAAAACTCAGCCTTCAAATTTCACATTTTTCAGAATTTTGCAATGTATTTATTTCATAAACCAAAACAGTGTATACAAAAATGCGTTTATGTGGGGAAAGTGCCAAAAGTGCATATTTTGGTGATAATAACATATATACAAATGCAAAACTCTATACCTGTACTGGTCAAAGTGCAATTACAAATTGTGTTTATTAGGATAAATTCATGCTAAAATGTAGATGGATTTCCAATATTATTATTTTTTAATGCAGATTGCTGTAGTAATGTGGAGAATTGAATTTAAGATTTTTTAAAATGAGAAACTTAAGAGCACTGAACTTGACAGAACTTTGTCCATTCTGGTGCCCAAAAGTTCACAGCACGGATCCTACAAGTTGGCTGGCATGGAAAGAAAGCTCAGGAGAGAAACTTCATGAAGAGAATGCTGGAGATACTGGGTAGAAGGAGGAGGAAGGAACTCTTTCCCAGGATATGGTTGGTGCTGGAGGATTTAAATGCAGACACACAGGTAGCATTCACCACTGGGAAGTCGGTTCCATTAATGGTCACACTTTTGCCCTTGAGTTCACACACGTTGCTTGTTCCACAACCATGCATGATGAAGTTCGTGGTAGTATCTGCAGGTAGACATGGTTAATAGTCATTGACAGTATTATCCTCCATGAATCTGTCCAATACTTTTTGAAAGCCATCCAAGATAGTGGCCATCATTACTACATCTTATAAGACCAAATCCCATCATTTAACTATGCACTAGGCGAAGAATGTTTTTTTGTTTTGTTTTTTGTTTGTTTTTTTGTTTAAAAAAATTATTTATAAATTTTGAAAAATAAAATACAACTAATCAAACATTTTCCAATATGCATTCCCTTGGTAATCGACTTCCCTTCCACCCTTTCTTACTTTCCTCAAATTATCTTTTGCTGCTGCATATTGTAATTATTCTATGCCTTCTTTCCTCCACCTTATTCTCAGAATGACCGCTCCCCACATCAAATGGGTGGCGCCCCGGATACGAGTGCAGCTCCTCGTAGTTCAGGCTGGCTTCATCCTCCCCAGGCTGGATTCCTGGAGGTCTCCGCCTACCTCAGCCAATCGCCCAATCCCGCCTGGGGGAGGCGTTGTCAGGGGGAGGCGTTGCCCTGGGGGAGTTGTTGCCAGGTAAGGGGAGGGACCGCCCTGCCCACACAACAGAAAGTGAATCTTAGCTGCGAAGTGGCAGTTGGCTCCAGAGCTTCTCCCACCCTGCCCTCCCTCAGTTAAGTCGTCTTTTGCAGGTTAACCTCTTCTCCACAGATACGCGGGTGCTGCTATGACAAGGCCGCTGTTGAAGGGCCGGAAAGGAATTGTCCTGCATTGGCAGGTTTTGCCTTTCCCTTAGCAAAATGTCACAACTTTGGCGGTTTCAGGCCTTGGGCGGAATCCTTCAGTCTATCTTCCTAAATGGGGGGAGGGGGTTTGAAGCGGTGACCCATGCCCCCTTGTGGTGGTGATCCCAGGGTTCCCCGTTAAAGGGGTCTTGAGGGGAGGCATTGGCCATACGCCGAGAGGTTGTCATTGCTCTCTCCTCCAACGGCGGTGAAATGGGGGGTGGGCTCTCTACTTGAACATATGTTCTCCAGAGCCAGCCCAATTCTGGATAATGCTGAAGTCTCCCAGATCCCCAGCTGGGGACTGGGAAGGATAAATGCCCAATGCCTGAGCCAAGGTCTCCCTACATCTGAAACTTAATAAAGTTGTGACCAATTTTAATCTCATAGCACGTTGTCTTGAGTCATTATTCCGCTCGGGGGCAGCCTGGGGTCAGGGGGACTATGCCTGTCCACGCAATAACTTTTACTGCTGACCTTACTCCAAACCTGCTAGAGTTTTAACATGTTTACAATATATTTTATAGTGATCTACCTGTACAAACATTCTCCAATCCTCCTTGAAGGCTGTCTCGTTCTCTAATTTTATTAGTTAAATTGCTAATGCAGCATATTCCATCAATTTCAACTGCCACTCCTCTTTCGTATGTACTGCATCCTCCCACCATTTGGGGGCATATAGTACTCTCACTGCAGTAGTCATATACAGAAACAAATTGCTTTGATTCTTTGGTACATCTGGTCCAATTATCGCTAGAAGAAAAGCTTCTGGTCTTTTTGGGAGAGTCCTCTTAAATATTTTTTCATCTCATTACTCATCATCTCCCAAAATCATTTAGCTGCTCTACAAGTCCATCACATATGATGAAATGTACCTTCTATTCCTTTACATTTCCAACATGTACATAATTCTGACTTATACATGACTTATTTATTTGGCCAATCTGAATGTTCCAACATTTAGCTGGATCATCTCATCTCAAGGTTCCACTCATTTGAAAATGACTTATGTGAAGGAGGCCAGATTCAATCCCTCACCCAAGACATTTTAGTGCACCAAAGGACAATGCCATTAGCACCTTATCATGGATACAATCCCCCCATGCTCTGGCACAGCTCTTGTTCATTTCAATGATGCTTGCATCAGACAACACCCTGGAAGATTGTTACTTGAGGTTCAAAGGCAGCAGGTCTCTTGCTCTGCCACCTGATCTTGGCTCATGTTTGGTCCATCTCTGGATCTTCCTGAGGCAGCATTCCTCTCCCACCTGCTCCCTCTACCCCACGCAATCCCTCTTCCTCCCCTGCTAAGTACCGTTGGAATTGGGCATGGTCACTGTTGCATTGAAGCAAGTATCTTCTGCATCTGTGCATGAGACTTGTTTGCCTTTGCAGGTTTCCTCTGTCTCACCGAAACATCCAATTGGGCAAACGAGCCCATTCTTTGTTGAAGAAGCAGGAGGAACTAGGAAACAAAGAAGAAAGAGCCAAGTGGTGTAGGGATTTCTAAATAGGAATCTAAAAAGAGGCCTGATGGTTCATTGACAAGCCTGATTCACACATGCACCGGTAGCAGCCAGGGGTGAAGCACCCCTCCGAATGCTGGCATTTCTGCCATTTACCTGTATGGAGCTCCGCCAAGCATCCATTCAACTGCCCTGCCTGATCCATCACATCTAAATGGCTTCTACTGGTGTGTGCTAGAAGTGAGGTTGGAAACAGCAGTCTCCTCTTGTACATGATGGAGCAGGAAAAGGATGCAGGAGGTTGGAGTTGTGTCAGTGCAGCAGCAGGAACCCTGGACTGGCTCACCAGTAGGCCCACATCTTTCTGAACCCACCCTAGTCCCTTCCAGGCAGGGCGCAGCAATGCCAGTGTTAGAGGGTCAGCTTCCCCCCACACAATCCTGTCCCACCCTCAGAATTCCTTCATCTCACGGCAGGTGTGGGAAAACTTTGGCCCTCCGGATATTGGTAAACTACCAACTCACAACATCCCATGCTTGTTGGGGCTGAGGGAAGGTGCAGTTAAGCAACACCTGGAGTGCCAGTAGTTCCCCACACCTGTCTAACAACACCTGCTTGTTTTGGGCTGCATTCCCAAACTGAGGGGGCGGTGGTGGTTGGCAACATGCAGGCACCCACTGAGGCCTTTCCCCCACAAGCACTTTATTTTAATGTTGTTTTCTATTAACATTTTCTTTGTCAGAAAGAATGAGGTCCAGAGATCACTTTCGTCCCTGCCTCACATTAGGATGAGAACAGGAAGAGGGACTAAAACTTCATACACTCCTTGATATTCCTACCAATTACAAATGCAAATTGTGTATGGACTCAGCTACATTAGTAAGGAAAGAGCGTTTTATATTTGTTATAACGCTGTGACACCAGATGGCACCGTAGAGCAGAAAACTTTTCTACACAATTTTACATAGAGGTTTCTTTTTTGTTATAACAATTTCTAAATTCTTTTTTGTAACGTGTTCTTGAAACAATAACACTGCATTCGTGGCGGATTTATCCTTCTTTCATTTTTGTTCAGTGATGCTTCCCCAGTTCTACTGCATCATTATCACTGGCTGGAGGGGCTGGCTATAGAGCAACAAAAGTGGGAAAAACATAAACCAATACATTTGTAGAATGAAAAGTTAAGGGGGTTCCACGGGAAGTAATGGGATGTGCACTTATAGGAAATGAAGCCATGTGACTAGCCCGAAACCTTTGCACACGCGAACATGATTGAAATGATTGAGACAACCCCAATAGTACGATGAGCAGAAATCAACCTGGGTGCACAAGGAAAATGACATCTGGAGGGACCCAGATTTACAATTCCACTATCAGACGTCTGCTTCTTGGGAGAAAAGCAATGACAAACCTAGACAGCATCTTAAAAAGCAAAGACATCACCTTGCCAACAAAGGTCCGTATAGTTAAAGCTATGGTTTTCCCAGTAGTAATGTACGGAAGTGAGAGCTGGACCATAAAGAAGGCTGATCGCCGAAGAATTGATGCTTTTGAATTATGGTGCTGGAGGAGACTCTTGAGAGTCCCATGGACTGCAAGAAGATCAAACCTATCCATTCTTAAAGAAATCAACCCTGAGTGCTCATTAGAAGGACAGATCCTGAAGTTGAGGCTCCAGTACTTTGGCCACCTCATGAGAAGAGAAGACTCCCTAGAAAAGACCCTGATGTTGGGAAGGATTGAGGGCACAAGGAGAAGGGGACGACAGAAGATGAGATGGTTGGACAGTGTTCTCGAAGCTACTAACATGAGTTTGGCCAAACTGCGAGAGGCAGTGAAGGATAGGCGTGCCTGGCGTGCTCTGGTCCATGGGGTCACGAAGAGTCGGACACGACTGAACGACTGAACAACAACAATCAGAGAGGGGGCAGATGATGACTTACCTCCCCATTTTAAGTGTGCATTGCAGTCAGCTGTGGTACAGCAAGCCGAGGTGTGGCGCAGATATACGTTATCTCCTATGGTGATGGTGAAAGCCCTGGAGCAATCATCTTTCTTTTGACATGTATAGAATGTTGTTGCATTTGCGTTGGGGTCTGTTTACCGGAAGGGGAAAAAGACACACAACAGGTCAAGAGACCCCATTTCCCAGAATCCTTCATTCTCTGTCTAACTCTATTGTCTCCGCTCTGCCTTGCCCTTCCACCTTGGTTCCAAGTTCTCCCAAGGGAATATGGCCTCCCAGAGTATAAGGGCCTGTAGATCAAACCAAAACACAGTATAATCATAGAAACATAGGAGCATCTGCTTTGGGTGCCCCAAGGTCCCAGGTTCAATCTCACCATCTCAAGGTAGAGCTGGGAAAAAGGCTTCCTGTTTGGAACTTTAGAGAGCCTCTGTTGGTCAGTGCAGACAATACTGAACTGCATAGACCAGAGGTCTGCCTCAGTGTAAGACAGCTTCTTATATTCCTGTCAGGCAACCAGTCATTACTTGTTACTGGGTGCATTGTACTGTGTTTTTAAGTAAAGGGATTTGTGCCATTGGCATGCATGTATAATACACAGGCCTGTGCCATCATTACCATCCAGCAGGTGGAACCAAAAACCACCTTAGGCATAACTGCCTAGAGGTCGGAAACACAGGAGGGGGGGTGCTACAGGCTCCCTAAATAACACCCCTACCAGAGGCAAGACCAGTGGCATAGTGTGGGGGGACCAGGGAGGGAGTGGCCCCGGGTGCGCAATTCTGAAGACAGGCTCTGGCTTCCGCGGGGGTCCCCACCTTGTCTAAGCAAAGACAGCAAAGGAGCCCAGTTGTCAGGGCCTGGGTATGGGTGGAGGAAGGCCAGTACAGTACAGCATGGCATGGCATGGCACTTTTTTTCACAAGCATCAGGGGGATTCACCCACCAAGAGCTGAGTTGTGTGGGCAGGCAAGTGGTGTCGCAAAGCCCCACTTGAATCTGGTTAGGGGTGTGTGTGTGCTATGGAGGCATTGGCGGCTTGCCTGCCCCGGGTGCCAGCAACCCACAGCACACCACTGGGCAAGACATCGACTCTGTCGATTGTCATGGTGATTCCTGATAATTCTAAAAGCCTCCAGGAAGAACCACAAGATGCGAAATAGTTGCCAGGCTTCCCTGACCCTCTCTTTCTCCCAACGCTGCCTTACCAGTCAGTTTGTTGTCGTCCTTGATGGCCACACAGGCATCGTAACCACTGGGACATGCTTCCGGAGCTTGAGTAGCATCATAGCCTTGTATACACATCAAGGCAGCTGTAAGGTGAGAGAAGGACATCATACAACTATGGGACTGAAGCACCCTCGGGCATTGAACAATACGGGGAAAGCCCATGTCCCATTCAGTGCATAATGCTGGCTGTGGGCAGCATATTCCCAAGAGTACACACCACAATGTGAAATGTGTCCTGGTTCAGACATTGACTGCGTACATACCATGCATTTAAAGTGTAGTTAAAGAACTTGACCTCTGCCCAAAATCCTGCGAACTGTCCTTCACCCCTCACAGCACCCTTGACGAACTACAGTTCCCTTGATCCTTTGGCGGAAGCAAGGTGCTTTATATGTGTGGCGTTATAATGTACAAATTTTCATAGAAACTTTTATAATTAAGGTGTTTATCCAGCCAAAATGCCGTCTTTTCACCATCCAGTGATCTACTACATGCCTTCAGAAACATGGGTGCCCACAAGAATTATTCATAGGTATGTAGAGGAAAGAAAACACTGAAAGCAGGGGAACACAACTGTTTCTCACACAAACACACACACACACACAGAGAGAGAGAGAGAGAGAGAGAGAGAGAGAGAGAGAGAGAGAGAGAGAGAGAGACTGTACTTTTTGCCTAATATTTTTGGTTGAAATGCTAGACTAGGGTTGCCACATGTTGGGAATTTCCTTAAAAGCCATAAAGGCTCAACAACTGTGGTATCCAGATTTTCACTTTTTGAAATATGGCAACCCTACGCTAGACACATACTCTTTTTCCTCTTCTTTTTCAAGCAAAGCTGGGGATCTTGGGCTTATGGTTTATCCATGGGAGAGACAACCATGTCCCTCGCTGTCCTTTTTGGATGCCCTGATCCAGCAAGGTAACACACAGGGCAGGAAGACATCACCCTTCTCCTAGATGTTTGTCTTGGGCACTTGGCCTTCAGAGGTATGGTGCCTCTGAAATCAGGAGTTTACCTTTAGCAACTAAATATTAGCTCACATGTCTCAGAGCCACTGAGGAGTCTCTTCTCCAGGGATTTATCTAATACTACTCTCATTCCCTCTAAGGCGGTAACACCACCAAACCTTTTGGTAGTAAATTTTAAGAGGTGCTTATGAGTTGTTGTGCAAGAAGAAGCACTTCTTTCGTCAGGCCTAAAGTAATTGCTAATTGTCTTAATTGGGTGCTGTGGCTGTGCAGCTCCAACCCCACCAGCGCTCCAGCATGGAACTGGCTCTGCCAGTAGGCAAAGTAAGGCAACTGCCTCAGGCAGCAGAAGTCCCCAAGGCGGCAGCTTCACAGGTGCCCAAACTGCCCTGCCCCCTCCACCATTGGTGCAAAAGAAATGCTGACACCGGTGGCGATTTTGGTGATAGATAGAGAGATAGATAGATAGATAGATAGAGTGTATTTTCTTTAAAAATGTTTAGGGGTACTCTCATTTTGACTCAAGAAAATCACCATTTTATAGTTCAAATCAGGAAAAATAAATACAGTAAATGGACAAAAGTACTGTACAAAGATTCAAAAAATGTTTAGGGGTATGCGTACCCCTGCATCCCCCCAGAAAAAAAGCACTGGATAGATAGATGATAGATAGATAGATAGATAGATAGATAGATAGATAGATAGATAGATAGATAGATGATAGATAGATCCATGCAAAATATGCCTCCCAATGCTAGTCCTACTGGACTTAACCTTCTAGAGGTCCTTTACCATTACACTTTTTACCTTCTAAGAGTAGACCTTTGGAAGTTAGTGGACATAGGGTCATACATTGCAATACACACACACACACACAGAGAGAGAGAGAGAGAGAGAGAGAGAGAGAGAGAGAGAGAGAGAGAGTAGCACTTAGCTAAATACCTAAATACTATATATTTCAGCCAACACCTTTAGAACTTACAGCAGGTTTGACAGATTACTACCAGTCTATGATTCTGTGATTCCCCATCACCAAATGCATCCACTCAAAAGCTAGCATGGGAGTCCAAATGGGGAAAAACACCAGCTCTTGTACACACCTCAGCTCTTCCTTTTGCTAAAAGATCAGTCTGTGGCAGCAAGAATATTTTGAGCAAAGTTTTTAACCCTCCTAGATTAGCATCAAACGATGGCCCAGTTGATAGGTCATTCCATAGTGCTGGTCTTCCATTCTGTCCCTAACAGCATAGTAGGAGAATGGATGTGATCAATGATAAATAACTTACCGGTACTTGTATCCGCAGAGGCAACTAAGAGTGGCGAAAGAAGGCAGAGAACAAGGAGAGGCACCATGGTGTCGTAAGGTAGGGCTAAGATAGTTGCTGAGCTTGAGTGCTTCTTGCGCCCAGATTTATGTGCACAGGGCATTTTATAGATGGGGCTCCTATGTCAACATTGAATTACTTGCGCCAATGAACTGCAGTAAAAGGATTGCTGTGCTGTGTAAATACTTGTAAAGCGACTGGGTGGAGATGCCCCTCTTGTTGTGTTTGGCAGTGTCTACCTGGGGTTCAAGGACTTCCTGGAACAATTGGTAGATCCAGACAACACATCTGATGGCAAACGTGATGCATTCCTACCTGTTTGACACACACCTTACATATCATGACTCATTCCATTTATTCCCCCGCTCCTCTATGGATTTTCAAGCAGGCAGGCATGACCGCTCTTTTATTCTAACAACAACCCTGCAAGGTAGGTTGGCTGAGAGGTAGCATGTGGCCCAAAATACATCACCCAGGTAGTTTCATGGTTGAGTAGCGATCTGAACCCAGGCTTTCCTAGTCCCACCATATTGTTAGTTCTTGCTTGCTATGCAAAATCAAAGTATCTGCATTTGAAACATGGACTTGTTCCAAACATTTGCTAATTTGTATATTTTCTCTGCCACGGGCAGGCTAGGAAAACTCAGAGGTAGCCAATGTGTTGCCCTCCAGATCTGGTTAGACTCCAATTCCCTTCAGCTCCAGCCAGCATGGCCACTGGTCAGAGATGATGGGAGTTATAGTCCCACATCAGGAGAGCCACAGATTAGCCACCGCTGCCACAAAGGTAGCATTTTTAGGTCATTGTCAGGTTTGAGGAATTCTCTCCCTCCCCCAGTGGCTTCAAGAAGCAGGGAGGAAACGTGAAAGGTTTTTCTCATGATTTTATTCAGTCTTTATAGTGAGAGACAAAGAATCCAGACATCCCTCAATGATGGAATTGCTCACTCTGGCTCCTCCCCCTTGCTTTTCTCCCAACAGCATCTGACCCTACGGTGGCCCCCTGTGGTCAAATGTTTCTTCGTCCATTGCTCTTGCACTCTTTTTTATTATTATTAAAGATTTTCTTGATTTACAAAGGTGTGTGCAATGCCTCTCTCGTATTTTTTCCATGTAACATTTTTGCAGATCAGTTTCGTTTGTTGAGACATTAGGAAGAAAAGGGGGAAAGAGGTGGGCGGGATGGGGAGATGGGTGGGGTGGGGTGACAATGTTTCCTTGCACTCTTAACGAACTTCAGGTTCTAGAGGATGGCGACTCATCTATGCTGTCTAAAGACGTGTCAGCTGATCTGCTTCCCCCTTCCTTCTCCTAACACCTCATAACTCAGCTGCTCGCCTGTCTCTGATCTGTTACCGGTATCTCCCTCAGAGTTCTGCTGTAATTCAATACTGTCTCTCTCTTCTCTGGAAGCTACAAGAGAAGAGGTGGGTGTGTGATCTCCACCATTCCTCTTCCTCTTCAGTCCAGTCCCTGTAGGTCGTAAACATCCAAGACCTGGCACTGATGGTTCCTGGTGTGTTTCCCTGGAAAAGTATTCTACAGTCAGGAAGCCACCACTGGAAAAAGCCTGTTCTCATGCTGCCATCCTGCACACCTCCCTCAGAGGTGACCTCTAGAGAAGGGGCTTGGATGATCATAGAATCTTAAGAGTTGGAAGGGACCCAAGGGTCATCTAGTCCAACCCCCTGCAATGCAGGAATCTCAGCTAAAGCATCCATGACAGGTGGCCATCCAGCCTCTGGATAAAAACCACCTCTTGTGGGAAAAGTGGTGATGACTGCAGGGTCTTCATAGGTTTACATGGTGAGAGCTGGTACCTGGCATCATGGGCTACAGAACCTTCTAAGTCTCTATAGGTCAAAGATAGCAAAAATTAAGGGTCCCCAGAGTGAAGCAGACAACCCTCTGCAGATGGTATCACAGAATTGGAACGGACCACGAGGGCCATCTCGCCCAAGCCCTCGCAATGCAGGAATCCTTTTGCCCAACGTGGGATTTGAACCCACAACCCTGAGACTAAGAGTCTCACGCTCTACCAACTGAGCTAGGGTTTCCATCTAACTCATTGGAGGGTGATGAGGAAGGCAGAGCTGAGGAGTTGAGAGGGAAGGAAGGAAATGGATCCATCCTATGCTCATGCACTGAGCCAGAGAAGGAAACGGAGGTCAAGGCATCACATCATCATCATCATCATCATCATCATCATTTATTAATTAATTATTAATTAATTATTAATATTTATTTATTAATAATAAATGATTTATTATTTATACCCTGCCCATTTGCCTGGGTTTCCCCAGCCAAGAAGTCACTTCCCTGACTTCTTCGAAATGCTGACATGTTCGTTTCCTGAAACGATGCACAGTAGCCATAATCTCAAAGAACCCTGGGCAGAGAGAGCAATGGAAAGTTTCACATGTGGCTGGTAGGAGCGTGACATAGCAAGAGGCAAATTTACTGCATGTGAGTTAAGATATAACAAGGTCTGCTAACTGATACAGTAGCCAGCAAGCCATCCTTATCAAGCTCCCTCAATTAACTCTTAACTGCGGTAAGGAAAACACTTTTCATGTTTTATTATATCTATGCATCCAGACACCGGCCTTTCTATCTGACCCTTGGATCTCTCCCCAGGTGAAATCCCCTTCTGACTCACACCCTTTGTCCCTCTGGCCACACCCTGCCCTCTCCTTGTTTCACATCCTCGCTGGGTGTTTTTTGCTTTCCTTGACCTCTGAGATTGACTCTTGCTTCCTGGTTCTAGTTACAGGTACAGTAGGTAGCTGTGTTGGTCTGCCATAGTCAAAACAAAATAAAAAAAATTCCTTCCAATGTCTCTATTCAGACCAGGTCTCTCCATGGTTTTAAGTTTGGTAATAAGTTGCAATTCAGCAACTTCTCTTTCCAGTCTATTTCTGAAATTCTTTTGTAATAGTTCAGTCGTTCAGTCGTGTCCGACTCTTCGTGACCCCATGGACCAGAGCACGCCAGGCACGCCTATCCTTCACTGCCTCTCGCAGTTTGGCCAAACTCATGTTAGTAGCTTCGAGAACACTGTCCAACCATCTCATCTTCTGTCGTCCCCTTCTCCTTGTGCCCTCAATCTGTAATAAGACTTTTGTAATAAGACAGCTACAAAAGAATTTCAGAAATAGACTGGAAAAAGAAGTTGCTGAATTCTAACTTATTACCAAATTTAAAACCATGGAGAGACCTGGTCTGAATAGATACATTGGATTCTTATCTCATTATACATGATATAGCTATTTTTAGCCATCTCACCCCTTGCTTTTTCCTGTAAGACCAATTGCAGTCATTAACAGTCGTCAACAGTTTTACCACACCTATCAGCCAATCACCCATTCCCACCACCCTTCTGAGTAATACCCCTCCCCACCCTCTCACTATATATAAGGGTCTGGTGACTTCTGTTTCAGTGTATCTGCAGACATGTGCATGCACATGAAAGCTCATACCAAGAACAAACTTAGTTGGTCTCTAAGGTGCTACTGGAAGGAATTTTTTATTTTGTTTCATTCTTGTTTCCTTGATGCAGGATAATGAGGGGTGAGTGAGTGCATATAGAAACTAGCCCCCTGTAAGAATCACAAAATCATAAAGGCTAAACTAGTCTAACTGTCTGCAAGGCATGAATCTCAACTAAAGCATTATTAAGAGCTCCAATTCATCTTGCTTGTTTCTGATACTCTATGCATGCATTGCTCCATTTGTTTTTGCTTCTGGCTTTGCCCACCAGTGGCAAGTGGCCTTTAGAATGTCAACCAGAAGGGAATGTGGCCCTCAACGCTGAATCCCCAGCGCTGGTCTAGATCTATTCTTCATTATCTTCTTAAACACTAGCGGAAAACGTTTCTGTTCTGCCAGGCCTATGCCACCAGTTCCTGGAGCTCCCTGTGAAGAGGGCTGTCCTCTGTGAAGTAGGACAAACACCTTCATGAATGCATAAAAAGGCAGGAACTGGTGTAAGAATCACATGACAGTGGTGGGTGGGGCCAAAGCAGAAGTGGACAGTAATGCAACCAATAGCATTTTTACCTTCACACAATAGGCTGGCTTCTACACATGCTGGCAAAGGCTTCTCTGCTCTCCAGTCAGATGAGAAGCAGGTATTAGCAGCACCAAATGAAACATCTCTCCCCCACCCACCGGCAAAAACTCTTGGGGTGTGAAGCAGTACCAGAGATGGGTGTGGCTTGGGAAGAGTTCAAGGGCCAGAGAGGGAGACTTTGAGGGCCACATTCTTCCCCAATGCCTGAAGCTCCACAACCCTACCCCAAAAGGTGGACCCCCCCCATCTATTTTGGGCTTTGCTTTGGCGATGTCTTGGACTGGCACAGTTGAGAGAGGGCTGAGGCCAATGGCTTTTGCCTGAAAGAGCCTCAAATTTATGGGTGGTTCAACTCATGGTTGATCTTTCTCAAAGAAGAAGAAGAGTTTGGATTTGATATCCCGCTTTATCACTACCCGAAGGAGTCTCAAAGCGGCTCACATTCTCCTTTCCCTTCCTCCCCCACAACAAACACTCTGTGAGGTGAGTGGGGCTGAGAGACTTCAGAGAAGTGTGACTAGCCCAAGGTCACCCAGCAGCTGCATGTGGAGGAGCGGGGAAGCGAACCCGGTTCACCAGATTACGAGTCTACCGCTCTGGTCCTTCTCTGACTCTGATGCAGACTCTTTCTCCAGTTGCAGAGACCTGAGCTGCAGTGTGTCCCTGGATCTTGCTGCTGAGCTGTCATTAATTAAGACCTTTCCCCTAGGTCCAGAGTTTGACTCACAAAACAGAAGTGCTAGGTTTACTGCCTAGCAGTAAAACTGCCATGATTGCCCATATGGCAGCTCCCTGGCTTCGTTGCAAATGCAAACAGTGTTGGAGCCCTTGGCATGGTCAGCATCTGAGGTTGGCATCACCAGGCACCTACTGAAACCCACACCCCTGTTGAGGACCCATGACTAGATCTATGCATGACTGTCAGATTATTGTCATTCTGGGTGGGGTTGCACTCCCTCTGAAGGAGCAGCCAAGGCTTAATGTATTTTAATATTTGCTGGAAGCCACCCAGAGTGGCTGGGGAGACCCAGCCAGATGGGCGGGGTACAAATAAATTATTATTATTATTATTATTATTATTATTATTATTATTATTATTATTATATGGACAGGGAAGACATCCCATTCAACTTGTATCTCAATCTCTGCCAAGCGGCGACAAGATTCTAGATGGTTCCAAGTGCTCACCCAGGGTTTGTATTTCCACTGGAAAATCAAGGCGCAATGTAGTCTGCAGTGTCTTAGAACTATGGTTTATTCACGCATATTTACACCTAAAGTCTGCAGTAGAGGGAATGCAGAACATCCCACCCCAAGTGTATCTCTCATTGCTCCTTTTCACAGCTATAGCAAGCTTGGCTCCAAAGCAGCAGCCAGTCATGGCCCTCCATTTCGCGGTGCAACCTCTCCCAGCCAGCGTGCATGGAGTTCTGCCTACTTCCTCCTTCTTGCTCAAGAACGCCTTACCAAAAAACATCTGTGTAGACTCGAAGGACACTCTCCTTCCCCACAGTGACATCATGCCCCCCTGCTCCCCAGGGCCTTCTACCTGGTTGGTGACAGCTAATGGCTGTCCATCAGCACCATTGTTCCTTCAATGACCCACCATCACCAGGCTGGCCTCATGAGGACGTTCTCTGGTGCTATTCCCAGCCCTTGCTAAGTCCAGGAATCCATGAGTTTGCTCAAACTCTGACCCTCCACTGGATGTAGAGATTATGGGGAGTCTGCCCACCTCCCCCTTCTGGGGAGGGGGGGGACACACAACCCAAAAGTTCTTTTACTTAGTATATGTGTGAGGTTTTTGTCTCAGCATCATTTGGGTAAGTTATTTAACTGTTCATTTGTTATTTTCCCTTAGCAGTGTGAAAGGTTAGGGCATGGTTCCCCTCTGCCCCCCTCTCTTCTCCCCCAACCTTATATTGTAAACAACATCAATGTCTCACATTGAATGTAACTGATCCGTAGAAAAGACTCTATGCCCTGAAAATAGAGACAATGCACACACTTTTAATAAAAAAAAATTAATGAAGGAATCCATGAGTTTGCTCAAAGTTGGACCCTTCACTGGATGTAGACATTCTGGGAAGTCCATAACAGTATATTCCAAAACAACACGCAAATCAAAAGAAGGGGCAGCCTTCAAAATTGGCCCTTCTCTGACTATTGCAATGGACAAAACAAAATAAAATAAAAAAATTCCTTCCAGTAGCACTTTAGAGACCAACTAAGTTTGTTCTTGGTATGAGCTTTCGTGTGCATGCACACTTCTTCAGATACGTATCTGAAGAAGTGTGCATGCACACGAAAGCTCATACCAAGAACAAACTTAGTTGGTCTCTAAGGTGCTACTGGAAGGAATTTTTTTATTTTATTTTGTTTTGACTATGACAGACCAACACAGCTATCTACCTTTTATTGCAATGGAGTTTGTTGTTAACCTGTTCTTGGAATTGTGGCACTCTGAGATGCTCTGCCACTGGGAAGCAGCCCTTCCCACCGTCAATGCCTCCTTTTGTTGTTCCTTAGACCACCAGCTCCTTCAAGCTAGGGTTACCATGTCTCCTCTTTTTCCAGGACACGGCCTCCTTTTCAGGGGTAAAATTTGAGACGAATTGCAGTTATTTGCTTTGAATGGCCATCATAATCCATAATCATCATAGTGTCCTCTTTGTTGTTCTTCAAAATAAGGCAACCCTACAAAATAAGCAGGGGCACTGGCCCTATTTGAACATTCTTCGCTCCTGTGCAAAGCAGAAGCTTAGCTACTTGGAAGGTTCTAGAATCTAAGAAGGGGCATGGCAACCCCCACTTTGAAGAGACCCAACACTTCTGAATCTCCTACTGTTCACCAGCTGGGCTCCACGCTCCGGTTGATGTCCTTGAGCTGTGCTCATGCCTCTTGCTTGACAAAATGGAGAGCTTGCTTGACAAAATTCATTGCTTGACAAAATTCAGCCTAGGCATGGCTGAAACGGTAGTGAGGCTTTCTTCTGATTTTGGGTTTTATTTTCTTCATTTGTTTTAACTGAGGTTCATCTTTTTATATATGCAGTAATCTTGGACACAGCTAAGGAGTGTTGCTTTGCCCCAGAATGAATCATAGAATCATAGAATAGAATCATAGAATCATAGAGTTGGAAGAGACCACAAGGGCCATCCAGTCCAACCCCCTGCCAAGCAGGAACACCATCAAAGCATTCTTGACAGATGGCTGTCAAGCCTCTGCTTAAAGACCTCCAAAGAAGAAGACTCCACCACACTCCTTGGCAGCAAATTCCACTGTCGAACAGCTCTTACTGTCAGGAAGTTCTTCCTAATGTTTAGGTGGAATCTTCTTTCCTGTAGTTTGAATCCATTGCTCTGTGTCCGCTTCTCTGGAGCAGCAGAAAACAACCTTTCTCCCTCCTCTATATGACATCCTTTTATATATTTGAACATGGCTATCATATCACCCCTTAACCTTCTCTTCTCCAGGCTAAACATACCCAGCTCTCTAAGCCGTTCCTCATAAGGCATCATTTCCAAGCCTTTCACCATTTTGGTTGCCCTCTTCTGGACACGTTCCAGCTTGTCAGTATCTTTCTTGAACTGTGGTGCCCAGAATTGGACACAGTATTCCAGGTGGGGTCTGACCAGAGCGGAATACAGTGGTACTATTACTTCCCTTGATCTAGATGCTATACTCCTATTGATGCAGCCCAGAATTGCATTGGCTTTTTTAGCTGCTGCATCACACTGTTGACTCATGTCAAGTTTATGGTCTACCAAGACTCCTAGATCCTTTTCACTTGTACTGCTCTCAAGCCAGGTGTCATCCATCCTGTATTTGTGCCTTTCATTTTTTTTGCCCAAGTGTAGTACTTTACATTTCTCCCTGTTAAAATTCATCCTGTTTGCCTTGGCCCAGTTCTCTAATCTGTTAAGGTGATTTTGAAGTGTGATCCTGTCCTCTGGGGTATTAGCCACCCCTCCCAATTTGGTGTCATCTGCAAACTTGATCAGGACCAATGACCACATCACTTTTTGAATCAATGCGAAGAAAGGCACATTAGGAAGAACCACAAGGATCTCTTCTGTAGGCTCACCTGTGCCACCCCACCCAGCCACAGAAGGAACCTCTGACTGGCACCTTCCCTTCATTAAACCCATGTTGACAGCCATCCAGCAGAAACAAACAAAACCATTTTTGGACTGAATATTCTTTATTGGCCCTGCAATATTTCATTCAGAAAACAGACTGGAACTTCAAAAACACACTTTGGAGGAGTTGGGGGAGGTATTGTGGTACTCATCAGGATGAGGAAGAAATTCAATTTTGTATGCATATTAATGAGAAACTAACTCGTATGCACCTCCCAGACCAAAACGCAAACTAAAACCCACCTAGCCTTTGAATTTCACATTTCTCAGAATTTTGCAGTGTAGTTCCTCAACCAAACAGTGTATAGAAAAAAATGCATTTATGCGAGGAAAGTGTTTCTATTAGGGATAATAACATACTGTGTCTATTGTTCCAACTGCATGCAAAAGTTGTGTTTATTAGGATAAACTCATGCTAAATGTAGGCAGATTTTCAATTTTCAATTTTTTTTAAAAAGTGAGAAACTTAAAAGCACTGAAATTTGACAGATCTGTCAATTCCAGTGCCGAGATGCTCATGGCATAAAACCTTCAAGGTTGCTGGCATGGAAAGAGAGCTCAAGAGAGAAACTTCATAAAGGGAATGCTGGAGATCCTGGGTAGCAGGAGGAGGAAGAAACTCTTCAACAGGATATAGTTGGCACTAGGTATTGTTGTTGCATTAGGAGTTGTGGCTGATGCAGAACTTCTGGCTGGTTAAGGACTTGGAGTTGGTGCTAGCTTTGTGGCATTTGTACATGATATTTTATCTATTTTGTAGGGGATTCCTCCAATTGTCACTTTATAGTTCTCTACATCGCACATATTGCTTGTTCCACAACCGTGCAGGACAAACTTCTTGGCACCTGCAGGTAAATATGGGGATCATCAGCAGGTGTCAGTGGTGGCTGCTTTAGTAAAACAAATGGGGCATGGCCCCTTCAATGTCAATCTGCCCTCACCCAGCCCCCACCGACCTGCCTTCTGACTCACAACCAATCCAAAGGATGACCTTCACCATCACCTTCCTTTTCCTTAGGGGCATTGCCTCTTATAGAACGGAGCAGGGAGGAAGATGGGTACAAAACTAGGACTAGTTACTCTGCCTGCCATGGGCTCTGCCTATGGTCGGTCCTATGCTAACCGATTGTAGAACCTTATATTTTCAGAATTTGCCCAGTGCGTTTTGCAGAGCACCCAGCCACCTTTATAGCAAACTGAAAGAAAAAACAGGGAAAGGCCAGGAAATCTGGGGCCTGCCAAAAAAAAAAAGAACCTGGGGCTCAGACCTCTGAGACCACCCCCTAATTGAGTGTCTGTTCATCAGCCACGGTGGAAAGAATTTTGCAACAATTGGGATCCACCCATTCTTAACCTGGGCCTGGGTTGGGTTGCAGAGGGGAGGAAGAGGCAGATAAGAGAACGCAGATATGGGCGAAAGTGGTCCAACTTGGGGACACTGTTGGCAAATTCTCAATTTTTTTTCAAGGGTTTCTATCTGAGCCTGTGATTCCCCCTAGGCTATAACTCCTTCTGGGGTGCAGCCTGTCCCCCCAGACCACATCCATAACCAGCCTACTTAATCACCCTCCTTTAGGGAAACCCAGCCAGATGGGCGGGGTATAAATAATAAATTATTATTATAAATTATTATTATTTAGGGCTTGAACACTTGCTTGCCTGGACAGAGGAGAAAGATGGCTGCATGTTGTGCATGTGAAATGGGGGGGGAAATAATAATGTTTTGCTCCACCCACTTCTGATTCTGCTCCACTCATCACTGGCACCTGACCTCAGGGAAGCAAATCTATTTAATTATTAAATTTATATAGCACCCTTCCTCTCAAAAGAGCCTGGGACAGTCAACATATCCACAATTTATTTTTATCTTTATTGGGTGTTTTGTTTTTTGTTTTTAAGAATTAATCCTCCATCTGAAAAAGGTATCCCACCTTTACTGCTAGGAGCTTGAGGTGGCATATTTGGTTGTCACAACCATCAACACCTTATTTTATGTTCACAACATGGCAGCCTTGGGGTCCAACTGTGCTAGGAAGAAAAAGAAACCTCTTTCCTATCCAAGCATGCATTTCCAATAATAAACCCGCTACTTATTCTCCGATGCCAAGTATCTCTCTGTTTGACTGCATCAAGGTAAGCCTCCTCTCCTAACAAGAATTCAGAAGCTGAAAACCTCCAAGCTGTGCGCTAGCACTCCATATCAGTAAATAGTATTCAGAGTCATATTTCTTCAACACTGGTTGTAAAAGAAAGTCCTTGTGGCTAATCGTTATGCTGAATCTGTCTAATACTTTTTGAAAGCCATCCAGTGTGGTGGCCAACATCACTACGTCTTATAGGACCAATTCCCATCATTCAACTATGCCCTGGGTGACAAAGCATTTTCTTTTGCCCATCTGAAATGTTCCAACATTTAGCTGGATTGGATGGTCCCAAGTTCTACTCAAATGAGAAGGACTTATGTGAATGGCCCAAATTCAATCACGCACTTTTAACACTTTAGTGCTCCAAAGGACGATGCACACATGCCATTAGCACCTTATCATGGGTGCAATCCCACCATGCTCTGACACAGCACTTGTTCATTTCAATGATGCTTGCACCAGAGAACATCCTGGGAGATTGTTCCCCAAGAGTCAGGGCTGCAAGCCTCTTGCTCTGCCGCCTTAGATAGTCATCTCATCTTGCCTGATGGTTGGTCTACCTCTGGATCATTCAGAGGTAGCATTCCCCTCCCACCTGCTCCCCCCACCCCACGAAATCCCTCCTCCTCCCTTGCTAAGTCCCTTCAGGGTTACCAGAGATTCCTGTTGCATTAATGCAACTCCTTTGACCATCTGTGCATGAGACCGGTCTACCCTTGCAATCAGCCTCCGTCTGAGCATAACATCCTTTTGTGCAAGTGTACCCATTCTCAGTCCAAGAACCTTGAAAAGCTAGGAAGTAAAGAAGAAAGAAGCAAATTGTCATATATGTTTTTACATAAGAATCTCAGAAGAGCCCCGCTAGATCATTGACAGGCCTGCTTCACACAGACACAGCAGCCGCAGCCTTCCTGATGCATTCACACAACCACCCACTGAGCCCTCCCCCCTCCCAGCTGTTTGTTAGCATATTCTTTGTCAGAATAAAAGAATGAGGTCTAGAGACACAGGTTTGACACCTTTCCTGTCTTATGTTAGGATGAAAGGTGTGGAGGGAGTAAAACTTCCTCCACTCCACGCTGTTCCTGCCAAGTTTCAAAAGCAAATTGTGAATGTCTACATCATTCTGAAACAGAGGGCCCCTCCAGACTGGTGTTTTATTGCGGGTACATTAATGCAACATGTTCTTCAAACTATAACACTGCATTAGCGATGGATTTACCCTGGTTTTATTTGTCCTGTGATGCTTCTCCAATTCTACTGCAATCTACTGTGGGACAAAAAGAAACCAGGACCTTTGTGATATAAAATGATGGGATTTCAGCTGGAAGTAATGGAATGCGCACTGATTGGAAATTAAGCAGTATGACCATGCACATGCAAACGGTATTGAGAATGGAATAGTGTGTGACTGCCCCAGCAGCCTCATGGGCACAAATCATCCTGAATGCACCATAAAAAGAACTTCTGGAGGGGTCCAGGTTTGCAATTCTGATAACAGAGAGGGGCAGGTGATGACTTACCTCCCCAATCTAAGTCTTTGTTGCAGTTAGCTTCAGTACAGCAAGCGGAGCTGGAGCGTAAATGTTTCTCGGCTCCTATGGTGATGTTAAAAGCATTGGCACAAGATTCACTTTTTCCACATGTATAGAAAGTTGTATTAAACTCGGTGCCTGTTTACCGGAAGAGGAAAAAGACAAACAAAAGGTCAGGAGCCCTTTCCCAGAATCCTTCATTCTCTACCTAACTCTGTTGTCTCCGCTCTGCCTTTCCTTCTCATCTTGGTTCCAAGTTCTCCCAAGGGAATATGGCTCAGTGGAGTAGAGCCTCCATCTTGCTGAAGTAAGCTTTGGAAGTCCCAGATCAATGGTGAAGAACCTCAATTCTGTGGACCAAAGGCAACCTCTTTCTATATCTGACCCTTCAGAACCTGCCCAAACCACACCCCTTACCAACTTCGTTTTACATCCTCCTTGAGTGGGTTTGCCTGGCTGGTATATGTCATTGAAATCTGATAATGATTCCTGTTTTCCTTGACTGAGTGGAAGATAGAGAGAGAGATGGGTGTTTGTGAGCAGAACCTAGCCTATAAAGCTAAAATTTACATTTATTGCTTTGCCCACTTTTGCTTATAACCCTGCCCAGTTCTGGTGTGTGGCCCTCAAAACAGAATGTGGCCCTCCGCCCAAAATGGAATTCTGCTCTGGAACACTGCCCAAAATCTCAGGAGGTAGTTGGTGGTAGAGGATAAAGTCCTGGCTGGTCCATTAGGTGAATGGGGCATGCCTCAGTCTGCCCTCTGATGGCATCCACCAGTCCACATTTTCCTGTGGAAAAAACCCTATTCCATTATTATTATTATTATTATTATTATTATTATTATTATTATTATTATTATTATTTTACTACTTATACCCTACCTATCTGACTGGGTTGCCCCAGCCACTCTGGGCAGCTTCCAACATATATAGAAACATATTTTTTAAAAAACTTCCGTATACAGGGCTGCCTTCATGTGTCTTCTAAAGGTTACTTATCTCCTTGGTTCGGGGGTCAGATAACTCCATACCCTCCAACATTTATCCAGTGAAAATAGGGATGGCACAAGGAAATGCAGGACATTCCAGGATCAAATCAGAAACTGGGGCAGCTTCTGTAAATCTGGGACTGTCCCTGGAAAATAGGGAAACTTGAGGGTCTGCAATCAGCGTCCCACTCCTCCTTAGTCTCAGGGTTGTCCCTTGCAGAACTCAGCTGGGAGCAAGAGGATGGGGACGAAAGTAGAATGATTTGGCTCTGCCTGTTGTTGGCTCTGGCTCCACCAACTGCCTTCTTCCATACCAGTCCTAATGGGCACCAGCCTCCATTGGATAGATTGTGGCACAGCGTGGAGGATGCCACCAGGCAAGGCCAACACCTCCCTTACCGAGTATTGTGCTCTGGTCCCTGATGACCACGCAGGCATTCAAACCACTGTCACAGTCCACAGAATCGTTGGTTCCTTGTACACACTTCAAGACAGCTGGAAGAAGAGAGAAGGGCATCATTTAACTATGGGACTGAAGAACCCTCATGCATTGGACAAAATGGGGAAAGCCTGTGTCCCATTCAGTGCATAATGCTGACTCTGGGCAAAGTTTATCCTAGAGTGCACATCACAGTGTGAAATGCGTCCTTCTGGATAAGAACTTGGCTGTGTACACACCATACATTTAAAGTTTATTTAAAACACACGACACACACACACACACACACACACACACACACAATCCTGGGAACTGTAATTTGCCCCTCACAGAACAACAATTCCCAGCACCCTGAACCAACTACAGTTCCCATTATTATTTGGGGAATGTCATGTGCTTTACATGAAGGTTGTTGTCATAATTTACAATTTTTAATGCACATGTGTTTTCTAGCTAACCAAAATGCCATCTTGGGTGGATAGGGGGAAGAAAGCACAGAATTATGTTGACTTTGAACAGTCTCTTTCCATTCCTTCTTCCTCTCATAGGAGGCAGTGGTGGCCTCCAACTTTAAAAAGAAGATTAGAGAAATTCAGATAGGAGAAGATTCTCAATGGCGACTCAGTGTGATGGCTATGCTTTCTGTGTACTGTTGGAGGTATGCAAAAAAAGTATCAGGTGTTATAACGATGATAATACAACAAAGCCAAAACACCAAACCGGCTTGCAAATATAAAGAACAATTTTACTCAGTTAAACACACTAAAGTGCAGCATGCATGTCCAAGCCTGGAGATACTTATACACCAACAGTCAACTAGTGGCACAACTCTGCCAGTAACGTATATAACAATTGTGTCATAGTGCAGTGCAAATAAGCAAAATGTGCTGCGGATAGTTCTCAACTGGATGCGCAGAGTTGTATAAGAGGGAACGGTCGCAAGAAATGATTCATCACATAGTCATATGTAGAGGCAGGGGTCATACATGGTGGTGGTCACAGACAGGCACCTCGTCACCGTCCCTCGGCGAAAGTGGTACAATAGATCAGAAGACCTGTATTCTGGATGTTAAGCAGGTTTCGCTACAGCTTCTTCAGTTCATAATACTATATACTCAACACAATACATCAAGAATGTAAGATCTTCACAGGCACAGCAAGTATGTGTTTTTCCACCAAATACAGAGACCAGCCCTTAATTGACTATTGATTGATTGATTGATTGATTGATTACTTAATTTCTATGCTGCTTAAACATTAAAATTATCTCTAAAGGCAAAGGAGCCAACTCCTAGGGGTCAAGGTCCCTTTGCCCCCCATAAAATATTTGAGGGGGGCAAGATGATGGGCATTGCCATTCAAATGCTGTGCGTGCACCATGTCATGTGATTGATCATGCAGGGCAGGGTTTACCTGCCCTTACCCAATATTTTATTCAAGTTGGGGGCTCCCTTGCTATGAGGTGTATAGAAAGCCGAAGCAACAACAGAAAACTTAAAGAAAACATTACAAAAATACACAGTTACATATAAAAACATCACATTAATATAACATTACTAATATATAGTGGTACCTCTAGTTATGAACTTAATTCGTTCCGGAGGTCCGTTCTTAACCTGAAACTGTTCTTAACTAGAAGCGTGCTTTCGCTAATGGGGCCTCTTGCTGCTGCTGTGCCGCCGGCACATGATTTCCGTTCTCATCCTGGGGCAAAGTTCTAAACTCCAGGTAACTCTTCCAGGTTAGCAGAGTTTGTAACCTGAGGCATTTGTAACTTGAGGTACCACTGTATATATAAATCAATAGCAATTCCTTTCATTCTCAGCCTCTGGGTTCTCACCCAGGGTCCAAACACACTCTCAGCTCACCCACAAAAGTCTCACAACAATTACAGTGGCCATCGATCTAGTCTCTCACTATAGACTTGCTTTTCATGGGCAAGCCCAAGGTCTATGGTACTTCCTCAGACTTCCCACAGCTGTGTCCCATTCAGCTGCCCTCTCCACACCCAGTTCAAGGTACAGCAGATGTGTTAAGTCTCCCAGGGGGTCCAAAGGATGGGGAAAGTTCCCCCCTGCACTCACAGCTCTTTCTTCACCCTCTGTCCCCTCCTCGTTCTCAAGCTGGCATACAGCTCGGCTCTTCTTTTTGCCAAGAGATCCTCCTGTGGTAAGAAAGTTCTCTGCAAAGTTCTTAACCCTCCAAGATTAGCATTAAATGATGGCACAGTTGGTATGTGATTCCAATTTTGTCCCTAACCACATAGTAGGAAAACAGATCCGATGAATGATATTTGGAAAAAGAAAACTGGCATTTGAGTGCTGTATAGAGATGGTGTACTAACAAACACCAATTTTCTGTGTCATTAAGAGTGGCACATTCCCCCCCCCCACGCCATCAATGGCCCCAGTCCCACCACTGCCTACAGCACATTGAGATTTTGTCAAGAAAGCCAAGAGAGGATCAACCAGCAGTAGACCAAGGCTGTGTGTGTGTGTGTGTGTGTGTGTGTGTGTGTGTGTCTGTGTGTGTGTGTGTGTTTTGTAGCTTTATATTCTGATTTTATCCTGTGAACTGCCCTGAGACCTGAGGGTGTAGGGCGATACAATCAATCAATCAATCCCGTGCAAAATATGCCTCCCAATGCTAGTCCTACTGGACTTAACCTTCCAGGGGTCCTTTACCATTACCCTTTTTACCTACTATGAATAGACCTTTGGAAGTTAGTGGACATGACTTATAATAATAATAATAATAATAATAAATTTTATTTATACCCCGCCCTCCCCAGCCGAAACCGGGCTCAGGGCGGCTAACAACAGTAAAAATTACAATAAAGTATAAAAAGAAAAACCATTAATTAAAATACAGGTTAAAAAGTCAATTTAAAATTTAGGCTCATCCATTGCAATATACATACTCCGAGTAGCACTTAGCAGAATACTGTATATTTCAGCCAACACCTTTAGAATTTACAGCAGGCTTAACAGATTACTTACTAACCAGTCTATGATTCTATGATGCCGCATCACCAAATGCATCCACTCAAAAGCTAGCATGGAAGTTCAAATGGGGGGGGACCACTAGCTCTTACACGCACCTCAGCTCTTCCTTTTGCTAAAAGATCGATCTGTGGCAAGAACATTCTGCGCAAAGTTTTTAACCCTCCTAGATTAGCATCAAACTATGGCCCAGTTGATAGGTCATTCCATAGTGCCAGTCTTCCATTCCGTTCCTAACAGCATAGTAGGAGAATGGATGTGATCAATGATAAATAACTTACGTGGATCCGCAGAGGCAACTAAGAGTGGCGAAAGAAGGCAGAGAACAAGGAGAGGCACCATGGTGTCGTAAGGTAGGGCTAAGATCGTTGCTGAGCTTGAGAGCTTCTTGCGCCCAGATGTATGTGCAAAGGACATTTTATAGATGGGTCTGCTGTAACATCTTTTAGGGAGTTGTTTCAATGAACCACAGTAGAAGGAGTGCTGTGTAGTGTAAATAATCATAAAGAAAATGGGTGGGGCTACTTCTCTTATTGTGCAAGGACTTTCTGGAATGAATGGTGGTTTCTAGCAACAAATTTGCCAAAATTGATGGCAAACCTGATGCATTTCTACTTTTAGGGATGTTTGGCATGTATCTTACATATTATGACTCATTCCATTTATTCCCCTGCTGCTCTATGCATCCTCAAGCAGGCAGGCAGGAGTGCTCTTGTATTCTAACAACAACCCTGTGAGGTAGGTTAGGCTGAGAGATAGTGTGTAGCCCAGGGGTCGGCATGGTTTACCACGCCTGGGTCGGTTCACTCCAGCGGAGATCCCTCCATGGGCTGGATCGTGATTTTCGGTGTCTGTGTCTGTGTCTGTGGAGATGCGATTTCCAGCATCTGCACATGTGCAGATGCGATTTCTGGTGCCGCAGAAGCGAGTCCCCGCACCACGCTGTGCCAGTTTAGCGCACCGCGCCAGGACTCATCGAGTGGGAGGCTTGGTTCGGGGGCAGCTCATGGGCCAGTTAAATGATCCCTGTGGGCCGCTTGTGGCCCATGGGCCTTCGGTTGCCAACCCCTGGTGTAGCCCAAACTCAAGGAGTTTCATAGATGAGTGGAGATCTGGACCCAGGTCTTCCTCACCCTGCAATATTATCATTTATTGCCTGCTATGTTCTGAGAATAGTGCAACCAGCTCCAGAAAAAAAGGGAAAGTTCAGAGAAGAGCCTCAAAATTCAAGGATGGCGAGCCTGTGGCCCTCTGGATGTTGATATGGATGCAGCTTCTATCATCCTTAACCATTAGCCATGCTGGCTGGGACTGACGGAAACTCCAGTCCAACAACACCTGGAGGGTGACAGGTTTGCCACCCCACACTTGGCTCCATTCTCATTCTCCTCTGCCCCCTGATTGTTTGGAACATGGGGGGTCACCCCCCAAAAAATATGGAGGACCCAGAAGAGCGGGGGGCCCTAGGATTTGGCATCCCTGGTGTGTGTTTGTGTGTATGTATGTATGTGTGGAGTCATTTGGGGGGTGGGATTGCTTTTTACTGAAGCAAAAGACAGGCAGAACCATGAGTGACATCAGCTGGGTCAGGGAATGGACAGAGGAGGAGTGGTGGAAACCACCTCCCTAGCCTGAAACTTCCAGAGAAGAGGAAGACCGTACAGATTTACAACAGTGGTCTGTGGGAGGTCATAACTCAGAGGCAGATGAAAGGCAAAGTTGGGAAATTATGGGGGAGAAGGAGAAGGCAGAGACGGAGCAGCTAGCTGACACATTGTCACTAGAATCAGGTAGGTAGCCATGTTGGTCTAATGCTGTCGAAATATATATAATTTTTTTTTTTTAATGTCCATTAGCACCTTAGAGACCAACTAAGTTTGTTCTTGGTATAAGTTTTCGTGTGCTTGCACACTTCTTCAGATAGTTGTCACTAGAAAGCATTCCAGACTCCCCTTCTCCCAGAACCCGGCGAGCATTGAAAGTAGGAGAGCAAAGGGCCTGGAGACAAATTACCCTAAGCGGGCACCGTAAGGTGAGTGGTGCTGTTGACGATTGAGGAAGTTGAGAGAAGGGGGGGGGAGATTTACTTGGAGCAACACCATTACTCCAAGAGGCTGCATTTCTAAGCCTCCCTCTGTGAATATTGAATAAAAGCCATTGGTAAGAACTTTCCCTGTCTCATCTATTCCTGGCAGCACGGCCGTCTTAAGCATATCCGGCACAGTGGTGCAAAGATCCCTCCGGCACCCCCCCCCCTTTCCCAGAGTTTTTGACCTTTTTTAGGGCTGGAGGCGGGCAGCGGCTGGAGGGTGGCTCCTCCGGCAGGGAACAGGTGGAGGCTGGACACGGTGCCTCCTGGCTCAGCTGGCTGCTTCGTGCCACGGTGGCCATGGCAGGCAGCACACCAAGTGAGCAGGCCTGCGCCGAGCGAGCGAGCCTTTTGGAGCCCCGCAGAATTTGGTGCCTGCAGGCTAAATGGGAAAAAACTGAGCTGACGCTCGGCTGGAGCAGCACATGCACCCTTGCTCACTCAGCGCGCTCGTTTGGTGTTCCCCGGACTCTCGCCTGGTGCCCTCCAGAACCTGGCGCCGTGGCACCCCGCGCCTTAGCCTCTATGGGTAAGATGGGCCTGCCTGGCAGCTTACTGTTTACAGGGATTGGATTCCCTGACACCTGGCAGGCTGTGACTTGAAGAACGTGTTCTTGAGCTTGCTTTTCCCTCCTCCTTCCCGTTGCTTTTTCCACATGTTAATCTGTCTTTTTAGGGTGTGAAGCCTGAATGCAGGAACCATCTTACTCATGATTTTTATAGTCCACTGTTTTGGCTAAAGGCCAAGGTATAAATGCCATAAACAAACAAATAAATCTCCACCAGCCATTTTATGGGTGACCTGGTCAGGTACGTGACATATCTACCCACTTCCTATTTGGCAGCCAAAGCAGGAAGTTCGTTGGGTCTTTCATGGGCTGCTGTCTCTGGCTGTGTTTTCTCCTTAGTGTGACCTGTGTTACCAAGCCCTAGATGAAACCTAGGGCTTATTAACACTTCCCCTTGTCCCGCTGCTTTCCCCAGGGGGAGCGACTCTTTAGCATACAATTGGAGCAAATGGCAATTGCACTTTCCCTCCCAGATGGATGTTTGTTCTGATCGAGCACTAAAGAGCAGGTTTTCCATGCAAAAGGAGTGAGGTAAGGGGGCAACCTCTTAGACCACTTGGACCCATGCTTTCTAGGCAGGGAACAAGCAGGAATGTGGATGAGCCCTAAACCCATGTCAGCACAGTACGCTTCCCCCAAAGATTTCTGGGAGTGGTTAAAGGTACTGAGAGTTGTTAGGAGACCCCCAATCCCGACCCAGAGCTCCATTTTCTGAGTTCCCTGAGAAGAGAGGTGGAGAACTGTAGCTCTGTGTCGAGAAAAGGGAGTCTCCAAACAATTCTCTGCCCCCTTAACAAACAATAGCCCCCTGAATTCTTTGGGGGAGGCAATGGGTGTTTGGCATCGTAGTGGTTCAGGAATGTCTTGGACTGGCACTGTTGAGAAAGGGATGAAGACAGTGGCCTGTATCTGAGAGAGTCTCACCATTGGCAAAGGATTTGTTGATTGCCCAACTTATGGGTGATTGTTCTCCAACCCTGATGCAGACCTCCTTTCTCCAGTCACAAAAAGCTGAGCTGCAGTAAGTCCCTGGATCTTGTTGCTGCTGTCAGGTGACATGAATTCAGGCCATTCCTCTAAGTCCAGAGATCGACTCCTAAAACAGAAGTGCTAGGTTTACTGCCTGGCAATAAAACTGCCGTTGTTGCCCGTATCACAGGCATTGTTGCAAATGCAAACAGGGTGGTAGCCTTTGGCACAGTCAGCATCTGACATTGGCCTCACCGGGCACCTACTGAAGCCCACACCCCAGTTGCAGCCCCCTGACTAGCTCTATGCATGAAAGTCAGATTATTGCTGCAGCTAAGAAGCTTGACTGGGAAGACATCCCATTCAACTTGTACCTCAATCTCTGCCGAGCGGTAACAAGTTTCTAGGAGGTTCCAGGCACTCCCCCAGGATTTGTGTTTTCCCATTGGAAAATCAAGACACAGCAGAGTCTGCAATGTCTTAGAAATATGGTTTATTCACACGTATTTGCATCTAAAACCCTCAGTGGAGGGAGTACAGAACATGACACCCCAAGAGTATCTCTTGTTGTTCCTCTCATGGCTATAGCAAGCTTGGCTCCGCCCCCACCACTTAATGGATACAAATGGTTTCCAGAGAGTGGTAGGGGATGGATCTCTCAGTGGCCTTTGATACAATCAATCATAACATCCTTCTGGACTGTCTAACATCCTTCTGGACTGTCTAGAGGAGCTGCGGTCACTGTTATACAATGGTTCCGCTCCTTCCTCCTGGGCCGTGTCCAGAAAGTGGTGATGGGGGATGAGCTGGGTATAAATAATAATAATAATAATAATAATAATAATAATAATAATAATAATAATAATAATTGTTGATGGCCTTTCAGCTGATTCCCTGAGGGCCTTCTCAGTAGTGGTGCCCACCTTGTGGAGTGCCCTTCCATCAGATGTCAAGGAAATAAACAACTATCTGACTTTTGGAAGGCATCTGAAAGCAGTCCTGTTTAGGGAAGTTTTTAATGTTTGATGTTATATTGTGTTTTTAATACTTTGTTGATATCCGTCCAGAGTGGCTGGGGAAACCCAGGCAGAAGGGCGGGACAGAATTAATAATAACAACAATAATAATGTTATTGTTATTGTTATTGTTATTAACCATCATGTCCCCCAGACTCTCAGTGCATTTTTTACATTTTAAAAAAACACGTAAAGGTGGTCATCGTTGCAGGATCACATTGGAAGATTTCCAGTGCCCCATCAGAATCCTAGATTTGCATGAAATATTGGAGGTGGGAGCTTAATAATTGTGTGGAGTAGGGAAAGGAAGCTTGGGGGGTAATGTAGAGCAGCATTCTTCAACCGGTGTGCCGCGGCACAGTAGTGTGCCGCAAGACACCGGCTGCTGTGCCGTGGGAAGACACCGGCTGCTGTGCCGCCCTGGGCCGCTTCCGCTTCCGGGTCGGTCCGGGCTGGCGTCGCCTCGGCTCCGCTTCCCGCTCGCCGACCGCCGCCTTCGCCGGGGCTGCCGGGCGCTTCGCCCGCTGCCTCTGCCGCCCCGGTCGCGGTCGGGGACGGGCGGGAGGTGCCGGTGCCACCGGGCTCGCTCGGGGCCGGGTGGAGGTGCTGCCGGGGGGCTGGGCGCGGGAGGCGGAGGGGGGGCGGGCGCCTGGCCCGCCGCGGTCGCCGATCTCCCACTCCGTTTTCACCAGCCTGGGTCCTTCCCCTCCCTCCCGCCAGGGTGCGCGGACACCCCGCCCCCTGGGGCGGGGGGGTCGGGGTGCATGTGGTGGTGGTGTGCCGTGAGATTTTTTCCATGGGGCAGGTGTGCCGTTGCCCCGAGGAGGTTGAGAAACACTGATGTAGAGGGAATGAGAATGAGATGGGTGAATTGTGTGAGCAGGAACAAATATGTTAGTGTGTTTCTATGCTAGCCTAACCCACTTCTAGTAGTGCAAATACTTTAGAGCAATATCAACTGGAAAAGGTAACATACAGATCTTCACCCATTCCTCTAATCACTCTTCTTCTTCTTCTTCTTCTTCTTCTTCTTCTTCTAAAAATATTTTTTATTAAAGATTTTCTACTTCTGATTTTGAGTTTAGGTTTTCTAATTCATTTTAAATGAGATTCCTCTGTTTTTATATATACAATAATTTTGGACATAGCTAAGGAGTTGTTTTATTTTTGTTTTTTTGCCCCAGAATGGCCGAATCACTTTGTAAATCAATACAAAGGAAGGTATGAAGAGACACGAGGATCTCTTGTAGTCTTACCAGAACACAGCACCCCACCCAGCCATGCAAGAAGCCTCTGGCTGGGACCTCCCCTTCATTAAATTATTGTTGACAAACAAACAAAACCATTTTTGGACTCAATATTCTTTATTGGGCCTGTGAAATTTAATCCAGAAAACAATACGTAACCCCCAAAACAAACTTGGATTAGGAGGAGAAGGCATTGTGTTACCCAAGTAAGGAAGTAAGGAAGAAATACAATTTTGTCTGCATGTTAATGAGAAACTAACTCATTTGCACTTCCCAGACCAATATGCAAACTAAAACAGCCTTGAAATTTCACGTTTCTCATAATTTTGCAATGTAGTTCATAAACCAAACAGTGTATACAAAAAATGCATTTATGTGAGGAAAGTGCATCTATTAGTGATAATAACATTCTGTGTCTATTGTTCAAACTGCATGTAAACGTTGTGTTTGTTTGGGTAAATCCATGCTAAAATGTGAGCAGATTTTCAATAGTTTTTTTAAAGAAGCTAATTGTCGTAGAATTGTCGAGAACTGAATTTAAGGTTAAAAAACTGAGAAACTTAATAGCACTGTAATTTGACAGATCTGTCCATTCCAGTGCCGAAATGGTCATGGCATGAATCCTTTGAGGTGGCTGGCATTGAAAGAGAGATCAGGAGACAAACTTCATAACGAGAAGGCTGAAGAAACTGGTTAGCAGCAGGAGGAAGAAACTCTTCAACATGATATGGTTGGCACTAGTTATTGTTGTTGTTTTAGGAGTTGTGGCTGATGCAGAACTTCTGGCTGGTTAAGGAATTGGAGCTGGTGCTGGCTTTGTGGCATCTGTACATGATATTTTATCTATATTGTAGAGGATTCCTGCAATTGTCACTTTATAGTTCACTACACTGCACATATTCTTTGTTCCACAACCGTGCAGGACAAACGTCTTGGCACCTGCAGGTAAATATGGGGATCATTAGCAGGTGTTAGTAGTGGCTGCTCTAGTAAAACAAATGGGGCACAGCCCCTTCAATGTCAATCTGCCCTCACCCAGCCCCCACTGGCCGTCCTTCTGACTCACAACCAGGTCAAGGGCTGACCCTCCTCCTCCCTTGCTAAGTCCCTTCAGGGTTACCAGAGCTTCCTGTTGCACTGATGCAACTCATTTGACCATCTGTGCATGAGACCGGTCCATTCGTGCATCTATCCTCCGTCTGAGCATAACATCCTTTTTGGCAAGTGTACCCATTCTCAGTCCAAGTTGTTGGAAGAACTAGGAAGCAAAGAAGAAAGAAGCAAATTGTCATATATGGAAAGTTTTTACATAAAAATCTCCAAAGAGCCCCGGTTGATCATTGGCAGGCCTGCTTCACACAGACACAGCAGACACAGCCTTCCTGATGCATTCACACAACCACCCACTGGGCCCTCCCCCCTCCCAGCTGTTTGTTAGCATATTCTTTGTAAGAAAACAGTGGTACCTCGGGTTACAGACACCTTGGGCTACAAACACTTCAGGTTACAGACTCCGCTAACCCAGAAATAGTACCTCGGGTTAAGAACTTTGCTTCAGGATGAGAACAGAAATCGCACGGCAGTAGTGGGAGGTCCCATTAGTTAAAGTGGTACCTCAGGTTAAGAACAGTTTCAGCTTAAGAACGGACCTCCAGAATGAATTAAGTTCTTAACCCGAGGTACCACTGTAAAAGAATGAGGTCTAGAGACACAGGTTTTACACCTTTCTTGTCTTGTGTTAGGATGAAAGGTGTGGAGAGACTAAAACTTCCTCCACTCCACGCTGTTACTGCCAAGTTTCAAAAGCAAATTGTGAATGTTTTCATCATTCTGAAACAGAGGGCCCCTCCAGACAGGTCTTTTATTGTGGGTTGATTTGTGCAACATGTTCTTCAAACTATAACACTGCATTAGTGATGGATTTATTCTGGTTTCATTTGTTCTGTGGGGTTTCCTCAAGTCTACTGCATTATTGCTGACTGGAGGGGCTATCGAGCAACAGGACGAAAAAGAAACAGGACAAAAAGAAACCAGGACCTTTGTGGTATAAAATGATGGGCTTTCAGCTGGAAGTAATGGGATGCACACTGAATGGAAATTAAGCAGTATGACCATGCACATGCAAATGGTATTGAGAGTGGAATTGTGTGTGAGTGGCCCAATAGCCTCATGGACACAAATTATCCTGAACGCACTATAAAAAGAACTTCTGGAGGGGTCCAGGTTTGCAATTCCGATATCAGAGAGGGGCAGGTGATGACTTACCTCCCCAATCTAAGTCTTTGTTGCACCCATCTTCAGCACAGCAAGCGGAGCTGGAGAGCAAATGTTTCCCTTTTCCTATGGTTATGCTAAAAGCATTGGCACAAGAACCATTTTTTCCACATGTATAGAATGTTGTACTAAACTTGACCCCTGTTTACCGGAAAAGGAAGAAGACAAACAACATGTCAGGAGAGCTCATTCTCCAGAATCCTTCATTCTCTGCTGAACTCTATGGTCTCCGCTCTGCCTTGCCCTTCCATCTTGGTTCCAAGTTCTCCCAAGGGAACATGGCTTGGATGTTTGTGTGTAGAACCTAGCCTATCAAGATAAAATTTTCATTTATGCTTTGCCCACGTTTGCTTATGACCCTGCCCAGTCTGGTGTGTGGGCCTCAAAACAGAATGTGGCCCTCAGCTTTAATAATAAAATAAATAAATAATTTTTATTATTATTTCCCGCCCATCTGGCTGGGTTTCCTCAGCCACTCTGGGTAGCTTCCAATAAGAGATTAAAAATACATTTAAACATCAGTCATTAAAAACTTCCCTAATCAGGGCTGCCTTCAGGTCTTCTAAAGGTTGTATAGTTACTTATCTCCTTGGCTTGGGGGTCGGATAACTCAATACCCTCCAACATTTATCCGATGAAAATAGGGGCATCCTAAGGAAAAGTGGGACATTCTAGGATCAAATCAGAAACTGGGGCAGCTTCTGTAAATCTGGGACTGTCCCTGGAAAATAAGGAAACTTGAGGGTCTACAATCAGCGTCCAACTCCTCCTTAGTCTCAGGGTTGTCCCTTGCAGAACTCAGCTGGGAGCAAGAGGATGGGGACGAAAGTAGAATGATTTGGCTCTGTCTGTCATTGGCCTTCTTCCATACCAGTCCTAATGGGCACCAGACTACATTGGATAGATTGTGGCACAGCTTGGAGGATGCCACCAGGCAAGGCCAAAGTGTCCCTTACCAAACATTGTGCTCTCGTCCTTGATGACCACGCAGGCATCCAAACCACTGTCACAGTTTGAAACCTCAGAACCTTCAGGTCCTTGTTGACACTTAATGGCTGGAAGAAGAAAGTAAAGGCTGAACAAAATTATATCAGAGTGAAGAAAGACATAACAAATATAATGGGAGAAGAAGTTCTGCTGTAGCTCTGTGATTGGAGGAGCCAGATGGGCAGGGTATAAATAATAAATTATTATTATTATTATTATTATTATTATTATTAGCAGCAGCAGCAGCAGCAGCAGACGAAAGAGGGGGTTAATGATCTCAGACTGAGAGGTATAAATAATTATGAAAAAGCATGTGGTACTTCAAAATCAAGAGGGGTAGTAACTATAATTTCAAAGAGATGCGGGTTTAGTATATTAAAGATGAAGAAAGATCCTGAGGGAAGATATATGTAATGGACATTCCTTCCCAGAGTGACAGCAAAGACCCTGAGGGGGTGGGGAGGGCAGGTTGAGGCATATAGAGAATCGCCTGCCCCCCAATCAGAGGAAGAAGCAAGCTTCTCCCGTCCCGGAATGCAGGCTGTAAATTCTCAAAACAACTGCAGCCAGACTTCAGAGGGACAGCAGCCTTCAGCCAGTTCACCAAGGAGAGGAGGGAGCGATTTAGGAGGGCCGGAAGGGGTGGTTCCTGGGTCCCCAAGGGCTAGATGTATAGGCAGAATACAAGATTGGCATCAGGCCAACAAGAGGCGGAGCACCCGATGGAGGATATCCTGCTGGGGAAGGCACCGCCCCCCAGTCGATGCAACGTCTTCGTCGGATGAGTGACTCTGTGTGAGATCGGAATGTGACTACTGTGTAATTAACAATAAATCTAAGTGTAATTAATTTGATCCTGACTTGTTTTTAGGAGGTAATGTAATTATTGTTTGATTTTATACCAATGTTATATATTTGATGTTAGCTGCCCTGAGCCCAGTCTCGGCCGGGGAGGGCGGGATACAAATAAAAGTTTATTATTTATTATTATTATTATAAACCGTCAGCCTGTCGCATTCTTGGCGGGGCGGGGGGGGGGGAGAGGCCCCTGAAAGTGACAATACATTATAATCCAGGGAACAATGGCAGGGGTAGAATACACTATAATTAATATTTATGCTCCTAATGAAAATTAGGTGAATTTTTTTGATAAAGTGTTTAAGGAAATGGAAGATATTCCAAAGGGCTATAGAGTGTGATTATGGCAGGAGAATTCAATATGGTATTAGATAGGGAAACTAAAATGGGGGGGGAGCCCCAGGAGCAGATGGATTGGGAACAGAATATTATAAAGTATTTAAAAATATATTGGTTCCTAAATTTAAAGTATCATATAATTCAGTAATATAGGCTGAGATAATCCCTCCATCAAGGGAATGATCAATAATTATCTTAATTCCAAAACCAGGAAAAGATTGGAACCCAGGATCGTATAGGCCGATTTCCCTAATAAATCAATATGCTAAAACATTGACCGCAATAACGGCAAAAAAGGATGAATAATTTTATGTATAAATATATAAATAAAAACCAATGTGGCTTTGTAGTAAGAAGATAGATGTCTCGTTTAATAGGAAGAATGTTGAATAAAATAGATATAATAGGAAGAAATAAATTGAAAGCTGGTATAGTAGCACTGGATATTTTTAAGGCATTTGACTGTGTAGAATGGCCAGCATTAAAAATTATTATAGAAAGTTTAGGATTTGGAGAATGATTTAAGGGATTAATAAATCAATTATATTTGAGGAACAAGGCATATGTCATTGTGAACGAAGGTATATCAGAGCAAATAACACAAGCCCAGGGCACAAGACAAGGATGCCCCCTTTCCCCAATTTTATTTGTATTGGTCATTGAAACTTTGGTCAATGTAATTGGAGAAGATGGAAATATAAAAGGAATAAGCAATAAAGGAAAAGAGAAAATAAGCTTATTTGCAGGTGACACCTTGCTAACAATCAAAAATCTGTTGGAAAATATGCAGGCAATAAAGGCACATTTGGGCGGGGGGGGGGGTGGAATGGAGAAATAACAGGGTTCCAAATTAATTGTTCCAAATCAGAGATGATTATATTTAACTATGATGAAAATGAAAAATGAATTTTTTTGAAGGAAATAAGAAAAGATATAAAATTAAGAAATGTTACAAAGTATTGGGGAATAGATATAACAAGAAATTTAGAAAATTTAGAACAAGAGAATTTTAACAAATTAAAGAAAGAAATTAAGGAAAGGCTGGAGGACTATAAGAAAATTAAGCTTTCATGGTTTGGAAGAATAGTGACAATTAAAATGAAAATTTTCTCTAGAATAATTTTTTTATTTAGAATGTTACCAATTAAGATATCAGAGACAGACATAAAGGGTTGGCAAAGTATGATCCATAAATTTTGTAATGGGGATAAGAAACCTAGAATTAATAAAAGATGGTATAAACCCCAGAAAACAGGTGGACTGGGTCTCCCCGACATAAAGTTACCGTATTTTTCGCTCCATAACGCGCACCGGACCATAACGCGCACCTAGTTTTTTGAGGAGGAAAGCTCCCCTTTTTGAGGATCAGTTCAAAGTTGTGCATCTTCTTTTGGAAGAAGAAAAGCCCCATTTGCAAAAGGATCAGCTCAAACTTGTTGTTGTGCTGCTGCTTTTGCAAAGGAGAAAAGAAACATTTGCAAAAGGAGCAGCTCAAAGTTGTTGTGCTGCTGCTTTTGCAAAGGAGAAAAGACCCATCTGCAAAAAGAGCAGCTCAAAGTTGTTGTGCTGCTGCTTTTGCAAAGGAGAAAAGACCCATCTGCAAAAGGAGCAGCTCAAAGTTGTGCTGCTGCTGCTTTTGCAAAGGAGAAAAGGCCCATCTGCAAAAGGAGCAGCTCAAAGTTGTGGTGCTGCAGCTTTTGCAAAGGAGAAAAGACTGCAAAAGGAGCAGCTCAAAGCCCTTTCTACAGTTTCCAAACAGATAATCTAATCAGCCAGTCACATGTCGCTGGGGAAACCAACAGCCTCCTCTGCAGGAGGACCTTATCTCTCTTCCCGATCTCTTTCTCTCTGCAGCCACCTTATCTCTCTTCCCGATCTCTTGCTGATCAGCTGTAAAGCGCAGCCTTTCAACACCCCCTTCTCTCTTTGTAAAAGAAAAAGCTCGATCTTCTTTTGGTCCCTGGGCAATTCAGCTCCAGGGACCATGCATTCGCTCCATAACGCGCACAGACTTTTCCCCTTCCTTTTTAGAAGGAAAAAAGTGCGCGTTATGGAGCAAAAAATACGGTATATTACATAGCAAATCAGTTGAGATATATCATAGATGGGATAGCAGAACAAGGAGAGTTAGAATGGTTAGAGAGTGGTACACAGGAAATGAAAGAGAAGTTAGTGAATATATATTTTTACCGACCGAAATAAGAAATATCATTGAGATATGGGCGAAATATAAAGGAAAATTGATACCAGCAAATTCCACACTGGAGGTGGTGATAGAAGACTTCCCAGTAAATTTACAAAAGGAAATTGGAAAAAAGAAAAAGCGAAAAAGAATAAAATACTTAAAATAAAGGATTGGCTGGAGAAAATGAGAAGCAAAGAACCAATAAGAGAAGCTCTAACAGGAATATAATAATAATAATAATAATAATAATAATAATAATAATAATAATAATAATAATTTATTATTTGTACCCCGCCCATCTGGCTGGGTCTCCCCAGTCCCTCTGGGCGGCCTCCAACAGATATTAAAATACATTAAAATATCACAGGTTAAAAACTTCCCTAAACAGGGCTGCCTTCAGGTATTTTCTGAATGTCAGATAGTTGTTTATCTCTTTGACCTCTGCTGGGAGGGCGTTCCACAGGGCGGGCACCACTACTGAGAAGGCCCTCTGCCTGGTTCCCTGTAGCTTTGCTTCTCGCAGTGAGGGAACTGGCAGAAGGCCCTCGGCGCTGGACCTCAGTGTCCAGGCTGAACGATGGGGGTGGAGACGCTCCTTCAGGTATACAGGACCGAGGCCGTTTAGGGCTTAAAAGGTCAGCACCAACACTTTGAATTGTGCTCGGAAACTTACTGGGAGCCAATGTAGCTCTCTCAGGACCTGTGTTATGTGGTCCCGGCGGCCACTCCCAGTCACCAGTCTAGCTGCCGCATACTGGATTAATTGCAATTTCTGGGTCACCTTCAAAGGTAGCCCCACGTAGAGCACATTGCAGTAGTCCAAGCGGGAGGTAACTAGAACATGCACCACTCTGACGAGACAGTCTGCGGGCAGGTAGGGTCTCAGCCTGCGTACCAGATGGAGCTGGTAGACAGCCGCCCTGGACACAGAATTAACCTGCACCTCCATGGACAGCTGTGAGTCCAAAATGACTCCCAGGCTGCGCACCTGGTCCTTCAGGGGCACAGTTACCCCATTCAGGACCAGGGAGTCCCCCACACCCGCTTGCACCCTGTCCCCCAAAAACAGTACTTCTATCTTGTCAGGATTCAGCCTCAATCTGTTAGCTGCCATCCATCCTCCAACCGCCTCCAGGCACTCACACAGGACCTTCACCACCTTCACTGGTTCTGATTTGAAAGAGAGGTAGAGCTGGGTATAGTAAAGTAAAAGGAAGTAAAATAACTTGGCTTAACTGTATACAGCTGCAGCAATGGACAAATAAGTGGTCAAGGGAAAACAAGAACTGCAAAGAATATACAAATTCGGGGGGGAGGTTATAAAAGGGGGAGATAAAGAAGAAGATACAGTTATAAAAATGGAAACCAGTGAAATTTATAAAATATTAGTAGAAATGGAGGATCAAGAAGATCAATTAAAAGAGGTGTGGGAAAAGGAGACAACTGGACAGATAGATAGTCAAAGCTGGGGGGAAATATGAGAGAATCATATGTTGAAAATGTTGTCTATAAGAATAAAAGAAAATTATTATAAATTAGTGCGGAGATGGTATTTAACACCAGTCAGATTAAATCAAATAACCAAGGAATATTTGGTGTTATGTTGGGGAGAGTGCCAGGAAACAGGGAATTATGTTCACATGTGGTGGTGGTGTAAATATGTACAATTTTTTGGCAAAGGATGTTTAAGGAGATAACAGAAATCACTGGATTAAAGCTGACCAAAAGTCCAGAGGTAGCATTATTATCAATTTACGATGGGGTGGAAGGTTCTCAGGCTATGAAGGACTTGCTCAGAAATTTCTTGACGGCTGCAAGAATGATTATAACCAAGAAGTGGAAGGGGCAAGGTGAATATAAAATGGAAGAATGGTATAAAGAGGTGTGGGATATAGCTATTAATGATAAATTAACATGTGCCATTATGGTAAGATGGGGAATATGCAGGAGAATTATTTTGAGGAGATATGGAAGGTGTTTGTAGAATTTGTACTGTTAAAACGGAAATTTTGGGAGGTTGGATAGCAATTCATTTCATTCTCAGCCTCCGGGTTCTCACCCAGGGTCCAAACACACTCTCAGCTCACCCACAAAAGTCTCGCAATCAGAACAGCGGCCATCAATTTAGTCTCTCACTATAGACTTGCTTTTCATGGGCAAGCCCAAGGTCTATGGTACTTCCTCAGACTTCCCACAGCTGTGTCCCTTTCATCTGCCCTCTCCACACTCACTTCAAGGTACAGCAGATGTGTTAAGTCTCCCAGGGGGTCCAAAGGATGGTGAAAGTTCCCCCCTGCACTCACAGCTCTTTCTTCACCCTCTGTCCCCTCCTCGTTCTCAGCTCGGCTCTTCATTTTGCCAGGAGATACTCCTATGGTAAGAAAGTTCTCTGCAAAGTTCTTAACCCTCTGAGATTAGCATCAGATGATGACACAGTTGGTATGTGATTCCAAAGTACTGGCCTTTCATTTTGTCCTTAACAGCATCGTAGGAAAAGGGATGTGATTAATGATTTTTAAAAAACTTACTTGAAGCCACTTGAGAGGAAACTAAGTGTGCCGAGAGGAGGCAGAGGAGCAGGAGAGCAGTCATGGTGTCGCAAGATAGAGCTAAGATCAATGCTGAGCTTGAGTGCTTCTTGTGCCCAGATGTCTGCGCAAAGGGCATTTTATAGATGAGTCTGCTGTAACATCTTTTAGGGAGTAGCTCCAATGAACCACAGTAAAAGGAGTGTCGTGTAGTGTAAATACCTGTAAAAAAAAATGGGTGGAGCTGCCTCTCTTATTGTGCAAGGACTTCCTGGAACAAACGGTGGATTCTGACAACAAATTTGCCAAAATTGATGGCAAACTTGATGTATTTCTACCTTTAGGAATGTTTGGCCTGTACCTTACATATTATTACTTATTCCATTTATTCCCCCGCTCCTCTATGGATCCTCAAGCAGGCAGGCAGGCAGGAGCACGCTTTTATTCTAACAACAACCCTGTGAGGTAGGTTCTCTGAGATATAGTGTGTAGCTCAAAGTACATCACCCAAGGAGTTTCATGGATGAGTGGAGATCTGGCTCCACATCTTCCTCACCCTGCAATATTACCATTTATTGCCTGCTATGTTCTGAGATTAGTGCAGCCAGCTCCAGAAAACAGGGAAAGTTCAGAGAGGAGCCTCAGAATTCAAGGATGGCGAGCCTGTAGCTTTCTGGATGTTGATATGGATGCAGCTTCCATCAACCCTAACCATTAGCCATGCTGGTTGGGACTGAACTGCAGTCCAGCAACACCTGGAGGGTGAAGAATTTGCTATCCCAGCTCAAGTTCAAAAAGTTTGAGGAACACTTCTCTCTCAAGCCTCATCTGGTGAGGATCCTATCCAGCAGCTACATAGTTTTCAATAGAAGGACTATATGGCAGAAGGTGTCTCATCCTCTTGAGAGAGATGTTGCTCTTAGCTCTGCTCCTGCAGATTGTTGTTGCTGTTGTTGTTGTTGTTGTTGTTGCGTGTCAGAGGGGCCAACTTGCTCTGAAGATTGGGGGGACGATGACACACGTGGGATGTCAGGATATCGGGAGGAGTCAGGGGGTGGTGTCAGGCATCAGGGAATCTGATCCGACCCACAGTAGGCTGCCCGGAATAGATGGGGCAAGGAAAGTTCTTACCAATGTCTTTTATTCAATATTCACAGAGAGAGGCTTAGAAATGCAGTCTCTTGGAGTAATGACTCCAATGACTTGCTCTGAATAATCTCTACCTCTCCTCAATCGTCAACAGCACCACCCACCTTACAGTGGCCACTTAGGGCCATTTGTCTCCAAGTCCTTTGCTCTCCTACTTCCAATACTCGCCAGGTTCTGGGGAAAGTGGGGTCTGGAATGATTTCTAGTGATCATGTGTCAAACAGCTGCTCCTGCTCTGCTTCCTCTTCCTCCTCTCCCATTATTTCCCAACTTTGCTCCTCTTCTGACGCTAAGCTGTGACCTCCTGCAAACCACTGTTGTAAATCCAGTGCTTTTTTTTTCTTTAAAAAATGTTTAGGAGTACTCTGATTTTTCTACCCACATTGAAATACTGCCCCTCAATGATGCCAAACTTAGATTCACAAAATGTTTAGGGGTATGTGTACCTGCCTTCCCCTCAGAAAAAAGCACTGTGTAAATCTATACTGTCTTCCTCTTCTCTGGAAGGTTCAGGCCGGGGAGGTGGTCTCTACCATTCCGCCTCTGTCCAGTCCCTGACAGGTGGTGGAGGCAAATGTGGCGGCAGTGTGGATTCAATGGCCGGCGGTTCCTCCTTTCTCACGGTCAGCCTCCTCCCTCTCCTCCTGCCACTGGATGGGTGCTGCTTCCCCCTCCTTTCCGTCCGCGGCATGAGGAGTAGGAGCCAGCCACTGAAGCCAAACCACATAAACCACATGTGGCTCCGTCTCCTCTGCCCCCTGATTGTTCAGAAAACGGGGGTCACCCCCCAAAAAAAAATGGGGGTGCAGAAGAGCAGGGGCCCTAGGATTTGGCATCTCTGGTGTGTGTTTGTGTGTGTGCACGGAGTCATTTTGGGGTGGGATTGATTTTTACTGAAGCAAAAGACAGGCAGAACCATGAGTGACATCAGCTGGGTCAGGGAATGGACAGAGGAGGAGTGGTGGAAACCACCTCCCTTGCCTGAACCTTCCAGAGAAGAGGAAGACAGTATAGATTTACAACAGAGGTCTGTGGGAGGTCATAACTCAGAGGCAGATGAAAGGCAAAGTTGGGAAATTATGGGGGAGAAGGAGAAGGCAGAGACGGAGCAGCTAGCTGACACGTTGTCACTAGATTCAGGTAGGTAGCCGTGTTGGTCTACTGCTGTCGAAATATATATATATATATTTTTAATGTCCATTAGCACCTTAGAGACCAACTAAGTTTGTTCTTGGTATAAGTTTTCGTGTGCTTGCACACTTCTTCAGATAGTTGTCACTAGAAAGCATTCCAGACTCCCCTTCTCCCAGAACCCGGCGAGCATTGAAAGTAGGAGAGGAAGGGCCTGGAGACAAATTACCCTAAGCGGGCACCGTAAGGTGGGTGGTGCTGTTGACGATTGAGGAAGTTGAGAGAAGGGGGGGGAGATTTACTTGGAGCAACACCATTACTCCAAGAGGCTGCATTTCTAAGCCTCCCTCTGTGAATATTGAATAAAACACATTGGTAAGAACTTTCCTTGTCTCATCTATTCCTGGAAAGGCAAAGTTGGGAAATTATGGGAGAAGAGGAGGCAGAGGCAGAGCAGCTGGCTGACATGTTATCACTAGAAAGCATTCCAGACCCCCCTTCTCCCAGAACCCGGCAGGCATTGAAAGTAGGAGAGCAAAGGGCCTGGAGACAAATGACCCTAAGTGGCCACTGTAAGGTGGGTGGTGCTGTTGATGATTGATGAAGTTGAGAGAAGAGGCTGCATTTCTAAGCCTCTATCTGTGAATATTGAATAAAACACATTGGTAAGAACTTTCCTTGTCTCATCTATTCCTGGAAGCCTTCTGTGGGGGGATCAGATTCCCTGACGCCTGACAGGCTGTGACTTCAATAACGTGTTCTTGAGCTTGCATTTCCCTCCTTCTTGCCGTTGCATTTTCCACATGTTAATCTGTCTTTTTAGGGTGTGAAGCTGGAATGCAGGAACCAACTTAGTCATGATTTTTATAGTCCACTGTTTTGGCTAAAGGTCAAGGTATAAATGCCATAAGCAAACAAATAAATCTCCATCAACCATTTTGTGGGTCACCTGGTCAGGTACGTGACATATCTACCCACTTCCTGTTTGGCAGCCAAACCAGGAAGTTCATTGGGTCTTTTTTTTTTCTTTCTTTCTTTTTTTATTTATTTATTTTATTTAATTTTTATTTGAATTTTCCAAAGCAACCAGCAATTAAAATCAATACATTACATATTCAAAGATAAAGATAATAATAATAATAATAATAATTTATTATTTATACCCCGCCCATCTGGCTGGGTCTCCCCAGCCACTCTGGGCGGCTTCCAAAAGAACATTAAAATACAGTAATCTATTAAACATTAAAAGCCTCCCTAAACAGGGCTGCCTTCAGATGTCTTCTAAAGGTCTGGTAGTTGTTGTTCTCTTTGACATCTGAAGGGAGGGCGTTCCACAGGGCGGGCGCCACTACCGAGAAGGCCCTCTGCCTGGTTCCCTGTAACTTGGCTTCACGCAGCGAGGGAACCGCCAGAAGGCCCTCGGCGCTGGACCTCAATGTCCGGGCTGACCGATGGGGGTGGAGACGCTCCTTTAGGTATACTGGACCGAAGCCATTTAGGGCTTTAAAGGTCAGCACCAACACTTTGAATTGTGCTCGGAAACGTACTGGGAGCCAATGTAGGTCTTTCAAGACCGGTGTTATGTGGTCTCGGCGGCCGCTCCCAGTCACCAGTCTAGCTGCCGCATTCTGGATTAGTTGTAGTTTCCGGGTCACCTTCAAAGGTAGCCCCACATAGAGCGCATTGCAGTAATCCAAGCGAGAGATAACTAGAGCATGCACCACTCTGGCGAGACAGTCCGCGGGCAGGTAGGGTCTCAGCCTGCGTACCAGATGGAGCTGGTAGACTGCTGCCCTGGATACAGAATTAACCTGTGCCTCCATGGACAGCTGTGAGTCCAGAATGACTCCCAGGCTGCGCACCTGGTCCTTCAGGGGCACAGTTACCCCATTCAGGACCAGGGAGTCCTCCACACCTGCCCGCCCCCTGTCCCCCAAAAACAGTACTTCTGTCTTGTCAGGATTCAGTCTCAATCTGTTAGCCGCCATCCATCCTCCAACCGCCTCCAGACACTCACACAGGACCTTCACCGCCTTCACTGGTTCTGATTTGAAAGAGAGGTAGAGCTGGGTATCATCCGCATACTGATGAACACCCAGCCCAAACCCCCTGATGATCTCTCCCAGCGGCTGCATATAGATGTTAAAAAGCATGGGGGAGAGGACAGAGCCCTGAGGTACCCCACAAGTGAGAGTCCAGGGGTCTGAACACTCATCCCCCACCACCACTTTCTGAACACGGCCCAGGAGGAAGGAGCGGAACCACTGTATAACAGTGCCCCCAGCTCCCAACCCCTCTAGGCGGTCCAGAAGGATGTTATGGTCGATGGTGTCAAAAGCCGCTGAGAGATCCAGCAGAACTAGGAAACAGCTCTCACCTTTGTCCCTAGCCCGCCGGAGATCATCAACCAGTGCGACCAAGGCAGATTCAGTCCCATGATGAGGTCTGAACCCCGATTGGAAGGGATCCAAATGGTCCGCTTCTTCCAGGCGTGCCTGGAGTTGTTCAGCAACCACCCGCTCAATCACCTTGCCCAAGAATGGAAGATTTGAGACTGGGCGATAGTTGGCCATATTGGCCACATCCAAAGATGGTTTTTTAAGAAGCGGTTTAATAACCGCCTCTTTTAGTGGGTCTGGGAAGGCTCCCTCACAGAGAGAGGCATTCACCACCCCGCGGAGCCCATCACCCAGCCCTTCCCGGCTAGCTTTTATTAGCCAGGATGGGCAAGGATCAAGAAGACAGGTGGTCGGTTTCACTCGTCCAAGCAGCCTGTCCACATCCTCGGAGGTAACAGATTGGAATTGATCCCATAAAACATGACTAGACAGGGCTCTAGCACTCTCCCGCCCCGGCTCTGCTCCCACGGTGGAGTCTACCTCCTTCCGAATCTGAGCGACTTTATCTGCAAAAAACATTGCAAAAGCATTGCAGGAGATCTTGGGGTCCCTATCAGACCCAGATGACGGAGGTGGTTCTGCTAGATTGCGAACCACCTGGAAGAGTCTCCTGCTGCTGTTTTCTGCAGATGCAATAGAAACGGCAAAGAAAGTTCTCTTTGCCGTTGCCATTGCCACTTGGTAGGCTCGAAGTTGAGCTCTAGCCCGTGTCCGGTCTGATTCAGAATGAGTTTTCCGCCACCGGCGCTCTAGCCGTCTCAGCGACTGTTTCATCACCCTCAGCTCCGGAGAAAACCACGGGGCTGTCCGGGCTCCATGCAATCGGAGAGGGCGCTTCGGAGCCAGACAGTCAATAGCCCTGGTTAACTCCACATTCCAGCGGGCCACCAGGGAATCAGCTGAAAGGCCATCAACATGGGATAAAACATCCCCTACCACTCTCTGGAAACCATTTGGATCCATTAAGTGGCGGGGGCGGACCATCCGAATCGGTCCCACCTCCCGGCAGAGGGGAAGGGTCGCGGAGAAGTCTAGTTGCACCAGGAAGTGATCTGACCATGGCACTTCTTTTGTATCGCTTTTACTTAGTGTCAGATCACCAACATCCATAGAGGTAAACACTAGGTCTAAGGCATGTCCGCGGCTATGAGTTGGGCCAGACTTATTCAGGGACAGCCCCATGGAGGCCATGCTTTCCACGAAGTCCCGAGCGGCCCCTTGTAAGGTCGTGTCGGCGTGGATATTAAAATCTCCTAAGACAACCAGGCTAGGTGTCTCCAGGAGCACATCCGCCACGACCTGAAGCAGCTCGGGCAGGGAATCCTTGGTGCAGCGGGGAGGTCGGTACACCAAAAGGAATCCTGTACTGCCCCTATTGCCCAACTTCCAGAACATGCACTCAGAAAACTTGGTCTTTCCAATAGGACGCCTGGTGCAAACTAATGACTTCCTAAAAATCACTGCAACCCCCCCTCCCCGCCCAGATGGCCTGGGTTGCTGTGCGTAAGAGAAACCTGGTGGACAAGCAGCGGCAAGGACTGGCCCATCTGCCTCATCCAACCAAGTCTCTGTCACACATGCCAGGTCAAGTCCCCCATCCACAATCAGGTCGTGGATGGCAGTGGTTTTGTTCATCATTGACCTGGCATTACACAGCAACACTTTCAGGTCATGTGGGTATCCCTTGTTGATTCCAGTACCCGTCCAGTCAGGGCCAGACCCGGAGGCAGGGATAGTCCTCAAACAACGACTAAGCCTGCCTCCTCGGTAATGACATGGTCTGGTCCTAGCGTGACTCCTCCTCCTGCCCGTGATCACTGAGATCGGGTGTCCCAGTGCATCCCCCCCTGTAGAACTTGTCCCAGCCATTTTATCGGCTGGGACCCACTCCCGGGCAGCCCTGATCCCACCCCTTAAGAACAAACACCTATATAAAAAGCAACAGAAAAAACAAAGCAAAAAAAAAACCCACAAAAAACAATTAAACAATATAAACCAAAAACAATAAAGATTACAAATATACCAAAATTAAACAAATTCCCAAACCAACTAAGAATCCAATCCACCCACCCTACCAGAAAGAATTAAAAACAAAACAAAACAAAAAACCATTTAAAAACATTCTAAAAATAACTCGGTGCTGTTATAAGTTCTGCTGGGCAACAGTAGCAGCCGTCCTTTTGAGGGCCAACAGGCCCTGCCCTGGGCCAGATGGTGAGAGGCAGGGAGAGGTCCTGTGGGCACTCAGGCAGGAGAATCTTGGGCTGTGGCAGCCGTCCTTTTGAGGGCCAACAGGCCCTGCCCTGGGCCAGATGGTGAAAGGCATGGAGAGGTCCTGCACGCATTCAGGCAGGAGAATCCTGGGCAGCAGTGTTGCAGGGCCTCTCTGCCGGCCTTTAAGCTGTCGAGGTGAGTGCAGGCCCCACCCCCCAGAGTCCAGGTGAAATTGGCAGCAGGGGAGAGCACAAACACTCACGAGCAGCAGCCAGCAATGGTGTTCCAGGGCCTCTCTGCCGGCCTTTAAGCTGTCGAGGTGAGTGCAGGCCCCACCCCCCAGAGTCCAGGTGAAATTGGCAGGAGGGGAGAGCACAAACACTCACGAGCAGCAGCCAGCAATGGTGTTCCAGGGCCTCTCTGCCGGCCTTTAAGCTGTCGAGGTGAGTGCAGGCCCCACCCCCCAGAGTCCAGGTGAAATTGGCAGCAGGGGAGAGCACAAACACTCACGAGCAGCAGCCAGCAATGGTGTTCCAGGGCCTCTCTGCCGGCCTTTAAGCTGTCGAGGTGAGTGCAGGCCCCACCCCCCAGAGTCCAGGTGAAATTGGCAGGAGGGGAGAGCACAAACACTCACGAGCAGCAGCCAGCAATGGTGTTCCAGGGCCTCTCTGCCGGCCTTTAAGCTGTCGAGGTGAGTGCAGGCCCCACCCCCCAGAGTCCAGGTGAAATTGGCAGGAGGGGAGAGCACAAACACTCACGAGCAGCAGCCAGCAATGGTGTTCCAGGGCCTCTCTGCCGGCCTTTAAGCTGTCGAGGTGAGTGCAGGCCCCACCCCCCAGAGTCCAGGTGAAATTGGCAGCAGGGGAGAGCACAAACACTCACGAGCAGCAGCCAGCAATGGTGTTCCAGGGCCTCTCTGCCGGCCTTTAAGCTGTCGAGGTGAGTGCAGGCCCCACCCCCCAGAGTCCAGGTGAAATTGGCAGCAGGGGAGAGCACAAACACTCACGAGCAGCAGCCAGCAATGGTGTTCCAGGGCCTCTCTGCCGGCCTTTAAGCTGTCGAGGTGAGTGCAGGCCCCACCCCCCAGAGTCCAGGTGAAATTGGCAGGAGGGGAGAGCACAAACACTCACGAGCAGCAGCCAGCAATGGTGTTCCAGGGCCTCTCTGCCGGCCTTTAAGCTGTCGAGGTGAGTGCAGGCCCCACCCCCCAGAGTCCAGGTGAAATTGGCAGCAGGGGAGAGCACAAACACTCACGAGCAGCAGCCAGATCCTAAATCCTGTCCAAATCTTTGACAATTTCAATTAATACCTTCATCTCATTCCCCCACCCCACCCCTAGTGCTTCCCTCCACCCGTGCGCGATCTTCTTTCCCTTCTGTTTTTGTTATTGTTGATTTGTTCATTATATTTATTTTCCCGTCATTAATATAATATTATTTTTCCTGTCTCCTTGCGACTTTTAAGTTATTGCATATTAATTTTCAGACTCCAGCCATTGTTTCAGCCATTTTATGGGTGACCTGGTCAGGTACGTGACATATCTACCCACTTCCTGTTTGGCAGCCAAAGCAGGAAGTTCGTTGGGTCTTTCATGGGCTGCTGTCTCTGGCTGTGTTTTCCCCTCAGTGTGACATGTGTTACCAAGCCCTAGACGAAACCTAGGGCTTATTCACACTTCCCCTTGTCCCGCTGCTTTCCCCAGGGGAAGCAGCTCTTTAGCACAAAATTGGAGCAAATGGCAATTTGGGCTTTTTCCCCCAGGTGGATGTTTGTTCCGATCGAGCACTAAAGAGCAGATTTTCCATGCAAAAGGATTGTGGTAAGGGGACAACTGCTCAGACCACTTGGACCCATGATTTCTAGGCAGGGAACAAGCAGAAATGTGGATGAGCCCTTAACCCATGTCTGCACAGTACGCTTCCCCCAAAGATTTCTGGGAGTGGTTAAAGGTGCTGAGAGTTGTTAGAAATTGGAGCTCTGGGTCAGGATTGGGGGTCTCCCGAGTTCCCTGAGGAGAGGGGTGGAGAACTGTAGCTCTGTGTCGAGAAAAGGGAATCTCCAAACAATTCTCTGCCCCCTTATCAAATTAAAAAGGTAAAGGACCCCTGACAGTTATTTTTTTTCTTCAAATAATTTTTATTAGGTTTTGTAGTAAAACCAACCAACAAACAAACATCTACAAACAACAAACATACAAAAAAAACTTCTTTTCTAACATATTACCATCTAATATATAATCACACAGTATAAACACACAAAAATCTCATTTCCCCCTCTATTTTCTTTAAACATCTGTAGTGCGACTTCCTCACGTCCCTCCCTCTGCGTTTCATTTTATATCATCTTAGTAATCTCTTAACATCTTTAAACATTGTTTATACTATTCCTTTAAGTTCTTTTCTTTATCAGCAGTCTTACCTAAATAATCAGTCATTATTATTTCTATCTTTTTAACATGCAGTCTCTCATTTATTCCAACTTTTTTTCCCGTTTTCAAATCTTACAATGATTTTTTAAATACAGTTTAAATTTTTTCAAGTCTTTTTCTACCGTCTCCTCCCTCTGGTCACGGAGTCTTCCGGTCAGCTCGGCTAGTTCCATATAGTCCATCACTTTCATTTGCCAGTCTTCTATTGTAGGAATGTTCTGTGTTTTCCAGTTCTTTGCAATTAAAATTCTAGCTGTGGTTGTGGCATACAAAAAGAAAGTTTGGTCTTCCTTGGGGACCACCTGGTTCGCCATTCCAAGTAAAAAAGCCTCTGGTTTTTTAACAAATGTGTTTTTCAACACTTTTTTCATTTCATTATATATCATCTCCCAGAAGTCTTTTATCTTTGGGCAGGTCCACCACATATGGTAAAACGTCTCCTCTAGCTGATTACATTTCCAACATTTATTATCCTGCAAATGATAAATTTTAGCAAGTTTGACTGGGGTTAGATACCATCTATAAATCATTTTCATAATGTTCTCTCTTAGCACATTACATACAGTAAATTTAATACCTTTCTTCCACAGTCTTTCCCAGTCATCTATCATGATGTTGTGCCCAACATCTCTGGCCCAGTCAATCATTGCAGATTTTACTAATTCATCTTGTGTATGCCACTCCAGCAGTAAATTGTACATTCTGGATAAGTTCTTTGTTTCTGGTTCTATCAATTCCGTTTCCAACTTGGACTTCTCATTCTGGAAGCCAAGTTTTTTGTCAGCTTTAAAGGCCTCCTTAATTTGGTGGTAATGAAGCCAGTCTGTTACCTTGCCTTTAAGCTGTTCGTATGGTCTCAACCTGACAACCTCTCCTTCTTGCATCAAAATGTCATTATATTTTGGCCAATTACTTTGCATATTCAGTTTCTTAGGGGCTTTTGCTTCTAATGGTGATATTCATCTGGGTGTTTTTCTTTCTAGCAGGTCTTTATATTTCATCCAAACCTTAAAAAGGGCACTCCTGATTATATGTGTCTTAAATCCTCTGTGGGCCTTAACCTTATCATACCATAAATATGCATACCATCCAAATACATTGTCACCTCCTTCCAGATCTAACACATCAGTATTCTCCAACTTAAACCAATCTTTCAACCAGCAAAAGGCTGCAGCATCATGGTAAATACTTAGTTCTGGCAGGGAGAAGCCCCCTCTTTCCTTACTGTCTGTCAAAATTTTATATTTAATTCTGGGTTTTCCCCCCTGCCAGACAAATCTTGATATAGCCTTTTGCCAGTTTTTAAAACATTCTGATTTCTCTACAATTGGTAGAGTTTGAAACAAAAAAAGCATTTTCGGCAGCACATTCATCTTAATTACCGCTATACGGCCCATCAGAGACAATTTCAAATTGTTCCACATGTCCAAATCCCGTTTTATCTCATTCCACACTCTTTCATAGTTATCTTTAAACAAATTGATATTTTTCAATGTCATATACACACCCAAATACTTAACTTTTTAAACAAATTTAAGCCCCGTCCATTCCTCTATTTTGCCTTTCTCCTCTGGTGTCAGGTTTTTTCCTAAAACCTTCGTCTTTGCTTTATTCAATTTAAATCCTGCCACTTGCCCGAATTCTTGGATTGTCTCCAGTGCTTTTACAGCACTGGTTCCTGGTTCCTGAAGGGTCAAAACCAAGTCATCTGCAAAGGCTTTTAGCTTGTACTGTTTTGCCCCCACCCCCACAGGACCCCTGACAGTTAAGTCCTGTCGCGAACTATTATGGGGTTGCAGCACTCATCTCGCTTTACTGGCCGAGGGAGCCGACGTTTGTCCACAGACAGTTTTTCCGGGTCATGTGGCCAGCATGACTAAGACGCTTCTGGTGAAGCCAGAGCAGCGCACGGAAATGCTGTTTACCTACCCACTGGAGTGATACCTATTTATCTACTTGCACTTTGACATGCTTTCGAACTGCTAGGTTGGCAGGAGCTGGGACTGAACAACTGGAGCTCACCCCAACACGGGGATTCGAACTGCCGACCTTCCGATCGGAAAGCCCTAGGCTCAGTGGTTTAGAGCACAGTGCGTCCCGCGTCTCGTCCTTAACAAACTACAGCTCCCTGGATTCTTTGGGGGAGGCAATGGCTGTTTGGCATCGTAGTGGTTCAGGAATGTTTTGGACTGGCACCGTTGAGAAAGGGATGAAGACAGTGGCCTGTGTCTGAGAGAGTCTCTCCATTGACAAAGGATTTGTTGATTGCCCAACTTATGGGTGATTGTTCTCCAACCCTGATGCAGACCTCCTTTCTCCAGTCACAAAAAGCTGAGCTACAGTAAGTCCTTGGATCTTGTTGCTGCTGTTCAGCTGGCATGAATTCAGGCCATTCCTCTAGGTCCAGAGATCGACTCCTAAAACAGAAGTGCTGGGTTTACTGCCTGGCAATAAAACTGCCGTTGTTGCCCGTGTCACAGTCCCCTGGCTTTGCTGCAAATGCAAACAGGGTTGTAGCCTTTGGCACAGTCAGCATCTGACATTGGCCTCACTACTGAAGCCCACAGCCCAGTTGCAGCCCCCTGACTAGCTCTATGCATGATAGTCAGATTATTGCCGTTCTGGATGGGGTTGCAGTCCCTCTGATGCAGCAGCTAAAAAGCTTGACTGGGAAGACATCCCATTCAACTTGTACCTCAATCTCTGCCGAGCGGTAACAAGTTTCTAGGGGGTTCCAGGTACTCACCCAAGATTTGTCTTTTTCCATTGGAAAATCAAGACACAGCAGAGTCTGCAATGTCTTAGAAATATGGTTTATTCACATATTTGCACCAAAAACCTTCGGTGGAGGGAGTGAAGAACATGATGCCCCAAGAGGATCTCTCGTTGCTCCTCTCATAGCTATAGCAAGCTTGTCTGCAAAGCATTAACCAGTCATATCCCCCAGTCTCTCAGTGCAGCCTCTCCCAGCCAGCATACATGGAGTTCTGCTTACTTCCTCCTTCTTGCTTCCAGAAGCCCTAGCCAAAACCCCTCCATGTAAAAGGATGCCCTCCTTTCCTACAGAGACATCACACACCCCTGCTCCCCTGGCAACCTTCCTCTGAGTATGGCAGAGTCTTCTCCTTGGTCAGTGACTTCCTTTGAGTGGCTAATGGCTGTCCATCAGCACCATTGTTTCTTCAATGACCTGCCATCACCAGGCTGGCCTCATGAGTCATGAGGAAGTTCTCTGGTGCTATTCCCAGCCCTTGCTAAGTCCAGGAATCCATGAGTTTGCTCAAACTCTGACACTTCACAGGATGTAGAGACTATGGGGAGTCTGCCCACCTCCCCCTTTGTAACAGTAGTTTCCAAAACAACCCGCAAACCAAAAGAAAGCAACATCATTGAAAATTCGCACTTCTCTGAATATTGCAATGCTGTTTGAAATATTGAAAAGATACATTTTCTATATACATTTTTGAAAATTGCTTCCGTGGAATCATGATGTTATTATTCATAGCATCGTCTATTTCTCTCTGTGATAACCATTTCTCCATTCAACATTATTTTCATTTGTTGTGAACCATATGGTACCAAAAAGGCAAATATATATATATATATATTGTATCCCTCAAACATTTTTATTGTTATACCGGTATCTAGCGAAATAAAATAATGAAAATATTTTTTAGAGATTGTGCACAAGATGACCCAAATTTGCATTTTGTGGGTATGTCCACTTTTATTTTAATTCCATTGTTTTTTCTTTCTTTCTTTCTTTCTTTCTTTCTTTCTTTCTTTCTTTCTTTCTTTCTATTTTATCTCATGGATTTGTATAGCCTTTCTTAAATAATAATAAAAAAACATTATTTTTTTAAAAAATGTAAGGTGGTCATTGTTGCAGGATCACATTGGAAGTTTTCCAGTGCCTCAACAGAATGCAAGATTTGCATGAAGAAATGGGGGTGGGAGCTTAGTAATTGGGTGGGGGTAGGAAAAGTTAGCTCGGGGGGTGTAATGTAGATGTTTGTGTGTTTCTATGCTATGCAAATACTTTAGAGCATTACAAACTGGAAATTGTAACATACAGATCTTCACCCATCCCTCTAACCACCCCTCCTCTTCTCCTTCTTCTTAAAAAAAATATATTAAAGATTTTCTACTTCTGATTTCGAGTTTTGGTTATCTAATTCATTGAGAGCCAGTGTGGTGTAGTGGTTAAGAGTGGCAGACTCGTAATCTGGGGAACCGGGTTCGCATCTCTGCTCCTCCACATGCAGCTGCTGGGTGACCTTGGGCTAGTCACACTTCTTTGAAGTCTCTCAGCCCCACTCACCTCACAGAGTGTTTGTTGTGGGGGAGGAAGGGAAAGGAGAATGTGAGCCGCTTTGAGACTCCTTCGGGTAGTGATAAAGCAGGATATTAAATCCAAACTCTTCTTCTTCTTAAATGAGATTCCTCTCTTTTTTATATACAATAATTTCAGACATAGCTAAGGGGTGGTTCTGTTCTGTTTTTTGTCTTTTGGTTCCAGAATGGCTAAATCACTTTTTGAATCAATACAAAGAAAGGTATATTATGAAGAAACACAAGGATCTCTTGTAGTCTTACCAGAACACAGCACCCCACCCAGCCATGCAAGAAGCCTCTGATTGGGACCTTCCCTTCATTAAATTATTGCTAATAACCATCCGGAAGAAACAAACAAAACCATTTTTTGACTCAATATTCTTTATTGGGCCTGCGATATTTCATCCAGAAAACAGTACGGAACCCCAAAAACACACTTGGAGGAGGGGGGGGGAGGCATCCAAGTGAGGATGAGGAAGAAATACAATTTTGTCTGCATGTTAATGAGAAACTAATTCATTTGCACTTCCCAGACCAATACGCAAACTAAAACTCAGTTACACTTATTTCACATTTCTCAGAATTTTGCAGTGTAGTTCTTCAATCAAACGGTGTATATAAAAATGCATTTATGTGGGGAAAGTGCCTAAAGTGCATATTTTGGTGATAATAACATATATACAAATGCATTATATTAGGGGGAAATGCTAGCAAAACCCTATATTAGTCAAACTGCAAGTACAAATTGTGCTTATTAGGAGAAATGCATACTAAAATGTGGGTGGATTTTCAATTATGTGAGGGAAGTGCATATATTCATGATAATAACATTTATAAAATTATACAAATTATAAAAAAGGCAATGCTGGTAAAATTGCATGTACAAATTGTGTTAACCAGGAGAAATTCACGCTAAAACATGGACAGATTTTCAATAGCTTTATTATTATTTTTAAAGCAAATTGCTGTAGAAATGTGTAGAACTGAATTTAATGTTCTTTTAAAAAATGCGAAACTTAAGAGCACTGAAATTTGACAGATTTGTCCATTCCTTTGCCTAGCTGAATGGCGTGGAAAGAGAGCTCAGGAGAGAAACTTCATGAAGAGAATGCTGGAGATACTGGGAAGAAGAAGGAGGAAGGAATTCTTCCCCAAGATATGGTGAGTGCAAGCCTCTGATGTTGTTTTGGTTGTTTTGGGACTTGTGGCTGGTTTTTTAGTTATGGCTGATTTTTGGGGTGTAGCTGGTGTAGGAGTTGTGGGTTTTGCAGTAGTTGTGGGTTTTGCAGCGTCACACGATATGTTATCCATTTTGTAGAGGATTCCTCCAATTTTCAGTTCAAAGCCCATTACATTGCACATATTGCTTGTTCCGCAACCCTTCAGGATGAACTTCCTGGCACCTGCAGGTAGACATAGTGATCAACAGCAGGAATCAGTGGAGGCCGCTCTAGTACAGTGGTACAGTGGTTACAAACACCTTGGGCTACAAACACTTCGGGTTACAGACTCCACTAACCCGGAAGTAGTACCTCGGGTTAAGAACTTTACCTCAGGATGAGAACAGAAATCGCACAGCGGCAGCGGGAGGCCCCATTAGCTAAAGTGGTACCTCAGGTTAAGAACGGTTTCAGGTTAAGAACAGACCTCTGGAACGAATTAAGTTTGTAACCAGAGGTACCACTGTCAAACAAATGGGGCATGGCCCCTTCAACATCAGTCTGCCCTCAGCCACCCGTCACCTGCCAGCCATCAGCCCCACAACCAGTCCTGACCACCAGCTTCCTCCTCCTGAGTCTCAGCGTTGCCCCTTGTAGAATGGAGCAGGGAGGAGGATGGGGACCAAACCAGAGTCAGTTTACTCTGCTTGCCAATGGTTGGCAATGGTCCTATACCAGAGGCGCTGGCTTGGACCTAACATTGTGTGGGCCCAGCGTCGCACCACACAGACGATGTCACGGGCCTAGGACATCTCGCACGTGTCCCACGCCTATGACATTACGCATACAATGGGCATCACACGTGCGGCACCAGGAGGTGGTTGAGTGCCCCGCAGCTTCAATGGCTGCGGTTCTTCCTCTCTCGTGCTTGGGATTCTGCTCCACCCATCACTGGCATCTAACCTCTAAGAAGGGGATTTATCTAGTTATTGAATTTATATCCTACCCTCCCTCTCAAAAGAGCCTGGGGCAGTGAACATAGGCATAATTTATTTTTATTGTTGCCGTTTGTTTGTTTGTTTGTTTTAAATCACCTTCTGACTGAAAAAGGGACCCCATCTTTACCCTCTCGTAACTCAAGGTGGCATATTTGGTTCTCACAACCATCACTGCCCTATTTTATGTTCACAATGTGGCTCGCATGGACTCCAACTGAGCCTTTTTCCTATACCAGGGCTCAGCTACAGCTCCATTCCCAACATGCATTCCCAATAATAAGCATATTACTTGTTCTTCCATGCCAAGTGTCCCTCTGTTTTACTGCATCAAGGTAAGCCTCCTCTCCTAACAAGTATTCAGAAGCTGAAAACCTCCAAGCTGTGTGCTAACTCTGCATATCAGTGAATAGTATTCAGAATCATCTGGTAAAACACAGCCCTCATGGCTAATAGGCATTGGCAGCCTTTTCCTTCATAAATACTTCTAATATATTTTTGAAGGCCATCCAGTGTGGTGGCCATGATCCTTACATCTCATAGGACCAATTCCCATCATTTAACTATGCACTGGGCAAAGAATTATTTTCTTTTGGTCATCAAGAATGTTCCAACATTTAGCTTGATTGGATGGTCCCAAGTTCTACTCAAATGAAAAGGACTTATGTGAATGGGCCCAAATTCAATCCCGCACTCATGACACTTTAGTGCTCCAAAGGACGATGCACACATGCCATTAGCACCTTAACATGGGTGCAATCCTGCCATGCTCTGGCACAGCACTTGTTCATTTCAAAGATGCTTGCACCAGAGAACATCCTGGGAGATTGTTCCCCAAGAGTCAGGGCTGCAAGTCTCTTGTTCTGCTGCCTGAGATAGTCATCTCATCTTGCCTGATGGTTGGTCTACCTCTCGATCATTCAGAGGTAGCATTCCCCTCCCACCTGCTACTCCCACCCCACGGAATCCCTCCTCCTCCCTTGCTAAGTCCCTTTAAGGTTACCAGAGATTCCTGTTGTACTGATGCAACTCATTTGACCATCGGTGCATGTGACCGGTTCCGTGCAATCAGCCTCCGTCTGAGCATAACATCCAATTTCACAAAAGTGCCCATTCTCCTTCCAAGGAGTTGGAAGAGCTAGGAAGCAAAGAAGAAAAAGCATATTATATATGTTTTTACATAAGCATCTCAGAAGAGCCCTGCTGGATCATTGACAGGCCTGCTTCACACAGACACAGCAGCCGCAGCCTTCCTGATGCATTCACACAACCACCCACTGAGCCCTCCCGCCTCCCAGCTGTTTGTTAGCATATTCTTTGTCAGAATAAAAGAATGAGGTCTAGAGACACAGGTTTGACACATTTCCTGTCTTGTGTTAGGATGAAAGGCGTGGAGGGACTAAACTTCCTCCACTCCACGCTGTTCCTGCCAAGTTTCAAAAGCAAATTGTGAATGTTTTCATCATTCTGAAACAGAGGGCCCCTCCAGACTGGTGTTTTATTGTGGGTTCATTAATGCAACATGTTCTTCAAGCTATAACACTGCATTAGTGATGGATTTATCCTGGTTTTATTTGTCCTGTGGTTTTTTCTCAGTTCTACTGCATTATTGCTGACTGGAGGGGCTGTGGAACAACAGAAGTGGGATAAAAAATAAACCAGGACATTTGTGGTACAAAAAGTGATGGGCTTTCAGCAGGAAGTAATGGGACGCGGGTGGCGCTGTGGTCTTGCCGAACCTAGGGCTTGCCGATCGGAAGGTCGGCAGTTCGAATACCCGTGATGGGGTGAGCTCCCATTGCTCGGTCCCAACTCCTGGTCACCTAGCAGTTCGAAAGCATGTCAAGTGCAAGTAGATAAATAGGTACCACTCCAGTGGGAAGGTAAACGGAGTTTCCGTGCACTGCTCTGGTTCGCCAGAAGCGGCTTTGTCATGCTGGCCACATGACCCAGAAGCTGTTTGCAGACAAACGCCGGCTCCCTCGGCCTATAGAGCGAGATGAGCGCCGCAACCCCAGAGCCGTCTGCGACTGGACCTAACACTCAGGGTTCCCTTTACCTTTACCTAATGGGATGTGCACTGATTGGAAATGAAGCAGTATGACCACCCCAATACTTCTGGACATGCAAACGGTATTGAGAGCGGAATTGTGTGTGACTGGCCCAATAGCCTAATGGGCACAACTCATCCTGAACGCACTATAAAAAGGACTTCTTGAGGGGTCCAGGTTTGCAATTCTGATATCAGAGAGGGGCAGGAGGTGATGACTTACCTCCCCAATCTAAGTCTTTGTTGCACTCATCTTCAGCACAGCAAGCGGAGCTGTGGTGCAAATATCTTCCTTTTCCTATGGTGATGGCAAAAGCATTGGCACAAGAACTTCTTTTTCCACAATCATAGACTGTCGTATTATAGCTGATGCCTGTTTGCCAAAAGAGAAAAAAGATAAGGTCAGGAGAGCCCATTCCCCAGAATCCTTCACTCTCTGGCTAACTCTATTGTCTCCGCTCTGCCTCGCCCTTCCACCTTGGTTCCAAGTTCTCCCAAGGGAATATGGCTCAGAAGAGCCTGCAGATCAGACCAGAACTCCATCTAATCTTAGGAACATAGGAGCACGTGCTTTTGTTGCCAAAAGTCCCAGGTTCAATCCCAAGGTGGGGCTGTGGAAGAGACTTCCTGTTTGGAACTTTAGAGAGCCACTGCCAGTCAGTGCAGACAATACCAGTTTTTTCCTAGTCCCGGCTTGCCTTAGGGTTCAAACAATCCAGTTTCCTTCCCTTCTCCACCTGGTTCTGCCTTCCACTCCATCCCAGGCTTTGTCTATGCTGTGGGAGGGGTCCAATATTTCTGCCTCTACTGCTGTCCTCCCTCTCTTTCTCCAGGCATGCATTCCCTTTATACAGCAGGGCAGGTTGGTGCATTCGGGTGAATGCCTCTTCAAGCCTCAGCTTGCCCTCTGTTGGCTCCCGCCTGCCTGCCCTCTTATTTACTACCAGTCCAAGGGGAACCTATCAGCTTCCTACTTCTCCTTAGTTTGAGTGCTGTCCCTCGTAGAATGGATGGTAGCAAAACTAAAATGAAATGGCGCTGCCAGTCGTTGGCTCTGGCTCCACCAGCTGTTGGCATTCCCTGTCTTCTGCCATACCATTCCTAATGGGCACCAGCCCCCACTGGATATATTGTAGTAAAGCACCAGCCAAGGATGACGGGAGCCAAGGCCAATACCTCCCTTACCAATTGTGCTCTCATCCTTTATGACCACACAGGCATTCAAATCTTTGTCACAGTCTGAAACCGGAGGATCTTTGAGACTCTGTACGCACTTCAAGGGAGCTAGAAGAAGAGAGAAGGACATCATTTAACTTTGGGACTGAAGTACCCTCAAGCATTGAACAAAACGGAAGAAGCCTTCACTCCATTCAGTGCACAATGCTGGCTGTGGACACAGTATTCTCTGGAGTACACACCACAATGTGAAATCTAAGCTGTTGGATCAGACTTTGGCTGTGTACATACCACACCTTTAAATTGTATTTAAAGCACATGATTGCCCCCTCCTCCCCATCCTGGGAACTGTGATTCGCCCCTCGTGGAACAACAATTCCCAGCACCCTAAGCAAACTACAGTTCCCAGGATTCTTGGGGGCAAGTCATGCATGGTGTTCTCATAATTTACAAATCTTAATACACCTTTTAAAAAAATAATGCATGGTATTTATCCAGCCAAAATGCCATCTTGCCTGGTGTTCTCCTTCCGGTGATCAACTACATGCCTTCAGATACATGGGCACCCTCGGGATTTTTTCATGGGTGCGTGGGGGGGGGACACTGAATTATGTAGACTTTTGATAGTCTGTCTATTTACACTCCTTTTTATTGCAACTCCAAGAATAAGGTCTTTAATTCATTCACATGCTCTGGCAAAGAGTCTCCCATATTCAGCGTAGCATGATAGCTGGACAATTTCCGACCAAAAAAAATGATAAGATTACTGCCTGTACTTCTTGCCTCATATTTTCGGTTCTACAAACACTAAGCACATACTCTTTTTTTCTTTTCTTTTTCAAGCAAACCTGGGAACCTCAGGGTTATAGTTACATTTAGCATCTAAGTTTTTCCTCACATGGCTCAGAGGTATTGAGGAGTCTCTCCTCCATGGATCTATCCTTTTTTCTTTTTCTTTTTAATTTTCCAAATTATTACAAATCAAACCAAATTAAATTAATTCAATACAATGTCTTAAAATCAGGTTTCCCGCTCCTGTTCCAAACATATGATCGTCATCATTTCCTCACATAGCCGCATCATTTCTTGTTTAGAGTCCAGTTTACATCCTTCACTTGCCGTTAAACCATTCTTCCAACTGGCTGCTTTTTTCACCTTACAAACAGCACCTCCATTACATCTTATAAATAAGTAATCCTTCATATGGATTGTTCTGGACCTGGTGTGCTGGGAGAGTTAATTACTGTCTTCCATTGTTCAGTTCTTTGTAGGTTTTATCTGGATCAGGGGTCAGCAAACTTTTTAAGCAGGGGGACGGTCCACTGTCCCTCAGACCTTGTGGGGGGCTAGACTATTGGGGGGGGGTGAACGAATTCCTATGCCCCACAAATAGCCCAGAGATGCATTTTAAATAAAAGCACACATTCTACTCATGTAAAAACACACTGATTCCCGGACTATCCGCGGGCTGGATTTAGAAGGCGATTGGGCCGGATCCAGCCCCTGGGCCTTAGTTTGCCTACCCAGGATCTGGATGGTACAAGGTCACATTTCATTTCTTCCACTGTTTACAGACTAGCGTACGAGCCACAGCCATAAATAACTCACAGAGTGCATATCCAAACTCTGTCATTAAAATTCCAGTCTGGAGTTCTTCTTCGGCACACAGTTAAAACCATAAGAAAGCACAAAGCACCTTGTCCTCTCCCTTTCTTTCCTGGCTGTTGTAAGGATTCTCAAGCTTAAAAAAAAAAGCCAAACAAACAACCAAACAAAAAAACATTCAGCTTCAAAATACACAAAAAGCCAAGCCTAGTCTCTCTCAAAAATATATAAATTGTTGCAAAATGGGAAAATAGAAAAAGAGGGGAAAGGTAACGCTATTAAAAAATGGGAACAAGATCTGGGCCATACAATTGAATATAATGAATGGGAAAGACTGTAGACAAAAAATATAAATTTCACAGCATATTACCTAATAAGAGAGAACTATATGAAAATGCATCACAGGTGGTATCTGTATGTATATGTATATATCTTTATTGTCATTGTACAAGTACAACGAAATTGGATTTATAATAATAATAATAATAATAATAATAATAATTAAATAATTTTAAAAAAAGTTCATTTAACAGCAATAAAAGCCATACGAAACACTTAAAAATAAGGGAGAGCACTGAGCAGCCGCTGTGTCTATGCGCGCCGCCATCTTAGAACTCTTATTAGAAATAACAGAAATTTAAACAATAATCAAAAACAAAACAAAACAGGCCTCTCTGCCAAGTGGTGGTAGCAGCCATGCTGGAGATGCAAGAAACAAAAAGGAACCTTCTACCATATGTGGTGGATATGCCCCAAAATTGGGAAATTTTGGAGCATGATCCACGAAGAAATAAAGAAAATATTAAGAATATCACACAGTAAAAGGCGAGAGGCATTCCTTTTAGGAATATTAAATGATCAGATCCCAAAAGACAAAAAAAAATTCTTATACATGACGTCTGCAACAAGAATCCTGGTAGCTAAGTATTGGAAAGGGAATCAGATTCCCACTAGGGGAGAATGGTTATGTAAGCTTTCCGAATACTTAGAGTTAGCCAAACTGACAGATATAATAAAAAAACAAAAAAGTGTAGTGAAAATGGGAGTGCCTAAATGAATACCTTAAAAGACAAGGTTTGAGGAGAGAAATCTGGCTGATTCTGGAATAACCTTGTGAATTGAAAGGATAAGAAAGAGGGATATATATTTAGTTGCTAGGATTGAGATGATAAGGAATACAGGAAGATACAGTGAGAGGTAAAGGAGGTGCTGTGGGATTGGTGGAAGTCAACGTTTTCATTTTTAGTATTTCTATTATTAATCTGTAAGATTTGGATTTGTTTTTCATATGTTTTTGTGTTTTGTGTATTGTTATTTTTGTGTGTGTGGAAAATATTAATAAAATTTATTATTAAAAACAAAACAAAAACAAAAAGCCAAGCCCAGTCCTTTCTGCAGCCGATTGATTGCAGCCGATTAGCATATGTCAGTCCAGGAGCACCTCTTGATTAATGCCAATTGTCCAAATTATGGGGGAACCAACCTCAAATCATGCCAGATCCATGGCAGGGACACACTCCCAGGTTGCACCCACTCTGCCTTTCAAGTTGGCAGACACGGACTTGAGCGGCACAGCTGGATGCCGTGAGCTCCCCCGACCCCACTGGGGACCATTGCCAATAAATCCTGGCTTTCCCCTGCCTGAATCTCCTCACTGCCCACGGAAGGCAGCATGGAGCTGCTGCCATTGAGTTTGTGATGTAGCCGGAAACCTCCATGGATTTATCTAATCCTGCTTTCATTCCATCTAAGGCAGTACACAGCACCCAACCTTGTGGCAGTGAGTTTTAGAAGGCGGCTATGGATCGTTGTGCAAGAGGAAGGACTTCTTTCGTCAGGCCTAAACTGATTGCTAATTGTCTTAATTGAGTGGCTCAAGTCAGGAATGAGTTTGTGTGGCCCTCCAGATGTTGGGACTACAATTCATATCATCTCTGACAATGGCATATCCTGGTCATCATTAGTGATCCTTTCCAAAAAATTCCACTCATACAATGTTCTCCCTGGAATCTGGACTTCCAAATTACCTGTTCTTGCTCCCAACATGAAAAAGATCTGTTGGGAATTTTCCATTGTTCCATTTTTATTTTTTTAAAGAGTATTCCTTTATATTACTTGGATTATAAACTACTAAAGATTGGAACGCATTATAGCAGCATACAGCCATAAAACTTTAACAATAAACAGTTCAACAGTTCTCAGAAATGAAATCAGATATGCATCCTTCCGGGAACGTCAACAAAAAATAAAATAAAATAAAAAAAGGTTTTAGCTCGACAAAATGTGTACAATGTCGGAAAGTGTCTAACGATCCTTCATGCACTACCTCCAGTACATGCAGCATCACAGGGGGGGGACCCCATATATGGTTGCAGTGATTGGGCAGTTATATAGACAATACTAGCCTATTCCTTGGAGGAAAGCCTGCCACTCAAACTGGTAGCTGTGGTGCCAGCATAGAAGCATGGATGGAAGCATGGAGTAATCCTTGGATGGCACTGAGACACAGTGACGGAAAGGTGGGGATTATACAGATGCCTCGGCAGGAGCATGGAATGGGGAACTGCATGGCTCCAATCTCATGGTCACTCCAGCCCAGATCTGTTCAGGTAAGCATCTTCACATCCTGCTACTGTAAACTTAAGATGCACAGCTGATATTTGTGTGCAGTATAGACATGGTGTACTGCAAGCACCCATTTTCTCTGCCGTCAAAAGTGCCATGATTTCTGCCAGTCCCAGTTCCACCTGCAGCAGGTTGAGTTTGTCGAGAAAGCCAAGAGAAGGACAACTAGGAGCAGGAAACTACCGAGGCAACAGCATTAGGCTGGTTAGATGTCAGGCAGCATAGCTACCCATCCAAAATATGCATCTTGGGTGGTGGTCCTACTCAGAGTAGACCCATTGAAGTCAGTGGACATAACTTAGGTTCGTTTGCTGTGATAGATATACTCTGAGCAGGACTTAGCTGAATAAAACTCACTGCATATTTGAGCCACTGCCTTTAAAACTTACAGCGGGTTTAACAGTTGTTCTAACAGCAGTGGTTTGATCTCCAGACAGATTACTACCAGTCTCCTTGTTGCCAAATCCACCCACTGAAGTGCTAGTCTTGAAGTCCAAACACAGACGCTAGCCCTTGATTGATTACTGGTGGATTGATTATTGAATTTCTATACCACTTACTATATTAAAAATATCTTTAAGTGGAGTACAAAAAGCTGAGGCAAAAACAAACAAAATATTACAAAAACACACATTAATTTTGTTACAGTAATACAAGATTACACACACACACACTCATTTTCCTTCTAACACACCCTTCCCCTCAGCCTCTGGGTTCTCACCCAGGGTCCAACCAAACTCTCAGCAAACCCACAAAAGTCTCACAACGAGAAGAATTTCTGGGAACAGCGGATATCACCCTAGTCTCTCACTCTAGAGTTGCTTTTTATGGGCAGGCCCAAGAGGGACAGTTTTTAACCCTTCTAGATTAGCATCAAATGATGGCACAGTTGATATGTCATTCCAAAGTACTGGCCTTTCATTTTGTCCCTAACAGCATAGTAGGAGAATGGATGTGATCAATGATCAATAACTTACGTGGATCCGCAGAGGCAACTAAGAGTGGCGAAAGAAGGCAGAGAACAAGGAAAGGCACCATGGTGTCATAAGGTAGGGCCAGGAACAATGCTGAGCTTGAGTGCTTCTGGTGCCCAAATGTATGTGTAAAGGGCACTTTATAGATACGCCTGCAATAACGTAACTGAGGCAGTTGCTCCAATGAAATGCAGTAATTGTGTAGTATAAATACCTGTAAAGCAACTGGGTGGAGATGCCCCTCTTATTGTGTTGCGCAATGCATACCTAGGGCGCAAGGACTTCCTGGAGCGAACGGTGGATTCTGACAATAAAATTTATGGCAAACATGATGCACGATGCAAACCTTTAGGTCCGTTTGACATACATATTACATATTATTTGATACACATCTCACATCTTCAGATATCTCAAGGGCTTTCAGATGGGAGATGGAGCAAGCTTGTTTTCTCCTGCACCAGAGTGTAGGACTCAAACCAATGGCTTCAAGTTACAAGAAAGGAGATTCCGACTAAACATGAGGAAGAACTTTATGTCACTAAGAGCTATTTGACAGTGGAGAGGTCTCCCTTGGGAGATTGTGGACTCTCCTTCCTTGTAGATCTTTAAGCAGAGGCTGGGTGGTCATTTGTCATGGAAGCTTTAGCTGAGACTCCTGCATTGAGGGGGGTGGGGGTGGACCCCTTCCAGCTCGACAGTTCTGTGATCCAGGACAGATAGTCGTCCAACCTCTGCTTTAAAACCTCCAATGAAGGGTTAGAGAAAAGTCCTGTCGTCTGAGAGCCCTTCCACTTGAGGACCGTGTTCTTTAAAGCAGGACACATGCCCACCTTAGTGGGCTGATGCAGGATTTGGTGCATGAAAAGGGAAGCGAGATTTTAAAGCTGGCCCCAGCGTGGGATGGAGATGCTTTTCTATCCCAAGGGCCGCATTATCTTCTGGCCAACCTGCCGAGGGCCACATGCCAGGTGTGGGTAGGGCACGAGAGAGGATTTTTTAGCTTTGTAGTGGAGGCTGGTTCCTTCCCCCCTAATGGCACACCCCTTCCTTTTTTCCACCTAGATGAGCAAGGCATCAGAGCTCAAGGACACGTCCCACCCAGGAAATGCTCTTGGGGTTCAAAGAAGTACCAGGGGTGGGTATGGCCTGGGGAGAGTTCTGAGGGCCAGAGAGGGAGACCTCAGGGGCCACATTTACCCGCTGAGCCTGAAGTTCCCCAACTCCACCCCCAACAGGTGAGGGACCTTCCATTTGGGACTTTGCTTCAGGGATGTCTTGGACTGGCACAGTTGAGAGAGGGTTGAACCAAAGGCCTGTGTCTGAGAGTCTCTCTCCTTTGACATTGAATTTATTGATGGCTCAACTCATCTCCAGTCAACTCCTCCTCCAGTCGCAGAGAGCTGAGTTGCAGTGGCTCCCTGGTCCTTGCTGCTGTTCAGCTGGTATGAATTAAGACCTTCCCTCTAGGTCCGTAGTCCGACTCGTAAACCAGAAGCGCTTTGTTTACTGCTTGGCAATAAAAATCACTGGTGCTTCCCATATCACAGCTCCCTGGCTTTCTTGTGAATGATGGCAGGGTTGTAGCCCCTGGAAGGGTCAGTATCTGCGGTTGGCATCACTGAAGTCCACAGCCCAGCCAGTGTCCCATGGCTAACCCTTGTGTCCCCTTGGACCTCCTCTTCCTCCTGTTTGCTACTGCCTGTTTTTTCATCATATCTCCCACCCTTTATCCTACTATTTTCCTTTCATGCTATGACCTTGCTCTTTACCTCGTGGGCTTCTGTATTCAGGGCCAGGCAGGGATTTTTCCACTTGGCAAATTGGCACCGGCCAACTGGCTTTCACCTAACTCAAAGCAATCGTTAGGCATTGGGTAAGAAGAAGAAGAAGAGCTTGGATTTGATATCCCGCTTTATCACTACCAGAAGGAGTCTCAAAGCGGCTAACAACCTCCTTTCCCTTCCTCCCCCACAACAAACACTCTGTGAGGTGAGTGGGGCTGAGAGACTTCAGAGAAGTGTGACTAGCCCAAGGTCACCCAGCAGCTGCATGTGGAGGAGTGGAGACGCGAACCCGGTCCCCCAGATTAGAGTCTACCGCTCTTAACCACTACACCACACTGGCTCTCTAAGGTAAGCCTTAGTCTTGGCTGCAGGGGAGGTTGTAGACTCTGCCTGCCCCACCTTGGTTAAGGCTATCCCGTTATAAAGGGATCCGCAAGGAGTTGCTTCTGTCTGCCGCCCAGGCGGCGGCTAGGTCCATAGCACTCCTCTAATGGGGACCCCCTCAGGAGTACCCCTATTTTATATAGGCCATAACCCACCCACCCCGAGATGTAGTTTACCCTTAGATGCACTCTCAGCAGATGGGCTGAGGGGGAAATAAATGGCTTCACCCAATGCCAAACATTTCACATCTGTAATTGATAAAAGTTGTGGCCTATTTGAACCCACACTATATGCTTCTGTCTTGTCTGGTAATTTATTATCTAGGGAGCAGCGAGGTCATGGGACCTTGGCAGGCAAGTGTAAGGTTTTAGAGATTTCAGAGAAATATGGGGGAATGGAAGTTCATGCTGAAAATTAGTGCATTCCTCCTTGAAGAAAAAAGATGAATACGCTAATCACGAGTAAGAAAAACCCACAAGGTTTTATTCGTAATTCTCGAGACCTCGGCACATAGGATTGTTACACAGGTGAGGATGCAAACACAGAGAAACTCACGAAAGCAATAACATTTACAAAGGGGGACCCAGTTAGCTGGATGGCTGCAGAAGGGCTATAATCCTCAGTGTGTCCATCAGTGCAAACTGCAAATTCAGTCACTTATGTAGAGTTTTCCTCCATAGGGCACAAGGTCATTTACATCCAAGGAACAAGCTCCATCAGTTGCGCAGCCTTTGATGGAGAAATTTTGTTCCGGTAAACTTGCAGAGAGAGAGAGAGGAGAAAAGACTCAAAATGAGAGGAAGAACAGGTCCCCTTTCTTCCCTAGCTTGTTTTCCCCTGCATATGATGGGTTGTGTCAGAGTCTAATTGCAGCAAGGGCTTGACCCAGCTGAATCTGGTGTCCGCAGAGCCTCACAGCTCACAGGTTCCCCCAACGGCATACTATAAAGAGGGAAAGAAGTCAGGGAGGAGGCAACAGCCAGAGGTGAAGAATAGATTTGGAAAGCAGATAGATTTAGAAAGCCAAGTGTGGGAGAAAGAGCAGGAATGGACCTGGAGCACTTTCTGGGTCACCACTCAGCAGGGATGGTCCCTCTGTGGGATGTGAAACACACGAGCAGTCATGTACAACATCCCTAGAGTGGACATAAAAAAAAGATGTCTGGACCAGCCAGTCGGAACTTCCTGTTTCCTCCTAGGCTGGGACAGACTTCCTCTACATGTGACCAGAGGTGGGCGTGGCCTCACCTGTGCAGGTAACAAAAGCATAGGACTGGCCGCCATCTCTCTCTCTCTCTCTCTGACTACATTCATTGAAGAAGCAACATCTGCTTGGCCTAAGATGCTCTCTTGGCTTCCAGCCAAGAGAGGACAAAGGGACTATCTCTTTATGGGATAGATTCCAGGTATATTACTTTTGTAACTTAAGTCTGTCTTCTGGGATCTATCTGTGAACAGAATGAATGAGTGAGTAAACTCTTTTTATACTTTTATAGAAGACTGTGTCGTGTTTATTTCTTTTATGAGGGACTAAAGGGGAAATTACCAGGATACTTATTTTAGAGGCTTTAGCGAGCCTAAGCAAGTGCATCCGCTGTGCAAGTTTAAAAAGGGGAATGTTACTCTGCTAAATTGTAGAACTTGTTAACACAAGTTGGAAAGGACATAATCAAACAACATATCCTCTCCTGCATCCCTGAACATTCCCACACCCTCTCATTTCACCGCCTGAGGCGAAACGGTAAAACATTGCCCTAGTCTCGCCTCCAAAATCTCACTTACTGGGGTCGTGGGGCTGCAGTGACTGATGGAAGAGAGAAAGAACATCGCAGAGCCTAGAAGCAATAGTGGAAGATGCTATTTCTATACTCTCCATCCATCTTAAATATAATAATAATAATAATAATAATAATAATAATAATAATAATAATAATAAAATAAATAAATAAATAAATAAATAAATAAATAAATAAATTACTATTTATACCCCACCCATCTGGCTGGGTTTTCCCAGCCACTCTGGGCGGCTTCCAACAAAATATTAAAAATATGATAAAACATCAAACATGGAAAACTTCCCTAAATAGGGCTGCCTTCAGATGTCTTCAAAAAGTCAGATAGTTGTTTATTTCCTTGACATCTGATGGGAGGGCATTCCACAGGGCGGGTGCCACCACCGAGAAGGCCCTCTGCCTGGTTCCCTGCCAAAAGGCCCTCAGAGCTGGACTTCAGTGTCTAGGCTGAGTGATGGGGGTGGAGACGCTCCTTCAGGTATACTGGGCCGAGGCCGTTTAGGGCTTTAAAGGTCAGCACCAACACTTTGAATTGTGCTTAGAAACGTACTGGGAGCCAATGTAGGTATTTCAAGACCGGTGTTATGTGGTCTCGGCGGCCACTCCCAGTCACCAGTCTAGCTGCCGCATTCTGATTACTTCCCTCGCATCTTCAGGGGAAAGTCACTGCGGTCAGCTGGAGGAGTAATTTACAGCAGCAAGCATAACCTTGCGGCCCATTGCGTGCTCGAAAAACACCTGACTCTCTCAGCTAGCTTATGACTAACACGATGTCTTGTTTTTACAAGCAGGTTGTATATACATTACATACACTAAAACAAAAAATAAACACACTAATATAAGGCATTGAAAATAAGGAAGAATAGGATTTTATCTGGGGGTGTATGTGTAAGGGGATTCACCTACAGACGTGGGGCAGAGAAGCATTCTGCTCTGGCTGCAAAGAGGTGGGGCATGTTCCCTAACCCTGAATCTATCCAAATATAGAAGCATCCTGAATCGTTTTAACTTTGCAGAGATGCTCTGCTCTGGGCTTTTTTTATGATTAGAGGCTGCTTCCTGACTAGCTATTTTTGGGTTGAAAATCCAGGACTGTCCCTGGAAAATAGGGGCATTTGGAGTGTCTGCAGTTGTTGGAGGATTGCAGCTCCCATCAGCCCCAATCAGCATGGCCAAGAATGATGGGAATTGTAGTCCAGCAACATTGGGAGGGCCAAAGGTCCCCCACCTCTGAGTTAGAGGTAAATCCCATTCAGTTCCATGGGACTTGCTCCCTGAGAAAGGGATGTTAGATTGCAGACTTAGCCATCTTTCCCGCTTCTTATTACCAGGTTTCCAATGGGATGATCAGACTTCCCAGGCCAGCTCAGGGTGTGAATCTGCAATTCCCACATTCTGTCTCCCACCTTCCAAATCCTCTGAATAAGGAACAGGGGTGGGGGTGGGAAGACCAGGACTTCTGGCATCTCTTGCCCCATTGTTCTTGAAAGCAAAGGCACGTGCACTCTAGTGGCAGAGTAATGGTCATAGGATAGCTGGAAGAAGACCAATATAGCAAGGGAGACTTTGGACTCATTTGGCGGCTTTCTGCAAACATTTGTTTCACGGCAAACACTGGCACCTCTCATAAAGAGCACCATCTTGACAGAAGAACAAGCTGTAAAAATTAGAACACAGCTAACCGGGGATAACCAGAGTTCACAGGCAACAGGAAGTGTGCACACTCTTTTTAAGGACTGGGGATCTCCTAATTCCTACCTAAAAGGTAAAGGGACCCCTGATCATTAGGTCCAGTCTCAGACCGACTCTGGGGTTACGGTGCTCATCTCGCTTTAGTGGCCGAGGGAGCTGGCGTACAGCTTCCGGGTCATGTGGCCAGCATGACTAAGCCACTTCTGGCGAACCAGAGCAGCGCACGGAAACACCGTTTACCTTCCCGCCGGAGCGGTACCTATTTATCTACTTGCACTTTGACGTGCTTTCGAACTGCTAGGTGGGCAAGAGCTGGGACCAAGCAACGGGAGCTCACCCCGTCACGGGGATTCGAACTGCCGACCTTCTGATCGACAAGCCCTAGGCTCTGTGGTTTAACCCAAAGCGCCACCCTACACACCATATTATTTGAAAAGGAAAAGTCATCATGATACATGATCAGCAAGAAATCACAAGCAAGGCCAGTTTGTCATTTGGATGGATGATACATTCCCCCCTCCCCAAATTACAGCCAAATGGCCCACAAGCAGACCACTGGCTAGGAATGAAGGGTGTGAGGTTTATATGCTCGGTCAGATTATTTGCCCATCTAGTTGTCAGGAGCCAGAGTCAGAAGTCGGTGAGCAATAAACACACCAGTGTCAGTGAAGTTAACTCTTTATTCAAAGAAACCAAAACAGCTCAAGCCTAGTGATGGCAGCAACTCTACCCAGTAGGCCTTGCGGGGACCAGGGTGGATAAAAAGCAATGATTTTTTAAAAAAAAAATCAAAAAAATCGGATTTGTTTGATTTAAATCGGATTTTTTTGATTTAAATTGGATTTTAAAAATAAAATGCTTTTGGAGGAAAAATCTTTCTAAATATAGTCTTCTATTTAAGTTACATTGTAGTCCAAAGGCTATTCATCAGGAAATAAGGATTTGTTTCAAGTTTATTTGTTTCAAGTGCTAAAACTCAGTCTAAGTTTTTTTTTAATGTTTAACCACATCAGTTAACAAACATTGATACATATGCTATCATGTTATTGTTTTAGTTAAATAAATTGTTTAAATGGTTATTAAGGAAATGATTATTTTTCTCCTTCCAATAAAGTACAGCAGAAAAGTTGTCCAAATATAAACAGTTAACTTATTAAACCTCACCATAATTTCATAATTATCTGTCTATGTATTTCTAGTAGTATAACCAAATCAGTAATTTTTGATATAACTGTAAAAACCACTCTGAAAATTTATTATTCCAAAAATGAAACCTTCATATGGTTGTAAATATTAAGATTATACCAGCAAGAATGAGTCTTTCTGTAAAAAAAATATTTAAATCAAGTCTTACTGACTAGTGATTTAAATCAAGCCTTTCTGACTAGTGATTTAAATCGTGATTTAAATCATGATTTAAATCAATTTGATTTAAATCAAATCCACCCTGGCGGGGACTGAAGATCCCTAAACTTTCACACTTTCTAAAGCTCCTCCTCTGGTTCCAACAACCTGAGGCTCTTGTGTCTTGTCTCTCTTTGCTCCACCCTCTTCATCCTTCATGTGCTGGAACACCAGGGGGAGAGGAGATGGTCGCAGCAGGAGGGGGAGACTCCCTGGATTTCTTCAGCAGCCTGGCTCATCTCGGTCTCCTGCCCCCCTCCTCTCCTGCCTCCTCTTCTGCCTCTGATTCTGGACCGCTCTCTGCCAGAGTCTCTTCCTGCTCACTAAACCCTGTTGCCTCTTCAGCTTCCGACACTTCCTCCTCCCAGTCTGCTCCATCTTCTCCCTGTGGCCAGGCATCGTTGTCCCACTACCACTCCCTGGGCTCTGAGCCTTCTCCCCCTGGGGGTTCCCTAGCTGGTGCCTCCCACTCCTCTGCCTCCAGCCAATCCATGACTCCAGTCTACTACTATCGCATACACCAGAGATGAAGGGGCTCAGACCCAGCAAGCAGATGCAGACCACCAGCCCTTGCCATATGGCCCTTGGGACTCTCTCTAGACCCAGAATGACATCCCCTGGTCTGGTTCTGCTTTGCACACACCTCTTGATCATTTTTGCCTGGCTCAAATGCAGCCTCGAACCCTGCTAACGTCTCTTGCTTCCCAGGGTGGAGGATAGAGAGAGGCATGGGAGTGCATGTGAAACAAGCCAACTGGGCCCGGGTAAAGTTCAATTGCTCCGCCCACTTTTCCCTCTGGCCCTGCCCACCACCAACACGTGGCCCCCAAAAGATTGTCTGTAAGGGAATGTGGCCCTCGGGCTTAAAATGTTTCCCAGCCCCTAAATGGGCCGGGAAAGATCCCCACCTGAAAGCTATTGCCTATCAGAGTGGAAAACAACAGTGAGCTAGATGGGCCCAATGATCTGGCTTGGTATAAGGCAGCTAGGACCAGCTCAAGGCATTGGACAGCCTGAGGTAAAGGACACTATGATGCTCCTGTATTTTGACCGCAATGGGAGAATGCCGTTCCCTGAGGGTGGGCAACTTAGCTTGGGGGGCGGGGCGAAGAAGAAGAAGAGGAAGAAGAGTTTGGATTTGATATCTCGCTTTAGCACTACCCGAAGGAGTCTCAAAGCGGCTCTTTTTAGAGCTCATTTGTGTAAATTCTGTGCAGTCCTCAGAAGTTAATGTGTCCTTGTTCAACAATTGAGAAGTTGAAATTCTGTGCTCAGGATAAATTGTGCAAAATAAGCTAACTTATAGGAATCGTTTAAGGTACATAATATTGCTTGTTTCCACTTTATGGCAGTAGGGTAAAGTGACTGATGAAGAAACTTCTCTATCACGACCATCAACCCAGGTCGGTTCGCCATTTCCGCTTTCTTGTGTAAAACTGAAGAGCTGGGGCCTCTTCTAATGTCCCCCCCAAAAAACAAAAACAAAAAAACCAACCCCATTCTTTCTTTACTTTTTTAAAAAAAATCTCATCAATTAAAGTGTCATGCAGAAGATGATCTTCCCGCTCTCAATTTTATCCTCACAACAACCTGGTTCCCTTTGATAAAAGGGAAGAGAACACTTTAGTAAAATTCTCATGGGTCTTTATTGTGCTTACCTTACTTTGGGGGCAGCAGAGTTTGAAGAAGTTTGAAGAAGAAGTTTGAATTTGATATCCCGCTTTATCACTCCCCAAAGGAGTCTCAAAGCGGCTAACATTCTCCTTTCCCTTCCTCCCCCACAACAAACACTCTGTGAGGTGAGTGAGGCTGAGAGACTTCAAAGAAGTGGGACTAGCCCAAGGTCACCCAGCAGCTGCATGTGGAGGAGCGGAGACACGAACCAGGTTCACCAGATTACGAGTCTACCACTCTTAACCACTACACCACACTGGCTCTCGCTCTCTCTTTAATACTTAAATAGTATGTACATCTTATTTATCCAGCTTTGGCACAATGAAATTGAACCACAATTAGGAATAACAAAAACATTAACAGAAATACAAATACATCTGGAACTTGTTCTTCCAAAAGATAAAGCTATGGTGGTCCAAAGAACTCCATAAATGCCACTTAGGTTGTGTTACAGATTATGGTTTCCACACAGATTCATACTGAACTCAAGTTTCTTCCAAATTTTCCATTTCTTAAAAAAAATCCATTTCACAGATTCAGTTTAAACATTCTGTCAACTATTCTGTCAACAAGCTCAGTTTTATCTTCAACACCTTTCTATCACTTGCTGCCCCATCAACATTCACCACTTGAGGCAGGGGTCTCATTACGCCTAATAGTAGGGCCGGCCCTGAAAGCGTCTTCCCATGTTCCTTACATCAAACAAAGCATCTGTGTCTGTTAAGCGAGCACTTTCAGCTAGTCAGCTATCCAAAGCAAGATTCAGCTGTCAGGACGATTGGCTTCTGGCCATGGAATGGGGAAGGTTACAAGGCGCGTACACTTGAACTCGCGGCCTGTCTGTCGACCACACGTGTGCACTCAATGTGCAACTCTGAGTGGAGTGGAACGTTTTGCACCGAGTTAGACTGTGCATCCATTTAAAATGTGAGTATACCTTCAACTCAGGCCCAATAAAGGCTATGCCACACCAGAAAGTAGAAAGAAAATGGTTTATTACAAGGAAGAGGCAGGGTATATACCTTGCTTTTCATGGCAAGGTTACAGATATGCAGGCAGCAAATAGTTGTTAAACACACACACACCCCTTCATTCTACGAAGTAAAGAAAACCTGGAGAGTGATCACAGCAACTTTCCACGGACTCATGCTAAGAGAAAGAAAAATAAGGGAAGGGAGGGGTATACCTGATCTAGGAGCAAGCAGAGCATGAAGTCAGGGATTTGAGATCTTTGCCTTCTGCGAGAGTTAAGCTCTCCACCTCAGAATCCTATGCCAGCAAGGGAACAGGATCTCTTTCCTGTTCTTTGGTCTGTGTGCATATAAATATTAGTGGGGGGACGACGGGGACGACAAGGAAATGCATTGTATTAGGGAACAGTGCTTTGCAAAACATTTTTTTCCCATATTAACTAGGAAGAAGTGCATACCAAAATTGATATATTAGAAATTTGCATTAAACTGGTGGTGAATTTTCACAAGGATTAAAAAAACAACTAATGTGGAAATGTGGAGTGCTGAATTTAGGATTGGAAAAACGAGACACAGGGGGAGGGGGAAAACCCTGATTCTGACAGTCACTCAAATAAAGTGGCACAGTATCTCCTGGTGATTGCATAATATATATGCATAATATAGCATCAGCAGTAAACAAAGGAAAGATTGCCATCTAGCGAGCTCCAAAAACCCTTGCACATGGCAAAACAAACTTCTGCAAAACTTACAAACAGGGTTGGGTAGCTACCCTTTTGTGTACCGAGGCTGCTATGGCTGATATATATATAAAGAAGTCGTTTTCCTTGTAGCTAAAACAGGGTATGCAACAAAATGTTGCAGTATGAAGTGCTGCTATTTAGGATTACAATAACTCCATTCCCTCCCCACGCTGAATTTCCAACCCACTCATTTAGCAAAACATGGCTACCAAGCCTTCTCATTATCCATTGCGCTATTTTGTGGGTTTCCCCTCCCCTTTGTGGCTACCCCCCACGAAGATTTGTTGTACTTCTGCAAACCAAGAGGTTTGACGCCCTGTGCACTGATGGTGCCATTCAGACTTCAGAAGCAACAACACACACAGGCTCAACATCAGGAGGAGAAGAAATGGCGGTGCTATAGGACAAGGGAGAGAAGTCCTCTTGCACACCTGCATTTAAAGCATTGGACACTAGTGGGGACCTAAGCTTGAAGCAGAATCACAACTTGCTGTGGAACTGATGAAAATGGGAGTTACGTTTTTACCAGGAGAATTTGCTGAGGTGTCCCCGTCTAAGCTATCCAGCAGCAGGAAAGCCCTGTAACGTGGAACTTTCTTCTTTACTTTTTGGTAACTAAGAACACAAGCCCACTGGATCAGGCCAACGGTAAGCACTAAAACTATACAGCTCAAATGTCAAACAGCAGTGTAAGGAGATGCGTCTTCAGAATTTGATGGAAACCATACGGTGAAGGTTCTGGGCACCACAGTTCAAGAAGGATACTGACAAGCTGGAACGTGTCCAGAGGAGGGCAACCAAAATGGTCAAAGGCCTGGAAACGATGCCTTATGAGGAACGGCTTAGGGAGCTGGGTATGTTTAGCCTGGAGAAGAGAAGGTTAAGGGGTGATATGATAGCCATGTTCAAATATATAAAAGGATGTCATATAGAGGAAGGAGAAATGTTGTTTTCTGCTGCTCCAGAGAAGCGGACACGGAGCAATGGATTCAAACTACAAGAAAGAAGATTCCACCTCAACATTAGGAAGAACTTCCTGACAGTAAGAGCTGTTCGACAGTGGAATTTGCTGCCGAGGAGTGTGGTGGAGTCTCCTTCTTTGGAGGTCTTTAAGCAGAGGCTTGACAGCCACCTGTCAGGAATGCTTTGATGGTGTTCCTGCTTGGCAGGGGGTTGGACTGGATGGCCCTTGTGGTCTCTTCCAACTCTGATTCTATGATTCTAAGGAGCCAGATGAACGTCTGCAGGGAGGGAGTTCCACAATTTCAAAAGCGACGTAAAGGTTTATTGCATAATTAGTAAAGGCTTATTATGTTATGTTTTTATCTATTCTATGTATTTTAAATATCATTTGGGATGACTGTGGTATGTGATATGTTTTATCGACTGATGTACTTACCTCACACAAGTTTGTTATTTATGTGTGTTTTATTTTGTATGGGCCTATGGCTGTAAATAAACATCTCTCTCTCTCCACAATTTAAGGGATGCCACAGAGAAGGCCCATTCTTGGGCACACACACACCCCCCGAAGCTTTCAGAGCAGTCAAGCTACCTAGAGGGCCTCCTCTGCGAATCTCACCACCCGAGGGGGTCTGTGGAGAAGGACGTGATCTCTCAGATGTTCCCTGTGGGTTGCACACTGCCTCTTTGTTTGCTTCACAAGGGTCTCCTTGAACCCAAGAATACAATGAACAAGTCACAAAGGCAGCATATGGAGAAAAATAGAAACATTTATTGGTAGAATAGAATAGAAAATTTATTGGTTAGAAATACGCTTTACATTGTAAAAACATAAATGATATAGAAATATATTTTCCTTGCTGGTCAAACTAATAAGTGATTGCCCTGGGTTATGACTCAGATACGAAAATCAATTATTACTTTCAAAAAGCACATGAGATGGTCAATACAATTTGATAGCTGGCACGCTACGATAATGGCTCACAATCTACTGAACAGTGTAACATCGGAGGAAGATTGGCACTGCCTGCACCTGTGATCAAGATGCACCAGAACTCGCACTCACACACAACTTTGTTTAATACAGGATGACTCTTATAAAGAATAAATCTGCTCACAGACGATGCAGTCCCGGGTCTGCAATGTTAGAACTGGTCACTTCTGAAGTTAAGGTAACAAGCTGAGTGGAGTTACAGAAAGTGCACCTGAAGTTTGCCTTTGCAAAGTGATTCCCACAGGAGAGGCAGTATGTGCCATTTAAAGGGCTTCTTCTCCTTCCAGCTTCACACAATCAAAACCGTGTGCTTTGGCGGAGTCACCGCACAATCTTCACATTCCTGGCTCCAATCCATCGTGTTGTGCTCTGCCTCCCACTAGATTCCTTTCTGTTAAATGCATTTAAAGCCAAGTCAGAAGCAAACGCAGTCTCTGTGAGTTATGATCTCTCCCAGCCTTCCCAGATGTAGCCACTTGAGAAGGAAAGATCCTGCAAAGAAAGGGAGACAGAGATGGTACTTCTCTGCATCCCATCCTGCGATCACAGTCAACTGGAAAACTGTCTAGCCAGTTTGGTACCCTGTCCGTAGTTTTGGCTGAACTAGGATTGGTCATTGTCATGTGAGCCATATCAAGCATGGGTGGAAAACGACTTTCATCCGCTGACCTGATCAGAATTGCACCCACGTGTACAATTGTTTGTGATTCACAATAGAAGGAAAGATCCCACTGGTACTACGTCCAGCCTGACCTTCTGTCGATGCTCTATAATGAAATCTGCGTGGTTCTACTGTCCTGGCTACAGGAGGATAACAAAGTGATTGCACTGACCGTCAGTGATTTGGGTCAGAAATGTTTCCACTTCATCAGTTCATTAGCAACAGTGGATGCCAACTGCAAATATGGCAATAGGGAAGCCTGACTTCTAATCAATGTTTTTAGCTATGTTTATGAAACACAGATAAAAGCAAACGTGCTAAATTCAATGACTCGAGGGGCTCAGGAAATTTTCCAAGGCCAACTGAATTAATTTGCATTGGGGGTTTTTTTGTGGCAATTTATTATTTTCCACAAAAAGTGGTATCACTGGACGTCGTATGTAGGATTCTGATAACAGTAACCCACCATAACTAGTAGAACTGCAGAAGATCTTTCCAGTTAGCATAGCACCATTCTTGGAAGGCAGTTATATCAGTGGGTGCATCAGGGTTTTTGGGTGGAACTGCCAACGTGAAGTTCATAACACAAAGACTTTTGACTGCATTTTCCTGGGTTAGCTGGACCTAAGTGACTAAGAAGCAGGACTGGTGGAGGGGGAGGCACCTATGACCCCAAGCACTTTTAAGGAGCTCTCTTGCTCCACCTTCAATCAAAAATAAATCCAGGTTCTGGAGGGTAGCAGAGGGAGCCCTGAGCCTCATCCTCCAAACCAAAGGCCCGTCCTAGGACCCTCTGGGCATCTTGTGCAAAGCTGTCAAGGGCGGTGTGCAGCAGGTAATAGGCACCCACGAAAGAGATAGCCCCAGCTACCATGTTGTCAAAAAGAGGCACTTTGTTCTTCACCACCCGGGCAGCCACTTGGCCGTACAAGGCGGCTTGGCTCAGGACGGCATGCACGGCATTCTCTGAAAGATCCTTCCCCAATGCCGAGCACACCTGACTGGTCAGCTCGTGGCGGGGCTTGGAGGCCACGAGGGCCAAGGCCCCCAGGGACTCGTCGTCCAGGCCGAAACTCTTGCGGTAGGAGTGGAGGGTTTTCATGAGCATGGGGATGTTGAGGTGGAGGTTCTGGCCAGGCAAGGCTGAGACGGCGCAGGCCAGCATCGCCTTCTTCCAGATGTGCTTGCGCAGCGATGCCTTCTTCTTCTCCACAGCTGCTGCCGTGACGCAAGGGAAGGAGAGCAGCAAGACGTGTCTCTTGTGGCCTTCGAGCTCCTCGGCCAGAGTGTCTTGCAAGCGCTGGAAGTCAAACCGGTGCAGCTCGAAGCTGGAGACCAGGAAGACCTTGGGGGAATCCAGGCCTTCCTTCCGCAGCTGGCGGAGGCAGTCCGCCTCTATCTCCCGCAGCACCTGAGCCTCCTCGAAACGGGTTGGCCTTCGCCGCTGTGAAGCCTTCAGGTCCTGGTCCACCTTGGAGCGGACAAAGTAGAAACGCTTGCCCATGGAGCCCACGGCATGGGCCAACCTGACGTGGTTCTCCCGGAACCGTTCCGAGGCGATGATGATGAAGAAATCGTACCTCTCGAGACCCACCTGCTCCAGGTAGCGCTCCGCTTGGAAGCAAGGGGTGCCGATGCCCGGCAGGTCCCACAGGAGGACGCTGGGCAGGCGAGGGTGAGAGTACGATGTGGGTATGGCTGTGGTTTCGATGACGCCGGTAGGGGCAGCACGGGGGTCTCCGTCGCTAAGCCCCAGCAGCGCGTTAATGAAGGTGGATTTGCCGGCGCCGGATTCGCCTGTCACGGCGATCTCTAGCTTGGCGGTCTCCAGGGAGTCCAGCAGTGACTGGACCTGGCTGGACACCTCCAAGACCACACGGGATTGGATCACAGAACCCATCTCTTTGAGGTCCATCTCCTGGATTTCCATGGTGTCTTCGAGGTTGAGGCTCTGGTAGGAGCACAAGGGGGAAAGAAGAGAATCAGGGTTTTTGCTGTTCCAAGTCTGCTAGGTTTTTTGTTTTCTCCTTCTCCTGAATGCCACTGTCTAAACCGCTAATCCTTGGGGCCCTTCCCAAATGAGTAAGGGAAGGAAATCAGGGTTTTCGGCTTCCAAATGAAAAGAGGACTGAGCTCCTGTTCCTTCAATTAGTTGTGCGGAAGAGGGAATGTTGGTTGGGGCATTTGTCATCCTAGAGTAAGAAAAACTGCACTATTCCCTCCACACAACTCCCCGACTCATACAACTGGTACACCCTTTTCAAGCTTATTGGGATTGGGATGCTAGACGGGTCAGATCTTAGGCCTGATCCACCAGGGCTTTCCTTAAATCTTCCATGGCCGCCCAATGTGAAAATGGTGAACAGCACCTTCACACTTTTCAGGCAAGGCTGCAAAGCATGAGCAGTTATGCTGTCACGGGGAGGGATGCCAGCTATTTTTTGTTTAACTACACCCAATACATCTCAAACAGTTGCTCTTTTTCAAAAACAGGTCGCAATAGATTGCGGGCTGAAGTTAGTTGTTCAGAAGCAGAAGAAAAGCTGTTTGAAAAGTGTTGGGCTTGATTTAAAGCAAAACAAAACACCCCTGGCTACATCTCCTCCTAAACCCTCCTTTGCACTCTTCCTTGAGTGTTCATGCCTGGCTGGAATGTGTTCTTGAACTCTGATCACGCCTCTTGCTTGGAGAACACAGCAGGGTTCATGAGTGGATGTAGAAATTAGCCTTTTCCACAATAGTAAGATTTACATTAATTGTTCTGCTAATTTTTTACTCTGGCCACACCCACCACTATCATGTGGCCCTCAGAAGCTTGCCCAGAAGGCAATGTGGCCCTTGGCCCGCCCCTGACTTCCCTCTTTCTTTTCCTTGCCATTGATTCTGTCCCACTTTTCCTTCCTGACAAATATCTACTGTAAATGAGTATTTAAAGGCATAGGAGCTTTACTCTAGCCATTTTCAACATACCACTTAATATAAACACGTGCATCCCTCCAAATCAGGAAAAGAATCAGAATAAGACTATTTTGTTTTATTATTGTTGTTTCTGTTGTTGTTATTATTGTTATTACTAAGCTCTTCCATTCAAAGAGAGCATTCCAAGCACCGCATGTGCTTAAAACTACAGAATAATTAGAGGAAATCAATTAAATTAGAAAAACGCTACAAAAGTAAATGAGCAAGCTACAACAAGCTACAAAATACCCGCCAGTAATAAGAACAGCCTGCTGGATCAGGCTTAAGTCCCATCTAGTCCAGCACCCTGTTCTCGCAGTGGCCAGCCAGGTTATGTTTTTATATTGTGATTTTATCTTGCGAACCGCCCTGAGACTTGCGGGTATGGGGCAATATACCAATTTAATTAATAATAATATTCAGAGGCATAGCTGCCTCTGGCAGTTAAGGCAGAGCCTAGCTATTATGGCTAGTAGCCACTGACAGCCTCCTCCTCCATGAATTTCTCTAATCCTTTTTTAAAGCCATCCAAGTTAATGGACATCACTGCCTCCCAAGGAAGCGAGTTCCAAAGCAGGACCTGCATGCAACAGCAATCTCTCCACTAGTGATTCCCAACAGCAGATGACTAAGCAGGCAAATGTAATATTTGAAATATTCCTTCTGCACCCACAAATGCGGAACGGAGCCCCATGTCTCGACTCACCCAATCCAACGAGTTGTTTGCAAACCAAAAGAGAAACAAGACTCCCAGCTGCCTGCTTTCCCTTCTCTAACCACTAGAGCCCACCCTTCCCATATTCTGAAGGGTAGCCAACCCAGTGACTGTCTGCTGCAGCAAAAAACAAGAGCCTTGTGACACCCGGAAGTCGGCCACGGTTCGTTGTGGGGAAAGCTTGAGGATTCGAGGCCAGCTGGTCGGATGCTCGGGAAAGCTCCTACTGCAATCAATCTGCAGGCCTTCGAGGTGTCACCAGACTCTTCGCTCCTTTGAGTTTTCACCAAAGCGCAGCGCTTTTTTGCAACCGGGCGGGTGGATGTGTGCGCTCCTTCGCGCCAGCTTTGAGCCCTCCTCTATACTTACAGAATTAATTTCCCAAATCAATTCCCTAAGGCGAAGCAGCAAGCAAGCGAGCAGCAGACGCGGCAAACCGGAGGGGACCCTCCCGATCGTCTGTAGGAGGAAAGGAAAGGAAAACAGAAACCATCACATAGGAAGAGGCGGAGCTGCCGGTGCAAGAAACGCGCTGGTTGGGACTGACAAAACAGCAGGCTATTTAAATAAGAAGTAAAGCCGGGCTGGTCCTGAGTGGCTGCTGCAATTAATTCGCGCCTTGGTGACCCAGATGCACCAGCCTGAGTCACATCACAAAGCGGCCACTGCCCGGGGGTCCAGGAAGCGTTGCGCGCAGAAAAGGTGATCCCAGGAACGGCCGGCGCACCGGAGAGGGGCTTTCTGTGAATTTTTGCAAGCTGTCGAGAAGGGGGAGATGGATGGAAAAGGGGGGAGGTGAAGCTGATTTACAAAAACGATCCACATTGGAAAAGTTACTGTATTAACTAATGCATACTGATGGCAAAATGACTAGAATTAAAGGCATCACAGACCTCCAAAAAGTGAGGTCGGGGTTCCTCTGGGGAATTAAAAGGGAAGCGGTCGTCATGCAATTTCCCTCTGCCCATTTCACCCCTCCTGACTCTATATTAGTGCCATTTTCCACACTCTCTATGTAATACCAATTCCCTGAACCTACTTGACGATAACTCTTCCACAATTGCATAATCTCCAAGGTGCTGGTGGGGGATGGATGTTTGCAATTTCACAGTGGCTAGAAACATTTTTTTCAACTCGGGATTTATTTATTTATTTTTAGAATTCTGCACTTTAAAAGCCTTTCAGGTCCCTGTGAGAAGCACAACAGTGGCTCTGGCATTTCCCTCACCACCTACCTGACCCAGAATGCCTGGCTTCGGCCCTTGGCCCATTTGCACCTGCCAGGTGAGGCAACAAGGAGGTGGCAGGTGCAGATAGATGGGAGCTGAGAGTGGTTCTCAAGCAATGCCTGCACAGTGAGTGAGTGGCAGGCAGGGGCAGACCAGTGAGGGACTCTTCGGAGCACTGGGGTGCTTAACCTGGATAGCTGTCTGCTGGTCACTACATTGTTTTTATCTCCACTTCCCATTCAGAGCAGAAAAGGGGGAGTTATTAACAATTGTTTATACTGTCTACTAGCACTGGCAAATTCCTTGGGTCCTGCTGTCTGGATTTGGTTCCTTTGATGAGTAGTGAAAACCAGCTTCCCCCCCCCCCAGTATTTGATATAGGTACAAATACACAACACCACTTGTACTTCTACAGAGCAACAGATCTACTGTATTACGTCATCTCCCTAGAGCAGTGATGGCTAACCTTGACACTCCAGATGTTTTGGGACTACAACTCCCATCATCCCTGACCACTGGTCCTGTTAGCTAGGGATGATGGGAGTTGTAGTTCCAAAACATCTGGAGTGTCAAGGTTAGCCATCACTGCCCTAGCCTAGAGGATGACTCCACAATTTAATCTCAGCTCAGTTCTCTCCCTCCCAGTCTCTCTCTCTCTCTCTCTCTCTCTCTCTCTCTCTTTCTTTCTTTTTCTTTTTTTCTCTGTTCCCTCCCTGATAACTGATTCAGAATATTCCGGAAAGCTCTCCAGTGATCTCCCAACCATTAGCTCCCATTCAGAAACATCCACTGAACATCCTGGACATCATTCTTTTGTCCAAACTGCTGACTCTGAGAGCAGGCACTGCTGAAGCAAGATCCTCCAGATAGCAACCCTACAATCTGCAAAAAAAAAAAAAAAAAAGTTGCAGTGAATTTCCGCCTTCTAATACAATTACTCTTGCCAAAGCAAGAGTATACGAGGCCCTGCTTAGCTTCATAAATGTGCTAAATGTTTTATTACTGCACCACATGTCCACTTCCACCACACCATTCCAGCACACAAGTTTTGTTTATATTTTCGGATTCTTCATAGTCTGCATTTTCTGTTTAACCACCAGAGTTCACTATTAGAAGGAGTTCTTGCTGTTACAGCACCATCCTCTCTGTATGCAGTACAAAGCGTCATAGAACAAACGGCCACCAAAAAAGAGAGCCATTTGCTGTCTTTAAATGAGTTTAAAGTCAGACTTTTAGCAGCATGGAATAACAGAGGACGAGGCAACCAAAATGCACATGGGCATAAATGCAGCTCCATGGATTCAGGATTAGTTTCAGCTGGGATTACGTGAGCATTGAGGATTAATGGCCAGGTTAATAATTACTTTTAAGGGAATGCCAAGTATTGATAAGGGATCTTAAAGAGAACAGTGAGCACACATAAAGATCTCCAACACCCACAGAATTCAATATGCATTTGCGCAAATGTGTGTAATGAAACGTGGAAACGTGCTTCTTCACACAGCACATCAAACTATGGAACTCACTCCCACTGGAGGCAGGGATGGCCACCGACTCAGGAAGCTTTAAAAGAGGATTAGGCAAATCAATGAAGAAGATGGCTATGCTCGTGCCTCCACAGTGGAGGCAGTATTGCTTATGTGTGTGTGTGTGTGTGTGTGTGTTTAATAGATTCTGTGTGCATGATTGTTCGGAGTTTCTTTCTTTGCTTTTAACTGTTCTTATTTCATCCACAAGCCTCCTTGAGTCCCTGTGAGGGAAAATAGCCAAGTGGGTGGTTTTATTTGGGAGGTGGGATTGCTTTAAATTGGTTTTTAAATGCTAGATGTTGATTTGGATTTTTGCATTCACATTTGTTGCTTGGGGCTTTTGTTGAGTGCATTTTTTTTTAGTTTGCATACATGAGCATTGTTTGTTTGTTGCATTTTTGCATTGTAACTTTGTGCTGAGACTTATGGGTACAGGGCGGTATACAAATTTAATAATTAATAAAAAAGTTATTATTATTATTATTATTATTATTATTATTATTATTATTATTAAGTTGGAAACCACAGGAGGGAAAAGGTGCTCTTGTGCTCAGATCCTGTTTGCACGTTTCCCACAGGCGTCTGGTTCGCCCCTGTGAGAGCAGGGACCCGATTAAGCTCCGACTTGTGTACGGTAGGAAGGGTTTTTGTGCAACACTATATAGGGAGCCAATAATAAAGCTCGCACACTTCCGGGAAAGCACCTCGTTGAGCTTCAGGGGGTCTTGCCCCCCAAGTTAGATCCGCGCGTTGCTTTCAGCGCAGCCCTCGCCACCCGCGAGAGAGGCCTATACTAGGCCACAAGGCCCGTCTTTTTCTTAGTTCTGCCGTCTCCATGGTTACCGGGCCTCGCGGAAGGGAGGGGGGAACAGCGGGTAAAGCAGACAGGGGCGGGGGAAGGAAAGGACAAGCTACGTGACAAGCGTCTCATATCTCCCGCTAGGCGTGGCCCGGGAAAAGTCTAGAACTTCGTTTCGATTGGAGGATGAGGCGCCGCCTCTTTGTTTCCCTATTGGTTGTTGTGCGCTGACGGGCAGTTCGAAGTTCAGCGAAGCTGTTGGTAATTCAATGTTGGGCTTTGCATATCCGAAAGGCGCTGCAGATTCTGCGTTGAAGACTTTCGCCTTTCAAGAGGTGTTTCTAAAGTGGAGGTTTTCATTCCAGCAGTCGGTATCCATTGGATTTGAAATTGATTTTATGTATTCCAGTCGTTTTAATTGTGTGTTGTTGTTGTTGTTGTTGTTTTAAAAAAACCAGATACTCTTGTTTTCACTTTCTAAATATGTATGCAAGTGTTTTATATGTGTTTTTATTATATTGTGAGATTGCCTCAAAATGCTTTGTAGGACACGGTTGAGAAATGAAATCATTCTTCCTCTTTGGATCTTCTTTTGGTGGATTTCTTGTAGGTAGTGTTCCACAATCTCAGGGCTCTGTAGCAGCAAAAACAAACAAACAAACAAACCCAAAAACCATTATATAGTATAGCACTCACAATTAATAGCTGCTTCTAGATCTCAGCATGTGCAAAGGTGCATACTGGGAAAAGATGCCCCCTTTAAGTTTCCCAAGCCCAGAATGTAAACAGTTTTAGGCAAAGTACTTTGAACTTCTCCAGGAAACAAACCTGGAGCATTTATTATTATTTTTACCCCACTCATTAACCAAAAAGGCCCCCAGAGTGACTTGTATACAATCAAGACAAGACAATCCCTCCCCTCAGGCTTACAATTAAAAAAATAATAAAGACACGACACACAAGGGAAAGGCCACAGGGAGGGAAGAGGAAAATCAAAACTCAGGCACAGTTGCTCTTATATTGACCAGCTGGCACAGTTCAGCGGCAGGTGTTGCTTGATGCAGTGGCTTCCCCCAGATGTCAGCTGTGGGCAACTCAGTGGTATAACCATGTACACGTGGCTGTGTGTATTGTAAACCTTGTGTGTGCAGAGAACGCATTCCTATATCCTCTCAAGTTGCACAGTTTGCAATTGCAGCGTAGAAAATCCGAGCGAGGCTCGTGAACCAAATGTCAGTGGTTTGTAAAGGCAAAGGCATTAATCTGAGCAAGGTAAACCCAAGAATAATCTCAGGAGGTTTTAATGCATATTTTGATTTTTTTAATTGCATTTTAAACAGGGAACTTACTTATTCTTCCTATGTGCCTGCACTGCTAGCATTTTACTGTATTCCAGTAGCCTTCTGGCTGCAAGTGATACCGGTAGAAATTCATCGAAAAAGGAAAATTTCCCCAGTTGACAACCTTTTAAACTGGCTCTTCTCCCCTGGCACACACCAAAGAAATTGTGGAGTTTCTTCCTGACCTGCAGATGCAGCAATGAGAAAAGCTTCACCAGTTTAATTTCTGTCTGCTGCATTGCTATTTTTAAGTACACAACAGGTGTCTGGCTGCAACTCGACAAATGAACACACTTTTGTCTCTGCTGTTAAAAGGCAGCATGTTCTCTGTGGTGTCACCCCTATTGGCTGCCAGTTGCGTATACTGAGAGGGCAGCCCCCTTGGACATCAGAAGGCGAATGGTGTTGGTTTACGCCAGCAGAGAAGGTCAGGGAGAGGTGAAACAAGGCCACTTGGCTTTACTGGGCATTTCCTGGTCCAGGCTTCATCATTCGGCCATTTAGGAAAGATTACCAGCCTGAGGTCCAACCTACGTGTGACATTATTCAAGCATGCTTCATCTCACATCTGCTGTTATTTTGGAGAAAAACACACACTTGCAAGGCCCTGCTCCAGAATGCGTGCTCCCAGTTTTGCTGCTTTATTTATTTATAACAACAGTTATGGGGTGCTAGAGGAGGGGGAGGGCTAGGTTGGCACGTCATGCTCCTTCTGGGGTAGTTTGGCCACTTTGGGTCTCTACCCAGCACTCAGCTCTCAACTGTACCTCCTAGAAGCCATTGGTATTAGACTTCCCCTGAAGGAGGATTGAGTGGATGAGACCAATAGTGGGTCGAGTGGTCAAGACGGTGGTTTCTGCATGTGCCACAGAAGGAAGTGATGGGGCAGATGGGGCAGATGGGGCTCAACCTTCTAGAAGAAGGAAAACTCTGCTCCTAAACCTCCACTGCTTTGTGGCATATCTTCCGGAGAATGAAAAGCTAAGCAGTAAACTGTACACAAATCCAGAGTGGAGTCTCTAAGGCACCTTCTGCTCTTCCTTCCGGCAACTCCGGCAGCCAAACTTGGTGCCACAACAACATTGCAAGGTTGGTTAGGCTGAGAGATTTCAACTTGCACTCAGTGGGCTTCATGGCTGAACTGTGGCCTTCCAGACCTTTAGTCTGACACACTGGCTGCAACTGCTATTTGCTCACTCCTGGCTGCTTCCTGGTGGGATGGTGAGGAATGGCAGCCAGGTAGTTTTCAGCAGATGACTGGTGCAGGCCCCCCAGTCCAGATCAGGAGTGCATTCTGGATTGGGGCCCTGTGAATGGGTTTCTCCCACCCCTTCAAAATAAAAACAGGCAGGATAAACACGCTTGTTTATAAAGCACATGAAAAAGGTTAGCTGTAGTTTTTCTCTTAAATATGATCAGCCTGGAAGCAAAATGTCAAAATTTACTGAGGGTCCTTTCTTTTAAGTGAAACACCCCTGAGATAAAGAGGCAAAAATAAAAATGGTGCAGCCCTGGAATCTGAAGCAACTGCTTCTTAATACAACCGAGTCTAGGAAAGATAGTAGCTGAAGGATGTTGTTTTTAACCTAAGAGTGGGAAAGTACAGACTGAGATACAGATGGTAATCAACGTTCAAATTATGGTCCCTGAGGGTGGCTGTGTTTTTCCGCTTGAGAGTCATGTAGCTAGTCTTAATAGACACTGCAGTCTAAAGAAAAATGTTAGAGCTGAAGGAGCCTGTGATGTGCATTTAACAGGAAAACAGATACAGAGGGCATTAAAGAGAAACACTGTGTGTGCCATGAAACCATCCATCCCATTTTCCACCAAGTGTCTACCACTGCCACAAAAAACCTGCACTTTCCTAAAAAAAATAGTAAGAAGAAGGCGGAGTACAGCACATAGGGGATAAGATCAACAAGGTAAAGGGTAAAGGGGACCCCTGACCGTTAGGTCCAGTCACGGACGACTCTGGGGTTGTGGCGCTCATCTCGCTTTACTAGCCAAGGGAGCCAGCGTACAGCTTCTGGGTCATGACTATGCCGCTTCTGGTGAACCAGAGCAGCGCACGGAAATGCCGTTTACCTTCCTGCCGGAGTGGTGCCTATTTATCTACTTGCACTTTGACGTGCTTTCGAACTGCTAGGTTGGCAGGAGCAGGGACTGAGCAACGGGAGCTCACCCCGTCGTGGGGATTCGAACCGCCGACCTTCTGATCGGCAAGCCCTAGGCTCTGGTTTGACCCACAACGCCACCCACGTCCCAAGATCAAGAAAAGAGCCAGAAAAACATTAGCTGTGATTCCAGCATTGTAGGGGTTGGACTAGATGACCCTTGGGTTCTCTTCTGACTCTACAATTCTGTGATTCAATCATTTAAAACATAAATAAATACTGTCTGGTTATAAGAGGGAGGGCAGCAGAAATCATGTTGTAAAGGCCTTTTCTGAAGGAAGGGAGGGATGTTTCCTGCTGAATATCTACTAGCAGGGAGTTCCACAGGGAAGAGGCCGCCACGCTTAACCCTCTGTCCCTACTGAAGGCCAGCCAAACCTCAGGGGCATGGATAACTCAATAATGAAGTGCCTGGATAATGTTCACCCATTACAATAGTCACATATCACTTGACTTGGCTGGCACACTGAGCAGGAGATTTCTGAGATTCCTGTATCGCAGGGGGTTGGACTAGATGACCCTCGTGGTCGCTTCCCACTCTGCAATTTTGGCTGGGTGACTTTGGGTCAGTCACTGTCTCTTAGCTTAACCTACTTCACAGCATTGTTTGCGAGTATAAAACGTGGAGGTGAAAAATCCACGTACGCCGCCTTGAAGGAAAGGTGGGATATAAATCAAATTAATATTAGCAAAGGGGTGGAGCAGAGAGAAAGGAAGAGGCCATATTCCCCTAATGCTTCATATGCTTAGGTATGCGATTTTGGACAAGCACTCTGCATATGCTCAGAGGTGCTTTTTCACACCCGTTCAAATTATGTCATTGAGATGCAGATTCTTGCCTCTGCAACACCCTTCAGAGAGTTGAGAAGCAAACATTGCAGCCCCCTAACACACCACACACACACCCACACCAACCCTAACTTTGGCCATAAGCTCTCCAGGTGGTCTATATAGATCCTCATTCTCCTTCTCCTGTCCCACACCTGCCCTTCTCCCTAAAAATACCCACGCACCCCAACTGCAAAATTAGAAACTGAACTCATAGCTCCAACGGGAAACTTTTTATTTATGGAGCGCCGGGTGTCACTCCGGGTTGCCGTGTAAACGGGGCGGAGCGCGCGCGAAACCGGATCCGCCCCTCCCTTAGCTTCTTGAAAGTTCCACTCCCGCGCCGAGACAGCTGGAGCCTGGCCCCGCCCCTTCCCTTTTTGACGGACAAGCCGAGCCGGGCCCGGATTGGACAGATTCGCAGCCAAGTCGAGAAGCTTCTGCAAAGTGTCAGCGCCCTTAAACAGGGTGGAGGGGGGAGAGAAAAATGCACTAGCACGCGCAATTAGAGGGGCGGGGAGGGCGGTCTGCATATAAAGGCTGGGAGTAGCAGGCGGGCGTGCGCGTGCCGACGCTCTCCAGTTGTTTGCAGCTGCGGCGCACTTTCAATATAGATAGTAATTTTTTCCAATTGTTATTTCCAGTTGCTATAAGAAGAAAAGGGGCTGCATCTTGCATAAGGTATATATGGCTGTATTGCAGCTTGTTTATTTGCATGCATGGGTGGGTGGGAGCAGAAGTTTCGCGTCTCTCAACAACTGCGCACTTTTCCCGCGTTTGCAGCCAGGCGCCTGGGGCGGGCACCCTCGGATCCCAGTAGTAAGGATCGCGTTGGATCCTCGCAGGAGGGGATCCCCAAGCGCGGGTCGTTCCTGCGGATTGCACCGCCTGAAAGCGAGGAGGCTGCGTGCGTTCGGGCTGCTGCAGCTCCGTCGTGGAGCGGATGGGTTCATCTCCAGTGCAAGAGTGCCCCTGAGCATAGTGCAGAGTGGCTTTGCTGCACCGCGGCGTAAACTAAAGCACGGGTTCGGTTCTAGGGCTTGACCTGAGCTTCGGCGTTGGTTGCGTTTGGAAACGAGTCGCTGGAATTTGGGGTCCAGCCAGCACCCCAAATTGGGGAGGGGCGACGAACGCATCTTTTGCCACTATTTTTTGTGTGTGTGCGCGCGAATTTGGAACGGGCTGCGGAAGTTACGATCCTGATAGCCCTTTTCTTAGGGGCTTTGCAGACGCTTTATTTACAGGATCCTTATCGTGTTCCAACTCAGAACTTGCTCTCATTGATCGTTCTGCAAAGCTTGCTCCCTTGCAAACGCAGCTCCGGTTTTATTTCTAGCTTGTTCCTAAACGCAATCCTACACTATATATGCAGCTTTAATTTAGGAGTGGCCGCTGTTGAAGGCTCGCTTCTGATGCGTAGGACCGGCTTGTGCGACTGCAAATCCTGTTAGGGATCGCGCAGTTACGTTTTCTGGGACTTAATGCAAGCAGGCGTGCCTGGGATTTAGGATTTATAGCTAATTCAGTGCAGTCAAATGGAGGAGAAAGTAGCGCTGAGCCCGGACGCCTGGGTTCTGCTTTCGTTGGCGAGTACCAGAACGCCATCGTTGGATGTTGAGGCATTCAGTTTGGAGCAACTTAAATAGGTGGATATTTGCCATCTCTAAATATAAGCGCCCACTATAGCTTTAGCGTGGAAAATTACAGGCAGACGACACCCGTTACTTGTAGCTCTCTGGGCAGCTCTTCCTTCCATTGAACTGGCTGGTGACTATTTTGCAACGTTTAACTCCTTGCTCCTCATTAATAATAATTAAACAACCTACCATCCCGGAATCCATTAGGGTGGTTTGGAATCTTTAAAATCAATAAAGTATGGATTGATTCATATCTTTATTTCCTGTCCAAATGGTTCTGGCTGGAAGCAGTTCTTCAAAAGAGAACTGGACCGTTTTGGTTTTTTCCCCCAAAGAGTAATTAGGAGTTTAAAATAGGTGTGTACTTCTGAATCTGTAAACACCTACCTGTGGACAGACAACTGTACATCTTAGATTGCTTAACAGATTATTACATCTGTCTTTTCTCCTCCTGCCCTGGGAGTACATTCTTACAATTCACTTTAGAGCTGAAGCGATTTTTGTTTGTTTGTTTAATACCGGTAGCAGTTGCCAACTGATGGGGGGGGAGCTGTTCCTGTGCATTTAAAGGCAACAGGATTCAGTTAGGTGACGTTTCCTGCAACAAGTGCAATCAGTATTTTGAATACTTGCATATGACAGCTTCATTTGCAAAGGGCAATATCCAACTTACTGCGTAGTGCGAACCATGCCTACTCAGCAGTAAGCCCTATTGATTTCAATGGAGTTTACTCCCAGGTAAGCAGGAATTAAGGTTTGCTGCCAAGTTGCTTAAGCCCATTGATTTCAGTGTATGATTAAAGCTGGCTATTGCTTAGATGGTAGCTTAATTTGGATGCATTCAGAGTGCATGACAAGCACACTTAAAACTTCTTGGAAGGAACTTGAAAGGGGCGGAGTGTTTGGTTTCCCCAGGTGCCTGTCTGACTTTGCCTTCTTTGGGGTTGCAGGGGTGGGTGGGGCATAGAGTCTGGTAGGATAGCTCCCCCCTCCCCACCAAAAAATAATGGAGCCAATGGAAACTGGCTGCCCAGGAGGTGTGAACACGTGCGGGTGCTCCATCCCGTCCTCCAATTAAATGTGGTTAGAGTAGACTTTCCTCTACTCTTCTGGGGATATTCCTAGGCTTGGCTGGGTGCCCAGAAGACTGCATCTGCAAACATTGGCTGTTCATGTGTCCTAACTACTGCTTTGGAACGATCTGCTCTTGGAAAAGAGCAAGGGAACACTTCTTTTTCTGCCTCAAAAGCACAAAAGCATAGGTTTCTGGTGTTCAAAAGAAGCGTCAAATGGTGGAACGTAGGTGTGTGCCGAAATATTTTATGTAAAATAATGTAGGGCCTTGTTTCAGGAGCTTAGCATATACAGCAAGAGGTTGTTGTCCAGTGTGCATGGTTTTCCATTCAGTACTGATTTTTAAGAGCTGTAGGTCAGGGGACAGAGCATCTGCTTCTCCTGCAGAAGGCCCCGGGTTCAATCTCTGGCACCTCCAGGTAGGACTCCCGTCTTGAAACCCTGGAGAGCTGCTGCCAGCCAGTGTAGACAGTTTGGCACTCGATGGTCAGGAGAAAGGCAGCGTCTTGCGTTCCTCTGGAGAGTGATTTGCTTGAGATTTGCCAGGTCACCTTGTAGCTGGTTGGAGATTTGAACCTGGCTTTCCTCAGGCCTAGCTCCATCACTCCAAACCAAGGGTGGGGGCACCTGCAGCCCTCCGCAAGTATCATGGGACTACAGCTCCCATCAGCTCCGAGGAAAATGGGAGTTGTAATCCTGCCACATCTGGAGAGCCACAGGTTCCCCATTCTTTCCCTAAACCAGGCATGGCCAAACTTGGCCCTCCAGATGATTTTGGGACTACAATTCACATCATCCCTGGCCACTGGTCTTGTTAGCTAGGGATGATGGGAGTTGTAGTCCCAAAACATCTGGAGGGCCAAGTTTGGCCATGTCTGCCCTAAATGCTGCCTGCCACATGTGGTTCTGAGGCACAGATCTACTGGCATAAAAGGACACACACATACACACACACACCCCTGAAAGAAAATCCAGATGTTTGGAGGCGGAGGGGACTTAAATGAGGGGAACACACTCTTAACTATGCCCAGAGGCACTCCACCTAAACTGGAAATTGCTCCAAAATAGATTGGAGGACTCTGCTGAAGCCCTGACACTTTCCCTCTTTAGGTATTTAGGATCTTGAGTGAGGGGGATGGAAAAGTTAACACTCCAGGGGTTGGTTTTCATTTGTTTAAAAAAAGCTCCAGGAAAGAAAGAAGAGTCTAGTGGGGGGTGTTGTTGTTGTTTTTTTCCAGAGGGTGGTCCTGGAAGCAGAGGCTGCTTGGAGAGCGAGAAGGAAAGGGGGGTTTCTGAGCTCCTTCGCCTGTTGCGGTTTCTTGGCTTGGCTCACTGCAGCCCTCTTCCGCTCCTCCGCAGTCTCCGAGCCCCCCCTGTAGCCGAGTTCTCGAAAAATCTTTACAGGCTAAAGAGGGAGAGCGCGCAGCGTGGCGCGAGACTCTTGCAAAGTCCAGCCGCCCAGCCCCAAACGGCTGTCTCCACCCCTACCCCACCCTGCCTTTATGACCTGGGGCAGAGTTGGGCACTGATGTGTGTACCGTTTTTTTAATCTAATCTAATCTTGAGCAACAGCTGTGCCCTTCAGACTGCCAGCAACCCTGCCAAGTATGCCTTGAAGCCGAGAATAGGACCCAGTACTGTTTTGCTTAACTACTGCCCGTTCTTGGACCCCCACACCATGACGTCTGAACCGCGGGGGCTTAATCTGAAAGCAGATCCTTCTTGGCTCCAGCCAAGTCCCAGTGTTTCTTACCTTGCCCTCCCGTAGGAGTTGCTAGGAGTGGTGCTGGGGGGGGGGGGGAAGCACCTCAAATCTCCTGCTATGTTTTTTAGCTGAGATTGCTTCTCCCTACCGCTCTTTGTAACCACGTGCCATCTTCGCTTTCTCTGTTTAGAAGCCAGCTTGTCTGGAAGTCGGTGCTCTTCCACCGCTGGGGCTGCGCTGTGCCTTGGCAAGCCGGCTACAGAGTGCCCCTGAGCATGCGCAGAGCACTCTGCAAGCTCTAGTCGTCTGCATCTTGGAAGTACCCAAGCTTTTCCCCCTTTAGCCCTAAATAGCTTTATCAGGCACCTGGCTCAGTCGGTTGAGCATGAGACTCTTTATCTCAGGGTCGTGGTTTCGAGCCGCATGTTGGGCAAAAGGTTCCTGCATTGCAGGGGGTTAGACTAGATGACCCTCGTGGTCCTTTCCAACGCTACGATTCTGTGAAATAGATCTGCTGCCAGCTTTCTGATTTCCAGCTCATGTGGCTCTGGGGTTCTTCCCATACTGCTTCCAGCATGTGCTGTGCTAGGAGCTGTACAGGAAGATCCATTGCTATAAGGAACTGTAACCTCTGAGTTTTTGGTGTGGTGACTTTGCCTCCACCCCTTAACCTCTCATAAGACGCTTGCCACACAGTGAAGCAATTTCAGTTTTGTGAGCATGGGAGTACAAAAAGTAATGTTGGCGATGGTCACATTCTTTTGGGCATGGAAAGTTGCCCGTTGCCTTGTTCTTTATCAGTAGGGACACTTTTGGGTATCTTACCCTAAAGATCCACCAGGATACTCGGAGGTTCCTCAGTCTTCCGACCCGTAGCAATGGACCCAATGCAGTGTGATTTCTCAGGTCTGCATTCTGCAAAAGGCGATCTCGCATCAGACTCTCCCTGGGATTTTAAGCCAGCCCTTTAACGCCTATCTCCCTCCGTCACCCTGGTCTCCCTACTTGGGAGCTGAAGGATCCTAATGCTTTTTGGGGGGGGGCAGGGGGAGAGGAGGAAATTTTGGCATAATGACTACTGCAAGCATGTCCAAGATTCTTGCACCTGAGCAGTGGTAGCCGGTTTGCATTGTGGCCCCCTGGAAAGATTTTGTTGGATTATGTCTGGGTTAATTTCCCCCCAGAGCCTTGTCTAGTGTGTTCCCAAAAGCTTCTAGCAGGGGGCCGCAGCCAATGCAAATGTTTTGCACACATGGCGGGATCTCTGCTATAACAGATGCTGCTGAACTCCAATACACGTTTCTGTATGTTTAAACAATAAATGGGCTGTTGTCTCTTCTTGCATTGACATCACTGGTGTGTCGCCTTCCCCCTTGCAGCCAAAATGTCCAAGGGTCCAGCTGTCGGCATTGATTTGGGGACCACCTACTCCTGTGTGGGCGTCTTCCAGCATGGCAAGGTGGAGATCATCGCCAACGACCAGGGCAACCGCACCACCCCCAGCTATGTGGCCTTCACGGACACAGAGCGCCTTATCGGCGATGCCGCCAAGAACCAAGTGGCCATGAATCCCACCAACACCGTCTTCGGTAAGAACTGGCCGCCGGGCCTTGCCACCCTATCCAGAGGGGTGATAAGCTCCATCCGAGGGCTGAGGGACCCCGCTGCATCCTTCCAGAGAGGACCTTTGGGAGTAAGAGGAGGAGAATAATAAATTTATTACTTATACCCCACCCATCTGGCCGGGCCTCCCCAGCCACTCTGGGCGGCTCCCAACAGAATATTAAAAACACAATAAAATATCAAATAATAAAAACTTCCCTAAACAGGGCTGCCTTCAGATGTCTTCTAGAAGTCAAATAGTTGTTTATTTCCTTGACATCTGATGGGAGGGCGTTCCACAGGGCTGGCGCCACTACCGAGACGGCCCTCTGCCTGGTTCCCTGTAATTTCACTTTTCGCAGTGAAGGAACTGCCAGAAGGCCCTCAGAGCTGGACCTCAGTGTCTGGGCTGAACGATGGTGGTGGGGACGCTCTCTCAGGTATACAGCGCCTTCTGTCAAGAGTTTGGGTGTAACCTTCGACGCCTCCCTTTCCATGGAGGCGCAGGTTGCAGCCACAGCAAAGGTGGCATTTTTCCATCTTCGACGTATCAAGCAGTTGGTCCCTTACCTTTCTCGCCCTGATCTGGCCACAGTGATCCATGCGACGGTCATCTCCAGGCTTGATTATTGTAACTCACTCTACGCAGGGCTGCCCTTGAAGCTGACCCAGAAACGCCAGCGGGTGCAGAATGCCGCGGCGAGGCTCCTTACGGGGTCCTTGCCGCGGGACCACATTCATCCAGTGCTTTACCAGCTGCACTGGCTCCCGGTGGAGTACAGGGTCAGGTTTAAGGTGCTGGTTTTGACCTTTAAAGCCTTATGCGGCCTAGGACCCTCGTACCTACAGGACCGCCTCTCCCGGTATGCCCCGCAAAGGACCTTAAGGTCCACAAATAACAACTTGTTGGAGGTCCCGAGCCACAAGGCTGTTAGACTGGTGTCAACTAGGGCCAGGGCCTTTTCTGTACTGGCCCCAACTTGGTGGAACACTCTGTCACAAGAGACCAGGGCCCTGCGGGATTTGACATCTTTCCGCAGGGCCTGCAAGACAGAGCTGTTCCACCTGGCCTTCGGGTCAGACCCAGTCTGATGGTTTCCTCCTCTTGGTTTTGTTTATGGGCAACAATTGAAGCTGTATTTTAAATTTTAAATTGGCTTTTAAACCTGTATCTTAATTAATGGTTTTCTTTTATACTTTGTTGTGATTTTGTTGTGATTTTTACTGATGTTAGCCGCCCTGAGCCTGGTTTCGGCTGGGGAGGGCGGGGTATAAATAAAACTTATTATATTATTATTATTATTATTATTATTATTATTATACAGGGCCGAGGTCATTTAGGACTTTAAAGGTTAGCACCAACACTTTGAATTGTGCTCAGAAACATACCCGGAGCCAATGTAGCTCTTTCAGGAACGGTGTTATGTGGTCCCGGCGGCCACTCCCAGTCACCAGTCTAGCTGCCGCATTCTGGATTGGTTGTAGTTTCCGGGTCCCCTTCAAAGGTAGCCCCATGCAGAGTGCATTGCAGTAGTCCAAGCGGGAGATAACCAGAGCATGCACCACTCTGGCAAGACAGTCTGCGGGCAGGTAGGGTCTCAGCCTGCGTGGCAGATGGAGCTGGTAGACAGCTGCCCTGGACACAGAATTGACCTGCGCCTCCATGGACAGCTGTGAGTCCAAAATGATTCCCAGGCTGTGCACCTGGTCCTTCAGGGGCACAGTTACCTCATTCAGGACCAGGGAGTCCCCCACACCAGCTTACCCCCTGTCCCCCAAAAACAGTACTTCTGTCTTGTCAGGATTCAACCTCAATCTCATGGATGGCTTTATCCTAGTGCTGACTGTTTTAGAGAACAGCTGACCAGGTGTGTTAGCTTGAAAGCACAAATTCCTTATTCAGCCTCCCCGGGGGCCGCATTCCAGGGGTGGATGGGGCCAGAGGCAACAGAAATTGAAGCAGCTGATGGCACAGACTCCTTGGTTTGGGGTCCCCCTTCCCTCAGGAGTCACATGCTTTTCCAAAGCAGCCCCTTGAGGGAGGATAGAGGGGTGTGTGTAGAAATTAGCCTCGTTTGCAGAGGTAAAATGGACATTTCTTGCTTTGCCCACTTTTTCCCTCTGTCCCTGCTGGCATGGAGCGCCTGGAAGGGGAACGTGGATTAAGTGCATGTGAATAATGGAGCTCTTGACTTACTCATCTCTTAGCCCCCGAAGGAAGCTGTTATTCCTCGGAGGCTCTCATTGCTGTTTCCCTGCCTCTCCTCTTCCCAGATGCCAAGCGCCTTATCGGCCGCCGTTTCGATGATCCCGTGGTCCACTCAGACATGAAACACTGGCCGTTCCAGGTGATCAACGACGGGGGTCGTCCCAAGGTGCAGGTGGAGTACAAAGGGGAGACAAAGTCCTTCTACCCCGAGGAGATCTCGTCGATGGTTCTCACCAAGATGAAGGAAATTGCAGAGGCCTACCTGGGCAAGGTGGGCAACGTGAGGGATGTTGGCAGGGTGGACGAACCTTTGGCTTGCGGGCAAATTTGGGCTTGCCTGGGGGTTCCAGTTCATAGAATCATAGAACTGTAGAGTTGGAAGGGATGATGAAGGTCCTCTAGTCCAGCCCCCTGCCATGCAGAAATCTCGGCTAAAGCATCCATGACAGATGACCATCCAACCTCTGCTTAAAAACCTCCAAGGAAGGAGAGTCCCACCACTTCTTGTGGGAGTCTGTTCCCCTGTCGAACAGTTCATACTGTCAGGAAGTTCTTTGTGATGTTTAGTCGGAATCTCCTTTTTTGTAACTCGACGCCATTGGTTCGAGTCCTGCCCTCCAGAGCCGGAGAAAAGAAGCTTGCAGGTGTCAACAAGTTCACCTCGATGGGCAAGGAGTAGGGTCCAATCCTGCTGGGAATGCGCTAGCAGATGAAACCCCTGTAGCCAGCAGGACTGAAAACTCCTCTCACCAGCTTGGTCAGTGGAGGGTTCAATCTTCCTAATGCCAGATTATTTTTATAAAGCTTTAAAATAAATAAATAATGTAAGATGAAAAGTTCAGAAAAATAAACTCCATAACCAAAGTTATGAAACATCAGATCAGTACAGAGGCGGTGTTTTCCTAATAGATAGATGTAGAACGGGTAATACAGTATAGAAAAACGAGAGCAAAACGCATCATGAAAGCCAGATTCCACAATGTAGTGGGAGAAGAGTGTTTTGTGTATCTGAATTTGACACGTGATAAGTCACCAAAACGGCATAGAAATGTTCAGAATCTTCCTCTGGCATCAGGTGTGTTACCCCGCCGACTGTTAAAGTTGGTCCTGGGATGGGAGAAATGAAAAGATTTGGCCCGCTGTGCTATCGGTGCCAACCGCACTTTGTGGAGCCTTGTAAACAAAAGGATAGATCTCTGCCACAAGGAGCACACAGTCTTAAATTCTAGCTGGAAGGGAATGAATTGCAAGTGGAAAGGAGTCAAAGTGAGCAGTTGCCTTTTCAAGTACAGTTGTACTTTGGAAGTTGAATGGAATCCATTCCAGAGAGCCGTTCCACTTCCAAAATGTTTGGAAACCAAAGCGCGGCTTCTGATTGGCTCCTGCAGCCGATCACAAACCCCGTCGGATGTTTGGCTTCCAAAAATAGTTCCCAAACCGGAACAGTCACTTCCGGGTTTGTGGCATTCGGGAGCCAAAACATTCAAGAACTAAGCTGTTCGAAAACCGAGGTACGACTGTACTTTGGTTTAGTTATGACTGGGGAGCAATGGTGACAGGAATCTCTGGTCTATATATTAGACCAGCGCCAGAATTCCAGCATACTGGTTGTGGGTCTTTCTGGCAGTGCTCTGGATTGATTTTGGGCCTTTTACATACAAAAAGCTTGGAATGTGGAGTGGGAGAGGCAAAGGACTATGAGGCAAATTTGAATTCCCCCTTTATTTTCTCTACCTTCCACAACATACCCATCAATGACCACAAAATGGGGGGCAAGAGCAGTCCTCTAATTCCCATTCTTCCTCCCTCTTTCCGCCACAGACTATTGCCAATGCCGTCATTACAGTCCCGGCCTACTTCAACGACTCCCAGCGACAAGCCACTAAGGACGCCGGCACCATTTCGGGCCTCAACGTCCTCCGCATCATCAACGAGCCCACGGCAGCCGCCATAGCGTATGGCCTGGACAAAAAGGTCAGGAGGGGTTTCATTTCCCCACACATACGTTGCTAGGTTTGGACTAAGCCCGGGACAGTGGATTACAGGGAGAGATTACACAACACTTAGGTTTCGTGAGCAGGGGTGGGAAGCCTGTGACCCCCTTGGTGTTGCTGGACTACAACTCCCACCGTTCTTGACCCTTGGGCATGCTGGCCGGGGCCGATGGGAGTGGGAGTCCCAACAACAGCTTGGAGGGCCGCAGGTTTCCCTCACTTCTAGGCCAGAAGATGCCAGAAAGTTCTTGGGTCGAATTCTTTTTTTTTTTTTTTAATATCATTTTTTATTAGTTTTATAAAAATACAATAATAAATTCACATATTCATCTTCACATCTTATACCGTTTTGGCTTTTTATGGCCGTGACTTCCGTCAAACCTTCCTTATGATATTCTAATATCTATTCCTTATATCTATATTTCCTAGATCAATCATTGTTTTACATTATTACTTTCTAAAAATTAATCACTATATCTTCGTATTAACAACAATATTATCTTCCTTACTCTACAAAGCTTCTTGCAAGTTCTTCGGTCGAATTCATACCTTTAAAGCACTTTTCAATTCCCAAAGAATTCTGGGAATTGTAGTTTAAGGGTGCGGACAGGAGACTGACCTACACCCCTCCCGGAACTACAATTCCTGGTGCACTTTCAACGATCCCTCTTCCCAAGGAACTCTGGGAGCTCTAGCTCTCTGAGGGAGAGTGGAGTCTCCCAAAAACTCACAGCACCCTTGGCAAAGTATGGGTGCCAGAATTATTTGGGGGAAGCCGTGACTGTTTAACATGGTATCGGAGTGCTTTACATGTTCAGTATGAACGTGGTCCTAAGGGTCATCACGAAACTACAGTTCCCAGCAACTTTCTGAGAGAATCCGAGCTCAGGTCTGCAATTGAGTCCTGTTCTTTGGTTCATGGTTAAGTGGTGGAATTTGTGTTTGTGTCATGGGGTGGTTCTTCTTACATATTGCTGGTCCATCCTTCCTGTAGGTCGGCGGCGAGCGCAACGTCCTCATCTTTGACCTGGGCGGCGGCACTTTCGACGTCTCCATCCTGACCATCGAGGACGGCATCTTTGAGGTGAAGTCGACGGCCGGCGACACCCACCTGGGCGGCGAGGACTTCGACAACCGCATGGTGAACCACTTCGTGTCGGAGTTCAAGCGCAAGCACAAGAAGGACATCACGGACAACAAGCGGGCCGTCCGGAGGTTGCGCACCGCCTGCGAGCGGGCCAAGCGCACCCTCAGCTCCTCCACCCAGGCCTCCATCGAGATCGACTCCCTCTACGAGGGCATAGACTTCTACACCTCCATCACCCGGGCCCGCTTCGAGGAGCTGAACGCCGACCTCTTCCGGGGCACCCTGGAGCCCGTGGAGAAGGCCCTGCGGGACGCCAAGCTGGATAAGGCTCAGGTGCACGACATTGTGCTGGTTGGCGGCTCCACCCGCATCCCCAAGATCCAGAAGCTCCTGCAGGACTTCTTCAACGGCAGGGAGCTCAATAAGAGCATCAACCCTGATGAAGCGGTGGCCTATGGCGCAGGTAAGAGAGCCTTGCCAGAGGCGGTAGGCCTCAGAATGCCGGTTGCTAGGAAACTTGGGTTGCCATCTGTCCTGTATATAATGCAGTTAATCAATCAATCACTTTATTTCAGCTTTAAGCTCATAAGAACAACAGAACTAGAACAAATACACAGTACAATTTGATTTAAAAAATTAGAACCAGTAAAACTTAAGAGTACAAAATAGAAATAGATACTATAAGGAATTTTCAGCTTCCAAACAGCAGTCCATTACGGCGTTTATATGTCAAAACGGAAGTTAAAAATTTCGCCATTTGTAAAGTTACATGCTGATCTGTAATGATTGAGTGAATGCAGGATTTCCCCGTACTTTGTTGTGAAATGCTACGTCCTGTATTGATACGGTTTTGTCCTGTATTTCAGGTCCTTCTCTCTCGGTGCCAAGTTAGGGATCCTTTCCGATTGCACATGTTTGAAAGCGTGTGTGAAAGGTTCATGTAGCCCAGACAGATCGACAGATTTGTGTGTGTGTGTGTGTGTGTGTGTGACAAATTCCAGAGGGGGCCATCCGGTTAGGCCGCAGTAGATTTTAATGGATTGCTTTGAAGCCACTGCAGCACCAGATTGAGGTGGGGAATCGCCCCCAGCCGCCCTGGTCCTGTATTTTGCCAGAACAGAAGTGGCAACCTTCCAGGAAACCAATTGGGGGAGAAGCCTGATGGCTAAGTTTTGCCTTCCTCTGTCGGAGACAGAATAATAATTGCTGAAAACGGCAGGATGAGAGAGAGTGCGGGTGCTGCTTTAGGGCTTCCCATCTGGCTGGCCCCTCTTAAGAACACGATGCTGGACTAGTCCTGCAGACGGCGCTGCCAATATCAGGTTGCTATTCTTAGACACGTTCCAAGAACCCAGGTCCCGGCAGGGAACCCATTTCTAAACCCCAGAGGCTCTCCTCCTCCGTAACTGCTGCAGCTTTTCTGAGGCAGCCGGTTTCCATCATCTAACCATCTTAAGTTGCCTCCTGAAAAATGAGAAGAGGGTCCTCTGCCAGTTATTGGGGCCTGAGCAGATGCCTGGCTTTGCCCACTAACCCTGATGGATGTATTCTGCCTCAGCTGTTGGTATTCAGAAGCATGCTTGCCTCTCCCAGCTGCTGGAAACCTCAGATGGGGAGAGGTCTGGTGTCCTCAGGGTCCTGCTTGAGTTTTCCCCGCAGGGCTTTTTTTTTCTTCAGCCAGAACTCAGTTCCGGCACCTCTCAGGTGAGCACCACTGCCATTCTAAGACAATGAGGGAGGGGTGCAGGATGAGTTCTGGCACCACTTTTTCTTGAAAAACAGCACTGGGTTTCCCATAAGCCTCAGGTTGGACACTGTGAGAACAAGATTCTAGACTAGATGGGCCACTGGGCTGATGCATACCAAAGAAAGGGCAATGAGGTATTGAGCAAAGGGTGGGGAACCTTTGTCAATCAAAGAGCTGCATGCCAGTCAAGGGTGGGGCCCGAGGCCTGAGTGGGTGCAGCAACACGTTTAACTCCTTTATCATTTACAGTCATACCTCGTGTTGCTTCTGCTTCAAGTTGTGTCTTTTCACGTTACTTTCCCGCAGCAACCCGGAAGTACTGGAACAGGTTACTTCCTGGTTTCGCCGCTCGCGCATGCACAGTATCGTGCATGCGCAGAAGCGCCAAAGCACAGATGCAGCGCTTCGAGTTGTGGGCATTTCACATTACGGTCAGGCCTCCGGAACGGATCTTTTCCGTAACACGAGGCAGTTCACAAAATAAAAACGCAAAATGAGAACACAAAATACATAACAAAAACAAGACCAAACGAATAACCTCCTTTCCACAAACACATTTAAAAGGATATATATTGCTAACCAGTTCAAGGCCTGGCTGAAGAGAAACGTTTTCACTCGTCACCTAAATAGATGTAGTGAAGGTGCCCGGCAGGCCTCCCTGGGGAGAGCATTCCATAAACGTGGAGCCACCACAGAAAAGGCCCTTGTGTTGCTGTCCTCCAGACCTCTCAGTGTCTGGGTTGGTTCATATGGTCCTGAGCCGTGACTCCTTTCCTGTGATCAGTGGCTGATACTCCAGCCAAGTGAGAGCCAGAGGTTTCTTTGCACTCCTGCCAGGAAAGCAAGAAGCATCAACAGGGTCCAAGGATACATTTCCAGCCAGGCAGAAATGGGGCCAGCAAAGGCTGTGGCCTGGGCACTATCCCAAGGACCAGATAGAGATTCCTGGAGGGCCACATTTCGCGCTTGGCTTCTAGGGACGCAGTATTCAACATAATTCTACAAAGCATTAAAAGTCTGGTGTTGATGGTACCGTTTGGGAATGCTGATAGAATAGCGTTGGCTTCCACCTGCCCCATCAGGACAGAAGCAGGTTGTAATTCCGCTGATCTTCCAGGAAGTGTCTTCATTATATCTTTTTACCACACCTAGAACTACAATACCCCTTTAAGCAGCCATGGCCTCCCCCAAAGCACCCTGGGGGTTGTAGTTGGTTAGAATTCGGCTCAGTATTGATCCAGAGTAGAATCCCAACGTACAGTTAGCAGAGTAAAAACTTAAAACATGTTGCAGGATTCCCAAAAAATAAGACTAGAGGCAATTAATATTTCGTTCAGCAGAGCTTTACTGCTACTGAGGATAAGAGAACCAATTTTAAGCCAGTTGTACTCAGCTTCTCTGAAAGAATAACCCAAACATCGCGAACCTTTTGCTTGTTTCTTTCACACAGAAAGCTTCCGGAACGCTCTTGAATTAATTAGAATAGGAAAGATCTCTACACATCAGATTGATACTTTCTGCACTAAGAAATGCCAACTGACAAAAGGGTGCTAGGAGTTGTTGGGAGATTGCTGCTTCCCTCACAGAGCTACAGTTCTCCAGAGTGGATTAACAAAAATTTCCCAAGGTTGGAGGAAGCTCCAGAGGGCTTTGGAACAGCCAGTGGTCACGACTGGAGAGAAACTGGTTGTCGTTTTAAGAGCATAAGATGAGCCTGCTAGATCAGGCCTAAATTCCTGCCTGTTGGCTTGACTGCTCAATCACCTGCTGTGTTGCTCTTCTCCTCCACAGCTGTCCAGGCTGCCATCCTCTGTGGGGACAAGTCCGAAAACGTGCAGGACCTGCTGCTGCTGGATGTCACGCCTCTGTCCCTGGGAATCGAGACGGCCGGCGGGGTGATGACCGCCCTCATCAAACGCAACACGACCATCCCCACCAAGCAGACCCAGACTTTCACCACATACTCGGACAACCAGCCTGGGGTGCTCATCCAGGTAAGGGGAGGTGACTGTGACCATGGCAAGGGAGCATTGTGGGATGCTGGCTGAGCGTTGCCAAAACAATGCAACAGACTCAGTTGACCGAAGCTAAGGGCGGTTTTGTGTAGTTGCCCGAAGGATGCACACCCTGAGTTTCTTGCATGGTGGGAGAACCAAGCTTTGCTTTCTAACATGCTCCCTCCCTTCTCAACACCCCCTCCCTTCCGCAAATAGGTCTACGAGGGAGAGCGTGCCATGACCAAAGACAATAATTTGCTGGGCAAGTTTGAGCTGACGGGCATCCCCCCTGCTCCTCGCGGCGTCCCCCAGATCGAAGTGACCTTCGACATTGATGCCAACGGCATCCTCAACGTCTCTGCCGTGGACAAGAGCACCGGCAAGGAGAATAAGATCACCATCACCAACGATAAGGGTGAGTACGCTGGGCTCTTGCCTATCACACACATCCTTGCGGTTGTTAATCTGGGCACCCAGTCAACACGAGCACATATGCGCCCAAACAGCCCAATGTGCCAATTCTACTTGGATTCCATTGAAGGTTTGATTTTTTTGCTTGGTAGCAGCCCAGTGGAATTGGGAGTGAAGCTCTGCAAATGAATAAACCAAGCAATATTATTATTTAATAAATTTCTTTGTCCGAGGGTCACAGGGCGGCTTACCATATCAAAGCACAAAAATGCGTAGCATAGTAATAATAATAATAATAATTAATAATAATTTATTATTTGTACCCCGCCCATCTGGCTGGGTCCCCCCAGCCACTCTGTGCGGCCTCCAACAAATATTAAAATACATCAAAATATCACAGGTTAAAAACTTCCCTAAACAGGGCTGCCTTCAGGTATTTTCTGAATGTAGGATAGTTGTTTATCTTTTTGACCTCTGCTGGGAGGGCGTTCCACAGGGCGGGCGCCACTACCAAGAAGGCCCTCTGCCTGGTTCCCTGTAGCTTTGCTTCTCGCAGTGAGGGAACCGCCAGAAGGCCCTCGGAGCTGGACCTCAGTGTCCGGGCTGAACGATGGGGGTAGTAAACACACATACACGCATACAATTTAAAAGGCCATAGAGGGTTTTATTAGCCAAAGGACTGGGAGAAGAGGGAATGTTTTTGCCTGGCGCCTAAATACATGTGGGAATTAGGAAGCATGGGGGAAGACGGAATGAAATGCTGCCTGAATGCAGCCAGATTTGTTTCAGTTACAGTCTTTGGGGGGGGTTAAATGTGCTCATCCACACTTCTCTTTTCCCCAAGATTTCTAGTCACGGGTCTGAGAGGTTCTTTTTCTGTCTTTCTTTTTTTCGTCCTGCCGCTTTCCCTGGGAAAAACCCCCTGTTTACTGCTGAATTGGAACAAATGTCCAACCGGTTTTCTGCAGACTAAAGAAAAAGAACCAACTCAGACCCAGGACTAGAAATCATGGGAGAATTTATCAAAGAATGGAAATGGTTTATTAAATACCGTATATACTTGAGTATAAGCCGACCCGAATATAAGCCGAGGCACCTAATTTTGCTTCAAAAAAACTGGGAAAGCTTCTCCACCTCCGCCTTTGCCTCCGTGGAGGAGGAGGAACGAGCTCGTCCCTCCGCCGCCACCTCTGCCGCTCGCAAGAGCAGGCATAGGAGCTGTGGTTGGAAGAGGCGCAACGCAGCGCCTCTCCCAACCGCGGCTCCTGTGCTTGCCCTTGCAAGAGGCAGGCAGCGGCGGAGGGACGAGCAGCAAGAAAGGGCTGCTGGGGGGGGGGGGGCTTTTTCAGCACAAAAAATGTGCTGAAAAAGTCGGCTCATACTCAAGTATATACAGTATTTACAGATAAATTGCAAACAGGTAGAAACATTGGCAGGATTATTGTAACAACCTGCCGTTTCATAAAAGTATATACTTAAAGTAGATAATTAAATGAGCAAATTAAATGAATTTGGATATGCAGAAGATATTTTTTAAAAATTAAGGAACTGCAGAAAGGGGGGGGGGAGGAAGTCAAACTTTGAAATGTTAAATTGATTGTAAAACTAATGAAATGTGTAAACTTGAAAAGTATAAATAAAAACTTAAAAAAAATATATATCACAGGAGAAACAGAGGTGTGGATGACCCCTAGGTTTTATTCCCTATTCCACTGGGGAAAATCCATCCTTGATTGGGATCCAGTGAAAGTTAGTGTACTGGCTGGGGTTTGGCATGCCATGCACTGATGTGTCTCTTGTCATCCAGTCAGCATCAGTGTATTTGGAGCAGGCATGGGGACACGTGTGGGCCATATTGCTGTGTCCCAGCTCCTACCATCCTTGAGCATTGGCCATGCTGCCTGGGGAGGATAGGAGTCCAGACAACATCTAGATCAGTGGTTCTCAACCTTGGGTCCCCAGATGTTGTTGGACTACAACTCCCATCATCCCTGACCACTAGCCTTGCTAGCTAGGGTTGATGGGAGTTGCAGTCCAACGACATCTGGGGACCCAAGGTTGAGAACCACTGACCTAGAGAACCTGCAGACAGCCCCCCCCCAAACCTGGCTTTGCCACTGACCTGTGTGGCTTCTCTCTTGTGCCTCAGGCCGCCTGAGCAAGGAGGACATCGAGCGCATGGTCCAAGAGGCAGAGCAGTACAAGGCTGAGGACGAGGTCCAGAGGGAGAAGATCACGGCCAAGAACTCCCTGGAGTCCCTGGCCTTCAACATGAAGAGCACGGCAGAGGACGAGAAGCTCAAGGACAAGCTGTCCCCGGAGGACAAGCAGAAGATCCTGGACAAGTGCAACGAGGTCATTTCCTGGCTGGACAGGAACCAGGTGAGCGTACAAAGGGAAGCTGGCGTGAGCAGCGGCGGTACTTGTCTCAAAATTTACTTCCTGTTTGGAAAAGAAGCCACAATGAGGCAGGAGGGGGGGGAGTTAAGGTAAATAGGACTGCATGAGGCACATACTGCAAGCAATTGAGGAGGTTATTTCTATGTATTTTGTGGTTTTTATATTGCAGTTTTACATTGTGGGGACGCGGGTGGCGCTGTGGGTTAAACCACAGAGCCTAGGGCTTGCCGATCAGAAGGTCGGCGGTTTGGATCCCTGCGACAGGGTGAGCTCCCGTTGCTCGGTCCCAGCTCCTGCCAACCTAGCAGTTCAAAAGCACATCAAGTGCAAGTAGATAAATAGGTACCGCTCCGGTGGGAAGGTAAACGGCGTTTCCGTGCGCTGCTCTGGTTCGCCAGAAGCGGCTTACTCATGCTGGCAACATGACCCGGAAGCTGTATGCGTTATCCCTCGGCCAATAAAGCGAGATGACCGCCACAACCCCAGAGTCGGTCACGACTGGACCTAATGGTCAGGGGTCCCTTTACCTTTACCTTTTACATTGTGAACTGCACTGAGATCTGCGGGTGAAGGGTGGTATACAGATTTAATAAATAATAATCAAAATGATAATGCGAGGTTGAGGAACCTGTAGCACTTTGTATGCTGTGGGCTCTCCTCCCTTGGAGATTTTTTTTTTAGCAGAGGTTGGATGTTTATCTGTCGTGAATGCTGTAGTTCAGAGATTCCTGCATTGCAGGGGGTTGGGCTAAATGACACTTGGGGTCCCTTACAGCTCTGTGACACTATGATTCTATGACTCCAGCTCCCATCAGATGCCCTTGCCAGATGGGTAACAGTAAGGGGTAATGGGAGCAACTTCTGCAGGGCCACAGTTCTCCCCCATGCCTGCAGTAAAGCAATGTGTGATGGCAGAGAAGGAGGTTGTTTTTTTACAGGATTTCAGATCTCCAGTGATAAACAACCTTAGTTGCCTTGGTGTATAGCACAGCAAACTACAAGCAAGCGAGGCTTTGCTATAGATGCAACATGGCTTCTCTGCAGGTTTTCCTGGGAATTGTAACTTAGGGCTTATGTTTTCTCTTGTTCCACTGCTCCCCCACAGGGGGAAACCGCTGTTGAGCGCTCAATCGGAGCAAATGCAATTCGGGTTTCCCCCGGATTCCCGTTTGTTCTGATCTATCGCTGATCTTTCCTTGGAAAAGGAGCAGGGCCACTGGAAAAACCTCTCAGACCCCTGCTTTCTAGGCACAGCACAAGTGGAAGTGTGACGTGTTGGTTCCTCTTCTGTTGGAACCTTCTTGTAGCATTTTGAGTTTGCCTTTGAATCGCGGGTTGTTGTTGTTGTTCAGCTGTGTTCCACTAGAGGGCAGCCAAGGAATCCGAGTGATGGAGCCTAAGTTTGGCGTCAGAAGATACCGGTAGATCTTCCCCTTTGCAGATTGGCTGGAAAGCGAAATCTAACTTTCCTGAAACATGGTTTCCTGGGGAGAGTGCTAGCTGCTAAGGAAGGGCAGAGAAATCAGTGTCTCTTCCTGCAGGAGCAAAACACCGAAGCGTAGACCCTTTTGATCTGTTGTCGAGGCTGGAACCAGCTGAGGGTTTGTGTGTGTGTGTACAATTTTTGTTAAATTTTCTGAATTACATTTCAAAATATTCATTTAAACAACCTTAAATCAATGACTTCCCTTCTTTTTTTTCCTTCAATTTTTTTATTGATTTTACAATTTTAAGCACATACCATAACAGTTAAATTTTCATACTTCCCCCCTTTCACTGTGGGAAGCAACATTCATCCCCTTCTCTCACAAGGGTAGTCACAATCATCGTACATTTAACCTTGCTAACATTATTTATTATCATTGCTTAGGCCTGGCCCAATTCTGTGGGCCAGGTATTCCTTCTTTCCTCAATTTCATATTTTGGTTGACTTCCTCAAGTCCCCCTCTGTTGAATTCATTATCATTCCTCTCTAACAGTTTTCCTACTCCTAAATTTTAAAACATCATAAAATACAAGAATCATTTTACTTAAAACACTCCTTTTTCCAAACCTCAGCATCTTGGTACTTCTGCTCTTTTCCTATAATCTTATCCAATTCCCTTACTTTAGCCTAATTTCAAACTCCTAATTTTGTACTTTTTGCACCCTTACCTCTAATGACTTCCCTTCTTCTCTTTCAGTGGTTCATTTTGTTTGCCATACATCCCTGTCATATTTTACATGAACTAAACCATTCAATAGTCCATTGAATAATTCGGCTGGCATGCATGCCTTTGGTACGGGAAGGCGAAAATCTGTAAAAGTTTTATGAACCATACTCTTAAGGAAGCATTTGTATAGGGTTTGGGAGAAATATAGAAATTTGCTGGAAAGGAAAACATCTCTATGGCTCTCTCCCATTGAGGCTATTACAATAAAGAGTTAATATGGATAGACCAGGCACCCCCAAACTGCGGCCCTCCAGATGTTTTGGCCTACAACTCCCATGATCCCTAGCTAACAGGACCAGTGGTCAGGGATGATGGGAATTGTAGTCCAAAACATCTGGAGGGCTGAAGTTTGGGGATGCCTGGGATAGACACAGGGCAACTTACAGGGAATTGCTACACTTTACAGAATGGGGGGCAGGCTTAATTGAAATCGATAGAAAATGTAAGGAGCCATGTTACAGACTGGTTACAATATCATCAATTATATGAAATGTTTAAAACAGACAGGAAAAATGGTTTTCCCCAGACGATTTGAAAAAGGACTTTTACAAAACAAAGAAAAACTTATTATCTAAAATGTACAATCTGTTGTTAGAATGGGAAACGAAAGACGAGCTTGTTAAAAGTTCAGAATATCCTTAACGGCATCGCACCTCTTCTTTCCTTGTCTCAGATGGCGGAGAAGGATGAATATGAGCACCAGCAGAAGGAGCTGCAGAACGTCTGCAACCCCATCATTACCAAGCTGTACCAAGGGGCAGGGGGCATGCCCGGGGGGATGCCGGGTGGGATGCCCGGGGGCTTCCCAGGAGCCGGAGGAGCTGGCGGTGGCTCTTCAGGCCCCACCATCGAAGAGGTGGATTGAGAGCCTTCCTCCGCCCTGCATGGTAAATAGGGAGAAATGCAAACTGGCCTGGATTCTGCTTCACTTTGCTGACTTCTCTCTCCTGCCCATGAGCCTCTGCACTTAAATGGAGTTTGCTTGCTCTGTTCTCTCCCCACCACTCCTCCCCCATCTGTTTCCCGTCATGGAGTGGGGCATGTCTCCTTACTTACAGCCAAATCCGAGACTTCAGAGATGGTGTTCACATGAATAAATTATTGCACTTTCATCACCCTGCCGCTTTGGTGCCCGTGTGTTTTGTTGTGTACAAATTCACAAGGTTCTAGTCCACAATATGTTGCCTGTTAGATCGTTGACGTACCGGTGTTGTTGGGTGACCTGGTTTTTTTGCCCAGAAACTACAAGTGCAAAACCACAGGGCTTTGTTGGGGGCCAACAATCTGGTGATCGATGCCTGCAAATCCCAGCCAAACTTAACTGCCATCAGGCGTAGGGCACAGGGGCATGGCTTGGGGGCAAAGCAGCCTTGCAGGCCCAACAGCTGGTTCAGGGGCACCCCACTTGGTTAACAGTCTCAGCCCCTGTGGTCTGAGACCATATAACCCATGATGCAGCGCGTACAGATGTGCATGCCTGGCAGCAGCGGCATGCATTCATACTGCTTTTGTTCCTGTCTTTTAATAAAAGCTGGTGTTGGAAGGCACTGGGCTGATGGCCCAGCTAGTAACCATGGATAGCTTTCTCCATAAATTTCTCATGCCCTCTTTTAAAGCCATTCGAGTTTGTGGCCACCGTTGCCTCCTGTGGGAGTGAGTTCCATAGTTCATGTATTGCATGAAGTTAATTTCCCTTCCTTGGATGTCCATGAGTTCTAGTATTATAGGAGAAGGGAGAAAATCCCTTCCCTCTCCTGGAAGATCCGGGTAAGCAAATACGGTGGGAATCCAGCTGTGCCACTTATGCCTACTAGAACAACGGCAACAAAAAATGTGTTGTCATGCCCTTGACCTGTGCATGCGATCCCCTCTCATCCTAATAGCTATGTGTAAAGCCAGTATCTGGCACACCCCAAACGCAGGCCTTTTCCCGTTGCTAAAACAAAAGAATCTGTTTTGCCCTTTAGTTAACCTTTTGCCCTACCTGTTTGCCACAAGGGCTGTGCCTGAATTGAGGACATAAGATCATGCAGAAAGGGAACAACTCCCCCCCCCCCCCCGAACAAATCTTACGAGAAGCGGCGTTCGGTGATTACATTGGCTCTGGAATTCATTTCATGGGTAGTTAAAACGATTGTACCATTGTGCGTACCTCTCGACAAAGGTGAATGTAGGAAGTGACCGTATGCCAAATGGGACCATAAGTCCCATCTAGCTATGACACAGATCTATGGGAGTCTCCCAATCCATCCTACAGATAACAGCAACTAAACCTGGGGGGCTTTGCATGGAAGCCCTGCCTGTAAAAAGGTAAAGGACCCCTGGACGGTTAAGTCAGAGGCGACTATGGGGTTGCGGCGCTCTTCTCACTTTCAGGCCGAGGGAGCCGGCATTTGTCCACAGACAGCTTTCTGGGTCATGTGGCCAGCATGACAAAACCACTTGCCAGAGTGCATGGAAATAGGTACCTGTCGCAGTGGTACATACACACTTGCACTGGTATGCTGAACTGCTAGGTTGGCAGGAGCTAGGGTAGAGCAACGGGAGCTCACCATGTTGTGGGGATTTGAACCGCCGACCTGATTGGCAAGCCCAAAAGGTTCAGTAGTTTAGACCACAGCACCACCCACATCCCTATAGCCCTGTCCTGTGCTAGCAGGGTAATAGGTTAAGAGTTGCAGTTAGACAGTTGTGCTTATGCCATCTGGATGTCTCCGACCAATCGGTGTCATGGACTGGTTGGACACAGGAGTGGTGGGAGGAGCCAACTGGGGAATCCCCAAGGGAAGAAGGCCCGGAACCCAGGGATTGGTGGTGGGACAACTACCGTATTTTTCGCTCCATAAGACGCACCTGAACATAAGTCGCACCTAGTTTTTAGAGGAGGAAAGGGGGAAATCCCTGGTTTTTTGAGGATCAGCTCAAAGTGGTGCAGCTTTTTTTGCAAAGGGAAAAGCCCTGGTTTTTTTTGAGGATCAGCTCAAAGTGGTGCAGCTTTTTTGCAAAGGGAAAAGCCCTGTTTTTATGGGGTTCAACTCACAGTTCTGCAGCTTCTAGTCCTACATCATTACGAAAGGGAGCCATTTCTACAGCTTCCAGACAGATAATCTACTCAGCCAGTCACATGTCGCTGGGGAAACAAACAGCCTCCCTCTGCATTCAACAATGGAGGCCTGGGCAAGGGGGCAGGGCTGGAAAGGGAGCCTTATCTCTCTCCCCGATCGCTTGCTGAACAGCTGTTCAGCAGCTTACTTTCAACACTCTCTTCTCTCTTTGTTAAAAAAAAAGAGCACAATCTGCTTTTGGCCCCTAGGCAATTCGGCTTCAGGGACCATGCATTCGCTCCATAAGACGCACAGACATTTCCCCTTACTTTTTAGGAGAAAAAAAGTGTGTCTTACGGAGTGAAAAATACGGTATGTAAGAGGGAGAAGACTGGAAAGAGGAGGTGGTGTCAGAAGATGAAGCGGTAACAGTGCTTAGTAGGGGTGGGGAGAGTCTGGAAGAGTAAGTCTAAAAGCTGAAGCAGGGGGCAGAGATGAGTGGCTGCTGAAGAGTCATGGGTGTCTCCCCCTCCTGCAACAGGCTCCCCTCCCTGCTTGTCTCCCACAACCAGAAGAGGCATGAAGAGGGTGGAGGAGAGGTTGGCTTCACGCAAGGCACAGTCTCAGATTGCATGGGAGAAACTCTGGAGAGGCTGGTACTTTCAGTCTCAGCAACTGATTCACAGGGGCAAAACCTACAAGGGATGAGCTGTGCTCATTAGGCTTGATGCTCTGCCAAGGCGGTGCAGTTTGTGTTCTTGCTAATAAAGAGTTAACTCCACAACAGTGATTTACTGCTGGCTCCATCCTGTCGCTCAGATCAAAATCTCGTTGCAGCTGTCAAATATTTGCACTACCTTTGGAGCATCATTGTCACTGCTGCAAGCCTGCTCTTGCATCTCTGACTCACAGGGTGAAACGAGAGGCTCGTGTAGGAAGACTCCGCAAACATCGGACGTCATATTTGTACATTCCCAACATGCTATGGGAGCCCACTGGGTGATTATTATTAAATCTACTTCCTGCCCTTCCTCCCCAAGCTGCCTAGCATGACAAACAACAGATAAAACAATGCAATTTTTAAAAAAACATTCTGGTGCAGCAGCTAACTGAAATGCTTATTGGAAGTGGAAGGCCTTCCGTAGGTACCAGAAAGAACAGAGATCACGCCTTTCTAATACTTAGGGTTGGGGGAACCCAGAGGGTAGGAGTCACTGTGACTAAAGGCCCAGTTCCTTTATTGTGCAGAATGGAAAACCTGATAGGAGGAGGTCCTCTGCAGGAGGTCCTCAACTGCAGAGGGCAGAGACGGCTGGGTCTCCTTTTTTCTTTGACAATCACTCATACCTGAGTAAGATTGTCGACCATAAACATGGTTTTAACAGTGAGTCCATAAGTGACTGTGGAGGCCAATTCTGGATGCACATGTCCTTCCACAGTGGGGACAGGTTTGCGGGTGGGAGTTGATCATGGTGAGGGTTTGCCAAGCGTGCCTTCCTAAGAACAGAAATCGTGCTCTGGTGGCGCAGCGGCAGCAGGAGGCCCCATTAGCTAAAGTGGTACTTCAGGTTAAGAACGGACCTCCGGAACGAATTAAGTACTTAACCTGAGGTACCATTGTGTATATATATATTTAGATTTGCCTTGAGAGCATCTTTAAACCTCTCTTGTTGACCACCAGCATTACGCTTTCCATTTTTAAGTTCGGAATAGAGTAGTTGCTTTGGAAGACGATAATCAGGCATCAGCACAACATGACCGTATTAAAGAGGTGAGACAATCTTTCAGGAACGTAGTCCTGTAGGCCAAGGATGGAAGACCGGTGACCCTGTCGTAATTCCTGACCATTGATGTTTTCTGACCGTTGATGTAGCCTAACCTGGTTTCTTTACCCAACACGTTTGCTGACGCAAGGTGTGCTGATGACTTTAAGGAGGTGACACACTCCTTCAGGTGGGTAGGTCTGCTAATGGCTGTTTGCCATAAACAGACCTCCGTGGAGCCTCCACAGACAAGGACAATATACCACTGAATGACGGTGGTTTCCTAGAGCAGCTGTGGATGACAGCTGTTGCCTTTGTACCCTGCTCATGAGCTTCCTGGAAGCATTTAATAGGTCACTGTGGGAAGCAGGACTTGATATATAAGTGTTATGACTGTTTAAAGAGGTATAATACTGCTATAAATGGATAGTTCGGATGTGGTCCAACACCCAGGGGCTCCTGCAGGTCCTATTTTTCGCAAAGATGACCTGTTTTGTTGCTTTTCCAGTCTGCTGGCAACCCTAGCAAAGGGAACCAAGGCTAAGAGACGTGGTTTGCTCCAGGCTACTGCAGCAATGAGGTGGACAAGCTAAATCACAAAATGAGGCTTCATGCGTCAAGGCCTGACCTGCTTCTCCAGCAAAGTTCAAAGTTCTTTAATTGTGCTATTGAGGACCAGCGTTTGCTGGAGAAAAACAGTGGCAGAGCATCTGTTCTGCATGCAGAAGGTCCCAGATTCAACCCCCAGCATCTCCAGGTGGGGTTTTAGAGACTCCTATTTGAAAATGGTCCCAAGGTCCTCAGACATGCTAAAATGCAGCTTCCTAACCCCTCCTTAGGGATGCGGGTGGCGCTGTGGGTTAAACTACAGAGCCTAGGCCTTGCCGATCAGAAGGTCGGCGGTTCGAATCCCCGCGACGGGGTGAGCTCCCGTTGCTCAGTCCCAGCTCCTGCCAACCTATCAGTTTGAAAGCACATCAAAGTGCAAGTAGATAAATAGGTACCACTCTGGCGGGAAGGTAAACGGTGTTTCTGTGCGCTGCTCTGGTTCGCCAGAAGCGGCTTTGTCATGCTGGCCACATGACCCGGAAACTGTACGCCGGCTCCCTTGGCCAATAAAGCGAGATGAGCACCGCAACCCCAGAGATGAGCACCGCAACCCCAGAGTCCGTCACGACTGGACCTAATGGTCAGGGGTCCCTTTACCCTTTAACCCCTCCTTGATGCACCAGGACTGAGTAGATCTGGGGTTCTGGTAGGTGTAGCTTGTCAACAGTCGGGATTTCACCATTTCCAGCCATGCCTGCAACTTTGAATTCGGCCTTTGCAATCCTAACGGTTTGAAACGCACGAGTTCCTCCTTTCGCAATGCTGAACAATCAGGGACATTCTGTCCGCTACAGGTTTTCTGCGCTTGCATGGAGAAATCCGCGCACTTGCCTAATATTGTTTGCGTGTGGGCTCTGCAAAGGTGATGCCGCTTTTGCTTTTGCTGGAGGATCAAGATGGGGAGGGGGGGAATTAACAGGAGAGAAAGGAACAGGTGGGGGGTCCGGAGAAGTGATTGAAAGTTCCCAGGCTGGGGCAAGAGTTTCCTTTTACTGCAATGTGTGCTGGGATGGGGAAATGGCAGAACGAGTATTGCAAAACCTGCTGCAATGTTCTGCCTGCTTTGTAAACAGCACTTAGAAGAATCCTGCCGGGTTATCACCCAGCTCTCCTGAAGCATGGTTGGCACCCGTGATCTGCCCTTAAATGTGGAGTGATGAATTTCAGGCTCAGTTGTTGAAATGAGACTCTCTATTATACATCCATGCCCACCAAGACTCCTTTAGACTCAGTGGTCATTTGACCGCTTGCATCACCTGCCATCCTCGCCCATCCATGTGCCAATCAATCAATCAATCAATCAATCATCTTATTATCTTATCTTAAAAAAAGGATGCTTCAATTTCCTCCTTGTGAGAATCCACAAGAACTCAAAACTAAATACTTCCCCAGAGTGTCAGCTGGCTAACAACTAGGGGAGCCATCTCTAAGGGGCCCTGGGGGCCCAAGCACCCACAAAGTTTTTGTTGTGGGTGCTCAGCACCCACACCACAGGGCCCCGACGCAACTTCCGGTGCCACATGAAGCACCGGAAATCACGCCTGAGGCCTCGGAGATGCTGTCTGAAGCCTTGCCAAGGTCTCAGAACCTGACCTGGTGCCACTGGAAGTTAGGTTCTGAGGCCACAGGGCGTGTGACATCACATCACATTGCAATATGACGTCATGTCACGACGCGCATGCTGGACACCCATAACCTGAGGCCCCAAGTCGGTGCCCCTGCTGACAACAAGTAAGTACCTAACCGATCAATGTTTTCCTATTTTGATTTTGTCTACATCAGAAACAACCTGGAACAATTTTGCCTGTGGCCAGTGACACACTATACGTTTTACACACATTCAAAATACACGTCTTCCCTCAAAGAATTCTGGGAACTGTAGTTTGTTAGGGGATGCTGGGAATTGTAACTCTGTGGGGGGATAAGCCATTTGAGGGGAAGAATGTGCTTTAAATGTAGTGTGTACAAAGTCTTGGGCCACATTCACACTACAACTTTAATAATAATAATAATAATAATAATAATAATAATAATAATAATAATAATTTATTTGTACCCCGCCCATCTGGCTGGGTCTCCCCAGCCACTCTGGGCAGCTTCCAGCAAACATTAAAATACATTAACACATCACAGATTAAAAACTTCCCTAAACAGGGCTGCCTTCAGGTGTTTTCTAAATGTCATGTAGTTGTTGATCCTTTTAACCTCTGCTGGGAGGGCGTTCCACAGGGCGGGCACCACTACCGAGAAGGCCCTCTGCCTGGTTCCCTGTAGCTTTGCTTCTCGCAGTGAGGGAACCGCCAGAAGGCCCTCGGCGCTGGATCTCAGTGTCCGGGCTGAACGGTGGGGGTGGAGACGCTCCTTCAGGTATACAGGACCGAGGCTGTTTAGGGCTTTAAAGCACATATTCAAAGCACTAAGATGCCACTTTAAATAGTTATGGCTTCCCCCAAAGAATTCTGGGAACTGTCATTTGTTCAGGGTGCGACATGTTGTTAAGAGACCCCTATTCCACTCCCAGAGCTACAAATCCCAGAATGGTTTAACAATCAATCCCTCTTCCCAGTGAACTCTGGAAACTGTAACTCTGGGAAGGAAATAGGGGTCTCCTACCAACTCTCAGCACCCTTGACAAACTACAACTCCCAGAATTCCTTGAGGGAAGCCATGACTTTGAATATATGGCGTGAATATGGTCTCTCTCTCTCTCTCCTGGGTGGAGAAGTTAATTGGATGCAGTGAAACAGTCAAAGCCGATCCTCTTATTTTTGCAACCCTGGGACCTTATGGTGAAGGGTGGATAAGAAATCCAATAACAATAACAACAGAAACATATTAATATACAGTATATATATAGTTGATTTATTAGTGTGCCAAAATTCTTGCTCAGGTAGCTGGATCCAGATTGTCATGACATTTCCAGCCCTCTTCAGCCCTCCAATTGTTTTGTGATGAAAACAAATAGTCAGGATTCCTGTCCCAGCCGCTTTAACAGCCTACATGAGGGTGCAATTCATTTTACACAGCATGGGGATCGCCCACAATTTGCCACAGGTGTTTTCCAGGAGGTATGCGACAACCGTGACACACAGTGTGAGATGTTTGGGTCGCAAACATGCATGTTGTTTTCTTTCTACGGCATTGTGGTGTGTTCCAATCCGGTTGCCAAGCTACCGCAATATAATAGAGATAGATAATAGTTGTAGTGGAGGAGGACATCTCCATGAGTCAATGCGTAATGCCAGGTAAAGACTCCTATTGTACCTCTGTATAATTAACCTGCGGAACTCACCGCTGCTGCAGGGTGGTGAAGCAGAGGCTGGGGATTTTGCAGGAGCCAAAAAGCAGAGTGGGGAGTTTTAACTGCGGAAATCACACCCAGATTAAAAAAAAAAAAAAGTTAGCTCTTTTTAGAGCTCATTTGTGTAAATTCTGTGCAGTCCTCAGAAGCTAATGTGTCCTTGTTCAACAATGGAGAAGTTGAAATTCTGTGCTCAGGATAAATCGTGCAAAATAAGCTAATTTATAGGAATCTGTTAAGGTACATAATATTGCTTGTTTCTACTTTATGGCAGTAGGGTAAAGTGACTGATGAAGAAACTTCTCTATCACTACCATCAACCCAGGTCGGTTCGCCATTTCCGCTTTCTTGTGTAAAACTGAAGAGCTGGGGCCTATTCTAATGTCCCCCCCCCAAAAAAACCCATTCTTTCTTTACTTTTTTTAAAAAAAAATCTCATCAATTAAAGTGTTATGCAGAATATGATCTTCCCGCTCTCAATTTTATCCTCACAACATCCCGGTTCCCTTTGATAAAAGGGAAGAGAACACTTTGGTAAAATTCTCATGGGTCTTTATTGTGCTTACCTTACTTTGGGGGCAGCAGAGTTTGAAGAAGTTTGAATTTGATATCCCGCTTTATCACTACCCGAAGGAGTCTCAAAGCGGCTAACATTCTCCTTTCCCTTCCTCCCCCACAACAAACACTCTGTGAGGTGAGTGGGGCTGAGAGAATTCAAAGAAGTGTGACTAGCCCAAGGTCACCCAGCAGCTGCATGTGGAGGAGCAGGGAAGCGAACCCGGTTCACCAGATTACGAGTCTCCCGCTCTTAACCACTACACCACACTGACTCTCCAAGAGTGGGGGCTTGCATCATTTGTTTCATTCTGCAAAGCATATCACTAGTGGTCTGCCCTTGTCAGCCTTTGGGATGCCTGCACTTCCTGATTTTAGAAATGAACAAATAAAACTGTGATTTACCCACAATAAATCGAAGCTTAGAAGTCGCTGTGCTCAGTTTAAGGATGCTATCATCGGGAAGGTGGGGTGGAATTCAGCTACACACTCACAGGACAAACAACAACACAATTGAAAGACTCCCTGATAGGTAATGAGCTCAGTCTAGGCTGGGATGGCAGACTGGTTGTGCCAACCCTTAAACCCTGCATCTCTACCCACAGGCTAATGTTGACTTAATGGCAGGCAGATCCAGCGAGATCTCAGGTAGAGGGCCCCGTGCCTGTCTATTGGCTGGATACGCACCACACCTCTCTCAGGTATGCCAGTGGGAGTTTTAAGTGGGAGGGGGATGTGCTGTTTTCTTTTGGGCGCCTGCAAACCGGATGTATCGAAGAAATGCAACCAGGCTCACAAATGTGTAATAAGGTTGTAATAAGGACCAGCAACAGCCAGACTCTGTTGGAGTCAGAACACCTACACAAACTGCTATTGCTACAACCACAATAACCACACAAGCCAGCACCTTTGGCCTCCTCCCTGCAGGATATGAGGCAAGGAGTTGGGTTTTTAATCTAGCTCAGGCATCTCCCTCCCAGATGCCACAGCTGCTCCCCCAGATTACATGAACACCATACATTTAAAGCACTGTGGTACCACTTTAAGCAGTCACGAATCCCCCCTGCAAAGAATTATGGGAGCTGTAGTTTGTTAAGGGTGCAGAGAGTTGTTTGGAGGCCCCTATTCCACTCCCAGAGCTACAGTCCCAGAATGACTTAACAATCTACCCCTCTTATGGGGAACTCTCTTTCCAGGTCCCTGGCATCTCTGGGTAAAGCTGGGAAGGATTCCTGCCTGAAATCTAGAAATCTAGAAAGTGTAGACCAGGGTTTCCCAAACTTGGGTCTCCAACTGGTTTTTTTGGACTACATTTCCCATCATCCTTGACCACTAGTCCTGCTGCCTCAGGGTGATAGGAGTTGTATTCCACAAACAGCTGGAGACTCAAGTTTGGGAAACCCTGGTGTAGACAAAACTGAGCTAGATGGACTGTAACTTGACTTTCTATAGGCAGCTTCTTACATTCCTAAAGCAAGGTACTGAGGACCCTGAAATGAATGGGTGGGGTGACCTGGAAACACAAATCAGCAGCTGCATTGCCAATGGATGACCAGGAAACAGAACTGCCAAGCAAAATTGCATGGGTCTACCTCACCTCTTTGCCCACTTCCTGCCCTGCTGGAGTGGGAGGAAGGCAAACGCAACCTTCCCCATCTCTGGCTTCCGCATCTATGACTATTTGCTTCCAGTCCGCTATCTTCCTATCATTAACATCACAGGTGCCAAATTAAAGGGTTCATCGTAGCAAGTGAACAAGGTGTTTCTCTTCCTCTTGGAGGGTTTATGGTGCTACGATATCCTGAAAGACCTACATTGGCTCCCAGTACATTTCCGAGCACAATTCAAACTGTTGGTGCTGACTTTTAAAGCCCTAAACGGCCTCGGTCCTGTATACCTGAAGGAGCGTCTCCACCCCCATCCTTCAGCCCAGACACTGAGGTCCAGCTCTGAGGGCCTTCTGGTGAGAAGTGAGGTTACAGGGAACCAGGCAGAGGGCCTTAGCGGTAGTGGCACCCGCCCTGTGGAACGCCCTCCCATCAGATGTCAAGGAAATAAACAACTATCTGACTTCTGGAGGCAGCCCTGTTTAGGAAAAAATTTAATGTTTGATCTTTTCCTATGTTTTTAATGTTCTGTTGGGAGCTGCCCAGAGTGGTGGGGAAACCCAGTCAGATGGGTGGGGTATAACTAATATATTATTATATATTTAATAATAATAATTAATAAATTATTATTATTATTAATTATTATTATTATTAGATACATGGTGGATTTTTTGGAAGTTGTTTTGTTTCTGCTGAGGGAGAATTTGTTCTGATACATATTGCATTTCCCCTCCCTCAAAGCACCATAGTGCATGCCCCCCCCCCTCTGCTTTTGATTCAAAATTCCTTCCACATTCCACCATGGCTGCTGGTACAGCTGTTTATGGATCCTCCAGCCCCACCTTGGCAATGGATGCGGCTATTTAAAGCTCTCTCACACGCCCTGCCTACTGTGTGGTTTTGGTCTGCTGCGGGGGAAGATTTAATGGGAGGGGAGTTTTGATGGGACACGAGGTCTAAATTTGGTATCAGGGATGCCTGTGAGAAAATGTGCGAGAACGTTCTCGTCTTAGCGCACGAGGAAACACGTTTCGATCCGCAGTGCTATGCCAGAAGGAGGCTGTTGCTTAAAACATGCCAGGACAAAACCAGGTCTTAACCCAAGAATTGATTTCATAGATCCAATGGGCTGCGGCATTGCATTTTGGGTAAATTAAAATGGCAGGATGGGAAACTGAACTTGGCTCCTGGCTGCCCATCACTGAAAGGGCCATCGGAAGCCCAAGGAGGAGAGCAGCTGGTTGCGTTTGTAAAATTGAAATGGTTGGCAACTATTGAAATTCTTGGGAATACTGTTTGTTGTTGGGAATGGTGGAGAAATTTAATTTCAGTTCACATTCAAAGCCAAACTTGACAAATTTGCAATATGTGATCCAAAATGCAGTTGTCCCTTCAAAACGCACGGTTCTCTGAATTTTGTTCTCAAGGCAAGAAATGTGCGTAAAAATGCACATATTCACAAAAATAAGCATGTAAAATGCATTCTGTGTGGAGAAGAAGTGACTAGTGGGGTGCCACAGGGTTCTGTCTTGGGCCCAGTCTTATTCAACATCTTTATCAATGACTTGGATGATGGGCTTGAGGGCATCCTGATAAAGTTTGCAGATGACACCAAATTGGGAGGGGTGGCTAATACCCCAGAGGACAGGATCACACTTCAAAATGACCTTAACAGATTAGAGAACTGGGCCAAGGCAAACAGGATGAATTTTAACAGGGAGAAATGTAAAGTACTACACTTGGGGGGGGAAAAATGAAAGGCACAAATACAGGATGGGTGACACCTGGCTTGAGAGCAGTATAAGTGAAAAGGATCTAGGAATCTTGGTAGACCACAAACTTGACATGAGTCAACAGTGTGATGCAGCAGCTAAAAAAGCCAATGCAATTCTGGGCTGCATCAATAGGAGTATAGCATCTAGATCAAGGGAAGTAATAGTACCACTGTATTCCGCTCTGGTCAGACCTCACCTGGAATACTGTGTCCAGTTCAAGAAGGATATTGACAAGCTGGAACGCGTCCAGAGGAGGGCAACCAAAATGGTCAAAGGCCTGGAAACGATGCCTTATGAGGAACGGCTTAGCCTTAGGGAGCTGGGTATGTTTAGCCTGGAGAAGAGAAGGTTAAGGGGTGATATGATAGCCATGTTCAAATATATAAAAGGATGTCATATAGAGGAGGGAGAAAGGTTGTTTTCTGCTGCTCCAGAAAAGCGGACACGGAGCAATGGATTCAAACTACAAGAAAGAAGATTCCACCTAAACATTAGGAAGAATTTCTTGACAGTAAGAGCTGTTCGACAGTGGAATTTGCTGCCAAGGAGTGTGGTGGAGTCTCCTTCTTTGGAGGTCTTTAAGCAGAGGCTTGACAGCCACCTGTCAGGAATGCTTTGATGGTGTTTCCTGCTTGGCAGGGGGTTGGACTGGATGGCCCTTGTGGTCTCTTCCAACTCTATGATTCTATGATTCTAAGATTACTTGCAAAGATGTGTTAAATTCAGGCAAATCTTAAACAAAAAAAGTCCATATTGAGAGGAAATTGCACTAAAATGCCGACCAATTGTCCTGAGTAGTTTAAAAAAAAAATCACAAAATGATGCAGAATTGCAGAGAACTGAAGACTGAGATAAAATGAGAAACAGAAGATGCCAGCTGCATAAGAACATAAGACAAAGCTGCTGGACCAGGCCAATGCCCATCTGGTCTAGCAATCTTTTTTCACAGGGGCCAATCAGACTCCAAGCAGGACCTGGGCACAATAGCACCCATCTGTGATTCCCAGCAATTGGTACTCAGAGGCACAATGCCCCTGGGTGTATAGAGTGACAGGATCATAGCATTGTAGAGTTGGAAGGGACCCCGAGGGTCATTCTAGTCCAACCCCCTGCACTGCAGGAATCTCATTGAGATGGCTCAGTCGGTAGAGCATGAGACTCTTAATCCTGGGGTTGTGGGTTTGAGACCTACGTGGAGCAAAAGATTCCTGCATTTCAGGGGGTTGGACAAGATGACCCTCTGAGTACCTTCCAACTCCACAATGCTTTGATTCTATGATCCATGACAGGTGGCCATCCAACCTCTGCTTAAAAAACCTCCAATGAAGGATAGTCCACAACCTCCGAAGGAGTCCATTTCACTGTTGGACAGCTCTTAACGTCAGAAAGTGCTTCCTGAAGTTTAGTCGGAATGTCCTTTCTTATAACTTGAGTTTGAGTCCTACCCACCAGAGCAGGAGAAAACAAGTTTGCTCCATCGTCCATGTGACATCCTTTAAGATATTTAAAGATGGCTACCATATCTCTTCTCAGTCCTCCTCTTTCCCAGTAGAGGTAGAACACAGCCGTTGTGGCTAGTAGTCACTGAGAGCCTTCTCCTCCATGAATTTGTATGATCCTCTTTTTTAAGCCATCCAAGTTGGTGGCCACCACTGCTTCCTGGGGCAGTGAGTTCCATAGTTTAACGACGCTCTTACATGAAGAAGGGCCTTCGTTTTTCTGTCCCGAATCTTCCAACATTCAGCTTCATCCGATACCCACGAGTTCTAGCATTATGAGAGAGAAACTTTTCATCCGTTCCTAGGTTTGAGGCAAGGCAAGCATGCATCTAAGCGTCTAAAAGGGGGAAATCATCCTCTGAATGGTTCTGAGGTGAAAAGGTGGGCCATCTATTTGCAGAACTATCCCAGGCAATATATCCAGAGAGGGAACGATATTGGGACATTGTTGTTGTTGTTTAGTTGTGTCCGACTCTTCGTGACCACATGGACCAGAGCACGCCAGGCACTCCTGTCTTCCACTGCCTCCCGCAGTTTGGTCAGACTCATGTTGGTAGCTTCGAGAACACTGTCCAACCATCTTGTCCTCTGTCGTCCCCTTCTCCTTGTGCTCTCAATCTTTCCCAGCATCAGGGTCTTTTCCAGGGAGTCTTCTCTTCTCATGAGGTGGCCAAAGTATTGGAGCCTCAGCTTCAGGATCTGTCCTTCCAGTGAGCACTCAGAGCTGATTTCCTTCAGAATGGATAGGTTTGATCTTCTTGGAGTCCATGGTACTCTCAAGAGTCTCCTCCAGCACCATAATTCAAAAGCATCAATTCTTCGGTGATCAGCCTTCTTTATGGTCCAGCTTTCACTTCCATACATCACTACTGGGAAAACCATAGCTTTAACTATATGGACCTTTGTCGGCAAGGTGATGTCTCTGCTTTTTAAGCTGCTGTCTAGGTTTGTCATTGCTTTTCTCCCAAGAAGCAGGCGTCTTTTAGTTTCGTAACTACTGTCACCATCTGCAGTGATCACGGAACCCAAGAAAGTAAAATCAATCACCCATATGGGACATACGGGTGGCATTTCAGGACAACTGCAGCTCCTGTTCTTTGGAGCAAGGATGATTTAATGTGCTTGGTGGATGGCGCCCCTGGAATGCAAGCAGCTCAGGGGCAAAGTGAGTCAGCAAGTGATAAACAGCGCTGGAGAATTTGGAATAAGCTTTTACGGAAACCGTGCAATACTTTTCCAAGGGAGGTGGCTTGCCTATTAGCTGCTTTGATCACTTCATTCTATGCCTGAGCTCCACTTAGGAGCATTTTAATCCCAATTAGCGATAGGCCATGCCAAGCTGTGCGTCTCTTTGCAACCTGAAAATTATAAGTGCTGCTGTCTTTACCACATGGCACTCAAGCGGTTCGCACCACGTGTGATTGTTCTTAAATCGTGGAGACGGCCGCAACTCTTATGCCTCAGGATTGAGCTTAAACTCCTGTGCCTGACTCCTCTTTCAGTTGTCGAGCAAACACTGCAGTTCTGATACAGCTTTTGGGCAAAACTCCTAATTAAAAGCCACACATTCTGAATCTGCATTCGGAAATATTATGGGGTGGGAGGGAACCTGCTCTCCCTTCCGCCCATCCCTGAACTAGAGGAGGGAATAGGTGGATTTGTAGGAGACCTGATAGTGCATAAACGGCCTTGCCTTTTCAGCAAGGGATGGGCCATGCACGCCCGTCCAGCTCTGTAATTCACTAACTGGCAAAGCTTGCTTTCCCACCTAAGCCCATGGCAGAAAGCAATTCCCTTGCCTTGGGGGGGGGGGTCTTCAAAAGCCAGGCAGAGAGCATGCTTCTAATCCCTATTACATGCAACCTCCTTTCTATTTTCCTAGCAGGTTGCTGCGCATTTATTGCAAGCAGATCAACAACAACAACAACAACAACAAATCCAACAGGTTAAGCACTTCCCAGCATGGTAAGGGCAGAAACGGAGTACAGCTTCCCCTGTTGAATTCCTGCCAGTGTTAAAAGCTCAGGACTCCTTTCTGCTGGGGGAAGGAAAGTGGCAAAGCTATTCTTCTTGCAATCCTTTAGTCATCACCGCCCTATCAATCTGCATTGCTGAAGCATTCGCTGCCCCTCCCTCCTCCTCGCTTGATGCGCTCACCTTCCTTGCCATGTGCCCTTGACTGCCTGCCCCACAGTCAATCTGTGTGTTCCCTTGGTTAGGGCTTGGATCCTAAGACAGGCCTATTTATTGAAGCGACCTTGGGAAAGTCAGGCACGCCCAATCCAAGCAGAGAACAGACTCGTGCTGGGTCCAGAGATGCCTCTCTTGCAACAGGAGGCTGAGAAGGCTCAGTCATCTTGACCCTCTTTGTTTTAATGAGTCAGGACCTGGCCAATCTCAGAGGTGGGAGAAGGCTTCTGTATGACTGCGACTTCCAACCACACAGCCTTCCAGGAACTTGGAAGAGAGCACGGGATGAGTCCAATTCCCACTTCCACACCAGAATCCAAGCAGAACTCTAAGGCCATTGCTATGAGGTCACTATATCCCAGGGACCCCCAAACTCGGCCCTCCAGATGTTTTGGGACTACAATTCCCATCATCCCTGACCGGTGGTCCTGTTAGCTAGGGATGATGGGAGTTGTAGTCCCAAAACATCTGGAGGGCCACAGTTTGGGGATGCCTGCTATATCCAGATGAGATTCAATCACATCCCAGCAAACTTTGGTTGCACATTTAAAGCTGATTTGGAGCCCTTGGGCAGCAAACCTACTGCTCCCCACTCAAAAACGTGTTTTTTTGTAGTAAGTAGGGTGATGGGAAAATAGAATTTAAAGCGTGCCATGCCATCTTACTTCTCTACAAATAAATTGGGGTGGATGTTCAATGGATAGCCCACGTCGTCTAAGCTCCCCGCAAATTCTGTGGAAACAAATTAGGACGAATATTCAATAAAGAGGTTGTCTGGAAAGGATCCAAATTTGCCGGCTTAGATCAGTGTTTCTCCCTCTTCTATTTGGGAGTGCTTTGTCAGGCAGATTATTACGGAAAACAAGGACTGGAGAGCTACAAAATTATCTGTGGGTTATCTGTATGAGGTCCAGTAGTGCTGTCCTATTTTATTTGTGTACCCCCCTGATGTTTTTAGTTTTATAATTTTATAATTTTGTATTGAGAAATGTTTTTCTTTCTGACTATCGGTCGAATAAAGGATATGTATGTATGTAAAATTATCTCCCCTCCCCCGTGCGCACCCAAGGGTGGCCCATACAAAATTCCTGAGAGAGAGAGAGAGGATTCACCAAAAAAGGGAATAAAACAAAACTAAACCTTGGCCTAAAATTTGCACTATTGACTAATTTATATATGGACTGCTACACATTTAGAAATGCTTACTACAGTTTAAATAGAAATTCAGTACATCTCATTGCAGTGGTGAAATCTGGGTTGTGTCCAGCAACGTCATCTCATTCATGCAAGGGCTTCTGCTTGTGCAATGGAAGATTTCCCACCCTCTCTTCCCTCTGCGCACAGCACACCCCCATCTATTCTGGGGTCACCCCAATGTTCTGGAGCAGATTTGAGGGGGGGGCACAAGGAGAAAATAAGGAGGGCAAGTTCCACTGTGGAGCCAGTGTGGTGTAGTGGTTAAGAGCGATGGACTCGTAATCTGGTGAACCGGGTTCGCGTCTCCGCTCCTCCACATGCAGCTGCTGGGTGACCTTGGGCTAGTCACACTTCTTTGAAGTCTCTCAGCCTCACTCACCTCACAGAGTGTTTGTTGTCGGGGAGAAAGGGAAAGGAGAATGTTAGCCGCTTTGAGACTCCTTTGGGTAGTGATAAAGCGGGATATCAAATCCAAACTCTTCTTCTTCTTCTCCTTACGCAAATGAGATGACTTGGTTGGATGCCAAAGTATCCCAGATTATACCACTTGTGGATAGTACATCCGTATGCATCTTTCCAATGTAAATAGGGCTCTGTGGACACTGCCGCGAGAAGGTGGTTTATCAAACTCTTATAAGGGACATTTTATTGCACCCTGTAAATCAGCAAAACTAATCCCAGTTCTATTTCAATAACTCTGTGGAAGAGATTGGAAAGGATTGCAAAAACCTCTTTCAGACATTCCCACCAGAGGTAAATCAACGCCACAAGATTTTGACATTCCTCTTCTCAACAGTTGTAATAATTCTAACTGTTAAACCTCAGTGTGTGAGTGGTTCAGTTTTTATCTCTGGAACTCAGATGCCCTGGGATGATGAGCTACGCTTTTTGGATGGCAGCAGGTTCTGCAGATTCAGAGGGAAGCCACTGTACAAGGCACTTGATTGTGTTTCAAGATACAGCATCCTGGTTGCCTAAAGTTAGACTCCCTCATGGGACATAGAAATCCGCCTTAGACCGAGTCAGATTTTTGTTACATGCAGCTCATTAACATCTACACTCGCCAACAGCTCCTCTCCAGGGTGTCAGACAGGGAGCTTCTTCCCGCCCTACTTTGACACGCCGGGAATTTAATTTGGGCTCTCCTGCTTGCAAGACTACTGAGCTACAGCTCTTCCTCAAAAGAAAACTGTTGTCTAGTGGTGAATGATGCTGCAGAATCTGGGCCTTGCTTCTCATTGCTTCTCTTCATAGATTCAGGACAGATAAAATAATAATAATAATAATAATAATAATAATAATAATAATAATAATAAAAATAAAATTTATTATTTATACCCTGCCCATCTGGCTGGGTTTCCCCAGCCACTCTGGGTGGCTTCCAACAGAATATTAAAATAAAATAATGTCTATTAAACATTAAAAGCTTCCAGAAACAGGGCTGCCTTCAGATGTCTTCTAAAAGTCTGGTAGTTGTTTTTCTCTTTGACAGCTGGTGGGAGGGCGTTCCACAGGGCGGGTGCCACTACCGAGAAGGCCCTCTGCCTGGTTCCCTGTAACTTGGCTTCTCACAGCGAGGGAACTTTAGGGTTTTAAAGGTCAGCACCAACACTTTGAATTGTGCTCAGAAACATACTGGAAGCCAATGTAGGTCCTTCAAGACCAGTGTTATGTGGTCTCGGCCGCCGCTCCCAGTCATCAGTTCTAAAATGAAAAACACAGTGCATAGTTCAGCTATGGAACTTGCTCCCACTGGAGGCAGTGATGGCTGCAAATTTGGATGGCTTTCAAAGAGGATTGGACAAATTTATGGAGGCAGGAATGCTTCTGAATACCATCTGCTGGAAACTTTAGGAGGGAAGGATGCTTGGGTCTTGTTTTGTGGGTGTCCCCCAGGTATCTGGTTGGCCGCTGTGAGAACAGGATGCTGGACCAGATGGTCCACTGGCAGACTCTTCTTATGTTCTGATTGCCTTTCTCTTTCTCCCTGCTTCAGTTTCTCCCTCTCTGTTGCATTTTGTATCCTTTCCTCCAGCTTTCCCTCCCATCCCAACCAGACTGGCTGGATTCCTGAAGCCTGACACATCCCCGCCTTCCCATCCATCCTTTGGGATGCTCCAAACATCTCCTCGTGAAATCCTGCCCTGTGACTCACCTTGATACCAGGTGGGTCCGGTCCAACGTGTCCTCTGGTGCCACGCTTTTCGCTCACGTGCCTGGCAACCCTCATTTGCACTGTCCCCTCCCAGCCATTGTGAAAGCAGCAGAGCCCAGCCTGGGACCAATTGGGAGTTCAAAGTGGCACCTTTGTTTGGGGCTGGTCCTTACGGAAGGGCAGGATTGGGTGGGAGTATTTAGGAGGTTATTAAAGGCAGTGCCAGGCAGCAGGTCAGAGACAGGGGCTCAGGACACAGCGAGGAACTTAGAGCTGTTTCAAGATGGCGAAGACTTGGGCAATTTTGCTGCTACCTGCTCTCTTCTACCAAGGTAAACTAAAGATGGGTTGATAGGAATTACTATTGCTGTTGTTGTTGTTATTAATTTTTATAAAGATGTTGCACAATGCACACTTTTAGGTCAGCTTTCAGTGGTGCAGGCAAGGCCGGATTAAGACCTTTAGAGACCCCAAGCACTTAAAAGGTTTTGGTTGCCCCCATATATATCTAATTTAAAATATACCGTAATCAATAACAAACCGTAAAATAATTTTTTATTTCTCAAAAGGAAACCTACGGTAAGATGAAAAATAATGTTTGCTTTATCTGGGGACCCAGGTGGCGCTGTGGGTTAAACCACAGAGCCTAGGGCTTGCTGATCAGAAGGTCGGCGGTTCGAATCCCTGCGACGGGGTGAGCTCCCGCTGCTCGGTCCCAGCTCCTGCCCACCTAGCAGTTCGAAAGCACGTCAAAGTGCAAGTAGATAAATAGGAACTGCTCTGGTGGGAAGGTAAACGGCGTTTCCGTGCGCTGCTCTGGTTCGCTAGAAGCGGCTTTGTCATGCTGGCCACATGACCTGGAAGCTGTACGCCGGCTCTCGGCCAATAAAGCGAGATGAGCGCCGCAACCCCAGAGTCGGACACGACTGGAACTAATGGTCAGGGGCCCCTTTATTGTACTTCCACTTTATTCCATGATACAAACAATTTATTTACTAGTTTGCAGCCAAATTTTGTGCTTTATTATATACGAATTTTGTCTCAGAATTTGTAAACTGAAAAGCAGAGTTGCGGGTCCATGGAAAAACTGACAGTGGAAAATTTCTGTGGTTCCCCCCCCTCCCTTAATGCCCTAGCACATGCTCATTTAGCTTAATGGTTCATCCATCTCTGGGGGCAGGTTTGATCTTGCAGAATGACAAGCGCTTTTTCGTCAGTCCTGCTCTTTTATCCTTTTGATGTCATCTTAAATCCTACATTCGGCATGCTTTTCCTGCTATAAGGCATTTCAGTGATGCATGGGATTGCCCTGTAAGTCTGTAATGCAGAGATGCCCAAAATATTTCCTCCTCGGTATATGCTCCTGTAACAGTGGTTGGATCCACAGCAGTTGCCCAGTGATATTGTTTAGTTCTAGCCAAGCAGAGTTTGGCATCATCCGCACTTAAATGCATTTAAATCCCTAGACTTACCTGGGAAGTGGGATGGATGGTTAAACCACTCTGGGAACGGTAGCTCCATGAATGGAATATGGGCCACCTAACAGCTCTCAGCACTTTGGACACAAACTACAGCTCCCAGGGTTCTGCAGGGGAAGACAGGACTGTTTTAAGTGGTATAATAGTGCTTGAAATGTAGCTAGTGCAGACGTGGATTCCTGCAATTCAAATCTCCCTTAAGGAGCTATGACCTCACTGCTTTGTTGCTTTTCCAGTCTGCTGGCAACCCTAACTAAGTGAACCAAGGCTAAGAGATGCAGTTCACTCCAGGCTACTGCAGCAATGAGGTGGACAAGCTAAATCATGAAATGAGGCTTCTTGCATTGAGACATGACCTGCTTCTCCAGCAAAGTTCAAAGTTCTTTAATTGTGCTATTGAGGACCAGCCTTTACAGGAGAAAACCCACAGCACGGTGTCAGAGCACCTTTTTGCAAAGTTCAATTCCCAGCATTTCCAGGTAGAGTTGGAGAGCTGAAATCCTGGAGAGCAGCTGCCACTCAGTGTAGACAATACTGAGCAAGATGGACCCTAAGGTCTGTCTCAGTCTAAGGCAACTTATTAATTAACTAATTTTTTAGACCCCCTTTGTCTGAAGACCACAGGGCAGTTTGCAACATAGAACTCAAATGTCAACACTCAACGTAATACCTATACCTCATGAATACTGAAAGAGTTAGACTCGTGGGATAGCTCAGTTGGTTAGAACATGGTGCTGAGAACGCCAAGGTTGAAGGTTCGATCCCCGTATGGGACAGCTGCATATTCAGGTTGGTCACTAGACGATCGTCAGGATTGTTCCAACTCTATAATGCTGTGATTCTATGGTCTGTAGAATTGGAAAGATCCCAAGGGGCATCTCATCCTATGCAGGACTACAGTGGTACCTCGGGTTAAGTACTTAATTCGTTCCGGAGGTCCGTTCTTAACCTGAAGCATACTTAACCTGAAGCACCACTTTAGCTAATGGGACCTCCTGCTGCCGCTGCGCCGCCAGAGCACAATTTCTGTTCTTAGCAGAGTTCTTAACCTGAAGCGTACTTAACCTGAAGCGTACTTAACCCGAGGTACCACTGTATTATTATAGAGTTATAATAAATATGTAATAAAATACAGATGATTGTAACAGCAACAGCATCAAAAACAAGGAGGCAAAAATCAGCAACCAGGTAACTAAAATGCAAAAAAAAAACAACAAAACAGTGTACAAATACCTTATATTTTTTCTAGCCAAAGACAGCGCTTAATCCTAGCCACTGCACAGAAAATGGCAGACCTTCCTAGCTCTTGCCTGGGAGCTTTCCTTTTCTTTCCCAATCTTTCAGTCTAGGCAATCTTCACTTCCTTCCCTCTCACTCCCCACAGTTCCTTACCCAAATCCACCTGCCACCTTACTGTTTCTGTAGCTGTTGTAGCAAGGAGAGAGAGAGAGAGAGGACTGGGAGGCAGCGTGGGGAAGCCCCACCCTGAGAATGACTTGTCCCAAATTTAACATAAACACCCAGAAGGTGCCTGCTCCTCCTCCTCCTCCTCCTCCACGGACAGGGATTTTACAAAACACCTTATGATGGAAAGAGGACAATTAGCAAACAACGTGATTCTCTGGCTTCCCTGGTTCTCTGGTCCAGGAATTCTGGAGACCAGAATGGCTAATTATGTGGGGTGCGGTTCCGTGCATCCCATAAACATGTGTCCCAGAAACTTATTCTCTTTTGTTCTTGTTGTTGTTGTCTTTAAAAATTGGAGCCTAATCTTTGAAAACAAAAACAACAACAAAAAGGAGATGAAGTTTCTGGTCCTCATGGGAGGAGCCACTAGAGCAGAAACTGATGTCTTCCAGATGTTGTTGGACCAAAACTCCCATCAGCCTCAGCTGGCATGGCTAATGGTAAGGGATGGAGTGTGTGTGTGTTGTTTGAAGTATCTGGAGTTCCCCCCCTTTTTTCTCCATGCCTGCCCTCACTAATTGAGAAGGAAGGGGGAGCCTGCCTTTGCCACGTTTCTGCTCCCAAAATTTCTAAAGCTGCATGTTAAAAGTTCACTGTGTGGGGATTAATTTCTCTTTAACGTCTTCCTGCACTGTGTGTTTATTCTGAAGTAAGTCCTGCTTCAGGTGGCGCTGTGGGTTAAACCACAGGCTTGCTGATCAGAAGGTCAGTGGTTCGAATCCCTGCGACGGGGTGAGCTCCCGTTGCTCGGTCCCAGCTCCTGCCCACCTAGCAGTTCGAAAGCATGTTAAAGTGCAAGTAGATAAATAGGTACCGCTACGGCGGGAAGGTAAACGGCGTTTCCGTGCGCTGCTCTGGTTCACCAGAAGCAGCTTTGTCATGCTGGCCACATGACCCGGAGGCTGTCTTCGGACAAACGCCGGCTCCCTCGGCCTATAGAGCGAGATGAGCACGCAACCCCAGAGTCGGACACGACTGGACCTGATGGTCAGGGGTCCCTTTACCTTTACCTTTAAGTCCTGCTGAACTGGGGACTCATGCACACCCTACGACTTTAAGCAGTCCTGGCTTCTGCCAAATAATCCTGAGAACTGTAGTTTGTTAAGTATGCCAAGGAAGGCTCCCCCCCCCCAGCCAGAACTCTTTGGAACTGCCGTTGCTATTATAAGGGAACAAGGGTTCGTGGTGAGTTCCAGCACCTCTTTTTCTAGAAAAATAGCACCGGTGCTGAGTGTTGTTAGAGACCTTTATTCCTCCCCCAGAACTATAATTCCCAGAACAGTTTAACAACAAACCCTTCTTCCCAGGGGACTGCAACCCTGGGATCTCCTAACAACTCTCAGCACCTGAAAGAAACTACAGCTCCCAGGAATCTGTGGAGGAGAAGCCATTTTATGGGGAACCTAGACACCTGCCAACTATTTATCCAGCATTCATTCTGATTTGATTGTGGGGAGGTTACATAAAGTGGAATGGTTATCCCATGCTTTCTGGGATAGCATTTTCTCGTCACTTTTCAGACCATTTTAGGCATTCCACAGAGGTTCAATGCAGTCAGCTGATGTTCATTGAGTGCCAACTAAGGATCACGATGCCTGCTGTTGACCGACACACACACTGCAATGTCAGTCCCGGAATAAAAATCTTGGAGAGATAAGCACTTTGCGCTTGCCGACTCTTGCTTATTTATTTTAAACTGCATGTGATGCAAGCGAAATCCATTATGCAAAGAACTGTGGAACTGATACTCGTGGTGGGTAATGAGAAAGATTAAAATCAGATGAGCCTGCTTGACATATTCCCAACGTGCTCCTCATTGCGTAACTCAGTTGCACAGCTGAGCAGCCAGCAGATGGCATCCAACAGGCAGTTTTCCCTTGCAAAGGGTTCGAGCCACACACATGAGACTCTTAATCTTTGGGTCATGGGTTTGAGCCCCCACATTCGACAAAAGATTCCTGCATTGCAGGGGGTTGGACTAGATGACCCTCGTGGTCCCTTTCAACTCTACAATTCTGGATCTGGGGGAATTTATCAGTATGCATCAAAGTAAAAGTCAAACAAAAGTATGGATGAGCCCAAAGTCTCCCCATATAGGGGGAAAGCACACCTGTTGAATATTTGCCTGCTGCGCAGATGCTAAAGGACGGAGTGGAAGAAGCAGCCTTAGACCTGACCAATTTCTCTCCGTCCTCTTCCAGCCTTTTCCTTGCAATGCAACTCGTGTCACGGTGAGTACGATTGCTCAGGAGAGAACGTGACGTGTGAAGATCCTTCGGCCAGCTGCTCAACATCTGTCCGAAAGGCTTATGTCGGTAAGTTTCATTTTTAGCGGTGGTCATGGGTACTTCCTGTTTGTTTTGTGATGACTGTGAGTCATCCATAAACAAAAAAACATATTCGTTCTAAAAACAAACAAACTAGAACAGCATTCTAATGTTGTGATTGGGGCTAAATAAAGTCACAAACCGGTGAGCTAGCTTTCGAGCTTCACATAACTCTTCCTCATATTGGGCTTGGTGATCAACAATAAAAAGTCTGGTTGTTGGGGTGGGCAGAATGTTGCTGTTAGAGGGCGTAGTAGAGGAAACCTGAGGTTTCAGGTCTTGCCTTTATCACCATGCTATCGCCATGCTTTCTGGGCAAATTTGAGGTTGAGGCATAAGAAAACAATGCTAACTAACCTATCCTGAAGCCTGCCAATTGTTCTGGGAGCTAGGGGCGGAGGAAGGGGCGGGGGCGGGGCTTTCCGCCCCGGGTTCCACCCTGGGACAGGGTGACACTCTCGGGGGCCCACCCCCACGATCGGCAAGCCGAGCTGGGAGCCAAAACCTTGCTCTGTGGGAGACTGTGGCTGGCTTGCTTTATCGGTCGCTCTCTCAGCCAGCCGGCGCCCTGCCCGCTTTCCCCTGGGGGGGTGACACTCTCGGGGCCAGCCCCACCCCCACGATCGGGTACGCAAGCCGAGCCGGGAGCCTAAAGCGAACGCCGGCTTGTGGGGCTGCCCCGTCCGTGCTGCTTTAAATGGATTTTAAAGCATCCCACCCGGCGCTGCTGCTCCCGCGGTGACTGAGCAACCCGCCGAGTGAGCGCCGACTCCTGGGGCTGCCCATCCGTGCTGGATGAGCAGCTCCAGGAGCCAGCACTCGCTCAGTGGGTCGCTGTGGGAGCTGCAGCACCGGGCGGGATGCACTGCGCATGCCTGGAATTTCCGGGCATGCGCAGTCCATCCTGACGCATGCGTCGTGACGTCACGACGCATGCATCAGGATGCCCTGTCCCCAGGGGGTGCCTCCGTGAATGCCTCCCCGGGTGCCCAAGAGGCTTCCCACGCCTCTGCTGGGAGCTGAGCATATGTGTGTCTCTCTCTCCTTGCAATAGAAAACTCAAGTTGTGAGTACCAACAGGAATCCCAAACTTCGGGGTTCGTAGTTAACGTTAAGTAGGAACCCCATGCTTGACATATCAATTACTGAGTTTGTGGGGTGCTGCAAAATATGGAGGTTTTGCTGCCCCCCCAAAAAACTGCAAAACTTTGGCACAGGTTTGTAGAGGATCCCAAATTTGGGGTTTGTAGTTCATGGGCCCCCAACACGATTGTAGTGAAAAGAGGTGATGAGAAACAAGAGCAAGCTATCGGCAAGTTTGGGGGGAAATCCACGGTTTGCTGAAGTATCAACGGGCAGCAGAAGTGGGTCAGCAGAGGTGGAGGTGGTAGTGATGCCCAATGGTCAGACCTTCCTCGGAGCGTGACCATAGCAGGCTTAAGGCAGGGCCCTTCTCGGCCCAGCCTGACTCACAAAGAGTCACTTCTGAGAGTTCCCCTGCTTGATTTGCCCTAATACCCAGGTGGTGCTGTGGTTTAAACCACAGAGCCTAGGGCTTGCTGATCAGAAGGTCAATGGTTCGAATCCCTGCGACGGGGTGAGCTCCCGCTGCTCGGTCCCAGCTCCTGCCCACCTAGCAGTTCGAAAGCACGTCAAAGTGCAAGTAGATAAATAGGAACCGCTCTTGCAGGAAGGTAAACGGCGTTTCCGTGTGCTGCTCTGGTTCGCCAGAAGCGGCTTAGTCATGCTGGCCACATGACCCAGAAGCTGTCTGTGGACAAATGCCGGCTCCCTCGGCCAATAAAGCGAGATGAGCGTCGCAACCCCAGAGTCGGACACGACTGGACCTAATGGTCAGGGGTCCCTTTACCTTTTATACATAGTAGTTTGGGAATGAAATGGAAGGTACCTCTGGGTTCCATACAGCAAAAGGGAAACTGGGCTTGGGTTCCAGTTTGTGAAATGCTGTGTTAACTACAACATTATTTCTTTCCCTGTCCAGGCTTCCTGGAATTCCAGTCGGTGAGGAAAGGCTGTGCCCGCCAGCTGTTCCCCCACGAATCAATCTCCCTCAACTCTCACCTCATGTCTCTTTCGTACCAGGCACGCTACTGTGCTGAGGACGGCTGTAACAATGAGACCTACTTTGGTGAGTCGCGTGGCTGCCGGCACCCAAAATGAAACCAGGTTGAATTTTTTTTTGGGGGGGAGGGGGTGGATTTTGAGGGAGGCTGAAAGCGTATTGAGACGATACGTAAAATTTCCAAGAGAGAGTTACCTAGAGGTCTACCATTGTTACCCGCTTTCACCCTTGGCCAGGGTTCAACTCCACACTCAGCTATGAAGCTCACCTTGGGCCAGTCAAGCCACTCTCAGCCTGGCCTACCTCTCATGGTTGTTGTAAGGATAGAATGGGGATTGATTGATTGATTGATTGATTGATTGTATTTCTATGCCGCTTTTCATTCAAATGAATCTCAAAGCGGCTTACAACCAATAAATAACCGTAACATAATAAAACATAATAGCACATCGCGAATACAGCATGCATCATATAAAATAATTAACGAATTATCAATAAAACAGTTGCAATCTATAAAAAAACCCCCTTAAAACATCAACTAAAAAATAAGCCAAACCACACAATTACGGCAAGTCATGTGATTAACAAATCAATGCGGCATTTAGAATCTATAAAACAATACTAAAAACATTCACAAAATAGGAACTGAAAATATAAGCTAAGCACTAAGTTCATTCACACGATCTCTGCGCCCCCGTGACTCATAACCTTTTACTCTGTTCAGTTCATTAACTGCCTTGAGCTCCTTGGAGGAAAGGCAGGATTTAAATGAAATAAAGAAAGTCATTTTTTAAATAAAAAACACACTCCCAGGCTCCCTTGCTGACTGTCCATAGGATGCCACCCCCTGCCCTCCTTTTGCCTTCTCACTGTGCTCTCCCTCCCTAAGCACATGCTAACCCCCACCTCCTCTCTCCCCCCAGTCTCCCATCCAGTCCCTGCCAATCACATGCGCTGCCACAGCTGTGCCACCCAAGGACCCTGGTGCCCCGAAGCTTCTCGCACTCAGATCAGCTGTGCTGGGGATCAGGACCAGTGTTTGGATCTTGCTGTCACCGGAAAACTGGGTGAGTTGGTGGTGGTGGGGCGGTAGGCAGTGCAGGATGTGTGAGGGAGGGAGGGAGGTGAGGTGTTTTTCGGAAGAGGGAGGTGGTGATGGGAGGGACCCGTGGAGATGTGGGAGGAGACACAAAGGGGAGAAACCTGGCAAATCAGAACTGGGGATAAGAGTCTGCTGGATCAGGCCAGCATCCTCTTCTTGCCGTGGCCAACCAGAGGCCTGTGGGAAGCCTGCAAGCAGGACCCAACCACAAGGGAGCGCTCTCCCCTCCTGAGGTTTCCAGCAACTGCTGTTCAGAAGCATTACTACCTTGGGCTATGGAGGCAGAACATAGCCACTATGACTAGTAGCCACTGATAGACTTCCCCTCCTCCACGATGGGTTCTGCAGTGTCTTATGTCTTTCGCTGTCAATTATGCCTGCAGGTCAGTATGACAACATGAAGATGAAGGGCTGCACCAACCTCCCACGGTGCCAGGAGACCTTGAGCTTCCACTCTGGAGACCGTACCATCCATGCCAGCTGCTGCTCAACGGCCCTCTGCAATACCTTCAACCCAGGTAACTACTAAACTTGATAGCCGGGCATCAGATATAGAATTGTATGGCATAGGATCAATTTGCTTTCTTGTGACAGTGGGTTCCCCAGCATGCTAAGCCACTCTCAGTCCTTATCTCATTCATCTGCAACAGTGGTGGTGGGGCCTTGGGGCCTCCAGATGTTCTTGGTAGAGCACAGCCATCATGACCTTTCCTCTAGCCCCTTTTTCACTGCCAGGCTACCTGGTCTATGCTCAGGGCTGATGGAAGTTGTAGCCTAGCAACTTCTAGAGGACTACAGACGAGGGAAGCAGTCAAATGCTGAGGACACTGGTATATTCTACAGGTGACCTCCTCCGCCCTGTCTTGGTCTTGTTTGTTTTTGTATTTGTATACAGTAGCTAGCCTTGAATGTATTGCCTCTTTGGGCCAAACAAGGCAGAACATCCATTGGTGATTTCTGTCAGGACCATGGCAGGCAGAGAAGGCAAGGGTGGCTCCTGTTGGGCTTCTATTGGTGAAGACAGAAGTCTCGGTTGCTGGCAAAGGCCAGCCAAACTGCAGCAGTATGGCTGCTCCATTGGAGGATCTTGGTGATCCAGAAACAGCATAAATTCTACTCATTGAATTCTATTCAATATTGATCCAGAGAAGAACTCCAATGTATAGTTAGCAGACTAAAAACTTCAACACATTGCAGGATTCCCAAAAAATAGACCAGAGGCAACTGTCTTTCATCCAGCAGAGCTTTACTGCTACTGAAAGCAAATGAGCATAATGGTCACAAATCCAATACATTCAGGATTGGCAGTGTCCATTAGAAGTAATAATAATAATATCTTTATTGTCATTGTACAACCTGCGTACAATGAAATTAAACGAGTCTTCCCCTCCCCAACACTCAATCTCTTATCGAACAACACACCACCTCACAAGTCAATTTCGCTATGCTATTTTCCATTCAACAGCCTAACAGCCCACGGATAGAAGCTATTTTTTAGCCTGTTGGTACGGCTGATAATACTTCTATATCTCCTGCCCAAGGGTAGATTAAAGAGGTGATGGCCAGGGTGTGAGTCATCCCTGAGAATTTTTCTCACTCTCCTAAGGCAACAATCCATTGCGATGTCATCTAGCGGACTCAAGGGACAGCCCATGATATCATGTGCTGCATTCACCACCCTCTGTAGAGACTTTCTGTCCGTGGCTGTCAGGCCAGCATACCACACTGTGATACAATATGAAAGGACACTTTCTATTGTGGACCAGTAAAAGGAGTTCATCAGTTGTTGTTTAACATTATTCTTTCGCAAGACCCTGAGGAAATGGAGTCTCTGTTGTGCCTCGTCCAGTTGCAGCAGACTTAACTTAAACTTACAATAACTTATAATACGTCTAAATCGTAACATTATATACAGAACACCACACCAGAAGGAAGAGAGATAGAAAGAAAAAGTAAAACCCAGGCTCCTTCCTTTATAGTCAGCCTGACCTTGAAGAAGAGATAACAGAACCAGTTTAAGCCAGCTGTACTCAGCTTCTCTGAAGGAATAACCTAAACATCATGAACCTTCTGCTTGTGTCTTTCACACAGAGAAGCTTCCAGAACCCTCTTGAATTAATCAGAATAGGAAAGATTGATTTCTTCTGCACTAAGAAATGCAAACTGACAAAGGAATCAGGCAGTCTTTTGGGTATTCTGTGCCCATTGTTTAGGGCTTTGTGAATCGACGCAAGAACTTGGTCTGGTAGAAAATAGGCAGCCAGGTCCAGTCTTGCAGCAAGGAAATAGCATGCACTCCTTGTAGCTGGAAGCGGGTCCAGTCCACAATCTGCTGCTTGTGCAAATGGCAGGAGGATTCCTGGTTGTTAAGATGCAGGCATGCCTCATGGCTGTTTCTTTCACTTTTCTCTCTCCTTCCAGATCTTCACGTCCAAAGCCAGGCAACGAACGGGCTCGAATGCTATAGCTGTGTGGATGACAACGGCTCTGGGTCCGGGTGCTCCAAAAAATCAATCTCCAAGGTGCAGTGCACAGGCATCCACAACATGTGCTTGGAGGGGATTGGCAACAGCCGTAAAGGTGAGTGTTGGTTTGCAAGACTCCGTACACTTAAGTTTCCGGTGCCATCCCAGTTAGGCAGAGGAGGCATGCATTTTTTTTAAGTCCACATTCCTTCCAGAAACAGCAAAGCCAGAGTCAAAAGTGGGCAGGACACTCCCCCCCCTCGTATCCAAAGGTGTAATAGTCTGGGTTCGGGTGGGGGTTGAAGACTTGGTACTCTTTCTGTGTTAGTGTCCCTGTCTCCAGCGTCTGAGAGCTGCCCAACCAGCATAAAATGGGAACTTTTTAGTCACTGGGAAGAAGTCTTTTCAACCCTTTGCATTGATTACTGTCCAAAAGAGTGCAAGGGGGTGAGTCAGACACTGAGGATTGGCCCGTAGGACGAGTCTGGAGAAGATGCACAAGAAGAACTCTGAGTTGTTGTTCCAGTGTGGTGTAGTGGTAGTGGTTAAGAGTGGTAGACTCGTAATCTGGTGAACCGGGTTCGCATCTTTGCTCCTCCACATGCAGCTGCTGGGTGACCTTGGGCTAGTCACACTTCTCTGAAGTCTCTCAGCCCCACTCACCTCACAGAGTGTTTGTTGTGGGGGAGGAAGGAAAAGGAGAATGTTAGCCGCTTTGAGACTCCTTTGGGTAGTGATAAAGCGGGATATCAAATCCAAACTCTTCTTCTTCCCTGTGCTGCACAGCTAAATGTTTAGGTACACCAAAAGATCAAGGTGCTTCAGTTTCAGGAGATTAGTGTGCAAGTTCTGTTGCATGTACTGGGCACCAACCCCTCCCCCCAAAGTTTAAAGGTAAAGGGACCCCTGACCATTAGGTCCAGTCGTGTCCGACTCTGGGGTTGCGGTGCTCATCTCGCTTTATTGGCCGAGAGACGGTGTACAGCTTCCAGGTCATGTGGTCAGCATGACTAAGCCGCTTCTGACGAACCAGAGCAGCGCACGGAAACGCCGTTTACCTTCCCGCCAGAGCGGTTCCTATTTATCTACTTGCACTTTGACGGGCTTTCGAACTGCTAGGTGGACAGGAGCTGGGACTGAGCAACAGGAGCTCAGCCAGTCGCGGGGATTTGAACCGCCAACCTTCTGATCAGCAAGCCCTAGGCTCTGTGGTTTAACCCACAGCGCTACCTGGGTCACTCCCCAAAGGTTAAGTCACTCCAAAAGAAATTGTAGGAGCTCTCCAAATCATTTGCCAGCCGCATGTCATATGAGATTTAAGGTGTGTGACAAGGGCTGCAGTTCGCACTCGCCTGGGGAGAGTAACCACAACAGCCTTGTAGGGAACAATAAACCCTTTTGACTAATTGCCTCTGTTCCCTTTTCTTTTCTTCACCTGCAGCTGGTAGGGATTTGGGCCTAGTGACCTTCAAAGGCTGCGCCTCCCCAGCCATGTGCCAGAGTTCTCTCCTGGCTTTGGTGCAAGAGCTGGACAACGCTGACGTCATGTGTTGCCAAGGCAACCTCTGCAATGACCGCATCGTGGACGGCGTGGTGACGCAGGCCATAGTCCCTGCGGACAGTGCTGACACCACGACGGTGGCAGAGTGCGCCACCCCCACGCCGTCTGGCACTGCACCAAATCCTGACTGCATCTACGATGATGAGGATGAAGACAGCGTCGCGGTTGCCCACGTCCCCGCTGGTGCAGACCTGTCTTCCGGGAGCCACGTCAATAATGAGACGGCCTACAAGGTCAATGACAAGGAAGGGAGTGAGTCTTTGGTCAATGAAGGCGACAGTAACCACTCAACAACTGCAGGCGAACATGTCATCAATGAGAATATCGTTGGCGGTCACACAGAGGGCCACACCGTCTCCCCTGCGGGCACCACAAACTCTGAGGACATGGCAGCGGGTGGTTCCTCAGCTGCCACCAACTTGGACGAGAGCAACGCCGGCACCAACGCCACCTCTTCTGGCAATCATGGCAGCGTTGTTGTGCTGGTACCCGTCGTGGTCCCCAAGAAGAATGCCACTTCTGCCACTGCTACCACCACCTCCTCTTCCTCCTCAGAAACAAGCGCCGGCAACATGGTCGTGGCGGCTTCCAGCGATGACGATGATGAGTATGAAGAATGTGAGGCGGAAGAAGAGGCCATCAGCACTGGGCAGCAATTCATGGCTCCTAAGGAGGCAAACCGTGAAGATTCGGCCACCACCCACCCTTCAGGTGTGTTCTACGAAAGTGAAACCCGGCCACATGGGTCTGCTCACTCTCCTGCTGCCGGTACCACAGGAAACACCAATGTGGACCACACTGGCCACGCTACTAGCAGCGAGACCTTTGCCGTTGGTGGCAATCACGGAGATGCCAGTGGCGAGCACATCACTGTTGACGGCAGCACTCCCCAGCCAGGCCACGCCACCAGTGGATCCACCGTGGGCGGAAAGGTGGAGGCAGGTGCCCCCGTTGTGATCACCGCCAACACACCAGCCGCCACCAGCAGTCCTGCCGGAGCAGTCCTCATTTCTGGAGAGGCAGCTGGCACTCCACGCCCCAAGAAGAAGATCCCATGCAAGCGACCCGGGTCCCAAAGCCGACCCGGCGTGAACCTGGCAGCTGCACCTGGAGCTGGGAGCCGAGGTGCTGAAGACACTGCCATCAAGAACCCCGAATCCTCGTTGTTCAGTGATGCTAAGCTGCCGGAGCTCAATGTAAAGGGGAAGGGCAGCCTTGACAACGGGGCTTTGGGCCTTATCTCCAACTTGGGCCTCTTGTGTTTCACTCTCCTGTTGGCTGCCCTGTTGCATTGAACCCACAGAAACTGGGATTGGGGTTAGGTCTGTTGATTTGCTTTTAGACAGTGCTTTTTTTCTAAAAAAAAAATCTTTCGGGGTACTCTCATTTTGACTCAAGAAAATCACCGTTTTGTAGTTCAAATCAGGGGAAATAAGTACAGGAAATGGACAAAAGTACAAAGAACATGATATTACACAGCTGTCAGCTCACAGTAACTTCCACACTGGCATGAGGTTCCGTCTGAGACTCAGGAAACACCGGGAACGGAAGTGAAGCTGCCATTGGAGGTGGTAACAACGAAACTGACCAATCACCGTGCTAGATTCCAACTCCTACTTCACACATTAAACGCTCTCTTCCGTCTGAGACTCAGGAAACACCGTGACAGGAAATGAGGCCGCCATCAGGGGTAGCAATGGAACTGATGATTCACTGTGCTAGAGAAGAAACTAAAAAAATTAAAAATTTCAGTTTCTTCTTCCGTTAGATTCACAAAATGTTTAGGGGTACGCGTACCCCTGTGTCCCCCCCCCAGAAAAAAGCACTGGTTTTAGAACCAAGGAGTATGGATTCCCAACCCTTGATCTAATGCCGTTCCCTTGCGTAAAAGAACATTCGAACCCACACAGGGTTTAAAGGAGAAGTGTAATCCAGAATAAAATTTTGAATGCTTGGGTTTTGCATGAAAGTATGCATGGATGTGTGAGAGAATATGCACAAATGAATAAAACAAATGGCATCTTGCTCCCCCCCTGGTAGGAAAATGGGATGAGGCTCCGTGTGTTTCATATACCCTCCAAGACCCTTAGCCGAAAGAAGAGCCTTGCTTATATTCAGGCTGAGCTGGGAACTCCTCCTGGACCGATTCGGGAGGTAGGGTGCCATATTAACATGTAGTTAGAGAAGTATATATTCCGCATAACCGACGGGATACACAAGTAGAGCCGTTAACCCTTAATATATCGGTAGGTTTGTTTGTTTTCATATGCTGCTAGTAAATTAAGGGCATGTGAGGTTTGTACGGTTCACTCAGCTGTGCCAATCATGCGCAGCTATGGGCAACTGCAAGCACACATTGACACACACTGTATTTATTAGGAAATATACAATGGGATGTTTATTTTTTACAATTATATCTATATTCCAGGTACACAGAGCAAAGCTCAGTAGGTCACAAGCTACACTCAGGGCTCCTCCAAGCTCAGGAAGGCGACCCTGAGCTCCAGGGTCAATTCAGTCCCATCTAGGCATTGTGAAGGCGAATTGCAAAATACAGCAAATGGAGAGGAGCATCCATATTCCACTGGGGGCATTAAAATGATTTTTTATTCTGCATTCATGATGACTTGTGCTCAGGATACTACTAGGGCAGTCTGACATGATCTTGCTTTCAGTACCGTTTGTACATGCAAAAGTTCTGGGACGATCACATGGCTTCCTTTCTAATCAGTGCATATCCTGTAACTACCTGATGAAACCTCTTAACTATTTATATCACCAATGTTCTGGTTTATTTTTGTACCACTTTGTGTTGCACTGTAGTCCTTCTGGGGAGCAATCATGTGGTAGAATTGGGTAGGCATCGCGAAGCATCTAATAAAGCAGAATGAAGCCACCACTAAGGCACTTTCTTTGGGTCAAAAGCATGTTGCAAAGCACATCTGTGATAAAATGCCGGTCCGGGGGGGGGGTGTCTCTAGTTGCACAGTGGGACTGAGGTATAAAATCATCCAAATCTGGAATGTGACAAATATCCTGAGGAACCCACCTCCCACCCCCCAGAGAAAAAGGATGTTCGGTGTCACAACACTTGGAATTTTCCTTGAGATAAATACAGGCAGAGCACAAACTACCCCTTAATCCTTCTCCCCAACAGAAACAAAGTTTGCTTAGGGTGCTGAGAGTTGTGACATCCCATGTTCCTAGGGTTGCCATATTTCAAGAAGTAAAAATCCAGACACAAAAACAGCTTGGGAGGTGGGAGGAAATCAACCACAAACTTGTTGAGTTTTTTTTTCCTGGATGCCAATTTCGCAGTTGAAATTCCAGATATTCCAGACATATTTCAACCCTATCTGTTCCCTTTCACAGAGTTCCAGTTCCTACAGTGGTTTAACAATCAATCCCTCTTCACAGGGAACTCTGGGAATTGCAGTGCTGGGATTGGAATAGGAGGTCTCCTAATGACTGACAGAACTCTTAACTAACCGCAGCTCGCAGAACTCTCTGAGGGAAGCCATGACTGTTTAAAGGGGTATAACAGTGCTTTAAATATATGATGTGGATACAGACTAACTAAGCACTACCTGCAGGCCTCACCTTTCTCCCTGCTATGGGTCTAACCTAAACACAGATGCCTTTGGAGCGTCCCATTTCTAGCTTTGACCTTGCAGAACACTTTGCCCATTGCCTAGTAATGGGCAGGGTATTCAAGCTCCCTTGCAATTAAGAAACAATGTTATTTTAAAAACAACAAGCTAACACTGCAATTAAAACGATTGCGTGCTTGTTTTCTAGGTCATCAAAACAGCTATTGCAACATTGCTGCCATCTGTCATAGCGTTGCCCAGAGTAGCAGCTAGTTAAAATTAAACGGTCTGGTTGGTTGCCACAACTGAATGGCTGCAAACCCAGGGAGGGCCTTCCCCCGATGACTCATCTTAGGGCAAATCCACTTCAATATGTACCAATTTCTTGCACACAGTCCAGGCATCTTTCCTTGGGAATGAAACACTCTTCCTTACGTACAGTACCTTGGTGCATGCTAGTTTTAGACATGTGAAAAGGCAGCTTTCCAATGTAGAGCATCCATTGCCCTGTTGGCTGCCATATGGAAACTGACTGTGCAAGTGGCATGAGAACCAATTGAAGACTGGATCCGACCCATGCTCTTTGTCAAAAACAAAGATGGTGGCCACTGGGAGCTGGCAAGAGTGTTGTTGCTGCTGCTGTTGTTTTTTTTAAAAAAGAAGGCAGGACAAATGTCAACCTTCCATGGTGCTGTCTGAGGTGCTGAGGTATGGATATTATAGTAAAGTTGCCATATTTCAAAAAGTGAAAATCCAAACACAAAAATTGTTGAGCTTTTTTCTTTCTTTTTTCGAAATATAAAATTAAAATAAGCTGGTTCGCTGCACTTTCAGGACCACTTTGGATCCAGGAGTTTAAATCTAGCCTGTAGCTTCCTGTTGGTTCTTTAAACTTCTAGAAGCTCAAGAGGTTCAGCAATCTTCTAGATGGGGAACATGTGACCCTCCAGATGTTACTGGACTCTAATTCCCATAATTCCTGGCCACCTTGGCAAGAACCAATGGGAGATGGCATCCAACAACAGCTGGAAGGCCACAAACACAAGACAGCACAAGAACTCAACCAAACTCCGTTTACCTCACATTTATTACACACCAGGGATTTTGACCTCTCTGAGGGAATAGTTGTGTTTAAATTACATTTAAAGAGTGTGCAGTCTGTGTGCCTGTTCACACAAATAGTTGAGCTATACATTCAAGCTGTGTACACATTACTGGTTCAAAATGCAGCTAGGGCTTTTTCAGCAGGATAAAAGGGTTTTTACCATGAGTGTCCCCTCGTTTTAAATTTATTTTTTTCTTTTAGTGTGTTTTAATTACCTTATGTGCAAATTGCCTTGAGATGGTGAATTAGGTTGTTGTTGTTGTTGTTAATACAATTTTTGACATTTAGTATTCAACGCATGTACAATCTGTGTACCTCTTTACATAACAGTTAAGCTGTACAAATCAACAAGTGTACACTCTTTGAAGCAAACACGTCTCCATATATAGACACAGTCTGTACCCGTGTTCAGTCAAACATGGGAACAAGGCTACAGTTAAGCTGGTTTAATCGTGAGTCCCTTTCCCCAGAGACCTCTGCAAAGGAGTTTTTCTTGGGGAGATTCCAACAATCTAAACAAATCTCAGGCAGAGATTATCTGTGCGGTCAGCAAACTTGTTGTTGTTGTTGTTGTTCAGTCGTTCAGTCGTGTCCGACTCTTCGTGACCCCATGGACCAGAGCACGCCAGGCACGCCTATCCTTCACTGCCTCTCGCAGTTTGGCCAAACTCATGTTAGTAGCTTCGAGAACACTGTCCAACCATCTCGTCCTTTGTCGTCCCCTTCTCCTTGTGCCCTCAACCTTTCCCAACATCAGGGTCTTTTCTAGGGAGTCTTCTCTTCTCATGAGGTGGCCAAAGTACTGGAGCCTTAACCTCAGGATCTGTCCTTCTAGTGAGCACTCAGGGCTGATTTCTTTAAGAATGGATAGGTTTGATCTTCTTGCAGTCCATGGGACTCTCAAGAAAACTATAATTCTATAATTCCCAGTAGCTCCTTTGGAGGAATCCTGACTCTGAAATTGGCATCAATAAATGTGTTGTGTGCATAGGGGCCTTGTGTCCCATTGCCCTAAGGTAAAGAACCACAACCGCATTTCCCTACTTCTGTCTTTGTTAATTAATTTACAATTGCCGCATGATATAACAAGTTCAGTTTCCATGGTGCGGGACAAAACTAGGAGGGTTTGGAGTCGAGGGAGCTTCTTCTTTGCTCCGTTTATTTATAACTCCAAGGCTTTTCCGTAACGGAATGAACTTAAATTAGGGAGGAGGAAACCTGGCTAAATTCTTGGATTGCTAATTATAGATCCCTTGCTTTCAATGAGTTTGCAAGTGCTGCAGCAAACAGAGTTTTCTCTAGGTCTAGACAAAGTCATATATGCACCTGTGTGGCTGAAGTCCTTCACAGGCATTCTTAGCTTGTAGTGTGGGCACTTGTTGCTGGGGTGTGTGGGTGTATTATTGTGGTAGCATTCTGCACATATTTACTGTAAGACCTAAACAACAACAACAACCCCTGAAAAGACAGCTGTATTAGCGGAGAGTGGAAATGGTTGAGGAATGTAATATTTACAAATTCCCATTTGAATTGATCTGATTCACACCTCCCTGTTTAATATGGGGGGGGGGAATCAAAACTAAGTTATCCACCGTAGGGAACAAGCCCCTGTTGAGATGACCATGCTGTAACTCACTCTGTGTAGACTAAAGGTGTAAATGTGTGTAATTAAACCATACAGTTGCATGTTGGATCCCGAACGCCTTGCAAGTCGAACATTTTGGCTCCCTAATGCCGCAAACCTGGAAGTGAGTGTTCCTGTTTGTGAACATTCTTTGGAACCTGAATGTCCGACGGGGCTTCCGCGGCCTCCGATTGGCTGCAGGAGCTTCCTACAACCAATCAGAAGCCGCGCCTTGGTTTCTGAATGTTTTGGAAGTCGAATGGACTTCCAGAACGGATTCTGTTTGACTTCCAAAGCACCACTCTGTTTCTAAAGGCACAAGAGTCTCTACCACGTTTAATATTGAGATTCTAAAGTAAGGCTGAATTTCTAAATACAGTTCTAGCTAGGGAGTAAAACATGCCCAACTGAGGCCCCCTCTGCACTAAGCACTTAAAGCAGTATCGCACCACTTTAAACTGTCATAACTTTCCCCAAAGAATCCTGGGAACCGTAGTTTGTGAAAGGACGCTGAGAGTTGTTAGGAGATGACTGTTCTCATCACAGAGCTACAGTTCCCAGGAAGAGGGACTGATTGTTAAACCGCTTTGGGAATGGTACCTCTGTGAGGGGAATAGAGGTCTGCTAACAGCTCTCAACCCCTTAACAAACTAACAAACTACAGCTTGAAGGATTATTTCCGGAAAGCTGGAACTGTTTAAAGTGCTTTGGAAAGTGCAAATATGCTTAGGAGTACACTATGAATGCCACTCGGCAAATACAATAGCTAAAGCTCACATCCCTTCCTTATATGGGTGTGTGAAACTGTGGCCTGGGCCATCCATTTCCAGTAATAATGTTGAAACATTTGCAGAATAACCAGCAGTCTCCTCAGGAAGGGTGAAGTTTGATTAATTCAAGCTGGTTGTCCCCCCCCCTCCCCCAGATCATGTGTATCTGAAGACACTGAGAAATAGGACAGTGCTTGGTGTAACCAGCCTATTTTCTCCCCCAACCCTCATGCCAGCAGAGGCAGCCAAATGCCACCAAACCTAAAGGGCCTCTGGGGGCAACTACCATTGGCACCATGCCATTCCTGGATTTTGCAGCTACTCCACTTCAGTGGAACAAATGGGATTTGATTTCCAGCTAAAGGGATTCAGATAAAACTGTATGGCCGAAGGGTGAGCAAGCTGCGGCTCCAAGAACATAAGAGGACCAAGCCAGTCATTGTCTTTTAGCCCAACCCTACCTCACAGGGTTGTTGTGAGGAGGAAATTGGGAGGGAGAGGGCCATGTATGCCAGCTTGAGCATCTTGGAAGAAAGGTGGGCTATAAATGGAATCAATCAATAAAGGAAAAAATGATAAAAGTCCCATCATTGTCTGATTCAGTAGTTTCTCTTGCACTCTAGGAAGTTTAGCTGCGACTTTGGAAACCACCAAGGAAGGTGCTTAAGGGCTCGGCACCGTGATATAGCAAATTCCTTAAATGCTTAAGAGACGGGTGAAAGCACCTCTCTGTTCAGCCCCTGAATTACGTCATGGCTCCTGGTCAGACACCTGCTCTAATCCCAGCCTCATTCCTTGGCCCACCCTGGTGACGTTCCTCTCTGGAATGTGACTTACAATCCTGGAGGGTTGTTTGTAGGCAACTCAGGTGGGAAAAGAAGGTTGGAGGGAAGCCTGCCAGATTCAGCTACACAGCCTCCTGCATCCTGGTGTCCTCCAGATGGTTCTGAGTTCAACTACAATTCCCATTAGTCCCAGCCAACATGGTGATGGGAGTTGTAGTCCAAAGGGCTGTGGAATTCTGGAAGGTCTGGCCCATACACTTCCATTAAGGGTAGACAGAAGGTTTAAGCATATTCAACAGCAATTTAAAGCCTGTGACTTTCCCAGAGAATTCTAGGAACTGAAGTTTCCCCCTCACGGAGCTACAGTTTCCAGCACCCTAAACAAACTACAGTTCCCATGATTCTTAGGGGGGAGTCATGTGGTTTAAATGTGCACTACACGGGTGGCACCGTGGTCTAAACCACTGAGCCTCTTGGGCTTGCCGATCAGAAAGGTGGCGGTTCAAATCCCCGCGATGGAGTGAGCTCCCGTTGCTCTGTCCCAGCTTCTGCCAACCTAGCAGTTCGAAAGCACACCAGTGCAAGTAGATAAATAGGTACCGCTGCGGCGGGAAGTTAAACAATGTTTCCGTGCGCTCTGGTTTCCATCATGGTGTTCTGTTGCGCCAGAAGCGGATTAGTCATGCTGGCCACATGACCCGGAAAGCTGTCTGTGGACAAACGCCAACTCCCTCGGCCTGAAAGCGAGATGAGCACCGCAGCTTCATAGTCACCTTTGGCTGAATTTTACCATCCAGGGGTCGTTTACCTTTACCTTACCTAGATATGCTTTAATTTCGTTGTGTGGAAGCTCTGGGGTATAGATATGAATTTTACATCGTCTTATAACATCAGGGAGAATATGCTTAAGATTCAGCATAGGTGGTATCTCACCCCTTTGAAATTGTCTAAAATTCCCAAAAGTCTAGCAAATGTTTGTTGGAGGTGTGGTGAAAGTGTTGGTGATCTGTACCATATGTGGTGGTTATGCAGGAAGATTAAGGCATTCTGGGGTGTAATATATGAGGAGTTAAAGAAAATGTTTGGAATTACTTTTCCCCCAAAAACCAGAAGCTTTCTTATTGAGCATCATTGGAAAATATATTCCCAACAACGTCAGAGAGGTTTTTTTATATGCTATGGCAGCAGCCCGGATTCTGGTGGCAAAAAGTTGGAAAGATCCAGAAGCCCCAAAGTTATCAGACTGGCAGCACAAATTACAAGAATTTGCCGAAATGGCACAGTTAACAAATAGCTTAAGAGGTAATTCCAAACAAAAATTTGCAGAAAAATGGGATAAATATAAATGCTATGTACAAAATTATACTAACGGTACAGTATCTATGTTGGCATTCGAGTGATCTTGGTGACAGACTTAGTTTGGTATTAGGATACAGGTAGATATTAGAATGTAACAGAAATAGAGTAAGAAATGAACAACAAAATATTTACATTCACTTTTACGAAGGAGAATACAGGTGGGACGGACAGGAAGTCTAGTTGTAAATCTATATGCTTTTTGGTTAATTTTGGTAGGTTTTGTAGTTGGTGATGGGGAGTTATTGATATGGTTTGCTTTTGTGTTTACTTTTTCTTAAGTTTGTTTTCATTGTTACGGAAATTATAATATTGTAATTGCAACTTTTGTGTACGATTGTGACAGGTGATTGAGTTTCAATAAAGTTTTTTAAAAAAATAATTTCGTTGTGTGGATTTATACATTTAAGACAGTGTGGGAAATTAAAATGCATCTATCTGGCACCATTCAGAGGAGCATGGATGCTACTGTAGCCTTTGGGGGTGCATTGAAGGTCCCCCCAGAAGGAACTCCTTCCAGCGGCCCCCCTCTGCTGAAGCCCACAACTGACCTGTCCAAACAGCCAGCATTTTACCCAAACAATAAGTAACATTGTGCTCTGTGAGGTAGCGGTTGTGAGTGGCAATGTCCCTTCAACTCATCCCAAAAGTTTGGTTTCTGGTTTAAATCTGAATTCAGATTGTTTGGGTTTCAAGGCTGCTCTGTGTGGTCAGTATAAGGGAAGGCTTAGTCAGCAGTGATTCAAACAATTATGGGATTAAGAGTGCCCAGGGGAATCCAAGAGAAAGGGGAAGAAGTCTGTTTGCTTTTGCCACGTGGCCTTCCTCTTTCCCCAGTTGCCTCATAAGCAGCAAGTCTGAAGAACGTCACAACATTCAGTTCAGTGCTTTGTGTAGTTTCCTCTGCAAGAGCATTTCCTCAAATGTGTTTGCATCAAGTAGGCATGGAAGGATCTGTCCATTTCAGTTTCCTCAGTTTCTCATTGTTCAAAACTTAAATTCAGCTCTTCACATTTTGCAATTGTTTTTTTAACCCCCCCATGAAAATTCATCATGTTTGTGCAAATATCATCTAAAAGCAACACTTTTTTATACGCAGTTGTGAGTAATGTATGTTTCCTTGCAAACAATTTCTCCATACATAATGCATGTTTGCATGCAATTTTTCACTCATTTATTCATTTTTATGCACACTTTCCCCTAATATGTGCTTTTTGGGGGTAAACATTGGTTGGTTGACGAATTGCATTGCAAAATTCAGATATGTACGAGTTTCAGAGGATAGTTGTGTTTTGGTTCACATAATGCTTCAGAAAGTGAAAATTTGATAGATTCATATGTGTACTGATTCGAAATTCTCCTCCATTCCTAGCATCAAGTAATCTTCACAAACTTATTTTGTGAACAAAAATAACCTTGCTCTTCAAAACTAAAAGCATTTCAAAAGTTGCTAACCATCTAAAGCCAACCATTGAAATTTTAAAACCACCATTGGCCACCATATAGAGACAATTAAATGATGGAAGATTAGCCACAGTAAGGGACTATGGAGGAATTCATTTCAGTTTGCCTTTAAATGCAAAAATTTGAACTTTCCAGAAAAATACTCAAGCCAAAACACAGTCATCCATTAAGATCCACTTTGGAACTCCCTGCCTCTTGAGATCAAGCAGCCACCTTCCCTGTATTCTTTTCAGTGCCTGCCTAAAACAGACATGCCTTTTCAAGTAGACCCATCAAATTCAGTGCCAGAGTTCATTTCCTTAACAGCTGCCTTTCATTTCAATTTGGAGGCCTGAGGGAACTTTGCCAGGCTGAGTCAGATGCTGTGCTCAGTGTGTGGCTCACAATAGACGGTGATTCATGCTACATCATCAAGATTCCACTTGTGTGTTTGTTCATGTATACCTGAAATCCTACACTCACTTATCGAGAGCAAGCCCTGTCGAACTCAGTGGGGCTGGGGCTTACTTCTGAGTAGGCACTGTAAAGTACAGTCATACCTTAGAAGTCAAACAGCTTAGTTCCCGAACATTTTGGCTCCCAAACATTGCAAACCTGGAAGTGACTCTTCCGGTTTGTGAACTATTTTTGGAAGCTGAACGTCCGGCAGGGCTTCCGCGGCTTCTGATTGGCTGCAGGAACTTCCTGTAGGCAATCAAAAGCCGTGCTTTGGTTTTCAATCTTTTTGGAAGTCGAATGGAATTCCCGGAACAGATTCCATTCGACTTCCAAGGTACGACTGTACTTGGCTGTGCCTTTCAAAGAGTCACGAAAACTATGGGCTGGCTCCAAGGCTAGTCCTATGCAGAGGAGACCCACCAAAATTAGGTCCATTAATTTCAGTGAGGCTGTGCTGAGTAAAACGTAGGCCACAATCAGCATACTTTTAAAGTGCTGCGAAACTACTTTGAACATTCAAGTCTTCCCCCAAAGATATCTGGGAGCTGTTGTTTGTTAAAGGTGCAGAGACTTGTTTAGGACACCCCAATTCCCCTCCCAGACCTACAGTTCCCAGAGTACCCTAGGAAGAGGGATTTATTGTCAAACCACTCTGAGAACTGTAGCTCTGGTAAGGGAATAGGTGTCTCCTAAACAAGTCTTGGCACCTTTAACAAACTACAGCTCCCAGAATTCTTTGGGGTGAAGGCCTTGAAAATCCAAAGGGGTATCAGTGCTCAAGGAATTCTGGGCACTGTGGTTTGTTATGGGTTGATGGGAATCATAACTCTGTGGGGTATAAACTACAATGCCCAGAATTCCTTGAGGGAAATGTTGTGCTTTGAATGTGCTTTAAAAGTATTTTGTGTACAAAGCCTCAGCTGCAATGGGGCATGTGCTGGAACATCAGAGAACTTGATATGGAAATTACAGAAGTACTAGGAGGCTGAGGTTAAATAATAGACTTGTTTTATTATTGTTATGTTAAGCAAAAGGATGATTGCAGTTATGATTATAGTGGATCTGCTAATGAAGTATTGACAATGAAGTCAACAGAGGGGGACCTGAGGAAGTCATTCGGATTATGAACTAGAGGAAGGACTAATGTCTGAACCCAGGATAGGGACAGGCGTAAGCGATGTTATGGAAAAATATTAAGAAGGTTAAATGTACTATGTTTAGAGAAATGTACTCTGTGAGAGAGAGGAATGGGAGTTTGCTTCCCATGGTGAGAGGGGGGGAAGTATGAAAACATTTAAACCGGTATGTAAGTTGCTTTTAAATTGTAAAACTAATAAAATTTCATGGGGGGGGGAAAAGGAACATCAGAGAACGGGGTCGGTGGGACTTACATGCACCCTTCCCCAATGTAATGCTCTTGCATCACTGCCTATCTTATTGAGTTTTAAATATATTGTAATATGTTGTAAGTTATTTGACACAGAGGGGGAAACCTACAGATATGGTTCAAAAGGTGCACAGGCAGTTGTGTATATATGGGAGAATTTTTAAAAGCAAGTGGTCCTCACTGACCTGGTGCAAAAAGGTCTTGTCATCCTGAGGAGCCCTGGCTGCCTCAATAAAACACTATCGCTCCACACACCCTTACCTGGGAGTAAGGCCCACTGAACTCAGTGTGGCTTTCTTCTGAGTAGACAGTTATTTACTAGATGTAAGTCAGCAGCTCCAGATGACCCCACTCGGCTAGGCGCTGGGGTGGATTTCACCTTGCAGACCCAAGCCAACGTTGCCGATGGGCCCTGCACCCCTTGGCAACATCCGAAGGCGCTGATCCACTGGGCCCAGCACTGGCAGCAGCAAGCAGCTCCGGCTCCCCCATTGCCACCCCACCACTGCATTAACCTGACCTGGGGGTTCTGGATCACGGGCTCTGCTGGTCAAAATGGGAGGCTCAGCAATTGCCCTCTTCCTCCGGAAGCGAATCAGCACTGCTCTAAGAAAATGCATGTGGCGGGGGGGGGGCATTAGCCCTGGTGGGCTGCCCTCTACTCACTTGTGATTGGCCAAGCGGACACCCCGTCAATCAGGATTTTTTTAATATAAAAAAGATTCCCCCCTTCACTTCTCACTTCCCTCTGTGGCCCCCTAGCCTTGTGCTGTGGCCCCCTGTTTGCACAATTTTCACCTGGGGGCCCCTTGGAATATCCTGGGGGCCCCAGAGGGGGCATATGACCCCCTGCTGGGAAACACTGATCTAGCCCAACCTGTAAAGAAGAAGAAGAAGAAGAAGAAGAGTTTGGATTTGATATCCCAATTTATCACTACCCGAAGGAGTCTCAAAGCGGCTAACATTCTCCTTTCCCTTCCTCCCCCACAACAAACACTCTGTGAGGTGAGTGGGGCTGAGAGACTTCAAAGAAGTGGGACTAGCTCAAGGTCACCCAGCAGCTGCATGTGGAGGATCAGGGAATCGAACCCGGTTCACCAGATTACGAGTCTACCGCTCTTAACCACCACACCACACTGGCAGGAATTTGTTTGTGTTTCAAATGCTACACCAGTTTGCCACCCAGGGCTCCTTAGGGGCAGAAGGGTGGGGTCTCCAAGATGACCTTCCCCAGCTCTAAAATCGTATAAAAGGCGAGATCATGGGTCAACCAGGAATCTGCCCCCACCCTGCCCCATTCCTGCTTTTTATTGAATCTCTCTCTCTCCCTCCAAGGACTGCAAGGGCTCAGTGGAGGTGAGGCGAGGCTTGCTTCTTCTTCATTCTGGTTTCACATTCTCCAGGGCTCTGTGCTGACGATGAGAGTGCATTTCAGGGAAGAGCCTTGAAAGCTTCAAGACATACTCAGCACACAAAAGAAAACTGTCACCACTTTCCCCCAGTTCCCCTCCCTCCTCTTCCTGCATCAGTCACATCACTGACTGCGTCACCCTCTGAAGTTCTGCATAGCAGAAATGATAAAAGTTCATTTCCAATTGATTTCAGGGGTGGGGCCAGAGGGGGGAAAGAGCTTCCCCCCCTTTTTTAAAGGAATAAGCAGAGAGAGAGAGAAAGAGGGAGAGAGGTTGGCAGAACATTCTTCCTGCACGGAACAGAGGAACCAGCCAGCGACAGCAAGCTAGATCTGTGAATTAGAAAGAAATAAAAACTTCGCTTCCAAACCACATCTATGGAATTATTTTGGTTCAGCTTCTCCCTGTCTTTGATGGTAGCTCACGGTAAGTAGTGTGTGTGTGTGTGTGTGTGTGTGTGTGTGTGGTACAGCTTATCTTCTGCCTAACGGCTGTCTGCTATATCACATGAGTGTGTTTTCCCCAAGAATGGTGGTTATGTCTTTTTTAGAATTCTCGGTTGTTTATTCCAGCAGCGGAGAGGAACAAAGTTCAGTGGTGATCACAATGTGTAACTTTTGGGGGAAGGGAGGGCGTTCAGTTCTCAAACTTCCTAGATTTTTATTTTTGGTATCATTACAAGAAAATGTGGGTCTGGTGTGCAGACTAGAGGTGTAAAGCAGAGGAGAAGTGGTGTGCTGACTGGCAGGCAGATCACCCAAGGCAAAAAGGCAAGAGAGAATTGGTTAGAGCATTTGCCCGGCATGCAACTGTCAAAGTTTAGTTGTAAGCATCCCCCTCCCCCTCCAAGCATGGCACAGTATATTTATATTGGAATTATGGTTTCCTGCAGTTTAACTACAAACACAGCTATCTCTGACTACTTGTAAAGATCCCCCTGAAATTCACTTAGTAGCATACATACTGAAAAATGTTTTAAAAGCTGCCGAACCACCATTTTTCTTGCATGGATTAAATATTGGTCTCATCCAAGGTAGAAGAGGTTCCAGCTGAGATCCTGAAGACCCATTGCCAGGCAGCATAGACAATACTAAGTTGACACAAAGGTCTGGTGCTCCTAATTCTGGGCAGAGAGTAATGCGCAATGGTTGGAGCAAACAAACCAAAGGAGAACAAGGTGTTTTATTCTTAATTGGAGAAAGAGGGAGAATCTCAGCTGAGGGGGAAACTATGAGGACCTGGGTGCTTGCTGTGGAGAGCACATGTGAATACAACCTTAGTCCAGCAATATGGGGAGGGCCATGGGCTTCCCAGCCCTGCAGTAAATCAACTGTCCAATTGCTTCTAGAGCTGTCACATGAAAGTAAAAATAGTCATAATTTTAAACCGGAGAAATCCTTTGTTGAGCCCTGACTCAGACCAAAGCCTGGCCGCCTGACCCTATTTCTTCACACCTGACAGATGTGTAATATATTCACATCCTGTTGAGCTGGACATTTCCAAGCAGAAGGAAGGAAATGCCCGGTCAGGCAGGAACATAACCTTAAAAGGTGTGATGAGTGATGCCAGGGGGCTAAGGATTTCCCCATCCCCAGCAGTACTCGTGTCCTCACACCACCCTTGTGACAAAACGGCACCCTGGCTCAGCAGAGCCTCCAACCCTGGAAGGATGGAGCCTCAAAGACTTGACCCCTTCCCTCCCCATTTCACTGTCCCTCGTCCTCTCATCTGTCAGCTATGACACACAGGCAAGATCCCAGCGAGGCCAACTTCACGCTGAAGAGCACTCAATTCCAAGGTCCACATGTTCTGAGGAAACCCCTACCACCACATGTGAAAGAACGCAGGAGGAAGTTGTGGGGCTCTGTGTGTGAGCCCCTCAATATGCCATGCTGTCATGCACCATAGCCATGAGCCAGCACCTGCATGTTCACCTGGCATACGAAGGGGCTCCACGCATTTCAAGGACCGCCTCTCCCCATACGAAACGGCCTGGAGCCCACACATGCCACCTGTGAGTCTTCTCTGTGTGATGGAGGACCTGAGGGTGGCAACATGAGAACGGGCCTTTTCAGTGGTGGCTCCCAGCTTGTGGCATGTTCTCCACAGGGAGGCTCACCTGGCACCATCTTTACACATCTATAGGTGCTGGGGAGATTGTCAGTATTTCTTCTGCAAAATGGGCATTTTTGTGGCGACCAAGGCAGTTCCCCAGCCCCCCAGATTCAAAAAGGTCAAGGACCATCCCCCCACCCCCTGATTTGCAGTAAGCCGAACCTGGTTTGTTAATGGCTTCCCTTCTCTTCTCTCAGTCGCTGGCCTCGAATGCTACGCTTGTAATGACGACAGCGACTGCCAGGAAACGGAGATCTGCGAAGAGTACCAAGAGCAATGCAGCACCACCGTCATGACTATACTGGCCCGTAAGTATTTTTGAAGAAGGAGTCTGTGGGGATTGGAAAGGGATGACGAGGCAGATGAGAAGGAGCTGGAGAGCAGAGGTGAGGTGAGGAACCTCAGCTTAGGCAGAATGGGTGTCAAAGGCAGCCCTCCAGGACAAACTCCCTCGTTCCACCTCTTGAATCATGCCCTTCATCGGCCCAGCTTTTTGCACCCTCCTCAAAGGTTTTTGCTTGGCTTGAACACTGACCATGCTTCATGTTTGGCTGGATGGAGCATGGTGTAGAACAGGCATAGGCCAACTCGGCCCTCCAGATGTTTGGGGACTACAACTCCAGTGGTCAGGGATGATGGGAGTTGTAGTCCCAAAACATCTGGAGGGCTGAGTTTGCCTATGCCTGGTGTAGAAACTAGCCGACCGAACAATGGTAACTCCACCCACATTTGTTGCTCCACCCACTTTTGCCTCTGGTCCCGCCCGCCAGTGGCATGTGGTGCCTGGAAAGTTGCCCAGAAAGGAAACTCTTGCCTCAGAAGGGAAAAGACACCCAAACCCTGAGATAGAGGTTTTTAGAAGGATGTGAAAAATGGAGAAAAAGGAGAACTCTCTTCTCCTCATGATACCAGAACTGGGAGATCACCCAATAAAAGGAGAAGAAACTTACTTTATTGTTTCCTTTTCGAGATATGTTGTCCTTTTTTGTATTGGTGGGGGGTCTGCTTGTAAGGTTTTGGTGTTTTGGTGTTGCAAGTGAATAAAAGGGGGTTTTGTCAGGTGTGGGGGAAGGGCTGGTGGCCAAAGGGCAAAGGGGTGGGGTGGGGGTTGGCTATCAGAGCGAGAAGCTCTGGTAGCCCTCAGTATTTATATCTTTTGTATGGTGCTTTGCAAATTTTATGGATACATTTATTGAAACATTTTTGTTTGTGTGGTAAACAATAAAACAACGACACCTTAGGTTTCCAGTCAACTCCAATGGGGTTTGCTGGAATCTGTCAAACAGAGGCGTAGACAGACCTACAGAAAAAGACATACGCAATATTTGAAAGACGGTGGGACATTGCAGGTGTGGAAACATATGCATGTCTTAACACACCCAAGTGAGCCCTGGGAGGGAAGCAGCAACACACTGTTTTGCTAGTCTATAGCATGTTGTGTGTGGACAGTGGCGGTGACGAGCACCTATTGGCAAGTGCTTGTGACGCCACCCGCACTCCGGAGAAGCTTTGCACCAACTTATAAAATGTCGATAAATTTTATTTCAACGAAGGATGACTATGTACAAACTTATATGTGGCACAGTCTGTGACAACCAAACAGAACCACAAGGGGAAGGTCAAAACTGAGAGCTAATCTGGTTTGCATATCTGTAAGTCAGTGATGGCTAACCTTGACACTCCAGATGTTTTGGGACTACAACTCCCATCATCACTGACCACTGGTCCTGTTAGCTAGGGATGATGGGAGTTGTAGTTCCAAAACATCTGGAGTGTCAAGGTTAGCCATCACTGCCGTAAGTTGTGAAACAGGATTTATGCTGTGAGCACTAAGTCTGCGTTTAGAAATGTTGCCTTCTAAAAAAAGAAGAAGAAAAGAAGGGTGCCTTCATTTTTACTCTCTCCCTCCCTCCCTCCCTCTCTCTCTCTCTCCTTGCAGGATCTAAGATCTCCAGTTACATCCTGAAGGGCTGTGATGTGGGTGGGAAGCCAAACAGCTCCATCTCCCACCTCTCTGGCAACCAGGTCGTGTTCTTGGCGGAGGAGCACTGCGGGACTGAGCTCTGCAACCAGGGGGTGCTAAACGGTCAGTCCATATGAGCGGAGAGGATTTGCTTTGCAGGCCATGCTGCACATTAAATCGGAACCCCATAAACAGAACTCCCAGGATAATTTTGTTTGGGTTTGGAACAGGTGGAGGGGCAGTAAGTCTTTGCCCCAACACCTGTCCTGGTCATAGCTGCCAACCCTCCCTTGTTTTGCGGAAAACTCCCTTATTCCAATGCCGTTTCCCGCTGCTATCCCGGATTGTTGATATCCCTTAAATTTCCCGGATTTCAAAGGAAGCAGCTCCTCTCCCTCCCTCCCGGCCAGGGAGGCTCCTCAGCTGCGTTGCTCGGCTGCCAATAAGGAGTCTGAGACCGACTGGGGGCGGAGCTTGCATGCCTTGTGCAGCCAGACCCTCATGCCCAACCAGACAGACAGCCTGCCTGCCGTCTATGCGCTCGCTCTTTCGCTCACCCGTTCGTGCGCAGCCTCTGAAGCGCAGGGTGGAGAGGCTACTTGGTGCCATTGCACCGCCCTTGCGGCATCCCTTATTTTCAAATCCGAAAGTTTGAAAAAATTCCTTATTTTCAAATCTGAAAGTTGACAGCTATGGTCCTGGTGTGAAAGCAGCCTCACCCCTGGAGCTGAGCTGAGTCACCCCCATGCCAAATGACTCCTCTGTCACAGGAGTGGGGAAGCTGCAAGCTCCACCATCCCATGCTGGCTGGGGCTACAGAGTCCAACAGCTTCCCAAGGGTATCAGGCTGTGAAAGGCTGGTCCCAAGCCCAAAGCAGGCCTTTTTCTTCTATTCATTCACATGCATGCATTTGAACCACCAAACCTCATGCAATTAGATCTGCTAATTTCTGTAACCGGGTCACAGTTTCAGCCCTGATGTTTCCCTCTCCACGCACATTAAATTTTATTTATTAAACGTCAAGTTGGCATTGCCCGGCCGGCATACGTCTGTCTTGAGAGACAACGGAGGACAATAATAATAAATAATAATAATTTTTTATTTATACCCCGCCCTTCCCAATTTAAAAACCGGGCTCAGGGCAACTAACAACAAATATAAAACATTGATTAAAAACGACTTTAAAAAAATGAAATGAAAAGAAAAAGTTAAAAACAGCATCAAATACAACATAAATGAACATCACCAGGGCAAACTGGCCAAGTTATTCCTGCTAGGGCCAGTAAGGAGACCAGGGAAGGGTTTAAATGTGGGGTCTCAGAAAAGGTTTCTTCAAAGAAAAAGGGAAGGGGAAAAAGGAATGACGAATCAGGCTAAATTGAAGGCCAGGCGGAAGGAGATCAGGTCCTGCAGGGCCCTAGTTTCGTGGGACAGAGCATTCCACCAGGTGGGAGCCATCACTGAAAAAGCCCTGGCCCTGGTGGAGGATAATCTGGCTTCTTTTGGGCCTGGGACCCTTAAACTATTATTATTCATGGACCTTAAGGTCCTCTGTGGGACATACCAGGACATACCAATGTAAGTCAAACAATTGGAGACTTACAGTGGCTGCAGAGACTGATACAAGAGAGACATGTTTGGTTGCAGCTGGGGCAGAGGGAGGCGTCCAGTTGTTCTGCTGCAGATGCGCCATGGAGTTTCTTCTCTCTGAGCTCCTCCCAGCGGTCATTCCTCCTCTGGTCACTGCTAGGACACACATTATTCATTTACTTATTGCCTGCCCTTTACCTTAAAGTCCCAGGGTGGCTTCCTACATTAGAACAAATTGAAAGCAGTTTAAAGAAACTTTATGCAGAGTTTTTTAGGCATAAATTTTTATACAAGTGAACTCAGTGTCAGTTTTGCTTAATGTGTGTGTGTGAAATTCAAGAAGTAACAAAAAACATAAACAAAGCAGATTGGGGGGAGAAAGAAGAATACATCTATCTAGGCTTTCCTTTCTACTCATATTATTTTGTTTAATGGGAAAAGTGAACATACATAAAAAATAAGATTTACATCCTGACAAAATAAAAGATTGCATGACTGTGTAGGCTTGGTCTCCTTAAATCCATATGCCTATATGAAATTGTTTGATCCCAGTCAGATGGAAGATTCCTGAAAATATATCCGAATGCTTTGTGATTGTGAATCACCTAAAGCGTGTTCTCCTTCATGGAGAGCACGTGTTGTGGTGGGGGCCAGGAAATTCACCCCTCTTGGGTGCAGGGCGGGTACGATTGGATGGCCACTGCCCTGATTGGGTCCTGGGTTGTTGTTGGGGAGAATTAAGTGTTGCAATCTGTGATGGACAGCCCAGTGGGTTTATAACCCTTGGCACGCCTTGTGATGCAGACTGCTGCATTCTTGATCCTATTGTTCTAGGACCAATCAGACTGCTGCATTCTGAATCCTATTGTTCTAGGACCAATCAGACTGCTGCATTTTGGATCCTATTCAACTCAGTACATAACACTATGCCTGTCATGGGGTCATCTGCTTTTGGGCCTGGTAGGAATTTTTCCAGTTGGCTGATTGGCTGGTGCCTTCTGGTTTTCGCCTACTGCGTAGCAAATAGTCACAACTTGTAAGGTTGGCGGTTAGGCATGGGTTATTTGTGTTTGGGTCTGGAGGGGAAAAGATTGGCTGTGTCTGCCGCTCCAATGCTGCTGCTGCGCAGGGAATTCCATTAAAGGAATCCAGGGGCTCACCATGCTTTTGTCCATATCCCCCGGTAGGGGGCCAGGGCCACGCAAGAGCCTCTGGGAGCATTTGGGGAGAGACGTTGGGCTCATCCCCTGGCCTCATTTTCTCTCCCATAAGTGTTTTCCCTTACTGACGGTCGTCAGTTCTGTCCTCAGTGGGACAGATAGTCGGAACCAATGCCTATGCAACCGCTCACATATGATGTATTCAATAAAGTTGTGGCCAAAATTTATGCCAAAAACCAAAACCTAAAATAATGTTTGAAGTGTGAGTTATTTGGGGTGGATTTGGGGACCTCAACACGCAATAAGTTCAGCCCTGATTTTTCTCTCTGCTTCTCTCCCTGCTGCTGCTGCTGCTTTCCTCAAACTGCAGTCGTGGATATGCTCACGGCTCGCGGCCGCCCACGAAATCCCTTGCATTGCTATTCCTGCAGCTCAGCTGACCGGACCTGCTACAACTCCAGCCATATGCAGATGCGCTGTGCGCGGCCAGAGGAGAAGTGCATAGACATCACGTCCTTCACTGCGACAGAAGGTGAGCTCCTGTAGCCTTTGGTTTGATGGGGTTCTTCCCAACCTCCTAAGAGAGGTTGTTGCAATGAAATTTGCACCAGCGTCTCCTAGAGACAAAAGGCCACAATCACAGCCACTGTTTTCTCCCAACTGGCAGAGTTTCCGGGGGACCAACAGCGCATCAAGGGCTGCGGCTCGCTCACCCACTGCCAGGAGCCTCTGGGCTTCCACAACCAGAACAGTTTCCATCTGATCAAATGCTGCAATTCCAGCCAGTGCAATGATGACACGCAAGGTAAGGTTTGGGATTCCAGGAGCACCAACTGGGTCTGCAACAAAATGTTTCCGTATATTTTCCCAACTCCTGATGGCATTGTTCTTGCTCAGGGGGGAGACAGAGGACCCAGCTATACAGCTACAAATAAAACATTTTAAGTGTGTTGCAAAGTGCATTATACAAATGTGACCCTAGATGGCGATGGTGAGCTATGGCAAATTCAGTATATTTTTCAAAATGTTTTTTAAAAGCCATTTTCGCAATGTTTTTATATGTGTCCAGATTCCACCATAGTTCTGTGTGATACTATAAAGTGTTAGCAAGCCAATTCATCTCCCTGAACCCCCATAGCTTTCTATTTTCCTTTTCCAGCTGACCCTCAAATATTCCACAGCTCCTAGCAGCATACTTTTCAACATTTTTTCCAATGAAAATAGGGACATCCTATTTCATAATAATTCCTCTCTGAAATTTAAAACCTCCCTATACTGACAGGGTTGCCTTCAGATTTCTTCTAAAGGTTGTATAGTTACCGTATTTTTCTGTGTATAAGACTAGGTTTTCCCCCTTAAAAATAATGTCAAAAATTAGGGGGCGTCTTATACACGAATACAACCCCCCATTTTCTTAAATCTGAGTCCCCAAAAATAGGGGGCATCTTATACATGGGGGTGCCTTATAGATGGACAAATACGATACTTATCTCCTTGGCTTAGGGGTCGCATAACTCCATACCCATCAACATTTCTCTAATGAAAACAGGGACGTCCTAAGGCAGTGATGGCTAACCTTGACACTCCAGATGTTTTGGAACTACAACTCCCATCATCCCTAGCTAACAGGACCAGTGGTCAGGGATGATGGGAGTTGTAGTCCCAAAACATCTGGAGTGTCAAGGTTAGCCATCACTGTCCTAAGGAATCAAATCAGAAACCAGGATGGCTTCTGTAAATCTGGGACTGTCCCTGGAAAATAGGGAGACTTGGAGGGTCTGTAGTAGCCACGGAGCATTCTCAGTCCCCATTGGGCTGTTGAGCAGGGTGGGGTGTGTATATATTTTTTGTTCTTCTGAAAACTTCGGAGTTCTCCCTAGCATGCCAATACCTCCCTCAGTTCCTATCTTATCAGCACAGCATCAGCACTTGAATTTGCTATTAAAGGGAATGAGGCTCAGAACCAAAGTTGGTCAGGTGGCACCTTTTATATAATATAGAAGCCTGGTGCTTTTAACAGCTGTGTTGTGTCCTTAAATTCAACACCTGCAGCTTTCCTGACTGCCCCAAGTTAAAGATCAAATACTAAATACATACGGCTTGAAGATATGGTTGCTACCTAGCCTGTGTTTTTTTTGTAATCAGATTTGGGTCTGAGAGCTAGTAAATTCTAGATTCCACCCAGAATCTAAATATGAAGTGGGGGGATTAGGGTCAAAAGGAGGGCTGAAACCCCATCAATTTGGGGGCAAGGCCAGGGCTGGCCCACCTATGAGGCAAGGTGAAGTAACTGCCTCAGGTGGCAGGATCCACCAGGGCAGCAAATCCATGTGTAGATCTTCCCTCACCCCTTCTTTCTTCACGGGGGGGTGGGGTGCAACTTTGGGGTCTGCCTCAGGTGCCAAAAGGTTTTGGACTGGCCCTGGGCAAGGCAAAAGTCACCAGCCCTACAGGTGTTGTTCACACATAATGCTAACCCATGGATCGTGAAAGTATTGTTTAAACCAGGGTTTCCCGATTATGGGAAACCCTGGTTTAAACCATTGCTCAGCACTGGTTTGCTCATTCAGTCTAAACCCTGCTCAAGAGTTCAACTACTTCCTGCCAACAATTCATGATTCAAAGCTATTGTTACTTGTTACATTAGAAACATTGGTTCGTTTTAACTATGTCTCAGCATGATGCGTGAACTCAGCACCCATTCCTAGCCATAGTTTCTTTGACCAGCCTCCTCCAGCTACAAATGCATGGTGTAGGGAACAGCTGGAAAAGAAATCAAACTTTGGGAAAACAAGTTGTGGGGAAATAACCCATGGTTACCTCAAAATCTGTTCAACAAACCATGGCTTAAACCAGCCATACAGTGTCTTTCCAGGTGGCTGCTGGGTTGGCGCCTGCAATTTCTTTCTTTTATTACCCATGATGCTCTAGGATAGTGCTACTCTGTGCCATTGCATCCCTTTAATAATGGCTTCCAATTTTTTTAAAAAGGACCCAAATTTAAAGCCATAAATATGTGGCCTTGGTGCAGACAGCCTGGGATGAAATTTATGGTACTGAGAGTATTCACTTATTCTGCCTACAGACTACAAGGATACCCCACCCCACCTGAATGGGGTCACGTGTTTCAGTTGTGAGGGGAATTCCACCCATGGTTGTTCCCCAGATGACATCACTAAGGTGCAGTGCCGGGGTGTGATGACCCAATGCTTAGAGGCCTCAGGGATACATGGTGAGTATCGTCTACTCATTCCTTCTCACTCCCTCCATCTGGAGTTTAATGTGACCAGGCACAGAAAGAGGCACAGAGCAGAGGTTTTCAACCTTTTTTAGTCCACAGCTCCATTGACCAAGTACCTTCTTTCTGCAGAACCACTGTGGGGCTCAGGAGCCAAGTTATGTCACCCCTTCCATGCAAGGCTAGCAGCCTCTCACCCTTTTTTTGAAAACACGCTCCCTTGTGGAGTCTTCCCTCCTCTCTTCTCCCCTCTCCTTGGGAGTCCTCTGGCCAGCCGCTGCTGCCACTCCTGGTCTCTGAGCTGCCCTCAAGAGAGGTGCCTCCTCACAGTGCCCCACAGGGGCCTGGGAAGCACCCCCTGGCCAGCCCCAGAGGTACCATTCGCCTAGGGAACTTGTAGCCAGGGCTGCTGCAACAAACAACTGTGCAAGCCTTTGGGAGGCAGAGACACGAGAGGGCATCAGAGGAGGGAGGGAAGGAAAGAAAGAGGGACAGAGGCCAGTGTTGACTGCAGCACCCCTGACCATCATTCAAGGCACCCCAGGGTGCCACAGAACACTGGTTGTAAACCACTGGCACAGGACAATTAGCGTATTTTTCGCTCTATAAGGCGCACCTGACCATAGGACGCACCTAGTTTTTAGAGGGGAAAAGCCCCATTTTTTGAGGATCAGCTCAAATTTCTGCAGCTTCTTTTGCAAAGGAGAAAAACTCCATTTTTTGAGGATCAGCTCAAAGTTGTTGAGCTTACTTTGCAAAGGGAAAAAAATCCTGTTTTATAGGGTTTAACTCATAGTTCTGCAGCTTCAGTAAAGGGAGCCATTTCTACAGTTTCCAGACAGATAATCTAATCAGCCAGTCACATGTCGCTGGGGAAACAGCCTCCCTCTGCTAGGGGGTGGGGCTGGAATCTCTCTCCCTTATCTCTCTCCCCAATCATTTGCTGAGCAGCTGCTCAGCAGGCTTCCTTTCTTTTTTTTATATATATCATTTTTATTTATTTTCAAAACCATTTTTGCAAAAAACCATATACATACTTTTTCACATCTTATATCTTTTTGGCTTTTTACAGCCTTGACTTCCTTCAGTCCTTCCAAACGGCTTTATAATTTCTATGTTTCCACTTATATTTCTTATATCTACCATTGCTTCACATCTCACTCATAACTTATCACGTTAAATTTACATTTAGCAACAATATTTCTTCTTTACTCTACAATGTCTCTTGAAGTCCTACCAACGTATTCAATTCAGTAATTTCTTTTATATAGTCTGTAAATTTGGCCCAGTCTTTGACGAACTTCTGGTCCCGCTGTTCTTGGATTCTCCCCGTCATTTTGTCCATTTCTGCATAGTTCAATAATTTCATTCTCCATTCTTCTATTGTCGGCATTTGTTCTTGCTTCCAATTCTGTGCTATTAACATTCTCGCTGCTGTTACTGCATAATGGAAAAGCTTAATGTCTTGTTTTTTAATGTCTGTACCTGTAATTCCTAACAGAAAGGCTTCTGGTTTTTTAACAAATGTATATTTCAACATTTTCTTTATCTCACCATATACCGTGTCCCAAAAGCTTTTCACCCTTTTACACTCCCACCACATATGAAAAAAGGTACCTTCTTTCTCTTTGCGTTTCCAACACTTATTATCTACTTTATACATTTTCGCTAGTTTGACCGGCGTGATATACCATCTATACACCATTTTTAACACATTTTCTTTCAAAGCATTACACGCAGTGAATTTCATACCCTCCCTCCAAAGTTTTTCCCAGTCTTCTAGCATAATATTGTGTCCGATATCTTGTGCCCAGTGTATCATCACCGACTTCACTTCCTCATCTTGCAAATGCCATTCCAGCAACATTTTATACATTTTGGACAGTATTTTGTATCTATTTCCTAATATTTCTACTTCGAATTTAGATTTAGTATCTCCAAATCCGTTATTCTTCATGTCCTTTTTGAACATTTCATTAATCTGAAGATAGTGCAACCAATCGCTGACAAGCTCTTTCACATTTTCAAACGGCTTCATTTTCCATTTCACTCCATCGTGTTGTAGTAATGTTTCATATGTTGTCCATTTTTCTCCTATCTTTATCCCCATTACACTCATTGCCTCCAATGGTGACAACCACCATGGTGTCTTTCTTTCTAGTAGGTTTTTATACCTATCCCAAACTTCGTATAGAGATTTCCGGAATATGTGGTTTCCAAAACCTTTATGCACCTTTGTTTTATCATACCATAAGTATGCGTGCCAGCCAAATCTATTATCATGTCCTTCCAGATCTAAAAGATCTGTTTTTTCTAATATCATCCATTCCTTTAACCAACTGAGACAAGCAGCTTCGTAGTATAATTTCAAGTCCGGCAGGGCGAATCCACCTCTATCTTTACTTTCTGTTAACAATTTGAATCTTATTCTTGGTTTCTTCCCCTGCCAGATAAATCTTGAAATTCTTTTTTGCCATTCTTTAAATATTTTTGTCCCTTTGATTATTGGAATTGTTTGAAATAGAAATAACATTTTTGGTAACACGCTCATTTTAATTGCTGCAATTCTTCCCAGTAAAGAAAATTTCATTCTTTCCCACACCTCCAGGTCTCTCTTTATTTTATTCCACACCGCTTCGTAGTTGTCTTGGAATAGATTAATATTCTTTGCTGTTAGCCATATGCCTAGATATTTCACCTTTTTCACCACTTCTATGCTTGTCTGCCGTTGCAATTCCTTTGTCGTTTCATTGTCCATATTTTTTACCAGCATCTTAGTCTTTTTCCTATTTAATTTAAATCCTGCCACTCGGCCGAAATCCTCCATTTCTTCTAGAGTGGCTTTGGAGCTTTCTATAGGATCTTCAATTGTCAGTACCAAGTCATCTGCAAAGGCTTTTACTTTATATTGTTTTTTCCCAACTGCAATTCCTTTAATATCTTCTCTTTGTCTTATTGCATTCAGAAGGACCTCCAGAACCGAGATGAATAATAATGGTGATAGTGGACACCCCTGTCTTGTTCCCTTGTTTATTTTTATACTCTCTGTCAAAACACTGTTCACAATTATTTTTGCATTTTGTTCTGAATATATTGCTTTTATACTTCTTACAAGTCTTTCTCCAACATCCATTGCTCAGCAGGCTTCCTTTCAACACCCCCTTCTCTCTCTCTTTTTTAAAAAAAGCACGATCTGCTTTTGCCCCTGGGCAGTTCAGCTCCAGGGACCACACATTCGCTCCATAAGACGCACAGACATTTCCCCTTACTTTTTAGGAGGGAAAAAGTGTGTCTTATGGAGCGAAAAATACGGTATGTGTTCTTTAAAGGGGTGGGAACAATAACATCCACTTAGGTGAATGCACATCATTTCAATGCTTTCAAAATTGGCATGGGGAGGCAGACAGTCTGCCAGAAGGATAGGGAAGGGGTAGGTCATGCTGCTGAGTCATGGCCAAATCGAACAAGACATAGTAGAACAATGATCATTCCCCACCCCCCTTTGACAAGCTGTCCCTTGGTAGCTCACATCTAAGGCCTTCCAAGCAGACTTCAGACTTCCACTAGGAAAGTCTAAGAAAAGTTTCACCTTCTCAATGTCTCTCTTTGGACAGGTGTTCACGGAACAGGGGGGCATGCACACATGCACAAGGTGGAAATGTACACTTACCTTTTGGTTCAGCAACAAAGTGTTCCAAGTAGTCAGCAGGAGACAAATGATGAGATACAGTCCACTCAGATTCTATCTGTTTCATTTTTCCCCAATCTTAAATTCAGGTCCCCAAATTCCACACCAATTTGAGAGGGCTGTTTGTTTGTTTTTGGTAAAGTCCTCATGAGAATCCACCAGCATTTTAGCATGGATTTGTCTTTATATACATGCTTTTTATGCATTTTTGCCTAAAGTACACATTTTTGCAAAGCATATTTCCCCTAATATAATCCTAGAATTGTAGAGTTGGAAGGGAGTCCAAGGGTCAACTACTCCAACACCCTGCAATGCTGGAATCTCAACTAAAACATCCATGAAAGATGGCCATCGAAGTTTTGCTTAAAAACCCAAAGGAAGGAGAGTCCAAAACCTCTCAAGGGAGACCATTCCACTGTCAAACAGCTCTTACCATCAAAAGGTTATCCCTGTGTTTAGTTGGAATCTCTTTTCTTGTAGCTTGAAGCCATTGCTTCAAGTTCCACCCTCCAAAGCAGGAGAAAACAAGCTTGTTCCCTCTTCCATATGGTATGACAGCCCTTGAGATATGTAAAGAGGGTTATCATATTTCCTCTCAGTCTGCTCTTTTCCAGGCTAAGCATACTCCTTCAACCATTCCTCATAATGCATGCCTGCATGTTGTTTTCACTAATATATGCATTTATATGTACATGCACTTTTGTACCCATTGGAGAACTGGATCATGATATTTGGAGAAAAGTGCATTCCAGAAGATGACTGTGTTTTGGTTCTCAGATTGTTTCAGAAAGTGTGCAATGGGAAAATTAGCCTTTTAATGAGAACTGAAACCAATTTCTCACTATCTGTCACTAATCACTGCTCATTTCCACATTCAGGCTCTACTGCGCAAATCTCTGCCATCAAGGGTTGTGCTTCGCCATCCTGGTGTGACAGTCCTTACACTTCCGTCTACAAGAACCTGGGTGCTATTCACAGCCGCTGCTGCACTGGTGACCTCTGCAACAACTGGATTGTCGACGGGACGCTGAAACCATCCCCTAGGAGCCAAGCCAACCGCCGAGTCTCAGCCCAACATACTTTGCTCTCAATGGGTCTTTTGATCCTTCTGACCTTTCTCCTCTCCTCAGAGAGCTCCTGATCTCCACTGCTAAGATCAAGGCATATTCCAGGCCAGGATGTTCCAGGGTTTTCTCCCCGTCTTCCAATATTAGAATGCAGCTGTGAAGAAAACACGTGACATAAGAATGGACCACCTCTGAGCATACACAGAGTGCCTTTCCCCACACCACCGAGGAACTACAGCCCACTCCTATAACAAACCTTCTAGGTTGAAGTTCTAAGCAAGCACAAGCTCCATGACCTTCTCTTTTGAAAGTTGCTGCAAACGGGAGAAGGAGAGAGTCGTCTTTTGTTTGGCTGCTGCTTGAGGGTTTCCCACAGGCCTCTGGTTGGCCACTGTGAGAACAGGATGCTGGCCTCCATGGGGCCATCTTCTTAAATTCTGATGTCTGGGTAAGAAATCCCACTGAACAAAGCAAGGCTTGCTTCTGAGTACTGGATCAGGCAGTGAGTTACTTGTTGAGAAATGAGTGGAGTGGAGATTAGCGGATGGGGAAGAGCGAGACTCAGGACTCCTGGGTTCTCTTCTCTGCTCTCAGTGTTGCAAATTAAGGCAGAGGAGCTGGACACCTCTCCTGACTGGAGAAATCCTGGTGGCCCTTACTTTTCGTTCATTTTTGAAAACAGATATATCCAAAACAGAAACGTCCCGCCTTATTATTTATTCTTTTTGCACTGCTGTGGAGGACTGTTGGACTCTTTCAAGAAACAAGGATTTGTCCCATTGGCTGTTTACTATCTGGAAGGCACTTTTGGGAATCGCTCCTCAAACACAAGACTGTTCAGAAAACCAGAAGTTCCATCAGACGTGGGAAATTGTGCAAAGCACCATCTAGACGCAACTCCGGTTTGGACTTCCTGAAGTTTGTTAACCACAGGATGTGGTCACTGCCATTTATTTTGTTTTCCTTATATATGCGTGTGTTTGAACATTATTTATCTTAATAAACTATTTTTATATTATTTAAAGTATAAGCTTGTGTGTCAGCCATTTTTAATGCAGGGCTGGGGAACTCAGGATGTTGTTGAACTCCAACATCCATCAGCCTCTGCCAGTCTGGCCAGCCATCAGAGATAATGGGATCTGTAGTCCAACAACCTTGCCAAGTTCCCAAGTCCCTCCTCCATGAAGCAATTGACCCTACACAGAACAGTGTCTGCTCTCATCCATGATATACATTTGTAGTACTTTAACCGTTGTGGCTTCCTCCAAAGAATCGTAGGAACCGTAGTTTTTTGAGGATGATGGGAACTGTAGCTCTGTGAGGCATCCCCTAACAATTGTCAGCATCCAAAACAAAATGAATTTCTCAGGATTTATTTTTTTTTTATTTTTTTGGGGGGGGTTGTTAAAGGAGTTTTAGAGTTTTTAAAATGTATAGTGTACATGTGACCTTCTCTCTCTCTCTCTCTCTCTCTCTCTCTCTCTCTGTGTGTGTGTGTGTGTCTCCCTCCTTTTCTTCACACCCACATGTACCTTTAAGTCTGTTAAGAGTGCTGAGAGTTGTTAGGAGACCACTATTCCCCTCAGAGAGCTACAGTTCCCAGAGTTCCCAGGGAAGAGGAACTGATTGTTAAACAACTCTGAAACACTGTAGCCGTGGTGCCGTGGTCCAAACCAATGAGCCTCTTGGGCTTGTTGATCAGAAGGTTGGTGGTTCGCATCCCCGTGATGCAGTGAGCTCCTGTTGCTGTGACCCAGCTTCTGCGAACCAAGCAGTTCTAAAGCATGCCAGTGGAGAGTAGATAAATAGGTACCACTGCAGTGGGAAGGTAAACAGCGTTTCCATGTGCTCTGGTTTCCGACACAGTGTCCCATTGCGCCAGAAGTGCTTTAGTCATGCTGGCCATATGACCCGGAAAACTACCTGCAGACAAATGCCAATTCCCTCAGCCCATAGTTGCCTTTGACTGGACTTAATCGTCCAGAGGTCCTTTACCTTTATCTACCTTTAAAGCAGTGTGCAAAGAACTTTTAAATATTCTATTTAGAGGTATCTATTATCTTATTACATTGCCAGACCACGGCACAGAAATTTGGCACCTTTTAAGGTGGGAAGGGGGAGTTGAAATATCCCTTGGGGACTGCAGTCTTGCTTTTGAACCATCAGCCTGTTGGGCAAGTTCCTGGGTTGATGGTTTTGAAGAAATGAAGTGAAGCAACCTGGGTTTGGAAGCCCAATGTAACTTTGCTCACATCTGAGAGCTGTTTGAATGGTGCCGTGCCTTAAGGGAACATCAGAGAAACAGGAAGCCTCTAAAGATTCCTGGGAATTTTGCATTTGCATTTTGTTCCAGGAACACTGCACACCTCTTCCATCATGGGGAGGGCAACCTTCTCCAGAGGAAGCTCCTATGTTCTCAAATTTGAGAACCACCTACCCGTAGGGCCTCTGTCTTGCCAGTCTCAACTTATTGGCACTCATCCAGACTGTATCTGCCAATCTACAGCCTGCGCAGCTTTTTCTAATGAAGCTGGCATTATTGATGCTCCAAATCCCACTTCCAACAGCTTCCAGTAGAGGCAGTGTGGTGTAGTGGTTAGAGAGTTGGACTCGGACCTGGGAGATGGGGTTCAAATCTCCCAACTCAGCTATGAAACTCACTGGGTGGCCTTGTGCCAGTCACTGCCTCTCAGTCTAACCTTAGAGAAAAATGCAGTAAATAAATGCAACAAATAAATAATATGCAATAAATAAATAAATAGTATTCAGAATGATAGAATCATAAAGTTGGAAGGGACCAGCAGAGTCTAGAAAACAAGCCTTATGAGGAACAGTTGAAGGAGCTGGGTATGTTTAGCCTGGAAAACAGGAGACTGAGAGGAGATATGATAGCCATCTTCAAATATCTTAACTGTCTTGGTGATTTTTAATTTCTTTTTGCCAGGGAGGGAACATCAGGTTGAGAAAAAGGAGAGGAAGATAGGATGGGGAAAGAGGGTGGAGAGAGCAAGAAAGGGCCTGTCTTGCTTTGTACTAGCACAGCTGGTTTGCCATTGCTCGGGGGTGCCAAATTTTGGCTTCACATGGGGCTCCATATTGCCAGAGTCTGCCTCTGTTGCTGTTTACAATTTCCATAGGCTCCCTTCTTCTTTGCGTAATCCTGCCCTCAATAGAATGGCTCATGTCTTTCAGGAAGTCCCTCCCACCAATCTCTGCCTAGCACATTTGTGCGTGATATATATATAACCAAACAGCCCAACTCTCTCAGAGGAAACTGCTTTTCCTTTTCCTCTTCCTCCACGACTCATCAGGAAATTTTTTCTTTGGCTCAGAGGGCCTCTCAACTTCAGACCATGGAGGGTGTCGCATTGAGATGGAGAGCTGCAACAGTCATACTTCAAGGACTGCTGGCAATGACCTTTCTTATTTCAGGTAGCAGTTATTACTATTGGGATGTCCTCTAGTTGCAGACCTGGGTGGCTGGGTGGGTGCCAACTAGATTTACACGGAGAAACAAGAAGGAATCCCAAGGTAAATGGAAATGTTTCAGAAAGGAGTGACCAAAACTGTTCAAGGGGATGGAGCGACTGTCCTATGAGGAATGTTTGCAGCATTAGGGATGGTTTAGTTTAGAAAAAATATGAGAAAGAGTTCACATGATAGATGCTCAAGAATTATGCACGACGTGCAGAAAGTGAATAAAGAAACATCTCTCTCTCTCTCTCTCTCTCTCTCTCTCTCTCTCTCTCTCTCTCTCAAAGCACTAGAAATCTTGTACACCCAGTGAGACTGCAAGTTGGCAGATTCAGGACAGATAAAAGAAAGACCTTCTTCACACAGTGCAAAGTTAAACTATGGAACTCCCTCCCACAGGAGACAAGGATGGCCCACCTGGATGGCTTTAAAAGAGGACTAGGCTGCCTCTCAGGTTGATTTCTCTGGTTCTTCTGGAGAGCTGGGATAGCTCAGCTGGTAGAACATGAGATGCTAAATCTCAGGGTCATGGCATAGAGCCCCATGTTGGGCAAAAGATTCCTGCATTTAACATGTACATGAGGACTCTCCTTAAGGGCAGGGGGATGTTAACTCTTGCCCTCCCAGACTCCTTCTTCAAGATCTTATAGCTGAGCCAGTGTCCTTTTAGATCAGCCACAAGAGAAAGATTGAAAGAGTATTTGGTTAGTTTAAGCTGCTGCTCTGTTGTGATTCTCTGCTGCAGACTAGCTTTGCCGGGTACCTTAGATCTGAGTCTAATGCACTAGGATTTTTTTCTTAGATTATTGTAAACAAACAAACATGCTCCCCCCGCACTCCTCTTCTTCCGCCAGTGGTCCTGGGGAAAAAGAGGACATGTGGCAACCGGACCTGAAAAAGAAAACATTTCCTGAAAAAAGAGGACATATTGCAATCCTACTCAGGAGGTTTCCCGGAAAGTGAATGTGCTAAGACTTGCTTAAGTCATCTTTTGGAGATTGCTGATGGGGAGGAGTGTATCTATGACTTCAGTTTAGCCCTGTCTGCAAGGAGGATAAGTTCTGGGCTGTCTCAAGGAAAGAGAAGGCGGAGTCATGTCTCCCAGGAGTTTTCCCAGAAAGTGAATGTGGTTTGACTTGCTTCATGCTTGCTTCATACCATTCAGTGGATTTGTAACTGGCTGGCTGACCGACCCACCCAGTGAGTGGACACCCAGTGAGACTGATAGTGGGCAGATTCAGGACAGATAAAAGAAAGACCTTCTTCACACAGTGCAAAGTTAAACTATGGAACTCCCTCCCACCGGAGGCAGGGATGGCCACGCACCTGGATGGCATTAAAAGAGGACTAGGCTGCCTCTCAGCTTGATTTCTCTGGTTCTTCTCAAGATTTGCCTGCCTCCACCCATATTTTTGTTATTATTTTTGGTTGAAACTTTACTTTCAATCCTACACTGTGTTGTAGTTTTTTTTTATTCTCTATATTCTTCATTAAAAGATAAAAAGTGCATAATTAAAAGAGCACAGAGTAAGTTAAGACACAAAAAAGAAGAAAGGAAAAGAAAGAATACCCATGTAAAAAAACTCCCCCCCCCCCGCATTTTTCTAAATACCATATTTGGTTAAGCTTTGGTTAACTACAATACCTTTTGGGGGGGTTGGGTAATGTCTATAATTTGGTTGTCATTGTTCTGTTTCATAAGTTTACATCTGACTGGTGTTGGTGTGAGCTGGAATCCAACATCTGGACTAGATGCCCCTCGTCCCATTCAACCCTATGATTTCATAAAGCTGTAGAACTGGCCATTCTGGCATTGCTTTGCATCCTTCTTTGGTATCTACATAGCAAAGCACTCACTCAGGTCCCTCCTTTGGGTCTGCGGTTCAGAACAGGCACTTGGTGCATATTTCTGCCTCCTAAGAACTTCTTCTTTCATTTTATAAAGGGGGAACCTATTTCTAGTCCCTGATGATTTCAAGGGAGAAAGACATTGCTAATAGCTTCTCCAGGATCTCATACCCTTTCTCCCCACACTTCTTTTCAGGAATTTCTGCCTTGCAGTGTCATCATTACAACAGCATCGAAATGTTCCCAAACGCATTCGTTGATCTGGAGCGCATTAAAAACTGCTCCAGTGCTGAGAATGCTTGCACAGATGCACAACTTACATTAACTATAGGTAAGTGCTGCTCTGCCAGATGGATCCTGTGTGGCTGCTAGATTTTTGAGAGAGGAAAAGCATGAAATTACTTACAACCCCTAAAATTCCCAGTGGAATACTTGGGGCCTGAAATGATGCTTTGCATGCCTTCAGAATTGAGGTACTTAAAATATGTTTTGCTTCATTTTATTTTATATTTGCATATTTTTGTACAAATGCCAGCAATCCATTGCTTTCTTTTTTAATTAAAAAAAATCCCATCACAGAGAACTATGCCTATTTCAAATACGAAAGTAGAAACCCTTTATCTTCTTGTGGCACAAGTGAACAAAAAGGACAAGGGAGGCTGGTGCAGACCTTACCTGACTTATTAGGTCTAGGCTGGTCTGCTAGGCTGGTCTGCAGGATAAAAATACTATGTTCTTGCGTGCTTCAGTGGGGAGTTTGGAAATGTGAGAGTGTAGTAGTCGCACCCATTGCTCCATCCAGAATTCCTTCTGCCTCTTGCGTCAGGTACCCTACAGATGTTTGCCCAAAACTGTGGACTGATTTCCAACCCAGTTATTAGGCTTTTGAGGTTAAACAGCAGCCAGGAAGTGTGCCCCCCCAAAAAAACCCAGTCAGAAGCAGAAAGCGGAAAGAACTGTGTCAGCGGTTTCAAGGGGCACTCAAATAACCCAAATCACCTCCATCCCTGCCACAAAACTAGCCACGAACCAGAGAAAAGCAGTCAGCAGTGGCAGCCACTCCACCCTGCCAAATCCTATATAATAATCTTGCTATGTCCCTGCGTCCACTTTCTGTGTGTCACGGAAGTGCGCTACTGCGCATGACACACAGAGGGACGCAGGGATTGGACAGCAGAGACCACTTCCGCCGCCGGCTTTACTGGAGCGCCGCCATTACTCCTTGCAAAGCGCGGGGGAAGCGGTGCGAAGCACCGCTCCCGCCGCCGCCGGCCACCTCCGCCGCCTCTACTGCCTGCGCCTACGCAGCCGCTGCTTCCTCCGCCGCCACGCCTAGCGAAGCCTGAGATTGGCGCTGGCCGAGAGGAGGAGGAGGAGGACTGGCGGCGACGGCTACCGCCGCCGCCTTCCTCGCTGCTTGGCTGGCTGGTGCGGCTGCTACTGCTGCGGCTGCTCGGAGACGCTCCCTCCGCCCGGGACAGGGGTTGCTCCGCCGCCGCCCGCCCGCGATGCTGAAGCTGAGGCGACATGCGGGAAGGGGCGGTTGGCCGGCGCGTTGCTGCTGCTGCGGCGGCTGCTGCTTGGAGACGCCCCCTCCGCCCGGGACGGGTTGCTCCGCCGCCGCCCGCCCGCGATCCCGAAGCTGAGGCGACACGCGGGAAGGGGCGGTTGGCCGGCGCGTTGCTGCTGCTGCGGCGGCTGCTGCTTGGAGACGCCCCCTCCGCCCGGGACGGGTTGCTCCGCCGCCGCCCGCCCGCGATCCCGAAGCTGAGGCGACGCGCGGGAAGGGACGGTTGGCCGACGCGGCTACTGCTGCTGCGGCTGCTGCTCGGAGACGCCCCCTCCGCCCGGGACAGGGGCTGCTCCGCCGCCGCCCGCCCGCCCGTGATGGGAGGGAGAGGCGGGGAGCAGCGGCAGCCGGAGAGTCGCGTGGGAGGGGCGGGCGGAGTGAGCAAGCGAGCGAGCGGCACTTCCTCCGCCTCTCGCCCGCCAGGGAGTCCCGGTTTGCCGCTCTCTCCCTCGCTCGCGTGCCCGGGGGCGCCGGGCCTACCCGCGCTGCCTCCGCCTCCTCACGCCGCTACCCCAACCAGCATCACCCGCCCGGGGAACAGCGGCAGCGGGAGGGTCGCGTGGGAGGGGCGGACGGAGTGAGAAAGCGACCAAGCGGCGCTTCCTCCGCCTCTCGCCCGCCAGGGAGTCCCGGGGTGGCCGCTCTCTCCCTCGCCCGCGTGCCCGGGGGTGCCGTGGCCGCCGCTCCCCCCATATATTTTCTAGCGCCCGTTTTAGTAACGGGCTTAATTTACTAGTCATGTATAAATCACCCCTGGAGTAAAAATGGTCAAGGTAAGGTCTTTGGAACACCCTGCCACTGCATCGATCTATTGTTTGTATATATTATCCACCCTCATTTTAGATAAAGAAGCTTTGATAGTGAGACACAAAGGCTGCGCCAGGAAGGACCTTATGGATGGAACAAAACTAATTACCTCTGGTGATCGACACTTTGCTACCCGGTTCAAACAGAGCTACTGCCTTGGTGACCTTTGCAATAAGAAAGCAGTAACGTGGGAATCTTACTGGAACCCTATCGTGGACGGAGGTATTTTTTTAATAGGCCACCTGACCGTTAAGTGAGAACTCACAGTTTCACTTGTTGGGGAGGGGTTGTCAATAGGGAGGCCTGAAGAATTCAATTTTGGAGATTTCTAAGGAAAGCAGCCCTGTTCCCCAACTTTTGGGCTCACGTGCCAAAGAAAAGGAACCCCATTTCTCAAGAAATGTACAAGATGGTGTGCTTTAGGGTGTAATTTAGTGGCGAGAGCATGGAGAAAGGTTAGGAGGGAGCTGTGATGGGAGTGGGAACATGGGGTGCATTGTAGGGGAGGGGTGAGCAGGGGGTGAGTGGGGGTAAAGGGAGGGGACGTGCTCAGGTGTGGAGTTTGGCGGAGAGTCTGGTGGGTTTGGCAACTGGAGAAAGGCAAGGGCGGCAGCTCCTAATATGTGCAAACATTCATGCACATTATAACTTGGAGAACTGCCTTGCAAAATTTGGGAAAGTGTGGCTTTCAAAGGATAGCTCCTTCTTTCTTCACGCATCGACCTATACTCATATGCATTCATTGCAGTGGGTTTACCCTAAGTAAATTATGGTACTGACTGCTTTGAAAAGGGCAAATTAAGTAGGTTCACTTTGATATGCAAAACAAACTGAAAAATCACCCTCACCCCATCATTATTGAAGAGACGGAATAATGGGGGAGCCTCCTATAAAGGGGAGCCACCCTTTTCAGTCCAGCCCCACATTAGCAGCTTAATGGGGCGAGTGATGCTTAACAGGCCCCTTGCTCTTCATTTTGATTTCTTATTCCAGAGGCTGAAGCAAACAGCTCCAACCAGTGTTACGCAGGCTTTGAATGGACGACCGATCAAATCCCCAAGAAGACTATGAAATGCAGCTGGGGCTACAACCAGTGTTACAGTGGCACCATGATCATTGCAGTAGATGAGTTCTCCCTAGGAAATTTATTCCACAGCTACAAAGCATTTTGCCCCCTGCTGGGCTCTCTTCCAGTATCAAAGCCTGGCTGCTGTGGGTGAACAGGACTTGCTGGGAAGCATGATTTGCGATTAACTGCTCCACATCCCAACCTATGCAAATATGATTTACTAGTAAATTAAGCCCGTTACTAAAACGGGCGCTAGAAAATATATGGGGGGAGCGGCGGCCACGGCACCCCTGGGCACGCGGGCGAGGGAGAGAGCGGCCACCCCGGGACTCCCTGGCGGGCGAGAGGCGGAGGAAGCGCCGCTTGGTCGCTTTCTCACTCCGTCCGCCCCTCCCACGCGACCCTCCCGCTGCCGCTGTTCCCCGGGCGGGTGATGCTGGTTGGGGTAGCGGCGTGAGGAGGCGGAGGCAGCGCGGGTAGGCCCGGCGCCCCCGGGCACGCGAGCGAGGGAGAGAGCGGCAAACCGGGACTCCCTGGCGGGCGAGAGGCGGAGGAAGTGCCGCTCGCTCGCTTGCTCACTCCGCCCGCCCCTCCCACGCGACTCTCCGGCTGCCGCTGCTCCTCGCCTCTCCCTCCCATCACGGGCGGGCGGGCGGCGGCGGAGCAGCCCCTGTCCCGGGCGGAGGAGGCGTCTCCGAGCAGCAGCCGCAGCAGCAGTAGCCGCGTCGGCCAACCGTCCCTTCCCGCGCGTCGCCTCAGCTTCGGCATCGCGGGCGGGCGGCGGCGGAGCAACCCGTCCCGGGCGGAGGGGGCGTCTCCAAGCAGCAGCCGCCGCAGCAGCAGCAACGCGCCGGCCAACCGCCCCTTCCCGCGTGTCGCCTCAGCTTCGGGATCGCGGGCGGGCGGCGGCGGAGCAACCCGTCCCGGGCGGAGGGGGCGTCTCCAAGCAGCAGCCGCCGCAGCAGCAGCAATGCGCCGGCCAACCGCCCCTTCCCGCGTGTCGCCTCAGCTTCAGCATCGCGGGCGGGCGGCGGCGGAGCAACCCCTGTCCCGGGCAGAGGGAGCGTCTCCGAGCAGCCGCAGCAGTAGCAGCCGCACCAGCCAGCCAAGCAGCGAGGAAGGCGGCGGCGGTAGCCGTCGCCGCCAGTCCTCCTCCTCCTCCTCTCGGCCAGCGCCAATCTCAGGCTTCGCTAGGCGTGGCGGCGGAGGAAGCAGCGGCAGCGTAGGCGCAGGCAGTAGAGGCGGCGGAGGTGGCCGGCGGCGGCGGGAGCGGTGCTTCGCACCGCTTCCCCCGCGCTTTGCAAGGAGTAATGGCGGCGCTCCAGTAAAGCCGGCGGCGGAAGTGGTCTCTGCTGTCCAATCCCTGCGTCCCTCTGTGTGTCATGCGCAGTAGCGCACTTCCGTGACACACAGAAAGTGGACGCAGGGACATAGCAAGATTATTATATAGGATGTGTGTGTGGCCAAAGCCATTACAGAAGATAAAAGACATAAAAGAGAATAAAATACATGACATAGTTAAAATAAATAATTAAAATAATTCTTAAGACCAAACGTTATGTCAATTAAGAGTTTTCTCCCCGGAAGAATTTAACTTACTCCCACAGATTTTCCCCTCAAAATTGCCGCTCTAAGGTAAAAACAGGCTGCTTTTTCAGAGGTCTAGGGGGCCCTGCCCCCTAAGAACTCATGGGTGTGGGTTACCCCTCAGGCTCCATGTTCTTCATGATTCCCTGTGGCGTCCCACTGCATGCTGGGAGAAGAGGGGCAACACCCCTCATGTCTAACGTTTTGTGCCTTTCTTGTCTTCCCTTCCGTTCCCACAACAGGAGGTATCTCAACCACCAAGATGTTCAGGACCTGCGAGCACCCAGCCTGCGATGGCATAAAGAGCCAATTCTTCGGCCCCATAAATATCACCACCAAGTCGGGGTCTTGTTGCTCCGGCATCAATTGTAATGGCAAAAAAAACAACCCAACCAATTATGGTGTGAGGAGCATCACCAACCCATACCTGTCTTATGATCATTATGGGCCAGGTTTCCAAGGGCTCATCCTTCAACTTTGCCCTCTCCTGGCACTCCTAGGAACCACCATCCTCGGGATATGGGGGTGAGGAAGGGGGTTTGGGAGCACCTGAACTGCTGGAACCTGCATTTGGGTTTGGAAGGGCTGTGTTGTGGAGAAGGAAGGAAGGAAGGAAGGAAGGAAGGAAGGAAGGAAGGAAGGAAGGAAGGAAGGAAGGAAGGAAGGAAGGGCTTCAAGACAGTGACCTGTCCCAACCAATTGCATGTATGGCTCATATCTATAAAATAAAATTTTATTTGGATAACCACCCCTTGGGGTCTGATTCTCCCTTCCAAAACCAAGAAATTTGTTTGCTTCTCAAGACCCCACACATTTCGGCTGTGATGGCAAAATACTAAGGGCTATACTCACTGAAAATAATAATAATAATAATAATAATAATAATAATAATAATAATAATAAATTAATTATTTCTACCCTGCCCTTGTGGCTGGGTTTCCCCAGCCACTCAGGGCAGCTTTCAACAGAACATTACAAACAGAATAAAACTTCAAACATTAAAAACTTTCCTAAACAGGGCTGCCTTCCGATGTCTACCACAAGTCACATAGATCTTTATTTCCCTGACATCTGATGGGAGGTCGTACCACGTGGTGGGTGCCACTACCGAGAAGGCCCTCTGCCTGGTTCCCTGTAACCTCACTTCTCGCAGTGAGGGAACCGCCAGAAGGCCCTCGGAGCTGGACCTCAGTGTCCAGGCTGAGCGATGGGGGTGGAGACGCTCCTGTTATAGCTGAAGTTAATAGCTCTGCCCATTAACTTCAACGGGACTACTCTACATAGGACTGGCATTGGAGACAACCCAGAAACTACATATTCAATATACTAATATTGTTATAGATTTGGGGGGAACCCTAAACCCTAGAAATTAATAAATGTTTGGATGTTGATTATTTGGGATATGGAGGGATAATAGAAGCTGCAGAGGAATTCCTGGACTAGCCTATGCAAAATGATCTGGCCATTAAGCTAGGGGGCCATTGGCAATGCAAGAGAACCATCCTTCCCCCCTGCCCTGAGGTGTGAACAGAGACTGGGGGGGGGGTTCAAAGGTTCCCAAGGTAACCGGGTCACAGGTGACAGGAAAAGAGAGTTTTGAGCAAATGCTGCTGGGAATAATAAGAAGGAAGAACTGGGATCTATCTTGGTCATGCTGGCTAAAGGCTGGCGAAGAGAGATGCCTTGGACTTCCTCTTGAAAGGACTCTTCTGTAAGATTTGGACTCCCTACATGCAGACTGAAGGTGTAAAAAGGTGAATTAAACATATTTATTAAAGCTATGACAGTCTCTGCTGTGTCTCAATTCTCCAAAGGAACACAGACTCTGTGTCAGTGTCTGGAACCTCATGGGCTCTTGCCACCGCTTGGCAGATCGGGGGGGGGGGGGGAGGCATCCAACTTTGGGGACAATATCAAGAATGGTAATCCTTTCCATCAATACAAAATAAAATAAAAAAAATTCCTTCCAGTAGCACCTTAGAGACCAACTAAGTTTTGACTATGACAGACCAACACGGCTATCTACCTTTCACCTTTCCATCAATGGTAATCTATTCTATAATTCTGTGATTCTTTGTTCCTACCACTAGAGGGCAAAGGTAATATACAACAGTTGTCCCCTGAATCTTTCTTTCTTTCTTTCTTTCTTTCTTTCTTTCTTTCTTTCTTTCTTTCTTTCTTTCTTTCTTCTTTCTTTCTTTCTTTCTGTCTTTCTTTCTTTCTTTCTTTCTTTCTTTCTTTCTTTCTTGAAAAATCCACTCTTCATTCAACACAATGCAATAAAAACTACATCATATTCTTCAAACAGGAGTGAGACTGAGAGACAAAAATAATACAATGTTGTTAAGCAGAACAGATGTGATAAAACAATGCCTGGCAAATAAAACCCCACAAGAGGGACAAGATGTTTGCCTGACCAACTGGGGTTTGCAATGATATAAGCAGCCTTTGGACATGGGGAACCTCAGGCCCGGTGGCTGAATGCGGCCCTCCAAATGTCTATGTGGCCCCCAGGACTTTCCAAAGGTTGTATGCCTTTATCCTCAGGTTGCAGCCCTTGCTGACCTTGACTTGCACCCTCCTCAATTGCCTCTTGTTTGGCTGGAGGAAGGGTGGAGATGTGTGAATACAGGGATGTGGATGCAGAAGGACTTTAGCACCGCTGGAATGTAGTTCACACTCCTGGCTCCTCCCACTTCTTTGCCTCTGGCTCCGCCCACCACTGGTATAAAACCCTCCCCAGGTTGCCTTCTAAGGAATACAGTTCTGGGGCAGCAGGAGGGGTCCCCCACTCCATCCCGCTCAACTAGGTCACGGTGCAAGATCAGTGTTCCTTCGCCAGCCACGTCTGCAGAATCTTCCGCTCCAAAACAAAAGCCATCAATCAAAGCAAGCACTTTTAATTTGATGAAAACAGGGCCAGCTGGCTGAGATGTCAGGTTGCACAAGTTACACAATGGCCTTTTCGTAAGAGACAGTTTATTTCTCAAGTTTGCTGTTTATTTTTCAGTTTTGGTGTGCTTTCAACAGGGAAGCGTATGTTCCTACTTACCCAACACAGTCCAGGGACACATTCTAGCCAGGCGAAAACAGACAAGGGGCTCAGCTATACAGCTGCAAATAAAACGTGTGTTGCAAAGTGCAGTAAAGAAATCTGACACTAGAGGGCGATGGTGAGTTATGGAAAATTCGATTTATTTTTTCCCCAAAACTTTTTTAAAAAAGCATTTTCACAGCTTTTATATATATATGTGTGTGTGTGTGTAGATTCCACCAATGAGATTTTGAAGCAGGGCTGGTGAGGAGTGTAGTCTGGGGAGAGTCATAAGGAACAGATAGAGAGGTCTCTGGAGGGCTGTATTTGGACCTCAGGACTAGGATTCCTTGCCCCTGTAATAAAGGTTGTAAAGTGGAGAACTGAATATAACCATAGAAAAATGGGAAATGAGAAAACTGAAGTGACAGAATATCCCTATTTGCAGCATGATTAAATAGGGACAGCTGTGCACCGGCGCCACAATGCTCTGTGTTTATCACTCAGTAGTGTAGTAGCAGATTTCGAAGCAAGGGTCCCTTCATAATAGTCACACAGCTATGGACCCCCCCATAGGCACGCCCCCTTCTCATTCCCAGACATAGCCGGTATTTGGCCCTCATAAACATGTCTGGGCAGAAATCCTTGGAATGTCTGGGGAAATCCGGATGTATGGCATTAAATTTTGGCGAATTTCATTACAAATAGCTGAAAATCAAATTTTTATTTTTAGATTCGGCAAAAAAAAGGAAAAAGAAGAAAAACCTTTGTGCCTGGAATTTCAGTTTTTTAAACATGGCAACCCTAAGCTAGAGCTATTTTCTGTGCATCTGTGCTCATTGCTGCTTCTGGGAGTTCACGACCAAGAGCTTGATCCTCAACCAACACAAAGTTATTTCTAAACACTAGTGTGCATGCACATTTTCTTGACTTTCCTGGGTGGAAATGTTTCACCTCTAACAACTCTGGTTTTCATGGTCTTTTGGCTGAAGTCCGTTGTCCAAGCTGGACAATGAATGGTTCCCCAGCACAGGGCACCGAGCGAGGGAGAGGAGAGGAAAGTGGTGAGCAGCAAGCTGTTTTTGACAGTTCCACTCCATCCTCCACCTTACAGTTCACAGCGAGATTTGTCTGTAAATGGACGAAATGGGCAGAAGGAACGGGAAATCCAAAAAGCATCTCCTCCAGGCAGGTTTGGAGACTGGAAGCTGAAGGAGATTTATTTTCATTAGGGGTCCCCCCCCCTAAATCCACTGCTTTTCTCCAGTTTTGGGGAAAGAGAGAGAGGAAAGAGAGGGGAGTATTTCTGAAGCTATGAATTTGTCTTTCTGCTTGAGAAAAATAGGTAGAAAGGGGGGGAGGAGGGAGGGAAAGGGGGGTGGGAACCCCAAGATATCCGCCCGACTCTCTTTGTGATTCTTAATTTCTTTCTGCCTTGGAGAGAACATCAGATGAAGAAAAAGGAGAGGAAGATAGAGGAAGAGGGCGAGGAGAGCAAGAGAGGCCGCTCCACCAATGCACCAGTACAGCTGGTTGGCTATTGCTCAGGGTTGCCAAATTTGGGGCTTTCATGGGGCTCCATATAAATATGAAAATATGGGTCCGCCCCTGTTGCACAGCTTCCTTCTTCTTTGCCTAATCCTTCCCTCAGCAGAACTGCTCCTGTTTCCTCAGGAAGTCCCTCCTGCCTAGCTCTACCTAGCACACTTGTGCCTGATAGTATAACCAAACAGCCCAACTCTCTCAGATCCTAGACTGCTTTTCCTTTTCCTCCACGACTCATCAGGAAACTGGTTCTTTGGCTCAGAGGGCCTCTCAACCATGGAGGGTGTTGCGTTGAGATGGAGAGCTGCCACAGTTGTGCTGCAAGGACTGCTGGCGATGACCTTTCTTATTTCAGGTACCAGTTTTGCTATTGGGATGTCCTCTAGTTGCAGAACTGGGTGGTTGGGTGCGTGCCAATTAGATTTGCACGGAGACACAAGAAGGAATCCTAAGGTGTATGTAAGAAGTTCAGAAAGGTGGCGACCAAAAGTGTTCAAGGGGATGGAATGTCTCAGCTGGTAGAGCATGAGACGCTTCTTCTCAGGGTCATGGGTTTGAGCCCCATGTTGGGCAAAGGATTCCTGAATTTAACATGTACATAAGGACTCTCCTTAAGGGCATAGGGATGTTATCTCTTGCCCTCCCAGATTCCTTCTTCAAGATTTTGTGACTGTGCCAGCATCCTTTAGTTCAGCAACAAGAGAAATGAATGATAGAGCTAGTTTAAGCTGCTGCTCTCTTGTGATTCTCTGCTGCAGACTAGCTTAGCTGGGTGCCTTAGATCAGAGTCTAATGCACTAGATTCCCCCCCCCCTTAGATTATTGTAAACAAAGAAGCAAATAAAAATCAGGACATAAGTCAAATTTTAAAAATCCTCCCATGCAGAAATTTCAGTCCTGAAAACGAGGATGTGTCCAGGAAAAAAAGACAACATATTGCAATCCTACTCAGAGGTTTCCCGGAAAGTGAATGTGGTTTGACTTGCAATATGCTGGCACTCATTAGGCTAAGCGGCCTAGTGTCGTGTTTTTTAAATTGTGGGCAAACTTACCCAGGGAGAAAGAACTCAGACCAGGAACTATGATGCGCTCCCTTGGAGCTGCCTGCCTCCACCCATATTTATTTTATTTTAGATTCAAACTTTGCTTTCAAACCTACACTGTGCTGTAGGGTTTTTTAAAATTCTCTATATTCTCAATTAAAAAAAAAAAAGTGCATAATTACAAGTGCACAGAGTAAGATAAGACACAATAAAGAAGGAAAAGAAAAGAAAAGAAAAGAAAAGAAAAAATACCCATGTAGAAAACATTCCCCCCCCCTTATTTATTTATTTTTTAAATACTGTATTAGGATAAGTTCTGGTTAACTACAATACCTTTTTTTCTTGGGACCGGGGTGGGGGGTGGTAATGACTATAATTTGGTTGTCATTGCTCTGTCTTGTAAGTTTACATCTGACTAGTGTTGGTGTGAGTTGAAATCCAACATCTGGCATTGGACTAGATGCCCCTCCTGGTCCCATCAGCCTCTATGATTTAATAAAGCTCCAGGACTGGTCATTCTGACATTTTTGACATTCATTTTTGGCATTTGGCGCAAATTTCTGCCTCCTAAGAATTTCTGCTTTCACTTTGAAAGGGGGAAACCAATTTCTAGTCCCTGATGATTTCAAGGCAGAATGACATTACTAATAGCTTCTCCAGGATCTCATTCCCTTTCTCCCCATACTTCTTTTCAGGAATTTCTGCCTTGAAGTGTCATAGCTACAGCACCATGAACCTTACCACTCCACACAAGGGCAACATCTCATATCATGGCTCCCCAGAAAGCGGCATTACCAACTGCTCCAGTGCTGAGAACGTTTGCATAGATGTCCAACTTATATTCACTATAAGTAAGTGCTGCTCGGTCAGATGGATCCTGTGTGGCTGCAAGATTTTTGAGAGAGGAAAAGGAGACTTAAAACCCCTAAAATTCCCAGTGGGATTACCTGGGGTCTGAAATGATGCTTTGCATGCATCCAGAATTGAGGTATTTAAAATATGTTTTGATTCATTTTATTTTATATTTGCAGATTTTTGTCTGAACCCCTGCCCTCCATTTCTTTAATTTGTAATAAAAAGAATCCCTAGCTGTTTCTGAGAGTTGACACAGACCCAGTTCAGATGTACCACTAAGCCATAGGTTAGTGCAGAGACAGGGGACCTCTGGCCCCTCCAGATTTTGTTGGATCTCAATTCCTACCATCCCTAACCATTGATCAGGCTGACTATGGCTGATGTGAGTGGAATCCAGCATCTGGCATTGGACTAGATGACACTTGTAGTCACATCCAAATCTACAATACAATGAAATCTGGAGGGGCATAGATTCCTGCCACCAATGTTGCATGGCAACCTGAGTGTCCACTGTACACAATTTTTTTCTCGATCACATTATAAGGAAAGCACTAAACGAAGCCTGGAACAGAAATAGAAGGTTATTGGAGCCAAAAAAACCGTATTGGTTATCACCAATGGAGGCGGTCGCAGTGAAAAGGAAGAATATGGACACCATTCAGCAGACGTATAAAGATCTATTAACAAAAGAAAATAAGCAAATAGAATTGAAAAAAATACGATGCACTTGAGAGCCAGTGTGGTGTAGTGGTTAAGAGCAGTAGACTCGTAATCTGGGGAACCGGGTTCGAGTCTCCGCTCCTCCACATGCAGCTGCTGAGTGACCTTGGGCTAGTCACACTTCTTTGAAGTCTCTCAGGCCCACTCACCCCACAGAGTGTTTGTTGGGGGGGAGGAAGGAAAAGGAGAATGTTAGCCGCTTTGAGACTCCTTCGGGTAGTGATAAAGCGGGATATCAAATCCAAACTCTTCTTCTTCTTCTTAAACAATCTGGGCTAATTGGTTACAGTATCACCAATTACCGGTAAATGGAATATTTGAGGAGGACAAAAAAACAACAACAAAAGGATTTGACAATAAAATATCAGACCTAGACAGGGAACTGCTCTCAAACCATATAAAGAATTTATCCAAAATGTACAAGTTATTATTAAATTGGCAATTAAAAGATGAAATTGTTAAGGATGCAATGGTAAAATGGGCCCAAGACTTTGGCCATACAATAGAATTAGAAAAATGGGGAAACCTTTGGAAACGTGTGGCGATCACACCGGGTCCCCAGACGTCTCACGGTCCATTGAGCCCGGTGCCACCACACAGCAGTTTGCTGCCACCACCCAGGTTTCCTCCCCCCCCCCCGGAAAGTACTATCACAGACAGGGTTTTGAACAACTGAACAAAGTTTTATTTGGTAACTCAACAACTCTCAGTACTTAAACACATTTGTATGCAGTTTCCACTTTTCTAACCTGTCCTCAACCTATTTCTCCCCTGACTCCTATCCTACCTCTACCCTCACAACCAACAACCCTCCTTGTTCCACCCGGCTCCTCCCTCCAACTGCCCATTCTCAACTGACTTCTCCTCAACCGCCCTTCAACTCCACCCCTGACTCCTCATTGGTTAGTCGATTTAACCCTTCTTCTCCCTCCTGCACAGTCATCTCTTCCCCCAGGAATGGATGAACGTTACAACATGATACAAATTTACTGCCTGCTATTTAATTAAAGAAAACTTTTTTAAAAATGATGTATATGTGGTACCTCACTCCATCAAAATTAGCAAAACAAACAAACAAACAAAAAACAAACAAACAGTAGTAAGTACTGGAGCTGTAACCATACAGATGGGAATCTATTCCACATGTGGTGGACATGTCCATGAAGAAAATTATTCTGGTACATGATATATGATGAATTTTAAAAATGTTAAGATACACTTTAACAAAAAGAATCTGAATTATCCTTATTAGGTTTATTCATAACAGACATCCCCAAAGACAATAAAAGAGTTTTTTTCTGTATACAATAACGGCTGCCAGGATACTGATTGCAAAATATTGGAAAAGCAATATAATTCCAACAAAAGAAGAATGGGTATTAAAATTAAGTGAATACCTCAAACTGGCGAAATTAACAGAAATAGTAAGAAACCAATCAAGTGAAAAAATCAGGAGAGAATGGGGTGTCTTTACAAATTATATGAAGAAAGTGGGTTCCCAAAATGCTGACTGGCTTAGTCTACACTAAAAATATCCACAGGTAGTCAAATTGTCTCTCCATAAAGATCAAAATGATTACAGACAACTCAAGATATGAGATCATATAAACTGTATAGTGGTCAAAGGAAGTCTACTTTTTCCTTTTTCCTTTTTCTTTTTCTCTCTCTCTTTTGTTGGTGTATCTTTGTTTTTTATAATTTATGTTTCTGCTTTGTATTTTTTGCATTTTTGTAAGCTATTATATATGTATATATTTGTAATTTTAATTTCATAATTCATTTAAATGTATTCTTTGTATGTATGAAGAAAATAATTTTTTAAAAAAACTTTTTTAAACTTAGTTGGTCTCTAAGGTGCAACTAAAAGGATTTTTTTTTATTTTGATTTTTTAAAAAATCACCCCCACCCATGGCACCAAGCTAGGCAGGAGCCAGAGAAAAAAGGCAGGGGACTTTGGCAGCCACCCAACACTGCATAGAGTTGCCCATACATCCGGAATTTTCCAGACATTCCTGGAATTCGGCTATCGGAACAGCATCTGGTCACAAATAGCTGAAATATCTGGGCATCAACAACTTTGGGCAAAACGAAAAAGCTCAGCAACTTTGGCCAAAAACTTAGAAACAAACAAAAAACTTTTTGTGTCTGGAGTTTCAGTTTTTGAAATATGGCAAACCTAACCCTGACAAGATGTGGGTGGCGCTGTGGGTTAAACCACAGAGCCTAGGGCTTGCCGATCAGAAGGTCGGCGGTTTGAATCCCCGCGACGGGTTGAGCTCCTGTTGCTTGGTCCCTGCTGCTGCCAACCTAGCAGTTCGAAAGCACGTCAAAGTGCAAGTAGATAAATAGGAACTGCTCTGGCGGGAAGGTAAACAGCATTTCTGTGCACTGCTCTGGTTCGCCAGAAGCGGCTTAGTCATGCTGGCCACATGACCTGGAAGCTGTACGCCGGCTCTCGGCCAATAATGCGAGATGACTGCGCAGCCCCAGAGTCGGTCACGACTGGACCTAATGGTCAGGGGCCCCTTTACCTTTACCTTAACCCTGACAAATCATGTATAAATCACCCCTAGAGAAAAAATCGTCAAGGTAAGGTCTTTGGAACACCCTGCCAATGCATCGATCTATTGTTTGTATATATACATCTCTTCCCCATCCCCCCATTTTAGATAAAGACGTTTTGATAATGATGGAGAAAGGCTGCAGCAGCAAGGAACTTATGGATGGAACAAAATCAATCAACTCTGGTGACCGACACTTTGCCATCCAGTACGACCAGAGCTACTGTTTTGGTGACCTTTGCAATGCGAAAACGAGGGAAGTTCCCTATCAAGGACGAAGGTATTATTTTTGGGGGGTGGGGGTGGGGGGGTTGAGTGCCACCTGAGAGGAAAGTGAGAACTTACAGTTTCACTTGTTGGGCGGTGGATGTCAATAGGGAGGCTTGAATAATTCAATTTTGGAGATTTCAAAGGCAAGCGGCCCTGTTCCCCAACTCTTGGGCTCATTTGCCAAAGAAAAGGTAACCCCGCTTCTCAAGAAATGTACAAGATGGTGTGCTTTAGAGCAGTGTTTCTCAACCTTTTCTGGGCAACGGCACACTTGTTTTATGAAAAAAATCTCGCGGCACACCACCCACAAAATGGCGGCGGCAACGTCGCTATGGTAACGGAAATCACGGAGTTATGCGCCCAAAGCAGCCCCACTGGTATGAAAAGCCCGCCCCTGGGACTGTGAAAGAAAACCCGAAAGGAAAGACTTAGCTGATCCCAGGCAGCGAGTGAGGACGGCAAGTGGAGCCGGGGAGGCTTCTCAGCTGGCTGGCTGGCGGTTGGAGCGCTCGCAGAGCGCTCCTCCTTAGGGTGGCGGCCATTTTGACCGGGTGGCTACCGGCAGCCCTCGCGTCTCCTTCCTCTGACTTCCTATTGGTCCCTGGCAACCAATCAGATTCGGCGACGAGCTCCCAGCTTGCGCATGCGCGGTAGAGCCCGGCAGCTTCTCCGCGGTGCCTCTTCTCGGCGGTGGCTTTCTGCGCTCCCTTTCCCCCACTGGAGCCGCTGCTACGCGTTTGCGGCGTGGGTCCCTAACGGTTTTCCCGCGGCACACCAGCCGACGTCTCGCGGCACAGTACTGTGCCGCGGAACACCGGTTGAGAAACGCTGCTTTAGAGTGTAATTTAGGGTGTAATTTAGCAGCGAGAGCATGGAGAAAGGTTAGGAGGGAGCTGTGAGGGGAGTGGGAACATGGGGTGCACTGTAGGGGAGGGGTGAGATGGGGGTGAGTAAGGGGTGAGTGAGGGGTATAGGGAGGGGCTGCCTCAGGTGTAGGGTTTGGATAAGGGTGTGGCTGGTTTGGCAAGTGGAGAAAGCAAGGTCGGAAGACCCCAATATGTGCAAAGATTTGCCCAGACTGCTGCCTGAGGAGTCGGCCAAGCACACCATGTCTGAGGGCACCAAGGCCGTCACTAGTACACCAGCTCCAAGTAAACTTGGAAAAGAACCACTCCACTTATTTTGTTTTGTTTTATTTTAATGGGATAGCATCCAATTTCATTGTACTTGTACCATGACAATAAAGAAATCTTATATTAAGTTGGAGAACTGCCTTGCAAAATTCAGGAAAGTGTGGATATTGAAGGATAACTCATTGCTTTATGCATCATCCTAAACAGATACCGATTCATTTTGGTGGATTTACTCTGAGTATGATTGAGATACCCATTGCTTTGAAAAGGGCAAAATAAGTAGGCTCACTTTGATAGCTATCAACTTTCGGATTTGAAAATAAGGGATTTTTTCAAACTTTCGGATTTGAAAATAAGGGATGCCACGAGGGCGGTGCAATGGCACCAAGTAGCCTCGCCACCCTGCGCTCCAGAGGCTGCGCGCGAACGGGTGAGCGAAAGAGCGAGCGCGTAGACGGCAGGCAGGCTGGCTGGCTGGTTGGGCGTGAGGGTCTGGCTGCACAAGGCATGCAAGCTCCGTCCCCAGTCAGTCTCAGACTCCTTATTGGCAGCCAAGCAACACAGCTGAGGAGCCTCCCTGGCCGGCAGGGAGGGAGAGGAGCTGCTTCCTTTGAAATCCGGGAAATTTAAGGGATATCAACAATACAGGATAGCAGCGGGAAACGGCATTGGAATAAGGGAGTTTCCCACAAAAAAGGGAGGGTTGACAGCTATGCTTTGATATGCAAAGCAAACCGAAATATTCCCCTCCCCCACATCATTATTTAAGAGACAGAAAAAAGGCAGAGAATCCTACAAAGGGGAGTGACCTTTTTCAATCCAACACCCCAAAGACCGCTTGCTCTTCATTTTGATTTCTTACTCCAGCAACTGGCTCCAACCAGTGTTACTCAGGCTTTGGCTGGAGCTTCAGTAGTAACATCCTGGAGACTATGAAATGCGGCAAAGACTACGACCGGTGTTACAATGGCAGAATGAACATTACTATTTCAATTGGAGGAGGTGAGTTTGTCCTAGGAAATTTCTTCCACAGCTCCTGCCCTCCAAAACACACACACACACACACCCCGTCCCAAGCTGAGCTCACTTCCAGTATCAGAACCTGGCATCTGGCTATTTTCAAACCCTGCTGCCCACGTCTTGCTTGAAGACTCCTTTCTTTACAGCAGCCTTTGCCAGGCCTGGTGCCCTCTAGAAGTTGACTGGGGCTGATGGGAATTGGAGTCCATGACATGTGGACAGCCCCAAGCCTGATTTAGAATCATAGAATCATAGAATCATAGAGTTGGAAGAGACCACAAGGGCCATCCAGTCCAACCCCCTGCCAAGCAGGAACACCATCAAAGCATTCTTGACAGATGGCTGTCAAGCCTCTGCTTAAAGACCTCCAAAGAAGGAGACTCCACCACACTCCTTGGCAGCAAATTCCACTGTCGAACAGCTCTTACTGTCAGGAAGTTCTTCCTAATGTTTAGGTGGAATCTTCTTTCTTGTAATTTGAATCCATTGCTCCGTGTCCGCTTCTCTGGAGCAGCAGAAAACAACTTTTCTCCCTCCTCTATATGACATCCTTTTATATATTTGAACATGGCTATCATATCACCCCTTAACCTTCTCTTCTCCAGGCTAAACATACCCAGCTCCCAAAGCCGTTCCTCATAAGGCATCGTTTCCATCGATTTACAGCTTCACTCTCTATTTCAGCAATTGTCTGCTGATTTATCCCCTTTTTAGAGTGATGGGTTGATTTCAGGGGGCCTATTGGTGATGTAACGTCTTCAGGGGTGTAGCGTGCCGCTTGGGTACCGTGGCAAAAAAAGCCGCTGAAAAAAAACCCTTTCAGCGGGTTTTTTTCGCCGCTGCGCTCCCGGGCGGAGCTACGGCGTCGGCATGGAGGAGAGGGGCGGGCCAGAGCCAGGAGGGGGTGACACTCTTCCATGCTACTGGCCCGCCCCTCTCCTCCATGCCGGGGCGAAAAAAACAGCTGAAAGGTTTTCCTCCCCCCCCTTCAGCTGTTTTTTACGCCGCTGTGCTCCCTGGGCGGAGCCGCGGCATGGAGGAGTGGGACGGACCAGCCAGGAAGGGGTGACACCCCTCCTGGCTGCTGGCCCGCCCCTCTCCTCCATGCCGCGGCGCTGCAAGCCAGCCAGCAGCGGGGAGGAGGCTATTTTCGGCGCTGCCGGGGCGGAGCCATAGGGGCGGCCAGCGAGGGGGGTGTCACGTCAGCGACAAGCGTGACACCCCTCCTCGCTGGCTGCCCCTGTGGCTACGCCCCGGCAGCGCCGAAAATAGCCTAAAATTTTTTTTTAAAAGAAACTTTTTAAAAAAATTGTTTTTAATTGTTTTTTTAAAAGCCCCCAAAGTGTCACCCCTAGCAGGGTGGTACCCAGGGCGGCCCACCCACCCCCCGCTCCCCCTTGCTACGCCCCTGGACGTCTTAATAATACCACCTTTTTATTATAATAATGATAATAAATCAGCAGCAAGCAGCTCTGAGAATTTGGGCACGCTGAAAAATGGGATGTGACAAGCTATTAGTAAATGAAATAAATGCATCTTACCAGGTTCAGATGTGACTGGGGCCCCTTGATAAAGATGACACACGTGTATTCTGTTACATGTACAAATATGAATATTATTTATGTGTATGGCCAAAGCCATTACAAAAGTTAAAATTCATAAAGCAGAATAAAAACAGAATAAAATATATTACACGGTTAAAATAAATAATTAAAATACTTCTTAAAGCCAAACATTATAGAAACATACAACATAGAATTGTTCAGTTGGAAGGGACAACAAGGGTCATCTAGTCCAACCACCTGTGATGTCAGAATTTGTCCCCCTGAATAATTTAACTTGCTCCCACAAACCTTTCACCTCCAAATCGCCGCTCTAAGGCAAAACAGGCCGCTTTTTCACCCCTAAGTGTGGGTTGCTCCTCAGGCTCCAAGTTCTTCATGATTCCCTGTGGCATCTCAATGCATGCTGGGAGAAGGGGGCCAACGCCCCTCATACCTAACATTTTGTGCCTTTCTTGTCCTGCCTTCCCTTCCCACAACAGTCACCAGCTATTCCTCCATGATCCTCAGGACCTGCCAGCGCTCAGTCTGCGATGTTATAAAGAGCCAATCCTTCGGCCCTATAAATATCACCAGCGAGTCAGGGCCTTGCTGCTCCGGCAGAAATTGCAATCGGGAGAAGAGTGACTTTCCATTCCAGATAGTCAATCATGGTGTGAGGAGCATGACCAACCCATACCTGTCTTACGATCACTATGGGCCAGGTTTCCAAGGGCTCAGCCTTCAACTTTGCCCTCTCCTGGCACTCCTAGGAACCTCCATCCTTGGGATATGGGGGTGAGGAAGGGGGTTTGGGAACACCTGAACTGCTGGAACCTGCATTTGGGCTTGGAAGGGCTGTGTTGTGGAGAAGGAAGGGAGGGTGGGAGGGAGGGAGGGAGGGAGGGAGTTAGGGCTTCAAGACAGTGATCTGTCCCAACCAATTTCATGTATGGCTCATATGTACTGTATAAAATAAAATTTTATTTGGATAACCACCGCCTTTGGGTCTGATTCTCCCTCCCAAAACCAAGCAATTTGTTTGCTTCCCAAGACCCCACAGATTTGGGCTGTGATGGCAAAATACAAAGCTATACCCAACAGACTTCTACTCAGAGCAGACCCACTGAAATCAATGGACCCAAGTTAGCCCTGCCCATTAACTTCAATGGGACTACTCTCCATAGAGACAAACCAGAAGCTACATCCTCAATATAATAATATTGTTATAGATTTGGGGGACCCCTAAAGCCTAGAAATTAATAAATGCTAGTATGTTGATTCTTTGGGATATGGAGGGATAATAGAAGCTGCAGAGGAATTCCTGGACTAGCCTATGTAAAATGACCTGGCCATGCTAGGGCCATTAAGGAACAATAGGGGGCTCTAGAGGGCCATTGGCAATGCAAGAGAACCCTCCTTCCCCCCTGCCCTGAGGTGTGAAGAGAGACAGGGGGCTTGGAACATTGTCAGGGTAACCAGGTGTGAGGTGACAGGAAAAGGCAGTTTTGAGCAAATGCTGCTGGGAATAAGAAGGAAGAAGAACTGGGATCCATCTTGGGCAGACTGGCTAAAGGCTGGCGAAGAGAGATGCCTTGGACTTCCTCTTAAAGGACTCTACTGTAAGATCTGGACTCCCTCCATGAAGATTTAAGGTGTAAAAAGGTGAATTAAGCATATTTATTAAAGCTACGATAGTCTCCACCATGTCTCAATTCTCCAAAGGAACACAGACTCTGAGTCAGTGCCTGGAACCTCATGGGCTCTTGCCACCGCTTGGCAGGGGGGGGGGGGCATCCAATTTGGGGACAATATCAAGAATGGTAATCCTTTCCATCAATGGTAATCTATTCTATAATTCTGTGATTCTATGTTCCTACCACTAGAGGGCAAAGGTAATACACGACAATTTCCCCCAAATTCTTTCTCTTTCTTTCTTTCTTTCTTTCTTTCTTTCTTTCTTTCTTTAGAAAAAATCCACTCTTTATTCAACACAATGCAATTAAAAACTACATCATATTCTTCAAACAGGAGTGAGACTGAGAGACAAAAATAATACAATGTTGTTAAGCAGAACAGATGTGATGAAATAATAATGATAATAATAATAATAATAATAATAATTTATTATTTGTACCCCGCCCATCTGGCTGGGTCTCCCCAGCCACTCTGGGCGGCTTCCAACAAACACTAATATACATTAAAATATCACACATTAAAAACTTCCCTAAACAGGGAATAATTGCAAATGCCTGGCAAATAAAACCCCACAAGAGGGACAAGATGTTTGCCTGACCAACTGGGGTTTGCAATGATATAAGCAGCCTTTGGACATGGGGAACCTCAGGCCCGGTGGCTAAATGTGGCCCTCCAAATGTCTATGTGGCCCCCAGGACTTTCCAAAGGTTGTATGCCTTTATCCTCAGGTTGCAGCCCTTGCTGACCTTGACTTGCACCCTCCTCAAGTGCCTCTTGTTTGTCTGGAGGAAGGGTGGAGATGTGTGAATACAGGGATGTGGATGCAGAAGGACTTTTGCACAGCTGGAATGCAGTTCACACTCCTGGCTCCTCCCACTTGTTTGCCTCTGGCTCCGCCCACCACTGGTATAAATCGCTCCCCAGATTGCCTTCTAAAGAATAGAGTTGTGGGGTAGTAGGAGGGGTCCCCCAACTCCATCCCGCTCAACTAGGTCACGGTGCAAGATCAGTGTTCTTTTGCCAGCCACGTCTGCAGAATCTTCCGCTCCAAAACAAAAGCCATCAATCAAAGCAAGCACTTTTAATTTGATAAAACAGGGCCAGCTGGCTGAGATGTCAGGTTGCACAAGTTACACAATGGCCTTTTCATAAGTTTGGTGTGAGCAGTGGAAATCCAACAGGGAAGCATATGTCCCAGCTGTTCCTATTTACCCAACACAGTCCAGGGGCACATTCCAGCCAGGCAAAATCAGACAAGGGGCTCAGCTATACAACTGCAAATAAAATGTTTATTGTAAAGTGGAGTATACAAATATGATATTAGGTGGCGATGGTGGGCTACAGAACAAAACCGGTGGTTTTTTTCCCCAAAACTTTAAAAAAAAAGTATTTTCAAAGCATTTTTTTATATGTGTGTAGATTCCACCAAGGAGGATTTGAAGGAGGGCTGGTGAGGAGTGTAGTCTGGGGAGAGTCATAAGGAACAGGTAGAAAGGTCTCTAGCCTAGGATTCCTTGCCCCTGAAATAAAAGGCTGGCTGTAAAGTGGAGAACTGAATTTAACCGTAGATGGCACTTCCAGTCTAGCACTCTCCATTCCGGGTCGTAGTCTGTGCTCCTGCCACCTCAAGACAGACAAGCTGCAAGACGAGAGAGAGTAAGGAGAGCAACCGAAGGCGAAGTTGCCCCGATGCCCAAGTTGGGTTCTTGGGTAGCGAAAGTTCTAGGTGGCGCAAAAGGGGTTTCCCCTTCTCAAAACCGAAAAATTCAACTCATAAAAAGTATACAGAGAAAAGGGGAGAACCTCAGCGCTCTGAACGAAAAGCCAGCAAGGGATTCATGAGGGGATTCTTGATTCAACAGACTGCAATAAAAAAAGAAAGAAAAAGGGAAAATAATCTACAACAAATATCAAAACAGGTAAGACAAAATGAGAGAGTTGGTAAAAAAAATCCCCAAAATGAAAAAGCTATAGAGAATATTAAATCATTACAAATAAAATTAAATGGCTTAAACAAAAAAGTTTTGAATCAGCTAATAAACCTGGAAGGATGTTAGCATGGTTATTAAAGAAAAGACAAACGGATAAAATAATAGAGAAAAGAATAGACCAAGGGGAGGTGGTAGAAGAACCAGAAAAAATAAAAAGAGCTTTGTAAATTACTACAAAAAGTTGTCTGAAGTGGAAGAAAAAGAGAACAAAATAGATGAATACCTAAACCGAAATAAATTACCAACAACAACAGAAGATGAATATAAATACTTAAACTCCCCCATAAATACAGCAGAAATACAAGAAGTAATAACAAAGGCAAAAATGGGGAAATCACCAGGCCCAAATGGAAAGTACTTGCTCCTTCAGAGACAGGGCGGGCCCCATCCAGAACAAGCACCTCGCATTTCTCATAGAATTGTGGAATGTAGAGTTGGAAGGGATGCTGAGGATCATCTAGTCCAGGAATATGCAGTTGTCCAAAATGGGGATCAAACCTGCAACCTGGGTGTTGACAGCGCCACGCTCTAACCAGCTGAGCTATTATCCAGAAGCTGCTTCTTCCAAGGATTCCAACACAGTTTATTGATCCTCAACCAACACAAAGTTATGTCTAAATACCAGCTGTGTGCATGCACATTTTCTTCACTTTTCTGGGCAGAGACGTTTCGCCTCTAACAACTCTTGTTTTCATAGTCTGCTGGCTGAAGTCCGTTGTCAAAGCTGGATTTAGGCCAGGTGGGCGGTTCCCCAGCACAGAGCGCTGAGCCAGGGAGAGGAGAGGCAAGTGGTGAGCAGCAAGCTGTTCTTGACAGTCCCCCCCCCCATCCTCCACCTTACAGTTCACAGCGAGATTTGTCTGTAAACGGACGAAATGGGCAGAAGGAACTGGAAATCCTAAACATCTCCTCCAGGCAGGTTTGGAGACTGGAAGCTGAAGGAGATTGCTTTGCATTAGAATTATATTTTTATTTTATTTTTTAAGTTCACTGCTTTTCACCAGTTTGGGGGAAAGAGAGAGAGAGGAAAGAGAGGGGAGGATTTCTGAAACTATGAATTTGTCTTTCTGCTTGAGAAAAATAGGTAGAAAGGGGGGAGGGGGGAGGGAAAGGGGGGTGGGAACCCCTAAACATCCACCCAACTGTCTTTGTGATTCAGCCATGGAGTGAACATCAGATGAAGAAAAAGGAGAGGAAGATAGGATTGGAGAAGAGGGTGAGGAGAGCAAAAGAGGCCAGCCTCCCTTTGCACCAGCGCAGCTGGTTGGCCTTCACTCAGGGACTCACATGGGGCTCCATACAAATATTAAAATATGGGTCCGCCCCTGTTGCACAACTGCCTTTTTCTTTGTGTAATCCTGCCCTCACCAGAACTGCTCTCATATTTCAGGAAGTCCCTCCAGCAATTCTATACCTAGCACGTTTGTGCATGATGTATATATAAGCAAACAGCCCAACTCTCTCAGATCATAGACTGCTTTTCCTTTTCCTCCACGACTCATCTGGAAACTGGTTCTTTGGCTTGGAGGGCCTCTCAACGTCAGACCATGGAGGGTGTCGCATTGAGATGGGGAGCTGCCACAGTTGTGCTGCAAGGACTGCTGGCGATGACCTTTCTTATTTCAGGTACCAGCTATTGCTATTGGGATGTCCTCGATTTGCAGACCTGGGTGGTTGGGTGGGTGCCAACAAGAAAAATGATATAGTATGTAACTAGTTTAAGCTGCTGCTCTGTTGTGATTCTCTTAGCCAGGTGCCTTAGATCTGAGTCTAATACACTAGAATATTTTTTTCTTAGATTACTGTAAACAAACAAACAAACAGAAACCTGGACATTTAAAAATCCTCCCAAACAGAAATTTCAATCCTGAAAAAGTAGATGTGTCCGGGGTGGGGAAAAGGGCATATGGCAACCAGACCTGGAAAAGAGGATGTTTCCAGGAAAAAGAGGACATACAGTATTGTAACCCTGCTCTGGAGGTTTCCCAAATACTGAACGTCGTATGACTTGCTTAAGTCACTTTTTTGGGGCTGGATGTTGGGAGGAGTGTCTCTATGATGTGGGTTTAGGTATATCTGTGGGAGAAGGGAACCAGCGGCTGAGGTGGGCTGGCTGTTCGTGTCTGTACTGAAATCTGCTTTTCTGCTGGGATGCGTACTAAGCTTTTACGAGCAGCCCCACCCCAGTGGGAGGGTCCTGCGTCTGTTTTGTGACTGTTGGTGGGGAGGAGTTTCTCTGTGACGTGGGTTTAGCCCTGTCTGCGAGGAGGAGGTCTGGGCTGCGTCAGGGAAAGAGAAGGGGGAGTCACGTCCCCCAGGAGTTTCCCCGGAAAGTGAATGTGGTTTGACATGCTTTATGACGGCACTCAGTAGAGAGGCAATGGCTAAGGAGTATAATGTAGTGTTTTTAACCCAGGGAGAAGCAGTAAATGAAGAAGACCTGAGCCTTCTGCTCCCCTCCCTGCTAAAGAGGGAGACGTGGGGAGGGGATGTTTCAGCTCTTTCTGCTGAGTGACAGCTGTCAGCCAAGAATCTGTATCGTTCCTCTAAGCAAAGGCAGTAAAAGCAGTCGGACCAGGAACTGTGAAGTGTGCTCCCGTGGCGTGATCTGCCTCCACCCATATATATTTTTGGTTCAAACTTTACTTTCAAACCTACACTGTGCTGTAGGGTTTTTTTATTCTCTATATTCTTCATTAAAAGATTAAAAGTGCATAATTACAAATGCACAGAGTAAGTTAAGACACAAAACAGAAGAAGAGAAGAAAAGAAAGAATACACAGATTGAAAACTTTTTTTTTTCATTTTTATAAATACCGTATTAGGTTAAGTTTTGGTTAACCACAATACCTTTTTGGGGTTGGGGCTAATACCTGTAATTTGGTTGTCATTTTTCTATTTTGTAAGTTTACATCTGACTAGATGCCCCTCGTGGTCCCATCCACCCCTATGATTTAATAAAGCTCTAGGACTCGCCATTCTGGCATAGTTTGCATCCTTCTTTGGTATCTACACATCAAACCACTCACTCAGGCCCCTCCTTTGGGTCTGCGGTTCAGAACAGGCACTTGGTGCAAATGTTTGCCTCCTAAGAACTTCTGCTTTCACTTTAAAAGGGGGGAACCTATGTCTAGTCCCTGATGATTTCAAGGCAGAATGACATTGCTAATAGCTTCTCCAGGATCTCATACCCTTTCTCCCCACACTTTTCTCCCCACACTTCTTTTCAGGAATTTCTGCCTTGAAGTGTCATAGCTCCAGCACCGTGAAGCTTACCACTCGGCGCAAGGGCAACACCACATCAAATGCTTCCATAGCAGGTGGCATTAGAAACTGCTCCAGTGCTGAGAACGTTTGCACAGATGCGCAACTTACCTTCACTATAGGTAAGTGCTGCTCTGCCAGATGGATCCTGTGTGGCTGCTACATTTTTGAGAGAGGAAAATCATGGAATTGCTTACAACTCATAAAATTCCCAGCGGGACTACCTGGGACCTGAAATGATGTTTTGCATGCATTCAGAATTGAGGTATTTAAATTACGTTTTGATCAATTTTATTTTATACTTGCAGATTTTTGTCCGAACCCCTGCCCTCCATTTCTTTAATTTTTATTAAAAAGAATCCTAGCTGTTTCTGAGAGTTGACACAGACCCAGTTCAGATATACCACTAAGCCATAGGTTAGTGCAGAGGCAGGGGATCTCTGGCCCCTCCAGATTTTGTTGGATCTCAACTCCTGCCATCCTTAACCATTGGTCATGCTGGCTGGGGTTGATGTGAGTGGAATCCAGCATCTGGCATTGGACTAGATGACACTTGCAGTGGCGGAGCTTCATGCTCCGCCACCGGGGGGCAGAGAGCAGGTGGGGGCGTGGCTGGCGCACATCCCGGGTGCATGGTGCGCTGCCCGCAGGGGCATGGTGCCTAGCATGGGTGGGGGGACAGTCAAGATGGAACCTCACCGGGATCGCGCTGCCGGTGGTGGTGCGGTCCCCCCTGCCCCCCTTTTCCTCCGCCAGTTGACTCTTGTGGTCCTAGCCAAATTTATGAAATCTGGAGGGGCATAGATTCCTACCACCAGTGTAGTGTTAGAAGAGCAATAGACCAAACCAAATCACCACAAACTGGCTAATAAATGTAAAAGGGAATTTACTAGAATAATAACTAAATAAAGATTAACTCATGACCATTCAAACAAGCAAAAACATATTACAAGGCCATGTACAAAACAATAATAGTTCTGTCAAGAACATGGAATGAATTGTTTGCACAGGGAATGTTACAATGCCTGAATAACTGACCCATTCAACAAGTGGCTAAGTATGTAACAGTATTTTGGTGCCAACAAAAGGTTCAAGTCAGTTTGTGGGGTTCTTCAGTAGGTCTAGAGTAGACACCACCCTGATGAAATGAACGTGGGTGGATGAAGGAACGTTCTTCAGTAGGTCCTATATAGGCACCCTCATGATGGAATAAGCACAGGCGGGCAAATAAATGAAGACCTGCCTTCCGGATTAGCAAAAGGTTTCGCCACAAAGCTTCATCACTTCGAGGCTATTTAATGCAAACAATACTTGAATTACAGTATAAATTGGTACAAAAGAATTTTGCAATACAAATAAGAAAATATATCTTACCTAAACAGTCAAATCAGTTAACACAAAATAAGTAACTATTCACAGGCACAGCTTGGTAACCAAACTTACTTCAAGCCTTAAATACAACTACAGGTGTTCGAAATCAATCATTACATGGTTACAGTATCACCCAGGGGGCGCTGTGGGTTAAACCACAGAGCCTAGGGCTTGCCGATCAGAAGGTCGGTGGTTCGAATCCCTGCGACGGGGTGAGCTCCCGTTGCTCGGTCCCAGCTCCTGCCAACCTAGAAGTTCGAAAAGCACGTCAAAGTGCAAGTAGATAAATAGGTACCGCTCCGGCGGGAAGGTAAACGGCATTTCCGTGCGCTGCTCTGGTTCGCCAGAAGCGTCTTAGTCATGCTGGCCACATGACCCGGAAGCTGTCTGCGGACAAACGCCGGCTCCTCGGCCTATAGAGCGAGATGAGCGCCGCAACCACAGAGTCGGACACGACTGGACCTAATGGTCAGGGGTCCCTTTACCTTTACTTTTATCACTTCTTCATTACCATCAAGCAATAAAGAACACAGATATCAGACCTAAACAAAGCATCCCAAATCAAATTCTGTATTAAGGTCCTTAGGATACAGGGTTCCAAGTTGAAATATTAATCGGCACTCCTTCTGTAACAAAACTTTTCATATGTCCACAATCCTAAATGGTAGTTTTTTTAAGGTCCACAAAATAAAGAAACTCAGATCATCTTCTGTATGAGCTGCTTGCTGGAAATGCTGAACCAAGGGGGCGTCCAAACATTTCTTATGTATTTTGGCAATACGTGTTCTTGTGTTCTTTTGCCAGCCTGGACTGAATGCTTGAAATGAATATGCATCTTACTTGCCTCAGAGGAGGATTTGGAGATGTGAAGATGTAGAAAAGCTCTGGATTTTGCACGGCTAGAATGCAGGCTGCCGTTCTATGGCAAGAGCCACACCATTGCCCCATCCAGTATTCCTTCTGCCCCTTGTGTCACAGGACAGGCAGGTGGCCCACATATGTTTGGCCACAGCCTTGGGCTGGTTTCCAACACAGCTTTTGAGGTAAAACAGCTGCCAGGAAGTGTGTCATGAGGAAACAGTGGGAAGTGAGAAGTGGGAAGAACTTTCGACATGTTCTAGGGGCACTCACATGACCAAAATCACCCCCACCCATGGCACCAAGCTAGAGATGAACCAGAGGGGGGAAAGCAGGGGGGATTGGCAGCCACCCCACCCTGCAATGAGGTGCCCATACATCCGGAATTTTCCAGACATTCCTGGAATTCAGCCATCCCAAACAGTGTCCTGGTGGAAATCACTGGAATATCCGGACATCAACAACTTACAGGAGGATCTGTCCTGGAGTGCAAACATAAGGGGGCTTGTGAAGAAGGCGCAGCAGAGACTGTACTTCCTGAGAGTTCTAAGGAAAAACCATCTTCCACAAAAGCTGCTGCTTGCCTTCTATCACTGTGCCATTGAGAGCGTGCTCACTTATGGCTTATGTGTGTGGTACGGAAGCTGTACTACCAAGGACAGGATGGGGTTGGACAGAGTTGTTAAGGCAGCAGAGAGCATTGTTGGCTGCTCGCTCTCCACCTTAGAGCAGATTTATGCCACGAGGTGCCACAGAAAGGCACTGGACATAGTGAAAGATCCATCGCATCCTGCTCACCGTCTCTTTGAACTTTTGCCATCGGGACGGAAATACAGGACGATGACAACAAGAACAAGCCGTCTTAGAAACAGCTTCTTTTCCAGAGTGATCGCAGCCTTAAATGGGAAGCCTGGACTTTGAAGTCATCTAATCTTACCTGTTATGTTTATCATTGTATGGTTTTAATCAGTGTGTATGGTTTTAATCAGTGTGTTTGGTTTTAATCAGTGAGTATGGTTTTAATCAGTGTTTTTGTAATTGTTTTGTTTTTGCGTGGAGTGCCCTATCTGGGTGGATGGAGCAGCCAAGTAATTTCGTTGTCCCCGAAGGGGACAATGACAATAAAATATATTCTATTCTATTCTATTCTATTCTATTCTATTCTATTCTAACTTAGGGCAAAACGAAAAAGCTCAACAACTTTGGCCAAAAACAAACTAAAAAAAAATTTGTGTCCAGATTTTAAGTTTTTTGAAATATGGCAACCCTAACCCCACCAAATCATGTATAAATCACCCCAAGAGCAAAAATTGTCAAAGTAAGGTCTTTGGAACACCCTGCCACTGCATCGATCTATTGTTTGTATAATATATACCGGTACATCTCTCCCCCATCTCCCCGTTTTAGATAAAGACGTTTTGATAATGAGCCACAAAGGCTGTGCCAGCAAGGACCTTGTGGATGGAACAAAACCAATCACCTCTGGTGACCGACACTTTGCCATCCAGTTCGACCAGAGCTACTGTTTTGGTGACCTTTGCAATGCGAAAATGAGAGAATTTCCCAAGACCCCTATCGAGGACGAAGGTATTGGGGGGGGGGTTGAGTGCCACCTGAGGGAAAAGTGAAAACTCAGTTTCACTTGTTGGGTGGGTGGTTGTCAATAGGGAGGCTTGAAGAATTCAATTTTAGAGGTTTCTAAGGCAAGTGGCCCTGTTCCCCAACTCTTGGGCTCAAAAGGTAACCCCGCTTCTCAAGAAATGAGAAAAGACTATGTGCTTTAGGGTGTAATTTAGCGGTGAGAACATGGGGAACGGTTTGGAGGGAGCTGTGAGGGGAGTGGGAAAATGGGGTGCACTGCAGGGGTTGTGTGAGCTGGGGGGGTTGGCAAGACATGAGTGAGGGGTAAAGGGAAGGGCCTTGTTCAGGTGTGGGGTTTGGCGAAGGGTCTGGCGGGTTTGGCAAGTGGAGAAAGCAAGGGCAGCAGCTCCTAATATGTGAAAAATTCGCTCACTTATAAGTTGGAGAACTGCCTCGCAAAATTCAGGAAAGTGTGGATTTTGAAGGATAACTCCTCGCTTAATGCATCCACGTAAACGCATACCGATTCATTTTGGTGGGTTTACTCTGAGTACGATAAAGATACCCATTGCTTTGAAAGGGGCAATTTAAGTAGTTTCACTTTGATATGTAAAGCAAACCAAAATATTCCCCCCTATCTTTATTTAAAAGACAGAAAAAAGCGAGAGACTCCTACAAAGGGGAGTGACCTTTTTTGATCCAGACCCACTACAGACCCCTTGCTCTTCATTTTGATTTCTTACTGCAGTAACTGGCTCCAACCAGTGTTACTCGGGCTTTGGTTGGGGCGCCAGTGGAAACATCAAGGAGACTATGAAATGCGGCAAAGACTACGACCGGTGTTACCAAGGCACCATGAACATTACTGTTGCAATAGATGCAGGAGGTGAGTTTGCCCTAGGGAATTTCTTCCACAGCTCCTGCCCTCCGAAACACACTCACAGCCCGCAAGCTGGGCTCACTTCCACCATCAGGACCTGGTGGTTGCGGACGGCTAGGACTTGTTAGGAAGCCTACTTTGGCATCAACTGTTCAACACCCCTCTTCCCTCGGAGATTAGGTGGGTGCAATGCTCAAATTATGGAAGAAAGTGGAGAGGGAACCTTATAGGCTCCACTCCTGACCTCCTCTAATTTTACCATATCGTGCCTTCTGCCCTTCTAAAAACATTCTTTAAAGGGCATGTTTGTGCTTTAATTCAAGAAGTGATGGTTGGTGACCAGAAACAAGGCCTTCCTTCTCCATGATGGTAAATTGGCTATGGAATGCACCTATGTTTTGGGCACAAAGTCAAAACAATTTCATCTGCCCACGTGTTAGAAACTCAGATATATAATCAAGGTGCCAAATGGCTCCTTAAACCAAGGTGACAGTCGCCAAAACAGAATGTCTATATGCCAGCTCTAAAGACAGCTCTAAAGTCATATTTTCCAAATGAAAGACTGACTGTGATTGATTCTCGGTTAAACATCTGGCTAGTTCAGATGACCACCTTGAGCTAGGTTAAGTTCTCAAAGAAGAAAATATCCTTTGATCCAAGGTGACAGTCACCAAAACAGAATGTCTACTTGCCATTTGGGGGGCAAGACGGCTCTAAAGTCTTGTTCTTCAAATGATGGACTGACTGTGATTGATTCTCAGTTAAACATCTGGCTAGATCCAGCGGAAAGTCCACATATATCTTGGCCTATTCCTCTTTTTCTTAATGGTGACACGGGTCATTCATAACATAAGAATATTCTTCACAACTGTGAGCAGGGCAGTGGGGTGGGGTAAGGGAAGACAAGCTGCTCCTGCTCCTGAAAAAGCATTTTGGTTCCTGAAATTCATTCTGATTGTGCAGATCAAAATATAACAGATAGAATTCTACAGGATGTGGTATTAGTGTGTGAAAACAGTCAAGATACAGTGATCCCCAGGCTGGTACCTCCAGATGGTGATGATAGGTTTCATCCTGGCACTTGGTCGCAGGTAGCCGATAGCAGGTGCAAAATGCACCTAGCTAATTTCGGACACTGCTGCCCACGTCTTGGTTGAAGACTCCTTTCTTTACAGCAGCCTTTGCCAGCCCTGGTGCCCTCTAGACGTTGGCTGGGGCTGATGGGAGTTGGAGTCCATGACATGTGGACAGCCCCAAGTTGGTGAGACCTGATTTACAGCTTCACTGCGGCTCACTCTCTAGTTTAGCAATGGTGTGCTGATTTATTCCCTTTTTAGGTTGATTGGTTGGTTGCAAGGGGCCTTTTGGTGAGATGACGTCTTAATTGTACCATCTTTTCATTATAATAAAGATAATAAATCAGCAGCAAGCTGCTTTGAGGATTTGGGCACACTGGAAAATGGGATGTGACAAGCTTTTTCTAAATGAAGTAAATGCACCTTAAAGGTAAAGGTAAAGGGACCCCTGACCATTAGGTCCAGTCACGGACGACTCTGGGGTTGTTGCGCTCATCTCGCTTTACTGGCCGAGGGAGCCGACGTACAGCTTCCGGGTCATGTGGCCAGCATGACTAAGCCGCTTCTGGCAAACCAGAGCAGAGCACGGAAACGCCATTTACCTTCCCGCCAGAGCAGTACCTATTTATCTACTTGCACTTTGACGTGCTTTCAAACTGCTAGGTTGGCAGGAGCAGGGACCGAGCAACGGGAGCTCACCCCGTCGCGGGAGTTCGAACCGCCGACCTTCTGATCAGCAGGCCCTGGGCTCTGTGGTTTAACCCACAGCGCCACCCGCTGCATCTTACCCAGGTTCAAATGTGACAGATAAAAGACACAAAGCAGAATGAAAACAGAATAAAATATATTGCACGGTTAAAATAAATAATTAAGATACTTCTTAAAGCCAAACATTATAGAATCATAAACATAGAATTGTAGAGTTGGAAGGGACTCCAAGGGTCATCTAGTCCAACCACCTGCGATGTCAGAATCTGCCTCCCAGAGTAATTTAACTTACTCCCACACAATTTTCACCTCAAAATTGCCACTCTGAGGCAAAACAGGCTGCTTTTACAGAGGTGTAGGGGGCCCTGCCCCCTAATAACTCATGGGTGTGGGTTACCCCTCAGGCTCCATGTACTTCACAATTCCTTGTGGCGTCTCAATGCATGCTGGGAGAAGTGGGCCAACGCCCCCATACCTAACATCTTGTGTCTTTCTTGTCCTCCCTTCTCTTCCCACAACAGGATTCAGCTCCGTGCCCATGACTCTCAGGACCTGCCAGCGCTCAGCCTGTGATGTGATAAAGAGCCAATCCTTCGGCCCTATAAATATCACCAGCGAGTCGGGGCCTTGCTGCTCCGGCAGCAAATGCAATTGGAAGGATGGTGGCTTTTCATTCAATATGAGCAGCACCGCCAACCCAAACCTCTTTTCTGATCAGGATGAGGATGAGGATGATAACCTTGGACATGCAGCAGTACCTGTCACCCTGGAGTCAGGTTTCCAAGGGCTCAGCCTTCAACTGTACCCTTTCCTGGCAGTCCTAGGAGCCACCATCCTCGGGATATGGGGGTGAGGAAGGGGGTTTGGAAGCACCTGAACTGCTGGAACCTGCATTTGGGTTTGGAAGGGCTGTGTTGTGGAGAAGGAAGGAAGGAAGGAAGGAAGGAAGGAAGGAAGGGGCTAGGGCTGTGATGGCAAAATACTAAGGGCTATAGATAGGGTTGTCATATTTCAAATGGTGAAAATCCATACTTTTTGAACTAATCTTACGGATAATTTGCAAAAACAGCACTGCCAACATGGGCTGCCATACCCCCGGATTTTCCCAAACATTTTGCCAATTTCCAACAAGACACGGCTGCCGACTGTTGCCGCATGTATGGCAAACCTAACTATACCCAACTAAGTGCTACTCAGAGCAGACCCACTGAAATAAATGCACCTAAGTTAGCCATGCCCATTAACTTCAATGGGTCTCACTCTTCATAGGACTGGCTTTGGAAACAACTTATAAACTACATATTCAATATAAGAATGTTATTGATTGGGGGGACCCCTAAACTGTGGGAATAAATAAATGCTAGAATGTTGATTATTTGGGATATGAAGGGGGAATAAATGCTGCAGAGGAATTCCTGGACTAGCCTATGCAAAATGACCTGGCCAAGTTAGGGCCAATAAGGAACAATAGGGGGCTCTAGAGGGCCATTGGCAATGCTAGAGAATCGTCCTTCCCCCCTGCCCTGAGTTGTGAACAGAGACTGGGGGTTTGGAATGTTGCCAGGGTAACCAGGTGCGAGGTGACAGGAAAAGGCAGTTTTGAGCAAATGCTGCTGGGAATAATAAGAAGGAAGAACTGGGATCTATCTTGGTCATGCTGGCTAAAGGCTGGCGAAGAGAGATGCCTTGGACTTCCTCTTGAAAGGACTCTTCTGTAAGATCTGCACTCCCTCCATGCAGACTTAAGGTGTAAATAGGTGAATTAAGCATATTTATTAAAGCTACGGCAGTCTCCGCCATGTCTCAATTCTCCAAAGGAACACAGACCCTGAGTCATTGCCTGGAACTCCATGGGCTCGTGTCAAAATTCAGCAGATAGAGGGGGAGGCATCCAACTTTTGTGACCATATCAAGAATGGTAATCCATTCCAACAATGGTAATCTATTTTACAATTCTGTGATTCTATGTTCCTAACACTTCATTCCTTCCTTGAAAAATCCACTCTTCATTCACCACAATGCAATAAAAACTACATCACATTCTTCAAACAGGAGTGAGACTAAGAGACAAGAATAATACAATGTTGTTAAGCGGAACAGATGTGATGAAACAATTGCAAATGCCTGGCAAATAAAACCCCACAAGAGGGAGTAAATGTTTGGCTGACCAGTTGGGATTTACAATGATAGAAGCAGCCTTTGGAGACTCTGTGCCTGTTCAGCGGTGATTCTAGGCAAGGCACTACTACAGACATGAGGCACCTCAGGCCCGGTGGCTGAATGCGGCCCTCCAAATGTCTCTATGTGGCCCCCAGGACTTTCCAAAGGCTGTATGCCTTTATCTTCAGGTTGCAGCCCTCACTGATCTTGACTCGCACCCTCCTCAAGGGATTTTGCAGGAATGACATGTCCGCTTGAACTATGAAATGCCTCTTATTTTTCCTGGAGGAAGGGTGGAGATGTGTGAATACAGGGGTGTATGTTCTGCCAAGGGCAGGGTTCTTTCTAGATCTGGAGCCAATAAACACACCAGTGGGTGGAAGAAAAGCAATGCTTTATTTGCGTAAGGTCAACAAATAACAGCAGACATACAAAAAACAAATTATAACATACCAGACAGGAGTTACACACAATCTCCCCTTCAGCTGCCCGGAGCCCCAGGTAGAGCAGCGAGAGAGACCCCGCCCGACAGTCTCACAGCACCGGGTACTTCGATCTGTGAAGAAGCTCACTGAGCGCCTACAGCTTCTATAGCCAACTTTGATGTAATTGAGTGCACCTGGTTAACAGGCATTACTCATGGTCAGCCCAGGACACCGGGTGCGACTAATGCGGAGCAGATGAGAGTCTCCCACTCACTGCAATTGGGTATCCTCTCCACTAGCCAATCAGCACTTAGAACACAGGAGACCCAGGAAACTCCTGACACAGGTGTGTGAAAAACAAATTATACTATCATAAATCAGCAGACCTTAAACTGGGGGTGTAAAAGGGAAAGAGATATGTCACCTAACTCCTCGAAATTACAATGGTCTTCCGCATTTCCTCTACAATGTGGAGGTATAATAATAATAATAATAACAACAACAACAAATTTTATTTATACCCCGCCCTTCCCAGCCGAAACCGGGCTCAGGGCAGCTAACATCAATAAAAATTACAATAAAATATAAACAATAAAATATGGCTTTTGCACAGCTGGAATGTAGTTGACACTCCTGGCTCCTCCCACTTCTTGGCCTCTGGCTCCGCCCACCAATGCTATAAATCTCTCCCCAGGTTGCCTTCTAAGGAATACAGTTTTGGGCAGCAGGAGGTGTCCCCCAACTTCATCCCGTTCAACTAGGTCACGGTGCAACATCAGTGTTCCTTTGCCAGCTATGTCTGCAGAATCTTCTGTTCCAAACCAGAAGCCATCAATCAGAAGCCATAATTTGGTTAAGACAGGGCCAGCTGGCTAAGGTGTCAGGTTGCACAAGTTACACAATGGCCTTTTTGTAATGTAAGATTATTTCTCAAGTTTGCCGTTTATTTCTCAGGTTGGGTATGCTTCCAACAGGGAAGCATATGTCCCAGCTGTTCCTACTTACCCAACACAGTCCAGGGGCACATTCCAACCAGGTGAAAACAGACAAGGGGCTCAGCTATACAGCTGCAAATAAAATGTGTGTTGTAAAGTACAGTAAAGAAATGTGACAGTAGATGGTGATGGTGAGCTATGGAAAATTTGATGTATTTTTTTTTTCAAAATCTTTTTTTAAAAAGCATTTTCACAGCATTTTTTAATATGTGTGTAGATTCCACCCTCTTGGGACGCAGGTGGCACTGCGGGTTAAATGCTGTTTATGGTGGTAAATAAAGCAGCCAGGATAGGCATCCCACAGTCTCTGTTGCCACAATTGCTTTGTAGTTACCTCTGCCTCCCTTGCTGAATCACAACAGTCCTGCATGTATTTCTGGATTAAATTTGGCAATGCAGTTCTGGATGCCTTAACTGAAGCACTACAGTATGTAATAGCCATGTAAAAACTGCTCAAACTGCAGAGTACCCATTGCTCATTGTACCTACTCCTTCAGAGGCAGGGAGGCCCCCATCCAGAACAAGCACCTCGCCTTTCTCATAGAATTGTGGGATATAGAGTTGGAAGGGACGCTGAGGATCATCTAGTCCAGGAATATGCAGCTATCCCACCACGCTCTAACCAGCACCACGCTCTAACCAGCTGAGCTATCCAGAAGCTATGCACCCAAAGAGCCGCTTCTTCCAAGGATTCCAACAATGTTTATTGATCCTCAACCAACACAAAGTTACGTCTAAATACCAGTTGTGTGCATGTTCATTTTCTTGACTGTTTCTCCTCTAACAACTCTTGTTTTCATGGTCTGTTGGCTGAAGTCCATTGTCAAAGCTGGATTTAGACCAGGGTGGGCAGTTCCCCAACACAGGGCACAGAGCCAGGGAGAGGAGAGGGGAGTGGTGAGCAGCAAGCTGTTTTTGACAGTCCCCTCCTCTCACTTTGAATTTGTCTTTCTGCTTAAGAAAAATAGGTAGAAAGGGGGGAGGAGGGAGGGAAAGGAGGGTGGGAATCCCTAGAGATCGGCCCGACTGTCTTTGTGATTCTTAATTTCTTTCAGCCATGGAGAGAACATCAGATGAAGAAAAAGGAGAGGAAGATAGGATGGGAGAAGTGGGCAAGGAGATCAAGAGAGGCCAGACTCCCTTTGCACCATCCCAGCTGGTTGGCCATCACTCAGGGGCTCACATGGGGCTCCATATAAATATGAAAATATGGGTCCGCCCCTGTTGCACAACCTTCTTACTCTTTGCGTAATCCTGTCAGAACGGCTGTGCACGATATATATATATAGCCAAACAACCCAACTCTTTCAGATCATAGACTGCTTTTCCTTTTCCTCCAAGACTCATCAGGATATTGGTTCTTTGGCTCAGAGGGCCTCTTGGCTTCAGACCATGGAGGGTGTCGCATTGAGATGGAGAGCTGCAACAGTTGTACTGCAAGGACTGCTGGCATTGACCTTTCTTATTTCAGGTACCAGTTATTGCTATTGGGTTGTCCTCTAGTTGCAGGCCTGGGTGGTTGGGTGGGTGCCAACTAGATTTGCACAGAGAAACAAGAAGGAATTCCAAGGTAAATGGAAAAGGTTCAGAAAGGGATGACCGAAAATGTTCAAGGGGATGGAGCGACTGTCCTATGAGGAAAGTCTGCAGCATTAGGGACTTTTTAGTTTAGAGAAAATATGAGAAAGAGTTCACAGGATAGAAGCTCAAGAATTGTGTGTGGCATGGAGAAAGTGGGTAGAGAACCGTCTCTCTCTCTCTCTCTCTCTCTCTCTCTCTCTCTCTCTCTCTCTCTCTCTCTCAAAGCACTAAAAATCATGGACACCCAATGAGACTGAAAGTTGGCAGATTCCGGACAAATAAAGAAAGACCTTCTTCACACAGTTCAAAGTTAAAACTATGGAACTCACTCCCACAGGAGACAGGGATGTCCACCCACCTGCCATCAGCTGGACTTCTCTTGTTCTTCACAAGAGCTGGGATAGCTTAGCTGGTAGAGCATGAGACTCTTAATCTTAGGGTTGTGGGTTCAAGCCCCACATTGGGTGAAAGATTCCTGCATTGCAGGGGGTTGGACTTGATGACCCCCATGGTCCCTTCCAGCTCAACAATTTTATGATGCTATGATTCATGAAGAGTGCTATCAATGGTTACTAGCCATGATGCCTATGCTCTCCCTTGACGGTTGGAGGCAGTGATGGTTGGGAAACCACAGGAAGGAAGAAATGAAATGAAATGAAATACTTTATTGTCACTTGTACAACTTGTATACAGTGAGATTACACAACCATCCCCACTCAGCTCTCTTAATCTTAATTCCCCTCATTTACTGACGCACACCCACCTAACCCGAAAGTCAGTTGCCCTGTTGTTATCTTTTCATTCAGTAGCCTAACTGCCCACGGATAGAAGCTGTTCTTTACCCTGTTGGTGCAACTAATCATGCTTCTATATCTTCTGCCCGAGGGCAGGAGATCAAGAAAGTGCCATCCAGGGTGTGAATCATCCCTGAGGATTTTCCTCACTCTCCTGAGGCAACGGTCTTCCGCGATGTCATCCAGTGGATTCACAGGACAGCCCATAATATCTTGTGCTCAAGTCCTGTTTTGTGGTATCTTAACGGCATCTGGTTGGCCACTGTGAGAGCAAGATGCTGGACTAGGTGGGCCATTGGCCTGATGCAGCAGGTTCTTCTTATGTTCCTAGTTCCTGTGTTCTCACATTGAAGTATGATGCATGAAAAGTGCAGGGGGGTGGGCAAAATAAAACCAGTTTATGGAGCACTAAGGAGATGTTTTGCACGGTTAAAAAAAAATGACAGGATTAATGCAAAAGGAAGTTCAGGTTAACAGCCGGACACAGACAACTAGCTCATCTGGAAGTGCCATGACATTATGTTTTGATGCTCAGCTCTATAAAGAAGAAAAGAGCTGTTACTTGGCAGGATGCCAGAATAAGGGTGGGGTGGGGTGGATGGCGAATATCTGGCTGGACTAGGAGTCAGCAGTTGCCTAAGGTGAAGGTGTTGGACTGGTCCGTTGTTGTGCCAGATCCAGCAGCCATAACCACTGCCCTTGAGGGACTAGGTTGGACAACGGAGGTTTGTGGGAGAACTTGGAGAAGGGACATTGTGGCCGTTGTGGGCTGGCTGTTCTTGTCTGTGCTGAAATCTGTTTTTCTGCTAGGATGCATGCTAATCTTTTATGAGCAGCCCCACCCCAGTGGGAGGCTCCTCTGTCTATTTTGGGACTGCTGCTGGGGGGGGAGTGTCTCTATGATGTCAGTTTAGCCCTGTCTGCAAGGAGGAGGAGGTCTGGGCTGCGTCAGGGAAAGAGAAGGTGGAGTCATGTCCCCCAGGAGTTTTCCCAGAAAGTGAATGTGCTTTGACTTGCAACATGCTGGCAAAACTTACCCAGGAAGAAGCAGTAAATGAAGAAGATGTGAGCCTTCTGCTCCCCTCCCTGCTGAAGAGGGAGAAGTGGGGAGGGGATGTCTCGGCTCTTTCCGCTGAGTGACAGCTGTCAGCCAAGAATCTGTATCCTGCCTCTAAGCAAGGGCAGTAAAAGCAGTCAAAACAGGAACTGTGAAGTGTGCTCCCGTGGAGTGATCTGTCTCCACCTTTCTTTCTTTTTTTGGTTCAAACCTTATTCTCATTATTTTGACCCAAATCATACTTCTAACCTTTCAGTAAAACAGTAATTAAAAGCCAAGAACTCTTAACACGTGAATAAACGATTACAGAAATACAGAAAAAAATTACAAACATTTCAAGTTTTGCTTTTAAAGTTGCAGCAACCAAGCAACTGCGCTTGGGGCAGGGGGCACAGTAAAATTTCCCAAATTGTAGATGAATTGGGTAGTGATTTCTTTTTTGGTATATTCACCTTGCTCATGAGTCCCAAAACCTATTCGCTTTTTCTTGGGACCTTCTTGTATACCATGCTCGTTTCTGTTGATTTATCTTTTCTGGAGTAGTGTGTTAAGGATATGCAAGACCACCTGCAATGCCAAGCGGTTGGGCAAAGGTCAAGGACCTTTGGGGTGAAATATGGGTGCACTTATTCTATGTGCACCCCGGGGGACATTTGGTAGGGCACAGGGTGGCACCCAACAGATGTATATAGAGAAAGGAAAGGACGGGTTACAATGGGCATTTTTCTGGCAACAAAGTGAAAGAATTGTAGCAGCTTGTGGGACTTGCTGGAAGCAAAAGCCCTCATTTTACAAGCTACTCATTTGCAGGCTGTCACTGAGGGCAGAATGAGCAGTGGGCTGGGTGTGTTTCAGCAACAGCTCCTTGAAGGAGCTGAAACCCAGTACCCACTTCTTGGAGATCAGCTGTGTACTGTGTACCATGCTTTAGAGCCGCAGAATGCATGAGCGTATTATTGGAACAGCAATTCCGAATTCTGCCTGGGTCACCCAAATTCCTGAAGGAGTGGGCCCCCATTCTGGAAGATGCGGTATGGCTGCTGAACAATTGGCAGATTGGGAGGGGGCCCCCCGTGGAAGAGCAAAAGGCTTTTCCAGTTCCTGTATACTAAATGGCCTCGGCCCAGTATACCTGAAGGAGCGTCTCCACCTCTATCATTCAGCCCGGACACTGAGGTCCAACTCCAAGGACCTTCTAGTGGTTCCCTTCCTGTGAGAAGTGAGGTTGCAGGGAACCAGGCAGAGGCATTTCTCAGTAGTGGAGCCCGCCCTGTGGAACACCCTCCCACCAGATGTCAAGGAAATAAACAACTATCTGCCTTTTAGAAGACATCTGAAGGCAGCCCTGTTTGGGGAAGCTTTTAATGTTTGATGTTTTATCACTTTTTTATTATCATTATTATATTTTGTTGGGAGCCGCCTAGAGTGGCTGGGAAAACCCAATCTGATGGGCAGGGTTTATCATTATCATTATCATTATCATTATCATTATCATCATTATAGTGTGGAAAGTGCACCCTTGTGTACAATTGATTATATGGGCCCTGGACGGAGTGTAAATGCTTGGGGGCATGATAGACCCTGACTATTGAGGAGAAGTAAAACTGATCCCTGGAAAAGACCCTGATGTTGGGAAAGATTGAGGGCACAAGGAGAATGGGACGAGAGGACAAGATGGTTGGACAGTGTTCTCGACGCTACCAACATGAGTCTGACCAAACTGTGGGAGGCAGTAGAAGACAGGAGTGCCTGGCATGCTCTGGTCCATGGGGTCACAAAGAGTCGGACATGACTAAACTACTAAACAACAACAAAACTGATCCTGCAAGCTCTGCCCTATCAGGCTGGGGGGAAATGGCTCAACTCCAACTGCTGGCCACTGAAATTCTGAGCATGGCTGGGACAGCTACTAGTGCAATGCTGGTGCCGGCAGAGGATGTGCCTTGGATTGAGCTTAACCAATATTTGTTTGCCCGTTAGCAGGCTGCACCTGGTGGTCATTGTTATCCTACTGTGGGTGGTCCTGGAACTTCTAAGCTGGCTTGTCTCCATTGTGCCAGGATGTTCCTATACCTCATGTGGACTTGGAGCTTGGGGAGTTTGGCCATCTTGAAGGGGACAGCAAAGGTTTCTGCTGCGATTGGATGTATTGTTCAGCAGCAAACACTGACTCTCATGATTGCTGCATCTGCACGCAGATGCCAGTACATGGACATGGAGGCATTCCAGTATATTTCAAGGTGTTGAATGAAGTCGAAACAAAGCCAATTGGCAGGGAGGTGCCAAATCTTGGCATTGCACCAGGTACCACTGAGCTTTGAAGCACCAATGTGCACTGCGAGAGGAAAGGAAAGTTTAGGTAGGAAAGTTTGCTTGGGTGTGGACTAGTCATGTCAACCATTCCCTGTTGCAGTATCCGTCCTGCATCTGTGAAGGCAGTGAGGCTCTGCACACTGTGCTGTGGGCTTACATCTTTCTTTAATAAAGCTTTAGGACTGGCCATTCTGGCATTTTTGTTGCATTCTTCTTTGGTATCCACTTATCAAACCACTCACTCAGGCCCTTCGTTTGGGCCTGTGGTTCAGAACAGGCACTTGGCACAAATTTCTGCCTCCTAAGAACTTCTGCTTTTATGTTAAAAGGGGGAAACCTATTTCTAGCCCCTGATGATTTCAAGGCAGAAATACATTGCTAATAATTTATCCAGGATCTCATACCCTTTCTCCCCACACTTCTTTTCAGGAATTTCTGCCTTGAGCTGCCATAGCTCCAACACTGTGAATCATATCACTCCGAACAAGGGCAACACCACAGTGGATGTCTCCGCAGTGGGTGGCATTATCAACTGCTCCAGTGCTCAGAATGTTTGCACAGAGGCACAACTTACATTCACTATAGGTAAGTGCTGCTCTGCCAGATGGATCCTGTGTGGCTGCTAGATTTTTGACAGGAAAAGCATGAAATTACTTAAGGTAAAGGTAAGGGACCCCTGACCATTAGGTCCAGTCATGACCGACTCTGGGGTTGCGGCGCTCATCTCGCATTATTGGCCGAGGGAGCCGGCGTACAGCTTCCAGGTCATGTGGCCAGCATGACTAAGCTGCTTCTGGCGAACCAGAGCAACGCACAGAAATGCCGTTTACCTTCCCGCTGCAGCAGTACCTATTTATCTACTTGCACTTTGACGTGCTTTCCAACTGCTAGGTTGGCAGGAGCAGGGACCGAGCAACAGGAGCTCACCCCGTCGCGGGGATTCAAACCGCTGACCTTCTGATCGGCAAGCCCTAGGCTCTGTGGTTTAACCCACAGCGCCACCCGCATCCCATGAGATTACTTACGACCCATAAAATTCCCTGAAAGGAAGCTTTGTATGCATTCGGAATTAAGGCACTTAAAATATGTTTTGATTCATCTTATTTTATATTTGCAGATTTTTGAACAAACTCCTCTCTTCCATTGCTTTCTTTTAAAATAAAAAAAAAATAGCTATTGTTAAGAGTTGTCACAGACCCAGTTCAGATGTAACACTAAGCCATAGAGTAGTGCAGAGGCAGGGGACCACAGGCCCCTCCAGATTTTGTTGGATCTCAACTCCTACCATCCCTAACCATTGGTCACGCTGGCTGGGGCTGATGTGAGTGGAATCCAACATCTGGCATTGAACTAGATGACACTTGTGGTCCCATCCAAATCTATGAAATCTGGAAGGACATAGATTCCTGTCCACAATGTAGTGTTACAAGAGCGATCTTCTTTAAGTTTCTCCGGGTTTTGACATCACAGTGAACTATGCCTATTTCAAATACAATAGCAGAAACCAAATAATGTATAAATCACCCCCACCCAGAGCAAAAATTGTCTTTGGAACACCCTGTCACTGCATTGATCTATTGTTTGTATATATGCACCCCCCCTTGTTTTAGATAAAGAAGTTTTGATAGTGAGCCACAAAGGCTGCGCCAGCAAGGACCTTAAAAATGGAACAGAATCTATAACCTCTGGTGACCGACACTTTGCCATCCAGTTTGACGAGAGCTACTGCTTTGATGACCTTTGCAATGCGAAAACGGAAACGAGGGAAGTTACCAAGACCCCTATTGAGGATGGAGGTATTTTTTTAACAGGCCACCTGACCGTTAAGTAAGAACTCACAGTTTCACTTGTTGGGCGGGTGGTGGTCAATAGGTTTTCAATAGCTTGAACAATTCAATTTTGTAGATTTCTAAGGCAAATGGGCGTCTTCCCCAACCCTTGGGCTCGTGTGCCAAAGAAAGGTAACACACTTCTCAAGAAATGTACAAAACAGTGTGCTTTAGGATGTGATTTAGCCGCAAGAGCATGGGGAAAGGTTTGGTGGGAGCTGTGAGGGGAGTGGAACATGGGGTGACCTGTAGGGGAGGGATGAGCGGGGGGGGGGTAGGCAAGGGGTGAGTGAGGGGTAAAGGGAGGGGACTTGCTCAAGTGTGGGGTTTGGTGAAGGGTCTGGCGGATTTGTCAAATGGAGAAAGGCAAGGGCATTAGTGCCTAATATGTGTGAACATTCACGCACGCTTTTAAGTTGGAGAACTGCCTTGGAAAATTCGGGAAAGTGTGAATTTCGAATGATGGCTCCTTCTTTCTTCACACATCAACCTATACTCATACGCATTCATTTCAGTGGGTTTACCCTGAGTACATATTTTTTTACTTTTAAAATTCCTTTATTAATAATTCCTTTTATTAATTATTATTAATAAAATTCCTTTATTAATAATAATAATAATAATAATAATTTATTATTTATACCCCGCCCATCTGGCTGGGTCTCCCCAGCCACTCTGGGCGGCTTCCAAAAGAACATTAAAATACAGTAATCTATTAAACATTAAAAGCCTCCCTAAACAGGGCTGCCTTCAGATGTCTTCTAAAGGTCTGGTAGTTGTTGTTCTCTTTGACATCTGAAGGGAGGGCGTTCCACAGGGCGGGCGCCACTACCGAGAAGGCCCTCTGCCTGGTTCCCTGTAACTTGGCTTCACGCAGCGAGGGAACCGCCAGAAGGCCCTCGGCGCTGGACCTCAATGTCCGGGCTGACCGATGGGGGAGACGCTCCTTTAGGTATACTGGACCGAAGCTATTTAGGGCTTTAAAGGTCAGCACCAACACTTTGAATTGTGCTCGGAAACGTACTGGGAGCCAATGTAGGTCTTTCAAGACCGGTGTTATATGGTCTCGGCGGCCGCTCCCAGTCACCAGTCTAGCTGCCGCATTCTGGATTAGTTGTAGTTTCCGGGTCACCTTCAAAGGTAGCCCCACGTAGAGCGCATTGCAGTAATCCAAGCGAGAGATAACTAGAGCATGCACCACTCTGGCGAGACAGTCCGCGGGCAGGTAGGGTCTCAGCCTGCGTACCAGATGGAGCTGGTAGACTGCTGCCCTGGATACAGAATTAACCTGTGCCTCCATGGACAGCTGTGAGTCCAGAATGACTCCCAGGCTGCGCACCTGGTCCTTCAGGGGCACAGTTACCCCATTCAGGACCAGGGAGTCCTCCACACCTGCCCGCCCCCTGTCCCCCAAAAACAGTACTTCTGTCTTGTCAGGATTCAGTCTCAATCTGTTAGCCGCCATCCATCCTCCAACCGCCTCCAGACACTCACACAGGACCTTCACCGCCTTCACTGGTTCTGATTTGAAAGAGAGGTAGAGCTGGGTATCATCCGCATACTGATGAACACCCAGCCCAAACCCCCTGATGATCTCTCCCAGCGGCTGCATATAGATGTTAAAAAGCATGGGGGAGAGGACAGAGCCCTGAGGTACCCCACAAGTGAGAGTCCAGGGGTCTGAACACTCATCCCCCACCACCACTTTCTGAACACGGCCCAGGAGGAAGGAGCGGAACCACTGTATAACAGTGCCCCCAGCTCCCAACCCCTCTAGGCGGTCCAGAAGGATGTTATGGTCGATGGTGTCAAAAGCCGCTGAGAGATCCAGCAGGACTAGGAAACAGCTCTCACCTTTGTCCCTAGCCCGCCGGAGATCATCAACCAGTGCGACCAAGGCAGATTCAGTCCCATGATGAGGTCTGAACCCCGATTGGAAGGGATCCAAATGGTCCGCTTCTTCCAGGCGTGCCTGGAGTTGTTCAGCAACCACCCGCTCAATCACCTTGCCCAAGAATGGAAGATTTGAGACTGGGCGATAGTTGGCCATATTGGCCACATCCAAAGATGGTTTTTTAAGAAGCGGTTTAATAACCGCCTCTTTTAGTGGGTCTGGGAAGGCTCCCTCACAGAGAGAGGCATTCACCACCCCGCGGAGCCCATCGCCCAGCCCTTCCCGGCTAGCTTTTATTAGCCAGGATGGGCAAGGATCAAGAAGACAGGTGGTCGGTTTCACTCGTCCAAGCAGCCTGTCCACATCCTCGGAGGTAACAGATTGGAATTGATCCCATAAAACATGACTAGACAGGGCTCTAGCACTCTCCCGCCCCGGCTCTGCTCCCACGGTGGAGTCTACCTCCTTCCGAATCTGAGCGACTTTATCTGCAAAAAACATTGCAAAAGCATTGCAGGAGATCTTGGGGTCCCTATCAGACCCAGATGACGGAGGTGGTTCTGCTAGATTGCGAACCACCTGGAAGAGTCTCCTGCTGCTGTTTTCTGCAGATGCAATAGAAACGGCAAAGAAAGTTCTCTTTGCCGTTGCCATTGCCACTTGGTAGGCTCGAAGTTGAGCTCTAGCCCGTGTCCGGTCTGATTCAGAATGAGTTTTCCGCCACCGGCGCTCTAGCCGTCTCAGCGACTGTTTCATCACCCTCAGCTCCGGAGAAAACCACGGAGCTGTCCGGGCTCCATGCAATCGGAGAGGGCGCTTCGGAGCCAGACAGTCAATAGCCCTGGTTAACTCCACATTCCAGCGGGCCACCAGGGAATCAGCTGAAAGGCCATCAACATGGGATAAAACATCCCCTACCACTCTCTGGAAACCATTTGGATCCATTAAGTGGCGGGGGCGGACCATCCGAATCGGTCCCACCTCCCGGCAGAGGGGAAGGGTCGCGGAGAAGTCTAGTTGCACCAGGAAGTGATCTGACCATGGCACTTCTTTTGTATCGCTTTTACTTAGTGTCAGATCACCAACATCCATAGAGGTAAACACTAGGTCTAAGGCATGTCCGCGGCTATGAGTTGGGCCAGACTTATTCAGGGACAGCCCCATGGAGGCCATGCTTTCCACGAAGTCCCGAGCGGCCCCTTGTAAGGTCGTGTCGGCATGGATATTAAAATCTCCTAAGACAACCAGGCTAGGTGTCTCCAGGAGCACATCCGCCACGACCTGAAGCAGCTCGGGCAGGGAATCCTTGGTGCAGCGGGGAGGTCGGTACACCAAAAGGAATCCTGTACTGCCCCTATTGCCCAACTTCCAGAACATGCACTCAGAAAACTTGGTCTTTCCAATAGGACGCCTGGTGCAAACTAATGACTTCCTAAAAATCACTGCAACCCCCCCTCCCCGCCCAGATGGCCTGGGTTGCTGTGCGTAAGAGAAACCTGGTGGACAAGCAGCGGCAAGGACTGGCCCATCTGCCTCATCCAACCAAGTCTCTGTCACACATGCCAGGTCAAGTCCCCCATCCACAATCAGGTCGTGGATGGCAGTGGTTTTGTTCATCATTGACCTGGCATTACACAGCAACACTTTCAGGTCATGTGGGTATCCCTTGTTGATTCCAGTACCCGTCCAGTCAGGGCCAGACCCGGAGGCAGGGATAGTCCTCAAACAACGACTAAGCCTGCCTCCTCGGTAATGACATGGTCTGGTCCTAGCGTGACTCCTCCTCCTGCCCGTGATCACTGAGATCGGGTGTCCCAGTGCATCCCCCCCTGTAGAACTTGTCCCAGCCATTTTATCGGCTGGGACCCACTCCCGGGCAGCCCTGATCCCACCCCTTAAGAACAAACACCTATATAAAAAGCAACAGAAAAAACAAAGCAAAAAAAAAACCCACAAAAAACAATTAAACAATATAAACCAAAAACAATAAAGATTACAAGTATACCAAAATTAAACAAATTCCCAAACCAACTAAGAATCCAATCCACCCACCCTACCAGAAAGAATTAAAAACAAAACAAAACAAAAAACCATTTAAAAACATTCTAAAAATAACTCGGTGCTGTTATAAGTTCTGCTGGGCAACAGTAGCAGCCGTCCTTTTGAGGGCCAACAGGCCCTGCCCTGGGCCAGATGGTGAGAGGCAGGGAGAGGTCCTGTGGGCACTCAGGCAGGAGAATCTTGGGCTGTGGCAGCCGTCCTTTTGAGGGCCAACAGGCCCTGCCCTGGGCCAGATGGTGAAAGGCATGGAGAGGTCCTGTAGGCATTCAGGCAGGAGAATCCTGGGCAGCAGTGTTCCAGGGCCTCTCTGCCGGCCTTTAAGCTGTCAAGGTGAGTGCAGGCCCCACCCCCCAGAGTCCAGGTGAAATTGGCAGGAGGGGAGAGCACAAACACTCACGAGCAGCAGCCAGCAATGGTGTTCCAGGGCCTCTCTGCCGGCCTTTAAGCTGTCGAGGTGAGTGCAGGCCCCACCCCCCAGAGTCCAGGTGAAATTGGCAGGAGGGGAGAGCACAAACACTCACGAGCAGCAGCCAGCAATGGTGTTCCAGGGCCTCTCTGCCGGCCTTTAAGCTGTCGAGGTGAGTGCAGGCCCCACCCCCCAGAGTCCAGGTGAAATTGGCAGGAGGGGAGAGCACAAACACTCACGAGCAGCAGCCAGCAATGGTGTTCCAGGGCCTCTCTGCCGGCCTTTAAGCTGTCGAGGTGAGTGCAGGCCCCACCCCCCAGAGTCCAGGTGAAATTGGCAGGAGGGGAGAGCACAAACACTCACGAGCAGCAGCCAGCAATGGTGTTCCAGGGCCTCTCTGCCGGCCTTTAAGCTGTCGAGGTGAGTGCAGGCCCCACCCCCCAGAGTCCAGGTGAAATTGGCAGGAGGGGAGAGCACAAACACTCACGAGCAGCAGCCAGCAATGGTGTTCCAGGGCCTCTCTGCCGGCCTTTAAGCTGTCGAGGTGAGTGCAGGCCCCACCCCCCAGAGTCCAGGTGAAATTGGCAGCAGGGGAGAGCACAAACACTCACGAGCAGCAGCCAGCAATGGTGTTCCAGGGCCTCTCTGCCGGCCTTTAAGCTGTCGAGGTGAGTGCAGGCCCCACCCCCCAGAGTCCAGGTGAAATTGGCAGGAGGGGAGAGCACAAACACTCACGAGCAGCAGCCAGCAATGGTGTTCCAGGGCCTCTCTGCCGGCCTTTAAGCTGTCGAGGTGAGTGCAGGCCCCACCCCCCAGAGTCCAGGTGAAATTGGCAGGAGGGGAGAGCACAAACACTCACGAGCAGCAGCCAGCAATGGTGTTCCAGGGCCTCTCTGCCGGCCTTTAAGCTGTCGAGGTGAGTGCAGGCCCCACCCCCCAGAGTCCAGGTGAAATTGGCAGGAGGGGAGAGCACAAACACTCACGAGCAGCAGCCAGCAATGGTGTTCCAGGGCCTCTCTGCCGGCCTTTAAGCTGTCGAGGTGAGTGCAGGCCCCACCCCCCAGAGTCCAGGTGAAATTGGCAGGAGGGGAGAGCACAAACACTCACGAGCAGCAGCCAGCAATGGTGTTCCAGGGCCTCTCTGCCGGCCTTTAAGCTGTCGAGGTGAGTGCAGGCCCCACCCCCCAGAGTCCAGGTGAAATTGGCAGGAGGGGAGAGCACAAACACTCACGAGCAGCAGCCAGCAATGGTGTTCCAGGGCCTCTCTGCCGGCCTTTAAGCTGTCGAGGTGAGTGCAGGCCCCACCCCCCAGAGTCCAGGTGAAATTGGCAGGAGGGGAGAGCACAAACACTCACGAGCAGCAGCCAGCAATGGTGTTCCAGGGCCTCTCTGCCGGCCTTTAAGCTGTCGAGGTGAGTGCAGGCCCCACCCCCCAGAGTCCAGGTGAAATTGGCAGGAGGGGAGAGCACAAACACTCACGAGCAGCAGCCAGCAATCATTGTACAAATTATTGTACAAATAACATAAAATACATAAACTACAAACATTGCGCACCACAAATAATACAACAAATTACTAACATTGAAAAGAGGGGGGAAAGAAAAGAAAAATAAGTAGAAAAAAATGTATGTTAGGAAAAAAGAAACCTTCCGACTATACCCGTTGTACTATATTGCATTTTGTTTTTGTTTTTTACTCAGTTTCCTAGAATTGCTTTTCTCCACCTTAATTCTGTTTTTCCTCCACCGTTACATTATGTTGCAAGACTCATTCAATATCTGCCAGGAGACTTTTGTTATCACAGAAACTATTGAGATAATATTTAAATACTATCCATTCTTTATTAACACCTTGTATCGATTTTCCTCTCGCTCTGAGTACAATTGTACCCTGAGTACAATTAAGGTACTGATTGCTTTGAAAAGCGCAAATTAAGTAGGTTCACTTTGATATGCAAAGCAAACCGAAATATCACCCCCAATCATTATTGAAGAGACGGAATAATGGGGGAGCCTCCTATAAAGGGGAGCCACCCTTTTCAACCCAGCCCCACATTAGCAGCTTAATGGGGTGAGTGTTGTTCTACAGGCCCCTTGTTCATCATTTTGATTTCTTACTCCAGCAGCTGAAGCAAGTGGCTCCAACCAGTGTTACTCAGGATTTGCTTGGGGCCCCGGTGAAACCGCCCAGCAGACAATGATATGCAGCAGGGGCTACAACCGGTGTTACAGTGGCACCAAGAGCATTTCAGTAGGTGAGTTCGCCCTAGGAAATTTATTCCACAGTTCCAGGCCTACAAAACATTTTGTCCCCTGCTGGACTTGTTGGGAACCATGCCTTGCGATTAACTGTTCAACATCCCAACCTATGAAGGTGTCTTTTCCCTTGGATATTAGGTGGGTACAATGCTCAAATTATGGGAGAAAGTGGATAGGGGGCCTTAAATTGCTCCACTCCTGACCTCCTCTAATTTTACCATACCAATGCCCTGCTTCCCTTCTAAATACATTATTTAAAGGGCGTGTTTGTGCTTTAATTCAAAGAAGTGATGGTTGGTGACCAAAAACAAGGCCTTCCTTCTCCATGATGGTAAATTGGCTATGGAATGCACCTACGTTTTAGGCACAAAGTCAAAACAATTTCATCTGCCCACGTGTTAGAAACTCAGATATATAATCAAGGTGCCAATGGCTCCTTAAACCAAGGTGACAGTCACCAAAACAGAATGTCTACTTGCCATTTGGGGGCAAGGCGGCTCTAAAGTCTTGTTCTTCAAATGATGGACTGACTGTGATTGATTCTCAGTTAAACATCTGGCTAGATCCAGGGACAGTCCACATATATCTTGGCCTATTCCTACCTATTTTTCTTAATGGTGATACAGGCCATTCGTAACATATTCTTCACAGCTGTGAGCAGGGCAGTGGGGTGGAAGTGGGGTGGGGTAAGACAAGTGATGACAATTAGCTATCACATTGTTCGCTGTTCCTGTTCAGGCTACACTGAAAAAGCATTTTGGTTCCTGAAATTCATTTTGATTGTGCAGATAAAATATAACAGACAGAATTCTACAGGATGTGGTATTGGTGTGTGAAAACAGTCAAGATCCGATGATCCTCAGGCATGCACCTCCTCCAGTTGTTGGAGATGTCAGGTGCCATTCTGGCACTTGGATGTGGGTGGCAGGTAGCAGGTACAGAATGCAAACACTGCTGCCTTCTTCTCACCTGAAGACTCCTTTCTTTACAGCAGCCTTTGCCAGCCCTGGTGCCCTCTAGAAGTTGGCTGGGGCTGATGGCAGTTGGAGTCCATTGTTATGAAACGGTCTCTACTCATGAGTAATAATAATAATAATGATAATAAATTTTTATTTGTACCCCGCCCTCCCCAGCCGAAACCGGGCTCCGGGCGGCTAACAACAGCAAAAATCACAATAGAAAAAAAACCAATTAGTTAAAATACAAGTTAAAAACCAGTTTAAAATGCTGATTCATTTGCACCCATTACCAAACCAAGGGGAGGAAACCATCAGACTTTAAGTGTCCGACCCGAAGGCCAGGTGGAACAACTCTGTCTTACAGGCCCTGCGGAACGATGTCAAATCCCGCAGGGCCCTAGTCTCTTGCGACAGAGTGTTCCACCAGGTTGGGGCCAGAACCGAAAAAGCCCTGGCCCTGGTTGACACCAGTCTGGCAGCCTTGTGGCTCGGGATCTCCAGCAGGTTATTATTAGTAGACCTTAAGGTCCTTTGCGGGGCATAATGGGAGAGGCGGTCCTGTAGGTACGAGGGTCCTAGGCTTTAAAGGTCAAAACCAGCACCTTGAACCTGATCCTGTACTCCACCGGGAGCCAGTGAAGCTGGTAAAGCACTGGATGAATGTGGTCCCGCGGCAAGGACCCCGTAAGGAGCCTCGCCGCAGCATTCTGCACCCGCTGGAGTTTCTGGATCAACTTCAAGGGCAGCCCCGCGTAGAGCGAGTTACAACAATCAAGCCTGGAGGTGACCGTCGCATGGATCACTGTGGCCAGATCCGGGCGAGAAAGGTAGGGGACCAACTGCTTGATACGTCGGAGATGGAAAAATGCCACCCTTGCTGTGGCTGCAACCTGCGCCTCCATGGAAAGGGAGGCGTCGAAGGTTACACCCAAACTCTTGACAGAAGGCACTGGCACTAATTGGGCCCCTGCAAGAGATGGGAGTTGGCCCCCCAGCCCCATGTCGCCCCGGCCCAGCCAGAGGACCTCTGTCTTCGAAGGATTTAGCTTCAACCGGCTCCCACGCCTCCATCCAGCCACAGCTTCCAAGCACCTGGTCAGTGTGTCTGGGACCGAGTCAGGGCGGCCGTCCATCAACAGATAAAGCTGGGTGTCATCAGCATATTGATGACAACCCAGCCCAAAACTCCGGACAATCTGGGCAAGAGGGCGCATAAAGATGTTAAAAAGCATCAGGGAAAGGATTGCGCCCTGCGGGACTCCACACACCAAGGAGTGCCGCGGCGACAACTCCCTCCCTAGCGCCACTCTCTGTCCCCGACCTGAGATAAAGGAGCGCAGCCATTGTCGGACTGTGCCCTGAATCCCCACGTTGGCAAGGCGCTGGTCTAAAAGTTCATGATCGACCATGTCAAAGGCTGCTGACAAATCTAAAAGGATCAGCAGTCCTGACCCGCCTTGATCCAGCTGTCTACGGAGATCGTCTGTTAGCGCGACTAAAGCCGTCTCAGTCCCATAACCAGGGCGAAAGCCGGACTGGAATGGATCCAAAGCCGATGTTTCCTCCAGAAATCCACCAAGCTGTTCAGCAACCGCTCTCTCAATTACCTTACCCAGGAACGGAAGGTTCGAAACGCGGTAATTGGATAGATCTAAAAGGATCTAAAGATGTTTTCTTTAAGAGCGGACGCACCACTGCTTCCTTCAACTCTCCTGGGAATGTCCTGGTGCCAAGGGAGTAGAGCCTTGGCAGAGACACGTGCCTGACTGGCATGTTCCCTCCTTCCTGGGCAATCGTTCGGGAGCTTCTCAGCTTCTTCAGCCCGAACATCACAGTGACTGGTGTCAGAAGACATCCAGCACACTTAGGGATCCGCAGAGTGTGCGCAGTAGCGTAACAGACCACAGCAGCTCAGCATCTTGGCTAAATCTACTTTATTACATATCTACACACACGGAGCTCTACATCATGGCTCCCTCTCTCTCTAGCATCAGGCAGCAAAGAGAGAAAGAACAAAGGACAATAGTCCTACTTTAGGGAACATAGCAAGACAAAACATCCTGTCTGCCATCACTTCCCACTTCCCACTCTGTGGAATGAAAACATATACCCAGTCATGTGAAAAACAATAAACCCATGACTGCACACAGGGAATGAATATTACAACATCCATGACATGTGGACAGCCCCAAGTTGGTGAAGCCTGATTTACAGCTTCACTGTATTATTATTATTATTATTATTATTATTATTATTATTATTATTATTACTAGGCACCATTAAGACATCACATCATCAAAACACCCCCTGCAATCAGTGGATCACCCTCAAAGGGGAATAAATCAGCGGACAATTACTACAATAGAGAGGGTACCACAGAGAGTATCACCTGCAACCTACTTTGAGAATAAAGGCACACTGAAAATTGGGATGTGAAGTTAATGGGCAGGGCTAACTTGAGTCCATTGATTCCATGGGCTACCCCTCGGGCTCCATGCTCTTCACGATTCCCTGTGGCATCCCACGGCATTCTGGAAGAAGAGGGGCAACAGCCCTCATGCCTAACGTTTGTGCCTTTCTTGTCTTCCCTTCCCACAACAGGACCCCTCTTCGTGTCCATGATCTTCAGGACCTGCCAGCGCCCAGCCTGCGATGTGTTTGAGAGCCAATCCTTTGGCCCTATAAATATCACCAGCGAGTCGGGGTCTTGTTGTTCAGGCAGCAATTGCAATGAGAAGGAGGTTGGCATTCCGAATGAGGGAATCAACCCAACAGCTCCTGTCAAAATACCTTATGATGGGAGGAACATCGCCAACCCAAACCTCTTTTATCATCAGGATGAGGATGAGGGTGATAAACTTGTACGTACAGAATGGCTGGTCCCCCTGCAGTCAGGTTTCCAAGGGCTCAGCCTTCAACTTTGCCCTCTCCTGGCAGCCCTAGGAGCTACCATCCTCGGGATATGGGGGTGAGGAAGGGGGTTTGGGAGGACCTGAACTGCTGGAACCTGCATTCGGGTTTGGAAGGGCTGTGTTGTGGAGCAGGGAGGAAGGAAGGGGGGGGGAATCAGCACTCCAAGACAGTGATCAATCCCAACCAATTGCATCTATGGCTCATATATATATAATAAATTTTTATTTTGGATGGGGTCTGATTCTCCCTCCCAAAACCAAGCAATTTGTTTGCTTCCCAGGACCCTACATATTTGGGGTATGATGGCAAAATACTAAGGGCTATACCCAACTCAGTTCTACTCAGGCAATAAACCTATTGAACAACAATGCTATTATAAGTACCCAGGCTTGGGTTTTAATTCAAAACTGTCCTGGAAGCCACACCTACTCACAGCTAAATTGAAATCCTCTCACTCTATTCTCTTTATTATGGTTTTCCAGAGTTCGGGGGGGGGAGTTTAGTTGCCCCCACAGTTGAGGTATTTCAAAAGAAGATTGTGCCACAATTATTGTACGGTGCAGAGGTTTGGGGATATAGTAATGTCCGCCCATTAGAAGTGGTGCAGAACTCTTTCCTGAAGTCACTGTTGATTGTCCCCAAAGGTACACCCGCCCCCTTTTTAAGAGCTGAACCAGGGCTAAGCTCCTGACAAACCAGTGTACATGTAGCGCTAGCCCTATACGGACTGAAGTTGGCTAGCATGAGTAATACTAGACTCCCTAAAAAATGCTTCTTAGAGCAATTGCCATCTAAGCCCCGAATCTCTTGGGCAAACTCAGTCAGTGAGATTCTCCATTATTATGGGATAAATGTGGCATCCCTACCAAATCTTGCCTCTAACAGAGTCAAACAACGCATCAAAGAAAAAATTTATTTGGACTCTAAATAGAGGGACCTTCATTCACTTTCCCAGATAGCATACTCATCGTGGTATCCAATATATAAAACATCTTTTGGGCTGGAGCAGTACTTTATTAATCTCATGCTGGCACCACTTAGAAAAGCATTTACAGCTCTGCGTCTTCATTGTATGCCCTCTGCACATCTAATGGGAATAACACCCCTGTGTACCAAAGACTCTGCACCTGTGAGACGTGGAGGACATTCAACACTATTTGTTACGGTCCCCTTTATAAACATCCCCTAGACAAGGAATTCCTCGATTACATCCTTTGCTCTCTTTCTAACTGAACTCCCCTTGAGCGAATCTCTATTTTGCTGGCTGGCAATGACGCATTTACTACTGCACTGGTTGCAAAATTTGCCTTGGCTGCAAGAAAGTTGAGAGCTAGGCACCAAGACAAGTATCATAAGGGGAATGTGAGAAGCGGAGTGCTTAACTTACGCAGGTGTGATTTTTGCATTTTTGTATGTATGCTTGGCTGTTGTTGTTGTTGTTGTTGTTGTTTTTCAGTTTTAAATCAATTATTTGTATTCTACGCATTGTGACCAATTGTGATGGCTTTATAGCTTTTTCCAATAAAGATTTCATTCATTCATCAGCAGATCCGAGCCACTGAAACCAATGGACCCAAGTTAGCCCTGCCCATTAACTTCAATGGGACTACTCTCCATAGCACTGACATTGGAGACAACTCATGAACTACACATCCTATATAATAAAGTGGCTGTGTCCCTGCGTCCGTTCCGTGTGTCACGGAATTGCGCTACTGCGCATGTCCGTGTCCCACACGGACGCAGGGATTGGAGCGGGCGGAGAGGGGGCGTGTCCGCGAGGCAGCGGTGGCGCATGCATGTTGTCAGTTGCGCCAGCGCCGCTGCCACGCACGGACGCAGAGGGCCGCCCCATCCTCGCCGCCGCTACCGCTGCCGCTACAGCCGCCCCCGGGGAAAACGAAGAAGGGGGAGGGAGCCCCTCTCCACCCCCCAGCGGCCGCTGTTCTGCCTCCTCCTGCCTCCTCCTCCTCTAGCACCCGTTATTGAACGGGCTAACTTCAACTAGTTCAATATAATAATATTGTTATAGATTTTGGGGGACCCCTAAACCCTAGAAATTAATAAATGCTAGGATGTTGATTCTTTGGGATATGGAGGGATAATAGAAGCTGCAGAGGAATTCCTGGACTAGCCTATGCAAATTGATCTGGCCAAGCTAGGGCCATTAAGGAACAATAGCGGGCTCTAGAGGGCCATTGGCAATGCAAAACTTTTTTTAAAAAAGCATTTTCACAGTGTTTTTTAGATGTGTGTAGATTCTTCCCAGGAGGATTTTAAGCAGGGATATTGAGGAGTGCAGTCTGGGGAGAGTCATAAGCAGGGGTCGGCAACCTAAGGCCCATGGGCCACAAGCGGCCCACGGGGGTCATTTAACTGGCCCACGAGCGGCCCCTGAACCCAGCCTCCCGCTGGGTGAGTCCCCCCGTGCTGCAGTAAAGCAGCGCAGCTCGGCGCAGTGACTCACTTCCGCTTTGCCGGAAATTGAGTCTGCGTATGCGCAGATGCCAAAAATCGCATCTACAGACACAGACACCGAAAATCACATGCATGCTCTCACACGCACACGCATTACGACCCACAGAGGGATCTCCGCTAGAGTGAACTGGCCCAGGCGAGGTAAACCTTGCCGACCCCTGGTCATAAGGAACAGATACAGAGGTCTCTGGAGGGTTGTATTTGGATCTCTGGCCTAGGATTCCTCCCTGTTTAGGGAAGTTATAAATGGACTGCCTCTGAGCATACACAGAGTGCCTTTCCCCACACCACCGAGGAACTACAGCCCACTTCTATAACACTTTGGGGGTTAAGAGGCAGACCTTCCAGGTTGATTTTCTAAGCAAGCACAAGCTCCATGACCTTCTCTTCTGAAAGTTGCTGCAAACGGGAGAAGGGGAGAGTCGTCTTTTGTTTGCCTGCTGCTTGAGGGTTTCCCACAGGCCTCTGGTTGGCCACTGTGAGAACAGGATGCTGGCCTCAATGGGGCCATCTTCTTACATTCTGATGTCTGGGTAAGAAGTCCCACTGAACAAAGCAAGGCTTGCTTCGAGTACTGGATCAGGCAGTGAGTTACTTGTTGAGAAAGGAGTGGAGTGGAGACTGAATTTAACCATAGATGGCACTTCCAGTCTAGCACTCTCCATTCCGGGTCGTAGTCTGTGCTCCTGCCACCTCAAGACAGACAAGCTGCAAGATGAGAGAGAGTAAGGGGAGCAACCGGAAGGCGAAGTTGCCCCGATGCCCAAGTTGGGTTCTTGGGTAGCGAAAGTTCTAGGTGGCGAAACAGGGGTTTCCCCTTCTCAAAACCGAAAAATTCAACTCATAAAAAGTATAAAGAGAAAAGGGGAGAACCTCAGCGCTCTGAACGAAAAGCGCTCTCTCTTGCAAACGCCTTGAAACCCAAACGAACAGAGCTGGTCTGCTCAGCAAAAATAAGGAATTAAAATAATCCGACTGCCCCCCCCCCCAGCTTTCAAGTAAGGTGCAAGCAGGAATTGTTGTTGTTGTTGTTCAGTCGTTCAGTCGTGTCCGACTCTTCGTGACCCCATGGACCAGAGCACGCCAGGCACGCCTATCCTTCACTGCCTCTCGCAGTTTGGCCAAACTCATGTTAGTAGCTTCGAGAACACTGTCCAACCATCTCATCTTCTGTCGTCCCCTTCTCCTTGTGCCCTCAATCTTTCCCAGCATCAGGGTCTTTTCTAGGGAGTCTTCTCTTCTCATGAGGTGGCCAAAGTACTGGAGCCTCAACTTCAGGATCTGTCCTTCTAGTGAGCACTCAGGGCTGATTTCTTTAAGAATGGATAGGTTTGATCTTCTTGCAGTCCATGGGACTCTCAAGAGTCTCCTCCAGCACCATAATTCAAAAGCATCAATTCTTCGGCGATCAGCCTTCTTTATGGTCCAGCTCTCACTTCCGTACATTACTATTGGGAAAACCATAGCTTTAACTATACGGACCTTTGTTGGCAAGGTGATGTCTTTGCTTTTTAAGATGCTGTCTAGGTTTGTCATTGCTTTTCTCCCAAGAAGCAGGCGTCTTTTAATTTCGTGACTGCTGTCACCATCTGCAGTGATCATGGAACCCAAGAAAGTGAAATCTCTCACTGCCTCCATTTCTTCCCCTTCTATTTGCCAGGAGGTGATGGGACCAGTGGCCAAGATCTTAGTTTTTTTGATGTTGAGCTTCAGACCATATTTTGCGCTCTCCTCTTTCACCCTCATTAAAAGGTTCTTTAATTCCTCCTCACTTTCTGCCATCAAGGTTGTATCATCAGCATATCTGAGGTTGTTGATATTTCTTCCGGCAATCTTAATTCCGGTTTGGGCTTCATCCAGTCCAGCCTTTCGCATGATGAATTCTGCATATAAGTTAAATAAGCAGGGAGACAATATACAGCCTTGTCGTACTCCTTTCCCAATTTTGAACCAATCAGTTATTCCATATCCAGTTCTAACTGTAGCTTCTTGTCCCACATAGAGGTTTCTCAGGAGATGGATGAGGTGATCAGGCACTCCCATTTCTTTAAGAACTTGCCATAGTTTGCTGTGGTCAACACAGTCAAAAGCTTTTGCGTAGTCAATGAAGCAGAAGTAAATGTTTTTCTGGAACTCTCTAGCTTTCTCCATAATCCAGCGCATGTTTGCAATTTGGTCTCTGGTTCCTCTGCCCCTTCGAAATCCAGCTTGCACTTCTGGGAGTTCTCGGTCCACATACTGCTTAAGCCTGCCTTGTAGAATTTTTAGCAGAACCTTGCTAGCGTGTGAAATGAGTGCAATTGTGCGGTAGTTGGAGCATTCTTTGGCACTGCTCTTCTTTGGGATTGGGATATAGACTGATCTTCTCCAATCCTCTGGCCACTGCTGAGTTTTCCAAACTTGCTGGCATATTGAGTGTAGCACCTTAACAGCATCATCTTTTAAAATTTTAAATAGTTCAGCTGGAATATCATCACTTCCACTGGCCTTGTTGTTAGCAAGGCTTTCTAAGGCCCATTTGACTTCACTCTCTAGGATGTCTGGCTCAAGGTCAGCAACCACACTACCTGGGGTGTATGAGACCTCCATATCTTTCTGGTATAATTCCTCTGTGTATTCTTGCCACCTCTTCTTGATGTCTTCTGCTTCTGTTAGGTCCTTTCCACTTTTGTTCTTAATTGTGGTAATCTTTGTACGAAATGTTCCTTTCATATCTCCAATTTTCTTGAACAGATCTCTGGTTTTTCCCATTCTGTTGTTTTCCTCTATTTCTTTGCATTGCTCGTTTAAAAAGGCCCTCTTGTCTCTCCTTGCTATTTTTTGGAAGTCTGCATTCAATTTCCTGTATCTTTCACTATTTCCCTCGCATTTTGCTTGCCTTCTCTCCCCCGCTATTTGTAAGGCCTCATTTGACAGCCACTTTGCTTTCTTGCATTTCTTTTTCATTGGGATGGTTTTCGTTGCTGCCTCCTGTATAATGTTACGAGCCTCCATCCACAGTTCTTCAGGCACTCTATCCACCAAATCTAAATCCTTAAACCTGTTCTTCACTTCAACTGTGTATTCATAAGGAATTTGATTTAGATTGTATCTTACTGGCCCAGTGGTTTTTCCTACTTTCTTCAGTTTAAGCAGGAATAGAAAGTAATATAAAGGGCGAAGCAGCTACCACAAAATAACAACAAAAAGTGTGAGGTATGGATTAAGGGGGTCTACCTCAATGCGGCTGTTAAACTGTAAAACTACTCTGTGAAAGAAAATAGAAGGAACTTTGAATGGCACCCCTGATATTTCTCAAATCTAAGTAGAAAAACCATCAGCGTGACGAAAGGTGGGAAAAGGGGAGAAAGCCATTTTGGAAGGACTCAAAAGGAACTTTGCTAAGAGAATTGATTAGAATGCCTTTCCTGGAATGTGAACAGTTTAAGCAACAAACTTAAAAGAAATAAATGGGATATCATCTGCCTACAGGAAACCCATGTAGCCACGAAACACAAAAGAGTATTTAGTAATAAAAGGCTAGGTATGGAATTTATAGCCTCAGGTTTGTCCAAAAAGAGGGGGGGGGTGAATTGTGGTATATGCAAAACCAAATTTAAAACCTAAAATGTTGTTTAAAGATGAAGATGGAAGAATTATTGGGGTGGAAATAACTTATGGAAGGGGGAAATTAATTATTATAGAAATTTATGCACCTAACGACAAAAAAGCTGTTTTACAAAAACCTGGAGGAAAAGATGTGGGATTATAGTAATGAAAGTACTTATGGGAGATTTCAATAGGTGACCTCAAATGAAATGGACAGAACAACCAGAAAAAATACATGAAATGAAGGAAAGTTACCACTCTCCTTCTTTCAAATGGCTGATAACTTTAATCTTTATTATACATGGAGAGTAAAACATCCAAATGAAAAAGACTTCACTCTTTTCTTAGAGGCTAAAAAATCAGGAGGTAGAATAGACAGGATTTGGATATCAAAAAAATTAATATTAAAATTTTAAAAAGCTGAAATACAACCTAGAATAATATCAGATCACAACCTGGTAAAATTACAGTTAACATGGAATAAGAAAATCACACTGAGATGGAGAATAAGTGACAACATCTGGAATGATGAAATAATAATAATAATAATAATAATAATAATCCAAAGAGACATCAATAGAATTTTTTGAAATAAATACTAAACAAGGGACAGATAGTATAGTATGGGACACCAGCAAGGCATTCATGAGGGGATTCTTGATTCAAAAGACTGTAATAAAAAAGAAAAAAGGGGAAATAATCTACAACAAATAACAAAACACGTAAGACAAAATGAGAAAGAGTTGGTAAAAAATCCCAAAATTGAAAAAGCTAAACAGAATATTAAATCATTACAAATAAAATTAAATGGCTTAAACAAAAAAGTTTTGAATCGGCAAATAAACCTGGAAGGATGTTAGCATGGTTATTAAAGAAAAGACAAAAGGATAAAATAATAGAGAAAATAATAGATCAAGGGGAGGTGGTAGTAGAACCAGAACAAATAAAAAGAGCTTTGTAAATTACTACAAAAAGTTGTATGAAGTGGAAGAAAAAGAGAACAAAGTAGATGAATACCTAAACCGAAATAAATTACCAACAATAACAGAAGATGAATATAAATACTTAAACTCCCCCATAAATACAGCAGAAATACAAGAAGTAATAACAAAGGCAAAAATGGGGAAATCACCAGGCCCAAATGGAAAGTACTTGCTCCTTCAGAGACAGGACGGGCCCCATCCAGAACAAGCACCTCGCCTTTCTCATAGAATCGTGGAATGCAGAGTTGGAAGGGATGCTGAGGATCATCTAGTCCAGGAATATGCAATTGTCCACAATGGGGATCAAACCTGCAACCTGGGCGTTGACAGCACCACACTCTAACCAGCTGAGCTATTATCCAGAAGCTGCTTCTTCCAAGGATTCCAACACAGTTTATTGATCCTCAACCAACACAAAGTTATGTCTAAATACCAGCTGTGCGCATGCACATTTTCTTCACTTTTCTGGGCAGAAATGTTTCACCTCTAACAACTCTGAAAAGAAATGTTTCACCTGTAACATCTCTTGTTTTCATAGTCTGTTGGCAGAAGTCAGTTGTCAAAGCTGGATTTATGCCAGGTGGGCGGTTCCCCAGCACAGAGCACAGAGCCAGGGAGAGGAGATGCAAGTGGTGAGCAGCAAGCTGTTCTTGACAGTTCCACTCCATCCTCCACCTTACAGTTCACAGCGAGATTTGTCTGTAAACGGACGAAATGGACAGAAGGAACGGGAAATCCAAAAAGCATCTCCTCCAGGCAGGTTTGGAGACTGGAAGCTGAAGGAAATTGCTTTGCATTAGAATTTTATTTTTATTTTATTTTTTAAGTCCACTGCTTTTCTCCAGTTTTGGGGAAAGAGAGGGGAGGATTTCTGAAGCTATGAATTTGTCTTTCTGCTTGAGAAAAATAGGTGGGAAGGGGGAAGGGGGGAGGGAAAGGAGGGTGGGAACCCCTAAACATCCACCCAACTGTCTTTGTGATTCAGTCATAGAGAGAACATCAGACGAAGAAAAAGGAAAGGAAGATAGGATGGGAGAAGTGGGCGAGGAGAGCAAGAGAGGCCAGCCTCCCTTTGCACCAGCGCAGCTGGTTGGCCATCACTCTGGGATCGCATGGGGCTCCATATAAATATGAAAATATGGGTCCACCCCTGTTGCACAACTGCCTTCTTCTTTGTGTAATCCTGCCCTCACCAGAACTGCTCTCGTATTTCAGGAAGTCCCTCCAGCAATTCTATACCTAGCACGTTTGTGCATGATATATATATAAACAAACAGCCCAACTCTCTCAGATCATAGACTGCTTTTCCCTTTCCTCCACGACTTATCAGGTAACTGGTTCTTTGGCTCAGAGGGCCTCTCAACGTCAGAGCATGGAGGGTGTCGCATTGAGATGGAGAGCTTCCACAGGTGTGCTGCAAGGATTGCTGATGTTGACCTTTCTTATTTCAGGTACCAGTTATTGCTATTGGGATGTCCTCTAGTTGCAGACCTGGGTGGTTGGGTGGATTCCAACTAGATTCGCAAAGAGAAACAAGAAGGAATCTTAAGGTGTATGGGGGAAGTTCAGAAAGGGGCAAACAAAAGGGTTCAAGGGGAGTGGAATGACTCAGCTGGTAGAGCATGAGACGCTTAATCTCAGGGTCATGGGTTTGAGCCCCATGTTGGGCAAAAGATTCCTGCATTTAACATGTACATAAGGACTCACCTTAAGGGCATAGGGATGTTAACTCTTGCCCTCCCAGACTCCTTCTTCAAGATCTTGTAGCTGAGTCAGCATCCTTTTAGTTCACCAACAAGAAAAATGAATGATATAGTATGTAACTAGTTTAAGCTGCTGCTCTGTTGTGATTCTCTTAGCCAGGTGCCTTAGATCTGAGTCTAATACACTAGAATTTTTTTCTTATATTACTAAACAAACAGAAACCTGGACATTTAAAAACCATCCCAGACAGAAATTTCAATCCTGAAAAAGAGGATGTGTACCGGGAGGTGGGAAAGAGGGCATATGGCAACCGGACCTGGAAAAGAGGATGTTTCCAGGAAAAATAGGACATATTTGCAACCCTACTCCAGAGGTTTTCCAGATAGTGAACGTTGTATGACTTGCTTAAGTCACATTTTGGGGGCTGGAGGTTGGGAGGAGTGTCTCTATGATGTGGGTTTAGGTACCGGTATATATGTGGGAGAAGGGACCTTCTCCAAGGTGGGCTGGCTGTTCGTGTCTGTGCTGAAATCTGCTTTTCTGCTGGGATGCGTACTAAGCTTTTACGAGCAGCCCCACCCCAGTGGGAGGGTCCTGCGTCTGTTTTGTGACTGTTGGTGGGGAGGAGTTTCTCTGTGACGTGGGTTTAGCCCTGTCTGCGAGGAGGAGAAGGTCTGGGCTGCGTCAGGGAAAGAGAAGGGGGAGTCACGTCCCCCAGGAGGTTTGCCAGAAAGTGAACGTGGTTTCAATTGCAATATGCTGGCACTCAGTAGAGAGGCAATGACTAAGCAGCCTAATGTCGTGTTTTTAAAGTTGTGGGAAAATCTACCCAGGAAGAAGCAGTAAATGAAGAAGACCTGAGCCTGCTGAAGAGGGAGAAGTGGGGAGGAGATGTTTCAGCTCTTTCTGCTGAGTGACAGCTGTCAGCCAAGAATCTGTATCCTGCCTCTAAGCCAGTGATGGCTAACCTTGACACTCCAGATGTTTTGGGACTACAACTCCCATCATCCCTGACCACTGATCCTGTTAGCTAGGGATGATGGGAGTTGTAGTTCCAAAAAATCTGGAGTGTCAAGGTTAGCCATCACTGCTCTAAGCAAATGCAGTAAAAGCAGTCAGACCAGGAACTGTGAAGTGTGCTCCCGTGGCGTGATCTGCCTCCACCCATATATATTTCTGGTTCAAATTTTACTTTCAAACCTACACTGTGCTGTAGGGTTTTTTATTCTCTATATTCTTCATTAAAAGATTAAAAGGGCATAATTACAAATGGACAGAGTAAGTTAAGACACAAAACAGAAGAAGAGAAGAAAAGAAAGAATACTCAGATTGGAAACTTTTTTTTTAATTTTTATAAATACTGTATTAGGTTACGTTTTGGTTAACCACAATACCTTTTTGGGGTTGGGGCTAATACCTATAATTTTGTTGTCATTTTTCTGTTTCATAAGTTTACATCTGACTGTTGTTGGTGCGAGTTGGAATCCAACATCTGGCATTGGACTAGATGTCCCTCGTGGTCCCATCCACCCCTATCCTATATAATAATCTCCCTGTGTCCCTGCGTCCACCGTCCGTGTGTCAGTGGAAATTTCCACTGCGCATGTCCCAGACGGACGGACGCAGGGATTGGACGACGGGAGAGGGGGGCGTGTCTGTGGTCCCGCCCTCGCCCACCCGCCCGCCGACGACCCACTCATTCACACACACACCCACCCACCAGCCCCAGAGAGACAGAGAGCGGCGGCGGAGGAGGCCGTGCGCGCTTGAGGGGCGAGTCGGAGCGAGGCAGTTGGCGCTTCTAGCGGAGGCCTTTCCCGCCGCCACGGGCCCGCCCAGGATCCTCCGCCGCCTCCAACTCCTCGCGCGACGGCGCGGCCGGACGATCCCCCGGCGCGGCCTTCCCTCCCCCAGGAGGCCGTGGCCGAGAAGCCGGGAGAGAAGGAGGCCCCCCGTCCAGCCCACGCCCTTCCCTGCGCGCTGCCCAGCCGCCGGGGGTCCGAGGCGAGCCCGTGTGTCAGTGGAATCGCCCGCTACCGCTTCCTCCCCCCCTGCTGCCGCCACCGAGCAGGGAGTGAGCACCGTCTGCCATGCTCGCCCGGCTCGGGAGGCAAAGCAGCAGCTCGGGGTCCTCCGCCTCCAGAGACCGAGCACGCGCACGGGCTGCCGCGTCTCCGTCTCTCTTCTTTTCCCCCTCAGGGACGCGTCGTGAGGAGACGGGCGGCGGCGGCCGAGGCAGCCCTTTCTCTTCCGAGACTTTCGCCACGCTGCCAGGGGAAGCCGGAGGCGGCCTGAGGGAGGAGGAAGAGGAGGGCATGGGGAGGGACGCAGAAGGGCGGCACTTCAGCGGCCGCCGCGGCGCCGCAACCGCCTCATGCCGGGCTCGCCGGGATCTGCTACTGCCTCCGCTGGTCGAGCACCTCCAGGCTGCGTGCCGCCCTCCGCTTGCCCAGGCAGGCTTTGCCTCCCCGCCTCGCTCGCCGTCTCCCGCTCCCGTCCCGCCCCTTTCCCCGATGCGCCCACCCGCCTCTCTCGCCGACTCCACCCCCCTCCCCTTCGGCTCCCAGCTCCAGATTTACCGCCCATTCGATCCCCCCGCCTCTGATGACCTAACCCTTCCCGTTCGTCCATCCATCCACTCGGGCTTATGAAAGGGAGGAGGAGAGAGGCCGCCTCCCCCCGGGGCCAGAGAGCCGTGTGTGTGTGTGTGTGGAAAGGGAGAAGGAGGAGAGAGGCCGCCCCGCCCCCCCGGGGCCAGAGAGCCGTGTGTGGGTGTGGGGAAAGGGAGAAGGAGGAGAGAGGCCGCCTCCCCCCCCCGGGCCAGAGAGCCGTGTGTGTGTGTGTGTGTGTGTGTGTGTGGAAAGGGAGAAGGAGGAGAGAGGCCGCCTCCCCCCCCCGGCCAGAGAGCCGTGTGTGTGTGTGTGTGTGTGTGTGTGTGTGTGTGGAAAGGGAGAAGGAGGAGAGAGGCCACCTCCCCCCGGGGTCAGAGAGCCTCCTCTGGGGCCGAGTGCGGCCGCCAATCCCCGCTACCACCGCCGTGCCCTCATGGCCGCGGGAAGGGGCAGCTCCGGGTGAAGGGAGGGAGGAAGGAGGTGGCGGCAGCGGCGGCGCGGCGTCCCTGAGGGGGAGAAGGAGGCGGCGGCAGTGACCAAGGGAGGCGCGGCCGGTGGAGGGGGGTGCGGCGGCTTGGCCCACGCCGCCCACCTCGGCGGGAGGCCGGCCACCCTCTCAGCCCTCGCGTGGGTATCTAGAGCCCGTTATTAACGGGCTTAATTCACTAGTGATTTAATAAAGCTCTATGACTGGCCATTCTGACATTTTTGACATCCTTCTTTGGTATCCACGCATCAAACCACTCACTCAGCTCCCTCCTTTGGGCCTGCGGTTCAGAACACGCACTTGGTGCAAATTTGTGCCTCCTAAGAACTTCTGCTTTCACTTTAAAAGGGGGGAACCTATTTCTAGTCCCTGATGATTTCAAGGCAGAATGACATTGCTAATAGCTTCTCCAGGATCTCATACCCTTTCTCCCCACACTTTTCTCCCCACACTTCTTTTCAGGAATTTCTGCCTTGCAGTGTCATCACTACAGCTACATATATGATTCCACAATACAGTTCTACACATCTGAGGAGTACATTAAAAACTGCTCCAGCGCTGAGAATGTTTGCACAATTGCACAACTTACATTCATTATAGGTAAGTGCTGCTCTGCCAGATGGATCCTGTGTGGCTGTGAGATTTTTGAGAGAGGAAACGCATGAAATTACTTACACCCCTAAAATTCCCAGTGGAATAGCTGGGGCCTGAAATGATGCTTTGCATGCTTTCAGAATTGAGGTACTTAAAAGATGTTTTGATTCATTTAATTTTATATTTGCAGATTTTTGCACAAATCCCTGCACTCCGTTGCTTTCTTTTTTAATAAAGAAAATCCCTAGCTGTTTCTGAGAGTTGACACAGACCCAGTTCAGATGTACCACTAAGCCATAGGTTAGTGCAGAGGCAGGGGACCTCTCGCCCCTCCAGATTTCATTGGGTCTCAACTCCTACCATCCCTAACCATTGGTCATGCTGGCTGGCGCTGATGTGATTAGAATCCAACATCTGGCATTAGACTAGATGACACTTGTGGTCCCATCCAAATCTATGAAATCGGGGGGAGGGGGGAACATAAATTCCTGTCCTCAATGTAGTGTTACAAGAGCAACCTTGCGTCAGTTTCCCTGGGTTTAGACATTGCAGAGAACTATGCCTATTTCAAATACGGAAGCAGAAACCTTTTATCTCCTTGTGGCACAAGCAAACAAAAAGGACAAGGGAGGCTGGTGTAGACCTTACTTATTTTCTTTTGCTATGTTCATCTGCATGATAGAAATATGATACACAATGGATTTTTGGATCACATAATTAGGAAACCAATTTATAAAATATGGGAGAAATATAAGAAAATTCTAGAACCAAAAATTCCATGGTGGGTTTCGCCATTAGAAATAGTAGCTGTTAAAAAATTGAATATGAGAGAAATTTGGGCAACATATAAAACATTATTAAAAGAAGAATATGGAGAAATTAAAATAAAGGATTTTTCAGAAATTAAAATCCATGTTTACGGTTGGTTTCAGGATGCACAAATTAAATATAGATTAGTGAAAGATAAAAAGATAGGATTTGATAGAGAAATATCTAAATTTGAAAAATATTTGATTCAAGAAAAATCCAAAAATATATCAAATTTATATAATTTACTTCTAGAATGGAAACCAAAGATGAAATAGTGAAAAAATCATTGATTAAATGGGCACAAGATATTGGTAAAAACATAATGTTTGAACAGTGGGAAAAATTATGGCAAAAGGATATGAAATTTACTACGTGTTATAAAGTAAAAGAAAATTTTCTCAAAGTCCAACATAGGTGGTATTTAACACCAGATAGAATTGCGAAAATGTATAAAAGTTGTAGCAACATCTGTTGAAGGTGCAATCCGGCAACAGGTACTCTATTCCACATTTGGTGGATCTGCCCAGACATCAAACAATTATGGGAGATAATCTATAATGAAATGAAGAAAATGTTTAGATATTCCTTTAAGAAAACACCAGAAGGTTTTCTGCTGGGCATAGTGCCGGTAAATCTAAAAGAAGTGGACACGCTCCTTTATTTATATGCAACAGTGTCCGCAAGGCTGCTTGTTGCAAAGAACTGGAAAAGTGTTGCAATTCCAACAAAAACAGAATGGCTCACTAAACTAATAGAATATCATAATTTGACCAAGACAATGGGGAGTATTGGAGGGGTATCAAAAGATAAGATTGAGAAGGAATGGAAGACATTTAAGAGATATATAGGAAAGTATATCGAAAAGCCTGAACAGAATAAAACAAGTTCCGTGATAGATATAAGCAAGAAGGAAAAGAAGAAGGAATGCTAAGATATTAGATTATGAATATTAGAATTAATAGTATACAAAAAAGAATAATGGAAAATAAAAGATATTATAGCTGAGAGGATTGGAGGTCTATCACTTGGTGGGGTGGGGGGCAGTGGGGTGGTGTGGTGAAAATAGGCGGATCATGATTACATTTGAATTGTCTATATTTAATGTGATTTAATATGATTTAATGTATGAAATAATATATGATTGAACCTTTATATGTGCATGTCTGTATATTTTAAAAAAGAAATATGATGTGCCTCTTGCATGCTTCAGTGGGGGGTTGGGAAATGTGAGAGTGTAGAAAAGCTCTGCATTTTGCATGGCTGGGATGTAGGCCAGCCTCTTACAGGACAAGTCGCACCCATTGCTCCATCCAGAATTCCTTCTGCCTCTTGCATCAAGTGGCCCACAGAGAGGAAAAATGGTCAAGGTAAGGTCTTTGGAACCCCCTGCCACTGCATCAATCTATTGTTTGTATATATGTATCCACCCTCATTTTAGATAAAGACGTTTTGACAATGGGCTACAAAGGCTGTCACAACAAGGACCTTTCGGGACTGGAATCAATTATCTCTGGTGACCGACACTTTGCCATCCAGTTCTTTGCGACCTACTGTTTTCATGACCTTTGCAACGATCACTCGATAAAGTGGGGAGTTGGCAAGATCCCTATCAAGGACAAAGGTATATTTTGTTTTTGTTTTTAATAGGCTACCTGACCATTAAGTGAGAACTCACAGTTTCACTTGCTGGGCGGTTGGTTGTCAATAGGGTGCCATAAGAATTCAATTTTGGAGATTTCTAAGGCAAGCGGCCCCTTTCCCCAACTCTTAGGCTCACATGCTATAGAAAAGGTAACCCCGCTTCTCAAGAAACGAGAAAAGACTGTGTGCTTTAGGGTGTAATTTTGCTGCGAGAGCATGGGAAAGGTTTGGCGGAGTGGGAACATGGGGTGCACTGCAGGGGAGGGGTGAGTTGGGGGTGAGTGAAGGGTAAAGGGAGGGGACGTGCTCAGGTGTGGGGTTTGACAAAGAGTCTGGCAGGTTTGGCAAGTGGAGAAAGGCAAGGGCGGCAGCTCCTAGTATGTGCAAACATTCGCACACATTATATGGAGAATTGCATTGCAAAATTCGAGAAAGTTTGGGTTTCAAAGGATAGCTTTTTTTCTTCATGCATAGACCTATACTCATATGCATTCATTTCAGTGGGTTTACCCTGAGTACAATTAAAAGGGCAAATCCACAATGCTTTGAAAAGGGCAAATCAAGTAGGTTCACTTTGATATGCAAAGCAAACTGAAAGATCACCCTCCCCCCATCATTATTGAAGAGACAGAATAATGGGGGAGCCTCCTATAAAGGAGAGCCACCCTTTTCAACCCAGCCTCACATTAGCAGCTTAATGGGGCGAGTGATGATCAACAGGCCCCTTGCTCTTCATTTTGATTTCTTATTTCAGCAGCTGAAGCAAGAGGCTCCAACCAGTGTTACGCAGGCATTGAGCCGTCGGACCATCAAACCGTCTATCGGACTATGACATGCGGCAGGGGCTACAACCGGTGTTACAATGGCACCATAGGCATTAACGTAGGTGAGTTCTCCCTAGGAAATGTATTCCACAGCTCCTGGCCTACAAAGCATTTTGCCCCCTGCTGGGCTCTCTTCCAGTATCAAAGCCTGACTGTTGTGGGTGGACAGGACTTGCTGGGAAGCATGATTTGCGATTAACAGTTCAACATCCCAAACTATGCAAATATGATTTATGTTTGTGTGGACAAAGACATTACAGAAGATAACAGACATAAAAGATTATAAAATACATTACAGAGTTAAAATAAATAATTAAAATAGTTCTTAAGACCAAACATTATGTCAGTTAAGAGTATACTCTCCGGAAGTATTTAACTTACTCCCACAGATTCTCCCCTCAGAATTGCCGCTCTAAGGCAAAACAAGCCATTTTTTCAGAGGTGTAGGGGGCCCTGCCCCCTAAGAACTCATGGGTATGGGTTACCCCTCAGACTCCATGTTCTTCACAATTCCCTGTGGCATCCCACTGCATGCTGGGAGAAGAGGGGCAACACCCCTCATGTCTAACGTTTTGTGCCTTTCTTCCCTTCCCTTCCCTTCCCTTCCCACAACACTAGGTCTCTCAACCGCCAAGATCATCAGGACCTGCAAGCGCCCAGCCTGCGATGGCATAAAGAGTCAATTATTCGGCCCCATAAATATCACCAGCAGGTGGGAGTCTTGTTGCTCCGGCAACAATTGCAATGGTATAATAAACCTAACCAATGATGGCGTGAGGAGCACCACCAACCCATACCTGTCTTACGATCACTATGGGCCAGGTTTCCAAGGGCTCAGCCTTCAACTTTGCCCTCTCCTGGCAGTCCTAGGAACCACCATCCTCGGGATATGGGGGTGAGGAAGGGGGTTTGGGAGCACCTGAACTGCTGGAACCTGCATTTGGGTTTGGAAGGGCTGTGTTGTGGAGAAGGAGGGAGGGAGGGAGGGAGGGAGGGAGGGAGGGAGGGAGGAAGGAAGGAAGGAAGGAAGGAAGGAAAGGGAAGAAGGGCTCCAAGACAGTGACCTGTCCCAACCAATTGCATGTATGGCTCATATCTATAAAATAAAATTTTATTTGGATAACCAACTACTTGGAGTCTGATACTCCCTCCCAAAACCAAGCAATTTGTTTGCTTCCCAAGACCCCACTCATTTCGGCTGTTATGGCAAAAACTAAGAGCTATACCCAACTAACTTCTACTCAGAACAGATCCACTGAAATCAATGGACTCAAGTTAGCCCTGGCCATTAACTTCAATGGGACTACTATCCATAGGACTGGCATTGGAGACAACCCAGAAACTACATTTTCAGTATAATAATATTGTTATAGATTTTGGGGACCCCTAAACGCTAGAAATTAATAAATGCTAGGACGTTGATTCTTTGGGATATGGAGGGATAATAGAAGCTGCAGTGGAATTCCTGGACTAGCCTATGCAAAATGACCTGGCCATGCTAGGGCCATTAAGGAACAATAGGGGGGCTCTAGAGCAGCGTTTCCCAACCGGTGTGCCGCGGCACACTGCTGTGCCGCGAGACACCGGCTGATGTGCCGCGGGAAAAGGTACCTGCAGCCCAGGGCTGCACAGGACCGTGGCGGCGGCGCTGCTGGAGCCCGGCGGCGAAGCGGAAGCCAGGGCGGCGTGGAGGAGCAGCGCGAGGAGGAGCGGCCACGGGCGGCGGCGCCCAGGAGGAGCCCGCGCCATGCTTCCTTTCCTCGGCGCTGCTGCTGCTCCTGCGCTCAGGACAGGCGCGGGCTCCTGGCGGCGAGGAAGAGGCGGCGGCGGCGGCAGCAGCAGCTCCGGGGCTCACGCCCGGCCATGGCCCTGGGAGAGCGGGCGGGCGCCTCCTGGCAGCCCTCAAGCGGGCTCTCTCTCGCAGCCGCGCGCTGAGAGGGTCTGGCGAAGCGTGCGCGTCGCGGTGCGCCTTGGCGCTTCGGCAGCTCCCGCCGCCGTGCCCTGAGGGCCCCCGTTCGCCGAGGGGGAGCCGGGGAAGGCGAGAGGCAGCAGCCGCCTCCTCGGGTTGGGCAGGGAAGGCAGAGGACGCTGCCCTGCTGCGCCCTCAGCGCGCTCGGAGGAGGACTCGGACGCAGCGCCGAGGGCAACAAGGGGCAAAGGGGACGCGCTCGCTCTCCTCGGCCGCCCCTTTGCTTGCAGAAGCGCCTCAGACCCAAAAAGAAAAAGCTGAGGAGGAGGGCGGAGGCGCCGCCTTCTCCTCGCTCGGGGCGGGTAAATAGTCGCTGGAGCTGCGCCCGCCGAGCTCGCGGAGCGCCAAGAAGGAGCGGTGTGCCGCGAGATTTTTTTAATGAAAAAAGTGTGCCGTTGCCTAGATTAGGTTGGGAAACACTGCTCTAGAGGGCCATTGTCAATGCAAGAGAACTGTCCTTCCCCCTGCCCTGAGGTGTGAACAAACACTGAGGGTGTTGGAAGGTTCCCAGGGTAACTGGGTGTGAGGTGACAGGAAAAGAGAGTTTTGAGCAAATGCTGCTGGGAATAAGAAGAAGGAAGAAGGACTGGCATCCATCTTGGGCAGACTGTCTATAGGCTGGCGAAGAGAGATGCCTTGGGCTTCCTCTTGAAAGGACTCTACTGTAAGATTTGGACTCCCTCCATGCAGACCGAAGGTGTAAATAGGTGAATCTTATATATATAAAAATGTTCCCATTGCGTGCGCGGCGGACCCAACCGTGCTCCGTAACCGCTGGACCGAATCGCATCAAATTTAGGACACATCGTAGCATGACCATCAAGGAAGGATCTGGCGTAATAAAAATTCAGAAAAACCACACCTGTCATACCTAAAATAAAGAAAAACCGCAAAAAAATCTGTCCCACACATATGACACCATCAGCAAAACAGCGCCCTCTAGCGACGGCTATGCTGGTACTACAGCTAAATAAGCAAGAAATTTGCGCTTACGTATGACATCACAGCAAAACCTCGCCCTCTCTGTCCACCATTTCACACAGTGCCTACAACGCCTCACAGCCATTTGCGCCCTCACACCACCCAAACCGCAGCCTCCGAGCCGCCATTGACACCCTCCCGCCGCCATTACAGGCGCCTCAGGACCGCAATCTGAGGCCTTCACCCGCCGAGGACACTTTACCGCCGCTGACAGCCTCCCGCCGCCATTAGAGGCGCCTCAGCAAAACAAGGCCACATGTCTGAAGACAGGCCACAGGCCTGCCTCCATTTTCACTGACAAACTGTTTCTCTGCAAGGATTGGCTGGGAAACAGGGAAATGTAAATATCTCTTTTGTCAAAGGCACGCTGGGAAATGGAGGCCGCTGCCTCTCGCAGTTAACTAGGCCGGACCCGCAAGGCACACTGGGAAATGGAGTCAAGGCGCCCTGTGGGTGAAATAAGCTCTTTCGCCCAAACCACAAGGCATGCTGAGAAATGGTGGGCTTATTATCCCAACCAACCGTGCGGCGGTTAAATTTTCTGCCACAGGCCGCAAGAGGGTACCTGAGCGTGTGCAGAGTGCACACGACGCAGGCGGGGGTAGGTGGGGGTTTATTTTGGCTGCGGCTGCTACTGATGGTAATAAGCATAAAATCAGCCACAGCAAAGCGTGGCCGGGCCCGCTAGTTAAGCATATTTATTAAAGTTATGACAGTCTCCGCTGTGTCTCAATTCTCCAAAGGAACACAGACTCTGTGTCAGTGCCTGGAACCTCATGGGCTCTTGCCACCGCTTGGCAGATCGGGGGGGAGGCATCCAACTTTGGGGACAATATCAAGAATGGTAATGCTTTCCATCAATGGTACAGTAATCTATTCTATAATTCTGTGATTCTATGTTCCTACCACTAGAGGGCAAAGGTAATTCACGACAGTTGTCCCCTGAATTCTTTCTTTCTAAAATTCTGTGATTCTATATTCTGACCCCTCCCTTCCTTCCTTCCTTCCTTCCTTCCTTCCTTCCTTCCTTGAAAAATCCACTCAACACAACGCAATAAAAGCTACATCATATTCTTCAAACAGGAGTAGGACTGAGAGACAAGAATAATACAATGTTAAACGAAAAGATGTGATGAAACAATTGCAAATGCCTGGCAAATAAAACCCCACAAGAGGGACAAAACGTTTGGCTGACCAGTTGGGGTTTACAATGATAGAAGCAGCCTTTGGAGACTCTGTGCCTGTTCAGCGGTGATTCTAGTATTGCTCTACTTCACACATGAGGCACCTCAGGCCCGGTGACTGAATGCGGCCCTCCAAATGTCTCTATGTGGCCCCCAGGACTTTCCAAAGGCTGTACTCCTTTATCCTCAGATTGCAACCCTTACTGACCTTAACTCGCACCCTCCTCAAGTGATTTTGCAAGAGCAACATGTCCACTTGAACTATGAAATGCCTCTTGTTTGGCTGGAGGAAGGGTGGAGATGTGTGAATACAGGGAAGTGGAGATAGAATGACTTTTGCACAACTGGAATGTAGTTCACACTCCTGGCTCCTCCCACTTGTTTGCCTCTGGCTCCGCCCACCACTGGTATAAATCCCTCCCCTGATTGCCTTCTAAGGAATACAGTTCTGGGGCAGCAGGAGAGGTCCCCCAACTTCGTCCCGCTCAACTAGGTCACGGTGCTAGATCAGTGTTCCTTCGCCAGCTATGCCTGCAGAATTTTCAGCTCCAAACCAGAAGCCACCAATCAGAAGACATTATTTTTAAGACAGGGCCAGCTGGCGGAGATGTCAGGTTGCACAAGTTACACAATGGCCTTTTCGTAAGAGACAGCTTATTTCTTATAAGTTTGCCATTTATTTCTCAAGTTTGGTGTGAAAGGTGGAAATCCAACAGGTAAGCTTATGTCCCAGCTGTTCCTACTTACCCAACACAGTCCAGGGGCACATTCCAGCCAGGCAAAAACAGACAAGGGGCTCAGCTATATAGCTGCAAATAAAATGTGTGTTGTAAAGTGCAGTAAAGAAATGTGGCACTAGATGGTGATGGTGAGCTATGAAAACTTCAATGTTTCAAAACTTTTTTTTTACGAAAAAAAAAAAAAGAAGCATTTCCACAGTCTGGTTTTTAAAAAAATATGTGTGTAGATTCCACCAAGGAGAATTTGAAGCAGGGCTGGTGAGGAGTGTAGTCTGGGGAGAGTCCAAATCGATCCGGAGTGTGTGAAGGGGCAAAAAAAGGAAGTCCGTCCCCACATGGCACATGGACGATTGCTGTGAGTGTGTCATTAAGGTTGGAAGTATCCTGCAGAGTTATTAAATAGGGACAGTTGTGCATAGCAATGCTCTTGTTTTTCATTAAGTAGTGATAGTCACACAGCTATGGACCCCCCCCCCCCATAGCCACACACCCTTCTAATTTCCCGGACATAGCCGGTATTTGGCCCTTGTAAACAGTGTCTGGGCAGAAAGCATTGTAATGTCTGGGAAAATCCAGATGCATGGCGTTAGATTTTGGCGAATTTCATTAAAAATAGCTGAAAATCAAGTTTTTATTTTTAGATTTTGGAAAGAAAGAAAAAAGCTTTTGTGTCTGGAATGTCAGTTTTTTAAACATGGCAGCCGTAAGCTAGTCCACTGCTTTTCTCCAGTTTGGGGGAAAGAGAGCGAGAGGAAAGAGAGGGGAGGATTTCTGAAGCTTTGAATTTGTCTTTCTGCTTGAGAAAAAAAGGTAGAAAGGGGGAAGGAGGGAGGGAAAGGAGGGTGGGAACCCCTAGACATCCGCCCGGCTGTTTTTGTGATTCTTAATTTCTTTCTGCCATGGAGAGAACATCAGATGAAGAAAAAGGAGAGGAAGATAGGATGGGAGAAGAGGGCGAGGAGAACAAAAGAGGTCAGCCTCCCTTTGCACCATCCCAGCTGGTTGGCCATCACTCAGGGGCTCACATGGGGCTCCATATAAATATGAAAATATGGGTCCACCCCTGTTGCACAGCTGCCTTCTTCGTTGTGTAATCCTGCCCTCACCAGAACTGCTCCTGTCTCCTCGGGAAGTCCTGTGGCAATGGGCTCAGGGAAACCATTTTGGGAGTTAAAGTGTTAAACAAGGAAGCCATTTTGTTGATCTAGGCCAAGCCCCATATCCAGTAAATACACACAGAGGCAGGCTGATAAGGGTTACTGTTATGTACTGAGTTGAATCCTAGAACAAAAGATCCAAAATGCAGCAGTCTGATTGGTCCTAGAACAATAGGATCCAGAATGCAGCAGTCTGACTGGTCCGCAGGAGCCACCCAATCCAGCTCCAGGTGGAAGTGAATCAGTGACCTGATTGGCCTACAAGAGCAGCCAATCAGGCTCCTGGATGAAGTGAATCCGCAACCTGATTGGCCTACAGGAGTAGCCCGGAATTAGCCAATCACGTGGGGCCCATTGTGTAAATAATGGGTATATAGCAGACGTTTTGTGGAAAGATTCATTCCTTGCTACTATGAGCTGAATAAAGAGCATGAAAATCACACTTGACTCCGAGTATATTTCAGTTACCAAATAAGGACATGGAAAGGTAATGTCCGAGACACTCTCCTGTCTCTAGGCAGTAACTTTTGATTGGATAAAGACCTGATTCAAGAATGTATAAAGGGAAGCCTCCCCTGTTGGGAGGGGTCGGACTTCGGAACTTATTCCTCTGTGCCATCGCTTGCTGCTGGCAAACAATTAAAACTTTATTGGTTTTATTTGACTGGCGTGACCAATAGCTACAGTCCCTCCTGCCCTACCTAGCACATTTACTCTACCTAGCACATTTGTGCACAATATATATATATAACCAAACAGCCCAACTATCTCAGATCATACACTGCTTTTCCTTTTCCTCCACGACTCATCAGGAAACTAGTTCTTTGGCTTGGAGGGCCTCTCGGCTTCAGACCATGGAGGGCGTCACATTGAGATGGGGAGCTGCCACAGTTGTACTGCAAGGACTGCTGGCGATGACCTTTCTTATTTCAGGTACCAGTTATTGCTATTGAGATGTGTTTGATTTGCAGACCTGGGTGGTTGGGTGGGTGCCAACTAGATTCGCACAGAGAAACAAGAAGGAATCCTAAGGTGTATGAAAAAAGTTCAGAAAGGGGTGACCAAAAATGTTCAAGGGGATGGAATGTCTCAGCTGGTAGAGCATGAGATGCTTAAACTCAGGGTCATGGGTTTGAGCCCCATGTTGCGCAAAAGATTCCTGAATTTAACATATACATAAGGACTCTCCTTAAGGCCAGGGGGGGTGTTAACTCTTGCCCTCCCAGACTCCTTCTTCAAGATCTTGTAGCTGAGCCAGTGTCCTTTTAGATCAGCGACAAGTGAAAGGATTGATAGATATGTAGCTAGTTTAAGCTGCTGCTCTGTTGTGATTCTCTTAGCCTTAGATCTGAGTCTAATACACTAGATTATTATTATTATTTTGAGATTACTGTAAACAAACAAACAAACAAAAACCTTGATATTTGAAAATCCTCCCAGGCAGAAATTTCAATCCTGAAAAAGAGGATGTGTCCCGGAAGGGGGGGGGGGGAGGACATATTGCAATCCTACTCAGGAGCTTTCCTGGAATGTGAATGTGCTATGACTTGCTTAATTCACATTTTTGGGAATGCTTGTGGGGAGGAGTTCCTCTGTGACGTCAGTTTAGCCCTGTCTGCAAGGAGAAGGTCTGGGCTGTCTCAGGGAAAGAGAAGGCGGAGTCATGTCTCCCAGGAGTTTTCACTATAAGTGAATGTGATTTCACTTGCTTCATGCTGGAACTCAGTAGAGAGGCAATGGCTAAGCAGCCTAATGTCGTGTTTTTAAAATTGTGGGAAAACTTACCCAGGGAGAAGCAGTAAATGAAGACGACCTGAGCCTTCTGCTCCCTTCCCTGCTGAAAAGGGAGACGTGGGGAGGGGATGCTGAGTGGCAGCTGTCAGCCAAAAATCTGTATCCCGCCTCTAATCAAGAGCACTAAAAGCAGTCAGACCAGGAACTGTGAAGTGCACTTCCGTGGAGCTGTCTGCCTCCACCCATTTTTTATTATTTTTTATTTGTTCAAACTTTACTTTCAAACCTACACTGTGCTGAAGGTTTTTTCCCATTATTATTCTCTATATTCTTCATTAAATGTTAAGAAGTGAATAAATACAAGTGCACAGAGTAAGAGAAGACACAATAAAGAAGAAGGAAAAGAAAATATGAATACCCAAGTAGAAAACTCCACCCCACCTCCCATTTTCATAAATACCATATTAGGTTAAGTTCTGGTTAACTACAATACCTTTGGGGGTTAATGCCTATAATTTGGTTGTCATTGTTGTAGCGTGGGGCTAATGATTTCAGCGAGTGATTTCAGCTCTCTGACATTGCAGGCAAGGAGACAGCGTCTTCATGTAACAACTCTTTATTCAGGCAACAAGACAAGACTGGGGAACTGAGGGTAGGGGGAGCTACATTTATAGAGACAGAAGGCTTACTATACAAGGATACATTTTGGAGGGACAATCTCAAGCAATCACACTGCTGCTTTTTGGTGGGAACCAATAAGAATGAAGATCCAAATGCAGCAGCTTGAATGAACCAATAGTAGCTGTTCCTTCTGGAACAGGAATGCAGTTACTTTACAGACAATAGTAATACAGACATGATAACCTTTGAATCAATACACAACAGTCATTGTTCTGTTTTGTCAGTTTACATCTGACTGGTGTTGGTGTGAGTTGGAATCCAACATCTGGCATTGGACTGGATGCCCCTCGTGGTCCCATCCACCCCTATGATTTAATAAAGCTCTAGGACTGGCCATTCTGACATTCTGACATTTTCCCCATCCTTCTTTGGCATCCACACATCAAACCACTCACTCACTTGGTGCAAATGTTTGCTTCCTAAGAACTTCTGCTTTCACTTTAAAAGGGGGGAACCTATTTCTAGTCCCTGATGATTTCAAGGCAGAAAGACATTGCTAATAGCTTCTCCAGGATCTCATACCCTTTCTCCCCAGACTTCTTTTCAGGAATTTCTGCCTTGCAGTGTCATCATTACCACTACATAAACCATTCCGCAATGCAGTTCTACACAGCTGAGGAGTACATTAGAAACTGTTCCATCGTTGAGGATGTTTGCACAATTGCACAACTTACATTCACTATAGGTAAGTGCTGCTCTGCCAGATGGATCCTGTGTGGCTGCGAGATTTTTGAGAGAGGAAACGCATGAAATTACTTACAACCCCTAAAATTCCCAGTGGAATACCTGGGGCCTGATGTGATGCTTTGCATGCTTTCAGAATTGTGGTACTTAAAAGATGTTTTGATTCATTTAATTTTATATTTGCAGATTTTTGCACAAATCCCTGCACTCCGTTGCTTTCTTTTTTAATAAAGAAAATCCCTAGCTGCTTCTGAGAGTTGACAGAGACCCAGTTCAGATGTACCACTAAGCCATAGGTTAGTGCAGAGGCAGGGGACCTCTCGCCCCTCCAGATTTCGTTGGATCTCAACTCCTACCATCCCTAACCATTGGCTATGCTGGCTAGGGCTGATGTGAGTGGAATCCAACATCTGGCATTGGACTAGATGACACTTGTGGTCCCATCCAAATCTATGAAATCGGGGGGGGGGGCTAGATTCCTGTCCTCAATGTAGTGTTACAAGAGCAACCTTGCGTCAGTTTCCCTGGGTTTTGACATTGCAGAGAACTATGCCTATTTCAAATACAGAAGCAGAAAGCTTTTATCTCCTTGTGGCACAAGCAAACGAAAAGGACAAGGGAGGCTGGTGCAGACCTTCCTTATTTTCTTTTGCTATTTCATCTGCATGATAGAAATATGATACACAAAGGATTTTTGGATCACATAATTAGGAAATCAATTTATAAAATATGGGAGAAATATAAGAAAATTCTAGAACCAAAAAGTCCATGGTGGGTTTCGCCATTAGAAATAGTAGCTGTTAAAAAATTTGGGCAACATATAAAACATTATTAAAAGAAGAAAATGGAGAAATTAAAATAAAGGATTTTTCAGAAATTAAAATCCATGTTTACGGTTGGTTTCAGGATGCACAAATTAAATATAGATTAGTGAAAGATAAAAAGATAGGATTTGATAGAGAAATATCTAAATTTGAAAAATATTTGATTCAAGAAAAATCCAAAAATATATCAAATTTATATAATTTACTTCTAGAATGGGAAACCAAAGATGAAATAGTTTAAAAAAATCAATGATTAAATGGGCACAAGATATTGGTAAAAACATAATGTTTGAACAGTGGGAAAAATTATGGCAAAAGGATATGAAATTTACTACGTGTTATAAAGTAAAAGACAATTTTCTCAAAGTCCAACATAGGTGGTATTTAACACCAGATAGAATTGCGAAAATGTATAAAAGTTGTAGCACCATCTGTTGGAGGTGCAATTCGGCAACAGGTACTCTATTCCACATCTGGTGGATCTGCCCAGACATCAAACAATTATGGGAGATAATCTATAATGAAATGAAGAAAATGTTTAGATATTCCTTTAAGAAAATACCAGAAGGTTTTCTGCTGGGCATAGAGCCGGTAAATCTAAAAGAAGTGGACAAGCTGCTTTATTTATATGCAACAGTGTCCGCGAGGCTGCTTGCTGCAAAGAACTGGAAAAGTGGTGCAATTCCAACAAAAACAGAATGGCTCACTAAACTAATAGAATATCATAATTTGACCAAGACATTGGGGAGTATTGGAGGGGTATCAAAAGATAAGATTGAGAAGGAATGGAAGGCATTTAAGAGATATATAGGAAAGTATATCGAAAAGCCTGAACAGAATAAAACAAGTTCCGTGATAGATATAAGCAAGAAGGAAAAGAAGAAGGAATGCTAAGATATTAGATTATGAATATTAGAATTAATAGTATACAAAAAAGAATAATGGAAAATAAAAGATATTATAGCTGAGAGGATTGGAAGTTTATCACTTGGTGAGGTGGGGGCAGTGGGGTGGGGGTGGTGAAAATAGGCGGATCATGATTACATTTGAATTGGCTATATTTAGTGTATGTAAAAATATATGATTTAATGTATGAAAGAACAGATGATTGCACTTTTATATGTGCATGTCTGTATATTTTAATATATTTAATAAAAAAATTTAAAAAAGAAAAAAAAGAAATATGATGTGCCTCTTGCGTGCTTCTGTGGGGGGTTGGGAAATGTGAGAGCGTAGAAAAGCTCTGCATTTTGCATGGCTGGGATGTAGGCCAACCTCTTACAGGACAAGTCGCACCCATTGTTTGTATATATGTATCCACCCTCATTTTAGATAAAGACGTTTTGAGAATGGGCTACAAAGGCTGTCACAGCAAGGACCTTTCGGGACCGAAATCAATTATCTCTGGTGACCGATACTTTGCCATCCAGTTCTTTGAGACCTACTGTTTTCATGACCTTTGCAACGATCAGTCGATAAAGTGGGGAGTTGGCAAGACCCCTATCAAGGACAAAGGTATATTTTGTTGTTTTTTTAATAGGCTACCTGACCATTATGTGAGAAAGCAGGTTCTCCTTCATGGAGAGCATGTGTTGCGGTGGGGGCCAGCAAGACATCCCTTTGTTGTTGGGCGGGATCGGATAGATAGCCAAGGCATGTGATTGGGCCCTGTGGGTTGTTGGGGAGATTTGTATGTTGCAATGTTTGAAGGACAGCCCAGAGGCTATATATTCCTCCTGCACGCAGCGTGGGGCTTCTCTTTGCTGCGTGCATTTGGATCACCCTCCCTCCCTATAATTTAGGCTTGCGCGTTGACCTTGCTATGCCTGTCATGGGGTCGTCTGCTTTGGGGGCAGGGGCCTGGTAGAATTTTTTCCACTTGGCTGATTGGCTGTTGCCATTTGGTTTTTGCCTACTGCGTAGCAATTAGTCACAACTTGTAAGGTTGGTGGTTAGGCATTGGTTACTGGTTGGTGGAGGGGATGTGGTTGGCTGTGCCTGCCCTTCCAATGCTGCTGCTGCACGGGAAATTCCATTAAAAGAATTCAGGGGCTCACCATGCTTTTGTCCGTACCCCCTGGTCATGGGCTAGGGCCACGCTTGAGCCTCTGGGAACATTAAGAGAGAGATGAGGGGTAGATACCCGGCCCCTGTTCTCTCCCCAAAGTGTTTTCCCTTTACTGACTTCCGTAAGGCGGGCGGTTGTCAGTCTGTCCCCAGGAGGGGACAGATAGTCGGAACCAATGCCTCAGCAACCACGCACATTTTGTATTTTAATAAAGTTGTGGCCAAAAATATGTCAAAAACAAACTTAAATTTCTGTGTAATTTTGCTGCGAGAGCATGGGAAAGGTTTGGCGGAGTGGGAACATGGAGTGCACTGCAGGGGAGGGGTGAGTTGGGGGTGAGTGAGGGGTAAAGGGAGGGGACATGCTCAGGTGTGGGGTTTGACAAAGAGTCTGGCAGGTTTGGCAAGTGGAGAAAGGCAAGGGCGGCAGCTCCTAGTATGTGCAAACATTCGCACACATTATATGGAGAATTGCCTTGCAAAATTCGAGAAAGTTTGGGTTTCAAAGGATAGCTTTTTTTCTTCACGCATAGACCTATAAAGGTAAAGGCAAAGGGACCCCTGACCATTCGGTCCAGTCGTCTCCGACTCTGGGGTTGCGGCGCTCATCTCACTCTATAGACCAAGAGCAGGCGTACAGCTTCCGGGTCATGTGGCCAGCATGACTAAGCCACTTCTGGCGAACCAGAGCAGCGCCCGGAAACGGCGTTTACCTTCCCGCCAGAGCGGTTCCTATTTATCTACTTGCACTTTGACGTGCTTTCGAACTGCTAGGTTGGCAGGAGCTGGGACCGAGCAACGGGAGCTCACCCCGTCACAGGGATTCGAACCGCCGACCTTCTGATCAGCAAGCCAAGCCCTAGGATCTGTGGTTTAACCCACAGCGCCACCTGGGTCCCATGCATAGACCTATACTCATACGCATTCATTTCAGTGGGTTTACCCTGAGTACAATTAAGGTACTGAATGCTTTGAAAAGGGCAAATCAAGTAGGTTCACTTTGATATGCAAAGCAAACTGAAAGATCACCCTCCCCCATCATTATTGAAGAGACAGAATAATAGGGGAGCCTCCCTTTTCAACCCAGCCCCACATTAGCAGCTTAATGGGGCGAGTGATGCTTAACAGGCCCCTTGCTCTTCATTTTGATTTCTTATTTCAGCAGCTGAAGCAAGAGGCTCCAACCAGTGTTACGCAGGCTTTGAATGGTTTTTCAAGCAAAATGTCAATCAGACTATGAAATGCGGCAGGGGCTACAACCGGTGTTACAATGGCAGCATGGACATTAACGTAGGTGAGTTCGCCCTAGGAAATGTATTCCACAGCTCCTGGCCTACAAAGCATTTTGCCCCCTGCTGGGCTCTCTTCCAGTATAAAAGCCTGACTGTTGTGGGTGGACAGGACTTGCTGGGAAGCATGCCTTGCGATTAACAGTTCAACATCCCAACCTAGGCAAATATGATTTATGTTTGTAGGGACAAAGCCATTACAGAAGATAAAAGACATAAAAGATTATAAAATACATTACAGAGTTAAAATAAATAATTAAAATAGTTCTAAAAACCAAACATTATGTCAATTAAGAGTATACTCTCCAGAAGTATTCAACTTTCTCCCGCAGATTCTCCCCTCAGAATTGCCACTCTAAGGCAAAACAAGCCATTTTCTTAGAGGTGTAGGGGGCCCTGCCCCCTAAGAACTCATGGGTATGGGTTAGCCCTCAGGCTCCATTTTCTTCACGATTCCCTGTGGCGTCCCACTGCATGCTGGGAGAAGAGGGGCAACACCCCTCATGTCTAACGTTTTGTGCCTTTCTTGTCTTCCCTTCCCTTCCCACAACAGGAGGTATCTCAAGTTCCGTGATCGTCAGGACCTGCCAGCGCCCAGCCTGCGATGGCATAAAGAGCCAATTATTCGGCCCCATAAATATCACCAGCGAGTGGGAGTCTTGTTGCTCCGGCAACAATTGCAATGGCAAGATAATCAACCAAACCAATTATGGCGTGAGGAGCACCACTAACCCATACCTGTCTTATGATCATTATGGACCAGGTTTCCAAGGGCTCAGCCTTCAACTTTGCCCTCTCCTGGCACTCCTAGGAACCACCATCCTCGGGATATGGGGGTGAGGAAGGGGGTTTGGGAGCACCTGAACTGCTGGAACCTGCATTTGGGTTTGGAAGGGCTGTGTTGTGGAGAAGGGAGGGAGGGAGGGAGGGAGGGAGGGAGTTAGGGCTTCAAGACAGTGACCTGTTCCAACCAATTGCATGTATGGCTCATATCCATAAAATAAAATTTTATTTGGATAACCATCTTCTTGGGGTCTGATTCTCCCTCCCAAAACCAAGCAATTTGTTCACTCCCCAATACCCCACAAATTTGGGCTGTGGTGGCAAAACCTAAGGGCTATACCCAACTAACTTCTACTCAGAACAGATCCACTGAAATCAATGGACTCAAGTTAGCCCTGGCCATTAACTTCAATGGGACTACTCTCCATAGGACTGGCATTGGAGACAACCCAGAAACTACATTTTCAGTATAATAATATTGTTATAGAGTTGGGGGGAACCCTAGACCCTATAAATTAATAAATGCTAGGATGTTGATTCTTTGGGATATGGAGGGAGAATTGAAGCTGCAGATGAATTCCTGGACTAGCCTATGCAAAATGACCTGGCCAAGCTAGGGCCATTAAGCTAGGGGGCCATTGGCAATGCAAGAGAACTGTCCTTCCCCCTGCCCTGAGGTCTGAACAGACACTGGGGGTGTTGGAAGGTTCCCAGGGTAACCGGGTGTGAGGTGACAGGAAAAGACAGTTTTGAGGAAATGCTGCCTGGAATAAGATAAAGGAAGAAGGACTGGCATCCATCATGGTCAGGCTGGCTAAAGGCTGGCGAAGAGAGATGCCTTGGGTCCTTCCTCTTGAAAGGACTCTTCTGTAAGATCTAGACTCCCTCCATGCAGATTTAAGGTGTAAAAATGTGAATTAAGTATATTTAATAAAGCTATGACAGTCTCTGCTGTGTCTCAATTCTCCAAAGGAACACAGACTCTGTGTCAGTGCCTGGAACTTCATGGACTCTTGCCACCACTTGGCAGATGGGGGGGGGGACAACTTTTGTGACAATACATGGGCGTACCCGGGGGGCAGAGGGGGGCATCTGCCCCCCCCAGAAGGCAGCCCTAGAAGCAAAAATGATCAGCGTCCATTCAAAGCAAACCTGAACGACCATGGCTTGCCCCCCCCCCTAGTTCAAAGCAAACCTGAACGACCATGGCTTGCCCCCCCCCCCTAGTTTTGATCCTGGGTACGCCCCTGTGACAATATCAAGAATGGTAATCCATTCCATCAATGGTAATCTATTCTACAATTCTGTGATTCTATGTTCCTACCACTAGAGGACAAAGGAAACACATGGCAGTTGTCCCTTGAATCCTTTCTTCCTTCCTTCCTTGAAAAATGCACAAAGAACAGTTAGAGAAAATAACTCAACTCAAAGTTCATAATAAGATCAAATATCTAGGTATATGGCTGACGGCAAAAAATATTGATTTATTTGATAATAATTATAAAAAATGCTGGGAAGGGATAAAAAAAGATTTACTAATTTGGAATAAACTGAAATTATCCTTTCTAGGGCGCATTTCGGCAGTGAAATTAAATGTATTGCCTAAGCTTCTATTTTTGTTTCAAACAATTCCCATTATAGGAAAAACAACAGTCATTGATGAATGGAAGAAAGAACTGTCGAAATTTATTTGGGAGGGTAAGAGGCCAAGAGTTAAACACAAAGTGCTTATAGATATAAGAGAGAGGGGAGGATTCGGCCTCCCCGATCTAAAAATTTATTACGAGGCCATATGTTTAGTATGGCTAAAAGAGTGGTGCTTACTCAGGGACTACGAATTATTAGATTTAGAAGGGTTCGATCTTCATTTCGGATGGCATGCATATCTGCAATATGGGAAATCCGCTGTCCAAAAAAGTTTTACGAATCATATAATAAGAAAAGCTCTCTTTAGTGTTTGGGAAAAACAAAAAAAAGATTTAGAAGGAAAAGTCCCACGTTGGATATCCCCTATAGAGGCAAAGGCGATTAGAAAGAAAAACAATAGTAATTGGCTAACCTATAACGATATTATAATTGAAAAGGATGGGAATATTAAAATAAAAAAATATGAGGATATTAAAGAACATCTTGGGGGTTGGTTGGAATACCACCAACTACATGGAACATTTATGTTAGAAAAAAAAATTGGGATTGCTAAAAAACCATCAAAATTAGAAACAGAGGTGATAAAAAATAATAATAATGTAATATCGAAAGCATATCGAATCCTGTTGGATTGGGAGGTGACAGAAGAAGAGGTGAAGACAACGATGGTAAGGTGGGCACAGGATGTGGGGAGACCTATTATGATGGCCCAATGGGAACATCTATGGAAAAAAACTATGAAATTTACAACATCTTATAATATAGTGGAAAATATGATGAAAATTCAACATAGATGGTACTTCACCCCGGCCCGTCTAGCAAAAATGTACAAAGGAGCGATATGTGTATGTTGGAAATGTGAAGGGACAGAGGGAGATCTGATGCATATGATGTGGAATTGTGAAAAAATCAAAGCATTTTGGGCAAAAATATATGAAGAACTAAAAAAAATGTTGGGGATAACCTTTCCTAAGAAACCAGAATTACTATTATTGAGTATATTTGATAAGGAGATTCCTAACAAATTGAGAGAGATTTTCCTGTATGCGACCGCTGCGGCGCGAATTCTAATAGCCAAAAAGTGGAAGGAGACTGGAATACCAACAGTAACAGAATGGCAAGGTAAATTACAAGAGATGGCCGAGATGGCAAAATTAACAAATGAGTTAAGAGGAGATACAAAACAAAACTTCTCAAGGAATTGGATAAAATATATAGAATATGTAAAAAAGTATAGTAAGGGTAAGTTAGATGTGTCAATGGGATGAAAATTCCAGAAGAATGATTAAAAAAAAGGGAAAAAGATAATAGAACGGATGTTAATAGATATTGTAGTGCACTGAAAATGAATAGAAGCATGGTAACTGTATTGAAAGGCACTCAAGATAAGATCAGAAGTATGCATTGGTGGAAGATGGGAAGTCGTTGGGGAATTGTTGGGGGAGGGGAGGGAGGGAGGAGGGCGGGAGGATTTGGTTAATATATATAAGGTTTTAGATCAATAAGGTTTTTGATGATCTATGTGAATAACGCAATGAGCATAAATAATTTATATAAGAGGTGTGGAGAGGACAAGAAGATAAATGAAATGGGATTAGAAATATAACTAATATTTATTTGTTTTTTTTGTGGATAGGTTTATTTATGTATTAGTACAAACATATATATGTATATATGTATATACAATGTAACAATGATCTATCAATAAATCGTTGACTTATTAAAAAAAAATGCACACTTCATTCAACACAATGCAATAAAAACTATATCACATTCTTCAAACAGGAGTAAGACTAAGAGACAATAATAATACAATGGTGTTTTTTTCAACAAACAATATCCTTTATTAGGCATAACAGACCACATGTTATCAAACAGACTCTGTATACAAATTGTGCAAAATACGAGCTCGACAGAACAAAATTTGTACCAATCAAATCCTTAACTTCAGAATTCCCGACTCGTCCACAAATGTAACTCTGAATTTCTCCCAATGACCCTTTGTTAAAAAATCAATTTGTGTATAATACAGCAGTACAACACTACCACTTCCCCATCCAATTAAAAACCATTAAATGTCTTTGTAATGACCCAGTCTTTCTACATGTACAGCACTCAAAAATTCAGCTACTATAAGAGTAATTTGATCATTACTGTCCGAAAGCAGGTTTTGTACCATTGGAGGCATAGAAATCAGCCTATCGCGTTGTAAGGTCTCTAATAATTGTCTTCTTGCATAAATGCCAAAATCACAAGAAAAGAAAATATGCTCCAAAGTATCTGGTTCCTGTTTACTACATTTGCAGAGACGCTCAGATGTTGGGAGAGCTAAATAGCTTCCTCTCACCATCATAGAGGGGAACATATTGAATCTGGCTAACATAAACAATGTTGTTAAGCAACAGATGCGATGAAATAATTGCAAATGCCTGGCAAATAAAACCCCACAAGAGGGAGTAAATGTTTGGCTCACCAGTTGGGATTTACAATGATAGAAGCAGCCTTTGGAGACTCTGTGCCTGTTCAGCGGTGATTCTAGGCAAGACAAGTATTGCTCTACTACACACATGAGGCACCTCAGGCCTGGTGGCTGAATGCAGCCCTCCAAATGTCTCTATGTGGCCCCCAGGACTTTCCAAAGGCTGTACTCCTTATCCTCAGGCTGCAGCCCTCACTGACCTTGACTTGCACCCCCATCAAGTGATTTTGCAAGAGCAACATGCCCACTTGAACTATGAAATGCCTCTTGTTTGTCTGGAGGAAGGGTGGAGATGTGTGAATACAGGGAAGTGGAGATAGAATGACTTTTGCACAGCTGGAATGTAGTTCACACTCCTGGCTCCTCCCACTTCTTTGCCTCTGGCTCTGCCCACCACTGGTATAAATCCCTCTCCAGATTGCCTTCTAAGGAATATAGTTCTGGGGCAGCAGGAGGGGTCCCTCAACTCCATCCCGCTCAACTAGGTCACGGTGCTAGATCAGTGTTCCTTCGCCAGCCACGTCTGCAGAATCTTCCACTCCAAAACAAAAGCCATCCATCAAAGCAAGCACTTTTAATTTGATTGAAACAGGGCCAGCCGGCTGAGACGTCAGGTTGCACAAGTTACACAACGGCATTTTCGAAAGTGACAGGTTTCACTTACAGGCAAGTTTATTTCTCCAGTTTGCCAGGGGGTTTTCTAAGCCTGATCTGAATGTTACCCTCTGGGAGTGCTCTTTGTTAAACCAGGGGTGGAGAGCTGTGGCCATCCAGCTGTTAATGGTCTACAGATCCCATCTTCCCTTCCTGTTGGCCATGCTGGCCCAGACTGATGGGAGTTGGAGCCCACCAACATCTGGAAGATCACAAATTCCTCCTTTAAAGAGTGATGTGAAAGGTGGAAATCCAACAGGGAAGCATATGCCCCAACTGTTCCTACTTGCCCAAGACAGTCCATGTTTGCAGTTCCCCATCCTTGGTAGGTCTTGAGACTGTATGGACTGCAGAAAGATCAAACCTATCTATTCTGAAGGAAATCAACACTGGAAGGACAGATCCTGAAGCCGAGGCTCAAGTACTTTGGCCACCTCATGAAAAAAGAAGACTCTCTGGAAAAAAACTCTGATGTTGGGTAAGATTGAGGACACAAGGAGAAGGGGATGACAGAGGACGAGATGGCAGTGGAAGACAGGAGTGCCTGGCGTGCTCTGCTCCATGGGGTCACGAAGAGTCGGACACGACTAATCAACTAAACAACAACAACATCCTTGGTATATCACTGTCCTCTAATAGCCCTTCAAAGAGTGGTAGGGAACCTTCATTATCCTAACCATGTCCTGAGGGTCATGTGCCATTGGTGGGCAGGCCAGAGGCAGACATTGGTGGGTAGGGCTGGGTGATGTATTGATACATTGTCAAAAATCAGTTTGCAGTCCACATCGTGGTAATGCTTTCATAATATTCAACGTGGTGATGTATCACGAATCAACATGTGTGCGTGTGCTATGTAAAAAATCATGATGTGGGGAAAACTGTGAAGCTGACCATCACTTCTCTCATGATTCCTGCTGCCCCTATTGCTCTGTATTATAAAATAACAGTTGTAACAATATGTTAAAGGTAAGTAAAAATGTATTAGTTTTAGACATCTAAGGAATAGCAGTTGTCAGGACATTGCCCTGCTTGCCTCCCCATATTTCCATCATTATTTCAGATATATCAGTATATCGCAGTGTTAGCTGGTGATATATCATGATGTTGAAAACCAGACATCACTCAGCCCTATTGGTGGGTCAACAAATGTAAACATTACCTTTGCACAGTGTGCTAGTTTCTATACACTCTCACACATCCTCCTCTGTCCTATATCGGGACAAACAAGAGGCTGATGAGGAGCAGTGGGGGAGCTTCATGCTATGGCACCGGGGGCGGAGAGCAGGTGGGGGCGTGGCTGGCGAGCATCCCGGGGGCGTGGCACAGCACCCGCAGAGGCGTGGCGTGCGTCCTGGGGGCATGGCAGGGGCGTGGCGTACTGCCTGCAGGGGTGTGGCACCCAGCACGGGGGGGGGGGCAGCCGCAATGGCACCCTACTGGGATCGTGGTGCTGGGGGCGGTGCGCCCCCCACCCCCCTCTTCCTCCGCCAGTGATGAGGAGTGGGGCCTGAGGAGAGTGATGAGGAACAGCTGGAGAGGTCTCTGGAGGGCTGTATTTGAACCCCAGGCCTAGGATTCCTCACCCCTGAAATATGCCTGGGAGCATATATATCAGCTCCTCACAAGTCTGGATCAATTGATCATTTAGCTTTCATTGGAGGAAAATGTAGCAAAGCCTCCTACCGTATTGGCTCAAATATAAGCCACACCCGCAAATAAGCCGCACCTTTAATATTCAAGGGGGGAAATGAAAAAAAGACAATACCCGAATATAAAGGTAAAGGTAAAGGGACCCCTGACCATTAGGTCCAGTCGTGTCCGAATCTGGGGTTGCGGTGCTTATCTCGCATTATTGGCCGAGGGAGCCGGCGTACAGCTTCCAGGTCATGTGGCCAGCATGACTAAGCCGCTTCTGGCGAACCAGAGCAGCGCATGGAAACGCCGTTTACCTTCCCGCCAGAGCGGTTCCTATTTATCTACTTGCACTTTGACATGCTTTCGAACTGCTAGGTGGGCAGGAGCTGGGACCGAGCAACGAGAGCTCACCCCGTCACAGGGATTCAAACCGCTGACCTTCTGATCAGCAAGCCCTAGGCTCTGTGGTTTAACCCACAGCGCCACCTGGGTCCCACCCGAATATAAGCCGCTCCTTTAAAATTCTGCAGGCACTCACACCCGTAAATGGCAAATGTAGAAGAAAATCCTACGGGTACTAGAGAGGACTCCTGCCGCTGTTTGCCCGCGATCCCAGCTGCATTCTGGGAGGGGGGAGCCACGCTGCATTGCCTGCAGCCTTCCTCTTTCCTCGCTTTCCCTCTTCCCGGCCATGGGTGGGCTGCAGATGGGGGTGAGTACCACTTCCCCGCAATCTTGCCAGCGTCACGGGCTGAGGGGGAGTCGCTCCACTATGCGGGCGGTCTTTCCCCTTCCCTGCATTCTTTCCTACCCAGCTTTGGGGGAGGCTGGGGGAGCTGCAGATGGGACGGGAGCGATATCGTAAAAGACAATTTTTGTAAGGTCACGAATTTAAGCCACAGTTTAACTTTTCACGGTTGAAATTTGCGGGGGAAAGTGCAGCTTATATTCGAGCCAATACTGTACTTGGGATAAGGCTTCTCCAGCCCCATTACTGGAATGCTCGCAATGTAAGGGACCAGGGCTGTCCATGTAGGACATATAAATTTCATCTTGCCACAATCATTTCGCCATTACTTCTGTCTTCTTTGTTGAGTGACAGCAGTCCATCATAGATTTCTGGACTAAATTTGGCAATGGAGTTCTGGATGCTTTGATTGAAGCACTATAGGCCTGTGCTCATGTAACAGCCATGTTACAACTGCAGAGTATCTGTTGGCCAATATGACCTTCTAAGAATTTCTTACCAGTTTCTTATTAGTTAAAAACGCCGAGCCAAAACAGCTGCTTTCCCGGCTCCTGTCCTCCAATTAAAATATATGTTTTTTAAGCCTGCATTGAATTAAAGCAGATAAAACAGATATGCTCCTTGCCTGTATGCAAGTAACATTAACTGCCGAGACAACTGACTCTTTTTAAATTAAATTAAAACTAGAATAAACTGTGGAGCTCAAGGACAAGCAGCCATACTCATCACCACCTTCATCTGGAAGTCTTGTTTGCAACGCAAAATTTCGAGTTACTGTGCATTACTTGCTTTCAGCTGTATTATTTTCCAGATATTTCCAATTATTTCCTTCCGTCTCCAGTCTGACAATTGCTTGGCTCTGATTCCCACTGAAACACACTCATCATGGGGGTGGAGGAGGTTAAACGCTCCCCAAGTTCTGGCTGGGCTTTCTTACTTAACATCTCAAACAACAGTGCCTTTCTTTTTCCTCCTCACGTCAGCTTCTGGGCACAGAAGTGACTCAATCCATACCTGTCCTTTTCCCACAGGCTCCTTGAGGACATAATTCAAGTTGCACAACTTTCTGTACTACCTGGGTGAGTCTGGGACACAGAGAAATGTGGCGGCCAGAGGCACAGGGAGGAAAAAGGCTCCTGGTTTTTTTTTTTTTTTAAATGGTTCTGTAGCTTATCTTGTTTTTGCATGACAGGCCACGCCTGCCCCAAAATGCATGCAGCACATTCTTGAGTAGTGGTGCAAAGGATGATGGAGGGGCTCCTGTTCTTTTAATTAACAGCTGCATGGAATTGAAAAAAGCAACTACCTTCAGAGACCAATATCACATCTAATTTGGTCTACATTCTATGGCTTACTTGCAGTTTTTTTTTTTAATGGATTCCACTAGCAAACAGATTGTCCCACATGTATCTTAATTTCACATGTATCTTACATGTATCTTAATTTCCAGAGAAGCGGACACGGAGCAATGGATTCAAACTACAAGAAAGAAGATTCCACCTAAACATTAGGAAGAATTTCCTGACAGTAAGAGCTGTTCGACAGTGGAATTTGCTGCCAAGGAGTGTGGTGGAGTCTCCTTCTTTGGAGGTCTTTAAGCAGAGGCTTGACAGCCACCTGTCAGGAATGCTTTGATGGTGTTTCCTGCTTGGCAGGGGGTTGGACTGGATGGCCCTTCTGGTCTCTTCCAACTCTATGATTCTATGATTCTTCTCTTTTGTTTTGGGTGTCCACTTGAAAAAGAAGCAGAGCACATTCCTTTAAAAAAAATTGCACTGTTATAGGTAAAGGGACCCCTGACCATTAGGTCCAGTCGCGGACGACTCTGGGGTTGCGGTGCTCATCTCGCATTACTGGCCGAGGGAGCCGGTATACAGCTTCCGGGTCATGTGGCCAGCATGACAAAGCCGCTTCTGGCGCTGGATCTCAGTGTCCGGGCTGAACAGTGGGGGTGGAGACGCTTCTTCAGGTATACAAGACCGAAGAGATGTGTGGTGGTGGTAGGTGACTGAGAGGGACTGAGACAGAGAAGTTCCCAAGTTTTATAAAGTCCACTGACCACCACCCCTTCCTACTGATTCATGTAGGTACAAATGATACTGCCAGATAGAGCTTTCAATGTATAGCAAAGGACTATGAGATGGAGCAGGAAGCTGAAGGGCCTTGGGCACGGGTGGGTTTTTATCACTCCTTCCTGTTGAAGATTGTGGTCCAGGAAGAGAGGGGGAAATACTGAAATTAAATCATTGACTGGGCAAGTGGTGCCATCAGGAAAGCTTTGGCCTCTTGGACCATGGTCTCAACTTTGTTGAGGACAGACTTCTGGCAAGAGATGAGTTGCACCACACAGTAGTCAGAAAGAAAGTGTTTGCTAAGAGGGAACCAGGAGGAGGGCCTTCTAGGTAGTGGTGCCCTCCCTGTGGAACACCCTCCCTTCAAATGCCAAGGAGATAAAGAATTACACAACTTTTAAAAGACATCTGAAGTCAGACGTGTATCGGGAGGTTGTACACTGATGCTCTCACATCTATTGTTCTTCTGACCAATGGAGACTAGTCCATTAGGGGGAATGCACCAACCTTAATCTGCCCTTAGTGAGCCTCCACCTGCCTGCCTTCTCACCTACAACCAGCCCAGGAAGTAGCACTCTCTACAGCACATTCCTCTTAGACTTGCTCAGTGTTGCTACTTGTAGAACTCTGCAGGGAGAAGGAGGAGAAGGAGAGCAAAATTAGAATTACTTGGCTTTGCCTCTCATTGGCTCCATCTACTGATGGCCTCCCTGTCTTCTGTCCTATCAGTCTGAATAGCCATCAACCACCACTGCATCTGATCCTACCCACCACTGGAATACAGCCCCCAGAAGTTTGCTCACAAAGGAATGTGTCTGCCAGGCTGGAAAATGTTCCTCAGCCTGGGTCTACTTCCTCCTGTTTTGCATAACACATAGAATGACTCTTAATTACAACAATTACCTTTCCATCAGGAAGGAAGGAAGGAAGGAAGACACCGAGTTACTGGAAATAGCCCTGGATGCAAAACAGTTGGAGGAAGGAGCTGGAGGAAGCGAGAGTGCCTGGCATTATGAGCATGGGCCTAGCTGTTCCCTACTTTTCTGGGTGCTGCAGAAGCTGTCCAACAGGTTCCCCTGATGGCCTCAACCCTTAATCTTCTGACTGATGGGGGAAATTGTAACAGGTGAAGGGTCAATGTTGAGTTGATGTCAGGGGCTGGCAGGAGAGCAGGTTCATCCACAGGTCAGAAGGGAGACTCAGTGACTCAAAGTAAAGCCAGCAATTTTGTTCAGGAAATTAGCATACAGCAGAGATCAGTCAGGCACCGCCGCCTCTGTGAAGACGTTCCCAAGACTGGCCCTTGGCGCCTCCTCCTCCTTCTAACCTTCCTCTTCCAGATGTCTTCCAAGCAGGCGCAAACTCCAGCAGGTGGGGGGGAGGGGGCCTCGAGCTTGTCTAGCTTTCTTTTCAGCTACATGTAAAGGTCTAGAGTCAAAGGGGAAAGGGAGATCAATGCAGAGGGACCAGGCAACTGCTGTGAAGCTGTGGCACCATCTGGCCCCTCACTGTCCTCTCCTTCAGTTCCTGAGCTCAAAGTGTGGCCCTGTGCATCCAGTTCCCTGCCTGGGGCAATTCTTCTTCACTCAAGCCTCCTGTTTCTTTTACCTCCTGACTTCCACCCTCCTCTGATCTGTCTTCTGTGTCCCACCATCCCTCCAGTGGGCCTGAGCCTTCTTCCTCTGTGGCTTCCCTAGGGAGTTCCTCGGCTGAAGCCTCCCACCACTCCTCATCACCCAGCCAGTCCCTGATAGTTGATGTGCCATTTCCATCATCCATGAAGCACTTGCGAGAGGCCAATGGCAGAGCCAGCCCATTTAAAGGGCCTGCAATCCCACACCCTCCCAAGATCCCACCTGGCCCCATGAGATGCAGAAGCCAGTAGGAGAATCACTCTCCCACCCCTGGCTATAGTGGCATCTTCACTGCCCCACAACCCACCTCCAGCTTGGAAATCCTTCAAAAAGGCCACCAAAGCTGGGATTGGCCCATATAGGCAAAGGGTTGTATTCCACTAAGTTCTGCTCAGAGTAGACCTGTTGAAATTAATGGACCTAAGTCAGACATGACTATTAACTTCAATGGGCCTACTCTAAGTAGGAGTCTCAGTTTGAAAACAACCCAGTATGATGTGCTGAGCCTGGTGTGCATAGGGATGTCAGTGACTTCCCATCCCAATAGTAATCAGATCTATACAAGTTCAGCTTCTTCAAGTTATCCAACAGTGTCAGGCATTTCCAGATTGCCACTGGATTATCACTGAACCCATATTTTACACAATACTATACACATATCTATAATTTTCGCTCCTTTTTTATGGATCCTTCTCTTCAAATGAGATCTAAACTGGACAGTTTAAGAGGAAATCTTCAAGCAGAGAATTGTCCTCTGAGAGTCCTTCAAAACAGAGGACCTGCCTCTGTTAAGTAGGACATGAGACTAGCCTAGAAGTCAGTTTGAATGAGTCTAATTGGATATGCTCTCAGGGAAAAGTTCACAGGATTATAGCCTTGGCCCATTCTATCTCCCACACACCCACAACCCCAGAGGAACACATTGACACATGCAAGACAAACCAGTTCAGATTTAACTGCCAGCCAGGTAACTGCAGGGCCCGTAACAATAATAAGAAAGCCTCTCCAGCTGTTTTTCTTAAAGTGAATAATTTAAATATAGGTTTATAATTACAACAGTACCTGTCTAGGCAACTAGGATGTAAATTTCTTCCACTTTACATCCTGGAGTTCCCAAAACTGAGTTGTGGAATTGTTGGGAACACAACTTCTTCCCTTGTTGAGCAGTGGATCAGAATTACTGTACTTTGTCAACAGCCATGTGATAGGCTGAAATTCCACAGGTGCTCCTGTCCCAGGCATGGATTGCAGCTTCGCCTGTTGAATAGCTTCCTCTCCTGTGGAGAGGAACATAGGAGCATAGGAAGATCCTGCTGGATCAGGCCAATAGCCAATCTAGTCTACTATCCTGTTCTTACAGTACTACAGTAGCCTACCAAGTGCATGTGGGGAACTTGCAAGCAGGACTTGAGCCATAGAGCACTCTGCCCTCCCGGTATGCAAAATAGCAACTAGTATTCAGAAGCATTCCTTCTGTAGCATTACTGCCTACAGCCTTGGCGGCAGAACATAGTCGTTATGGCGAGTAACTCTTGATAGCCTTCTCCTCCATGAATTTGTCCAATCTTCTTTTACAGCCACCCAACGGCAGATCTACACTGGTTGTTTATAGCGTTGAAAATGTGTTACAGTGGTACCTTGGTTCTCAAACGCCTTGGTACTCAAACAACTTGGAACCCAAGCACTACAAACCCGGAAGTAAGTGTTCCGGTTTGCAAACTTTTTTCAGAAGCCGAACGTGCTCCGTTTTGAGTGTTACGCTTCCGATTTGAGGGCCACACTTCCATTTTGAGTGTTACGCTGGGTCTGTCTGTTTTTGCTATTTATTTTGCATTTTTGTATTTGCGGCTCTTTTTGTTTTGTTTTTGTGGCTGTGTGGAACTCAGTTCAGCTACTGATTGATTGATTGATTGATTGATGGATTGATTGATGGATTGATTGATGGATTGATTGATTGATTGATTGTGTGACTGCACTACATTGTTTATTGCTTTCATTTTATGGATCAATGGTCTCGTTAGATCAGGCGTCGGCAACGTTATCTGGCCTTGGGCCGGATCAATCCCACGGAGCTCATCCGTGGGCCTGACATACGCAGCGCGATACTGGAAGTTGCGTCTGCGCATGTCCCCCGGCACCGGAAATCGCTTCTGCGCATGGCCAGACGCCTGCACAGAAGCGATTTTCGGCATCTGGCCAAGTCCCCGCGCCAGTTTAGTGCGGCACGCGGGGGATTTGCCGAGCGGGCAGCTCAGTGACCAGGCGGCTCGTGGGCCAGATGAACTGGCTTCATGGGCTGGAGGTTGCCGATGCCTGCGTTAGATAGTAAAATTCATGTTAAATTGCCGTTTTAGGGGTTGTTTTTAAAAGTCTAGAACGGATTAATGCCAGGGGTCAGAAAACCTTTTCAGCAGGGGGGGCGGTCCACTGTCCCTCAGACCTTGTGGGGGGCCGGACTATATTGGGGGGGGTGAACAAATTCCTATGCCCCACAAATAACCCAGAGATGCATTTTAAATAAAAGGACACATTCTACTCATGTAAAAACACGCTGATTCCCGGACCGTCCGCAGGCCGGAAGGCCAGATCCGGCCCCCGGGCCTTAGTTTGCCTACCCATGGATTAATCCATTTTGCATTACTTTCTATGGGAAGGCGTGCCTTGGTTTTGGAACGCTTTGGTTTTGGCACGGACTTCCGGAATGGATTAAGTTTGAGAACCAAGGTACCACAGTGAGCCTTCGACAATGGAAAACTTCACTGAGAGTTATATAATGTTATATTTCATAATGTTTTACAGATCAGTGTAGATACAGCCAGCACTGCTTCCTTTGCATTGTGTGAAGAAGCACTTTCTTTTATCTGTCTTTTATCTTCCAACATTCAGCTTCATGGAGGGTTCACAAGTTCTGGTGTTACAAGAGAGGGAGAAAAACTAGTTTCCATCAACTTTCTCCACACAACATATATTTTGATTAACTTCTGCAAGAGAACATAAGAAGATCCTGCTGGATGAAGACAAAGGCCAGTCAGGTCCAGCTTCCTGTTCTCGCAGAGGTCATCCAGATACCTGCAGGAAACCTTCAAGCAGGACCCAACTGCAAGAGCTCCTGCAGTTTCCAGCAACTAGGAGTCAGAAGCACTACTGCCGCCCAGAGGCATAGGAAGGCCAGGTGGTACCTGGTGCGATATTTTTTTTTTGGCACCCCCTCCCATTGCAATTTTTGGGAACGTTGCCCAAAGTTGTTGAACTTTTTTAGAGAGAGGGTTGTTTTTAGGAAGGGCCAGCCAGGGGTGCAAGCACTGCCCGCGAATCGTGAAAATGCAACCACTGCCCGCCAGGGGATGCGAGCGTCGCCCGCCAGGGGGTACCAGGCTGATCGCTGGCCGTATTTGCGCAATCAGCAGGCAAATTTTCACAACGACGGACATACCAATCCCAAAAATCTGCCCGCCGGGGGTGCGAGTGCCGCCACGCCAATCAGCCCAGGGGGTTTTGGTCACACACAACCCAGTCATGACACCCGGGCCGGACCACACACCCCGCACCCCCCTTGCGACGCCCCTGCTGCCGCCAATCATGGAAACAAACCATTGCCATCCTGGCTAGGAGTCATTGTTAAAGCATAAGAGTCTTGGCAGTAAGTGAAAACCACCATAAAACAACACACACACACACAGCCTTTGTCTAGAGCTCAAAAAGTAAGCCAGAAGTCCTGACTCACCTTCTCATTTTCATTTTGTCCACCCAGTTCACCCATCACATCCAATTTCTCACACTAGATTGGCATACATCACATATGTTCAGCCAACCACGTGGGGGAGTGCTGCGATGGTCTGCGCTTGCATGTGTTTTGGCATGTTCGGTATGTCACATGATGCCCCAGAGTCGTAGGTGGAAGCCAATGAATCAAGTTAGGTGCTCAATCAGATTAGGTGCTGAATCACAGCTCCTGACTGTGCTGAGTCACATGCAGTCAGCCCCATTCTTTCCATGATGCAGAATCATCCACACTAATCCTGGAGGTGGAGCAGGGACCACCTTAGCAACAAGGGACCACTCCTACACCTGAGTCACCCTGTTGCATTGTGGAGTTGCCAATTTTTCCTATGGTTTTTGCTGCACCTCTAAAAAACTGTTTCATTTACAGGCGTTAGCAGGAGACAAACTTTTCTCTTTATACTACAAAAAACTCCACTAGGCAGCTTCTGCAGATAAAGCCATTCCTAAATCAGAACTATACCTTTCCAAGATTATCTTACTCCCTCCTTTTTTATCACTTAAATTCAGAATGAGCAGGGGAGCAGCTGAGGAGAGTTGATTCCCAGATTTTCAGAAGCTGTCACAGTTTCTGATTTGATCCCAGAATGTCCTGCTTTTTCTTGGGACATCCCTATTTTCATCGGAGAAATGTTGGAGGGTATGGAGTTATGCAACCCACAAGCCAAGGAGAAAAGTAACTACCGGTAGGCAGAGAACCAGGCAGAGGGCCTTCTCGGTAGTGACACCCACCCTGTGGAACACCCTCCCATCAGATGTCAAGGAAATAAACAACTACCAGTATCTGACTTTTAGAAGACATCTGAAGGCAGCCCTGTATCGGGACGTTTTTAATGTCTGATGTTTTATCGTGTTTTTAATATTCTGTTGGGAGCTGCTCAGAGTGGCTGGGGAAACCCAGCCAGATAGGCGGGATATAAATAATAAAATAATAAAATAGTAATACAACCTTTAGAAGACATCTGAAGGCAGTCCTTTATAGGAAAGTATTTTTTCAATGTTTAATGTATTATTATGTTTTTTATATAGGTTGGAAGCCACCCAGAGTGGCTGGGGCAACTCAGTGAGATGGGCAGGGTATATCATCATCATCATCATTAAATAAGACATCCCTATTTTCATCGGAGAAATGTTGGAGGGTATGCTGTAGCTGGAATACCAGTTTCTGGAAACCGCAGTTTGGAGAGAGTGTGTTTTTGTGCTCGAATCCTGCTTGCAAAGTTGGCCACTGTGAGAACAGGATGCTGGACAAGACAGGCCATAGGCCTAATCCAGCAGGTTCTTCTTATGTTCCTGTCAGAATCCCCTGCCACAAATGAAAGCAGACCTTCCAACCGCCCCCCCCTCTCAAATGCTGCACCACTTTAAGGAGACAGTGTGGTGTAGTGGTTAAGAGTGGTAGTCTCGTAATCTGGTGAACCAGGTTCGCGTCTGCGATCCTCCACATGCAGCTGCTGGGTGACCTTGGGCTAGTCACACTTCTTTGAAGTCTCTCAGCCCCATTCACCTCACAGAGTGTTTGTTGTGGGGGAGGAAGGGAAAGGAGAATGTTAGCAGCTTTGAGACTCCTTAGGGTAGTGATAAAGCGGGATATCAAATCCAAACTCTTCTTCTACTCCTCTTCTTCTTCTTCTTCTCCTTATCCGGGTAGCCTTACGACAGCATCTTCTGTAACCTCTGCAAGAGCGGTGCTTTCTCCAGGTCCCGCTCGCTGCCCAGACTTGCCCACAATTATCTTCCCCTGCCTCGAAGCCCTGGGCTAACAGCATCAAAAGATATCCCACAACTGGCTCTTCAAGTTCCCCGATGGAGACACCTCCCCAATAACCGGCCTTAAAATGCTGAGGAAGGGAAGTGATGGGCCCTGGGCTGGAGAGGAAACATGAAGGAAGGAAGGCGGAGGGCGGGGGATGAAGTGGAGATGCTTTGGGCCATCATCAAAATACTGAGCAACGCAGCTTAGAGGAGGTGTGTCTCATGGGGGAGCCTGAGATGCCCCGCCCCAGCTGTCTGCTCATATTTAATGTCTTAGCTTCCTCTTTCAGACATTGACGGCAGCAAGACGCACCCAGCACAGGTGGGGAAGATCTGAAACAAGGCCTGGAGGACTTACCGAGCAGAGCAATGGGCACTCACTCTCTCCTCCGTGCATCCATCTTTCTAGTGGTGGTGACATTCTTCATGAAAGGTAGGGGTGATGGAAGACTCATCCGCTTGGCTGTGGCAACAGCCAACCTAGAACCCCATAGAATCTGGGGTGGGCCTGGATTAGTGGCAATGCTGTAGAGTGGGGTTCCAGGGATGATGAAGTCAGGTAGGGTCTGTGAAAAGTATATCTGTTTCATCATGATCTCTGTGGGGGGGAAATAGGAACTCGGCTGCAGAGAAATTGAAAATATCAATAACAGAGTGTCTGGCATGAGAAGGAGAAAGATCCTATCGCCTGTATTATGGAAGATGCAATTTAGGGACATGAATGTGCATTTGTACGTCGCATATGCCTATTTAAAGGTAAAGGGACCCCTGAGCATTAGGTCCAGTCGTGGATGACTCTGGGATTGCGGCGCTCATCTCGCATTATTGGCCGAGGGAGCCGGCGTACAGCTTCCAGGTCATGTGGCCAGCATGACAAAGCCGCTTCTGGCGAACCAGAGCAGCGCACAGAAACGCCGTTTACCTTCCCACTGCAGCAGTTCCTATTTATCTACTTGCACTTTGATGTGCTTTCGAACTGCTAGGTTGGCAGGAGCAGGGACCGAGCAACGGGAGCTCACCCCGTCGTAGGGATTCGAACTGCCGACCTTCTGATTGGCAAGCCCTAGGCTCTGTGGTTTAACCCACAGCGCCACCCGCGTCTATTTACCCATGCCTAAATCCTAGCAGAGGACTAAAGAAACCCTCCAGATTTCAGCTGAATAATCATATGACTCAATTGATTCATTGATAAACTCTGTATCAATAATATAAGAATAAGCCTGAGGGATCAGGCCAATGGACCATCTAGTCTAGCATCCTGGTCTCACAGTGGCCACCCAGATACTTGTGAGAAACTGGCAAGCAGGAACTGAGCAGTCGCCCCTCCAGTAGCTTCCAGAAACTGGTAATCAGAGGAGGCAGCTAACAGTAATCATGGTATAGCATGTAGTAATCATGGCAATCTAAAGATAAAGCACACCTTGTGTTAGATAATGCATACATGCGACACTGAAACCTTTATCTTAGAGGAGGCATTTCCTGTTTAGGAAGATAATGCCTCCAGTAATGGCGGGGGATGCAGGGAAGCACAGATCTTGGACTTTTTTCAGAGCAGGAGTGATGATGGCATCTGTCACCTGAGTACCAGCATAACCTAGGGACTTGGAGAAACAAGTGAATGAGGCGATAACAAGGCTTTCAAGTTGTTTGTGACAGATTAGCACAGAGGAAGTCAGAGAACGAGATTCAAACAGATATTTCTTTTATTTTCTATGGGGTTCTTAACTCGTGCTAGCAGTTTCAATGGTAACATTGCTTTGAGCAGGAGCTAAACACTTCATTTCAGCTGATAGGGGTCTTTTGTGGACGCTTATTGTGTTTTACAAGTCAAACCTATGTAGTCTTAATCTGTGAAGACTATGCATAATAATCAACTGGACATTATGCCATTGCTGTGTGTGCAACATGCACACACACATCTATATCAACCTATCTATCATGGATCAACACAGCTACCTGCATCAGGGAAGGACTGTGGCTTTAGTGGTAGAGCATCTGCTTCACATGCAGGAGGTTCCTGGGTTCAGTTTCTGGCATCTCCAAGTAGGGCTGGGAGAGAAAATCTGGAGAGATGCTGCCAGCCTGTGTGGACAATGCTGAGCTAGATGGACCAACGGTCCAACTCTGTATAAAGCTCCTCTGCTCCATTTTTTGACTCTCCTTTTTGGGGCTGTCATGAAAACTTGATGAGAATAATAAGGTTGTTGCACTTCATCATTTAACACTATACCACTGAAGGACACATAAGATGGAGCTTGCAACCCACAGCCACATTATGGTAACACAATTTACTTGTTAAAATAAAAGCATGTGGCCTAATGAACTGGGAGCACCTTTTTAACCTCTCAAAATGTTAGCCACCAATGAGTCTAACCACCTCACAGGAGAACTTGTATCCTTAATTATGGCTCTGGTCTGGGCCATAATTACCCTTGGCTAGTCTTATGCAACCTCTTCTTGAGGTAGGAGAAGCTGTTGTCTGCTCTCAAGGATGGTATGTTAGTGGTTACTGAAGTTTGACTTGGTAGACCTGGGTTCAGATCTCTCCTAGCTCTTAAGCTTGGCATTAGGCCAAGGGCAGGGAACCAGTCCCTTGCCCTCAAATGTTTTGGGACTCCCAGCTCCCATCAGCCTCAGCCATCTCAGGCAATCGTCAGGGATGATGGGAGCTAGAGTCCAACAACGTCCACAAGTTCCTCGCCTTATCACAATTTCTCTGCCTAACCTACCTCACAGGGTTGCTGTGAGGATAAACTGTGAGGATTGCCTCATGTCTGTCACCACGAGCTTCTTAAAGGAAGGGTGGAACGTAAGGCTGGTAATTAAACAGCCCTGACCGAGGGCACAATATGGAGACGATCGGCTTAGATTTCTTTTCCCAACCCATCACAAAGGCCCATCGGGGCTGGTTATGAATCCATCCAAAGGTTTCATTTTATCCTCATCACATCTTTGGGAACGCCAAGAGGTGTGGCGAAAGCAGGAAGCCACCGAACAAGCGCAGACTTGTTCCAGTGTACGGTCTGAAAGCACCCAAGGCCACCCCCTTCCTGGAACTATGCAGGTCTGGCTCTGGTCAGGGCCTGGATGGGAGTCTGCCTCAGAAACAACATGTCTGCCGCTTTGGGTTCTATGATGGAAGAAAGGCAGTATACAAATGTAAGGGAGGAAATACGTGAGCTTATCGGGCTGGACCTAACAATCCCAAAAGGGCGCTGAACATCTGTAGTGTCCATCCATGTGTGAGGAGAATTTTACCACAAAACATCTGGAGGAGCAAGATTCTCCTCACCTCATGGGCAGACAGCAGAAGCTACAACTACCAACATGGCTAAGTTAGGCTCTCCTCAACAGGGCCAGTGCAAGGCATTGCACCACCTCTGTCTCTGCCCTATTCCCTTCCTTTTTCTCTCCTCTCCTGATCCCTCCCCTGCTTTTGCCATCACAAAAGAACCAATGCCGGTTCTTCCCTCCCTCCCTGTCTTGCTTCAAGAAGGGCCATGGGGATCCTTCCACACAGTGTGAGGCATTCTGGGCAAGGTGGCTGGGAGACATTTTGTGCCCCTCCCACATTTACATGGTAATTGAAGCTTTTCCCTCCCTATGTTTATAGAGTGTTTATATAGCGACCATTGAAAAAACAACAACACAGTGGCAGCACAGACACTGGTGGAGACCAGGGGCAGCAGTGCCCAGAAGTCAGTGATGCACTCAAATGGGAGGTCAGGGGGGGGGGGTTGCCGGTTCACATACTTGCCATCTGAGGTAACTGTTGCAGCTTGCCTCATGAAAGGAACAGCCTTGCCCCTCAGTAAGTTACAGCTTGGCCATTTGTATTGAGTGCCACACACAGAGAGACAGCTGAGGACAACTTTCAGCTTAGGCCACTCATGGTCAAACCCAGCCTGTCCTCTTCTGTTTAAATGTCAAAGAGAAAAAGCCAAGGTCAAGAAGGAAGTCTATAATTAGGCCTGTGGCCTGCTTGAATAGAGTCTTTGTAAGTAAGTAAGTAAGTAAGTAAGTAAGTAAGTAAGTAAGTAAGTAAGTAAATAAGTAAGTAAATCAATCAATCAATCAATCAATCAATCAGCATTTTTATTGACAGTTCCAGGGGTTTTTTTTTCCTCCAGGGGACGGGCTTGTAAAAGGAACCTTCAATGGGCCACACTGAGTTTGCATGTCTACCCACTCACTGTTCCAAGCAGCTGTGGCTTCTCTACCTCCTCATTGCTGTTTGCTTGCCAGGTAGAGCCAACGAGCCACCAGGCAGTGGCAACTGCATCCCTTCCTCCTCACCCCTTGCTTGCTCTTGACCTCTGGGCCAGAGTGAGAGGCAGGTGACAAAGCAGGTCACTATGGTGAGGAGGAGAAGGAGGGAGTCCAGAGGCATTTTTGCCAGTGGCCCTTCTGTTGCAATGTGGGTTCTCAGCAGCTGCCCAATCTCACTGGCATTAAATGGGGCCAAACATGTATTTATTTGTTGCATTTATACCCCACCTTTCCTCCAAGGAGCTCCAGGTAGCATACAGTTTTCTCCTCACAACAACCCTGTGGGGTAGGCTAGGCTGGGAGGAAGTGATTGGCCCAAGGTCACCTGGTGAGCTTCATGGCGGAGTGGGGAATGGAACTCTGTTCTCTGAAGCCCCAGCACAACACTCTAACCACTTCTCTGCACTGGCTCTTCACTATCCATTACAAAGAAACGTGTCTGCATGTGTAGGATGCTCTCCCCGGGGGCTTCTCACCTGGTGTCTAATCTGATGAGTTTCAGGCGCCAGTCTAAGAGTTTTATTTGACTGGGCATTTAATGAGCAGAAAGTTTGATGTTGCCATTTGAGGCTTTATTGACAGGGGTTGTGGTTTACTGATGCTAACTGTTTCTTCTCGTTTCTTCTCATTCAATTTTATTTTTATTTTAATTTTTGCTAAGGTTCAATATCATTTGACTGATGGCTGGTTTTGTTTGTTGTAAACAAAACCTGCTTGGGGGGGGAGTTTTTACACAGAGAAGCAGCAAGGGGAGGAGTTGCTTAACCCACTCTTCCTCCAGCTGTTCCTCCTCCTCCTCCTCCTCCTCCTCGTCTTCTTCTTCTTCTTCTTCTTCTTCTTCTTCTTGTCCCCCCCCCCCCAAAAAAAGGTGTCCCACAAAACTGGAAAGGCGCATGTTTAGCCTGGCTTTCAGAGAGAGGGAAAGAGTGGCTTTTGCTCTCAGGGCTTAATTTGCCTCTGGGAGAATTACAGTGGTGGATTATTCACATCTCACTGGTATTACGCTTTGCAACACACACCCAGCTGCCTAGTAAACCAGGAGCTGGGGGATTTTCCCCAGCCCAACAGCTGCATTCTCTCCCAGGCTACCTTCTAGCCACATGCCAAGATGGGTGGGGCAAGAAGCAGAAGTGGGCAGAGCAACAAATTATAATTTAACCTTTGGGCAGTGGACCAGTTTCTGCGGACGCTCTCAGCACATGCCTCTTTGTCCTCCATCCAGGCAAGCAAAGGATTCAAAGGCACCTTCCAGCCAGGCAAAAACACTAAAGGAGGATTCAAAGCCACAGCCAGTGAGGAGTGTTGCCTGAGGAGATAGGTGCAATTGGTTGGAGCTGTCAGTTTGGGAATGTGCCCCTTCAAAGACAAGCTACCCATATTCATACCCTCCAACATTTCACTTATGAAAATAGGGGCATTATTATTATTATTATTATTATTATTATTATTATTATTATATCACCCATCAAACTGGGTTGCCCCAGCTACTCTGGGAGGCTTCCAACATATATGAAAACAGAATATATATACTGTGTGTGTGTGTGTGTGTGTAGTGCTTTTTTTTGGAAGGGGGGGACGCAAGGGGACACATACCCCTAAACATTTTGTGACTCTAAGTTTGGCCTTCTTGAGGGGCAGTATTTCAATATGAGTAGGAAAATGAGAGTACCCCTAAACATTTTTTTAGAAAAAAAAAATAACTGACACACACACACACACACACACACACACAAAATATAGGGCTGCCTTCAGATGTCTTCTAAAGGTTGTATCTCCTTGGCTCGGGGGACGCATAACTCCATACCCTCCAACATTTTTGTGATAAAAATAGGGATGTCCTAAGGAAAAGCGGGACATTCCAGGATCAAATTAGAAACCGGGATGGCTTCTATAAATCCCAGATTGTCCCTGGAAAATGGGGGTACTTGGAAGGTCTGCATATTTCATATCCTTCCAGAAGGCCTGGAGTTTTGGAGGAGCAGTTGTGGACGCCATGGGGAGAACAGAGAGTGCAATGGAGCTTGTGACTGAAAGCTTATCCGGGCAGGCCCTGGGGTGCTATTACACAGCTGGGAGCGTCTCTATTAATATTAGCCCCACCCTAGGGTGGGGTCTTCTCAGAACCGGAGCAGACACGGCCCTGCAGGAAGAGGGATGGAGGAAAGACAAGGAAGAAGGAGCTGGGAGAAGGGAGTGGATAGGGAAGATGACTGCAATGCAGGCAGGATCAATTTGCAGGTGGTCATTGCAGGGTGGGCAGGAGCAGGCGGAGCCAAGACTGACGAAGGGGCAAAAGCACAGGAGAATACAGTGGTACCTCTGGTTACATACTTAATTCGTTCGGAAGGTCCGTTCTTAACCTGAAACTGTTCTTAACCTGAAGCACCATTTTAGCTAATGGGGCCTCCCACTGCCGCTGCGCCGCAAGAGCACAATTTCTGTTCTTATCCTGAAGCAAAGTCCTTAACCTGAAGCATTATTTCTGGGTTAGCAGAGTTCTTAACCTGAAGCGTATGTAACCTGAAGTGTATGTAACCTGAGGTACCACTGTATGAGGCATAAAGTGAAATGACACTTAAAAAAAAAAAAAAAAAAACCTCCTCAGATTTTAGGTTGAGGAAGTATGCACACAAAGGCAGCACAGTGACACACTTTTGCGGGCCTGAGCATGTAGCTGACCTGGCAGACTGCTGGCGCCACCCATGACGTGGAACCAAAATCTGCACTTGCTCAGCTGCACATTCCTTGCCTGGTGGTAGCGCCCTGTCCAGAGAGAGGGGTGGGGGAGAGAAAAGGAAAGTCCACACAGGGCACAAACTACAGCACAGGCTTGGTTTGTTTATCGGCCATTTCCTTTCCCAGGGAATTCTGGGAACTGTTGTTCCGCGGAAAGGCTTAGGGCAGGGCAAGCTGACCTGGGACCCTCCCAGTGTCCCAGTTCCCATCAGCCCCAGCCGGCCAACTCAATGAGCAGGGATGTTAGGAATCGTAGTCCAAAACATCTGGATGACATTTGGCTACCCCTGAGCTAGCAGTAACAGAGAATCCTCTAGCAGAATTCTCAACATGGTTGCAGCTTGGTAAACAAACAGAGCTGTTATGCAGAAAATAATTCCCAATCTCTGTTTATTAACAGAGCCAATAAACCCAGTTTCCCGAGGCAGCTCATGAGAACTTTGAGAAGAAATCACAGAATAAATAAAAGAATGAGTACAATTTGTTACGCTGCCTCTTTATCACACCCGTGCATGTTTATCACTGCCCTAGCCTTCCCTGTGATGCACGGTGCTACAGAAATCAAGTTCTTGCTGTTGTTCCTCACATGAGGTGAAGCAAAGCAAAACAATTACAAGGGCTACATGTCTGCTCACAGGTAAATCCCACTGAGTACAATGGGCCTTACTCCTGGGCCAGTGGGTATAGCAGGGAATATAGGGAACGTTGCTGGACTCCAACTCCCATCAGCCCCAGCCAGCATGGCCACTGATCAGGGATGATGGCAGCTGTAGTCCAGCAACATCTGGAAGGCCACAGCTTCCTCATGCCTGGAGTATTGGATTGCGCCTTCCAAGATATAAAAAGAACAAAAGCAGCACAGGTTGTCAAAACCCTCGCCAACCAAACAAAATACTCCCTCAGAAGTCAGAGAATAAGATATTTAAAACCATCTGCAAAACTTGCTGGATGAGAGTATCTATGATAAAGTAAAAATCCATTAAGATTATTGTCATTGGCCTCCCTATTACTGTCACAGGAATTTGCCAGCTGACAGAGACACAAGCTACCGGTAGTTTATTTGTTCCGTAAAGTGGTAAGATGTTCCCTGCCCTGTACCACTTCAGACTGCAGAGGGCAGTGTAGTATGCTGAGGTTTGCAAGTTTGAAATCGAATCTTCCAGCACACAGAAAACAGGCATCAAGGAGAAAGGTTCAGGCCGGTGCCTTTTGGACACATTGCGACCCAGTCGCAGCAACAATGAAGTCCTGTTCCACCATGTGTGCATGTTGTTCTAAGATGGCAGAGTTACACAGAGGACTGTGCTGTATGCTCTCCCACCCACCCCCCAAATGCTTTGTATCAGATCTTAAAAGCTCTGCTCCAGATGTTCCTTCAATCATTTGTATCAGTGTCCAATTCTTCTCTGTTTGGTATTAAAACAGGAACAGATCGATTAATTATACACTTGGAGCTGTACTTTCCTCACTTCTTTATTACACAGAACTAATAAATAATATTGCTACAGTACATGGTACGTCCTCCTAAAGTATGTCTTACAACTTACATGATATCCCAAGAACAGAGTTTTGGGAGTACTTGGGTTTTATAGCTAGCCATATATTTTATCTGTTTCAGGGTTTCTTGCCAAATGTCTTTCGGCAGAACATATGAAAGTTGTCAGATGTCAGCATAAAGGATCCCGCTCATAAAAGGTCTCACCAGTCATTCTGCAAATTATAAAACATGTTTTTGTAGTGTGGGAAACCGATACCAACAGAGCTGGATGTTACACACACACACACACACACACACACACACACACACAATTAAGCATTACATTAGCCAAAGGAGGGATCATTTTGTGCTTTTGCAATGTTATCTCACAACCATCTCTCATCAAACATCATTTCTTCAGAAATGCTTGATATCAGTTGTTTTTGTTGTTGTTGGAGGTGCGCTGGTCCCGTGGGGTATCCGAAAGGCGAGGTCTAAGTCCGGTCCATGGTCAGAGGTACAACATAAAGGCAGTCCGTAATAACTGAAGCTGGGTGCAGGGCAGGGAGTCAGGCGAAGTCAGGAACAGGCAGGCAAGCAGGGAACCAGGGCGGGTCAGGAGCTCAGGCAGGAAAGCAGGACAGGTTTCAAGCAGGAACACTGGCAGGAACTGGTCACCAACGATGTTGCTCCTGCAACTTGGGATGGGGCTGGCCGGCTTTTATCTGCCCCGAGGCATAGGGCGGCCCCGATCCTCTGGGGACTCGCCTCTCCTGGCTTGGAGGCGAGCACTCCTCCTGCAGGAACTCACTTCCCTTCGCCTCTCTGCCCTGAGCCTCTGCAGCTCAGGAGAGGCTGGAGGGTTACCGGACCCAGAGGCAACCTCAGCTTCCCCTGACGGGGCTGGGAGTGGAACACCTGCAGGCAATGGATCCTCCATCCCATCAGGAGCCAGAGCAGACTCAGCCGATGCCTGCACCTGAGGATCCAGCACAGGTGAGGCCCCTTCAGACTCAAGCTCTGCTGATTCTGGAGGTGGGGAATCCTGTGCAGGCTGGGATCCCTCAGGTTCGGCATCTGAGTCTGAATCCCAGGCCATCACAGGAGGGCAGTAATGGATCTGAATACGACTTGCTGGAAACCGCAGGATGGGGAGAGTGCTGTGCTTCTTGGGTCCTGTATGTGGTTAGCCAATGTGAAAACAGGATGCTGGACTTGATGAGCCCACCATGACCTGGTCCAATCTTCTTTTCCATTGAGAAAATCAAATGACACCTTTTTTTTTGTTTTGTTTTTTGCTTGCTAATCCTCTCAGTCTAAGAGACATATGAGTTCTGCTGCAGGAGAATCGTAAATCTACTTTTCTCTTTGTGCATCTTCCCCCTCCCTGCCCTCTCCTTTACAGATGCCCTGGCACTGGAGTGCCACAGCTGTGTCGACTTGGGCGATGGTGGATGCAATGCAGAGAATATGAAGAAAGTGGAGTGCCCGGCATCTACCCACGTCTGTGTGGAAACGGTGGCAGCCGTGGAATGGAGTGAGTAGGCAGCCCGCCATCTTCAGTCTCTAAACCAGGGGCGGGGAAATTTGTGACCGTCCTGCTGTTGGACTCCAGATCCCATCAACCCCAACAGCATGGAGATGGTCAAGGATGATATCTCTATCTTCCACCCCCAAAAAAGTTCTACACTCCAATCCCTTTCCTCTGTTCCAAGTTGGACAGGAGGTGCTGGCTGTAATTGCTCCGTGGTGAGGCAAAGGCAGTCTGTACATGCTCAAAGGAACCGAGCTATTTCACACCTTCCAGAGAGAAGCTGTTGGAGTGAAATCTGAACTACTAATTACGGGCTCAGATTTGAGTTATTGGTTCAGCTGGACACCCAAGGTTGCAGAGTCCTGCCTTTTGCTCCCTATAAATGTGCAGTTTAGCTCTCTGAGTACATCAGCCTTTGGGAACTGCCTCTTTGTTGTCTCCCTGTGTGACCTCTGCTTGTCCCGTTTGCAGGTCACGGGAAGTTCTCGGTTGGCGAAAAAGGCTGCGGGTTGGGCATGCCAGGTACCAACGACAAAGCGGTAGATGTGTACGGCATCCTGGCCTTCTCTCAGCTGCACCAGTGCAACAGCAGCCACTGCAACACCAAACTGGACATCAAAAACTTGGAGCTGGAACCCATCGGTGAGAATCTGAGCCCCGTGCAGGAATGAAGGTCCTCCTTTGGATGAGAAATGGAGCTTATACCTTCTCATCCTGTTGGGACAAGGAGTTGAGTCAGAATACTGTTGTGAGTTTGGGGAGGGGAGGTCAGGCAGTGGCATAGGAAGGGGTGTGCGGTGGGTGCAGACTGCCCTGGGTGTCATCACTGAGGGGGTGACAAAATGACCAGGGGCTATGTGAGTCTGTGGCATTTTTAACGGTCAGGTTAATTCAGAGAAGCAGTCAGCCCAAAATGAATGCCTAACAGAACAAACTATATTGCTGGAATCAATCAAGAGCAAAGGCATAGCTAGGGGGTGGGGGGACACTGGGTGCCACACCACAGGGGGCAGCACTTACTGTGGGGCCTGCAGCGTGCCCGAGCAACGCGTCTCTCCTGGGAGTGACGTGGTAGCTCGGGCACCTGCAGGCTCCACGCTGCCCCAAACGGCAGCATGGGGCTTGCATCCGCCCGCTGCCTCTCCCTCAGCCACCCTGCAGCTGGGTGGGGGGCAGTGGTGAGGCCCAATGCAGCACGCCCTGCCCCAGCTTGCCCAATGGGTGGCTTGCCCCGCCCCTGGGCATAGCTGTCAACTTTTCCCTTTTTTGCGGAAAATTCCCTTATTCCAAATAGGATTCCTCGCGAGAAAAGGGAAAGATTGACAGCTATGGCCCTGGGCGGAGGGCGCACGCGACGCTCCGGGCACCTGAGCGGCTAGCTATAACGCTGGAGGTTAGGCTTTATGCCTGATTCCTGATTCCTGGATCCAGCAAGGATTCAATTGTTGGAATAGCTAGGCTAGAGCCTAAGTATGCTGGCTGGAGCAGATGGGCGTTGTAGTCCCAGGTTGGCAAAGCTTGATTTACAGTGTGCAGCCAGGTGTTTCATCCATGCTAGTGCCTGTTGCTTTTAAAATATATATGTATATGCATCCTTGGTTGCTTCTAGGTAACGAGAGTGCCAGGGTTGCAAATGGCGTGGAATGTTACAGCTGTTACGGCAATGAGTGCTCACTGGACAACTCTACCACAGTCAAATGCTATGACTCTTTCCGGGGCTGTTTCCACGGGAATGTCACAATGAAAGCAGGTAAGGACTCCATCGGGGATCTAATCCAGCCATCATTGAATCTGGCTCCTTTGTGCATTTGCATGGGCCTGGTGAAATCTGGCAGGTCAGATGCTGAAGGTTCGATCAATCAATCTCTTTGTGACAGTCAAGGACCAGCAGTATTCAAAAATGAAACTATAAAAATAGTACCAAACGAAACAAAGCAGGGGACCATAACAATACAATTACTAGGAACTGCATCATGCAATACAACACTAGGCATCAAAAGCAAAATTATGACTTTGCTAGAATTAGTCCCTGGCAGAGCTGTCAACTTTTCCCATTTTTTGCGGGAAATTCCCTTATGCCGAATAGGATTCCTCGCAAGAAAAGGGAAAGGTTGACAGCTATGGACCCCCTGGCAAGTTTTACATGCAGCGGTACAATATCTAGCCACCCCAGAAGGATTATTCTGATCTGAAATGAGTAAAAAAGGGGATAAAATGCATCCAGTCACCTGGGAGTTTCTGTAAGAGGTGGTCCATAAAACTCTCAAGTGCTGGAGTTTCTTACCTGTAAGCAATCTTGTTGATTTTGCTGGTGTAAGGGGTATGTTGTACCCCAGAGCAAGGGAGGACTTGACTGTTGCCTCTTGTTTGGGGGTGAGAGAAAAACACTGGAGTAAGAGGGTCAGACCTCATGATGTGTTTGACACTGGATATCGACTGGATGGAAGCATGTGCAAAAGAGATCAGTTACCCCTCTTCATGCTGCCATTATTTTTATTTATTTATTGAAGTTCTATGCCACCCTTCATCTGAGGAAAACAGGGCGGTTGACAATATTTTAAAACCCCACAAAAATGAATAACATAGTAACATAGCGATCTTTTCCAGGCAACTTCTCACTGACCAGGCCCCTCAAGGGTTGTGTCCAAGATGAGGACTGCACCAAGGTCATGAAAGGCAGCCCGGCTATCACCGTCATGGGTTCCTGTTGCTCTGGAAGCCTCTGCAACGCCGACCTCTCCAACAAAACCTACTTCGCTCCCAAGATCCCACGGCTTACAGTCATGCCCGGGCAAGGTACCAACGCCACTGTGGCTGCCACCACTGCCGCCACCGCCGCCACAACTTCCGCACGCACTCGCAACAGTGCGCCAGCCCCTTCCACGGTCGGCAAGCCAATCCGTTCCGTTGCTGTGAGCCCACCTTCAAGTAGTCGTGACGACCATGACCACGACCATGACCACGACCACGACCACGACCACGACCACGATCATGACCACAGTGAGAGCCCAGTGAGAGATGGGAACAGAGACACTGCTGTGAAAGTTGAAGGGCGTCAGAGCCAACATCCTACAAAGGGGGGTGCTTCAGGCTTGGTGGGGTCAGTCTTGCTGTCCTTGTTGCTGGCTGGGTTGCTCCTTTGAATGAAAGGAGAAGAGATGGTGTTCAACCTCCTTCCTTTCCCCCTTGCTGTTTCAGTCCTGCCCAAACACAGTTGACCCTTGTCTTTTCATACAACTCCCCCCACTCGAATTAGGCTTCTGCCCTACACATGCTTTGAAACCACCAGTTTTGCAGTTCACATGGTAAATGCTCTTGCATGACACACTTTGCTTATCGGAAGCATGGCCTTATTTGCACACTTCTTCTTCATTTTTTTTTAACCTTGCTTTCATGGCAGACGCCTTGTAGCACATGACAAGGGGTAGCTGGAACTTGCAGCCATTTTACAAGGCAAAGTTCTTTTGTGTTATGCTGAATGTGTATCCAAAGTCAGTTCTGCTCTGAGAAAGCAAAGCCGAGTTCCATTTGTGTGTGAGCCTTTTCATGGACTCATGACATTGTGCTTGGTGCCAATACAATGGCAGCCATTTCTCGATGGCGTTTACCTTGAGTCATTCTTTAGCTCACCAAATATGTTTTCTCTCATGGCCGAGGGGCACTGCTCTCTCCTATGCTCCACCTGTATCAGTCTACAGTATCAGACTGTTTTCAGAGGGCTGTATTATCTCATGGGGGCTTTGGGGACTGACAGAGGGCTGCTAAGCTGGCCTCCAGTGGCCAGACAAATGCAACTCTTAAGGCAAGATAGTCTGATGGACTGCCAGATTTCCTTGGAATCCATGAAGATAATTTGCCTTTTCCAGAGTGTGATATGAAGGTCTATATATGGAGGTGTGTATATATTCCCGTGAAGCCAGCCAATGCCTCTACATAGCTCCATCCTTATTTCAGACATTGGATATACAGTCATACCTTGGGTTGCGAACGCTGCGGGTTGTGCGTTTTCGGGTTGCGCTCCGCTCCGAATCCAGAAGTACCAGAATGGGTTACTTCCGGGTTTTGGCACTTGCGCATGCACAAAAGCGCAGAATCACATCACGCACATGCGCAGAAGCGCCAAATCGCATCACGCGTGTGCTCAGACACGGCGCTGTGGGTTGTGAACGCTGCGGGTTGCGAACGTGCCTCCCGCACGGATCACGTCCAGAGGTTCCCCACTCTTACTGTTCTGTTTGCTATAAAGCCCACAGAGTCTTAAGATAACTTTCCTAAGGACCCCCAAGCTGCCTCTTCAAAAAGGGCTGCTCACATCCAAGAGAAATATTGTACTGAAGAAGTATTTTAACCATAAGCTCCTGGACTATACTTTTTAAATAATGCTTTCAGCAGGCCATATCCACCACTCGTTGAATCTCTCTGGCAACCCTTTGCTGTGTAACACAGACCTTCCTGATCTCAGTTTCTTGGGGTCCTCAGGGATCTAGACATGTAAATGAATCAGCAGCTTGTCTTTTATTGCAATTAGTTTCTGATTCCTCTCTTGTCGAGGTTGGGAATATCAAGGGAAGCATGAGCTGGAGAAGGTGGAACAAATAAAGATATTGCACTTTGGCTGATGAAAGTCTGCAGTCTACCATTTTTTTAATAAAAAAAAAAATTAAATGTGTGGGGAGCTGGGAGACCCATATCAAGCTACAAGGAAGGGCTGTGCAGGGTTGCCCATTTGTGGCAGGCTGAAGGCAGGTCAGGTCCAGGGAACGATTTTGGAAGGGAGCTGGGTAGAACCAACATCGGACTTCATGGAAGGCCTGCACAGGCCACAGGGTGCTCACCTGTGCCCTAAAGAGTGGTTTTCAAATGATGGGCTGGTGAATGTTGAGAAACCTGTTTGTATTGTTGCATGCACCCCAATCTCTGAGTGGTTAGAGACTCCAGGGGGGACCAGAACATACCCAGGGGTTTCATGGAATGAAGGTCCATAGAGACTGTGATGCCTTTAGGGTATGCTTTTATTTAGACAGACAGACAGACAGACAGACAGAACATAGAATAGAGGGGACTCACAGTAGATCTTGGCTCCCCATGACGATACATTCTCAAGGAGATCTCCAAGCCATAACTGTGGGTCCAGGACTGAGGAAGACAAGCTTTTGTGTCTCCAGCTTCCAACAACAGCCCAAACTCTCACACACTGCCTCCTATGCTTCCCATCCTATTGCTCTCCATCCTAGGATGGTGTGACATCCAGCCAGGTGAGGTGGGGAAAGGCCCAGCCATTTGTCTCTATGGCAACAGGGCAACACTTTTGGCCATGCAAATGGTGGTACTTAACTAGCCAGCTAGGGCCTCTATCTTACAGCTGGTCGGACTGGTTCAGTAGGTTTCTTCATAGATTCTAAACTCACAGATACAAAATCACAGGTTTGGAAGAAACCCATAGGTATCTTCCAAACTGATCCCTCCCCAACCTGGAAATCTTATAACAATGTTATATGTCTTACCTGATCTCTAAGCTGTTGAGGACAGTATACACACTCATTTTATACTGTAAGAGAGGTTAGGGTGATTGACAGCGAGAGTAGCCCCATATATATATATATATATATATATCGGTATATATATGCCTTATTGGGGATTTGAACCTGGATCTCTGTGGTCATAGTCAGATACTCTAACCACTACACCACATTGGCTCAAAAGCTCAGCAGGAACAGCCCAGTAAGGGGATCAGTGCTGGTGGGCAGTCACCTCTGAAAGGAAGTGCTGCTCCTGACTGTCACCTGAAATGATATGGTATTTTTCTCCCATTGGATCAAGAGTAGCTTGCGGATGATTTGGAGCTGGCAGGGAGGAAAGGCTTAAAATAATGCCCCACCCACCTGTAATTCTCACACCAATCTCCTGGTGCGGGTTGAAAAAATGATATGAAATTATATGGCATTCAGATTTGGTATCTGAAGAAGTGTGCATGCACACGAAAGCTCATACCAAGAACAAACTTAGTGGGTCTCTAAGGTGCTACTGGAAGGAATTTTTAATTTTGTTTTGACTATGGCAGACCAACACGGCTACCTACCTGTAACTGAAATGAACAGAAAGAGAGGAGTATTGATTATGTTCTATAATAGGGTGAGGAATCTTATGCCCAGGGTCCAAATGCAGACCTCTATCTGGCCCAGGCTTCGTCCCCTCCTCAGCCACACCCCTTCACTAGCCCTGGAAGGTTGTCCAGAATGGAATAGAATGGAATGGCTTGAAAAAGGTTCTCCACCACGATCAAGAAGGTGTCATCCATTCTCTCCTGCAACACACCAAAGCTTCAGGATGGGGGAGGGGGTGTTGAACAGTTGCTTGGCAAACTGAGCAATTGCTGGATCCATTCCCTTGAGGTAGAAATTGCTGATATCCAGCACTGGTACAAACCTGCCTAACCCCGCTCAAGTTTCAGTTTCAAACCTTTTGCTTTTAATGTGGCCTGTGGTTGACAGACCTCTGCTGAGTCCTCACACTTCACACAAGCCAGCAGAGCTGAATAAAGGAGACTATTCAAACCACTTCCTGATCAGGTTTCAGGTCTTGACATGAGTTGAACTAGCATATGTAAATAAATAAACACAGAGACACAAATACAAAGAGAATCATCAAAAAAAGAAAAGTTAACTAGATCTCAGGTGCTGGGTGCTTCTTCGAAAAGGGGAAGAAGCACACAGTGCTTTTTCTAGGGGGACGCATGCCCCTAAACATTTTGTGAATCTAAGTTTGGCCTCATTGAGGGGCAGTATTTCAATATGCATTTAAACACAGGAAGCACACTTTCTTTCTTTTTTAAGCAAGCAGCTGATGTAGAAATGGGAACTGGATGTTTTCTCCCATTGGATCAAGAGTAGCTTGTGGATGATTTGGAGCTGGCAGGGAGGAAAGGCTTAAAATAATGCCCCACCCACCCGTAATTCTCACACCAATCTCCTGGTGCGGGTTGGAAAAAAATGAAACAAATAAAATTGACAGATTTGCCCATCATTAGTTGTGGCACATGTGTGGTGTCCTCCATTAACAGTTTCTACAGTTTGCAGGTGTGCCCATGCTCCACAAAGGGTTGGCAACTCCAGTGTGTCCCATTAGTTCTTCTATAGTAAGGACCAGCAATTTCATTTTATTCACTATCCTTATATCTTCCTTTCCTTCCACCATGGAACTTAAGTTAACATAGACAGAGTTCCTGGCTGGTCACCCAACCAGGCACTGATCAGACACCAGACCGGCTTACCTTGACCAAGGTCCTCAAAGACCCCACCTTGGTCACCAGTGGGATGGAACCTCCTCACTAAGAGGTGCCACCAGATACCTCAATGGCCCTGTTTAATGACAGAAGGAGGGTACGAGAAAATACATAAGATCCATTCTCTACCATTCTACTCCCCACAATAGCCAATGAGGTGCCTCCAATGAGTCCACAAAAATAGCCCCCACCCCATTTTGTATCTGAAGTTAGAGGCTCCAATGAGCTCTCAAGGCTAATCATAATTGACAAATCATGAATCTGTCTAATCCCTTGAGAACTAATGGAACTAGTCACCATTGCATCTTGTGGCAGGGGGTTCCATAGGTTAAAGCCCACAAGACTCCTGCCTTCCTCGTGGCGAAGGCTCCACAATCCTTGATCATTTCATTTGCTCTTTTCAGCACCTTTCCAGCTTGGGATGGGGTGTTCCCAACTGTGCACACTATTCCAAATTTGGTCACAACAACCTTTTGTGGGGTCAAATGCCGGTAAAGACAAACTAAACAAATCCCAGTGTGATTCTTCACATGACAAGTCTGATTTATATGACTTTTACAGGGATTTAGGTGAGCAGGAATTATTCGCAAGATTCAAATTGCTCCCAAAGAGGGCAGAGCAATCCCATGCTCACATTAAGCCAGGAATGGAGATCAGCTAACATATTGGCTGCAATATCAAAAGAGCGCTCAGCTAAGGAAGGGGGAAAGAGACAACAGGGTAAAAATGAATGGCATGCCCACAGCGTACCTGGAAACTCTGCAAGGGCCAACCAATCAGAGACTGTGCTGCTGCTGCTGCCCAAATGCTGTCCACCAATGGAGAGAGCCAATGAGCTTACAATGATGGATAAACACACCCGGCACACAACCGTTTATCACAGGAGAGAAGACCCTATGGTCCTCCAGTTGTTGGACTCCAAGTCCCATCAGCCCTGACCAGCACAGTCAGTCAGGGATGATGGGAGTTGGAGTCGAACAAGATCTGGAGAGCCAGAGGTTTCCACCCCAAAAAATAATATGGTGCATTACATCGGCCCTCATGACATAGCCAACAATGGCCCTAGTACCGCCTGTCCCCAACTATCCCTAAGGCAGGGACTGGCAGAAAAAGGCAACCAAAATCCATTAATTTATGCGATATCTTTGTCATTATTCCACTGTGTTTATTGTATGATTCCAGTTACCACAATCTGGTTCATCTGGAAAAGAAGCAAAGCATTGGAGGCTCTCTGATTGGCTTGATTTATGTATGACACAGGTGGTTAGGGGGCTGTCAGGAGGGACCTGCTGGATCAGACCAAAGGCTCATCTAGTTCAGCATCCTGGTCTCAGCGGCCAGCCTGTGGGAAGGCCTGCAAGCAGGAGATGAGCAAATTCCTCACATTCTTTCATTTTATGGTAGTAGGACAACTCCTAGTTTAGGTGGGGAAAGTTATAAAAGTAGAGCAGTGAAATGCGGGAAGAGTATAATGAAGTCTAACAAAGCATACCCTCCAACATTTCTCCGATGAAAATAAGGATGTCCCAAGGAAAAGCAGGAGATCCTGGGATCAAATCAGAAACTGTGGCAGCTTCTGTAAATCCAGGAATCATTGGAGACAACTCCTAGGGGCCGTGGGGGCTTTGACCCTCCCCCCACAAAGTTGATAGGCATTCCCATTCAAATGCTGTGTGCACACTGTGTCATGTGATCAATTATGTGGGGCAGGGCTTAGCTGGCCCCCCACAATATTTTATTCAAGTTGGCACCCCTGCCAGAAAGGTCCCTGGAAAATAGGGAAACTTGGAGCATCTGACAAAGTTCTGGCTTTTCCCATGATGTCTACTGTATAAGGTTTTCTTGTTGTTGTTGTTGTTGTTGTTGTTGTTGTTGTTGTTGTTTTGAAATATCATATACCAAATTCTTCTTCTTCTAAGGCTGTGTGTGAGTGTGCCCCTGCCTTGCTGGTGCCCTAAGCACTTGCTTAGCCTGCCTATTGGGTACCCCAACACTGGCTGCTGTCAGAACTGGTGCCAATCACTTTGGCCACTGCTGAGATAGATGCACTCTTGGCCTGATTGGGTAAAAGGAATCTTCCCGTGTCCCTGTACTAACTGGGGAAGAAAGAGGAAGGAAGAGAAAAGGCCAGCAAAACAGAACAAAGCATGATGAAATTTTTTTTAAAAGTTGCAATGCTGCCTTGGCTTGATCTAGAAGTGCTTCTCCGTCCTATTTATAGGGATGTGTGTGGGCTGACTGTTGTTACTCAAGCTCAAACTACACATGACTTCAGCAGGACTTCCAGTCATGTGTTGGGATTTTTCTTCTTCCCCCTAGTCTCACTCTGTCTTTCTCTCTCTTACTTGAAGCAGTCACCTAGGCTGCAATCTTGAATGAGAGATTAATCTGGGGGTGAGGGTTGATAAAGAGGCATCTCAACCCTCTCCCTTCTGCCTCTTTTTTATCTCTGGCTGCTACACGGAGAGAACAATAATGGGTACCAGTCAATTTCTCCCATTGACTCAAGAGTAGCTTATGGGTGGTTTGGTGCCGGCAGAGAGAAAAGGGTTAAAACATCACCACCATCAACAGCACTTGTGAGTTCCTTGCTTGAGAGAAGAAAACGCTGATGGGGAGAACAGGGAGGGGAATCTGATATGAATAATCTCATGCATAGTTTGAGATTAATCGTCTCAGTAGGGATGAGGTGGAAAGGGCAATATTTATATCTTATGTCTCCCAGAGCAGAGCCCTGGCATTAGGAAAAGGTCCTAGGGTTAAGCCTTTGCCATAACAAAAGCTGCCTTTGGGCGTTCTGTTCCTGTGAAAAGTCTACACCCAAGCAAGGAGAGAGAGAGTGTGTGTGTGCTAGGCAACATTCCTTGGTCACTATCCCCGTCACTCTCCAATTTGTAGAGGGCAAAGGTCAAGAAGGGCTGTAGCTTGGTTGGAGACCATCTGCTCCGCATATAGGAGATCTCAGGTTCAATCTCCAGAAATTTCAGATATGGATGGGTGACTCCAACCATTTCTGTTTCTCTCAGTTTCTCATTTCCCCCATCTTAAGTCCAGTTCTCCACATTTCCACCTCAGTTTGTGGCAACTAAAAAAAGGGGGCTTTGCAGTGGTGGCTCCCTGCTTATGAAATGCTCTCCCCAGGGAGGCAGGCCTGGCTCCATCACTTCCAACTTTGAGTCACCAGGCAAAAACGTTTCTTTTCAGCCAAACGTTTGGTCTTTAGCTTGGATAATTTTAGATAGTGCAGCCTTCTTTAATGGGTGGCATGTGTTAGATCGGCTTTTATGTACATTAATGTTCTGAGATTATAGTTGTTTAAATTTTTGTGTTGTATACTGCTTGGAGTTTACTCTTTGTAAAAAGAGAAAGAGACTAATGTGTAATAAATCCTAATCTATGACTTGGACAAGCTCCCCTTTTTTATCAATTTACTCTCTATCAGTTGGGTGTAGGCTTTTCATGTGAGCCGAAGGTTCTTGAAGCCAGCAACCAAACCCACATGCCTGACTGACACCCCCCTCATCTCTGTTCTCCATTAGTAGAAAGAGCTGAGCAGTCTCCTTGCTATTTTGGGATGGGGCGGCCAGGGGAGGATGTCACGCTGAGTCCACAGCATCTCTCTGTGAGGCGCGACTGTAGGGTAGCTAGGAGCTTGTTTCTCAGGACATGAAAAAGGAAGTAGCTACGGAACAGCTTCCTGGATGGTGAAGGTTTCACAGAGTGAGATGGAGCAACCAGACTTCCCTTTTCTTCACCTGGAAAGTTTGCGGAACCACAGAAAAAGATAGCAAAAATAAGTTGGTATTGTATGAGCAGGGTACGAGAGGTAACCTTCCAGGGGGGAAAAAACAACCCTCAGTCTTGGGATCAAGCTTTGCATGCATACCAGTCTGGGCTTAATCCAAGCCAATGCTTGACCCTATGACCTGTTTTCCTAGGCCAACACAAGTCCTGTTCAATGAGAGTACTCCTGAGGACAAGCGGAGTGACTTTCTGTCTTCGCTGGCTGCCTCCAACCTGCCCCATCACTTCCGTGATGAGGGGCAAAGGATTTGCAGGTGAACTTAAACCCAGAGCGCTTCTTGCTTAGGTGTTTCGTTTCCTACTGAGCTTTAGCTCTCCTGGAGCACTGTGAGCCTAGAAGTGTGTATGAGAAAGAGCAATGCATGCTGGGAATCTTCTCTCCGGAGGGCTTCCCTAGAGCAGGGCATGCTGGGAGTTATCTTACTTAGCTCTGGCAGAGCAATACATTTTGGGTTCTCTCTCTGTACAAGTTCCAATGATCAGGCAGCCATTGCCACTGCCTTCCGGTGAGGTGGAGCCATTTACAAATATCACCTGCTGCTGCCAAGCACCAGTGCAGTTTTGACCCCATTTTACTGCCCCGCTCTTTCCCCCTGCCAAGACGCACAGGTTGATGCTGTTTGGATCGCCACCAAATGAGACATCTCGTTTCTTCTTGAGCGTCTCTCTAAAGACCTGAGAGAACTTTCAGAGAGCGCCGCCACCTCCTTCCTTCCACATCACCGGAGGTTGTTTTGAGTTTCCAGGTCTGGTATTTATTGTCTATTCTGACTGGCAGCAGCCCCACAGGGTCTCACGAAGAGAAGGGTGTTTTCCAACAGCTACTATCTGATCCCTCCAACTGAAGGCAGAGCTGTCCTTAGGCAGAGGGAGGTGGCTGCCTCAGGTGGCAACTGTAAAGGGGCTGGGCAACAGAAGCAAAGCCTTGAAGGAGATCTGCCCAGCAACCTTCTAAACTAGCCTGTCGCCTTCAGGCACAATGAAGGCTGCTTCCTCATTGCCAGTATTGAAGAAATATTTAACCGTCAGTCGAGCCAGTTTCTGTACGTGAAAGTTGTCGTGCCCTTTCCTCAGGCAACTACATGTCTTGGGCTAGCCCTTTGGAGATTTTATCTCCAAGGTTTTAAAAGGCACATGCTCCCTGCCCCTTTGTAGTTTGATGCTTTGCTCTGGATCATGAACAATAGGTTAAAAGGTAAGTAAAGGACCCCTGGATGGTTAAGTCCAGTCAACGGCAACTATGGGGTTGTGGTGCTCATCTCGCTTTCAGGCCGAGGGAGCCGGCGTTTGTCCACAGGCAGCTTTCTGGGCCATGTGGCCAGCATGACTAAACCGCTTCTGGTGCAATGGGGCACCGTGATGGAAATCAGAGCACATGGAAATGCCCTTTACTTTCCCAGTAAAGTACTGGTGTGATTTCGAACTGCTAGTTTGGCAGGAGCTGGGACAGAGCAATGGGAGCTCACCCCATCATGGGGATTCAAACCGCCGACCTTCTGATCGGCAAGCCCAAGAGGCTCAGTGGTTTAGACCACAGCGCCACCCACATCCTCATGAACAATACAATCAAGGTGAATCACATATTCATGGCAAGTCTGCCTGCCAGTCACAGACACCTGCAAACACATGCCGTTCAGCTCCAGCTACAAAAGGTGGCATTTCATGGAAATGCTGAGGCGGGGGACCTCTGAGTAATCTTGGTTTGATTTGCTTGTGGCAAAACATCCTAAAAGTAAACAGCTGAAGTTTTTGGGCACCAGCCCCGTCTAAGCAATGACACTTTCTTATAAGCAGTGAGAGACTAGCTGTCTTCCCTCCTTCCTTCCATAACAGCTAGAGGGGGCTCCGGACTTTGCTCAGGCAGCTGCACCAAAGCTTTCCTAGCTTTAAATATCACCCTTATTTATCATTGCATTTATATCCCACCAGGAGCTCAAGTTCTCCCTCCCCACTCTTTTTCCCCCTTCACAACAACCCTGTGAGGTAGGTAAGGCTGAGAGACTGTGACTGGCCCAAGGTCACCCAGTGAGCTTCATGCCATACTGAGGTGTCAGGGATTGTTCCCAGGTCCTTCCACGTGCAAAATGTGCCGTGTGTTGTTATGAGACCCCTTATTCCCCTCACAGAGCTACAATTTCCAGAGTGGTTTAACAGTCAATCCCTCTTTCCAGGGAACTCTAGCTTCATGAGGGTAATAGGACTCTCCATATGACTCCCAGCACCCTTAACAAATTACAGCACCCAGAATTCTTTGGGGGGGGGAGCCCTGGCTGCTTAAAAGTGGTATCATAGGGCTTTATATGGATTGTGTAAATATGACCTTAGACAATCTCCATCTGAACACATCACCGTTTACTCCAGCTCCAGTGTGTTCCTGCTGCTGATGTCTGAACACACATGGCATTAGCCCCAATCCATGTGCATCCTGTAGTTTGCTTAGAAATACTCTATATCACAGAATCATAGAGTTGGAAGGGACCGTGAGGATCATCTAAGTCTAACCCCCTGCAATGCAGGAATATGCAGTTGTCCCATACGAGGATCGAACCTGCAACCTTGGCGTTATAAGCACCATGCTCTAACCAACTGAGCTATCCAGGCTGACTCGTGTCACACCAGCTTCCATCTGATTTGAAAATGTAAGCCACAGTTAAGCTAAGGTGTGTACATTTGAAACAGCCATTGAACATGCGCCAATGACAACTTCAATGAAGGGAGTTCAGCTCAACAAAACAAACTGGGTAATGCACAGCGAGTGAAGACATCCTTGACTTTCTCTCCGGAGCATATAGCAACATTAAAAATAGAAACTCAAAATGCAGTGGGGGGAAACAGAGAGTTATGTTTTAAGTTACAAATGTGTGCATAGCCTCCGACTGCAAGCAGACCTCATAGCTCTAACATGCAGCCTAATCTTCAGCTATTACAGGAACAGGAAAGAGGAGCTGCTATCTAGTTTGACTGCCTATTCAATTTAGCTGCGTTATCAGTCGAACTAGATAGCTGCTTCGGTTTCCTGTGAGAGCTGTCAAAAGGAGGTTTGTTTTTTTTAGGGTCGTCCTTATCTGTGTTGCATTACATCTGACAGTTTATATCTGCAAATCTGTAATGCTTGAAACGACGATGTGTTTGTGACATGCTCCTTAAAATAAATTTTGAAATTGAAATGTTAAAATAAAAATAATAAGCACTCTAGCAGAGAGCCTGAGTCCACTCTCTCCAATGGATTAATTGTGTAAGAGAGCAGCAGCATCGCCTCTTCCATAAAGTATCCCTAACAGTGGCTAAGGCTGAACAACCTCTGAACAGACAAAGGGGCTGCTGGATCAATGGCACATACCAAACATTACTAACACAGAGACACTCCTGGTTGTTCATTTGGTGCATGTTGCATTTGTTGAGTCTACAAATTGAATCTACAAAGTTGAATCTACAAATTTGTTGAATCTGTGTTGGCGCCGTAGTTTTAGTAAAATTACCATGAGTTTGGCCAAACTGCGAGAGGCAGTGAAGGATAGGCGTGCCTGGCGTGCTCTGGTCCATGGGGTCACGAAGAGTCGGACACGACTGAACGACTGAACAACAACAACCATGTGTTTCTTTGGCTCCATCTGCCCAACACACTGAAAACAGTGTCATACTAATTTAAAGAGTCATAGCTTCTCCCCAAAGAATCCTGGGAACTGTAATTTATTCTGGGTAGTAGTAGTAGTAGTAGTAGTAGTAGTAGTAGTAGTAGTAGTAAAATAATAATAATAATAATAATAATAATAATAATAATAATAATAATAAATTAATAAATAAATAAATAACTTATACCCTGCCATCTGGCCGGGCCTCCCCAGCTGCTCTGGGCAGCTTCCAACAGGATATTAAAAACACAATAAAACATCAGGCATTAATAATAATAATAATAATAATAATAATAATAATTTATTATTTGTACCCCGCCCATCTGTACCCCGCCCACTCTAGGCGGCCTCCAACAGATATTAAAATACATTAAAATATCACAGGTTAAAAACTTCCCTAAACAGGGCTGCCTTCAGGTATTTTCTGAATGTCAGATAGTTGTTTATCTCTTTGACCTCTGATGGGAGGGCATTCCACAGGGCGGGCGCCACTACCGAGAAGGCCCTCTGCCTGGTTCCCTGTAGCTTTACTTCTCGCAGTGAGGGAACCACCAGAAGGCCCTCGGAGCTGGACCTCAGTGTCCGGGCTGAATGATGGGGGTGGAGACTCTCTTTCAGATATACTGGTGTTGAGAGTTGCTAGGAAGCTCCTATTCAGAAAGCTGCAACTCCCAACGTTACCAGGGAACTGTTAAACTGTTCTGAGAACTGTAGCTCTGTGAGGGGAATAAGGTCTCCTAACATCTGTCAGCACCCTTAAGAAACTCCAGAACCCAGAATTATTTGAGGGAAGCTAGGACTGTTTAGAATGATAGTGCTTTTAATGTATAGTGCAGAGGGGGTTGTACTCTTTCTTTCAGACAGCTTTGCCTCCTCGGAGGCCTGATTGTCATAGAATTGTAGAGTTGGAAGGAACCCCAAGGGTCATCTAGTCCAACCTCCCTGCAACTCAGGAGTTTCCTTACAGGATATGTGCAATGTAGACACATTCAGCAACATTTGCTATGTGGATGGGTGCTTATGGGGAGGGGTGAGCTAAAATGAAACATGCAAGAATTGTCTCTGCATGTGTGATATCTGGAGGGTCAGAGCTTCCCCAGCCCCATAACTAAGAGCAGCTAGGGGGATTTTTGCAAAAATGTTTTGATTTTTTAAAAAACCAATAACAGAATAAATCAGGCAAAAGTTGCAGAACCCAGCTTTTCCTTGTTGCAGAAGGGAAAAAAATACGGAATAAATCAGGCAAACGTGCTCACATTCTGGTTGCAGAATTCAGCTGTTTCTTGTTGCAGAACTTGGCTGAACTTTTGCAAAGAGTGCACATCCAGCCCTGCCCACTGTCGACTCTGCAAACCCGCTCTCTAGAACAAAAGGAGCAGCTCACTCCTGAGAGAAAGAATTCCTCTTCAAGACAAGCATCGGGTGAAATCTCTGTCTCCCATGAATCATCGCACCCTGCAGCTTTAGGAGAGCAATTGGATTTCTTTCTTTCTTTTTATTGATGCCTCGCCTTGCTTCCACAGAACTCTTCATTAGAGGGCTTCCTGCCTTTCCTGGTGCCTCAATTGGCCGCTGTTATCTCGGTCTACAAGCAGAGCTTCCCAAACACACACACCAGCCTCTGTGTTCCCCCCTCTTCCACGTAAAATGAAGTAAACATATCACCGAGTTCCCCTTTTCATCGGGAGCTAATCTTGGTCTTGGCCAGGCGAGGAAGACAAGCAGCAACCAAGAAGTCTCCAGTTTCATCCACAAGGACACCAACGAAAGACAAGAGAAGACCAACCTCGGACAGGTAAGGGTTGAGTCCAAGATGCTTCTCATCTCCTTGGACATTGTCCTGCTAGTGCTTACATTTTCAAATCAGATGGAAGCTAATGTGAGGGAAAACACATCACAATGGTCTTTCTCGTCTCTGTGGCTGTTCCAGTTGCTTTGGTCTTTTGAAGCAAGGTAGATGTGCTTTTATCGTCCATCTGGCGAGATTGCTTCTTCCCTGCATAGATTGCACCTCTGTTGTGGTCTGTGGCCGCCAAAATTGTGCTCTTTCTGCATTGCGGTTTGCATCGCAATGTGTGTCAGAATGGCATCCCAATGTGATTTCGGTGGGTGGCCTCAGTGGTGTGCTTAGGATGGAGCGTGTGCCTCTCACTTTCCCTGTATGTGGTCCGTACTCTTGTGTAGAGAAAGCACAGGTGAGTGGAGGCAGCAGCGAGGTCCTGGGTTCCAATCCTGCCATTCCCAATTAAAAATAACCTCATAAGGCAGAGCTGGGAAGGATCTGTGCCAGAGACAGTGGGGAGCCATACAATGAATGAACACCATACATTTAAAGCACTCCCCCACCAAAGAATCTTGGGAATTGTAGTGTTTGAAGGGTGCTGAGAATTCTAGCTCTGTCAGGGTTAAACTACAGCTTCCACGGCTATTGGGGAGGCGCTTTAAATGTACTATAAATGTATGATGTGTACGCAGCCTAAGTCAATCAAAGCAGATGGATATTTCCCACTGTTCTAATAACAGAGGCACTCCCTTTTTCTGGGAAAAGAAAGATAGCATTTGGCAAAGTGAGATAGCCACTTCAGGTGGCAGATTTTCTCCCTCCACTTTTCTTCCTGAGGCCCCTCTCTGCCAGTCATTTCCCTCTGTTATCATGAGTTCTCCACATTTCCACATCAGTATGTGATTTAAAAAAAAAAAAACTTGTGAAAATTCATCAGCATTTTAGTGTGAATTTCTCTCAATAGACAATTTTTTTAAAAAAAACAAAGTCATTTTGCCTACTATAATGGATTTTGGTATTTGGTGTCCACTAATCTCTGCATTTGCACACACACCCTTATCCTAGCGTATGCATTTCTGTAACACTTTACTTGCCTGAAAAACTGCATTGCAAAATTCAGATAAATTTCAAAGGATGGTAGTGTTTGGGTTTGTATATTGTTTATGAAAATGCAAATTAGGTAGCCTCATCTTGAAATGTGAGCTGAATTGGTTTCTAGGTGAGGATGTAAATTCAGTTCACATTTATAGGCAAATCGTATCAAATTTGCACATTGCGAAACAATACGAAAAACAAAATGCTGCTCTCCTTCTAGATAGGCACTTATATGAATTTTGCCATGCAGTTTTTCAGCCAAGTAATGTGTACAGAAATTCATAAATTTGGATAGTGTGCCTGAAAATGAATTATATGTGTGAAAAAAATGGTTTTTATTGCTTGCATAAATGTGTCCATTAGTCAATGTTGCACACAAAAAGGTGTTTAATGGGAGAAAATTTTGATAAAATGCTGATGAATTTTCACATTAAAAAAGTACAAGTTGCTGCTGGACTGAATTTAAGACTGGAAGAATAAGAAACAGAATAGAAATGGAAATATCCTTCCAACCCTAGTGACAGCTCTTTGGACTATTTGATGGTGAATATCATATCTCCTTTTAATTCTCTCTTCTCAAAGCTAAATATGCCCACTTCCTTAAACCTTTCCTCTTTGGACTTGGTTTCCAGCCGCCTTCCCCACCTCCACCTTTCTGTCCGGAGAGCCCACCTGTTGTGTTCCTGTGTGAGTTCCTGTGTATCTCCTGAATGAAAGGAGAAAAGCCTATTCATGCAGGTACGCAACAGACAGCCCTCCTCTAAGGAAGGTTAATTCTGGGGCTTCTGGGCCATCAGAGTGCTGCAATTGCAGGATGAATGCAACACTGTTGGAGGCTCCTAGGGAAGAGGCCAATCCAGAACAGGGACTCTGGCAGAGTTGCAGTGGGCAGCCTCCTTTGTGGGAAGGCATTTGTGGTTCACAGGAGCCTTTCAGTATTTAATTTGCTCATTTCATAATCCCCAGACTCAAGACCCTTCTTTCTCAGCATGGATGAGAAGCCTTACAGCAGCCTTTCTCAACCTTGGGTCCCCAGATGTTGTTGGACTACAACTCCCATCATCCCTGACCACTAGTCTTGCTAGCTAGGGTTGATGGGAGTTGTAGGCCAAAAACATCTGGGGACCCAAGGTTGAGAACCACTGCCTTAAGGGCTCATGAACTTGCCTCAAATATAAGTGTTACCAACCTCCAAGTTCTTCTGCCCTGCCCCATCTTCTTCCCACACTGGTTCTACAAAGGCCGCACAACACAGCAAGTGAGAGGAAGGGAGAGAAGTCTCTCATCCAACTTCCTTTTCTGGTCCCTGGGGTTTGCTGCTTTTTGGAGAATCAGACTGCATGCAGTCCCTGGGAAATGCAGAAGCCCCTTCAGATGATAGAGGGCTGTGGGCAGGGGAGGGGAGACCTTCCTCCTTCTTGCTGTGATTTGTTCCTGCTCCTCAAAGTGCCTACCTAATGCAGAGAGGGGTTGCGGAATTGGCAAGTGGGGGCGGGGCAATTTGGAGAAATGAATCTGAGGCGTGGGCTGCATTTTGATTGGCTTTCATAGCTTGACAGGCAGGCTTACTTCTAAGCCAATCTGGCTCAAATCTGTGAAGAATTCACTCAGCATTCGTTTGCAATGATATTTCTTTCTTTCTTTCTGCTTCTCTCTCCTTTTTTTTTCATCATTTTTTAAAAATAAAGTCACCTACAGCAGGGGCAGCTAATCTGTGGCCCTGCAGATGTTGCTGGGGCACAAGTCCTCTCCTTTCGAGGTTCACATACCAGCCTAAGGCACACCTGACTTCCCATTTCTCTCTCTTTTCGAAGGTTCCATCATGGATGTCAACGCCACTGCCCTGTGGCCTACCAGTGTCTCCTTGCAGCTGCCTTCCAAAGCTAGAAGTGAGGAGAGCAAAATAATGGACACGATCCAGATCTTCTTCTACAGCGTGGTCTTCCTGCTTGGCTCCCTCGGCAATGGGACCGTGATCTGGATCACAGTGCGCCAGGTCTTCCATACTGTCAATTGCGTTTGGTTCTTCCACCTTGCCTTGGCCGACTTCCTGTTCTCGGTCAGCCGGATAGTGCCACTGCTGAAGAACGCCTTCTACGAAGGGTGGCCCTTCGGGAGCTTCCTGTGCCAAGCCAACAGCTTCATCAAGTACCTCAACATGTTCTGCAGCGTCTTCCTCCTGGCTGCTATCAGCTTGGACCGAGCAGTTTCCGTGTCCTACCCGGTGTGGTTCAAAAACCACCGGGGCCCTCGCTTGGCATGGCTGGCTGCTGCTGGGGCCTGGTTTGTGGCTACTGCCGCAAGCCTCCCTTTCTATCTTTACCGAAGAGTGGTAGCAGAGAAAGGTAGCACCAAGTGTTCCCTGGCCATGGGAGACAAGGTTTCAGTGAAGTGGGCCTTGTATCTTCTGAGATTGGTCTGTGGGTTCCTGGCTCCCTTTGCCATCATTGTGGTCTGCTACGGGATCATCACGGTGAAGCTGAGGAGGCGACAGAATTCCTTTCGCTCCAACAAACCCTTCAAGGTCATCTTGGCTATTGTGGTCACTTTCTTTCTCTGCTGGGCACCGTACCACATATTCCTCATCCTCAAATTGGTGGGAGTGAAGGGTCAAGGGATTTCCATCGGCCTTCCCCTCACATCCTCTCTGGCCTACCTCAACAGCTGTGCCAACCCCATCCTTTACTTCTTCCTGGGCCTGGACTTCCGCAGGAAGCTCGGCCGTTTCAACTTGGCTGGGGCTTTCAGGAGAACTTTGCTCGAAGAGAGCGGCTACTCCTTCAGAAGGCCTAGCAGATACCAGAAGGAAGCTGCTTCATCCGTCGCTGAGCCGGTCCAATCCACGGTGGTTGATAGAGTGCTGTGAGCAAATTCAAGGTTCTGGAGACTTGTTGGCTTGTGAGGCCCATGTGTCATCGTTTGCCAAAACAGTATTAATCCATCACATTCCTTACCAAATCAAATTTTGGACTGCCCATTTCTGCCTCCAAATTGTGGAGTAGAATGAAATTTGACCTTGTGGTACACAGCGATGTTTTCTGAACATTTTCAACTGGGGATAGCGGGTGTGAGGTTCATGGCAGATCCATTTCTTTATCCAGGTCAGGTTTTTCAGAATGACCCGGACTAAGCACAGATAAGTCCACCCCAGGATTTATACTAGACTGACAGGGCAAGGGCAGTTCTGGAAAGAATGAGAGTGCACCCTGGGGCAAGGAAGGAACTCTAGAATAAATCCCTATACCTACTAAGCTTAGTCTGAATGCTGATTTTTACAGTCTCAGGTCTCTGAACGTAACTTGTGTGTGTCATTGTTTGTGGTCTTTTGCCCTATCATTGGGTCTGAAAGCAAATGTGGAGTCACTTGAAGGACAAACAGAGCTCTGCTTTTGAGAACCAGGCTCTGGAAATGGATTGAGGACAAATTTCCGAAGTTCAGCTTAGCAAAGCTGGAAAACCAAGACCCTTAAAAACCTGGGGATGATGTTTGCATGGTACTGCAGTCTCCCCCACTTCCCTGAGCAGTGAGACTATCCAGGGAACCAGGGCTTCCTGGGTTTAGGTGAGCCAGCTTTGGAGACTTAAGGTGTCTTTCCGATAGATACCTGCAACAACAGCTCTGCAGAATCAAACAGTTAAAAGACCTGCTCCGGTTGACAGAAGCACGTGCGGTCTGAAGTAGGGTGGTGTCTTTCCACCCCTGGAGGATGCTTAGAACTTCTGCTGGCATCTGGATTTTTTGAACAGCACCCGTGTTGCTAAGCAGGTTTAAAGCACAGCTGCTTCAAAGGGGGTGGGGGTGATTTAAAAAATGTACCTGTGATGGTGCAAAAATTTATTAAATACAGTCATCAAACAGGCTTCCTAATCCTGGGATTGTAGAAGTTGCTCAAAAGAGACACACCTCTCCTGAGGATTAAGAGATGGCTTTGCTCAGCGTTTCCTATCGCACAAAACAAGTTATTCATCCAGCTTCCCCAGCCCAAATAGGAGACAGGCAGTCTTACTCATGCAGGCTCTGTTTCTGAGCTGTTCTGTTGTAGGCGTTGCTGTCTCAAGGAGAGTCCTGCTGGGTCACATCTAGTCCAGCATTTTGTTCTCACAGTGGCCATCCAGATGCCTATTAAGGAAAGCCTGCAACAAGGATGCAAGGGCAGTAGCCCTAGTCCACCATAGTTTCACAGTGATATATAGGCAGTATAACCTGGCTGCAATATAACCACCATGTCTAGAAACCTATTTGACCTTCTTAATCGCCTATTGAAGCTACCCAGCTGGTGGCTGGGTACCCACCACACCTAGCGTCAGAAAATTCCGTATTTTTAACTATGCACTATATATGAAGGAGCTTCCTTTAGTCTGTCCTGAATCTCCCAACATTCAGCTTCATTGGACAGGCCTGGGTTCAAGTCCCACAGCAATGGGTTACTGGAGAGAAAAAACTAGTCGAGTGACCAGGGCCACCTTCACCCCAAGCCCAATGATACCACCTTAAACAGTCATGGCTTCCCCCAAAGAATTCTGGGAGCTGTAAATTGTTAAGGGTGCTGAGAGTTGCTAGGAGGAACCTAGTCTCCTCTCAGAACGACCAATTCTCAAGCACAGCTTAACATTCAATCCCCCTTCACAGGGAACTCTGGGGATTGAAGTTCTGCGAGAAGAGACTTAGGTACCTTAACAAACTACACTCCCATAATTCTTTGGGGAGTTCATAACTGCTTAAAGTGGTATCATAGTGCTTTAACTTGGTGTGAATGCGGCTTAGGACTAAACCATCCCCATTTCTCGGCACTATATGTAGGCGGTGACATTGTATGTGCCGGGTATATGCATTTCACTGAATATTCTTTAGAGGTGGACGGAAATTCTTCGACAGTTCAGGGAAAAGACATTTTTCACCTCCCCCATCTTTCAGGATGTTAAAGGAAGCTCTTTTGCTGGCTCATATTGGGGGATGAAAGGAGTTGTGATCGAAGAGAGGGCAGGAAGGAGAAGGGGCAAAGTCTGTTGAGCAAAAGCAAATCGCCTATAAACGAGGCTGTTTTGGGGCAGGTAAAGATGTGACTGAGCCAAAGAGGGTTTGTTCAGTGCTCTACAAGGGCAAACAATCAGCTGTTTGTCAGGGCTTGCGACATGCCATCCGTGGCCCCTGCAAATAGTGACAATCAGCTGATTGCTGGGGCTTGCACAGTGACATGCGTGGCGTTTCACAAGCTGCAGCATCATCCGCATGGGCAGGAAAAAGGCATCACTGAAACATCTGGCAATTGACAGGTATGAGAGGAGCCATGGGAGGCAGAGACACTCACAGGAATGTGGGAAGCTGTCCTACAAACTGCTTTGAGGTTCTTTTTACAGTCAAGAGGCGTACTAATTTTATGAAATAAATACTGAATGAGGCCGTTGGTCCATCCAGCTCGGTACTGCTGCCACACCAACACTTAGGTAGGAGTTTCTCCCACTCCTACCTGGAGATTGGACCTTGTACATGCAAAGTAGATGCTCTGCCACTGAGCTACGCTCCTTCCTCAGCTGCTCCTGTTCCTTCTACTTCTCACTGTGCTTGGAGAAAGCAGGTGAACAAGCACCAGAAGGTCGAAGAGGAGGAAAACAAGCAGCCCCACTGTCAGGGAGTGGGCCTGGGCAGGTGTCTCATGATTCTGAGCCCTGATAACATCAACCCTGATAGCAGTCACTTGTGCGGGGCAGATGCATAGCCATGGGAACAACTGGATATTCCGTATGGTGGGTACCAAAATAGGCTCCAGCTAGTGCCTGGACGCGGATGCGGCTGTGGGTTAAACCACAGAGCCTAGGGCTTGCCGATCAGAAGGTCGGCGGTTTGAATCCCCACGAAGGGGTGAGCTCCCGTTGCTCGGTCCCTGCTCCTGCCAACCTAGCAGTTCGAAAGCACGTCAAAGTGCAAGTAGATAAATAGGTACCACTCTGGTGGGAAGGTAAACGGTGTTTCCGTGCGCTGCTCTGGTTCGCCAGAAGCGGCTTGGTCATGCTGGCCACATGACCTGGAAGCTGTACGCCGGCTCCCTCGGCCAATAATGCGAGATGAGCACCGCAACCCCAGAGTCGGTCACGACTGGACCTAATGGTCAGGGGTCCCTTTACCTTTAGTGCCTGGTGTACCTCCAGGCAGATAGATGAGAAGAGCAGGATTCGACACAGAGAAGTTTGCAGGGGGAGGGAGGCTGGACAGCTTAATTATCACGAGTGAAACCTTCTTATTGCAGGAGGGAATAACTTGAGTGACATTCAGATCTGTTTCCATTTTAAAGGTTGACATAATAAATAGCCCACAGTTTTATACATGGTTGCCCCTTTAAGCAGTGCCCCAGGTATTCCAACAAAAGAAAGAAAGACCGAAGCACACAATAAATACAAGGAGGTCTATACAGCGTGGACAAGATGCCTTGCTTTTCTGCTTAGGGGGTGCAGCAGAGTTTTACCTCCCAAACACACATATTAAGACCCTCGTCCACAATCCAGTCAAACCCATGTGAACGCAGAGTGACAAAAACACTACTGGGGAGGGGTGGAAATGCCACGTGGTTGAGCAAGTCTAAACAAGTAGCATGATGGAAATCAGATGCACCTCTAAGGGTCACAGCCAGGACCAAATCTCAGCTGCCTGGGGTTAGTGCAAGCCATGACTTCTACAAAACCAGCAGGAGTCTACTTGTGACTCATGGAACGTCCAGCCAACTCATAAAATCCACATGAAGTCCAGATGATTCGCTTTGTTCGGCAGATGTCCAGGAGCTACAAGTTCCAGAGAAGTTGGTTTCTATCCTTCAGAATGGAAGTCACTTTTATTTATAGAACTGGCTAGAAGAGTTTCCATCTGCCAAGAAATCGCCCTAAGTCTTTTCTGATGGAGGGGATACTCAGAAATCTCTTTTGAGCTGGTCCATTAAAAAACAAACATCAGTATTCAGGCAATTTGTATGAACAAAACAGGCACAGCCAACTATTCTTATTGACTGGTTACCCTGTTATAAGGTACTTGGCTTCCACCCTGTTGTTCCAAAGATCAGACAGGCGGCACGGCCTTCTGACCGAACATGAAAACATTTGGCCTCTCCCATCTTGCCATCAGTCTCTGTCCTGGGGAGGAACCATAGTTTACAGCAGAGGAGTCCTCCTTGGAAAGAAGTTCCAGGCCCCATGTCAAGCATGGGGAGCCACGTGTCCACAGCAAGTGAGGCCCATCAGTAGCGAACGTTCTCCTCTGCCGCTGTGACAATCGCATCCATCCAGATACGCATCGCCTCCGGGCTGGGCGCCACCATGCAGAAAAGGCGGTCATAAGTCTTGACGCAGAAGGTCATCTTGGGGCTGGGGCTCTGGCGGAGAGGAGAGTCGAAAGAACAATGGAAACAAAAAACTTTCTCACGATGTGCTTTTTAGAAATCCAACCCTTCCTCCTCCAAGGACCTCGCGGCAGGGCACATGGTGCTCTTTCAACACCTCCCCCCCCTTTCATTTTATTCTCATTGCCATTTTGTGAGGTAGCGCTAGGCTCAATTACAGCAAAACAGCTTTGCAAAGCAACCACATCTCAGTGGTTAGAGCAGGTGCTTTGCACAAACCCAATTTCTGCAGACTCCATGAAAAAAATGGATCTAATATATTTGCATTTTTTAATATCATCCACTCTTTAAGCCATACTAGGCATGCTGCCTCATAATACAATTTGAGGTCTGGTAGTGCAAACCGTCATCTTTCTTTCCATTAGCAGTTTGTACTTTATCCTTGGTTTTTTTGCCCTGCCGTATAAATCTTGCCAAATCTCTCTGCCATTCTTTAAAGCAATTTAGTCCACTTATTATTGGGATTGTTTGAAAAAGAAACAACATTTTCAGCAGCACAGTCATCTTTATTGTAGCTATCCTTCCCCATAGTGATAAATTTAGCCTACTCCAGATTACACTGGGGTAGATAAGGGGCAGGGAACTGAAAGTGGCTCACCTAGCCTCTCTTATTTCACCCCTAGGTCACCCCCACCCCCATTTGCCCTGCTTCACACTGCCCTCCGGTGGTTTTTGCTTAGCTGGAATGTGTCCATTTGTTTGTTTATTTGTTTATTATCCTGCCCAAAAGAACCCAGGGTGGCAAAGGACAACTCTTCCCAGTTTACAAACCCTTCACCCCCAGATCTGCACTCCTCAATGACCCCTGCTCCGTGGCTTCCTGACATGCTTTTGGCCCCCATTTGCCTGGATGGAGAGATGCCACCTGCTACAGTATGCAAAGGTTAATGGTCACACCTGCGGCTCCCCCCCACTCCCCCCCCCCAGTCCTGCCCAACGCTGGCATATGGGCCCCAGAATTTTGCCCCTGATGTAACTTAGTAACATAAGAACCTGCTGCCCATATGGCCCAGTGTCCTGTTCTCACGGGGACCAACCAGATTCCCCCCAAGCACAAAAACACTCTCCCCTCCTGCCGTTTCATTACTGCCTCCAAATGGCTAGTAAAAGCCATTGATAGCCCTCTCCTCCACGAATTTGTCTCATCCCCTTTTAAAGCCATCGGAGCCGGTGGCTATCGCTGCTTCCCGTGACGGCGAGTTCCATAGTTTAACTTTGCTCTGCATCAGGGGATTTCACGGCGAAGAGAGTTTTAAAGGGGGGGTCTGTGTTTTTGGATACCTTGAAAGCACTGCGGAGATGGTCGTAGTACACCTCTTCGATGGCCTGGAAGTAAATGACACCCTTAAGCTTGGTCTCCTCTTTGTCTGCAACGAGAAAGAAGCAGAGGGGGCACGTTAGGAAGCTGAGAGCAGCAGCGGAAACACCAAACAGAGGACAGGCATGAATTTCTCAGGCGCATCACATTGACCCCTCCACAACACAAGCATAGAGGCATGTTCACCATACTCAAAGATCGGCCTTCTCTAAGGGAATCTCGGACATTCCAGGATTGGGTGCCAGCTGCAATTCCTTAGGGAAAATAGTACTGGGTTGCAGACTGCAAAACTTTAATTTCTTCAATTTTTTTATTTTATTTTAAAGAGAGAGTTTCTAGTCCTTATGGATGTGAAACAAGCGAATGGCTATGGCTTAAGAGAGGAAGCCTGGTGAAATTCAAGAGCCTGAGAGGGAGATGAATCTTGCTTTCCAGTATATTTCATTTTTGTAAGCAACTTGCTTTCCCCATGGATGATGATTTTCATTTTTTATACTTATATGCAAATTCTCATGCGCAAATAAGAAATATGCAAACAGACTTGATTTGTATGTTCTACACATACCAGCGGTTTGAGCGTCAATCGGCATGGGAATTGGGGGGGGGGAGATTAATGCTGTGTACAGACTTTCGGGATCAAAGGAAGGCGCTTTGTTGCAATAAATGGACGCTTCTGCCACCCCACCCCACCCTGCAACACAAATTGCAGGGATGTGCGCAGGATCTGGATCAGTGCTGTGGCAGAGTCAAAGGGATAAAGCCCACCCCAAGGTCCCGATCCAGATTGAAGAAGAAAAGGGTGCTCATATGATTAACACCACATGCAGTTTGGGCTCTAAGTCTGCCCATTCAGCCTAAGACTTCCTGCACTGGCTGGCAGCAGCTCTCTGTCCTATTTCTGCTGCCTGAGACCCCTTTGACTGGAGATGCAAGGGAGGAGTTAAACCAGACAGAGCAACTGTACTCCAACAGTACGTAGCTTTCAGAACTGGGAGAGCCAAGAGCCGTCCCGAGCAGCAGGTTCCGATAACAGATGAGCACCCCCCCCCCAGGTAGCTAATCCGGGGATAAGCAGGCTCACCCTGCTACAATCAAAACCGCAAATTACCCCATCCTCTAAAACGTGCCAGTCTTTTAAATCTCTGCATGCAAATGAAATAAATACATCCAATTTTGTTTTTGCTTTTCATTTCCCCAGAGAACATTTATTTCAAGTTGGATAGCTCCGTAAATTGCAGCATAAGACTTTTAATGTCAGGGTCATGGGTCCGAGTCCCACATTGGGCAAAAGATTCCTGTATTGCAGGGGGTCAGACTAGATGAACCCTCATGGCCCCTTCCAGCTCTACAATTCTGACTCCATGGACATTTTTGCATGCACTTCATGCATGTTTCTTTCTTCCACCCCCCCCCCACAAAGCCATAAAAAGTGGGATCAACCTCACAGGACCAGCCTGTTGGATCAGGCCACTGTGAGAACAGGATGCTGAACTAGGTGGGCTTCTGGCGTGATCCAGCAGGGCTTCTCTTGCGTTTTTTACATGGCGGTCGGTCGCGGACTCTCCTTCTCACCTGCATAGTAGGCCAGGACACGTTTCTGACGGTCAAAGGTGAACCAGCGCTTCTTCCAGGTCTTGATCCTGCCACCCATCTTGACCAGGTAGCCTTTGCAGGATTTGTTGGTCACCCGCACCTGGGGGCAGGTGTCCACGCTGTGCCCCGATGCCTCCAGGTGTTTGCGCAGGTCGAATGTGGCTGGTTTTTGCTCCTGGATCTCGGCTGGCTTAGGATCCTGCAGGACAGCAAGCATGGCAAGGGTTAAATTTGGAAGTGGGGTTTTTTTGGGGGGGGTGGGTGGTGTTCAGAGCAGCCTGTACTCTGCTCTGCGACTGCACCATGCAAGCACTAGAAGCCAAACCGGGCGCAGAATTCAGTTTCCTAAGGTTCTCGGCTTTATACTTTCGCCAAAGCAAGTTTCTAGTCCTTATGGAGGCAAAAAGAAGCTTGAAATGCATGCGAGCGAAGGTTGACTGTCTAGAGCTGCTTTGTATGCTACATGAAAGCCAACTGTTACCCGGCAGAACACCCAGGGACACATGGAGTTATACCACCGACGCTGGGACAAAAAAGAACAGGAGAGGACTGTTGTCTTCAAATCTAGCACGCCAGATTACTCTAAGTATCTGATTTGGTCACTGTGGGAAACTGGCTAGATGGACATTTGGCAGAGCTGTTCTTGCAATCTTATAAGGAAGCCTCACGTTCTCAGGCTAGTGGGTGGGAGCTGAGCAGAATTTGCATTTGAAGCCTGACTGCCTTTTATAACGCATCTCTCGCCACTTCCTACATGCAAACGGCGTTTCTGGGTATGAAATTCTGGCGTTAAGTGAAACATTACAAATGTATTCACCAGCTTTCTTTTGGAGTTAGCCCACCTGATCTAGCATTGCCTACCTTGATGGACAGCACCTTTCAAAGCAGAGATACGTACTTAACAACGAACGAGCATAAGAAGAGCTTGGCTGCCGGATCAGGCCCATCTAGTCCAGCATCCTGTTCCCACAGCAGCCAACCAGATGCCTGTGACAGACCCGGAAGCTGGACCAAAGGAAAAGAGCACTCTCCCCTCTAGCAGCTGGTATTCAGAAGCATTACTGCCTCCAACCAGGGAGACAGAGCACAGCCATCATGGCTAGCAGCCATTGATAGCCTTCTCCTTCAAGAATTTGTATAATTCTCTTTTAAAGCCATCCAAGTTGGTGGCCATCACTGCCTCCTGTGGAAGGGAGTTCCACAGGTTAACTATGTGCTGCATGAAGAAGCACTTTTGTTTATCTCTCTTTAACAGAATTCAAATTGTAATACAATAAAAGGAACAAAGGAAGCAATATAATTATTATTGTTATTATTAATTTACATACCGCCTACATGCCAAAATGGCTTCTAAGTCATATTTAACTATATAACCATTAGAAGACATCTGGAGACAGCCTTGTTTAGGGAAGCATTTTAATGTTTTATTATGCTTTTATATATGTTGGAAGCCACCCAAAGAGGCAGGGGCAACCCAGTCCATTGGGTGGGGTACAAATAATTATTATTATTATTATTATTATTATTATTATTATTATTATTATTATTCTATAAAATCAATAAATAATTAAAATACACAGTCACAGTTCCATTGGGGCATTAAAGCACCCTTAATTAAAATATCTCCGCTTCTGGCATCTTCAAGCAGGACTGGGAAACAGACTCTCATCTAAACCTCTGGACAGGAGCTACTTAAATAAAAAGCCGATTAAGAGATTTTTTAAAAAAATAAATAAAATAAAGCGTCTGCCACAGAAACATTGCTTCCACAGAATTCAAATTGCAATGCCATGAAATACAATGCAAGAAATGAAAGAAGCAATAGTGAAAAATCAATGTGAGCATTGAATGAGGGCATGCCACGGACCACTTGAAGGATGCTTGTGGGCCACTCATGGTCCACGGGCCACAGTTTGGGAACCCCTGATGTAAGCTAAGGCTATCAATGGCTATGATCCCATGATCTCCGTTTGCTAACTCCAGCATGGCTCTGAATACCAGCTGCGGGGCAGCAACAATGAAAGTGTGTTATTTACACTCCTGTCCTCCTTGTGAGTTTCCCGTAAGCGCCTGTTTGGGCACTGAAGGAAACAGAATGTCAAAGAACAGATCAGCCTTTGGTTTGACCCAGCTGCAGGGCTGCTCTTAGGAAGAAGCGCGGCCTTGCTCACATGTTCACAGAAGCTACCTCCTCTGATCAAAAAGCTGAATCATTTCCCCATCCCTCTGATGTGTAGAAACCCTAAACGGCCTCGGTCCTGTATACCTGAAGGAGCGTCTCCACCCCCACCGTTCAGCCCAGACACTGAGATCCAGCGCCGAAGGCCTTCTGGCGGTTCCCTCACTGCGAGAAGCAAAGCTACAGGGAACCAGACAGAGGGCCTTCTCGGTAGTGGCACCCGCCCTGTGGAACGCCCTCCCAGCAGAGGTCAAAGCGATAAACAACTATCTGACATTCAGAAAATACTTGAAGGCAGCCCTGTTTAGGGAAGTTTTTAACCTGTGATATTTTAATGTATTTTAATATCTGTTGGAGGCCGCCCAGAGTGGCTGGGGAGACCCAGCCAGATGGGTGGGGTACAAATAATAAAATATTATTATTATAGAAATGCGCTCTGTGCATGTTCAAAGTCCTTCCTAGTTTACAAGATGCATACCAGAAGCAAATTTGCAACAAGCTCCAGGCTTAGCCCTGGCAAAGCCTGTTTGAGCTCAAGCTTTGAGCTCAAGGGTGTATTTTCCAATACTCCGCTGGATCTTCGACTCTGCCCATGCAACAAGGGAAAGATAGAGGACTTTATCCATTTTTTCTTCCACTGCCCTCTATATGTTACAGTTAGACCCAGGCTTTTCCTCTTAATCCCACCGACCATCGCCCAGGACGACGACCGCATGAAATACTTACTGGTATACGCCAACCCCTTGGTCACACGTGGTGTAGCTATCTATATTTTACAGGCACTGAAACTCAGAGCCACCTTCTTGGCTAACTTGCCATAGACCTAGCCCTATGTAGCTTCCTGACATAGTCACTGTCGGCATGCCCTGTTATTGCTTCTTATTTTATCTGTTTTACTCTGCATGATTTTACACTTAAAGTTTTTAAATGTATTTGTACAAAATGTATCTGCTGTATTTTATGTACATTCGCGACAGGTTTCCATCTGGTTTCGCATTACGTGCTATGGCCATATGGCTAATGCAATAAGTAATATTTGATTTGATTTGATTTGCATACCAGAAGCAAATTTGCAACAAGCTCCAGGCTTAGCCCTGGCAAAGCCTGTTTGAGCTCAAGCCACCTTCTCTCTGGGATCCAAAGACGAAAGGGATTATAAAAGCTCGTTTTTGTTTTTGCAGAAGTTCTCCTACCTTGGTGGACGGGGGCACCTCCATGCGTTTCGCCTCCCCGGCTACTTTCTTGGCCTCCTGCAAAGAAAGAGAGTTGAGCGGAGTCTGCCGCGGCGAGAGCGGGCGATAGGCAGCGAAGCGCCAGCAGCCAGACATACCCCCAAAAAAGACAAACATCACACGGGCACATGCACACAACCCCAAACCGCAAAAGATAAAAATGAAACGGATTCCCAGACTCCTCCCCTCATGCTCTCTCTCCGTGAAGACCAGGCGAGCAGAGAGCTGACATAGTGAAACCTGCAACTTCCTTGTCCTCGGAGGCACATGGCAGGCAACTGAGGTTACTCTGATTTATAGCAAAAAGGGGGGGGGCTGGGTGGCATTCTGTTCGCATTGGCTAGACCTCACTCCTAAGAAGATGTTGTGGTGTTCCGTCTCAAGAAAAGAAAACGGATTTGAGCAGAACAATGATGCTGTTAGTTAATGTTCGATTCTGGACTTGACGGTCTATCGCTAGTGTTGCCAAGGGTTTCTGCAGCTGTTACTGGGGAGTTTTGTGCATGTTTGTTTTGTTTTCATGGCACAATATATTCATAGTCCTATTCTTCTTCTTTTTTTTATGTGCCACAAGTTGCTTGGAGACTTTCCGGTAACAAGTGGCTAACAGGCCTATTCATTCATTAATTACCGTATTTTTCGCTCCATAACGCACACTTTTTTCCTCCTAAAAAGGAAGGGGGAAAGTCTGTGCGTGTTATGGAGCGAAGGCACTGGCCACTGCAGTCGTAAGCAGAGGGATGCCTCTGCCACCGGAGCCATGGCTCCCGGCGGGGCGGGAGAGGAACGGACAGCCCAAAAGCAGCGCTTTCGGGATGTCCGTTCCTTCCCCCCCACCTCTCTGCCGACGCCCGCACAGCGGCAAAGGAGGTGCGAGAGGAACACAGCCCAAAAGCAGCACTTTCGGGATGTACATTCCTCCCCCGCCCCTGGAGAGCACAAGGAGGGAGGGAGGGAGATGCTTCCCCCCTCTCTCTCCTTCCATCCGTCCTTCCTTCCTTCTCTCTCTCTTCCCTCCCTCCCTCCCAGCCTTTTAGAGGAGGAAAACCAGAAAAAAATATTTTTCTTGTTTTCCTCCTCTAAAAACGAGGTGTGCGTTATGGTCCTGTGCGCGTTATGGAGCGAAAAATACAGTAGCTAATGTATAACAACCAATATGCAACTCCTGGTCATTTTTTAAACAATGCTTTGACATTCCTGCCTTGCAGGGGGTTGGGCTAGATGTCTCTTGGGGGTCCCTTCCAACTCTGCAATTCTATGATTTCCTTTACATTGAAATGAAAAGCAGAGAAAGCATTACGTCATTAATTATGTTAAATTTGTAAAGTTGCGTAGCTTAGCATAAATAATTCCCCAGATTACACGAAACAGCAGGCTACGAGAGCAGCATTTGGCGCAAACCGAAATGCGGCAGAATGGAAACGGGGTCTCTTGCGACAGAGACAGGTCGGAAAGAAAACTGCTACCTTCTTCTGTTCCCAACTTCAACAACCATGAGCACACCCAGATCTAGTGGTAGTCGAGCAGTCTGATTCCCCCTGAGCTTCATGGCTAAGTGAGGATTTGAACCCTGATCTCACCACCCCTGGCCTGATGCTCTGCCACTGTACAGCTCCGAATTGCATTTAGGTGCTTTAGCATTTATGGCCTCATATGCAAAGAGTATATGGGTGATATTGTGCAACGGAACCACCTAGTGCTGCTAATAAGGGGAATCAGGTCCAGTAGATTTCCTGGACCTGGGTATGCATGTCAGCTCATTAACCCACCCACCCCACTGCCTTGGCCCCTACCAAATTCTGCCTCACCCCCAAGCTCTTTTTACATCAGAGAAAAATGCAGACGATGTACATAATTTTTTGCTTTGTCCTCATCCTCTTACACTTTGGGGAATGTGTGTGTGTGTTTGCATTTGTGTTGGGAGAGCTGGAGAGACTTGCGGTATGTATACATGGATGACATCTTCCCACCCACCCCAAATACCAGGGATTATTCTGAAACCAGAGGAAGGCTAACAATCTTAATTCTGGAATTCGTTGATCTGATTTCTCACCCTTTCCTGCAACAGCCGCTCTCTCTCAGCCATGGCCTCCCGCACCCTCCGCTCCATCTCGGCCAACTGGGTGACACAGTTCCCAAGGCTGTCGGGAGACATTTCTGGTTAGTGACGGTGGAAGTGGACAAGCAGATATCAGGCTGTTGGTCTGAGCCTGTAGTTCAGGACTGGCTGACATGCTTAGTCCCTCCAGATGTCGCTAGACTACAATTCCCATGAGCCCTAGAGAGCAGGGCCAATGTTGTAGCTGTAGTCAGAAACATCTGGAGGGCACCACCTTGGCTGCCCTGCAGTAGTGCATCAACATCTGGAGGGCCAAGGTACCCACACACAGTTCTAAGTATTTCAAGAGACACAGCACCTCTCTCCACCTCTCTCTCTTCCGCAGGAGGAAAAGTGGGAGATCTCATGGATCTGGTCAAAGGACCGTCTAGTCCAGCATCCTGTCCTCACAGTGGCCAACCAGATGAGAAACCCACAAGCAGGACACGAGTGTGACCACACTCCCCCCCCCTGCAATTCTCAACAATTGGTATTAGAGGCATACTGCCTCAAACGATGGAGGGAAGAACTTGGCCACTGATCAAGCCAAGTAGACTTGCTAAGATGTATAAGACTGAATCAGATAAGTGCTGGAGATGCAATGAGGTTAAGGGTACGTTCTTTCATATGTGGTGGACCTGTAAAAGGGTAAAAGAGCACTGAGAAATAATTCATAATGAATTGAAAAAAATGTTGAAAAGCACTTTTCCAAAAAACAACAACAACCCAGTGTCCTTTTTGATGGGCATAATTCAGATGGAATGTCCCAGGTGTCCAAAAATGTTATTTATGTATGCCACCACTGCAGCCCGTGTTTTGTCAGCTCCCAAATGGAAAATGAGCAAGGTCCCAACTAAAGAAGAATGGCAACTTAAACTGATGGAATATGCGCAGCTTGCGGACCTAACGTATAGAATAAGAGAACAAGAAGAACATACGTTTAAAGAAGATTGGAAAATGTTTTTGGAAATATAGGGGAGGGGGGCGGAATTGTGTATACTTGAAAACGTTGGCAGCATTAAGATAAATTCAACAGTGTCTAAACCACTGAGCCTAGGGCTTGCCGATTGGAAGGCCGGCGGTTCGAATCCCCACGACGGGGTGAGCTCCCGCTATTCGGTCCCTGCTCCTGCCAACCTAGCAGTTCGAAAGCACATCAAAGTGCAAGTAGATAAATAGGTACCGCTCCGGCGGGAAGGTAAACGGCGTTTCCGTGCGCTGCTCTGGTTCGCCAGAAGCGGCTTAGTCATGACCCGGAAGCTGTATGCCGGCTCCCTCGGCCAGTAAAGCGAGATGAGCGCCGCAACCCCAGAGGCGTCCGCGACTGGACCTAACGGTCAGGGGTCCCTTTACCTTTACAACAGTGTAAATATGTTTTGATGGATGTAATAATGGAATACTGAATGATTCGGTTTATGTAAAATATGCAGGGATTTATGTTATGCAAAATGAACCATGGAAAGAGAAGAAGGGAAGTCACTGATATTTTAAGGTTGTTTAAATGAATATTCTAAATCGTAAAACAGAAAATTTAATAAAAATGATTTAAAAAAGAACAGTCACTGATGTTCCCCACAAAGTTGTCCAATCCTCTTTTAAAGCCATCTAAGTCTGGGGCCATCACTGCCTCATGTGGACTCCCATGGTTTAATGTACTAATGGAATGGTGATTGCCAAGTGGAGAAGACCGGAGTGCCAAGGAAAAGGCAGCTGTCAGCTGGCGAGGTGTTTGTGGGGACCGGTTGAGAGTAAGGAGAAACGGATGTGCTCACCTATAGGCTCCTTGGCTGGACCCTCCTAGCTGCCCCACAGCTCCTTGGCCGGCCAGCAGCTGGTAGAGGGGGTTGTTGAGACGTGAATATTGCAGGTTTGGGCTGCCCAGGTAGGGCCTGTTGCCCCCACCTGAGAGCTGTGCTGCCAGCATGCTGGGATCCAGAGCGCCTGGAGGGAGAGAGGAGGAAATCCAAGGAAAGTGATTGGTTCAGCATCTCCCAGAAGACACGGGGCACATGGTCCTCATCAGAAGACAGTGAAACAGACCATTGGTCCTCTAGCTCAGTACACTGACTGGCAGAGGCTTGAACCTGGGAAATTCTGCATGCAGGGCAGATGCTCTCTCTCTGAGCTATGGCCCAATAACCCCCCCCCCTTTAAAAAAAACAACCCTCTCTGGAAATCCCAATTTTGGATATAATTGGTCACAACATAGGGTTCAAATCCCCACCCAGCCATGATGCTCACTGGGCAGCCTTGGACCAGTCACTATTTCTCAACCTGACCTACCTCACAGGGTTGTTGTGAGGTTAGAATGAGAGGAGAGAACCATGCTCACCACCTTGAGCTCCTTGGAGGAACACTGGAGTATAAATGTACTAAGCAAATACAGTGGTGCCTCGCAAGACGAAATTAATTCGTTCTGCGAGTTTTGTCGTCTTGCGAGTTTTGTCGTCTTGCGAAGCACGGTCCTGCGAACCGCTAGATGGCGCTGTTTCCCATAGAAATGCATTGAAGTGCGGTTTCCCATAGGAATGCATTGGGAACTCGCAAGACGTTTTCGTCTTGCGAAGCAAGCCCATAGGGAAATTCGTCATGCGAAGCGACTTCAAAAACGAAAAACTCTTTCGTCTAGCAAGTTTTTCATCTTGAGAGGCATTCGTCTTGCGGGGTACCACTGTAACAGGTTCATTTGTTTTCCGGCTGCACCATTTAGATAAAAGAGACCAAGCTCCTGTAAAACATCTTATTTCAAACCTCTTGGTTCACTGCTTAGGTGTGGTTTGCTTGTTTTTTTGCCAGCCACCATGAAGTTCAAACCATGCCATGGTTTGGAAAAATGGCTGACGAAAGGCAAAGAGTTGCCTCCCCCTGGAAACCTTGTGGCTTCTGGACTACAATTCCCATCATCCCTACCAAGGGTCATGCTGGCTGGGGCTGATGGGAGTTGTATTCCAAAATGTCTGGAGGGCACCAGGTTGGGGAAAGCTGCCTTAGAGATTGCAGAGGTGTTTTTACCGCTGGCTGATACTTTTTGGAGGGGAAAGGGGCTTTTCGCATCAATGGGTAAGGTGGATAGCATTCACTGTTTACTGGAATAGATGCTGTACTTTTCGTTTCACTGAACAGAAGTCAGTTTTTGTGCTAAAGTGATAGCAACAACCTCTGCAACCAAAATGCCATGTATATGAACCTTAACCTCCAAAAATAGTATTCCTTGAATTTTCCCCTTTCCCCTGTCTCATGCTTTCCACCCACTCCAGACAACTGGTTGCTAGCTCATTTCTGGGCCCAATCCAAGGTGCTTACATTCATGTTTAAAGCTGTAATTAAACCCTAGAGGAAAAGCTAAATTTAAATACGAATTTGACTCATAGCTGTGAGGCATTTGTGAGCTTTTTTGCGGAGAAAGTCTTGCTGCTCCGCCATGATCTCCCTGCCAATTTGGATACAATAACAGAACTGGAGGCCCCTCGACTGTCTTCGGGTCCAGTATTGGACCACTTTGATCGGATTCTCCCTGCCGATGTTGACAGATTCCTCCGAGTTGGAAGGCCCACCACTTGTCCACTTGACCCGTGCCCGTCCTGGCTGATTAGAGCGTGTCCAGACGAGGTACGGGCCCCCCTGGGTGAGATTATCAACTTGTCCCTTGGCACGGGGACCTTCCCAGGGGAGTTGAAAGAGGCAGTGGTGCGTCCGCTCTTAATCGGTGGTGCGTCCGCCCTAGATCCTTTAGATCTATCCAATTACCGCCCGGTTTCGAATCTTCCGTACCTGGGTAAGGTAATTGAGAGAGCGGTTGCTGAACAACTTAGTGGATTTCTGGAGGAAACATCGGCTTTGGATCCATTTCAGTCCGGCTTTCGCCCTGGTTATGGGACGGAGACGGCTCTGGTCGCATTAACGGATGATCTCCGTAGACAGCTGGATCGAGGCGGGTCGGGACTGCTGATTCTCTTAGATTTGTCAGCAGCCTTCGATATGGTTGATCATGAACTTCTGGACCACCGCCTTGCCGACGTGGGGATTCAGGGCACAGTCCGACAATGGCTGCGCTCCTTTATCTCAGGTCGGGGACAGAGAGTGGCGCTAGGGAATGAGATGTCTCCGCAGCACTCCTTGGTGTGTGGAGTCCCTCAAGGTGCAATCCTTTCCCCGATGCTTTTTAACATCTTTATGCGCCCTCTCGCCCAGATTGTCCGGAGCTTTGGGCTGGGTTGTCATCAATATGCTGATGACACCCAGCTTTATCTGTTGATGGACGGCCGTCCCGACTTGGTCCCAGACACACTGACCAGGTGCCTGGAAGCTGTGGCCAGATGGATGTGTGGGAGCCGGCTAAAGTTAAATCCTTCGAAGACAGAGGTCCTCTGGCTGGGTCGGGACGACATGGGGTTGGGGGGCCAACTCCCATCTCTTGCGGGGGCCCAATTAGTGCCAGTGCCTGCTGTCAGGAGTTTGGGGGTAACCTTTGACGCCTCCCTTTCCATGGAGGCGCAGGTTGCAGCCACAGCAAAGGTGGCATTTTTCCATCTCCGCCGTATTAGGCAGCTGGCCCCCTACCTCTCTCGCCCTGACCTGGCCACAGTGATCCATGCGACGGTCACCTCCAGACTAGATTATTGTAACTCGCTCTACGCGGGGCTGCCCTTGAGACTGACCCAGAAACTCCAGCGAGTGCAGAATGCCGCGGCGAGGCTCCTTACGGGGGCTCTGCCGCGGGATCACATTCATCCAGTGCTCTACCAGCTGCACTGGCTCCCGGTGGAGTACAGGATCAGGTTTAAGGTGCTGGTTTTGACCTTTAAAGCCCTACGCGGCCTAGGACCCTCGTACTTAAGGGACCGCCTCTCCTGGTATGCCCCGGGTAGGACCTTGAGGTCCTCAAATAATAATATCCTGGAGATCCCGGGCCATAAGGATATCAGGTTGACAGCTACTAGGGCCAGGGCGTTTTCGGTCATGGCCCCAACATGGTGGAATAGTCTGCCACAGGAGACGAGGGCCTTGCAGGACCTGGTATCCTTTCGCAAGGCCTGCAAGACTGAACTGTTTTGCCAGGCTTTGGGGTTGGGTGGAGTTTAATTGCCTTGTTATGTTATTCTGTTGGTCTGTTGATGGACTGCCTAATATGAGGTGACATTTTAAAATTGGAATTTTATATTGTATTTTAATTCGGTGTTTTAATTGATTGTTTGTAGTTTGTTGAGGTTTTTATGATTGTTAGCCGCCCTGAGCCCGGTTTCTGACTGGGGAGGGCGGGGTATAAATAAAAGTTTATTATTATTATTATTATTATAATTGACTTAGGCCCCAAATACCTGAAAAACCACCTCCTTCTTTGATTGTTGTAACCCACCCTAGAGCTTTAGGGTGAAGGGCAGGTAATTAATAATAACAACAATCCATACCATGCATGGAGAGGGGGCGCTGCGCAGTCCTGGTCGTGAGGCGATCTCCTCTCCTACGGGGGAGACTTGCAGTCCTCTGCAATCCAATTGATCCCTGGGCAGAGAAAAACAGGAAGGTAAGAATTAGGGCCGGAGCTCCCACTCCACTTCTCCCCTCGTGCTTTGAAAGGAGCCAGGTTTTCATTTGTTCGTTCGTTTGTCCGTCTGTTTGTCTGGTAATTTCTTAGACAGCTTTATGAGAATTACATCCAGTAAAATCCATCACACATAAGCAACAGCACTTACCTCTTGAGCACCAGAAATAAGAGGGAATGATTCAACAACATGGAAGAAGGGTCTATTAGCCACACTAGCTATCTAGAACCTCACAAGCGGCTTGTTCCTTCAATGCAAGGATTTAGAGCAAAATATGCATCAGGAGGCTTGGTTTGGTCAGAATCGAGTATAGCCTACACTTCCAGAGTTAATGCTAAAGACATCACTTCTGGTAAATGAGCCACCACAGTTGCCAGAAGACCGTGAAAATTTGTGCCCTGGGCTTTTTAGACTCGTCTGCCCACATACTATCTGAAAGCAAAGGGACACATTGGGTGCCAGATGTGAAATATTTTGGCATTATTTTCAGCTCTCCTACCCCACTAATGGAGGGCACCTGCTGCCCTTGCTCCAAATCCTTTACAGTGTGTAGAGGTTTCCATAGGAGATAAACCAATGTTTACAATTTGTTTCCCCAAGGCAGGGCCTTCGAAAATCACTGCTTTGAAAAGAACTCCTTGGTTCTACTTCACTCATTGTTTGGAACTTTGTGTGTGAAGTTCCCCTATAGGATGATCCATTAAAACCCCAGGGGCAGCTTTGCTCTCCTGGCATGCCCCACGGAGGACCTTATGTAAATAACAACTTGGCGGTCCCGGGCCTCAAGGAGGTTAGACCGGCCTTGACCAGGGACAGGGCCTTTTCGGCTCTGGCCCCGGCCTGGTGGAACGCTCTGTCACAAGAGACCAGGGCCCTGGGGGGATTTGACATCTTTCCGCAGGGCCTGCAAGACAGAGCTGTTCCACCATGCCTTTGGTTGGGGCCCAGTCTGACCCCACTCCTTTTATAATATCCTCCTTTCATAAGATCCTTTTATAAGACCCTACATATAAGTGGCCTCCTTAACTCTTCCGACTAGCCCATATAAGACCAGCACAAACAGTTGGGCCTGGTGAGCACTTAACGTCCCCAACCCCTATGGTTATAATTTGTGGGTTGCCATTGTATTTTATTTTGATATTAATCTGATTTTAAGCTGTATTTTAATTGATTGTTTGACTTTATGTTTTTAACATATTATATATTTTGATGTTAGCCGCCCTGAGCCCGGTCCTGGCCGGGGAGGGCGGGGTATAAATAAAATCTATTATTATTATTATTATTATTACGGTGAAGATGCCTTCAGGTTTTGACTCCACCTACCCTGGTTGACCACTGGATTCCTCTGGCCAGGAAGAGAGTTTCCTGTGCTGGCTGAGACTCGCAACAAGAGCTCCCCGGGGCCTGAGCAATAGCATACTCCTGAATTACAGATTATTTGTTGATCCTAGCTTGCTCCTCGCACCTGACTCTGGTTCGCCCAGCCAGAGGGCGATTTGCTCTTTGGTCATGACCATAGCTGTCAACCCTCCCTTTTTTGTGGGAAACTCCCTTATTCCAATGCCGTTTCCCGCTGCTATCCTGGATTGTTGATATCCCTTACATTTCCCGGATTTCAAAGGAAGCAGCTCCTCTCCCTCCCTGCCGGCCAGGGAGGCTCCTCAGCTGCGTTGCTCGGCTGCCAATAAGGAGTCTGAGACCGACTGGAGGGCAGAGCTTGCATGCCTTGTGCAGCCAGACCATGCCCAACCAGACAGCCAGCCTGCCTGCCATCTACGCGCTCGCTCTTCCGCTCACCCGTTCACGCGCAGCCTCTGGAGCACAGGGTGGCGAGGCTACTTGGTGCCATTGCACCGCCCTTGCGGCATCCCTTATTTTCAAATCCGAAAGTTTGAAAAAATCCCTTATTTTCAAATCCGAAAGTTGACAGCTATGGTCATGACTGACTGACTGATCTCATGGCTCCTGGTTCACCTCCTACTTCCTTGCAAGGCTCAGCCCCAATATTCCCCTAGCAAAGGGCAATCTCATATTCCAAAGTCTCTGTCCTTTTGCCCCATGAGTCACTGCCATGGCTGCCAGCCACGTTGACTGTGCACTACCCCCACAGTCGGAAACAGTAATGCTTCTGAACATTAGCGGCTGGAAACCACAGGAGGGGAGATTGCTCTTTCGCTCGGTTCCTGTTTGCAGGTTTTGGTCCACTGCAAGAACAGGAAGCTGGGCTGGATGGGCCATTGGCCTGATCCAGCAGGTTCTACTTATGTTCTTATGCCAACACGTCATCTTTGTTCCAGAATCTATCTTGCAGTGGTGGCTGGTGCCCATTGGAACTGGTAGGGCAGGAGGCCAACAGGAAGTGGAACCACAGCCCGAGTCAGAAGGCAAGCATGTGAGGATTGGATGAGGGCAGGCTGAGGTTGCTGGATGTGTCCCGTTTTTCCCTAACAGACCAGCCTCCACTGCAGCAGTTAAGCCATCGGATATCTGCTGCCTCCACTGCTGGTCCATGCTCCCACACCACCCTGAAAGGATGCAGATGCCCCATCCTCTCCCATCAAAGACAATGCAGATCCAAAGGAGCTATAGCAGGCATCTCCCATAACCTGGTGCCCTCTGGGTGTTTGGGAGTCGTAGTCTGCTAACATCCAGAGGGCACTAGGTTGCAGGGAGGGGGAAGCACAGGTGCAGAGTCACGTCTGTACACATAAAAGGAAGATAAGACACTGAAAATCAACACAGACCAACAGGACAAGACAGACCTTGACAGAACTGCGGACGGAGAAGACACAGGAGGAGGAATCTGATTGGTCGGAACCCAACACAATGACCTTCCGGTCCGTCTTTTGGGTGAAAGTGAGCTGCAGGGAGAGACAGACACAGATAAAAGGATGGAAGCGGTGTTTCTCCCCCCCCCAAAAAAAAACACAACAACAACAAACCACCAAATAATCCTGAAATACTAAATCAATCCTTTGTTGCTTTTATCATCAGAACCAATCAAAAAGGTGTGAGATTTTTCAGCACAGTCCCAGCAAGCTTTTCACATGTGGTCTGGCAGCATACATGGTAGTTTACATGACTCCCCTGCCCTCCTCCCCTCCTCTCTTTGACATCTGATGGGAGGGCGTGCCACAGGGCGGGTGCCACTACCGAGAAGGCCGTCTGCCTGGTTCCCTGTAACCTCACTTCTCGCAGGGAGGGAACTGCCAGAAGACCCTCAGAGCTGGACCTCAGCGTCCGGGATGGACAATGGAGATGCTCCTTCAGGTATACTGGGCCGAGGCCGTTTAGGGCTTTAAAGGTCAGCACCAACACTTTGACTTGTGCTCAGAAACGTACTGGGAGCCAATGTAGGTATTTGAGGACCAGTGTTATATGGTCCCAGTGACCACTCCCAGACACCAGTCTAGCTGCCGCATTCTGGATTAGTTGCAGTTTCTGGGTCACAACACACTCCTCAAAATGACGTTCCGTTGTATATTCCCGCTTAACAGGGATTTACCATTTCTGCAGAAAATCAGATCAGCACATGGAAATGGTGAATCCAGACTGAGCAGGGAATAAAAAGACAGGATGGCATTTTGATGAGTACTACAAAAATAAGTGTGCAGCACCAAGTCTTAAATTTCTGAAGACTGCCCCCCTCCTCCAGTGAGACTTGTGTTTAGTTCATGCACTGAAGTGGCTAACTAGGAGTGGCACCTTTTCTCTTGCCCTGGTTTCTGTGTTCTATGCAACAGGCAGAAATTCAATAGGCACAGCCTCCCTTAGATTTGCACCGTTCATTTATTCAAGTTACTTATACGGCACTCCTTTCAAATTGTTTTCAGATTGTTTTAAATACATTTTTTTTAAATTCTATTTTTTTACGCTGCATTGTTTTACTCCTGGGCTGCTTTGAGGATGTCAGCTGCACAGACAGATATTGAATAAATAAGTAACAATGAATAAATAATAATATTCATCCTGGAGTAGTTTATGATGCAATCTAAAACACAGCAATAATAAAAACGTAAGAACAGATCAGTTAAAAGTAATGCATTAACACAATGCACAGATTAAAGCAGGAATTAAAACAGCCATGCAAACACTTCAATGTCATTGTTTTAAAATGTGGGATCGCTAGGCTGGAGGAATGTTGAATTTCTGCCTGTTATACAGCAGCAACTTTGGAGCTGAGATCTGGGGGTCCCCCTCTGCCACCCCTGTGTGACAATAGCAGGCTGCGCTTTTGAACTGTGCACCCACCTGGGTACAAAAACACACACACAATCCTGGTTGATGGGAAACTTGGGTCACTCTCATACTGTCACTAATTTGTAGGTGGGATCCCATCACCGGTCGCGCTATTAAAATAGATTTGGAGCTCGTGTAAAACAAACTCTTTCCCAAAAACAACTGGACTTTTTACAGTAAGGAAAGTGATGAAGAAATGCACCAAAAAGTGAGGGATAAATAACATTTGCTCGAGGTAATGTTGCAAAACCTCCCCGTAAAAAAAAAATCAGAATCAATGCTCAAGAAACCATATAACCTCCCCACAAAACTTTGTGCACACAAATCAGGGTGACCACTCAATGAGCAGGCTGTCTGGAAGAGGATTTGGTTATGGATGGGCACTGGTGGATGGAGAGACAAAAGGGAGGATCTGAAAGGGCTTACCTGAGTGACACCCTGCTTAATTTCAGAGGAGTCCTCTCCACCCTCCTCCGAATACTCCGGGCCCATGTCCATTAGGCGATTTTTCTCCTAGACCGAGAACGACAACAAGTCATATACATAAGGGTCTGGTGACTTCTGTTTCAGTGTATCTGAAGAAGTGTGCATGCACACGAAAGCTCATACCAAGAACAAACTTAGTTGGTCTCTAAGGTGCTACTGGAAGGAATTTTTTTATTTTGTTTCGACAACAAATCAGTTTGGTAGACAGGCAAAGTCCAGTTGCAAATGTTGCTTCAGCTTGACCCATAAACGGATCTGGTTCCCCATTCATTTCCCCTCCTCCCACCACCCCACGTCTTCCTACTGTCAGTTCACCCACAAAGAATAGGTACTCTTCAACTTTCCCAGTAAAACTGGGATATCCCATTTTTTCGTGCAAGAACACAGTGCTCGTTTTGGGTGCCATAATCTTGCTTTCCCCCCAAAAAAGTGCTTTTGGGGGACTATGATCTCACTCAGCACCCCAAAATACGCATTTTTTGGCACCGTGCTTCCATGCAAGAGCACAGCCCTGGAAAAACGGTGTCTTTCGGGGCTATAATCTCATGCGGGAACATGACTCGCATGGACGCTTTTCACCTCGATGTGTTGGAAGATATGAGAATAGCATCACGGTGTATTTAGTGCCCTCCCTCCTCACAATGAAACCCCTGGTCTTCTCCATTGCCATTGGGTCTGGCGCCACCTGCTGTTGGGCTCCCTTGTCCTCTGCTCCACCCGTCCCAAATGGAACCAGCCACCACTGAAGCCTAGGAGCCAGAACCTCTGGTTTCCATCCCTAGGCTGGAAAGGCAAAAAGAAGCTTAGTGGCAGGGAATTGAAAGCAAGACTTTGCATTAATTGGTGGGCATGGGAAGTGGACTGATGTAGGAGGACAGGGACCCAGGGATCCTGGGTGTTTTCCTGGCTTCTAGCCAGAAATTCCTTGCTGCGCCGAGATTCCTGGGAATTCCTTACCGCGTTGAGATTCCTGACGGCCTCGCCTTTCTCTTGCGCAAATTGCTGGCTCTCGCCCACCATTTGCTCCTGTGTCAAATGGGCCTGTCCTTCCAGCCTCTGCACTGTTCTCTGGATATGGGGGAGAGAACCTGGTTAGAATCCTCAGACTTCAGGGCAACACAGAGCTCTATTGTGCCTAGGATAATTTCACACAGGGAGCCCCTCTTGTGTCGTGTTCAGGTGCAGTAGAAGGAAAAACACAACCCCAAGGTTATTGACTAATTAAATAATGCTTAGCTGATGACTCATCTGGCTTTTCACAGATTTAACTATCACGTGTGCAGAATACCCCAACCTAAACATGGATCGTTTTTAGAAAGCAAAAGGTGGACAGATGAATTGTGTGCTAACCTACACTTTAACAATGCTCCTTTATTGAAAGGAAAGGCCATCTTCTTTTTCGTCCTTCATTTTATACATATCCCAGCAGGGGGGAAAAGACAAAGAATACCCTTCAAAAATATACTGAAGAGCCTCAAAGTCTTGATTCCTCTGATTAAAAGTTGGCCCCACTGGCTCAATGGTGGCTCCTGCGTCAATTGAGCAACTAAAATGTCAGCTGGTTGATCTACTGCTTGGACCAGATTTAAGTGTGCAGTCAAAAGAAAACAAAAGGAAAACAAAAGTACCAGATCTGATTGTTGTTGCCTTGGCAAAGCAGCCTGGAGCACACAAAAAAACCCAGCCCATGCTACTTTTTAAAGAATAAATGTGTAAGAAATAAATGCTGCGCACATGAAAATGGCAGGATAGGAATGTCCCTCCTCATCCTGAAAGGAAAAACAATGCAGTAGCCTTTGCACCAAACTGGTGCCCTTGAGATGTTTTGGACTACAACTCCCAACCAGCACTGCCAGGGCCCCAGGTCAGAGAAGGCTACTATAGGGTGAGCACAAAGCCTGGAACTGGATTTGTGGGTCCTCAGGACTGCCACTTACCTTCCTTTGGTTGATGCTGTTCTGCAGCTGAGTGATCTCTTGGACCAGAGCCTGGCAGACGGCCTCCTTCTCTTCCTCCAACCGGCTTTCCCGCTCCAATTGCTGGAACTCCAGATCTTCATAGCATCTCAGGGCTCCATCTAGCATCTCAGAAGTCTGGGAAGAGAACCAGAGTCAAGATAGACTTATGGGTCCCATCGCTTATTGGCAGAAAGACCCAGTGGTCAGGGAACTTACGCTACCTGCCAGATTCCCAAACTTGGCAAGCCAGTAGAAATTTCTTCCTGGCTTGGATTTCTTTAGGCCTGCAGCTGATTGTGGAGACCAGCCTTCCCCAACCTCCTGGTGCCTTCCAGATGTTTTGGACCACAATGCCCGCCCACCCACCCCAGCTGTGTTATTGGGGGGCTAATAGCAGTTCAAAGCCCCTGGTGGGCACCTAGTTCTGTCCTAGATTTCACCACTTCAGATCGTAGGTGGGGAGAAACCACATTTTTAAATGCACACGGCACAGAGAACACTATTAGAAGCATGCAAACACAGGGAGCTGCTGATCAGACCACTGGGCCCATCAAGTCCAGCATTGCCCACACTGGCTGGCAGCAGCTCCCCAAGGTCTTAGCCAGGAGGTGTCTCCCAACTGTACCTGGAGACACCGGGGGTTGAACCTGTGATCTTTTGCATGCACGTGTTCTGCCGGTGAACCACTGCCCTTCCCTAAAGGTCTAGGCTAGAGCCCTTCTCTCCCTGATGCCTATCTTCCTATAAGCAGAGAGTTTGATGCATGTCTTCAAATCGCACCATCTGCCCCACTTGCAACCTGAAGCGGTAGCAACCAAAGAGAGAAACCACACGATCATCTGACCTGCTTTCCGCATGCCGCCATACCAGACCTGTTTCTGTCTGCACACTCACCTCCTGAAGCTGTTTTTGCATCCGCTCCCGCATGGATTCGGGCTGGTTGTCCAGGTGGATCTGTGATTCAGCGTGCTGCCGCTGCAGCTCCTCTACCTTGTGACGCTCCCTCTGCAGCCGCACCTTCTCCTGCCGAAAAAGAGGGCAGGGATAGCATTACTACATCTCCATGGGCAGCAAATATCCAGCCGCTCTTGCTCCACCTAGCAGGTTACCAGATTAGGCGTTCCTTTCCCAACCGTGATCGGCGCTGCGATAAGCGCCGCTTGGGAGGCCAAGTTCTCACTGATGAAATAACCAGGCTGCAACACTTCAGAGTGCAGTCAGGAGTGCATTTCAGGGTAGGGTCACCTGGATCCAGTCTACCCATCACTTTTGCCAGCATGGGAAGATTGGAAGCTGCCTTGTGCTAAGTCAGACACATTGGTGGTCCATCACATTGGTGACACTGCCCAGCAGTGGTTTTCCAGGAGTCCCTCCCAGTCCTACCTGAAGATGCTGGGATTCGAACCTGAGACCTTCTGCATGCAAAGCAGATGCTCTACCGCTAAGCTATGGCCCTTCCTCTTCTCCCACTGGGGAATGGAAAGATATAACTAGCTGCTAAGTAACCGACATTTTCCTCCTTCCCTGTGTTCTCTTCCTTCTTGTTGTGCTATTATTCCTCACTGCTTCAGGCACTTTGACCTCCCAGTCGAACACCAGAGAATGTGGTGCTCTGCTAGAAGCAGACTTTGGACATCAAGGTGGAGATTTAGCACCCTCCTGTGTGTCAGCTACCTGTTAAGTTCCTTGCACTATTTAATTACAGGTACTTTTGAAGATTTCGGAAGGACAGCTTCTTTACGCGTATATATTCTTGGCGACGGCTTGTTGTTGTTATGCAGAAGTCCTGTGATGTGGGCTGCATGATGACAGCATTGCATTTTTATTTATATAGGAAGAAAATATCTATTGCACCTGTCATCATAAATGACCTCAGGGCAGGACGCAACCATTTGCCATTTCTTCCCCCTACCACACACACAAAAAGCTGAGAGACCTAAGACAAGCAGGGAGACAGTGGGGATGGCCTGCATTGCAGGGGGTTGGGCTAGATGACCCTTGGGTTCCCTTCCTACTCTAAGTTCTATAAGTCTAGGACAAGAAAAAACATAAGTAGGTATATAGACAGCTGCCTCACACTGGTTTATCTAGCCCAGCATTGTCTTCACTGATTGGCAGTGGCTCTCTAGGGTTTCAGGCAGGAGTTTTGCCAGCCCTGCCTGGAGATGCCAGGAATTGAACTCGGGACCTTGTGTATGTAAGGCAAATGTTCTACCAATGGGCTACAGTCCTTCCTCCATTCTGTGTGTAGGTGTGGTGGGGTTTTGTTTTTGTTTAGCCAAACACTGCTTTTCTGTCAACTTAATCTTTGCTTTATTATATAACACTAAAAGCCCAAAGTGGTGAATAACGAAAGGGATGATGAGAAAGCCTTTGAATTTCAGTTTCAATCTCAAAATACAAACAAAGAGCCTCGTGGCACTTTAAAGGCTAACAAATTTATTATGGCATAAGCTTTCCTGGACGACAGTGCACTTCATCAGATGTATAAACTGTTACCTTGAGTGTAAGGTATATATATCCATAACATGTGTGTGTGTGTGTGTTTTAAAGGGAATGTGCACTGAGAGGTTAATGTGCATAACACCCGGCCATTGTGCACATTCACCAGGCCTCATATAATCTTTCCAGGAAGAGGGAATAATGTACATTTCCCATCGACAGACATACTCGCCAACTGCCCTTGGGGAATGTGCACATGTCAACTACATTTTGCACATTCTCTGGTCAGAGGTGTGCAATCGGTCCTCTGCCTAGGCTGCTTCCGGACCACTGCCTGATCTGACATGACCTACAACATACCCTCCCACTGATCAGCCGAGCAGTAAGAAGGACAGGAGGATCCAGATACAGGTTAACTTTTTTCTGCAGTCCATCCTCCACCACCTTTTCACCGGTCTCACCTGTTCACCAATCAACTGAGCAGCAGAAGACGGACTGCAGGGAGATGAAGAATGCAAAACTTCCCTCCCCTTCCCACAGTCCCACAGTCCTTCCCACCACCACACAGGAGGGAAGATTCATCCAACTGGAAGAGTTACCCAGCAGGGAAAAGAGAGCTGGCAGAGAAAGGGTGTGATCCTACCCACCCTACCTATGCCATTCAACATCAGCTCAGGGTGATGCTATCTGGGCGACCACACATGATCTGACTTTCAAAACTGTTTGGGGAGGTCGCACTGTTTTGTTTCCAATCAGTGCATATCCTGCAACTTCCTACTGAAATCACATAACAGATGTTCCCGCATTGCAGGGAGGGTTGGGCTAGATGACCCTCAGGGTCCCTTCCAACTCTGCAATCCTATGATTCTATGTCCCGGTTGATTTTTGCCCTGCTTTTGTTGCCCTTCCGGACAGCAATCATGCGGAGGCATCCAAGGAGCACCTCAGAACAAACGAAAGTAGGAGAAATCCACATGTTGCAAAACACACCGAGAGGAAGACTTAAGAGAGGAGAGCCTCACCTTCTCTCTTTCGGCGTGGCACCTGCGCTCCGTCTCGACGAGGCGCCTCTGCAGCTCCAGCAGCCGCTCCTCTTCCCTTCTCAGCTCCTGCCTCTCCTCCTTCAGTTCTCCTTGCAGCAAGGCTCCTTCCAGGTCCATCTGCTGGGGAAGGGGGCCATGTCAGAGGAGAGGCGCCCAAACATCCCGACTGGCAGCCAGCCAACCTCCACACAACCACCAGGGGGCAGACGGGCAATCGGAATCGTGGGATAAGAGAGCAATCGAGGAACGCAGGGGAAGTTCCAAGTTCCAGGCTCCCCTGATCTGATCTGACCATTAGAGAACGCTCCTGAGAGCACCTTGGGAGCTAAACACCGTGCGGCGAGGGATGCCCCGTTCTGCAGAACCAGCAGGTCCCGCTCTCTGTGTATCTGCGCCGTGCCTCAATCCTGCCTGGGTGTGGTGCCTCCACCATACCGGTTTTGCAGGTGCCAATTGTCACCCATCAAACACCCCTTTCCTCGTGAAACAGGGAGGGGATTGTAGGAGACTGAGGCGTACCTCGATGTTCACCTCCTTCTTCCGGTGATGCAGCTCCTTGATCCGATTCTCAAGAGCCGAGATCTTGCTCACGGCATGAGTCGGCCGTAGCTGCTTCTCCTTCGTGCGGCAGCTGATTCTTCCTGTTTGGGGACTCTCGTACTGGGAAGGGAAACACAATATATAAATCAGGGTTTGCGTGTACACGTGCAGGCTGCGTTCGCACAAACGAAACCCTGTGGGTGGTTCTGATCCCCTCGCTGTAAGAGCTTAAGAAGGGCCTATATCTAGCTGCTGGAGATGTGGCAAGGATAATGCTTCAGCTAAAACATACATCCGTACAACGTCCTACATTGAAAAATTTCTGGCAGGAGGTAATAGAGACAATCAACATGACTGTATGGAACAATCCTAAATTTGCAGAGGGAATCTAACAAAGGGACTCTCCGTACCCTTACTTATGGCAAAAAGACTGGTATTGATGAACTGGAAAAATAAAAATGCAGTTCCCTTTAATGATTGGATTGAAGATATGTACAAACTCGCTGTACATGAGCAAGTTGTATACAAACACAGATTTGCCATGGACAAATTTAATGATATTTGTTGTAAATGCCATATTAGATGAAGGTCTGGTTAAGAAGAAGAAGAAGAAGAAGAAGAAGAAGAAGAAGAAGAAGAAGAAGAAGAAGAAGAGTTTGGATTTGATATCCCGCTTTATCACTACCCGAAGGAGTCTCAAAGCGGCTAACTTTCTCCTTTCCCTTCCTCCCCCACAACAAACCCTCTGTGAGGTGAGTGGGGCTGAGAGACTTCAGAGAAGTGTGACTAGCCCAAGGTCACCAAGCAGCTGCATGTGGAGGAGCGGAGATGCGAACCCGGTTCACCAGATTACGAGACTACCACTCTTAACCACTACACCACACTGGCTCCCCCACCTTTTTGTAATGTACACAATATCTTTTGTTGTTGTTGTTCTGTTTTGTTTCCTACATGGGTACTATTTATTGTGTCTTCCTTTTGTGTCTTCTTTTACTTTGAGCACTTGTGATTTTGTACTTTTTATTTTTCAATAAAGAATATGAATAATAAAAAAAAGAACTTAAGAAGAAGTTGGGAAGCCTGCAAGCAGGATCTGAGCACAAGAGCATCTTTCCCCTCCTGTGCTTTCCAGCAACTGGTATTCAGAAGCATTGCTGCTGCCTCTGACCATGGGCTTCCTTTTCACTGGAGGCACCAAATGCAAACCAAAACAGTGACCATCTTTGTTCAAATGAGGTGCTCCAGCACTGAGCTACGGTGCATCCCAATAACTGTGCCAAAAGGTGTGGCTGAGATGCCCTACCAGGGTTGCAACACTGAAACTGAAAAAGTCAGCTTGGAAGGCAAGAGGAGAGATTTTGTTCTTTCTGAACTCTTCCTCCCAGCCCTGCTCCCATCCTTTACTCCTTTGTCCAATTGGTACTTAACTAGGAGCTATGAAGACCTAACCATACCTGAAAACCAAAACTCCTGTCTTGGGAATCCTTCCAGTGACTACATACAGACGTACCTTGGTTCTCGAACGCCTTGCGACTTGAACGTTTTGGCTCCCAAACGCCGCAAACCTGGAAGTGAGTGTTCTGGTTTGCAAACGTTTTTTGGAAGCCAAACACCCAACGCGGCTTCCGATTGAGTGCAGGAAGTTCCCTGGTTTTCGAACGTTTTTGGAAGTCGAACCGTTCCGTTCGAGAACCAAGGTACGACTATAGTAGGAAACTAAGAGGAGGTGTTGACCATTCTCCACACAGATGAGCTTCGTAGAGGGAGGAGGAAAAACCTGCTCACTTCCCTCTATAGCCAGACTAATGGTTTTAGGCACCAGTGGCAAAAGGGCTTCTGGTTTGCTGCCACATAAGAACTTAAGAGGACGCAGGTGGCGCTGTGGGTTAAACCACAGAGCCTAGGGCTTGCCGATCAGAAGGTCGGCAGTTCGAATCCCCGCGACGGGGTGAGCTCCCGTTGCTTGGTCCCTGCTCCTGCCCACCTAGCAGTTCGAAAGCATGTCAAAGTGCAAGTAGATAAATAGGTACCGCTCTGGCAAGAAGGTAAACGGCATTCACCAGAAGAGGCTTAGTCATGCTGGCCACATGACCCGGAAGCTGTACGCTGGCTCCCTTGGCCAATAAAGAGAGATGAGCACTGCAACCCCAGAGTCTGTCACGACTGGACCTAATGGGCAGGGGTCCCTTTACCTTTATCTTTAAGAACTTAAGAAGAGTCCTGCTGGATCTGGCCGAGGGCCCACTAAGTCCAGCATCCTGCTCTCAAATTAGCCACCCCAATGCCTAACTGGGACCTTCTGCATGCAAAGCAGATGCTCTACCAATGAGCTGTGGCTCCTCCCAAACTACATAACCCTAATGCTCAAAAACCTGCACTGGCAGCCCCAATCTCTGCCCAGACACTGAGTCCTCTGGGTCACTGTTTGTGGCACTTATGCCTTGGATGCATGGTTTGTATTCATTGGGAGTCGTGCAGTTAATATTGTGGGCCCAACTCCCTTCTAGTTGGGGTTAGCAGGCCTCATCCCTGTTGATCTTACGGTGTCTGCTGAAGACTTTTCCCCCATTAGCTGAAGTCTGATTGTGTCGAAAGATTTTTACGATCTGAAGAGAAACCAGAGTATCTGATTGTGCGGTTTTAACTCCCTTTTCTGTATCGCATTTCTTGTGCACCGCTTTGAGACGACGGCACTTCTCTACCCGTTGTTTGATTAAAAGAAAAACATTGGGAGCTGCCTTGTCCCAAGGAGGACCACTGGTCCATCTGTAGCTCAGTATCGTCAACACTGACTGGCAGCAACTGTCCAGGGTTTGGAGCAGAGCACATTCCCAGTCCTGCCTGGAGATGCCAGGGATTGAACCTGGGAGCTTCTACATGCAAAGCATATGGGGCTGGCGAGTGGAGAAAGCAGAGGGGGCAGCCCCTAGCAAATACATATATATATTTACCCCTGTCCAGATGGTCATTTCTGTTAAAAAACACCCCTCTCCTGCTTGACGAAGGAAAAGGCTCAAAAGCCAATTAAGCCTCAAATAAGAAACGAGACCCTAGATGTTTGCTGCCACTCACCCCGTTCTGGGCACTCTCTGTGCTGCTGGCTTCATCCTCCTCCATCCCGTCACTGGAGTTTCCGCCTGGACTGGAGCCGCCTTCCAAAGAAAGGGCATCTTCTATGCTACACTGGGCTGGGGACCCCTCCTTGTCTGGTGACTGGTGGCACTTGGGCATATCCTCCAGGCGACCCTTCTCCGATTTGGTTGAATAGGGGCACAGCTCCGCTTGGCTCAGCACCCCCATGGCATCCGAGTTCTGGAGCACCATCGCTCAACAAGGCATGATGACCGCTGCGAGGATAAACGATAACAACAAACACCCCCGTGTTATTTAGTCACCAGCGTCGTCTATTTCTTTACTGACTTGTGATTCTGTTTGGGAATCGTTTCTCGCTGTTTCGTAGCAGGAAAGATACATGCTAAAAATAATCCTGTATGCGAAAAGCAACAGAGAAACAGTTCCATGTACAGTGGTACCTCAGGTTACATACGCTTCAGGTTAAGAACTCCGCTAACCCAGAAATAATGCTTCAGGTTAAGAACTTTGCTTCAGGATAAGAACAGAAATTGTGCTCTGGCGGCGCAGTGGCAGCGGGAAGCCCCATTAGCTAAAGTGGTGCTTCAGGCTAAGAACAGTTCCAGGTTAAGAACGGACCTCCGGAACGAATTAAGTACTTAGCCAGAGGTACCACTGTATATAAAAACAACAACTTGAAACGTTTCCATGCATGAAAACAATTAAAAATCCAACACAGGTACAGACAGGGATAAAGATCTCCACTTGAAATGATCTTCAGTAGGTGCCAGAAAGACCACAGAGGTGGTTTTTGACTGATATACAACTGCCAAAGGGTTGCGTTTAAGGGTTGCATTTAATGTAGAGCTAAGAAGCGCTTTGCAGGAGCAGAACAATTTCTGCGGGGGAAGTGTTCCCCTCCATGCACCCCGTAAATCTGTCCTGAGTTTTTTCCCAAGCCCCAAGCAGATTGGGGGACAGTGAGGGGTGCCTTTTGTTGCAGCGCGGTTTTAGCTTGCTATTCTTCATTCTTTTCTTTGTGTAATTTTTTTTTAAGCATTATCTGTCATTTAGTTCATTCTGGACCCCAAAGGTGTGGTACAAATATTTTAAGGCATGAATAGATAAACACAGGTGTAATGGCCTGAACATCTGAAACACACCCCATGAATGCCAAGTATTTTTCCCCTCCCTGTCTTACGCAAAGGTACAAGGCCAGCCCTGTTTATTGCAACTCGTTACCATAAGTTGGGGCCAAGCCCTCAGGGACTTCATATGTCAAAGTCAGGATCCCATCATGGACTCCCTGCAATTTATTCTTTTTAGGGAAAAGAAGAAGAAAAGCTTACCAGGAGCCTGGAAGCGGAAAGGAAATACCCATTGCACCAAAGAATAGAATAGAATAGAATATTTATTGTCATTGTCCCCTTTGGGGACAACGAAATTACTTGGCTGCTCCATCCACCTAGATAGGGCACTCCACTCAAAAACAAAACAGGCCAAGGGAATCCCAACAGCTTCTCAGCCAGCTGTCGCCTTTCCTTTGCCCCAGATAATCCAGTGCCAGGGCTGGGCATCATGTTACCTTGAATGCACAGACGCCAAATTGCCCCCAAGGGGCCCGGCATGCACATGTGATTCCACCTGTCACCTGTGACGTCATGCAACTCCAAATGCTGGGTAGACCGGTGCCATCTTCCGCTAAATGTGCCAGTCCCCACAGCGTCAGGAGATGCTGTGTGAGCCAGTGTGACCTCACGCCATGCCCACTGGTCCCCTTGGCGTCTCGAGACATAGTGCAGGCCTTTTCAGCCTTCTGCTGGCTGTAGGTAGGCGTGGCAGGGCCCGCCACAGCTGCGGGAAAGCCGAGCGGGGCCTGGCAGGCTGTGGAATATTGAGGGGCCCTGATCCCCTCCTTGAATTTTTTAGGGGGGGGGCTTGCCGCCCTCCAGATGGTGCCCCTGCACGGGGGCAACAACTGGAGTTGGTGGTTCCTGGCCATCTTTGCCACCTGAGGTTAAAAGACAAAGGAACAGCCATGTAATAATAATAATAATAATAATAATAATAATAATAATAATAATAATAATAATAATAATTTATTATTTCTACCCCGCCCATCTGGCTGGGTTTCCCCAGAATACGGCTCCCAACAAAATATTAAAAACACGATAAAACATCAAACATTAAAAACTTCCCTAAACAGGGCTGCCTTCAGATGTTTTCTAAGAGTCAGATAGTTGTTTATTTCCTTGACATCTGATGGGAGGGCATTCCACAGGGCGGGTGCCACTACCGAGAAGGCCCTCTGCCTGGTTCCCTGTAACCTCACTTCTCGCAGTGAGGGAACCGCCAGAAGGCCCTCGGAGCTGGACCTCAGTGTCCGGGCTGAATGATGGAGGTGGAGACACTCCTTCAGGTATCCTTCAGGTTACCTCAAACACTGCAGTTGCTCCCAACTCAATAGTTGCTCCCACACTGCTTCAAGTCAGATGTATATAGGGATGAGGACGCTTTCTGAGCCCAAGGGCCACATTACCTTCCGGGGGCCACACGGTAGAAGTGGACGGGGCCAGAGCTTAAAGTGGGCAGAGCGACAAATATGAATTTTCATTGTTAGGGAGCAAGGACGTATCCTAGCCACACAAAAGCATTCAAGGTGTGGGGAGGTGGAAAGCAGGGTCACTGAGGGACGTGCTTTGAGGAAAGGAGGTGTGGCCTAGATTGAGCTGCGGGAGAGTCCTGCAGGGCCACCTTTGCCCCCCAGACATGGGACGCCCTATCCCTGACGGGTATATTGTGCTCACGTACGCAGGGCAGCACATGACACACCACATCGGCGACAGGACTGGCTTAAGATATTTCATTGCCCGAGGCAGAAAATGCAATTATTTCTGTTCATTAGAGTCTAGTAAATATTTCTAGGTTTGCATCCATACATAAACATCAGCACGGTCACATTCCATGCAAATCTGCATCCTCTTTCGGCGTCTCCTTTGGTGACGCCTTTCCGATTTTTCGGTGACACATGAGCAGCCGCCTTCGTTGAAAAGGGTGGCTGGGAAAGTGTCATGGCCTCAGACCTTTTGGGAGCTGCTGCTGCCAGTCAGAGTAGTCAGCACTGGGGCAGACAGTCCAGTAGGGGATGGGTGGGGGGAGGGAGGTATGAACCTCTTAAATAACTGTAGACCCTCCAAGTGTCCCTATTTTCCAGGGACAGTCCTGGATTTACAGAAGCCATCCTGGTTTCTGATTTGATCCCAGAATGTTCCGCTTTTCCTTAGGATGTCCCTATTTTCATCAGAGGGTATGGAGTTATGAGACCCCCAAGCTAAGGAGATAAGTAACAATACAACCTTTAGAAGACACCTGAAGGCAGCCCTATATAGGGAAGTTTTTTTTTTAATCTTTAATGTTTTAATATGGTTTTATATACTGTATGTTGGAAGCCACCCAGAGTGGCTGGGGTAACCCAGTCAGATGGGCAGGGTATTATTATTATTATCAGTGCTTTTTTTCTTTTAAAAAAATGTTTAGGGGTACTCTTATTTTCCTACTCATATTGAAATACTGTCCCTCAATGAGGCCAAACTTAGATTCACAAAATGTTTAGGGGTATGCATACCCCTGCGCCCCCCCAGAAAAAAGCACTGATGACAATGATTGAATAGGACAGTGATGGCTAACCTTGACACTCCAGATGTTTTGGGACTACAACTCCCATCATCCCTGACCACTGATCCTGTTAGCTAGGGATGATGGGAGTTGTAGTTCCAAAACATCTGGGGTGTCAAGGTTAGCCATCACTGGAATAGGACGTCCATATTTTCATCAGAGAAATGTTGGCGGGTATGCAACTGATGACCTAATAACAACATCAAGTTTGCTTTAAATGTCTGGTGAGAGAATTTAAAACAGGCACCCCCAAACTTGGCCCTCCAGCTGTTTTGGGACTACAATTCCCATCATCCCTGATCACTGGTCCTGTTAGCTAGGGATGATGGGAGATGTAGTCCCTAAACATCTGGAGGGCCAAGTTTTGGGGATGCCTGATTTAAGAAGAGTCTGGCCGCTGGATCAGGCCGCAGGCCCATCTAGTCCAGCATCCTGTTCTCACAACAGCCAACCGGATGCCCACAAGAAGCCCCCCAGCACAGGTGCACCCTCCTCACTTGTGATGCCCAGCAATTGGCATTCAAATGCCCACTGCCACATTCAGAGGTGGTGGAGAGCATTTCCATTGCGGCTGGTAGTCATCCAACAGCTTTCTCCTCCATGAATTTGTCCCCTTTGAAAGCTTTCCAAGCTGGTGGCTATCGCTACCTCATGTGGGAATGCGGAGGCAGAGACTCACCACTTCAGCAGCCCACTTATCTCTCCTAGTTCTCTCTCCCGGCTTGTTTCCCTCGGACCAAAATAACAGAAAGGTCAGGTTTTTCCACAGAAGCGGGTAAGATGCCAATGAGAAAGGAACCCAGCCAGGAGGTCTGCTGAGGCAGCACAAGGGCTTGCCGACAGCCAGAGCGTGCCTTCAGAGCCACTTCGTTTCTCATCGCTCCAGCTCACAAATGAAGAAGGGCACAGTGGAAGAACATTTCCACTGCATGCAGAAAATCCTGTGTTCAGTCCCCCTGGAGACCAGCAGTGGGGAAGGCAGGGAGGTCAACAGCGGATGGAGACAGGGCCAATAATCAGCAGAGCCAACTAACTGTAGATTGAGCCCAACTCTCCCGCCTGCTGAGTTCTGCAAAAGCAACACTGAGGTTGTAAATAAGAAGGCAGGTGGATGAGGCAGAATGAGACTGGTGAGGAAGAGCTCCATTTGTCCTAATGGACGAGGCTCCCTTGCTACGCTACCTGAGGGGAACTTCTCCTATTTTTCAGGAAGTTTGTTGCAAGGCTGGCTGCATATCCTGTGATCACACAGCAAACGAGTTCCACGGTCCTTAACAGCTACAGGTCTCTTCCCAGCCTTTGGAATGACACATCTTTCTGCTTGCATTTGGTCAGAGAGGGCCTGAAAGCGGGATTTGAGCTGGAGTGTGCGAAAATGGTAATAATCTTGGGCCAGGCCTGCAGTTGTCCCCCCCACCCCCGAAAATCTGCTGCAGGGTTAATGATTTTGCTGCCTGTATTATTATTATTATTATTATTATTATTATTATTATTCATCTGTAAATCACAGGCTGGTTCACAGCATGAAAATACAACATGAGAACACAAGATACATAATAAAACAAAAAGCCAATAATCCCCGCCTCTCACAAACTCATTAAAAAAGAATACCTGGTTGAAGAGAAACGTTTTTGCCCGGTGCCTAAAGATATGCAACAAAGGAGCCTGCAGCCTGTTTCCAATATACTCTGCCTGGGTTGATATTAAAAGGGCACCACAGCTTTGCTCAGGCATTTCAAAGTGTGTTATGTGGATTTTAATATTATATTCTGAAAACGGGATTTTCGTCTGCAGCTCACTAGATCTCAGCTCTGGCACCTCTCAGATGGGCACTACAGTGGTACCTCTACTTACGGTCACCCCCGGTTACGTATCATTTGGGATACGTACACGGCAAACCCGGAAGTATTTTTTTTCAGGTTTCGCCGCACGTGTATGCGCAGAAGCGATCCCTCCGGTTGCGGAAACCTCGGGATCCGATCGGAGCTCCAGAACGGATCCCATCCACAACCAGAGGCACCACTGTACTGCCATTCTAGGAGAACAAGGGAAAAGTTCGTGGTAAGTTCCGGCACCTCTTTTTCTAGAAAAATAGCATGGGGATTTTAGCTGGGCAACACTGAGAATAATAATAGTAGTAGTAGTAGTAGTAGTAGTAGTAGTAGTAGTAGTAGTAGTAATAAGTTATTATTTGTATCCCACCCATCTGGCTGGGTCTCCCCAGGCACTCTGGGCGGCTTCCAACAAAAATATCACATAAAATATCACATATTAAAAGTTTCCTTAAACAGGGCTGCCTTCAGATGTCTTCTGAATGTCAAGTGGTTGTTTATCTCTTTGACCTCTGAAGGGAGGGCGTTCCACAGGGCGGGCGCCACTACTGAGAAGGCCCTCTGCCTGGTTCCCTGTAGCTTTGCTTCTCGCAGTGAGGGAACCGCCAGAAGGCCCTCGGCGCTGGACCTCAGTGTCCGGGCTGAACGGTGGGGGTGGAGACGCTCCTTCAGGTATACTGGGCCGAGGCCGTTTAGGGCTTTAAAGGTCAACACCAACACTTTGAATTGTGCTTGGAAACGTACTGGGAGCCAATGTAGATCTTTCAGGACCGGTGTTATATATTAAGGTGTTGGAGGCAGACAGGCAGAGCCAGGTGAGTGAGGGCTGGCGGAGGGCACAGTCCTAGCAGACTAGTCTGCGTGTGCGAGTCCATACATATGTAGCAAGTTGCTAACCCTTCCCACACATGCCTCCTCCCCGGCTTCTTTTATATGGTAAGAAAGGTAAATTGTTTTATGTAAGTTCTTCTGTCAGCAATCTCGCTCAGTGCCTCACCCACAATTAGGTGGGGCCCGCCTTATTAAGTCCTGTTTTTCCAGAAGGAAGAAGTGGAATCAAACAGAGAGGAAGGAGACGGGACTCGGCAGAAACTACTTTAAAATGGGGCAGAAGCCTGGAGTTGCGTCCAACGTTAGTCATACTCAGAGAAGACCCATTGGAGTCAATGGGCATGGCCAATTTAGCTCCAGTAATTTTTTTAGCAGCTCTGCTTAATTGGATACAACCCCTGGGTCCACAAGCCCTCACGGGGTGTTCACACATTGCATTCTATGTGCACCTGGATACATAAATAGTTATTGCTATTATTATTATTATTATTATTTATTAATAATCTTCTAAACCACCATCTCAATATGATTTACATACGAGACAATTAAAAGCAGAAACACTGGTTTGACCCTTGGGATCCCTTCCAAATCTACAATTCTACGATTCTATTAAATACATTTAAAACAAGACTACATCCCTAACAAATGGACAATCATGGTGAAGGCCCATTTATCCAGCTCAGAAAGCCTGTCTTAGCAAAACTGTTTTCAATAGTTTCTGGAAAGTGCAGATAGCAGCCACCTGTTGTATCTCAGCAGGAATGCCGTACAGTTGAACATTGGTTTTTGAACGTAATCTGTTCCGGAAGACCTTTCAACTTCCGAAACGTTCGAAAACCGAGGATCAAAGGGCTGTCGTCAAATTCAATTAAAAAAATCGAGAAACGCGCCTCGGAAGCCGTTCAACTTCCAAGGCGTTTTCGAAAACGGAAGCATTCACTTCCGGGGTTTTGACGTTCGGCTTCTGAAACGTTCGACATCCGAGACGTCCGAAAACCGAGGTTTCACTGTACCACAGAACGGGGTAGCCACAGTAAAAGCCCTGCTCTGAGTCACTGTGGAAAAGGAAAAGGTAAAGGGCCCCCTGACCATTAGGTCCAGTCGTGACCGACTCTGGGGATGCGGCGCTCATCTCGCTTTATTGGCCAAGGGAGCCAGGTCATGTGACCAGCATGAGTAAGCCCCTTTTGACGAACCAGAGCAGCGCACGGAAACGCCGTTTACCTTCCCGCTGCAGCGGTACCTATTTACCGGTATCTACTTGCACTTTGACGTGCTTTCAACCTGCTAGGTTGGCAGGAGCAGGGTCCGAGCAACAGGAGCTCACCCCGTCGCGGGGATTTGAACCGCCGACCTTCTGATCTGCAAGCCCTAGGCTCTGTGGTTTAACCCACAGCGCCACCCGCTTGCAATTTCCAATTTGCAGGGTGTATAAGGCAGTCTTTCAAGCAACCTGGTCCCAAGCTGAACAGGAACTTGTATGTCAGCTGAACTATACACACTTGTACAGTTTTTACGTATTCCTCCACATGCTCCTTCTTAGAACATCTTTCTCCTCCCTCCCTTTCCTCATTGGCAAGATAGCGCAACTCTAAGGCTGCAGCAGCATCCTTTGCATGTGACTATGGCTCAGAAGCATCTTTGGCCAACTCTGATTCGATCTACATGCTGACGGAGCGTTTTGTTATGGAGGATTAAAACTGGCCCCATGTCGTTTGCATGCATGGCAAAGGCATAAATCCCTCTGCTTAAGAAACAAGGGGAGGCGACTGTTTGTAGGTGACTGTTTAATCTGTGCCGATGGCTTGAGTATAATTATTCTTATGGGATATTGATTTATCCTTTTCTTCACCTCGCTTTTCCGGACAAAAGGCCCTCAAGGCAGCTTAGAAAGGTAGCAGCATCATACATACTGTAAACCCATTTACAAAAGCACAGACACAAAAATGAAAACAGAGAACGGTTGGCAATGCAGGCTATGTGCACACCATACGTTCAAATTGCAATTAAGGCACATTTTTCCATCAAAGTATCCTGGGAACTGAAGTTTTTTTAAGGGTGCTGGGAACTATAGTTCTGGGAGGTGGAGCTACAGTTCCCAGGCTTCTTGGCGGAGTGGGGGAATGTGCTTTAAATGTGCAGTGTTGTGCGCAGCCTCAGATAAGGTGGGTTGGCAACTAAACAGGAGGGGGAAAACCAGATTATCTTGCTCCTGAGCCTTTTGTGGCAGGTTGAATTGCAGAAAGAAGGCAAGGCTTTCACAGGATGAAGATTTAGCATTATCGCCTGCTAATGCCTGCAAATTAAGGCTGCATTCCTAACCCCAGTTACGGTACCTGGGAGTACCTGTAATTTAGTTGGACTTACTTCTGATTCTACATACAATTGCAGCCTTACTGCCTCTAGGCTGTGTGAAGAAAGACAGTGCAGAGAAAATAAAAGTAATGAGGCGTCTGTCGGAACAGCAAAAATTACACATCAATAAATAAGGAATATTGTCAGGATTGTGCTGTAAACAGCTGAAGAAGGCACAGGAGCAGGGCTCAGTTGGAAATCTGGCGATTCTAAGTGTTCTGGTGCGAAAGAGCTAGTGCTAAGCTCTCAAAACCCAGAGGAGTAATAATAATTTTAAAATATTTGTTTGCTCATGGCCCACAAGGAAATTGCCTTGCAGACTCTTTAAGGAGAGAAAAGGGGTCCATAGCAAACAAGGCCCTTCTCCTACTAGGTTTCTGCCTCATATCTGACAAAGAAGAAGCCTAGAGCCAGACCCTCAGCGTTTCCCAAACTTGGGTCTCCAGCTGTTTTTGGACTACAATTCCCATCATCCCTGACCACTGGCCTTGCTAACTAGGGATGGTGGGAGTCATAGTCCAAAAACAGCTGGAGACCCGAGTTTGGGAAACACGGCTGTAGGTGAATATCTCAAAATCTAGACAGGTTCAAATAATAATAATAAAAGAAAACCTAACAAATACTCTTAAAACACACACAAACTCACACTCTTTGTCATAACTGCAATAAAAACTGCTTGGCGCCCTTCCCTCTCCAACTCATTTTCCTTTCGCCTCTTATCTTTCAGATGGCAAGCCTGTGAGCAGGAACCTTGGTATTTTAAGCAGTCACGTGCAACCCATTCTGGAAGGCTTTTAAAACTGAAGAGCAGGTTTAAAATAATAATAATAATAATAATCTAAATAAATAAACATAACCCAAAAGGGGCCTTTCAATCTCACTGGAAATTTGCCTCATTGCCTTCTCCTGGAGTCTGAAACGACTCCCTTAGCCCATGGAAGAAGGAGAACCCACCACCCAACCTCCCAGTGTATTCTGCCAAACCTGCAGAGAACGAGTGTTACGTGTGGTTGCTTTTGCCTTGGCTGCTGCTCGGCGGAAGACAGCTTGGTCAATTCATCATGCTTCTTGTTGAATGGGGTCCTCACTCATTAAATCTGCATGCATTTGCATATCAACTAACCCAGCCGTCCGGATTTCCCTTTTTAAAACCCTTCCCAGTTTACCAGCGGTGCGTGTCACGGCACATCAAGCGTCAGAAAGGATTTCCTTCTGTGTAAGAGAGAAACTTTCCTGCAACGCATGGAATTATGGAACTAAAAGGGACATCTGGCTGGTCACTGTGAGAATAGATTGCTGGACTAAATGGGCCATTGACCTGATCCAGCAAACTCTTATGTTCTTTTGCAGGTCCCACTAGGGAGATCCTAGCTGATTAAGTACATAAGAATAGCCCTGGCTTGGGTGGCCGGTGACCCCTCTATCTATCTTCCTGTTCTCACAGTGGCCACCCAGATGCCTGTAGCAAACCCTCAAGCACAACAGCATCCCTCCCCTCTTGTGGTTTCCAGCAGCTAGCATTCAGAAGCATGACTGCCTCCGGTTGTGGAGGCATTGCACCGTCATCGTGTCTAGTAGCCACTGATAAACCTTCTCCTCCATGAATCCGTCTAATCTTCTTTCAAAGCCATCAGAGTGATTTCCATGTTTAACTGTGCACCGTGTGCTTCGTCATTGCAAGGCCCCCCACTCCTGGGGAAAATGGGACATCGCTTTCTCCCGCTTGTCATTTCCAGCAACTGGCATTCAGTGCCATGAGCCAGTGTGGTGTAGTGGTTAAGAGCGGTAGACTCGTAATCTGGGGAACCGGGTTCGCTTCCCCGCTCCTCCACATGCAGCTGCTGGGTGACCTTGTGCTAGTCACATTTCTCTGAAGTCTCTCAGCCCCACTCACCTCACAGAGTGTTTGTTGTGGGGGAGGAAGGGAAGGAGAATGTTAGCCGCTTTGAGACTCCTTCGGGTAGTGATAAAGCGGGAGATCAAATCCAAACTCTTCTTCTTCTTTGAAAGCAGAGGTGGATCAGAGCTGATGGCCGCATTCCCAGACCCTCCCCAGCGTCCCTATTTTCCAGGGACAGTCCCGGATTTACAGAAGCCATCCTGGTTTCTGTTTGATTCTGGAATGTCCTGCTTTTCCTTAGAATATCCCTGTTTTCATCAGAGAAATTCTGGAAGTTAGGGAGTTATGAGACCCCCCAAGTCAAGGAGATAACTAACTATACAACCTTTAGAAGACATCTGAAGGCAGCCCTGTTATAGGGAGGTTTTCCAATGTTTAATGTTTTATTATGCTTTTATATATGTTGGAAGCTGCCCAGAGTGGCTGGGGCAACCCAGTCAGATGAGCAGGGTATAAAATAATAAAACTGTCATTGTTGTTGAATAGGACGTCCCTGTTTTGATAGGAGAAATGTCGGAGGCTGTGCATTCCCCTTGTAGGGGGCTGCATGTCAACTGTGGACAGGGCCAATGCCAGTGGAGGGCAGGGGTACCCCTTTTGCCGCCCCTTCTCTCTCACCCCTCCCCATCCAGTGAATGTCCAGGGGAAGGACAGGTCGCACTTGTCAGAGGTCTGAGCTGACCACTTACAAAGGAGCTTCCAAAATCAGGCCGAGGGCCATATTACATTTGGGCACGGGCTGTACTGTAAACTAACAGTAGCGTACAACGTAAGGGTTTGGTTGCAGTGACCTGATTTTTGCTGTGCACACCCCCCCCCCCACACACACACATTGAAGAATCCTGGAAACTGTAGTTTGTTGTGGGTGCTGGGAATTATAGCACTGCAAAGAGTACACTACAGCTCCCAGGACTCTCTGCCAAGTGCAGGAAGTGGTGCAAGCGTATAGTGTGTTCACTGCACCAGACAAGCAGGAAAGATCCTATTCTGGTTCACATCCAACCCCACTTCCTTATGGCGCAACGCCGGTGACCTTTTCCCTGTACCTGGCACGCTCTTGATCTTCAAGCCCTCCAAAATTAACCCCTTTCCGCACCACCCAAGTGATACAAACACACACCAGGTCCTAACGTTTCCAGGAAAAGCACTCCCACTTGCCTGTAAAAACAATCCCTTTCCACAACCCGTATTTTGAGACCCTCCTTGCGTACCATAGAACTGACACTTTTAACCTCTGCACACACACACACACACACAATTCCTATATGGAACACACCCCCATGGTGTTTGCAGACTGCAAATCCCACAAACAAGGCACTTAATTCCGTGCGCCGATGGAAAGTTTTGTCTCAGTTCAAAAAGAAAGAAAAAAGTAGGCTTCCATCAGCTTCCCACCATTTTCAGATTCTTTCAGTCTGTCCTGAAAGTCATTTTAGCCTTCATTTGATAAGATTCCCGAAATTGGGAGTGGGACTAGCCCTCTATTACTTGCCCTTTCCTGCCCCTCTCCCCAAATTTAAACTGGACTGCAGGGGGGCAGGCAAAATGCCCCCATTTGGAGAGAAAACAAACCCAGAAAAACGACAATAATAAGCACATTCTTCCTCCTCAGGAAGAATGCCACACAACCTTCCCCACTAATCCAAGGTCAACACTTTTTGACACTCACTTTCCTCTGGGCCTTGTCACTCCGGGGGTGTAGGCAGGGGGAATCTGTCCCAAAGCAAAACCTCCAGTTTCTTGGGGTGGAGGGCAGGGTGACCCCGGCGCTTGGGTCTTCAGTCAATCCCAGGAGAGGAGACCACAGATAAGTGAAAAACAAGCTCCCAAGTTTGAGGGCGCCCGCAGTCCAAGCAGATGCTGTCCCTTGTGATCCCAGATAGGGGAAAATGATGGTGACGAAGATGATGATGGGTGCTCTCTCCCAGGTTGTCCTAATGTCCTTCCTGGTTCCCTGAGTGTCCCTCCCTTGCTCCGCCCCCATCCTGGATCGTTCCCTTGCCTATGTCACCCAGCTCCTGGCTTCCTCTCTGCACCACCCTGGCTCCTTGCTAAGTCTCGGGGACAGACAGCCTGTCACTCACCTGGATTGACGGGCAGGCTTTCCCCCGATGCTCTCGGGCTATTGGACAGAGAGGACCCCCTCCGGCTCCAAGGCGCGCGCAGACCCCTCGTGCGCTGAGCTGCCGGAACGGCTTCTTCTGCTGACTTTCCGCTTGCAACGTCGTGCCTGCAAGCGGTTCGCCTCCTGCCTTCCTGGTGTTCAAACAAGTTTTACAACCCTGCTCGCTGGCTTTGGCTTTTGCTTTGGAAAAACAAAAGCTGTGACATCAGAGGCCGAAAGAAGCGGGGCGGTTGGAGGGGGGGGGGGGACCCGGCCTGCAGGGAACCAGCTTTGAGATAGTGAAACCTGGAAAATCCCACGAGTGCAGAAGTTTGAAGTTTTCCCAGCTGAGGGCAGCTGCCCCTTTTATTATTACTAATGTCAGTGGGGGGTTTTCCTGGGGGGGAAAGGTGGGGAAACTCACCAGAAGTTAGTTAGTTGGTTAGTTAGTTAGTTAGTTTTGTTTGTTTGTTTGTTTGTTGCGGGGTTCCCCCCCCCACACACACACACCGCAATGGCTAAGTGTAAGATGTGATTAATAAACTCAAGCAGACAATGATCTGGATTAGAAATGGCCGCAACTTTATTGATTACAGATATAGGTGGGTTTTTGGTTCAGGCATTGGGTTCCAGCCCCAGCAGACAAAAGATAATTATTATTTAAATTGAAAAAGGTAAGGGAACTCAGTTCCCCCAAGTTCCTGCTAAAAACAACAACAACCCCTGACTATTATTATTATTATTAACAGCAGTGGGACTTTAATAAAATCTACCCTTCTTTTGTTCTTCCCCAGCTGTGCCGAAACCCTTTTATTTCTTGGTTGTTTTCTTTTTTTATATATGATCAGTTTTTAATTAAAAGTTTCAGAATACAATAAAAGCAAAACAGAGAGTAGGAATTGGAAAGAGAGAGCACAGAAAAGGAAAGAAAATGAACAAGAAGAAGAGGAAGGGGGAAAAGAAAACTAAAATATAAAACCCTCTATGAAGATTGTGTCTTTACTCTTCATCCACACAAAGGGAGGCAAGCCATCCCAGCTCACATCCGGGCACTTCCCCCCTCTTACCGCAGCCTCTCCACCCTGGAAGATCCTCTCTGCCTTGCCTCTCACACAGGGCCTTTGATAATGTCTACTATTCTATGATTCTATAACTTGCATGGCAGGCAGATGTTCAGCAGGTGAAGCTTCTCTTGTAGTGCAGTGCTGGAACATGTTACTGGTATACCCAAGCCTCACAAGTTTATCTCCAGGCATCTCCAGCACAAAGATTTAGCAGCAGCTGTCCGTTAATAAACTGCTTGGCAGGCAGACGTTCAACAGGTTAAGCTGGTTTGTTTTGTTTTTGCAGGAAGAGACTGTGGTTCAATGGCAGTGCGAGTCTTTTGTATGCCCAAGTCTCCCAAATTCAATCCCTGGCATTTCCAGTATAAAGATCATAACTTAAGAGAGTTGAGGGTTAGATTGCAGGGATAGATGATGTAATGCACTCTGGACGTTGATGGACTCCAACTCCCATCAGCCCCAGCCAGGATGGGCAATGATCAGGGGTGACGGGAGTTGTAGTCCAACAAAAGTCCGGAGGGCACTGGGTTGGCTATCCCTGCCTGGAGAGTTCCCAGCCATCTGCTAGAGGCAGCCCTAGACCAACGGTCTGCCTGACGCTATGGCAGCGTCATAAGTTCAAAACCTTTGGAGTACCTCTCAGTCTTGCCGTTCCCTTTGCTCCACAGTGGTTAATTTCCTAATGAGACAGATGCCAATTATGCCAGGGCAGAAGGTGGTTTGAAAGCAACACCCTCTCATTTACTCACCTGTCCCTCCCCTTCAGATTGCTGCTGGCAGTTTTGCACAGTGATGCACGGGGGAAAGGCACTCTGTCTGTGGTCAGAGACACGTTTTCAGTCATTATGTCTTACTGATCATTTACACCCATGAAAGCCTGCTTTGGTGTGATGCCAGCACAGTCCTTAAAATACACAGCAACACATAACCAGCGTAGTGTAGCAGATTGAGTGTTGGACTAGCATCTGGGAGACCAGGGTTGAAATTCCAGCTCAAACATGAAACTTACTGGGTGACCATGGCCCAGGCACTTTTGTCTCTCAGCTTAACCTACTTCACAGGGTTGTTGTGAGGATAAAAGCAGGGCTTTTTTTCAGCTAGAACTTGCCAGAACTCGGTTCCGGCAGCTCTTAGGTAGGTGCTATTGCCATTCTAAGAGAACAAAGAAAGTGTTTGTGGTGAGTTCTGGCGTCCCTTTTTCTAAAAAAATAGCACCGGAACCAAGTCTGCCATCTTGAGCTCTGTGTAGGAAAGGTAGGGATGCAAATGTAATAAGCAAGCAAACATTTTGGAGAGGCAGTGTGATGTAGTGGTTAGAGTGTGACCTTGAGCCAGTCACCATGTCTCAGCCTAACCTTCCTCACTGCGCTGTTTCAAGGATATAGCAGGAGGGGAGAAAGAGCTTTGTTCATCTCCTTGAGCTCCTTGAAGGAAAGGTGGCATATAAATGCATTAATAAAAATAAAATCTAATTCAGCCAGGACCTGTAAGCAGGACTTGAACACAGGAGCACTCTTCCCCCTCTGAGGTTCCTGGCAACTGGTATTCAGAAGTCTTACAGCCTCCCACTGTTTGAAAACATTGCCTGGACTCTACCACTTCTGACTAGATCATATGGCGGGGGAGTGGCATGTTGGAATTGCTCATCCACAGGGTGGAGGACAGAAAACATACGTAGAAAACCTGCGTGCTGTTAGGCTTTTCCTTGACATTTTGGTTTTCCGGATGGACAAGTTTTTTTTTTTTTTTTTTTTTTTTTTAAAGAAGAATAATAATTTTTAAAATGGGGGAGTATTCAACTCCCCGCCCCCAAAGTAGTACAGTCCAGGAAGTGCTGAACCACTTGATTCTGTTGATGGTAGAATTGGTAGCCTATTGGCTGAGTCTTGCAGCCTGTGGGAAATCGAGCTATTAAACCTCAGAGCCATAAATGTCTGTCAGTTTCCTGAAGTGGGTTTTGTGTGTGTGTGCATTTTCAAGCTGTATTTCTTTCATTATATAACTCTTCTGCCAGAAGCTATATAGGCTGAAATAATATTTGTTCTTAGGCTTGGCACTTGGAAAGATTGACATGCAGGGATGGGAAATCTGCAGTCCGCCATACATTTGCTGGACTACAGCTCCCATCATCCCTGGCCATTGGCCATGCTGCCTGGGGGCTGATGGGAATTGGAGTCCAGCAGCAGCTGCAGGGTCACAGGTTCCCCACCCGTATTCTCGGGGAGAGGGCAGAGAGCAGAGTTTATTGGCACCCCGCATTTAAAGCGCTATGTCCCTCAAAGAATTCTGGGAGCTGTCGTTTGTTAAGGGTGCTGAGACTTCTTCAGAGGCTCCTATTCCCCTTGCAGAGCTACAATTCCCAGAGTGCTTTAACAATGCATCCCTCTTTCCAGGAAATCTGCGAACTGTAGCTCTGTCTGGGGAGTAGGGACCTTTAGAGCAAATCTGTGGACAGTGATACAGGTTGCAGGGGGCGTAGCTTAGTGGTAGAGTGCATGTTTTTGCATACAGAAGGTCCCATGTTCGATCCCAGGCATCTCCAGTTAGATGGATTCAGTAAAAACAGGGAACAGAGGTACTGTGGCTCTCCAGATCTTAGAATCAGAATTGTAGAGTTAGAAGGGACCCCAAGGGTCATCTAGATTCTAGCCCAACTCCCTGCAGTGCAGGAATCTCAGCTACAGCATCCATGACAGATCCAACCTCTACTTAAAAACCTCCAAGGAAGGAGAGTCCACCACCTCCCATGAGAGACCGTTCCACTGCCAAACAGCTCTTACCTGTTGGGTCTTGTTGGACTGCAACTCCTTCATCCTTCACTATTGGTCGTACATACTGTACTGAGGCTGTTGGGAGTTGGGAGTTCAGAGACACCTGCATAGTCACAGGTTCCCCAACCGTGTGGTACAGGCCGGTGAAGAGAAAGACATCTATTGAAGAGTCACTGCCTGTCAGTGTATTAGGCAGTCCTGGACCAGATGAACAAGTCATCTGACCTAGTGCTTCCTGTGTTCTTTGCAGACTCATTGGGATAATATATCAGAGTCTTGTTTGTTGTCCTTTCATGTTCGGTTATCTTTGTTCTCACAGCACGGCTAAAACCATAACACTGGTCGGAAAAACAGATCTGGGGCCTAAGGGCCATCGCACCACTTTGGCTCCACCTGAGAAAATGTCAATAAAACCAGGTATTCTGCTGATACAGATAGATCGCCCTATGGGACTCACACAAACACACAGAGAGGGAGAGCACTTCGCCCTGTCTGCCTCCAACCCAGAAATAATACCTGAACAAAAACAGCCACTCCCCTCTGTCACAACAATGCATTGCACCGCTCGAGAAGCACAATGTCTTTGCAGACAGATAAATCCTTCCGGCAGAGATGGAATGCTGGGTGGCACTCCCAGCAGTCGGGGGAACCGGAACTGTCACAGCACCTGTGAATAGCTCTAGGTCCCTGTGTTGTTTGGGGGCGCATGTCGGCGCTTGCAAACTGCGCTGCGGGGAACCCTAGAGAGGTTCCTTGGAGTTTTATCTGAGCGTTCCTCAGTCACTAGGTGGGACATGGCAAACCAGCTTCTCTGGAAAAGCATTGACATGCCCCCACCCACTCTATTAACCAGCATAACGTAGATGTTAGGGCAGCAAGCTAGGAATGAAGAGGTGTGAGAAACAGCAAGCCAGCCCATGCAGATTGTTTGATGGAGGGAGGGGAGGTTTAGCAAACCGCTCTTTAAAAGGGGTGGAGCTAGGGATGAGAGGGGAGGGGCTTGGGGAAAGTTGTGGGAAGAGAGGCAAGGGGCAGGTGGGGGGTAAGTGGGGCAGACAGCAATGGGGTAAGTGCAGTTATTGAGCAGGAGTAGCAGCACCAAGTTATTAAAAAGAAACATGATGGGTTGTTTGCAACTGTAGTCGTACCTAGAGCAGACCATTTGAAAGTAATGGAGATGACTAGCATTTGATTCAATGCGTCTACCCTGAGGACGACTTAGTTGCCTGCAGCCCATTAGAACTATTTAATGCATTTTTTAACGCTTCTTCTGCTTGTGTGTTGTAGGGTTTCTGCACTGACTCTTCCCTCAGTGGTTCCTTAACCTCTTCATTGCCCTCTCCTCCAAAAATTTCTAGCTGTAATAATAATAATAATAATAATAATAATAATAATAATAATAATTTATTATTTGTTTTATATCCCGCCCATCTGGCTGGGTTTCTCCAGCCAGTCTGGGTGGCTCCCAACAGAATTAACGAAAAAAACATCGGACATTAAAAACTTCCCTAAACAGGGCTGCCTTCAGATGTCTTCTAAAAGTCAGATAGTTGATTATTTCCTTGACCTCTGATGGGAGGGCGTTCCACAGGGCGGGCGCCACTACCGAGAAGGCCCTCTGCCTGGTTTCCTGTAACGTCACTTCTCACAGGGAGGGAACCGCCAGAAGGCCCTCGGCACTGGACCTCAGAGTCCGGGCTGAACGATGGGGGTGGAGACGCTCCTTCATGTATACTGGGCTGTAGCTGTTTAAGGATTTAAAGATCCCCACCAACACTTTGAATTGTGCTTGGAAACGTACTGGGAGCCAAAGTAGGTCTTTCAGGACTGGTGTTATATGGTCTTGGTGGCCACTCCCAGTCACCAGTCTAGCTACCACATTCTGGATTGGTTGTCGTTTCTGGGTCACCTTCAAAAGTAGCCCCATATAGAGCACGTTGCAGTAAGCGTGTTGGTGAACAGGATCAGCCAGGACACGAAAACAAGTGTTCAAAAGGACAACAGGTACATGCAGGAGGAGACTTGCTTCCTTTTCCTCTCCATCCCACCCAAAAGCCTCACTGGGGGTTATCTCAACTCCACCATTTCCTGTCTCCTTGGAATATTTTGTCAGGCAGTTTGAATTTTAATCCCCCGCTGGGGCTGACCCCCAAACAGCGGATCAGCCCAGACATTCCCTGCCCTTCTAAACTAACTCGGTCCCCAGCCATGGTGCATTACAGTCAATGTTTCTCAAACTACTCTTCCTTGGCTCAACCATGTGGTTCCTCCTTACCTGGAAAGTCCCAGGATGTAATAATTCCATCTGAAGATGGTGAACGCAGTTTGACAATGGGACTCATTAGCTACAGGGCTGATGGGCTCTCCCTTGCTGGAAGCCTTGGGAAACAGGGAGGGCAGCCGTCCGTTGCGGGTTCCCTAGCTCAGGATCTTGTGCATCGAGCATGCACATTGGACCAGAGAGTCTACAAGATCTCCTCCAAGCCCATGACTCTGTGATTCGTGTAACATTGGAAGCTGCATTTATTAATAATATCAATATTTAATTAAGAGAATTTCAGTTTTAGAAAACAAAGTGGCAAAAGAAAGAAAAAAGAGGGAGAAGAAAAGTGTAAAAAAATAAGAAATATATAATATGATGCAGTAGCTATAATGAATTTCCATAGAGAATTATATAGATAGATGAATAATATTACTGTCCTAATACATATAATGATTATTAATAATCTAGTATATTCTGTATAAACTCATTCCAAATGTCAATATATTTATCCAAAAAAGCCTATAAGTGGATCTGCACGGATGTTACTGGCTCAGAGATGGAAAGAAGATAAAGTCCCAAGCAGAGAAGAATGGCAGATGAAGTTAAGGGACTATGCTGAAATGGCTAAAATGACCAGAAGAGTCAGAAATCAGGAAGACCAAAATTTTAATAAGGAATGGGAAAAATGTATTACTTATCTTAAATACCATTGTAAACAGCTAAAATCGTTAGTAGGATTGGAATATCACTTGTAGTTTAAGGTTGAATTCTGGACATAATGGAAGAGGCAAAGGATTTAGAGTATCATAAAAGACGCAGGAGGAAATGATTAAAAATGGGACCCACAAAGGGGAGGATGGAAGTCCAGGAGATTCCTTGGAATCTTGTTTTTATTATTTATGTTTGATATATCTCTGTAAAATTTTAATTTGAAAAACCAAATAAATAAATTTTCAAAAAAGTCTGTAAGCGATCCATTCACATGGTGGCGGTGTTGTCATGTCATCAGTCCATTGATTAATGGGGATCTTATCTTTATTCTTCCAATTCATCAATACAAGTCTCTTGGCCACAGTTAGGGCATGTCTTATACTGAGTCAGACCGTTGGGTCCAGCTAGTGATGCCTACACTGACTGGCAGCAACTCTCCAGGGTTCCAGGCCGGGACTCTCTCCCAGTCCTACTTCCGAGATGCCACCAGGGATTGAACCCGGGATCTCCTGCATGCAAAGCAGATGCCTTTCTGCTGAGCGACGGCCCTTTCCCAATTCATGGAAGTCCTGGAGGCGACACAGCAATCAGGGTCGTGACCCCGCTGCTCCCGTTCAACCATCCCAGTGTCAATGTGACTCACAGTCTGCGGAGCCCTGAGCCGCCCTTCGACTGAATGTTTTGTGAACCGATTGCCAATACGATACACAGCAATGCTTTCAAATGCTCACCGCACCCCAGAAAGTTCACCAAGGGCATGAAAGTGACATCTGTCTCCTGCTGTCTCTCTCCACAATGCGTGAGGAAGAGGAAAATGTCTGGTCCTCTGTGGTATACTACCCCTGAACATGGAAGCTCCATTCCTAGCCATAAGTAAAGTAAAAGGACTGCTGGGTTGGGGGGGGGAGCTAAATTTCTCTAACCTGGGGATAGAGGAACTGTGGCCATGATGAACATGTTCCACAGTGTCAGAAGTACCAGTTGCAGGGAATCATCGATGGGCAGAGTACTGTTGCTCTCAAGTCCAGCCTGCAGGCTTCCCACAGCCACCTGGTTGGCCAAGGTGAGAACAGGATGCTGGACCAGGTGGGCCATTGGCCTGATCCAGCAAGTCCATCTTATGTTCTTACGTCGTTGGACTTCATCAGCTGCAGGCAGCATAACTGATGGTCAGGGAAGATGGGGCTTGTAGATCAACAACACACAGAGGGGCACAGGTGTCTTCATCCAGTGGGTTCAAATGACAAAAAAAGAGAAATTTACATAAGCGTAGTAAGGTTAAAAAGGTAAAGGACCCCCGGACGGTTAAGTCCAGTCAAAGGCGACTATGGGGTTGAGGTACTCATCCCGCTTTCAGGCTGAGGGAGCCGGCGTTTGTCCCCAGACAGCTTTCCAGGTCATGTGGCCAGCATGACTAAACCGCTTCTGGCGCAACGGGACACCGTGACAGAAGCCAGAGCACACGGAAACACCATGGCCGATTGGCATGCCCAAGAGGCTCAGTGGTTTAGACCACAGCACCACCCACGTCCCCTATAAGAGGAGGGGACAAGCAGCCATGGGAGGTGGTGGGACCTCCTCCACCAGAAGCTTGCAAGCAGAGACTTGACCAGCTATGAGATGCCATAGCAGTCAGCTTCTTGCAACAGCAGAGCAGTTAGCCTATATGATCTTGGAAGCTCTTTTCAATTCTATGATCCTACTGAACCTTTTTTCCTGGCTTTCCTCCTCGTCTTTTCAGGCCTCACAAGTTGGTGACAACAACAGGTGGGACCTTTTCAGTGATGGAATTCATCCCACCAGTGTGGTGTAGTGGTTAAGAGCAGGAGACTCGTAATCTGGTGAACCAGGTTCGCGTCCCCGCTCCTCCACATGCAGCTGCTGGGTGACCTTGGACTAGTCACACTTCTCTGAAGTCTTCTTCTTCTTTGTTGGACTCCAAATCCCATGAGCCCCAGCCTGCATGACCAATGTTTAGCAATGATGGGAGCTGTAGTCCAGTGACATCTGGAGGACCATAGGTGGACCTACTACTTCCTTTTCAACCTTTTCCTATTTCTAACACTGTTCTTTCCCCCCTGCCTCAAATACCATGGCCACAACACACGGTCAGAGTTCAGCCTGACTCTTCCACCTTCCCTCTGTACAAGTCATTTTTGGATCCTTCCCTGGAAACTCCCACCTTCTGAAAGCCATAACTGGTCATCATACTAGATCTAGGGTTTATATAACCACAATGGCAACGTACAAGGTAGCCCGATGCATAAACAGGATTATACCAAGAGGCATTTGCAAGGCAGATCGGAGTTTGTTCTCGCCAGACAGGAGAAAGCATCCGGATCTGTTTTGGATTCAGTCTCCATCAGTAACAAAAAAACGGGCATGGGACAGAAAAGGATGACAATAAAATATTTCATGTGCATCTGCTATTTAGATGAGCCGCCTCACCAATAAGTCCACAAAAGCCATAAGCCCAGATCAGGTGCTCCCTTAAATAGCACCAAAAAAGAGAGTGGAGGGGAGAGAAATGTATGTTTCTCTCCCATAGGCCCCATCTGCACTATTCCTTTAAAGCAGTATCATGCCTTTTCAAACAGTCATGGCTTCCCCCCAAAGAATCCTGGGAGATATACAGACCCTCCAAGTGACTCCATTTTCCAGGGACATTCCTGGACTTACAGAAGCCATTCTGGTTTCTGATTTGATCCTAGAAGAATGTCCTGCTTTTCCTTAGGACGTCCCTATTTTCATCGGACAAAAGTCGGAGGGTATAGAGTTATGTAGGGAAGTTTTTTTAAAATGTTTAATGATGTTTTTATATGTGCTAGAAGCCACCCAGAGTGGTTGGGACTACCTAGGGTGGGGTAAAATTGTTGTTGTTGTTGAATAGGATGTCCCTGTTTTCACTGGAGAAATGTTGGAGGGTATGGATGTATTTTGTTAAGGATGCTGAGAGTTGGTAGGAGGCCCCTATTCTCCTCACACAGCAGCAACTCCCAGAATTCCCTGGGAAGATAGATGAACTGTTAAACCACTCAGATTGCTTTAGTTTCAGCAACAAACAAATCCAGTGATGGAGAGCCTGTGGCGCTCTGGATGTCGTTGGATTCCAGCTCCCATCAGCCCCAGCCAGCATGGCAATGGCCCATAGTCCCAGGGTTGATGGGGGTTGTAGTCCAACTGGGGGGGGCACAGGTTCCTCATCCCTGTCCCAGGCCAACTGGTGCAGATCTAAGGTGGGAACCTTCATCCCAGGTTCTCGTTGCAGCCCCTGGGGAAATGAGACCCTGAAACAATTTTGCAAGGCATTGCAGGATCTCACCGCCTGGGCTGTGGGAAAAAACCAAAACATAACAGAAAACTCGCGTCCTTCTCAAGCCAGCTACGCTGAGCTGAGGGCAGATTGAAACATGCCAGATCTTGCCTGGTTTTGCTCTTGTTTCGCTGCCTTTTGGTTTCCCTTGGGAAATGGCTGGGAAACTCAGGCCTGTCTAGGTAAAGTTGTGCAGGTGGGGAAGAAGGCGGGGAGAGAAACAGCTTCCCACCAGCTTCTAATTTATACATATTTATATAAAACCAGGCAAGGAGGCCAGGAGAACAGCCCACTCCCTTTTCAGTATTCGGGCAAACAAATTGCCACCAGTCACAAATGCAAACCTTGTTGATTTTACCTTCAGTTCCTTCAGCACTACCCCCTGCACTTAATCTGGGTTTTGAGCATGAGAACATAAAAGCCTGCTGGATGAGGCCAATGACCCACCTAAACTAGCATAAATATCCACAGTGTCCAGCCTCCCCAATTGCCCCATGGGTGACAACATTGGGTGTTCCCGCTGGAATTATGGAGTGAGAAGCTGGCAGACAATTTTGTCTCCACGGCCAAAGTGGTAAAGTGGAGAGGGAAATAAAGTTAGAGAACAGAAAAAGTACTCTGAAGGATGCCACACTGTTCAAAGGGAGCAATTAATGTAGGGTGCACAGTGCAAAACCTTGCTCAAAAGTAAGTCCCACGCTGTTTAATGGAGCTTTGTTTGGGGTATGGATGAGTGGCGTGGAATAGGGTTTGCATTTTCATGTGAGATGGCCTAATTCTTCACTGTAACACACCCGTCCTTCGAAAATTGCAGTTCTCAGAATTTTGTGATGCTGTTCTGCAACCAAGAACAGTGTATAAAGATGCATACATTAGGGGGAAGAGTGTAGAAAAATGCACGTGCTATTAAATAGAAAACATGAATTGGGGGAGATTGCTTGATTGAACAATTGGGCAAAATTGCTTGCAAAAATGTGAATATTAGGATAAATGCACAGTTTACCTCTCACAGAGCTACAATGCCCAGCAGACTTAACCAACTTCATTCTCAGGATTCTTTCAAGGAAGTCATGTGCCTGAAATGTTTGGTGCATATGTGACCAGGGCTGGTTTCTTAAAGTGAACTAAAGCATGCTGCTTTCCTAGTACTACCAATCCCTTTTAAAAAAAGACAGTCCATTTATTTACTATGGTCTGTCTATTCTATGACCGATATTCAGAAAGAAACTTTGTATAAATATATAAAACAATACCAAACAAAACAAAGCAGATACCCATCACAATATATGGATTGGTAATTGTATTGCCGGGCATAGAGAGCAAAACTGTGAATTTGCTAAAATTATTCCCTGGCAATATTTACATGCTGCACCACAATATTTAGCAGCCCTGGAAGATGTTGACACGTTCTGATTTGAAACGAGTAAACACAGAAAGCATCCGATCAGCCTGGGAATCTCTGTAGAAAGGATTAGATAAAAATCTTACGTACGTCACAACAAAAACAGCAATTCAAAAGAACATGAGTTAGCAATTCTGCCTCTCCAGATTGACAGAGGTTTATGTTGACAATAGGGTATTTTTTGGAAACTCCCCTCCAGAACGAATAATGGAAGACTATTTAAATACAATTATGAATTATGGTGCTGGAGGAGACTCTTGAGAGTCCCATGGACTGCAAGAAGATCAAACCTATCCATTTTTAAAGAAATCAGCCCTGCGTGCTCACTAGAAGGACAGATCCTGAAGTTGAGGCTCCAGTACTTTGGCCACCTCATGAGAAGAGAAGACTCCCTGGAAAAGACCCTGATATTGGGAAAGATTGAGGGCACAAGGAGAAAGGGACGACAGAGGTTGAGATGGTTGGACAGTGTTCTCGAAGCTACTAACATGAGTTTGGCCAAACTGCAAGAGGCAGTGAAGGATAGGCATGCCTGGTGTGCTCTGGTCCATGGGGTCACGAAGAGTCGGACATGACTGAACGACTGAACAACAACATTTAAATACACTAGAGTAAACACAATAAACAACAAAAACCCCAGACTTTTTGTGATTTGGAAAGTAATGAGGAAATGCACTGATGAGTGTGGAATGACTAAATGTTTCATGGGAAGATATGTAAACACGCCACAAGCAAACCTGGATGAATGCACATTGTCACAAAATCTGCCCTGTAATCTATGGAGCATTTGTTCTGACATGGTCTGCTCACTGTGTAAGCTTTGTGCAAACAAATCAGGATGCGTGCAGAGTAAACAGGTCAGTGGGGGAACTGACTTGTCCCACCTCTAGAAATGGGAGGTGCCTGGAAACTGGAGAAGTTTCTTTAGCTCTAAGCTGGCCTGGCCTCGAAGTGCAATTCTGGCTAGTATATCAATGATGTGGCACCTAGGAATATGGATTGTTATTTCCCCCAGCCCTGCCCACATCTGTCATACAGGAAACTAAGCCTGTTGTGCTTTGTATTCTTGCATTCTGGCATGTTCTTGGCCCCAGAACCTCTTTTCCATGGCAGGAGCTACCATTAAACATATGTAGCAAAGAACATTGTGTTTCTGAGCATGCACAGAGTGTGACCTCCCTCACTACTGAGTAACCAAGAGCCCCTGAATGGTTAAATATCAGGGGAGTAAGGGATTCACGGAAGAGATTGGAACTTGCAGGCAGGCTTGGGCTGGGCCTCATTACGTCACCATTTAAATTCTTAACCGCAGCTGTTGACTTAATGCTCCCCTCTTAACCAACAAGGTATCTGTAGGGAGAGAATGGCTTAGCAGTGGTGGGGTGTCAGTGGCCCTCCAGATGTGACTGGACTCCAACTCCCTCATTCCTGGCTATGCTGGCTGGAGCCGATGCGAGTTGGAGTCTATGCAGTACTGTTGCTTGAAGCTACAACAGCAGCACAGATGGGACTTTTACTCTCTCCGGCGAGCCCCTGAGCAGTCCAGCAACCACGTCACTCTGTACAGCTGGAAGATCAAGGGGCAAAGTATCCAGCTGCTGATAACAGGAACTAAGGGCAGTGGGGCACCCTGGGACACAGGAGGGTGTGGGAGAACAGAGAAGAATCATATCCAGTCAAAAAACCGCAACTTTAGGGTTCATTAGGTCAGGCCTGGTTGTACAGGACAGTCTGCAACAGGGCTGGGAGGGATTGAGGGATAGGAATAATAGAATTGTAAAGTTGGAAGGGACCCTGTGGATCATCTAGTCCAACCCCCTGAAATGCAGGAATATGCAGCTGGCCTGTATGAAGATTGAACCCACAACCTTGCCATTATCAGCACCACATTCTAACCAGCAGAGCTAACTGGATACTACTTTGTTGTTCTGGTTTTTTCTTCTTCTTTACCAGTGCCCAGAATGGGTTTATTTTATCCAGTTTTTGTTGCATTATCTCATGCTTTCCTCCAACTCCTTGGTCTTTGGAATTACCTTAGATCAATGCCGTGGAAAGCTAGTTGTGCTGCTTTTGGGGAGCCCTCTTGCTCATCCTAGGGACGCAGATGGAGCTGTGGTCTAAACCACTGAGCCTAGGGCTTGCCGATCAGAAGGTCGGTGGTTCGAATCCCCGTGACGGGGTGAGCTCCCGTTGCTCAGTCCCAGCTCCTGCCCACCAAGCAGTTCGAAAGCACATTAAAGTGCAAGTAGATAAATAGGTACCACTCCAGCGGGAAGGTAAACGGCGTTTCCGTGTGCTGCTCTGGTTTGCCAGAAGCGGCTTAGTCATGCTGGCCACATGACCCAGAAGCTGTTTGCAGACAAACGCCGGCTCCCTCGGCTTATAGAGCGAGATGAGCGCCGCAACCCCAGAGTCGTCCGTGACTGGACCTAATGGTCAGGGGTACCTTTACCTTGCTCATCCTGCTGAGAGGGGCCCAGGATCTCTGCCCCAATGACCTGCCCAAACCTTTTAGGTGCCCTGAGAGAGAACTCTGAACACAACGCAGTGAAAAAATCAGAAGGGCTCCCTCTGTGCCCCACCCCAATAATAATAATAATAATAATAATAATAATAATAATAATAATAATAATAATTTATTATTTGTACCCCGCCCATCTGGCCGGGTCCCCCCAGCCACTTCAAACACAACAGCTACCGGTAGCAGCAAGCAATATGTTCCACATTCTATCCACAACTTCTGGGAAACCCCAAGGCTGCAAGGACACCCAAGCTGGAAAACCCCAAACAGCACAGTAGCATTTTAAAATGAAACAGTCAAGCCAGGGTCAAGTTGTGATCTGGCAGCTTTCCACCCCAACAGTTCCTTTCAAGAGCCCCCAACACAGAGATGCTACAGCTGCTACCTCCCCTCCTCTGCTTGTTAACTCCTCTGGTTCCCTTAACTCACCCACCCACCCACTTCCCCTGCATGCTGGGACCACAGCAAGGCGTTTGATCCAGACGTTGATGCTTGTTTGTTTTTTGTAGATTTTCTGTTTCTGGATGCTCCCAAGCCAATATTTGAGAAAGGAGGAATAATATTCATGCAAAACTCAGTCCCGGATGAGGAAGCAAAGAGTTCACCTTCCCAGAACCATGTCTCCGCTCATATTTGCAGACAACCACCTGCCCCCATGGCAATTTCATCTTTAAAATGCTTTTTTTAAAAGGTAGTTGTCAGAAAATCCAAGCAATGCCCTGCGAAGTGTGGTTCGGGCCTTTCAGAAAAGCTACCTGTTATTGTTAACAGTCGCTTGTAAGTCACCCCAGTGAGCAAACAGTACTATCTAGCGGCTGGAACTTGCAACTACAAGCCAGCACAAGTCTCTGAGCTGAGATTTGCATTTCAGCCCCTTCAGCATAAATAAGGGTGCATCAAAAAAGGAAGGTCTCTTCTTCCAAGGAGCTTACAGTTACAACAGAGATGGCCACCAACTTGGGACGGCTTTAAAAGAGGGTTGAATAAATTCATGGAGGACTATGAATGCCCACTAGCGATGATAGCTATTGCTCTGCCAGTTGGAGGGAATAACGCTTCTGGCCACCACTTGCTGGAAACCACAGGAGGGGAGAGGGCTCTTGTTGGCAAGTGTGAGAAGATGCTGGACTAGGTGAGCTGCTGGCCTGGTGAGGCAGGACTCTTAAATTATTGGACAATGACTTCCATCCCTCTCCACCAACATGGCCAATGATCAGGGATGATGGGAGTTGTAGGCCACATCCACTGAAGGAAGCAAAGATCACCAGTGTTGAAGTAATGATTCTTCAACATCAACTTCATTGGACTGGTCATGTTGTTCGGATGCCTGATAATCATCTTCCAAAGCAACTACTCTATTCCGAACTTAAAAATGGAAAGCGTAATGCTGGTGGTCAACAAAAGAGGTTCAAAGACTCTCCCAAGGCAAATCTTAAAAAATGTAGTATAATCACAGACAACTGGGAAACGCTGGCCTGAGAGCGCTCCAGTTGGAGAACAGCCTTTACCAAAGGTGTCATGAGCTTTGAAGACGCTTGAACTCAGGACGAAAGGGAGAAACGCACTAAGAGTAAGGCACACTTGGCAAACCCTCAACATGATCAACTCCCACCCGGAAACCAATGTCCCCACTGTGGAAGGATGTGTGGATCCAGAATTGGCCTCCACAGCCACTTACAGACTCACTGTTAAAACAGTGTTCATGGAAGACTCAGCTACGAGTGATTGCCAAAGAAGAAGTTAGATTGTGTAGTGTAGTGCTTAGTGTGCTGGATTAAGGACTCTTGAGACCAAGGCTCAAATCCCTACTTCAGTACATGATTGTCAATGGGGTGATCTTGGGCCAGTCACTGACTATCAGGTGAACAGAGTTCTTGTGAGTATTAAAACGAAAAGGGGGCAGGAAGTGCTTATGCTACCATGAGGTTTTGGGAGGAAAGGTGAGACAGAAATGTGATGATAATAATAAATTAAAGCATCGATTCCACCAAATGCTTCTGGGAAGTGAAGCTTAACTGACCCAGAACTACAATTCCCAGCACCATTCACAAACTACAACTCCCAGGTTTCTCGTGTGTTTTAAATGCATGGTGTGGATGTGACCAAATGCATAGTGTGGACAAGATCTCCCATTGCTGCTCCAGAAAAATCAACCCCATCCTATTCAGAAGCGAAGCCGGCTAACAACAAATGTATTTTATTTTTTCTCAGCGACAAGAGTTTCTCAGGCACAAAACCCGAGTTTTCAGAACATTCACAGTGCAAGGGACTCTGTCTTCTGGCAAGGAATCTCGAGGCCCGGCAGAAATCTCGACGCAGTGCATACTTGGAATCTCGACGCAGTGCATACTTGGAAAACAAAAACATCATGTGGGTCCTGGTTGAGCTGGGAATGTCCAGCCAGTGCAAATCGACAAAGAAAAGAGGGCCACTGAGGTCATGGAGCTGGAATTAAGAGGTTGATGATCACAATAGGCAGGAGGATCAGAAACCAAACCAAGTTAGGGTGTATCTGAGGACACACGCGTCTTTCCAAAGAAATCACTGCTATCTTCCTTCAGAGTGTGGTACGGAGATTGTTTGTTCGCCATGAAACCATCCCATGGCTGTAGGGGATGTCTTAGGTCACCTTAGGTCTTGGGGAGGTCAGAGGGTACATCTAGGCAGCTACATCTTGGACCCCACACTTGAGGTTAGCAGGAACGGCGAAATCTGCAGGAGATGAGGGAGAGCAGAAATATTACCCCCCAGGGTTCCTATAGGAATCACCCTCCCTCCCCACAGAACCTAAGAAGTCATGGCTGCCCACCCCTCAGACCAGCCACCCAGCGCCCCAGCAGCCCGACCTAACTCTGGTTTACTCTGAAGCAAGTCCTACAGAGAGCAACATAACTTGCTCCCGAGTAAAAGTGCAAAAGGAATTGAGCCAGAGAGAACTTATGGGCCTTCAGATTCCAAGGGACTCCCAACACCCATCACACCCAACGGTCGGGGATGATGTGAGTTGCAACCCAGCCAGTGTGGTACAGTGGTTAGAATGCCAGACGAAGACCTGGGAGACCAGGGTTCGAATCCCCACTTGTCCAGGAAGATCGCCAGGTGACCTTGGGGGCCAGTCGCAGCCTCTCGCCTAGCCTACGTCACAGGGTTGTTGTGTGGATTAATTGAGGAGGGGGAGAACCACGCACACCCCCTTGAGAAAAAGGTGGGATATACAGGTGAAACTCGAAAAATTAGAATATTGTGGAAAAGTCCATTTATGTAAGCAATTGTTTTCATTAGCTACTGGAGTTTAATGTATGGGATAGACTCATGACATGCCAAGCGAGATATGTCAAGCCTTTATTTGTTATAATTGTGATGATTATGGCGTGCAGCTGATGAGCACCCCCAAGTTGAAATTGTTACTTTGGGGTTCTCATCAGCTGTACGCCATAATCATCACAATTATAACAAATAAAGGCTTGACATATCTCGCTTGGCATGTCATGAGTCTATCTCATATATTCATTTCACTTTTTAAGTTGAATTACTGAAAGAAATGAACCTTTCCACGATATTCTAATTTTTCGAGTTTCACCTGTAAATGCAAACAAACCCACATCTGGAGGGACACCATACTCAATCCTATACACTGTTTACTCATACATAAGTCCCACTGTGTTCTATGGGACTTACTCCCACAGGGGGGACTGTGCTTTAAGATGTCCAGCACAGGAAAAGCCAATCCCTTGGCTATTCCTTAAGGGCAGCACTGTGGCTCAGGTTCAATCCTTGGCATCTCCAGGCAAGGCTGAGTGTGTTACTCCTGCCTTAAATCCCGAAAAGCTGCTGCTGGCCAGGGTAGACAATGCTCAGATAGGTGGACCAACAATCTGGCTCAAGATAGGGCAAGCTACCTACATTTCTTGGCCCAGCAAGCGAAGGAGCCTAGGATCCTTCTGAGGAAGCCACAATAGCAGAGCAGATATTGGCTTGCAGCTGAGAGAAGGCAGCCCCCAGATCAATGCTGCTCCGCTGGAACAGAAACCAGCCTCACCTATTTGTTTTGGCTTGGGCAGATTCAGGTTGTTCATCAGTTCAACGAAGGCCTCTGGGGACAAGGTGAGGCGAGGATTCAGGGTTTTTTCTTCCTCTACTGTGGACACTGTCTGGCCTACAAGGGAGGAGGAGATGCATCAAGGGGGGCTAGGACAGGGGGGGAAAAGAGTCTCACAGCACCTGAAAGGCTCACATAGATTTATCGAGGCGAAGCTTTTTGGGCCTACCAATGTGGGAATTATCTTCCTCAGTTGGCAGGCGGACATTTTGAGATTTGCATAGCACAGACTTTGGCCTCATTCAGGAGTTCTACTGTCATGCTTATAAACAAGCAGGCAGCCCTGCCACCAATATCCTGGCACGCTCTGGCCCTTCCTGCTCCACCTTGGGGCTCCTCAGATCGCTTAGCTCAACACACTTGCAACCCCCACTTTCTTGGCCAATGTGGGAAAGTCTCTGGTGGAGCAATGGGGTGGGGGGCCTTGCCTTCGCAAGCCTCTTTATGCGTCCATTTCAAATGCCTGAACAGAGTTGCTGCCTCTCACAATTCATGACCTCTTGACTTTGCTTTTACAAATGTTTCCTTCTACACCTATGTTTATATATCCCTGTACGTATATTATAACTTTTTGATTCCCCCCCACCAATGATTTCCTGCATCATAAAGGGATGAACTTCCTGGTGCTTGCAGCAAAAAGATAGACAAAGCACAATCTCGATTTATTACAGGCAATAAGAAGTGATGTGCATTGTACAATGTACAAAACATTGTACAAGTAATTTGCAAGCTGTATTATAATAAATGCTATCCATTCTGAAGGAAATCAGCCCTGAGTGCTCACTGGAAGGACAGATCCTGAAGCTGAGGCTCCAATACTTTGGCCGCCTCATGAGAAGAGAAGACTCCCTGGAAAAGACCCTGATGTTGGGAAAGATGGAGGGCACAAGGAGAAGGGGACGACAGAGGACGAGATGGTTGGACAGTGTTCTTGAAGCTACCAACATGAGTCTGACCAAACTGCGGGAGGCAGTGGAAGACAGGAGTGCCTGTCATGCTCTGGTCCATGGGGTCACGAAGAGTCAGACACGACTAAACGACTAAACAAATGCATATTACACATTTTAGTTACATATGCAAAAAAAAAAGACTTATTTATTTCGGGGTGACCTGTTTTCAAAAGATTTGGAAATGAAAGTTCATTCCTTTTGTTTTTAGCCAAAAGATCAACTAAGCAACAGGAACATGAGGTTGTAAAAAGGTTGTAGCCCTAATGTGTATATTCCGTGTGTGTGTGTGTGTGTGTGTGTGTGTCAGAGGTGTGTACACCCCTGCCCTGATCTGAGGAAAACCCATATCAACCTGAGCCCAAATCAAGTCAGAGTGTGGGGTTAATGTTTAAATAGTTATTTTAAAACCCTAATTAAGCATACAGTTAACCGTAATTAAGCATACGAGCCACCCTCACTTCCGACTGCACTGAGGAGAGCAGGAGGGTTCAGTTCTGCTGAGTGCTGCTTCACCAGCACACTCTCATGTACAAAACACACTAGTGAAGCAGTCCTTAGTCTGGAGACTTTTATTTAAAGAAGCCTTCCTATGAGTTGATTCCAGCCATGCTCACTGTGAACTGTAGAACAATTTGCCTTCCTTTCTATCTATATTCTGCTCAGCTGCATACTGATGTTTTAAATCCTTGCACATCACTTCTTTGGGAATATGAAGTGGTTGATAAAATTTCATTCAATAAAAAAACACAACTCAACACTTTGTGCATCTGCTGAAGTGGTCTCCAGTTTCTAGCACAGTAAATCTATCGGTCTCTAAGAGAACTAGAAGGCACTGTGTTGATCGCAACGGAGATATTTAAGGAAAATGAGGAACTGAGGGAGAACATGCATTGTCATCCAGTGCCCGTTGTACCACAGCGCTGCCCTCCCCCCAGCATCAAATCTGAGACCCCGACTTACCGGTATAGTCATGGGCAGGGTAGATTAGGCAGTGGCCAGGGAGTGTGAAGATTTTTTCATGGACCGAACGATACAGGGTCTCTGGGTTGCCTTGGATGAGACAGAGAGCCTTGCTGAGCTAAGTTTCCTTCAACATAAACTCTTTTTGCCAACCTGATTCTCTAAGGACTTCAACACATTTGTTCAGTGAATGCATAGGCAGGCAGAGGGACGGAGAAGCACTATGCATATGGGCCCTGCCTCCAACAGTATGCTCTCTGGCCATGCTCCTGACACCTGTGCTTTAAGCATTAGTCCAAAGAAAGCATATATGGAGCATATACTGGGGCACTGGCTACCCACCCTGTCTACCAATTTGCCCACTGACCTTTCCCCCTATCTGACCAACCACCTTTACAACCACCCCCTTGTCATCCATTTTTAACAATGGGAGGGGGGCCTTTAGAGCAGCTGACTAAAACACTGTGAAGCACCCCCCCTCTGTTAAATGTCTGCAATCAGTGCTGCTTCCTCGCTCTCCTGCCTGCTGTTTGTCATTCAGTTGGTGTGGCTACCTGAATTGCACAGCGTGATGACAGCATTAGGTTTTTATGTATATAGGAAGAAATGTGTAAGGCTCTTTCATGCATTCGGAACCCTAGGCAATCTGCATTTCTGGATGCATGGAAGGTGCAGAAAAGCCCATTTCACATTAATGGGATGTTTGTGGACATTAGGGGGTGACCAGTGAGGTCCACTCCAGGCATTAAGTGTTCATTCGAAGTGGGAAAGAAGAAAACACATACACCCTTTACAGGGTTGTTGTTTTGCAGAGGTGGATGCACATTTCTACACAACGGCTTATTGTAAATCTTATCCACAACACCCACATGATGTTGTCTTCATTGAAACACCATCCCATATTTTTCCCCTTCAGAGAGACTTGCTCCAGAGAACTACAATAAACAGAGTGGTCTAACAATCAGTCCCTCTTCCTCAGGGACTCTGGGAATTGCAGCTCTGTGTGAGGGAAATAAAGGGCTCCCAAAAACTCTCAGCACCTTTAACGAACTACTGCTCCCAGAATTCTATGGGGGAAACCATGACTGTTTAAAGTGGTACCATGGTACTTCAAATGTATGGTCTGAATGTGGCCAGAGATAAACACAGTGCTATTATAGGCAGACACATTCAGATTAAGGCAAAAAATATGGGTATCATTTGTCAAATGGAACACGACAGACCAAGTCTCCCCATAAATCTTGAAGCTGCCCTCTGTTCCAGATGGCAACCATTAAGACTGACTCAGATCCCATAGTACCCTCCCCCTTGCAACAGATCAGAGTCCACCCTGGTATGACCACCCTCCATGGATATTACGGAGGCTCACAACTGGATCCACAAGCCCTCTGTACCTTGCTGGAAGTCCGTCCGTCCACAGCCCCGGATCAGCAAGGCATCGCCAGTGAAAGCCATACCCTTGTCATTCAGCACATACGTCAGGCATCCGTCCGTGTGCCCAGGGGTGGCACGAGCTTCCAGGGCCTGCAACGACAGCAAGGCGACATGCCATGAGACTCAAGCCTTGGAATTGCCAGTGTGGTATAGCGCTTAGAGTGGGAGACCAGGGTTCAAATCCCCACTCAGCTGTGAAACTGGGCGGCCTTGGGCCAGCCGCAGTCTCTCAGCCTAACCAACTTCGCAGGGTTGTTGTGGGGGTTAAATGAGGAGGGGGAGAGCCGTGTGTACACCACCTTGAGCTCCCTGGAGGAAAAGGTGGGGTGTAAATCAAACAAACAAATAAACAAACTCACAAAATCCCCAAATTTGAGGGTGTGCCCTTCCTGGATTAGGAGATCAGCAGAGGCGCCACTATGTTTGGAGATGACACTCCGGCAGCCTGGGAGAAGCTTCTTCAGCAATCCGGTGCCTGTGATGTGGTCTGCATGGCAGTGAGTGTTGACTGAGAAAGAGGAAAATAAGCTTGATGTTATTGTTGCACAACACAAAGGTCAAAACATTTAACAAAGAAGTAGGGAACCTGTGGCCTCCCCCAGATGTTATTGGGACTCCAACTCCCCGTTGGTCACAGCCAGCATTGCCAACGTTGAGGGATGATGGGATTGGTCCTCTAAATGTTTCTGGAGAACCACAGATCTAACCCCACAGTCAGGCCAGGCCATTTTGCCGCCTCAGGTGCCAAAGTGCCTTGGGCGAGTGTGGTTACCATCACCTTCCTGATTCAAAGGTACGATTCTATTACAATGGACCCTCTGGATACGAACTTAATTCGTTCCGGGGGTCCATTTGCAGCCCGAAAATTACGTAAATAGAAGCATGTTTCTGCGCACGGTGCAATTGAGCACTTCTGCGCATGCGGCGAAACCTGGAAGTATACACTTCCAGGTTTGCTGTGGCCGTAACCCAAAGATTCCGTATCCAGAGGTAAGTAGAGGTACGACTGTATTCTACTCTTCCGCTACCCAGTGGTAAAGGTAAAGGGACCCCTGACTGCTAAGTCCAGTCGCAGACAACTCTGGGGTTGCGGCGCTCATCTCACTTTACTGGTCAAAGGTATCTGAAGAAGTGTGCATGCACACGAAAGCTCATACCAAGAACAAACTTAGTTGGTCTCTAAGGTGCTACTGGAAGGATTTTTTTTTTTTTTTTTTTACTGGTCAAGGCAGCCGGCATTTGTCCGAAGACAGCTTCCTGGTCATGTGGCCAGCATGACTAAGCAGCTTCTGGCGAAACCAGAGCAGCACACGGAAACACCATTTACCTTCCCACCGGAGTGGTACCTATTTATCTACTTGCACTTTGAAGTGCTTTCGAACTGCTAGGTTGGCAGGAGCTGGGACCGAGCAACGGGAGTGGTAGAAAGTGGAATATGCCATTTCTTTTCTGTTCCATTTTAGCCTAGCAATACCCAGGAAGGCCAAGTTTGACCAAGCTGCTCTTGGGAGCTGGAAAAAAAATCCACTTTTATTTTTGCAATTTCATTATATGTACCTGTACACATAAACAGTCGTACCTCAGAAGTCGAAAGGAATCCGTTGCGGATGTCTGTTCGACTTCCGAAACGTTCGGAAAACAAAGCGCGACTTCTGATTGGCTGTAGGAAACTCCTGCAGCCAATCGGAAGCCGCGGAAGCCCCATTGGACGTTCGGCTTCCAAAAGTACGTCCAAAAACCAGAACACTCGCTTCCGGTTTTCGATTGTTTGGGAGCCGGAACGTTCGACTCTCAAGGCGTTCGGGAGCTGAGGTACGACTGTATTAAAATTTAGTTTTTATTAAACTAAACTAAACTAAACTAAACTAAACTAAACTAAAACTTTTTTATTGTGTTAAAAAAACAAATAAACAAGTACAAGTACATATAGCACCTCTACTTTCAATTCATAGAGTCTTTTTCACACTTCATTTACATTCGGTACGAGACCCTATTGTTAAAGATGTTGTGCGGTTGAGGGGGAAAAGAAGGAAGGGAGAGAGGGAGGGAGGGAGCTAGAGGGGGAATAATGAGGTTTTGTTCTACTTCAAAGAAAGAAAAAATATCTAAGTGATTTACAGCAATGCACACACACACACGCAATAAAAACCAAGTAAAAAATTAAAACCACAGATCATTCGCTAACCATTACAGGGGATGCTTTCTTAATTGTCTGCATAAGCCTGGCGGCATAGCTGAGTTTTCATCAAACATTTAAAGGTGGGAAAAGAGAATGCCATGCTGAATCTCTCTTGGAAGAACATCCCATGGCACTGGGCCAAGGCATCACACTGATGTCAAATGAGTCTCCGCATCATGGAGGGTGACCAGCAATGCTCCTACAGGTCATCTGAGCGATGAGGCTGAGCCATAAGGGTCCAGGTGGTACCTAGATTAGCCAGGAACTAAGTTGCTCAGTGGGGACCCAGGTGGCGCTGTGGGTTAAACCACAGAGCCTAGAGCTTGCTGATCAGAAGGTCGGCGGTTCGAATCCCTGTGACGGGGTGAGCTCCCGCTGCTCGGTCCCTGCTCCTGCCAACCTAGCAGTTTGAAAGCACGTCAAAGTGCAAGTAGATAAATAGGAACCGCTCTGGCGGGAAGGTAAACGGTGTTTCCGTGCGCTGCTCTGGTTCGCCAGAAGCGGCTTAGTCATGCTGGCCACATGACCTGGAAGCTGTAAGCCGGCTCTCGGCCAATAAAGCGAGATGAGCGCCACAACCCCAGAGTCGGACACGACTGGACCTAATGGTCAGGGGTCCCTTTACCTTTAAGTTGCTCAGTGCTTTGTAAACAAATGCAAGGACTCCGAACCTGTCTGAGTGGGCTTCCTTGGGAGCATGTTACGCTATTCCAACTGCATCGATCCATCCAGGACCGAAGAAAAACCTCCTCCTCTCACCTGCATATACCAAGTTCAGACCGAGCTGCTTCACCAGTGTCGAATCCCTCTTGGCTGTCTCCAGAACTGGGTCAATCAGAACCGCCTCCTTGGTCTTCAAATCTGCCAGCAAGTAGGTATATGTGGAACTTACTGATTCAAAGAGCTGGGGGGGGGGGGAGAGAGATATATCTGGTTAGTCCATGAAAGGCGATAGGTGGGAGCGTCTGAGGACCCCTCTCCCTAAAGCAGCCCTCTCCTCCGGTGGCCCTTGCGCTTAGGAAGAAAAGGACCCCTGCCTCTAATAACAGCAACGACCGGGGTGCGCAGTCACATGGAGAGGAAGCTGGAGGCCATAAGCCAAAGGCAACATGATGTGCATCAGCACATAGGCCAGAGTGCCTCCACTCCAGGTCTAGTGGTTAAAGCAGGAAGCGGGCTTCTAATCCCTGGGGAATCTCTTGATTTATATTCTTTCCAAATTAGCATCCACAAATATACTCCCGCTACAGAAAAATATTTTACGTGCCTTCATATGTAAGGAGTTCGATCTTTTAGCGTTGGTTCTTTTATGCTCCGGGTCTATTTTATGTTGTTTTCTTTATTTCACAGCATCCTATATAATAAAGAGCCTGTGTCCCTCCGTAGCTTTCTGTCTGTCACAGGAATTCGCAAGTGCGCATGCGTTCCAGTGACACACGGATTGGAGCGGGCGGAGAGGGGGGGTGTCCGAGAGGGCGGCCGTGCGCAGGCGCGTCGTCAGTTGGCTCACTGCCGCCGCCTTGCACGGTCGCCCTCCCGGGCCGCAGAGGGGGCAACCGACCACCGCCGGGCTCGCCCTGCCCAGGCACCTCCGTGGACCTGCCGGCTTCGCCAGGGGCGCTTCGGGCCTAGCAGAGCTAGGCCCGAAGCCCCGGCCTCTGCCGCCACCGCTCCGCTTCGCCCATGGCCGCCGCCGCCTCCTCCTCCTCCACGGAGAACGGGCCGGCCGAGAGCAGAGCGTCCCCTGTCGGCCTCCCTCCCCAAGGGAAGCGGCCGAGGGCGCCCGCACACCTCCAGCGGAGCCTCCTGTTCCTGGAGGCTCCCGCCGCCGCCTTTCCTCTAGAGCCCGTAATCTTTTTGGGCTTAATTTACTAGTTTATATATACAGCTTGATTGTAAAACTAAACTAAACCGCAAAGCGGCTTACAAAAATCAAAAACAAACAATGAAATAAACCAGTTTAAAACAACTATTTAAAAGATTTGAAAAAAATATTTAAAATCAATGATAAACTAAAAACCAGATTAAAACACCCACCAAACGTTCTGGATAGGTTTGCCTAAGCAAGCATGTTTTTAGCAGGAGCTGTTAAGAATACAGTGAAGGTGCCTGCCTGGTGTCAATAAGCAGGGAGTTCCACAGGGAGTATTAGGGAGGTGCCTTCCTTGTACTGCTTTAGGCACTTGCTAAAAACAAACAAACCTTTTGTTTTGGCCAGCCTACCCAGACATGCGATTTTTATTACATATACTTGCTTTAAAACAAAAACAAAAAAAAATCTCTTCTGGTCTTTCTGCAGTTTTAAGAAGTTACATACATATACCCATTTTAAATTTTTGACTGCGTCTGACTTTCTTATTAAATATTTGCACCATTTTATGTAAGCTGCTTAAAGATTCTTCTTTCTTTCTTAGATTAGGCAGTCTATAAATTGTGTTAACCGACTAAATAAAAATACCCACATTACATTTGGTATTGTATTGTTTAGGAAAGTTGCTTGCCTGCCCATTCTCTATGCATTGGGACACCTCGTAATGTATTGTAGCCAAATTTTGCACAATGGCACCTGAGCATAGCTGTCAACCTTTCCCTTTTTTTTGGCGGGAAATTCCCTTATTCCGAATAGGATTCCTCGCAAGAAAAGGGAAAGGTTGACAGCTATGCACCTGAGATGAGGGAGCTGGTTTTTGTCTATGCTTGAACATGCCATTTTGAATCAAGATGGTGGGTCAAAATTTTCAAAGCTGCGCTGCTTTCTTTGAGTTCTTACAATCCCAGAGATGCACTGGATTTGAGGGTCTTCGTACAAAATGAAGAAATGGCCATGATCTTTTAAATGTGCCTAATTGCTTCCTGCTCCCCCATCACTCAGGTATATCACAATCTTCCACTCCTGCCCAATTTGGCTACTCTCCAGATCTTAGCAAGGCTTTCCTCCAACGGCATAGCACTTTACATTCCTACCATTTACTCCTCTATCGGTATTCTTGATGCAGGTTGTAAGTTCCAGGCAGAACTTATTTCCTAACATTGCTTATATCCAAGCAGGCTGAACCCAGGGGTCAAGAAGGTGCAGTTAATCATCAAACAGATTACAGCCCCAAGAATCTAGCAGACACGCCAGTTCTGTGTTCTATTTCGAACACGGTTTGCTTGTTTTATCATCCTGAAGGTTTTAAAACTCTGCATAACTGTAGATAAAATGGCTTCAAATTGTTCTGGAGATTCAGAAGTTCAATCTGAAATTAAGATAAGCTTGTTGGTATCTCTGGTATCTTCTCTCTCTTACAGTGTGGATGTATGTTCTGTATTATTTTATTAGTATTATTGGGCAGGTAAAAAAAAGGGGGGGGGGATCAGGGATTTGGAGTCCAACTGTGCTGTTTTAAAAATGCCAAGGTGGTCAACAATGCAAGTGAGACAAAACAAAATAAAAAAATTCCTTCCAGTAGCACCTTAGAGACCAACTAAGTTTGTTATTGGTATGAGCTTTCGTGTGCATGCACACTTCTTCAGATATCTGAATATCTGAATATGCACATGAAAGCTCATACCAATAACAAACTTAGTTGGTCTCTAAGGTGCTACTGGAAGGAATTTCTTTATTTTGTTTTGACTACGGCAGACCAACACGGCTACCTACCTGTAACTACAAGTGAGACAATAATATGATAACCTAAGAAAAGGGACCATACACATCAAAACATTTATGGTAATTATTTCAAGAGAAATATATAAGAATTACGTTTAAGAAAGCACAGTAAATTGAAAGACAATGTATTACACCTTAGCAAAATAAACGATAAGTAAATAAACATTTGTATTATACCTGATATGCAGGATTCTATCCAATGCTAGTCCAGGCTGCCTTTAAAGCAGAATACCACAATAGACAGTCCTGGCTTCCCAGTCCTGGGAGCTGTAGCTTGTAAGGGTGCTGAGAGTAGTTCCTCTCCCACAGCTCCGGTTTCAAACTAGTTTTAACAATCAGTCCCTCTTTCCTGGGGAGCTCTGAGAGTTGTAACTCTGTTAGGGGAATAGGGAGGTTTCCCAGCAATTTTCATGACCCTTAACAAACTACAGCTCCCATTCTGTTGAAGGAAACTGTGACTGTGGTATCATGGCGCGTTAACTGAGTCTGTGTACACACAGCCCTGTCTCTCAATATCCTTCAGCATCTGACACCTTAATTTTAGGGCCAGCTTTGGCTGCAGTCACGCACATATATGCTTACATTTCGGGTGCAGAGGAAAAGAAAACCAGGATGCACTCCTATATGCTGTTACTTATTTATTATGGGAAGCCTCTTACGACCTTGGGCCGCTCACTGCCTCTCAGCCATGAGTGAAAACTTGAATCTTTAGCAATCACTCGTAGCTGAGTAAGATTGCCTTCCATAAACACGGTTTTAACAATGAGTCCGTAAGTGACTGTGGAGGCCAATTCTGGATCCACACGTCCTTCCACAGTGGGGACATAGGTTTGCGGGCGGGAGTTGATCATGGTGAGGGTTTGCTAAACGCGTCTTCCTCTTAGCACGTTTCTCCCTTGCGTCCTGAGTTTGAGCGTCTTCAAAGCCCATGAAACCTTTGGTAAAGGCTGTTCTCCAACTGGAGCGCTCGCAGGGCAGTGTTTCCCAGTTGTGGGTGTTTATACTACATTTTTTAAGATTTGCCTTGAGAGAGTCTTTAAATCTCTTTTGTTGACCACCAGCATTACACATTCCATTTTTAAGTTCAGAATAGAGTAGCCAATTTGAATAAAATATGGAGGGGCAGGTAAGGCCCACCCCGCATAATCGATCGTAAGACACACATGCCATTTGAATGGCAATGCTTATCAACTTTCGGGGGTTGGAGCCCTCAAATATTTTATTGGGAGGGTCGAGGGGACCTCTCTCCCTAGGAGATGGCTTGTATGCTCTCGTCTCGGCCTAACAGGGTTGTTGTGAGGGTTACACGGGGAAGAGGAGAACGATGATGCACACCACTTGGGAGAAAAGATTGCGTGTAAATGTACTTTTTGTTGTTAACTTTGAAAAGCAGGGTAGAAGTTACTCGGAAGGAAGCTCTGTGGAACTCAGCAGACTTTGAAGCCTAAGTGCCCAGGAACAAGTGGCGAAAAGGAAGATAAGGCATCCAGGAAATGGAACCCAAAATCCCAGCTCCTCTGTCCCCACAATGGCACCGTGTAGCAGCCAAGAGAAACATGCATGCATGCTGATCCCACAACAAACAGCACCCGCTTGGAAGCACTCTAGGCTTCCAGTTATTTTGAACAGCAAACAACAGTCCAGCAAGTGGAGCTTTTCAGCAGAGCTTTCCAGCTGCATACACGCTGTACATTCAAAGTGCTAACAGAGCTGCACTTCCCAGCACCCTTAACACAACTACACTTCCCAGAATCCGTGTGCGCGCGTTTATGTGCTTTAAACGTATGGAGAAGGCAGCTTCGCAATTGTAAAAGTTCTGCTTGCCTTGCAGCCGTGCACAGAGGCAGAGGAGCCCTATGGGATGGGAAACGCTGGCAACCCACAGAAGCACAAACACCCCCCCCCAAAAAAAACCAACAGTACTGCCAAATAAATTCAATGTAAGGTTGCTGCAGTGCTGCTGCTGCTATTGTTTCAAGAGCCGGGTAGAAGGGTCCCGATCCTGCCTGCCACCCTTCGGGGTGGAAGAGGGGGTGCCTCGGATCAGCTCACCTGTCGGAAGAGCAGCCCCTGGCGCTGCGCGGTGCGGACACAGTAGCATCGCCGGGGAAGGCTGGCCCGGGCCGGAGCGGCGCCCAGGACCCGCAGAGCAGCCGCGGCTGCAGCAGGGCATCTCCGGGACAGAGACATCGGGCGCGCCACACTTGGTGGAAATGAAAGGAGAGGAGCGACGCCCTTTAAAAGTTCGGGGGCTGGGTCAGGAGCGGCGGAGTGGGCGGGCTGCGAGCCTCCTTAAAGCGCCACGCACCGGCAGCGAGGAAAGCGCGCACAGGCGCAGCCGCTCCCCACCGAGGCTGTGTGTGTGCGCGCGCGCCCTGCACTTAAAAGCACGCGGTCTTCCACCAAGACAGTCCTGGGAGTCCTGATCTCAGTTCCTCCTCCTCCTGCGTACAATTCTGGTCGGCTCACCTCCAAGAGGACGGACCTCGTTCAGCATTGGTTCCCTTTGAGAAAAGGTTGCAACTCCTGGGACTTTTTAGTTTAGTCGAAAAGCGAGAGAGGCGACTTTTTGAAATTACGCGCGCTTGTGAAATTATGCCCCTAGAACTTGTGAACGGTGAAGTTGAATCCTGGAAGATTGAGGGCGGATAAAAGAAAGCGCAGTACTACTTCTTCATGCGATGCGTAGGCGAACTTCGCAGCTCACACACAGGCAGGAGGCAGCGGTGCATGGCTTTGTAAAAGGATTAGGCAAACGCAGGGAGGAGAAGACTACCAACTTGCTACTAGCTAGCCAAGATGTCTGGCGTTCTGCCTCCACTGTCCACCACCAGCACGATAAATACAATCCAAAATACATTGTAAAAATATAAACTATAAATATAAATTTTAGAATTTAAAAAATTTAAATAAAAGACAATATCTCTACTTTAAAAATAGTAGTCCACTGTCATTATATCTCTGAATACTGTACCAGTTTCTGGGAATAACGGGTGGAGCAGCCCCCTCTGTTGGGCGCTGTCCAGTCCAGTCTTATATGGGGGGGGCGGGGCATTCAGCAAAATGAGCAAGAGGGCACCCAAAAGACTACCTGCCATATTTTGAAGTAGGTGAAGTAAACTGTAAACTTTACATCTGGGAAGTGTAGTTTCTTCAGAGAGAGACCGACCCCCCCCTCCCATTCTCCTCACAGTGCTGCAGTTCCCCCAGGGTCCCCTAGGAAGAGGAATGGATTGTTAAACATTTGTAGCTCTGGGAAAGGAGTAAAGGTGAAGGTACCCCTGACCATTAGGTCCTGTCATGGACGACTCTGGGGTTGCGTGCTCATCTCGCTTCCAGGTCATGTGGCCAGCATGACTAAGCCGCTTCTGGCGAACCAGAGCAGCGCACGGAAACACCGTTTACCTTCCCGCCAGAGCAGTACCTATTTATCTACTTGCACTTTGACGTGCTTTCGAACTGCTAGGTGGGCAGGAGCTGGGACCGAGCAACGGGAGCTCACCCCGTCACAGGGATTCAAACCACCGACCTTCTGATCGGCAAGCCCAAGGCTCAGTGGTTTAGACCACAGAGCCACCCGCGTCTCCTTTGGGAAAGGAGTAGGGGTCTCCTAACAACTCTCTGCACCCTTAACAAACTACACTTCCTGTGATTCTTTGGGGAGGAGCCATGACTGTTAAAGTGGCATGATACAGGTTTAAATGTATTTACATGAAGCGTTTGTGGACAGGAGCCCACTTCTTCAGATATACAAGAGGACAGTGAACAAGAATAGTTCACTGCTGCATCCCTGCAAACTGGGAACATTTCAGAGGTCCATAAATTGGCCTGGTTGAGGGCTATTGCATCTTTAATGAAAAGCTGCAGCTGTGGCAATGCCACATGGGTAAGAATGAAGAACCTTCAGCGTTTTGCCTTGCAGTATATTATATCTTTGTTTGGCTAGGATTTATTCAATCCTCTTCCTGCCTGAGGTTCCTACCTTTCCCACCTTCTGCAGTCACTGATCAGTACTGTCTTAGGGACTGGCCACTGTGAAGTATTTAACTGAATCAGAGCACAAGGCTAAGACGCACTGTTGAATACTATTTGCGTGTGTGTGATTATCTGCAAAGGTGTATGTTTAAGTCTCTGGCTGGCTGGGGGCATCACCAGCACGGCACTTTGCAGCATTCACGGCCATCCTGTAAACAAATTAAAATAAATTTAAAAATAAGGTTTTTAAAATGTGGTGAGCGGGGAGAGAGAGAGCCAGGAGATCTGGGGCCCAGTGCAAAAAAAGTCTTGGACTTGGGCCTCCCCCCCCCCAATAAAATGCAATGCACCTGTCCCAGCAGCATAACTATAGCTAAGACGATATATTCTTCCACTCACAAAGTAGGGTAGTCTAATCTACATTCACCAAATGGGTATATCATTCATATCAATGAACTACCATCACTATAGCACTTTAAAAAATAAAAGGTAGGCAAGGGCACCTGGCTAGCTCAAAGTAGAGCTGAACCGGCAGGTGTAAAGTCTACGTGCAGGGAGGTTCTCGTAAACAAGAAGCCTGCAACGATTACATGCTATCGTTCTTTGTGCAAAGGGCAGCCTCGTTTTTACAATGCTAAAATGTGTGTACTTAAGCTAAATGGATACTATTGCAGTTTGCTGTGTGAGTTGGGGGACGCTTTGCGAGCACTAGAGGGTAGGGCATGTTTGTGTGTAAAAGGTGAGGCAGAGGGATTTGTTGGTGCAATACAATATGGAGGGATATGGATATACATAGCCAGAGCACACAGTCGAGGGCTATATATACATTATCGTTAGGGTGGGGAGCTGGAAATCTTTAACTAGTGCAATTGCGCTTCAGTTTCAATGTTTAAAATTATCATTCTCTATAGCCCAAAGGGCAAGAGATGTACAGTATTCTTGCGTGACACGTTTGGGCGGGGGGCAATGCATTTGATTTTTTTTTTTTTTTTTTTTGCATTGTGTGGGTGAATGAGATAATAATGAACATGATTGGCTAAATTGAAATCCTTTGTTTGAAATGTTATAAATATCCCTGCCCCACGTTGGGAGGGGTTGCAGTTTTGCGAAAAAGATTCCACTGTAACCTATTGCCTTGCAATAAACAATAATGGACTCCTAGCTTCTCTTGTCTCTGAGAGAACGGGGAAAGAGGTTTTACCCGCAACACAGCAGATCATGGTAGAAAAAGTGGTCTCTTATTGGGCGTCCTTCCTTATTTATTCCATTTATATCCCACTTTTTTATCCAAGGAGTTCAAGGGGCATACGTGGCTCTCCGCCTCCCTCCTCATTTAATCCTCACAACTACCCTGTGAGGTAGGTTAGGGTGAGAGGCAGTGACTGGCCCGAGGTCACCCAGTGAGCTTTGCGGCCGAGTGAGACTTTGAACCCTCTTCTCCTAGGTCCTTTTTTGACCCTCTAAGCACTACACCACCACTGACTTGCACACAGCCTTCTTTTTTGCAGGTAGAAATGCCCCTATTCTTTACTTACTTGTTAAAAAGGCTGCAAACTGACATTCCCTGTTTTATCTAGGGGGCGGGGTGGGGATGTCTGTATAGGAGGCAGAACAGGATCTGGCAAATTTCAGCACAAAGTCTAAATGCCTAGGTTTCATCCCTGGTAAAAACGGCCTTGAGACTATACTCTGCAACACAAAGAGATTTTCCAAAGGCGATTGTATATAATAATGCTCACACATCCATCCATCCTAATACAGCATCAGTAAATAGCTCCCACCCTTTTAAAACGTTGACCCGCTCCTGGAGTGTGACTAACCCTAGCTTGAAACACAGACATTAACGAGGGGAAGAGCTGTTGCTCGGTGGCTGAGCATCTGCTTTGCATGCAAAAGGTCCTGGGTTGGGGAAAATACCCTCGTCTCAAATCCTAGATAGCTTGCTGCCAGGCAGTGTGGACAATACTGAGCTAGATGGACCAGTGGAAAGCAGCGTAGATGTTTGCATGCCAGGAAAATGCTGCATTTGCTACACGTCCAGAAGGCTTTTCTATTGGAGGAAAACCTGGACAGCATAGAACTCAGAACAGCAGCTCATTGGCAAAAAAAAAAAAAAGAAAAAGAAAAAAAAGGTTATTCAGTTTGTCCTCCTCCAGCCACCGTTAAACGTCGTTCATTCGCGCTCCTCTGTGGACGAAACCAATCGGCGGAGGGGTGCGTGTGAAATCATCCCTGGATGTGGTTCTGCCCGGGCGTGCTCATTTTGCCAACAAGACTTGCTCAGTTGATTCTGCTGCAGGTAGTTCCTCTCTGTTCCGTATAGATTGCTTCTGGTTTTTGAATAATCGCGCTTTCTTCGGCTGCTTGTGATTTAGTCTTCTAAAAAAATATATTTTTTTTTTATTTTCGCATTTTCCCGTCTGTTTGCGCGCGCGCACTTCTAGGCAGCGCGGAGTTTTGCATTTCAATGTACGGTTCTTTCCAAAACTAAACCAAATTGAAGAGTTCCTCGCTGCTCCCGTTGCCTGCTTCCTCAGCTTCATTCGCCTAGTGTGCATTCTAATGTGTGCTGCTTAATAATAATAATAATAATAATAATAACAATTTATTATTTGCATGCCCAAAGCATAAAAATATATGCGTAAAAGAAAAGCGGAAGAATAATACAGTTCTTTAGAAGTTTATTTTTTAAGCCGATGCAAGAAACGCTCTTAAAATTGCACCCACCCCCTTGATGCAATATGATCTTCCAAAGTGGGTCTCTCTGAAACTGGCTTCTTGATATGTACTTGATATCCTGTCTGTTTTTAAGGGTCCTGGGACATCATGGCCTAAAGGCATTTTGTTGCAACAGTCTTGGCTCAAGTTACGCAGGTTCTGGTCTGGTCAGTGTCCAGATCATGAGGAATGTTTGGGAAACGCCTCCCCTTGACATGGAAGAAAGGTGGGGTAGAGGTGCAATAACATTTCCTTCCTCCCAACACCGCCTTGCCTTAAAGTCTGTATCCGTCTGCAGGGCTGCAGCCTTAATAGTAAGCAATAATAATGCAGAGAAAAGTTGGGCACCTCTCTTCCCTGAAAAGCAGCACCACCCTCCCTGTCTTTCTCGAGTTAGGGAGCAGGCATTAAAGGAGAAAAATTCTGCCGCCACAGGGCAGACTTAAGCACCAGCTTCCTCCCTTTAGGAACGGAGGCTGCGAAACAAAACACCCACGCAGCTTTCTCATATCCAGGTTAGTCCTCGAGGCAAGTACCTTGCTGCATTCAATGAGCTTCCTGCTTTCTTGGAAGGAAGGAAGCTGCGTTGAAATCAATGGGATGGGACTTAAGTTTGGCACCACCAGGACAGGACTTAGGGCAGATGTCCTCCTCTCAGCAGAAGGTGCAGCAGGGCCCTTAAGCGCAACCTGGCTGGCAGTGCCACATTGTGGAGGAACTGAAGCCACACACATTTCCATCCTGAAGGAGGTGCGTGTAAGACAGGGGTAGGCAACCTAACGCCCGTGGGATGGATGCAGCCCAATCGCCTTACCAATCTGGCACACAGATGGTCCGGGATCAGCGTGCTTTTACATGAGTAGAATGTGTCCTTTTATTTAAAATGCATCTCTGGGTTATTTGTGGGGCATAGGAATTTGTTCATATTTTTTTCCAAAATATAGTCCGGCCCACCACATGGTCTGAGGGACGGTGGACCGGCCCACGACTGAAAAAGGTTGCTGACCCCTGGTGTAAGAGGTTAAGCCCAGAGTCTCCCTACTGCTAGGTAAACCTGGTTAGGATATGGGGTGGTGCATCGTTATATAGCGCTGGCATCCTATGGACATTTATTGGGCAGTAAGATCTAGCAGGTCTTCTTTCTGAAATAAGTCTGCATGGAAGCACCCGGCCACATGTATATAATTGCTTAAGCTATAAGTGGCCCTGAACTGAGCGGGCTTACTTCCAAGTAGCCCTACTGCATAGACTGACAGTAGCATCCTTGGACGTTCAGAGGGGTTTTGTTTTGTGTATTTATTTAGTGGGTCATAACTAACCAGTAACCATGCATGCGTAGGATTTTGCAAGAGTTTGCTTTCAAGTAAACATTGCTAACAAGAGTATTTATTAAATTTTAATAATAATAATAATAATAATAATAATAATACTTATCCAGCTTCGCCCACCTCAGAGCAGACCCATTGGAATGAATGATTTCGGTTCTAAATAGAATTTAGTTGCATGCACGATGGGGGTGGGGTGGGGGTCTAGGTCTGCAAATTGAAGAGCTCCCAGGGACGGCCGTTTCCGTCATCTCGACCTCATCACGTTTATTACATTTCCCCCCTCCCTCCCCACAACACACACGCTCACCCCTACTTTGCAAAATAAATAAATAAATGCCGGGGAAGGCGCGGATTGGCCGAGGAGGCTGCGAGTAAAAAAAGACCCCTCCTCGCCAGCCAGCCAGCCGGATTGCTGCTGCTGCTGCTGCGCCCGCCCGCCCGTCGCTGGGGACCGGCCTGGGAAGGGATGCGGTGGGGCGCACGACCTGGCCCCCCGCGGGGACAGCATGACCCGGCGCGATCGGCTCATGAAGGGGAGACCCCAGAGGCAGCCTGAGGCCGGGGGAGGCTCCCGGGCCGGTGAGTGGCGTCTGGGGGGCGGGCGGGGGGGGGTGGGCAGCAGGAAGAAGGCCCAGCTGCTCAGCTGCATACATAAGATGCGGTGAAAAGGCGAGGGATGCCCAGCGGTGGGGTGCCAAAAAATGGGGAGTCCCTGCTGCATTCGGATTTGAAGGTTGTTTTGCATTTGCTCCAGGCCTTGGCGCGGCCGGGCGAAGAAGGGGGCAGTTTTATTTTCCTCTCCGCCCCGCCCCCGCCCCAAAAGACTAAACCGGTTTGAAAACACACACCCCAATATGGTGTGAACCCGGGTGCATTGCACCAAATCCAGATTTCCCTCGGTGGTAATACGAATCACATTGCACGTAGGATTTCAAGCTCCTGGTCTCCTGTCCACTGTCTGACTGGTTTGGGGGAAGGAGGGCCAGCTGTAAGGGAAGGGGGCTGCCCCATAGTAGCAAGAGCTGCTGCCTGTGTTTACTGGGAAGTATGTGCCACTTTGCTTCATGGGGCTTACTCCCAGGTAAGTGTGCAGAGGATGGCTGCCTTGGTTGCAATTTTTTTTATAAAAAAATGCTTTGATGAAAACATTGTGGTTCGTGGCTGGTACAAACTCTACATCCTGCACACCCGCTTCTAGGTCATGGGGGCTCACGCTCAAATGGTTTGGGCCCAGCACCAAACAACTCCGTTCCACCACAATCTTATGTGTGCTTACTCAAAAGTAACACCCACGGTGTCCAGTGGTGTTTGCATGCGGATAAGTGTGTCTGGGATTTCAGACTGCGAAACTGAACTTTCCTGCAAAGCCAACAGCTTGCTCTTTAAACATACTGTATATATAAGCTATTTATATATAATAGCTTATATATAATAGTTTATATAAGCTATTTTGCTTGTTACAGTTGCATATACAAACATTTGCCTTGCTAGGTCCTGAGGCATCGCTCCCCCCTCTAAAAATAAAAAACGCCTGTTCTTGAAAGAGGTACCTGCCCAAATCAGAACCGTTCTGAAGCGACTTACTCAACAGGTGCAGTGATGTGATTACTGCGAATTACTGTTGTTATTAATATTAGTAATTGTATTTCTATTCCGCCCTTCATCCGAGGATCACGTGGCGGCTTACAATATAAAAACACATAGAATACGCAACAGAACAAACGAAACATCAGTCCCTTTTCGCAAGGAGCTCTGGGAACTGTAGCGCTGTGAGGGGAATGCATTGCCAACAACTCTCAGCAGCCTGAACAAACTACAGTTCCCAGAATCCCTTGGGGGAAAGCCATGGCTGTGTGAAGGGGCATCTCGGTGCTTTAAATGTGTGGATGTGGTCCCAATTCGTTGCTGGCCTCCCAACTCTCTCCAGCGCCAGCCAGCACAGCCAATGGTCTGTTTCCAGCAGATATTGTTTCCGCAGCTTCCTGCCATCAGGAAGCTACTGGAAGGGTGGATATTGGGGTCCGGCCCTCTTTTGCATAGGGCACCATCTGATCTGAAAGCTTTTCCCTGTAATACTTGGTTTGCAAAGGCTGTTAGTTTTCTTTATGCTCTCTGCCTTAGCCACCAACTCCTCCTCTCTGGCCTGTATTCCAAGCGAGTTTCCATAGCAACTCCACACTTAGGCCAAGAGCAGAATCGAGCAGTAATTGGATCCCGGGGCCTTTCGGGAGACACGAAGCCATGAGGGAACTGTGCGATTGAAGTCCCATTAGTTAACACAGTTCTGATCCATACGCTGTCCGCCTGACCCATGGCAAAACCGAGGCCAAGCCTGTAAATGAGGGCGCAGAAATAACCAGCCCGTTTGCCCACGCATCCTCGTAAAGGTTATGTGAGGCTTGGAAACGGGGGGAAAGGCCTGTTTGCACAGATCTGGCCTCCCTAGTCACCTCGAGCCGCTTCTCGCTCGCCATAGGCGACCAGGCAAGGGGCTGTTTACAAGCCTGTACAAGATGCGAGGGGACTGGATCTCTGCATTTTATTTTATTTTTTAAATTAAACGTCGTGAGTGATGGGAGCAGGGTGGCGATACATTTTCCCGTTGCTATATATTTCCCCGTTAAATCTCTACAATGCATTGCTTCATTAAGATTAATTAGCAACGTAATGAATGGGATGCCAGTACTATATCGAGTCCAGTTGGCAGCTTCCAAGGGACGCTGAAATGAGCGTATTAACAGATTTTCATTTGAAAAGAGAAGTGCGTGCGATTGAGCTATGTGTAAGTATTTCGACAAGAAATCATCTGGAAGAAACTCTAAATTGGTCTGATTGTAACATTCTCCTATGCTGAGCATGCTTTGTTGTGTTCCCCACACGCCCGACAATCAAATATGTCAGTTCAAATTTTATTTATCATTGTTATTTATTAAATTTGTATACCTCCCTATACCCGTAGATCTCCGGGCAGTTACTGTTCCCTCCCCCACCCCACCCAACTAAATACCTTCTTTAAAAAGCTATGGGGGGGGGGGAACTTTTGAGATACTTATACAACATGCAAAATGAACATAGGGTGCATATTTTTAGAAATGTTGTTGACTAAATGTAAGTCAAGCATGCTCAGTTGAATCCCAATCACTTTGGGGCACCAGGACATAAAATGTCCCAGAAAGCCCACATCACTGGCAGGAGAGAGCGAGAGAGAGCAGTTTTTATTCAAATTGCAGTGCTAGGGGGTCGCAGGCAGTGTTTAATTTTTTTCTCCCTGCCCTCTTTTCCCCAGTCAAAATCCCCATCACCACTGCTACTGATATTAGAAAATGCAGTTTATTTTATTTTACCCATCCATCGCTTTCAAACGGGGCTAAGAACTTCTGGAGGGAAAATCTCCAGTGGTGGTGGGAGCCTTCAGCCCACCTTGGAGCAGCTCTGCTCCTCCAATCAAAATCGGAGCCGCTAAAGTTTTGTTTTTGAATTTATTTATTTATTTAGGGAATCTAACGACTCCCGTTTTGTACACACATGCCTTGTGCCTAGGGCCAAGTGTCCGGCGGCAGCACCAGGAATCTGTTACTGGGTGCCAAACTCAGGTTCTTAGTGAGGACATAAATATATACTTTTTTTGTGTTTTGTTTTAAAAAGCCCCACCAAGTTCCTAGTCCTTAGGCCTAGATAAGTAGGCTTGAAAGTGCACGAGGCCAGAGAGTGAGTGGCTCTGTAGGGTTTCTAGCAGCCCAGGACAAGGTTTCAGTCTCCCTCTGCCCCCCACAATCAGCAGAAATGGAACGAACAATGTAAAATGTACAACTGACTGGATGTAAGGCAGTTTCCCTGTGTTTCTTTCTTGCGCTTCCAGAACATCGATTCCTGAGTTTCTCTTTTTATATTCTATTATCTTCATGATGACCGTGCCATGGTGATAAAACCATTTCCCTCCGTTTGTGCAGGTTACATTCTCGCCCGACCAAGCCTTGTCCTGATGCTGGAAAGGGGGGAACAGCCTTGCATGAGCAACAGCAAGATCGGCGTGGGCACCAACCCTCTGAGCAGCAGTGTTGCGGGTAAGGGGGCATCTGGAAATCCAGCCTGAAGCGTCTTGTCCTGATTTGCTAGGACTTAGGTCACATGCGCACCATAATCTAAAGCTCTTTGATATCGCTTTAAACAGCTGCAGGCATCCCCAAACTGCGGCCCTCCAGATGTTTTGGCCTACAACTCCCATGATCCTTAGCTAACAGGACCAGGGATGATGGGAATTGTAGTCCAAAACATCTGGAGGGCCGAAGTTTGGGGATGCCTGCTATGGCTTTCCCCCCAAAAGGAAATGAAGTTGAGACACTTGGATTTAAAATAAATATTGTTTAACAGAAGGTGGAGAAGATGGGTGTTAACCATGGAGTGATGCCTTAAATAATTTTTTTAATGTAACTGGAAGATGGAATTTTTTTCTTTTTCTTTATTATTTCTTTTTTTTCTTTCATTTTATCTCTTTTTCCTGCTTCTTTCTTTTTCTTCTTTGGTGTCCTCTGCTTGTAAATTTTATTAGGGTCCAGGGATTGTACACTCTTGAGCGTCGTAGATGGTTGATGGAGGGGCCCTGGGTGGGAGGCAGGAAAATATTGGGTGACAGGCTGGGAGGATAAAGATCCCAGGTGAGAGCTGGGAGGGCCTAAGACCGTCTGCAGTAAGGGTTAAGAACTACTTTTAAGAGAAGACTTTGTATGCTATTACAGTGGTACCTTGGTCCTCAAACTTAATATGTTCCAGGAGTCCGTTTGACTCCCAAAAAGGTTCGAAAACTAAGGCGTCGCTTCTGATTGGCTGCAGGAGTTTCCTGCACTCAATTGGACACCACCTAAGCAGTGTCAGACATTCGGCTTCTGAAAAAGGTTTGTAAATCGGAACACTTCCAGGTTTGTGGCGTTCGCGAGCCAAAACGTGCGAGTACCAAGGAGTCTGAGAACCAAGGTACTGCTGTATTACTTTTTGTAGCTGTTTTTGTTTTTTATTTGCCTTAGCGTTTTTTCTTTACCCTGGTAGCTTAGTGTATCTCTTATTGTGCCATGAGAAAAACTTTAATAAAAGTATTAACAACAACAACTAGAGTTTCCCCCCGCCCACAAAGAATCCTGGGAGTTATAGCTTGTTCAGGGTCCTGAGAGTTCTTAGGAGGCCCCGTTCCCTTCCAAGAGCTACAATTCCTAGAGGGAGTTAGCGATCAGTTCTCTTCCACAGGGAACTACAGGGATTGTGCTGACTTCGGGAGGTGAGTGGCAGCAGGGTGCAGAGAAATGGCTGGGAGATGCGGGAGTGGCCCCTTGGTTGATGAGGATGCCCAGCTTCTGACACCCTCCTTCCCTCCCTTCCAGACTCGCAGGCCCTGAAAGAGAACGCCAAGTCGCCTTCGCCCGCGGCTCTGTCTTCGCCACCCGCCACGGAGTCGCCCAAGCCTGCCCGGCCCCGCCGCCCCCGCCCCCCGGCCGTGCTGCCCTCCGAGCGCCCCTACCAGTGCAAAGACTGCGGCAAGCGCTTCGTGTACCGCTCCAAGCTGGCCACGCACCAGTGGACCCATTGCGCCGAGCGCCCGTACAAATGCCCCGACTGCCCCAAGAGTTTCAGCTACCCGTCCAAGCTGGCGGCCCACCGCCGCACACACACCGGCGAGCGGCCCTACCCCTGCACGCTCTGCCCCAAGCGCTTCGGACACCGCTCCAAGCTGGCCGCCCACCAGTGGATCCACACGCCCGAGCGCCCGTACAAATGCGCCGACTGCCCCAAGAGCTTCTGCTACCCTTCCAAGTTGGCCGCCCACCGCCGCACGCACACGGGGCAGCGGCCCTACCCCTGCAATCGCTGCGGGAAGAGCTTCTGCTACCCGTCCAAGCTGGCGGCCCACCAGCAGATCCACGCGGCCGCTGCGGCGGGGCGGCCCTACCCGTGCATGCGCTGCAGCAAGAGCTTCCGGCAGCTGCGCAACCTCACGCTCCACCAGCGGGTGCACGAGGACGGGGAAGTGGGGGATGACTTGTCCCAAAGCAAAGGCCACAGCAATGGAGAGAGGCCGTAGAGCGGAGATCTGAAGCGACTGGACAACACAGGGGCGCGGGGAGGAAATTGGCTAACTTGGGTGCTTGGTGGGATCATTGTAAATAACGGCTAGGGAGGGGGGTTTGGAGTTTACACAGAGATGCGCTTTGAGGACCCATAGTTGCTCAGCTCTTGTGTTGAGGGTCTTGCCGCTGTTTCCCCCCCTACAGTGCCAAGTCGATGTGTGTCTACTCTCCTCCTCCCCATAGCCCAAGCTGTGTATACCATGCTGAAAAAAAAGCCAAAGTGTGTGTGGTCAGAGAACCCCGGTTCCGCGCTCAGAAACGGCATATTCTGCAACCTGACTAACTTGTGCATTGTTGAGATGTGCGCCCAGGAGGGGCAGAGAGCGCCACGGCCTGCAACCTTAGCACCCTACTGATTCTGCAAAACAAGCCCAGCCACCTTTGAATCCCAATTTCACGAGACGCTTGCATAAATTCATAGAAAATGGATGGATATGCACAAATCTTCCGGAGAGCAGAATTCTGCCATTGCTTTGTACGACCTCCGACCATTGCCCAGGCTGTCTCTTGTCTGTGTTCAGTTGGCGCATGCTTACATTGGAATGCAGAGATCAGCATCTTCACAGTCCAAGGCTCTGCTAAGTTAGGCCTGTCAAACTTGGCATTTTCTGGGTTGTACATCATCTGCCTCCTGTGGCTTATCAAACCCTGTTTGTGCCTCTGGCCTGTGGCTAAAGAAAAGGGGGACAGTTTTAACAACCTGGCACGCCACACACACACACTGGTGTCATGCATTCAGTGTGTGCGATAGTCTGAAAATGTGGTGGCATTTGCGAAATTGCCAGGGGTAGCGTAAGTCGAAATGCCAAGAATCCATGAATTTTTGGGGGTGTGCTCGCACGCTACATTCTGTACAGTGGTGGGCCCTCCCAACAAGTAGCAGTAGAATAATTTTGCAAATGTTATGTGTTGTGTTCATCTGCCATTTTTAAATTTTTGCTTTAGTTGGCATGGAATCTTACCTCTGAGCCAGCTGCTGTAAAAACTGGTGGCTCCGGGCTTCTGTCCCTGATCTCATCAAAATATGTCCCCAGCCATTTACAACATGTACTGAAAACTGGTTAAGCACACAGATTTCTGGATTTGGATGGCTGGATTTTGCCCCCCCCCCCCCAATCACTTGGTTTACACAACTTTTACTGCCCGGTTCTTTTTGCTTCTTCCATGTGACCATTTCACCACATGCCTAGAGAGGCAGCCCCACAAACCTGCCATCCTTTGTTACGCCTCCCCCCCCACAAATTCCCCACTTTTGGGGGTTACTGTCTTGCCTCTTGGTTCAAATGTTGGATTTCTCAGACGCAGTGTGTTCCAATCTCCCACTTTTCAGACACATGCCCACCTTTCCACTCCACTTTCTTGGATGGATGAATTCTACACACACACTCCTTGTCCTTGTACCGTTTGCCAAAGCATCTTTTGCCTTCTCACCCCCACCCCAAAGGCATTTGTTCAGATTGTTGCAAGGGAGGCGGGGAGGGGGTGTTGATTGATCCATGGTATGTTTGTACAGTAGTTGATACTAAAAAAAAAAAAATGGGACTCCCCTGGGAGCCTGGAGTTTTTTTGTCTTATTTTTCTTGGAAAATAAATAAATAAAACCTATAAAAGTTTAGTTAACTGGGTTGAGATTGGAGCATATGACAAATGCAGAATTTTGGGGGGCAAACTTGGCAGAAGACAGGAGTAGCATCATTGGCCAAAGGCAGCTTACTTCTTGCATATTCGACGGTAGGAAAAGAGGTGCCCACTTTCAAAGCATTTTGATACGAGAAACAGGCAGCTAGATTAAATTGGATGTCCATTAGAGCCAAAAAGGCAGTTACTTAACTGTTGTTGCTGGTGCAGATCAAAGCACTTGTGCCTAAATATCCCAGATTTTTTAAGCCTTAAAAAAAAGCACAGACCCAAGTCAGATCTCTCTTCCACACATTACGTTAGACAGAGGAGGAAGGTGGAGGGAGACAAATAGTGATGTCAGTCTTAGGGGTAATTGCCTTAGCTTGAACTTTTAAATGGTTTATACAGATAGTTTGTGGGTTTCTAAATAATGCAGTTATGTCAGAAAGAAGAGAAGCATTTGGGGCTGTATGAGCAGAATGGAAGGCAGGGAATGGAGACCTCAGGGGAAGGGAGCCAATCGTTTTACTGTGTGTTCAAGCAATTCCACACCACCCTTAATAGCCACATTATGAGCCGAAACTGCCACTATGGGCACCAGGAACCTTTTTAAAAGCTTAAATGCATGACTTCCTGTTGAGACCCTGTTAGAAATCATCACGTGAATATTCTGGCACCAGTTTCTTCTCAGTAAGATCTTAGGAGGTTGTTAAAATCTATGTTCTGTGTCGCAGAAGAGCAGCCCAAGACAGATTTTGTTTTCATTTCCTTTATTTTTTTATTAAAAAAACCCAAAACACAACAAACCAGATTGGAGGGGGAAAGAAGACATGAATACATCCCTGGAGGAGATTCGTCACAACTTTTGGAACCTCATGCAAACTGTAATGAACCATAGGTATAATTAATTTTTAAAAACCAAGAAGCCCTTAATCTTGGGACATGTGAGCTGTGATGCAAACTTGATCCAGTTTAAATACTACGCCTCCCCCCCCACCCCCATAGCAACCCTGAACGTGGCAGATTTTAGAAGGGGTGTGTGTGAATTCTCATTGCACTCCCAAAGCTAGTTCCTCTCTGGTGAGAAGTCAAGATAGCTTATTAAAAAAAACACTTGCCCTTCACCGTCACCTGAAAGCCATCACCAGCTTTTTGGGAATCCTAGCTGAGCAAACTCTCCTTAAAATAGAGCATCCCATGCCTTTCAACAATTTCTGGCTAACACTGTAATGCCCCCTACCTGGGGATAGGCTAACCCTCCCTTTCCAAAGAGGCACTGGAGTAAACGGGAGGCCAACATGGTACCTCCATCTTTTGTTGTCATAGCTCCCATCAACGCTGTCTGTTGGTCGTGCTGGTTGAAGCACCCCATTGGTAGCTTCTGCCTACTTCTTACCCACTCCTATGCTTCCACATAGCAGGACCTAGTGGAAAATGGAAGGTGGTGGCTGACCTCCCACTTAAGTATCAAAGCTAAGGGTTCAAGTGGAGAACCTCTGTATTGGAGGAGATGTTATATACACTGGGGCCAAAGAGTAGAATCCATAGAGATGGGCCATTTGCAGCCCTTTCCTGAAGCTGGGAAGCTCCTGTGAGAAATCAGCTTATTTATTGTAGTTTATCCATGAACGTAAGGACAGAGAAGAGTTGCTGGCTTGATCCCCAGCGCTGAGGGCAGCACCAATGATGTGGGGGTAAGAGCTGGGCTGTAAAAACGAGGTAGATTATTCAAGGTCTCTCAGTCCAGTTCACAGCCAGGGAAAAGCAGGAAGGAAAATGCAATTTTGGGGGGGTCTGGGGCAGAACACCACTCTCCCCCCCCAAAAGCTCACCGGGAAGCTGAACTGAAAGCGTGAGTTTTTCTGCTGTTTCCTTTCCAGTGAAATCTGAAAAGAGTTCTTTGCCCGGGGTAAAAAGTAAAGAGTGGAACTGACAACACCCTGCTGAAATGAATCAAATCTTAAGACAATTCCAGCTGCTTTTTTTGCTTCCTATGGGAGAAATCTGAGGCTTGGGCCATAAGAGCTGCAATATAAAACTTAGTATGATTTTAACAGTCATAGTTTCTCCCAATAGCAACCCTGAACACTGTTTAAAGCGGCTGTGTGTGAGAACGCTCAGCATTAAAACATCTCTGTACCTGGGCCAAGCATGCCACTTAGGATTCTATGCTCGGTCATTGTATGGCGTCTACTCCAAATACCACATGCTTATAAACGGAGCTGTGTAAGACACAGAGCAAGTACACCGAGCTTAAAAAGGAATGTGAACTCAGGGACTGGATATTACATTGTGGGCCTCATTTGAACATGATTTTCCAGAGGTGCTTGTAGAAATGCAGGTGAGCAGAATGTCAACCAAAATGGTAATGCACAATTGTGAGCGGTTAATTCCTGAATTCTAAAAATGGGCTTGGATTTGCCCCATGGTCAGGCCAGCATACCACCGATTGTTCATACGCTCAGGTTTGCTGAATCTGCAGATGGAGGAACAAATTTCGTCTGCAAAAATGGAAGCTTGTGATGGGGTGGCCTTACTCACAAAACGAAAAGGGGTCAAGGAGCAGGAGGCAAACATCAACTCCTGTAAAACGGAGCAAGGCAGAGCTTGTATAGAGGGACAGGTGCCTCCGTTCTAAGGACAACGTTTGTGTCAGAATATAAACTTCCACCTTGAAATGGTCAGTGTCCTCAGCTATATACATATATATAGATAGAGAGAAAGAGAAAGTTAACCGGCAAGAAGCCTCCTAGGAAATGATTGTGGGGGGATGGGGGAGGGAAAAAGAAAGAACAAGGGTCACATGAGAACCAGGGTCAGGAGAGGGTCCCAGAAATAAAAGTCAGGATTGTTTGGAGGATGCATCTTGCTTTCCCAGTTGCACCCTCGCCCCTTATTAGTCCAAGCCAAGCTCCCACTCCACTTACTAAGCCCTTGAGAGAGCTGACGCTGGCCCCAATCCAGAGCAGCTCACCACTCTGCCACAGAGCACCATGGAGGCTTTCTACACTGATTTCTCCAGAGCAGCTCGAGTTATTTCTGAAAATGAAATCGTGCCCCATGTGAGCTGGGGTAGCTACTGCTGGAGCAAGCAATAGTAGAAAAAAAAGGCCCTCAAAACCCCAGCTGCGTCTGTGTGTGAGTGTAGAAACGGCTGCTGGACAAGGCCCTTGAGAGGAAGGAAATTCCCAGTGGAAAACGAGAGAGCGAGCATGGTGTCAAGTGGCCCCAAAGGGAAGGAGAGCTGTTTTCTCCAGAGGGAGTATACAGGACCTACAGGGACATGCCTGCAGGGAGGCCGGCCTACACTCGTGGTACCACAACGTAGGGCTGGTGGGGGATCAGCTTCTGCCGCTGGTTGCAGTTGTAGATCCAGCGGGGGCGCACAAAATAGAGATTGGCATTCTCGTTCAGAGCCTGCAACAGAAAGGAGAAAATGCTGGCACTTGGAAGGTGCTTGGCCCCACCCCAAAAGGCGGAGCCAGTCCACCCTGATGTAGTGCCTACCTGTTGTGGACTAGCCCAAGCATTTAAATGAGGTTGCCCAGGTTCAGATTTTATCTTGGTCACAAATCGAGAGACAGTGGGGTGCCGTGGTTAGAACCAGGTTTCCCCACTCCTGTCTAACACTCAATTCCCTACTGAAGCACAGAGCTTGCTGGTGACTTTGGACTAGTCTCAGATGGGCAGGGTATAAGTAAAATTAAAACAACAAACATCAACAAGAAGTATTATTCTTCAACTTCAGCCTCCACCTCTGCAGCAATTTAAACATGTGGCCTATTGCTCTACAGCAAATTAAACGTGTGGCAATTTAAACGTGTGACCTTACTGGGTGCTGAAAAGCTCTTGAAGCATTTCGAAAGCATAAAAACGCTAAAAAGTGCTACTATGATAATCTGTTTCTGCCGCAGTTGCCTTTGGAACCGGCACCCTGTGTTTATCTCCATCTGTTATCTATGGGGCCACCTGAAAAGTGTGTCATGGCTTACGGATGACTGGGCTAGACCAGTGCAGTTCTACACAGCTGGCAGGATGAGCTCACCTCCTCAAACGTGTCGTCCCACTCTTGAGCCGTGATCACATAATTGACTCGCTCATTCATATAGTCCTCCACTTCCCTGCAAGCGGAAGAGAAGCATTCCCCTTACAATAATTTACAGGCACCTTTTCCTCCCCCCCCCCCCAAGAGCAGAAAGAAGTGATACTGAAATACACTTGAGATTGCAGAATTGGCACAAATGGCTGGTTTGCATGACATACTAAGCCAACCTGGCTCACCCTCCAGATGTTTCAATGCGCTGGCTGGGGCTGATGGGAGTTGTGGTCCAAAACCTCTGGGAGGGGGGGCGCCAGGTTGGCAAAGGTTGTACTAAGCCAAACTTGAACATATGGGTTCCTAGGGAGGGCCTTGGACCCACTTTGCTCCTTCTCCCAGGTCACCTTTGCTGCCACCAAACTAGGCAAGGTTTGGCTTAGCATGGCCTCTGAACCAGGACTTGTGGCTAAGGTAAAAGGTAAAGGGACCCCTGACCATTAGGTCCAGCCGTGACCGACTCGGGTTGCGGCGCTCATCTCGCATTATTGGTCGAGGGAGCCGGTGTACAGCTTCCAGGTCATGTGGCCAGCATGACTAAGCCGCTTCTGGCGAACCAGAGCAGCGCAAGGAAACACCGTTTACCTTCCCGCTGCAGCGGTACCTACTGATCTACTTGCACTTTGACATGCTTTCGAACTGCTAGGTTGGCAGCAGCGGGGACCAAGCAACGGGAGCTCATCCCGTCGCGGGGATTTGAACTACCGACCTTCTGATCGGCAAGCCCTAGGCTCAGTGGTTTAACCCACAGCGCCACCCGCAACCCTAGGGAGGGCCTTGCACCCACTTTGCTCCTTCTCTCAGGTCACCTTTGCTGCCACACCAAACTAGGCAAGGTTTGGCTTAGCATGGCCTTTGAACCAGGACTTGTGGCTAAACTCTCCCTCAATTAGCCGCAAGCTGTAGCCAAGGTTTGTTCTAAATCCAACATCTCACAGGCATCCTCTCACCAAAAAAGGAAAAGGAAAGAAGTAGATTGTATCCAGACCCACAGAAATTAATGGATATGACTAACTTAATTTCAATGGGTCTACTCTTAGTAGTATTTTTAAATAGATTGATAAGTTTGTATGCAAGTATACCATGCTAAGTATACCATGTTACAGTATATTGTTTGAATTGTGCTTTTTAAAATTTAGCCGGCCCTGACAAAATGAGTATGATATATTCAAAGCATGTTAAGCAAGACTGAAGGAGTGGACAGTCAAGACTCTACGTAGTTTCTGGTTTCTCTATTCCTAGAGAAGCATCCTTACAGAAAAATATGGAATTGTGTTTCAAAATTTGGCTGCTACCAACTCGCCTGCCTGTGGTGGGGAATTTGGATTTCCATAGTCTTTGTTCTTCACCATACACAGCTTACACTCTTTTGGGGGCTGCTTCTGATGACACAGCATGCATTCAGCACCCCACTTGGGCCACAGTGGGCACCTACTGCAATGCCACCGCAGCAAAACTCACCCGTTAAAAGCCACAATGTACCGGTTCAAGAGGCGTCGCTCTTGAGAAGGGAATTCGCCATAAAGGAAGAAGTGTTTGCCCACAAATAAATCTGGCAATGACAGAGAAGAAGCTGAATGAAGACTTGAAACCCAAAACTCGCCCCATAAATAAACCACATAATTTCCAAGCATTATGTCTATTAATGCAGTTCAAGACTAGAGGGTTGCATCTAATTAATTAATTTCAATGGGTCTACTCTGAGTATAGTAACATTGGATGCAAGCTCTCAGGTCCTAGTCTCATCTATACCAGCAAGGGAAGAAACAACATGGTTGCATCTCATCTCCTGACTTCATTTTCCCAGTCTCTCCTTGCCTTTAGAAGTCATGAGGTCTCCTTAGCAGAGAAGGGAGAAAGCTGGGGCTGCCCACCAGTAACTTGCTACTAAGAAACTTATCATTAAATAATTTGCAAGTCTCAGAGATACGGGGGGGGGGGGGAGAGAGATAACCCACAGCTTTAAAAAGCTACCACTGGTGAAAAGAAAAGGTCATCTTTAGTATTTTTTTCTTAACTTCCTTTTATAGGAATACTCAAAAGTGTAAGAAGAGCCCTGCTGAAACAGGGTAAGTCAAGCATCCTGTTCTCAAAGTGGCCACCCAGATGCCTGTGGGAAACCCACAAAGCACAGGACCAAGTGTGGGAGCACTGTCCCCTCTTGTAGTGGCTGGGGAAACTCAGCCAGATGGGCGGGGTACAAATAATAAATTATTATTATTATTATTATTATTATTATTATTATTATTATTATTATTATTCTAGCAACTGGTATTCAGAAGCATTTCTGCCTCTGACTGGGGTAACTGGCCATTGATAGTCTTCTCCTCCTCCACAAATTGGTCCAATTCTTTTTTAAAGCCATCCAAGCTGGTGGCCTCCTGTGGCAGTGAGTTCCATAGTTTTAACTACGCACGGCATAAAGAGGAAACAAAATAGCTGCACAAGATGAATGGGGCTTTCACCCCAATGAGTAATTCATCCCCGTGGGTTAAACAACAAAAGCTTTAGCTGACTGATCAGATCTAAGCTCACAGTCCTCGCATCCCGTCAGTCCTGACATACCTGGTAGCTCTGGGATGGGCTGATCTGGCTCCTCTTTTTCTTCGACATCCGTATTCTCATCTGTGGAGCCGCCGTAGGGATCGTCATCTGGCTCCGGGACCACCCTCCTCCCCCCTTGTTGCTTTTTGCGGTGTTCCTCTTCCACTCTAAAGCCGAGGGGAAATAGGAATATGTTGGCACAAAGGACCTGATATCATCGCCCTACAACCAGCGTCATGCTTCTAGTCCTCAAGGACAAAAATGCACACTGGCCATTACAACTGAAGGCTTAGAAACCAGGGAACATCTGCGCAAAGGACTCTCACTAAGGGGGTGGAGCCTCTCTCCTTTACACCACAGCTTCAAGTCCTGTTCCACCAATCTCTAACCATCTTCTCCTATATTTGCTTACCCGCTGGCATCATAGGTACCCAGCCACTATTCCAACCCCTTTAAAACACAAAATCCTTCTTCCATCTGAGGGCACGGCTTACAAAAGAACCATTCACTTGACCAACCTCCTCAGCTCATCGTCGGTGTCACCAGAGCCCTCATCTCCATTGTCTCGAGCACCTGAGGGGGGTAGAGAAGGAGAGAGAAAATTAGTACAAAGCGCCACTACTGTGCCATGACATTTGAATGGGCAGATTAATGCCCCTGGCTCATAACCCAGGAGCACTGCCTGCTCCTTCCAGCTCCTTGGGATACGGGTTTCTTTACAGCATTGCACAAAAACTTGAAAGACAGGTGAGCAAGTGGCAATGGGAAGCAAAGAATCAGAGGCTCGGTGGCTCAGGAAGGGCAAAAGGCCTGCTGGGGTCCAGAGATAAGACCCACAGCTTGGACAGCTCAGTTGGTTAGAGTGTGGTGCTGATAATGCCTAGGTTGCGGTTTGATCCCTGGATGTCCCTGCATTGCCTTGCAGTGTGTTGGGCTCAGTTTGGCAGATACGGAAAGAAGAAGAGTTTGGATTTGATATCCCGCTTTATCACTACCCGAAGGAGTCTCAAAGCGGCTAACGTTCTCCTTTCCCTTCCTCCCCCACAACAAGCACTCTGTGAGGTGAGTGGGGCTGAGAGACTTCAAAGAAGTGTGACTAGCCCAAGGTCACCCAGCAGCTGCATGTGGAGGAGCGGAGACGCGAACCCGGTTCACCAGATTACGAGTCTACCGCTCTTAACCGCTACACCACACTGGCTCTCTACACCACAGCGGCCCTTCAACTGTCTGGGTCCAAAGTAACTAGGGCTTTATATGCTCAAGTCAGCACCTTGAATCGGGCCTGGTATAAAAAGGTTTATAAAATTGCCTAGTAACTTGAGCTTCATGTAGTGGAATTGATCAGCAGAAGGTTCAAGATTGCTCCTTTAATCATGGATTTCATTACCCATGGGTGCAAAAAATGGAGGGGGGGGAGAGGGTGGCCATCACATTTGTGCCCCATTTGTGAGCTTTCCAAGAGGCACCTCTCTGGCTGCTGGTGGAAATAGGATGCTCAAGAAGAAGGACCTTTAGTCTGACCCTGCAAGGTGGTTCGTACAGGAAGATGAAGCAGGAGGGGGAGCCTGAAAGTGAGCTCGCTTGCTCCAACATGCAGGTAGAACCAGGGCTTCTCAGACCTACCTCTGGGATCCTCGTCGCTGCCGGATGCTCCAGAGTCAGCTGCCGGGGCCCGCGAGTTGTTATGGATGCCGCTGCTCCGAGAGGTAGTGGGCTCCTCCTCTTCTTCAGAGGATGCCCTCTTCGGTGGCATGGGTCCAGCTTTGGGACTGGCAAGGGTCTTGGGCTTGTGGTTGGAGCTGGGCACGTCAGCTCTCTGTCAAATAAAAGCAGTGCTCACGTCACAGCAGTTCTCCCCTTCAATCTCATGAAGGAGAGGACGCTTCTAAGATGGCACCTGCAATCTTATCCTTTATTAAAAAGGTATACAGCACATAGAATTTTAAATGCATTGCCCAGTTAACCAGGGAACATTGTCTTCTCAGTTTATTTAAAACCCTTTTTGAACAACAGAAACAACTGACCTGCTTCAACTCAAAGTAACCAACACCACACTTTGCCGGGGGGGGGGGGGCAGTTTTATTCTCTAAAGCAGTGCCACAACTCAGTTTTGTTTCAAAAACCACATAAGGTGTGTTCCTCCTCCCCCAGTATGTTAACACTGGCAGGGACAAAAAAAAAAAAAACCCCAACCCCTTCTAAAGGCAAAAAATTGAGACTTCTGGGGATATATTTTTTGTCTGATGCAGATAGAAAATTGTAAATGTAAAGTGGCTCAAATATCAGGATACTGTTTACTACCATGCAGGTAGTATCCTAGACAGATGGCAATGTAGTAGGCTTACTTCTGTGTAAATTACGCAATGAGAAGTAAACACATGGTTTGATTTTACCCCCTTTCATTGGAAGAACCTTATAGGAAGAACCCTACTTTTCAATCAGAATGTGTGTGCAGACACACGTCCCTGATCTATTAGTGCCAGTGGGGCGATAGCAACTCCTCTCAGGACAAAAGCAGTCTGCCAGAGCTGTGCCTACTCCATATGAATCGAGGTGCTCTATTACCTGTGGATGTGCAAGGGGTTTGTGGTGACGGGCAGGGGTCTCTTCGTCGCTCTCCTCCTCCTGCTCACTGCTGGAAGATTCTGGGCTTACCATCAGGTACCTGGCAAAAGGAACACACCCGTTGCAAACCCAGATGTAGCTGAAACCAAACCTCCCATCCCAATGCAGTGAGGAGAGACTCCCTCGATTTTGTTAGACTCCAAATCCCATCAGCCACAGCTACCAGTGGATGACAGGAGAGTGGAGTTTTGCCACCACAGGTTCCCCATCTCTGCAAGGATCCTTGACAGAGCGGCCCTTTAGGCTCAGCCCCCACCCGCCAACTCACCGCTTGCAGGGAAGGCACCGCTTTGTGCGGTAACAGTCCAGGATCCACTCCTTGCGCACAATCGTGCCCCCGAGCCCTTTCACTTGGCTGAACTTGGGCGTGTTGGCAAAGGCACAGCTGGAAGGGGAGAGAGCACAGCAGGGCACTCAGGGCACAGCAACGTGTCACTCTCTACTAACCAGCGCTAAGAGCAGAAGAGCTGGCAGAAAGCACAACCATTATAAACCAGTCGCTTCAAAAGGCAGATCGTTGTGGTGGAAGCTGGAATTAGTTCTAATGCACTCAGCTGCAACTTTTACCCTTGAGCGGACCTGCACAGGATCAGGCTGTAGAGCCAGTGTGGTGTTGTGGTTAAGAGCGGTGGACTCGTAATCCGGTGAACCGGGTTCGCGTCCCCACTCCTCCACCTGCAGCTGCTGGGTGACCTTGGGCTAGTCACACTTCTCTGAAGTCTCTCAGCCCCACCCACCTCACAGGGTGTCTGTTGTGGGGGAGGAAGGGAAATGAGATTGTGAGCCGCTTTGAGACTCCTTAGGATAGTGATAAAGCGGGATATCAAATCCAAACTTCAAACTTCAGTTCCCTGTTGGTTAGCAGCCCTAGTTTGCTGGAGCTACCCTGCAACCGCCTATAGCAGCCAGCATTAACCTGATGCCTGGAGATGTGCTGGACAGCAACTCCCATCACTCCCAGCCATGGTTGTGAGGCCTGGAGGCTGATGGGAGTTGTAGTAAAAATATATATAGGTTACTAGGTTGATGCAGGCTGGTGTCTATCATCTTTCCCATGTGTACAGAAGGTACAGCAATACTTTTATTTAAAAAATCTGCTGCGATTAATATTATTGTGCTACTTATTTTAATGGGCCTGTGTTAAAAATCACATGTGCAATGCTGATTTGCAAATTGTTTAAAGGTAAAGGGACCCCTGACCATTAGGTCCAGTCGTGTCCGACTCTGGGGTTGCGGCACTCATCTCGCTTTATTGGCCGAGAGCCGGCGTACAGCTTCTGGGTCATGTGGCCAGCATGACAAAGCCGCTTCTGGCGAACCAGAGCAGCGCACGGAAACGCCGTTTACCTTCCCGCTGCAGCGGTACCTATTTATCTACTTGCACTTTGGCATGCTTTCGAACTGCTAGGTGGGCAGGAGCTGGGACCGAGCAACGGGAGCTCACCCCGTCGCAGGGATTCGAACCGCCGACCTTCTGATCAGCAAGCCCTAGGCTCTGTGGTTTAACCCACAGCGCTGTTGCTATTGCATTTTTATGGTGTGTAAGATGCCTAACCTTCCTTTTGTAGGCTATATTAAAAAAGGCGGCAGCCTGTGAGAATTATTAAGAAGCAGCAACAGCAGGGGAGCTCTCTCCTGCTACCCCATTTCCAAGACCTGGCAAAATCTGATCTTTTGGGGGGAGATGAGGTGCAGGGAAAGAAGTAGTTGCATGTTTTTATGTACTTCTTGTACCAAAGACTTGTTATGTTTCTGGTAAAACAGCAAGTCGACAAGATATAAACTAAAGTCTGGTTGAAGCCTTCGGGACTGTACAGTCTTAAAAATCTAGGGGTTGGGTAGAGGAAACAACGCTTTAGAAGGCACAGGGAGATCCCGTGGTTTGCAAGACACCTACATGAGGTGAGTGCTGTCAGGGGTCCAGTCTGGTCGGTACTTTGCACCCATCTCTAGGGCTTTGTCCCGCAGCTCAGAGCGGAATGGGTTCTGGAAGCCGCTCAACACGAACACAGTTCCCTGCAGGAGACGCTGGAAAGACACGTCTGCTGTCCCCTCTGAAGACTGAGTTTGCAGAGGCTTTTTGGAAGGTGGCGTCTTTGGGGAAGGTAGTGCTGAAGGAGAAGCTGGTAAAGAGGGGAAAATAGCAAATCAAAGTTATTTAGGAGGAGGAGCGGATGCACAGATCTGTAGCCATTCTTCCGTACAAGTCGATCAAAATGTGATGCTGAACAAGCTGTGTTCCTAATCCCTGTGCAAATAGTTGCTGGAAGTGGGTGGTTCTGCAGGGAATATTGAACTATGAGCAGCATATGACATCCTGCTATCTCAACATTATTTTTTTAAAGAACTAAGTTTCTAGTCCTTATGGCTGTGAAAGCATCCGGGCAACAGCTGGTACTGCTGGAAGTCAGAAAAGCGTTTGGGAGGGGGTGGGGAACGAAAAGGGACTTCCAGCAGTTAAGAACTTCAGTCTCTTCCATAGAATCAAGATCATCTGCAGAGGTCAATGTACCCTCAATCTCAAAGATAAGGAAGGTGTGCAGTTGTGAGGGACCAGCCATGTAAAACCTTGATAGAACTATCTTCCAAAAGCCTGGACAAATAGAAAAATTCTTAACATTTCTCAAGAATGCAGTTAAAAAGGCAGACTATCTGATTTCTCTAGGGAGGGAATTCCATAGCTGGAATGCTACCACTAAGAATGAGCATGGGCATATTAAGGACTCAGGATGCAACCCCATGCACACTTAATAAGAAGCAATGTAGAAGGATTTATCTGCTGAGTACATGTGTTAAGATCTGCACTGCAAAGTTACTTATCAATGCAAGTAACTTACAGTACCCCAAGTTTAGCCTCCAACTTCTCCCAGCGTAAGAGAGGATTCCCAAGGCCCATTTTCAAAATGCAGCCCCCACATACACACCTTTAAGTTTCTTGGAGGCTGGCTGTGCAGGGCGGGGAGTATCGGGGTGGGGTTTACTGGCTGCAGATGAGAGACCAGAATTTTCCTTGCTGAATTCAAACTTCCTCTTGACCGGCGTGGGCTCCTGTGAGCAGAAGGAAACATGCAGTGCAAAACTATGCAGGCCTACTAAAAGGCAAGACGCCCGGAGGCCACGGGGACTTACTCATGGTGTAAGAAGGCAACCTGTGGCTTTCCACATGTTGTTGGACTCGCAACTCCCATTAACATCAGCCAGCATGACCAGTGGCCAGGGATGATGAGAGCTTTAGTCTAACAACCACCCAGAGAGGAAATGCAGTGGATCATGGGATGGGACTTGTATACTTCTGGGGTTGACTTGCTCCAGATTTGTTTGTTTTTAAATTACAGCAGCTCCACACATAGAGATGCACCGTATTTTTCGCTCCATAAGACGCACTTTTTCCCTCCTAAAAAGTAAGGGGAAATGTCTGTGCGTCTTATGGAGCGAATGTGTGGTCCCTGGAGCTGAACTGCCCTGGGGCAAAAGCAGATCGTGTTTTAAAAAAAAAGAGAGAAGGGGGTGTTGAAAGGAAGCCTGCTGAGCAGCTGCTCAGCAAACGATCGGGGAGAGAGATAAGGGAGAGAGATTCCAGCCCCGCCCTCTTGCAGAGGGAGGCTGTTTCCCCAGCGACATGTGACTGGCTGATTAGATTATCTGTCTGGAAACTGTAGAAATGACTTCCTGAAGCTGCAGAACTGTGAGTTAAACCCCGTAAAACAGAGTTTTTTCCCTTTGCAAAGTAAGTTCAACAACTTTGAGCTGATCCTCAAAGGGCTTTTCTTGCAAAAGAAGCTGCAGAAATTTGAGCTGATCCACAAAAAATGGGGCTTTTCTCCTTTGCAAAAGAAGCTACAGAAAGTTGAGCTGATCCTCAAAAAATTGGGGCTTTCCCCCTCTAAAAACTAGGTGCGTCCTATGGTCAGGTGCGCCTTATAGAGCAAAAAATATGGTAGCAAGTGAAGCATCCCCCCCCCCCAAATCCATCTTCACTGGCAGGAAAAAACCTGCAGTTGCTGAATTTCTGTTAAATTAACAGTAGGGCTGGTGCTGCATAGTGGCTAAGAGACAGCTATGAATCAGAGTCATAGAATCGTAGAGTTGGATGGGATCCCCAGGGGTCCTGCAATGCAGGAATTTCAACTAAAGCATCCATGACAGATGGTCATCCAACCTCTGCTTAAAAACCTCCAAGGAAGGAGAGTCCACAAACTCCCGAGGGAGTCCGTTCCGCTGCCAAACAGCTCTTACAGTCTGAAAGTTCTTCCTGGTGTTTAGTCGGAATCTCCTGTCTTGCAACTTGAAGTCACTGGTTTGTGTCCTACCCTCCACAGCAGGAGAAAACAAGCTTGCTCCTAGTCCTTGGTTCAGATCGTGCTTCTTCACTGAACCCACTAGGTAGCCTTAGGCAAGCTGTCTCTTTGCCAGGAGTAGCTAAACTTTTTCAAACAGGTGGCTGCACCGACCCACCCACGGCAAACTGCCTGGCGACAGGGAGAAGTGTAAAAGTGAGCTTGGCTAATCCTCCATCCAAGCACAGCCTTCAAATGGGGTCATTAAAAAACTTCTGGCATCACAGAATCACAGCTGGAGACATGCAGGAGATGCCAGTAAAAGGAATATTGTTTTTGGATGGATAAATTTGAGGGTACACAAAAATTAAAAAAAACAAAAACCTTTTAGCATCACAAAAAGCAATCTATGGGAGCAGTCAGTAAAAATAAGTTTTTAAAACATATTTTCATTTTTAAAAATGGGGGAAATTGGAATATTGGAGAATTAAAAAAAAACAACTCTTGGAGGGTCTGTACACAGCTCTTAGCCTTAAGTCTTAGTGTCTCAACTGCTGTGCAGGGGATAATAATAATATCAGCTTTCCTTAAAGCAGGGGGTGGGGGAGCCAGTTGCCCTCCAACCATGTAGGCTGAAGTGGAGGGAAGCTGTAGTCTGACAAACATCTGGAGGGTCACATATTCCCCACATCTGCTTTAAAGAGTTGCTGTAAATATTACAACTAGATAACGAACGTGAAGCAGTTTGAACACACAAAGGTACTATAGAACTATTAATCAGAGCATAGGTAGTGAAAACAATAAAGGAACAACTGGCAGTCCTACTTTAGGCTAATACACAAGGATAAAGGTAGATAGCCGTGTTGGTCTGTCATAGTCAAAATAAAATAAAATAAAATAAAATAAATTTTATTTTGTTTTTACACAAGGATAAAGTTTGGCACCCAACCCATTCACCCAGAAATCCACTTTAACCTTGGGAGAGGCTTTGGTGGTGGGTTTTTCGGCGGCTGATGGCGAAGGATTGGGGGAACTGGACACGCTGGTTTGCAACGAGGCAGCGGCGTAGCTGGGTGAGGGCTGGTTGTTCTGAGAGGCTGCAACAACAGTAATGAATAATCATTCTCAGTGTGTTAAGAAATGCAGTGCTGATGCTAAGAAGTGTGCACGGCAGAAGAGCCAATTTGGGTTCTTTGTTTGTTTGTTAAGGAATGCTTTTTCGGGGATGGCACAAAAAACCTTTTGTCGTCACAGCATTACAGTGGGAGCACACAGAGCTTTGCATGTGAACGTCTCTGGCTCAACCCAGAGCCAACGGAAAAGCTACCTCTCAGCCCCACCAACACAAACTCACCTAAGACTCTCCTTGCTAATGGCTATTAGTAACAATGGGTAAATGGAACCTCCATGTTCGGTGGCAGTATAATAATAATAATAATAATAATAATACCCCACCCATCTCACTGGAAATATGTGTTTATAATAATGTCGACGACGGATGGTATCCCTTAAATTAATGTATGTTTCTGATAAGAATTTTCATAGAAAGTTCTTATTTTTTCTTTCTTCTTTTTTATTGCTATTTTTTCTTTTTTTTCTTTTCTTCTCTCTTTTCTTTTTTATAACAGATTAATGTGTTTAAATATGTGTAGCTTTTATTGTGCAAATAAAGCTTATTAAAAATATTAATTACTATTAGAAATAAATGAATACATTGCTGAAGAAAAGAAAAAGAAAAGCCACCTCTTGGCCCCACCGACACAAACTTGCTTAAGACTCTCCTTGGTAATGGCTATTAGTAACCATGGGTAAATGGAACCTCCATGTTTGGTGGCAGCATAATAAAATAATAATAATAATAATAATAATAATAATAATAATAATAATAATATTGATACCCCACCCATCTGGCTGGGTTTCCCCAGCCACTCTGGGCGGCTTGCAGCACATAAAAAATGATAAAACATTAGACATTAAAAACTTCCCGATACAGGGCTGCCTTCAGATGTCTTCTAAAAGTCAGATAGTTGTTTATTTCCTTGACATCTGATAGGAGGGCATACCACAGGACGGGCGCCACTACTGAAAAGACTCTCTGCCTGGTTCCCTGTAACTACACTTCACACACTGAGGGAACTACCAGCAGGCCCTCGGAGCTGAACCTCAGTGTCCAGGCTGAACAATGGGAGTGGAGACGCTCCTTCAGGTATACTGGGCCAAGGCCGTTTAGGGCTTTCGGATACCATTCAATACGAGATCCCAAGGAGCAATGTTGAGAGAGTGCTGTAGCTTTCATGCCCTTCTTGCGAGCATCTCAAAGGCATCTTGTCAGCCACCGAGGGACACAGAAAACTGGATGCAATGGACCCATGGCTTGACCTAGTAACCCTCATTAAGTTATTAGCCAGCTGGAAGAAATATACCAAGTGTAGGGCCTCTCGGGTCTGTGGCCTTCTCTGGCCTCAGAACCCTCCCCTGGCCACCAAGTCATTTCCCCAGACCCCACCCCTCACTGACCCTGAGTGGTTTTGAGCAATTGACCTCTGATAATGTTTATTTCTTATCTGGATGGAGGTTAGAGAGGAGTGTGTGCAGAAACTAGCCTACTGTACAAACACAACACTTATATTCAGGGCCCCGTCCTCTTTTGCCCCTCTGCCTCGAACATCTGCCCAGAAGGGAAACACAGCCCTTGAGTTGGAAATAGTTCCCCACCTATGCTATAGGTATTGTGGCTACCTTTAGGTGGAGAGACGATGGGTTTGCTGGCACGGCTGAAGAAAAGTGCACCGGGCTTCAGGGAGTCATTGTCGTCTTCCTTGACCTTGAACTGCCCCAGCTTGGTGAGCTTCTGAATACACAGAGCAGGAAGGAGAGCGAGGGTTTCAAATCAGCCAAGGAACGGCAGCAAAAGAGGGGACAACATTCAGGTCACTGGAGCACTTACCGGCGAAGCGGTTTTGGAATGAACCTCGTCATTTTCTGGAGGAGAGTGGAATCTCACAAAGGAGAGGCCATAAGTCAAGGACTGAGAAGGAAAGCAAGAAACTCAAGTAAAGGAGTCAGGTTTATCAACCAGGCAGTCCCAAGCACTTGTCGTCCCCTCCTCCCAGGCAGCACTTCTCTCTTATCAACATCACACACTCCTCAGGGACCAAAGACATCTCAGTTAACAGAACCTGCTTACTGGTATGTTAGGCATACATCAGACTGACACCACCTACCAGGAATTGCTCCCCTTGTAAACTATCATCCTGATAAACAGTTGATACTATATTTTTCATGCCAAGAATATGCACAACTCTGGAGTTTACATGTTCTTTTTTTGGAGGTTAGCCCAATTAATGCTGTTACGCACACTTACTTGGGAGTAAGTTCCACAACTCATTGGAATTTCAGAGTAAACATAAATAGGAATATGCTCAAAATAATATCCCTATGCAAGAATTTAGTTATTTCCATCCCACATTAATGTTCTCTGATTTCACCTCATGGGGAACCCATAGTTTAACTACCTAAAGCAGTTAAAATTTGCATCCTCTGTTCAACAGATTAGTAGAGATGCTAGCCACCAGCCTTTTTATGCTGCTGTTGCTGTTATTATTTTTGGCATTTGTACAGCACTCCATAACATAAATGTTCTTTGGGCAATTACAATAACCATTTCTATTGCAGAATGCAGCTTCAAACCACTCCTGTAATACCGGCCAGAACAAAACCCATTTCACAGATGGGCAATGGAGAGAGATGGTAACTAACCCCTGACTGGTTAGCACAGCCTTCACCAACCTGGTATTCTCCAGGCATCTCATACTACAACTCCGGTCAGCTCCGGTCAACATGGCTGTGCTGGCTAGAACTGATGAGGGCATGTTGTAATCCTAAGTAGCTGGAGAGTATCAGGCTAATGAAGGCAAGCCTAGTAAGTCTCTTACCGAACTGAGAAATGAATGCAGAAATTCAAGCCTGACACTGGCCAGCATCCCTTATATCCTGTATCATTTGTACTTCCACACAAACCTTGGTATAGGGCTGGGTACAGATGATTTTCACCCGGTCCCACTTTCTCTCAGCTGTGGCCTTCACAAGCTTATCTGGTCCAAACATACGAACCCTGTTGAGGTTGGTGCCGCTCTTGCTCTCCGAGGGGGACATGAAGGAGGATGTGACCAGCAGCACCTGAGGTGAGAGGGAAAGGACTGGGGTGGAGGTCAGGGTGCATTGCAGGCTTAAAGGGAGTACATTTTAGCCTCTAACTTGACAGATGCCAGCCTAATAGGATTAAAATATGGGTTCACAGAGGTAGGAGGTGGTGGTGGGGAACTAGAGAGGAACATCGAGTCATATTTAAGGCTTCTGATGAAAACTGCCAAATGCACAATATACAGGGTGCTCCTCTCTACCCACATGCCCCTCCGTGTCTCCATGGCACTTTCTTTGACTTGTCTAACTTTGTTTGTTTTGCATGTGGCTGCTTCCAAGTGGCAGCTAGCCTATGCTGCTGGACTGCCACTCATGTGTGACTCTGGTCCCCACTCCCACTATCTCTAGGTTTGGGCTTTCTTTAACTAGGTTTAAGTACCACTTTCAGCCTCTGTGAAATGGACCCCCATTGGTAGATTGCTTCAACCCCACAGACTAAGAAAGTAGTGGGGGGGGGGGGATGTTCTGCACCAAATGAGACAGCCCGAACAAATTGCAAGAAGGACACAACTCTGATCCTGCAAAGCCCCAAACCACCAGCCTTTTGTTAAAAAACAGCTTGCTTTCAGGTCGGGTGAGGAACGAGGCCCTTCCACAGTCTCTCACACACAGCCACTCGCTCACCTCATAGTTCTGCTCACTGGAGGAGGCAGAGCTGCCAGCCAATACTTCAACAAACGCGGAGCCTTCATTGCCAATGTCAATGCTGTGGATCTGCTCCTCTTTCTCAAACTGTGGGGAGACATGACAGCCTCAGCCAAGGGTTAGGGAACACACAGAAATGTTGTCTTTCAGCCCAAGCTTCTAAAGTTTCTGACAAATTGAACAGTGTCCCATTCATGCATGATTGCCGATATGTATGCATGCACACACACTCACCTCGTACCAAATCAAATCTTACACCAGCCTTCCCCAACCCAGTGCCCTTTGGATGTTTTGGGATCGCAACTCCCATTAATTTCAGCCAGCAGAGCTGTGCTAGCTAGGGCTGATGGGAGTTGTAGTCCAAAGCATCTGGAAGACACAGGGTTGGGGGGAGGCTGTCTTATACCAGATAACTGTCTACTTTAACTGGCAGTGACTCTCCAAGCTCTCACACAGAATCCTTCCCTTCCCAGCCCTGGTGCCCAAGATCCTTCTAACCACAGAGAATAGGGATTGAACTTGGAACCTTCAGAAACAATGTGCCCTACCCTTCTCACTGAAGGCCTGTCACACTTCCTATTTTTGTTGCAGGAAATATGGCGGTGGGGGTGTCAACCACTGGTGGTCACAATGCACAGCTGCTGGGCTGCATTCAGACTTCTGACTGCAAGTGATCCACCAAGCTATGACATAAATATGATATGCTAATCTGCTGCTTGGTTTTGGAGTTGACCTCTCAAGATCCCAGCTCACAGACTGCTTGCATGAATTCCCAAAACAGGGCTCCCCCCCCACCCCAAAGGGACAGATGGGTGGCAAAAGCAGCTCAATGGGAAGTGTGGACATGAGGACCTGGCAACCCATTGAGCACACCCAAGCCAACATAGCACCATTTTTGAAGCAATGCAACCACAGTAAGCCAAATGCCAATAGCAAACCTAGCCAAACCTAAGTCAAGTTGCAACTAAACACATGCATGAGGTTTGTTATTTGCCAATGCTACAAATATTGCCAGTTCCCACAGTACGTTTTCCCCTCCACAGCCACATTTGCCTGCAATCACTTGGAGACACAATAGCACAAATCAGGGTGTATGAACATATTTCCATCAGCAAGCTCCATCATCATGCCAACATCCTGTCCAGCTGTCACTCTCTATGAAATCAAGACAGCTGTTATCTATGCCTACAACCTGATTCAGTTTAGCTTCCTTCCAAGCAAGGAATTTGCGTAGCCAAGAAAGAACTGCAGCTGTTTAAGCACATGAGAAACTAATTGTGCAAGCCAACCCCAGGTATTTCAGCCCCAAAGGAATTGCATCACACACTTCTCGACCTGTTTACACTCCTAACTGTCCTGCAAGGTGCTGGTGGGGGAGATGAGGCAGATTTCAAACGCTCAGGAGGTTAACTAAAACTCACCTGTAGTATGGCAGAGATGTGCTTCTCCCCAGCCTGTGCGGCCTTCCACTTGCGATAGGTGTCGGCCTTAAGCAGGTTCTCAGCACAGTGCGTCTGGGGTGGGGTGAGAAGAGAGATGAGATGGGAAGGGTAAAAAAAAGAAGGGGCAGGAAAGAATCCCTCAACCAGAGCAGGTATTACTTGCCCACATCATCTGCATTGTGATTTCTTCAGCTGCATACACACTGTACATTTAAAACACAATCCGCTCCTCTCACTCCCAAGAATCCTACAAACTGTAGTCTGCCCCACACAGAGCTACAATGCCCAGGACAAACTACAGTTCCCAGGACCTTTGGATGTCTGTATGTGTGCTTTAAATGTATGGTGTGTACACAGCTATTCTCCCCATCACTCCCCACCCCTTCCACTGGAAGTGTAGTTTGCCTCACAGAGCTACAATTCCCAGCACCCTAAACAAGCTACAGTTCCCAGGACTCTTGGGTGTGTGCTTTAAATGTATGGTGTGTTGTCCTCTCCATCACTCCCCACCCTATCACTTCACCCTACATATGGACTCACCCAAAAATCTCCTCTGGTCTCCTATCCCTTAATTTATCACCCACCTCTGCCCCCCCGAATGGGTTCTTCCAGGCTCCTCCAATCAAAAACCAACTCCCCCCCCCCGACCACCCCCATCCTAGATATGAGTGGTTGCGCCCAACCGCCGAGGGGAAATAACGGAACCTCCCTCCCCTTCCTCGGCCACGGTGCGTCCTCTTTAGAAAGGCGGCCGCGGCCTCGCCCTACACCTTCGCCCGCACCGTGTCGGAGCTGCTGGCAGACACCACATGTCGGATTGCGATCTCCGGCATCTCCCCGCCACTTTCTGTCACCACCGTGACCCGGTAGCAAAACTCCCCGGGCCGGCCGGAAGTGCTGGATCCCGAGAACGCTCAACTCTATGGTATGTTCTCGCCCGCCCGCCGCTCAGAGACTCCGCCCACCAGGACGAGTCCGCCAGGAGCTTTTGCGCAGGCGCCTAAGGGCAAGGCCGCGTTGGCTCGGAGGCACGAGCGCCCCCTGCCGTGGTCCCGCCCGCCCACACGTTCAAGTCAGGTTTTGCTTCCCGACGGGCGAGTCCCGCCTTTTCCTGTAAACGCATGCGCTCTCGCTCGCTCTCACAGCGGGCGCTAAACTGGCGGGAAATTTCTTATTAATTGCAAGCAAGCAAGCATAAATAAATAAATACCAATAGCAACCCCGCGAAATAAATAAATAAATGAATGAATGAATGAATGAATGATATGACATGTAGTTCCTAATGTATTCAGCACTTATTTAGATGTATTAATTCAGTTGTTATTGCCACATGCTTAGAAAGTTAAGGAGATGTCAATCTGCTTTAACTTTAAAGTGTTGTAGATTATTTCTCATTCATCCCTCTGCTTTTTAGTTTTTGGATTTTTTTTTTTTTTTTTTTGGAAAACCGTGCTATCGCTACAGTCAAGCAGCGTGCAAATTTTATGAAATGAGAAAAAATTAAAAAAGCTTCCTATTTGAAATGTGTTCATTTGATTCATTATTAACGCCATTATTAACAAAACCATTGTCTTAAAAAAATGCAGGTGACAGGAACTGGCTTCATGAGGTGTGAAAGCAAAGCCATTGCTTGCCATTGCTTCCTCTTCAATGTTTTACGATTAATCCAAGCCCTCAGAAGTGACTAGAGCTGGGAGGGGAAGTAGGAAAGGGAGCCACTTTTCCCAGCTTCCTTCTTCAACCCTATGTGCTTTTCCATGGATAGAAGGGCAACCACCCTTGCCAACTCATGACCCAGGAGGCATTGAGGCAGGTGGACTCAGGGGGGAAGATATGTGGGGCACCATGTTAGGGACCCCTGCCCCAACTGAATACACTTGAGATCTGCTTCCTAGTAGCCTACTGTACAGTAAGGCTGTAGCAGTGGCCCAAAGGGCCCCAATTAATGTGATAATGTGAACCCCTATAAATCCTTGAATATGCTTCTATAGAAATGTTATGATAACCTGTTGCTTTAAAGAAACTGATGATTTGGCAAAAGAGGCCTTCCCTACTGGAAAGTACAGCAAATACGTCAATCACACAAAGATGCCCTTCATTAGCTAGAACATAAGTTGATACATGCACAAAGAGCTAACACAGGTTCCCAACACGCATACTAACAGAATGTAACAGATTATTAAGATCAAGGTTTACTTAGCAATGCTTATTGCGCCTGCGTATTAAATTAGGTAATGGACATGCGTAAACTAATATGAGGTAATGATGAACTTTATTGGTTAATTTGAAATCCTTTGTCTGAAATGTAATAAATACCCCTGCCTGGACCTTTAGGCGGGGTTGCAGATTTGGGAATGATTCCGCTGTAACCTATTGCTTTGCAATAAACAATAATGGACTCCTAGCTCCTAAAGTCTCTGAGTTTTTTTTTTTTTTTAATATTATTTTATTGGGTAAAAAAACATACAAATACAACCAATGATTTAAACAAACATCACATTCCAAGCATACAATCTTTCAAACAAATTTCATACCCTTACATCCTTATTCTCCCCTTTCATCCTTCTTACATTCCTTTCATTCATATTCATGCACTCCCCCATCCTTCGTCCCCTCCTTCCCCTCTCCCTTTATAATATCCCTTCCATTACCCCCCTTCCCCCCTTGCCCCCCTCCCTTTATTCCTCCCCTTCCTTCCCCATACCTACTCACCTATCGTTTTCATTCTTCCCATTCTCTCTGCCTCTTCTTCCCTTTCTCTCCTTTTCCTCTCTCCCCCCCTCCTTCCCCTCCCCCCTAAAAATTAATTCCTTCCGTTTCCCCCTCTTCTTTCTAGTTTCACCTTCTTTTTATATTTCGTTATTTTCCTATCTTCTTAAATACTTCCATTACTAACTTATTCCTTAATATAGTCTATCCTTATCAATTATTCTTTACATTCTTACTCTATAAATTAATCTAAGCAGATCATTAAATTTGTTGACATCCCTTCTTTTTTTAAATAGTCATCTACATATTTCCATTCTTCTCTCAATTTCTGTTTAGTTGTGTCTCTGATTGCCGCGGTCATTTTGGCCAAGTTCATAAATTCAATCAATTTCCCCAACCATTCTTCTATTGTTGGTGTTTCTTCTTTTTTCCAAAATTTCGCTAGTAGCATTCTTGCCGCAGCACTGGCATACAGGAAGATATTGATTCTATTTTCTGGGATATTTTCTGGTAGGACGCTTAATAAGAGTATTTCCGGGGATTTCTCAAAATTAAATTTTAACATTTTCTTCATATTTTCATAGATTTGGATCCAGTATTTTTTCACTATTGGGCAACTCCACCAACAGTGTAGGTAATCCCCCATCCCATCCTTACATTTCCAACAAGCACTGGATTGATTCTTATATAGTTTGGCTAGCCTTGCTGGAGTTAGGTGCCATCTATATACAATTTTCATCATATTTTCTTTTATACTAGTACATGCTGTGAACCTCATGCTTACATTCCATATCCCCTCCCACTGATTCCTATAGATATTTTTCCCTATGTCTTGGGCCCATCTTATCATTACTGCTTTAACTTCTTCGTCTTTAAGTTCCCATTCCAACAGGTACTTATAAATTTTTGCCATTGGTTTATTGTTATTTTCAATTAATAATTCTTGTAATTTTGATTTTTTTATTCTCAAATCCTATTTCTATATGTTTTTTATAAATGTGTGTAATTTGCATATAATTAAACCAATCTAATCCTTCTTTTTGTAACTGTTCAAACGGTTTTAATTTCCATTGTTCTTGTTCTTTTATAAGTAAATCTTTATATGTTAACCATTTCTTATCTGTTTGTCTTCTATTTATAGATACCATCTCTAATGGGGAGATCCACCATGGAATCTTGGGTTCCAGCCAGTTTCTATATTCATTCCAAATTTTTAATAAAGATTTTTTGAAAACGTGATCCGTGAATTCTTTTCCACTTCCCTTTTTTCCCTGCATCAGATATTTATGCCAACCTACTAAATTCCTGAATCCTTCTAGATCTAGTAATTTCTTATCCTCTAATGTTATCCAATCTTTAATCCAGCATAGCCCCGCTGCCGCATGATATAATTTTAGGTCGGGAACCCCCCAGCCTCCCCTTTCCTTCGTATCGGTAAGCAATCTAAATTGGATTCTTGGCCTTTTCCCCTTCCATATAAATTTGCTTAGTTCCCTTCGCCAATTATCAAAAATTTCCTTTTTCTCTACTATGGGTATCATTTGGAACAAAAATAATATCTTAGGTAAAATTACCATTTTGATCGTCGCTATTCTACCCATCATTGTAAGATTTAATGATTCCCATCTTTCCAGATCTTTTTTAATTTCTTTCCATAATTTGATATAATTCTCTTCAAATAACTTTATATTTTTATCAGAAACTACTATACCTAAATATTTTACTTTTCTCACAATTTCCCAATTTGTAATTTTTTCCAATTCTACTATATCTTTCTCCCTCATATTTTTAACCATTATCTTTGTTTTTTTCCCATTTACCTTAAATCCTGATACTAATCCATAATTTTTTAGCTTCTTATTTACTTTACTTATCGTTTCCTTAGGGTCTTCTAACATTATTATAATATCATCCGCGAAGGCTTGTACTTTGAATACATTCTTCCCAATTTCTATTCCCTTTATTTCTTCATCTAAAGTCTCTGAGTTTTATTGGCGTAGCTCAGAAGATAGGCCTTTCCAGCCAATGCAACAACATGACCCGGAAGCTGTACGCCGACTCCCTCGGCCGGTAAAGCGAGATGAGCGCTGCAACTCCAGAGTCGTCCATGACTGGACCTAATGGTCAGGGTTCCCTTTACCTTTACCTTTAGGTCCATCAATTACCATATAGCATATATTCAACGCAAAAAACAGCAACAATTTGTTGTTGACAAAGGACAGCTGGACATATAAAGGGCCCCATTACCTTCAGTAGCTTAGGGCCTCATCAAACCTAAATCTGGCCCTGGGAGCGGGTGGCGTTGTGGTCTAAACCACTGAGCCTCCTGGGCTTGCAGTGGTTCGAATCCCCGCAATGGAGTGAGCTCCCGTTGCTCTTTCCCAGCTCCTGCCAACCTAGCAGTTTGAAAGCACACCAGTGCAAGATGAGCACCGCACCCCTTAGTCAATTTTAACTGTAGGCCTACTTAATCATCCAGAGGTCTTTTACCTTTACATATTCAGTACAGTGGTACCTCGGGTTAAGAACTTAATTTGTTCTGGAGGTCCGTTCTTAACCTGAAACTGTTCTTAACCTGAGGTAAGTAAAGGTCTCCTGAGAAATCTCTATGTGGGACAAGAAGCTACAGTTAGAACTGGATATGGAATAACTGATTGGTTCAAAATTGGGAAAGGAGTACGACAAGGCTGTATATTGTCTCCCTGCTTATTTAACTTATATTCAGAATTCATCATGCGAAAGGCTGGACTGGATGAAGCCCAAACCGGAATTAAGATTGCCGGAAGAAATATCAACAACCTCAGATATGCTGATGATACAACCTTGATGGCAGAAAGTGAGGAGGAATTAAAGAACCTTTTAATGAGGGTGAAAGAGGAGAGCGCAAAATATGGTCTGAAGCTCAACATCAAAAAAACTAAGATCATGGCCACTGGTCCCATCACCTCCTGGCAAATAGAAGGGGAAGAAATGGAGGCAGTGAGAGATTTCACTTTCTTGGGTTCCATGATCACTGCAGATGGTGACAGCACTCACGAAATTAGAAGACGCCTGCTTCTTGGGAGAAAAGCAATGACAAACCTAGACAGCATCTTAAAAAGCAAAGACATCACCTTGCCAACAAAGGTCCGTATAGTTAAAGCTATGGTTTTCCCAGTAGTAATGTACGGAAGTGAGAGCTGGACCATAAAGAAGGCTGATCGCCGAAGAATTGATGCTTTTGAATTATGGTGCTGGAGGAGACTCTTGAGAGTCCCATGGACTGCAAGAAGATCAAACCTATCCATTCTTAAAGAAATCAGCCCTGAGTGCTCACTAGAAGGACAGATCCTGAAGTTGAGGCTCCAGTACTTTGGCCACCTCATGAGAAGAGAAGACTCCCTAGAAAAGACCCTGATGTTGGGAAAGATTGAGGGCACAAGGAGAAGGGGACGACAGAAGATGAGATGGTTGGACAGTGTTCTCGAAGCTACTAACATGAGTTTGGCCAAACTGCGAGAGGCAGTGAAGGATAGGCGTGCCTGGCGTGCTCTGGTCCATGGGGTCACGAAGAGTCGGACACGACTGAACGACTGAACAACAACAACAACAAAGTAAAGGTAAATGGACCCCTGACCATTAGGTCCAGTCGTGACCGACTCTGGGGTTGCGGCGCTCATCTTGCATTATTGGCCGATGGAGCCGGCGTACAGCTTCCAGGTCATGTGGCCAGCATGACAAAGCTGCTTTTGGCGAACCAGAGCAGCGCATGGAAACACCATTTACCTTCCCGCTGCAGCGGTACCTATTTATCTACTTGCACTTTCGAACTGCTAGGTTGGTAGGAGCAGGGACCAAGCAACGGGAGCTCACCCCGTCGCGGGGATTCGAACCGCCGACCTTCTGATCGGCAAGCCCTAGGCTCTGTGTACCACTTTAGCTAATGGGGCCTCCCACTGCTGCCGCGCTGCCACCACACGATTTCTGTTCTCATCCTGAAGTAACGTTCTTAACCTGAGGTACTGTTTCTGGGTAAGCGGAGTCTGTAACCTGAAGCATCTGTAACCTGAAGTGTCTGTAACCCAAGGTACCACTGTATTGCCTAAATGGGCAGCTGGATGTCGGAGTAGATGATCCAACAGCACGAAAGCTTTTATGGGGGAGTATACTAGGTACTTTGTCCAGGTACCAGATGGATCAGACCTAAGAAACCCCACTGTTTGTCTCCTGCCCCAAACGTACGTGCCAACAGAAACAATTCTATCAGCCCTTAATCTGAGCTTGTTTCTCTTGACTCATCCACTTCTACTGTTACCCGATTCCATTTGGAACAAGCGTCAGCTCAATTCCTCCCTCAGAGTCTCTGCCCAAGCACTCGGCCCATTTCAGAATCTGGCAACAGGCTTGCCTCCTGGAAATAGCATCCCATTGTGTGCCTCTTTGGGGCCATTACGTCCCTCCAAGCTTCATTTACCAACATAAATGCTGAGCCATCCTTCTTCAACCTGATGCCCTCCAGAAATTTTGGGCTACAGATCCCTTCAGCCCCAGCAATGCAGGCTAGAAGATTTGGGGGAGGCTGTAATAAGCACTCTCATTCAAAGAATTTCATAAAAGAAACAGTCGCTTCCAGAGCAAGTGCTCAGATGCAAAGGAGGTTGGGAATCCTGTTCCTTTAGCATTCTTGCAGACAAATTCCCCCACCATGGTTGCTCATGCTTCATTTAGCAGGTCCGAAAAATTGAGTCTAGTGGAACTACAACCCTCAATGATTCTTTTTTAATGCACATGCTCAACCTAGCTGCTATGGGAGGAGGTGAAAACAACCAGAAAAGCAGACTAGAAAAATGAACGCAAATAAAACCTGAATAAAATCTGGGGCAAAAAGGTTGAAAATTAGAATGCCAGACAAAATTAAAAATGGAACAACTAAGCCTGGACTCAAGGGAAAGTGTGGATGAGCCTCAAGGGATGGGAAGGTAAATAAGCATTTATTGTGCAGCGTGCAAATAGATATAAGCACAACTAAATGGATAAAATTGCCAAATTAAATAAAAACACAACAGAGGGCAACAATCTTTCTGCATCCTTAGCTGCTAATGTGTATACAGTCTTATTTGCTGATTGTAGCCTTATTTACCAATTGTAATCTCTTAAGGGGGATGGATTTGAAGTAGGGGCATTTCGTTTCAGATCCTACTGCCAGTCCGGACTGGGTTCGAGGGTCCTTTACCCAGCAAAATACTCTCTGGTGGGCCCCCATCTACATTCATGTCTGCCACAGAATGTTTACGGCTCCACAGTTTGAGATAGGCAGCTGCAAGCAAACCACCATGGCAATTATCCACAAAATGCCTCTGCTGTAGTGTTGCCCCAGGGCATTGTGGGTGATTTAAATGTCAGACCTGCTCACAGACATAGCTGACTGGAGTCAGCGGTGGGCCCAGTTGACGGGTGTAGTGTGCTGATTCCATCATGATCCCATTTTCAGTAAGGCACTTCCCAACCTCAAGTATTTGGGGTCTCCTTCAAGGATTTTTTACATCAAGGTCATGTTAATACTTGACTGACATCCGTCTTTGAAAAAGAAAAACACCCAGTCTTGTATGAAAGAACCCCTCCTTCTCTTGGGGACAGCCAACACTAATGGATCACCTTCATTATTCTTCTTTTTACAAAAGTGACCCTGGACCATTGAACCACTGAAATTGCAAGCAAGTAACTGGAATCCCTCCAACCTCAGTGCCTTACAATTGGTTCTGTGTTCTTTTACTTGAGGGCTCATATTTTTTGTTCAAGGTCAATCAACATTTCAAGGTTTTATCATCAGGGATGAGGAATCTGTGATGCTGCTGGACTGCAACTTCCATCATTCTTGACCATTGGCTAAATCACTGGCTGGGGCTGATGGAAGCTGGAGCCCAGCAACATGCCAAAGGTCCATCCTTGTTTTACGTCAACGGCAAGGAACCTATATTTGTAAGCTTCACTAGGCACTTGGCTGGCCTCTGTGAGAACAGGGTGCTATAACAGATAGGCTGTTTTGGTCTGATCCAGCAGGGCTCTTGCATAACCTGACCTGTAACCTGACCTGAATCCATGGGATAAGGATTCTGTGAGACAGAAATTAAAATAAGCCAATTACAGAGTTGACTTTTCCTTGTGATGAAGCTTTCTTGTGAATGGAACTCAGCACTGAAACCATTACTCAACATCCTGGGGGTGGGGTGGGGGTAGGAGAAATAACCCAACAACAAGTTATTTATTTACATTTTTTTATTGTGTGTATAGATACACACACATCATCTATATCTATCTATCTATCTATCTATCTATCTATCTATCTCTATCTATCTATCTATCTATCTATCTATCTATCTATCTATCTATCATCTATCACCATCATTATCAAGGCACCCAAGATGGTTCACTAAAGCAAGTACTTTATATAAAACAAAGATTGACAGAGTCCTCTTATGCCAACTGGGAGCTGATGGTATGAGTGCTGCCTTGCTGGGGTGAATAGCACAGCTGAGCCAAAATTTCTCAGAAATGATGTTACTGAGGGAAATCAGTGAGAATTTTCTCTTTTCTTCACCCTTTTGTCAAATCTCGGGTGGTAGAGCATGAAACTCCTACTCTCAGGGTTGTGGAATCAAGCCCCACGTTTGGAAAAAGATTCCTGCATTGCAGGGGGTTGCACTATAATAATAATATAATAATTTATTATTTGTACCCCGCCCATCTGGCCGAGTTTCCCCAGCCACTCTGGGCAGCTTCCAATCAAATATTAAAACAATACAGCATTAAAGCACTAGATGACCCTTGTGGTCCCAATTCTACAAATCCATGATTCTATGAACAATTTCTCTCTTTCATCGGCCAGGAAAAGGGTGGAGAATCTTGGGAGAGAGGTCATTTTCCCTTTACAGATCTTTCTATAGGCAGAGACTATTCCTTGTGAGGAAGGGCTGTAGCTCAGCAGGAAAGCATCTTCTTCACATGCAGAGGTTCCCAATTTTAATCCCCAGTGTTTCCACATGAAGCTGAAGGAGACACCATTCCTGAAACCCTGGAGAACAGCTGCCAGTTTGTGTAGACAGTACTGAGCCAGATGGACCTGGGCATCTTGCTATGTTCCTAATCAAAGGGCTGTGCCACCGTTCCAAAAACTGGAGTGAAAGCTCAGCTCACTGGGACTCAATCCCAGCAGTGTTAGAAGACCCTTTTTATTTAAAAGAAAAAGGAGTGCAATGCGCTTTTAGATAGGCAAGCATTCCTCTTTCCATCAACTCTCTTTGTATCCCACAAGTTGAAACTCAAAGCTCCCGACTTCGTTGCCAGGAGTAGGAAAGGTCGGGGTGAAATGAAGGTGGCTGTGTGCTCCCTTGGCTATGGGAGAGCGAGCGAGACCCAGCTGGCTCACAAAAGGACTCCTTGAGGCAGTCAATAGACAAAGAGGATCAGCTGTCAAGGGAGCTTGGGGGCTGCCCAAGGGTTTTAAGTGCCTCTCATCAAAAGCAACAAGCCCGACGCCAAGCTTATATTTACCCGCTCACCCCCTTATGTAACTGCTGCGGCATATATACTCCCACTTGGACTCTTCGTTGCCAGAGAGGCAACAGCTCGGAAGAGATCTTGCGTCCCATCACGATGAAGACTCTGGTCAACCTCGGCCTCCTCCTGGCTGCTCTCCTGGGTAAAGGTGAGTCCATGTCACGGGGGCAATGCTGTTCCTTGACCTGCCTATTTGGTGTAATAATAATAGTAATAAGAAATAATTTGTACCCTGCCCATCTGACTGGGTTGCCCCAGCCACTCTGGGAGGCTAGAATTAAGTACAGTGGAACCTCAGAAGCCGAACGCCTGTAAACTCAAACGTTTCAGCTCCCGAACAATTGAAAACCGGAAGTGATTGTTCTGGTTTTCGAATGATTTTCGGAAGCCGAACGTCTGGCGTGGCTTCCGCGGCTTCCGATTGGCTGCAGGATGCTCCTGCAGCCAATTGGAAGCTGTGCCTTGGAAGTCGAATGTTTTGGAAGTTGAACGGACTTCTGGAATGGATTCCGTTTGACTTCCAAATGCCACATTTTTGATTTCAATCGCCCCTGAGCCCAGCTATCTCAGTTTGGAGGACCTAACCCAGTGCATCCACTGCAAATGCAAACATTCTGTTGAGTGTCCTCATTTCTAATTAGCTGGCCTCATTCATACAAGCTTGTCTCCTTCCGCTTCCTCTGCTCCTTTCCGCAGGCTCCTGCCTAATCTGCGAGACCTGCATCAGCCCCGGTGAAGGCTGCCATGGCCTGGCTCATCCCTGTAGAATGAATGAGGACACCTGCCTAACCATCGTGGGAATGAACTCTTTGGGTGAGTGATGCAAAAAGGGACACGCAAGTCCCATCTTGGCCAAGTAGAGGGAGCAAAGGGGTCTGATTCCCGCAGATTTTAGGCTTCAAGGAGCATCAGTTTCCTTTTCCTGTGTGCTATCCATAAATCTTCCTTTAAGCTTACAAGCTTGCAGGCATATCTCTTGGGAGGAAAGGAGGACGTGAGGACAACAGTGATCTCCTGCTGTTGTTCCCCACAGACTTAAGGCAGCACCATCACCTTCACTGCATTCTTTTCAGCACTTGCTGAAGACATTATTATTTAGGCGAGCCTACCCAGATGTTTAAAAAGTGTGCATGAGTTTTAATTGGTTTTAGACTATTCTGTTGTGGTTTAAATTTCTTGTATGCTGTATTTTCTTTAGTCGTTTTATTCTTTTATCTTTTTTGTAAACTGCTTTCAAATCCGTCCGTCCCCCAATCAAGTGGTATATACATTTTATGAAAGAAATAAAATGTTCATTTAAAGCAGTATCATACCGCTTCTAACAGCCATGGCTTTCCCCCAAAGAATCTTGGGAGCTGTAGTTTGTTTGAGATCTCTTAGGACAGTGATGGCTAACCTTGACACCCCAGATGTTTTGGAACTACAACTCCCATCATCCCTAGCTAACAGGATCAGTGGTCAGGGATGATGGGAGTTGTAGTCCCAAAACATCTGGAGTGTCAAGGTTAGCCATCACTGTCTTAGGAGAACCCCTATTCCCTTTACAGAGCTGCAGTTACCAGTGTTCCTTGGGATGGGAGAACCATAGAACCACAGAATTGTAGAGTTGGAAGGGGCCACGAGGATCATCTAGCCCAACCCCCTGCAATGCAGGAATCTTTTGCTCAAGGTGGGGCTCAAACCCACGGCCCTGAGATTAAGAGTCTCAGGCTGTACCAACTGAGCTATTCACAGTTAAAACTGAATTGTAGCATTGTGAAGGGAATAGGGGTCTCTTCTAACAATTCTCAGCACTCTTAGTGCAGATGGGGTCTAATATTCAGTGGCATGATCCTCCTGATTGCTCCCACCAAGGTCCTCTGAGGCAAGAGGGCAAAGCTGAGCAACTGGAACATACACACGTTGCGATGGGAGCAAGCTTTTCTTGCTGAGATTTTTTTGCAGATCTTCTCAAATCCTCAGCCTTTGTGCAAAAAAGAGAGAGAGAGAAATCTACCATGAACCAGCTCTCTTAATGGCTGTTTTTCATTTTCCAGGTGGTGATGATACCACAGAGACCCTCAAGACCTGCATTGCTGCTGAAGATTGCTATTCTGGTTCCATCAGTGTCACCACCAATGCCGGGCTCCACCTTCAGAGCATCTCTAGCTGCTGCCAGGATGACCTCTGCAACCGTTGGGAACTGACCTGTATGGAACTCTCTGCTCCTCTCCTCTGAGCGGTTTTTCCTTGACCCGTGCTTTCTAGACATGAGTCCCAGCAGCTTTCCCCTTGTCCTGCTCCTTTCTCAGGGAAAGCCTGCTCTTTCACTTTAAATTGGAGCAAACCACAATCTGGAGAATACCCAAATTGCTGTTTGCTCCAGTTCAGCACTAAAGAGTCAATTTGTGTGTTCCTTGTGGAATGCCCTCCCATCAGATGTCGAGGAAATAAAGAACTACAACTTTTAGAAGGCATCTGAAGGCAGCCCTGTACCAGGAAGTTTTTGATGTTTGGTTTTTTATTATGTTTTATGTGTGCTGGAAGCTGCCCAGAGTGACTGAGGAAACACAAATAGTAAATACACAAATTCTATAAATAGTAAAATTAATTATTTATTATTATTATTATTATTATTATTATTATTATTATTATTATTATTATTCACCCTTGTGGAAAGCAGCCTTCACAGTACAGTCGTACCTCTGCTTACGTATCCCTCTGGTTACATAAACTTCGAGGTACGTAAGCGGCAAACCCAGAAGTATATTTCCGGGTTTTGCTGCACGTGCGTGCGCAGAAGCGGTCTCTCCGGGATCCGGCCGGACCTCCGGAACAGATCCTGTCCGCAACCGGAGGTACCACTGTACCAAATTTCCAAACCCTGGATAGGCCAAGGACCTCTGGGATCTTGCACTGCTCAGAGATTGGGGTGGCATGAAACAATATGTTGTGCCCCACAGTTTAGGAGCGACTGGGCTTTACATGGGTTTTTCTCCACAGTGCCACCTACGAACCTCACCTCCAACGGATTGCAGTGTCCAGCTTGTTCCGTCTTTGGTTCCAGCCACTGCAAGGGGACTGAGATGCTGAATTGCACCGGAACAGACAATCGCTGCATCATGGTATCTGGGACACTGAATGCAGGTATGAGTAAAAAAGCATATGCTGTAGTACTCTGTCCTCTGTCAATTGATTTCAGTCACATAATGCCCAATAAGAAGCAACAGACACTAAAACTATGATTTCCAGCAGAGTGGCCAGCCATATTTGCCTTTCCCAGCAAAAGCAACCATGAATCAGCACAGAGGAGAATCAGGCAACATATCTCAAAAGCCTTGGATGTGCAGAAAAGTCTCAACCAAAAGGGAGACATTTGCTGAACGAAAACTTCTGTCATCCCTGGCTATTGGCCATGCTTGCTAGGGATCATGGGAGTTGTAGTTCAGCAACATCTGGAGGGCCAAATGTCCCCCACTCCTGATCTAAACTTTCAATTGCTCTCTGTTGCTCCAAAGGGGAGGATGAGAGCCAATGGGTGGAAATTGCAATGGGCTGCTGAATAGTTGGAGGTTGGAGCCAATTTCTAACAATGATCATTGTTTAACTGCGGAACAGGCAGCCTTGGGAGGAGATGGGCTCTCCTTCACTGTTGGTACTTAAGCAAAGTAGCCTTTGCCAACCTGGGGCCTTCCAGATGTTCTGGACTACAATTCCCATTAGCCCCAGTCAGAATGGCCATGCTTAGATGAGCATCATCATTATTTTTGAACACTATACCATGTATCGTACTAATTTATACCGGTAATACTTTTGACACCTCTTGTAGAATCATAGAACTGTGGGGTTGGAAGTCGCCTCGAGTCCCTGTAAATAAATTAAACAAACAAACAAGCAGATTGCTAGCAGATCCCCTCCCTTCCCAGCTGAGGGATCCCCACCCCCCTCCTGCTTGCACGCAAGTAGGAATGGGATTGGGGCTGCTCCGATGGGAAGGGAGGCATCACGCTGCCCAAGCCTCGCTGCTGCCGCTGCTCTCGGCCCTCCTTTTCCACCTTCTATGCCTGACCCACCGTGCACCGCTTCCCCACTGCCACCACCGAAGAACCAACAACTCAGGGGCTGCCCAGGCTCATGGAGAAAGGAGATAGAAGCCTCGGAGGAAGGGGAAACGTGGCGGTTGAGGTCAAGGCGGCGGCTGCCCCTCTGCCACTTCCATTGCTGCAGCATCAATGTCCCGAAAGTGTAGTGTAGTATGTACCGTATATTACAGCGTACAAGATGACTTTTTAATCCCGGAAAATCTTCTCTAAAATCGGGGGTCGTCTTTTACGGCGGGTATAGTTTTTCAGGCGACGTCACATGACGTGACGCGGGGTTCCGCCCTGCCACTGGCTGGGTGCGTGCGCCGCCTCAGCCGCCATGGAGCGCGACGGGCTCCTGTGCAGCGAGAGGGGAGGCTCTCCCTGCCGCTCCAGCTGCTGCCACCGCCACCTCAGCTGCCACGGAGCCCGGGCTGGGCGTGGGCGGCGAGCGCGACGGGCTCCTGTGCGGCGAGAGGGGAGGCTCTCCCTGCCGCTCCAGCCGCCACCGCCATCTCAGCTGCCACGGAGCCCGGGCTGGGCGAGTATACCCCAAACTCTGTTTTTTAACATGAAAAGTTGGGGGTCGTCTTATACGCCCAGTCGCCTTGTACGCCAGAAAATACGGTATGTATGTATGTATGTATGTATGTGTGTATTTATTTATTTAAAGTGTCCCTGGATTCATTGAAAAAAATCTGGTAACCTTTGTCTGGAAGACTCCAGGTTCCTCATCACTGGATAGATGTGAATCCCAGTGTTCAGGGGAGAATGCTGTTGCATAGGTTGCCAAAACTGCACCTCCTACACACACGTAAGACAGAGCTACCAGCAGATTCAGTCTAATGTTAGGTGGTAAAATAAATAAAAATAGAAGACCCCACACCCCCAGCCCTAGCGCTACCTAGAGATTGAGTCTGGGGCCTTCTGCATGTGAAGAAGTTGCGCATCTGCCACTGAGCAAAACCCTTCCCCATCAAGCTTTGTGCTGCTAACCAACGTCACCCTCTGCCCGCAGGTGGTCTTCCCTCTACGTTCACGGCAAGGGGATGCAGCACAGAGACAGCCTGCTCATTGCCCCTGGGGACGGCCCTTTACTCAGCAGGAGTGATCTTCAACCTCGACAAGGTGTCATGCAGCCCGGCGCTGAAAGCCACCGAAAGCCACTAAGGGAGAAGAAGGTGGTTCAGGAACAACGAGCCCTGTGAAATGCCCAAGGTGGCATCCAAGCCATTCATCTCAAGCCCTCTTAGGCCACTTTAAGAGTCACGGCTTCACCCAGGGAATCCTGGGAACTGTCATTTGCTGAGGATCTCCTAACAACTCTCAGCACCCTTAACACCTCCCAGGATTCTTTGAGGCAAGCCATGACTCTTAAAGTGGTATGAAAGTGCTTGAAAGGTATGGCAGGATTCCACTGCCCTATTGGCTTTCCACCACAGTTGGAGGCAGCAATGCTTCTGAATACCAGTAACTGGATGCCACAGGAGAGGTTTTCCACAGGCATCTGGTTGGTCCCTGTGAGAAATGGATGCCGGACTAGATGGGCTGCTGGCCTGATCCAGCAGGCTCTTCTTATGTTCTTACGCTTCTCTTCCTCTCACTGTGTTTGGGGCGTGATTTCTTCCTCGTATCCTTCTGTGTTGTCCTTCAATAAACTGGCATGGAAAGTAGCAAAAATAACACACATCATTTTTTACCTCCGCCTCTCAAGGCCTGGCTGGGGCCAGGGGAGACTGGGTTTCGACCTGGTCCAGGAAGCTGAAATCTAAAAATATCGCTGTATATTTTCTTGTGTTGGCTGGAGAAAAGCAGTCACATACCAGTAATAAAAAGTGAGAGCTGGAGCACGGGGAGGCAAGGAAAGAAGAAAAAAACTTCTTAGGTTTTAGGTCAGTTCTGCTACCAAAGCAAGGGTGAAAGAAAACAGAGCCACTCTTTGCTTTCCATGTTATTTTAAAAAATGTCTTAATCCTTATTATTATTATTATTATTATTATTATTATTATTATTATTATTTACTATTTATTCCCCCCCCCCAAATCTGGCTGGGTTCCCCCAGCCACTCTGGGCGGCTTCCAGCACATATAAAAATATAATGAAACATCAAACATTAAAAACTTCCCGATACAGGGCTGCCTTCAGATGTCTTCTAAACGTTGTGTAGCACTTTATCTCCTTGACATCTGATGGGAGGGCGTTCCAAAGGGAGGGTTCTACCCTGTTAATAGAGGTTTTTAAGGTTTATAGAGGAAAAATACAAAACATAAAATCTCCCCCCCCCTTTTTAAACCAAACTAAGACTTATCTAGATTCAATAAAAACACAAGGGGTGTGTGGGGAGATAGAAATGGAAAAAAGAAAATAAATAAATAAATAAATAAGAGTAGAAAAGAGGTTAAAAGAGAAAGATTGAAAAAAATTAAGAACTTCCCATTCTTCATCTGGAACGTGTCCAGAAGAGGGCAAAGAAAATGGTCAAAGGCTTGGAAACGATGCCTTATGAGGAACGGCTTAGGGAGCTGGTTATGTTTAGCCTGGAGAAGAGAAGGTTAAGGGGTGATATGATAGCCATGTTCAAATATATAAAAGGATGTCATATAGAGGAGGGAGAGAGGTTGTTTTCTGCTGCTCCAGAGAAGAGGACACGGAGCAATGGATTCAAACCAAAAGAAAGAAGATTCCACCTAAACATTAGAAAGAACTTCCTGACAGTAAGAGCTGTTCGACAGTGGAATTTGCTGCCAAGGAGTGTGGTGGAGTCTCCTTCTTGGGAGGTCTTTAAGCAGAGGCTTGACAGCCATCTGTCAAGAATGCTTTGATGGTGTTCCTGCTTGGCAGGGGGTTGGACTGGATGGCCCTTGTGGTCTCTTCCAACTCTATGATTCTATGATTGTATGATTAATCTGTCCGCTATATAAAAACAACATTTTTTTGCCCAATCCAGTATAACGCTCAACAAAACCGCTTTCTATTAACAAATATTATTTCCAATCCTCAAATCCAGATATCATTATTTCCTTTTCATGCAAAAGGTCTGTAGGAGGTTTCCAATCCATAACAAATATTAACAATAACTTTTCTCTGATTAAACATGTCAAAAAAATATATGTCTTAATCCTCATGTCTAGTACAAGCCTCATGAAGAGGTCTTCAGCAAAGGATGAACAGATCTGTCAATTTCAGTTTCTCTTAGTTTAACATTTTTCTAACACTCAGTCCTTCACGTTTACACTTCAGTTTGTGATTTTTTAAAAAAAAGCCTGAATGAAAATACACCAGCATTTTAGTACAAAGATCTAATATACACATTTTTTAATGGAATTTTGCCTTTTTGTATGTTATTTTCACCACTATATGCATTCATATGCACACTCTCCACTACCCTGTTTCCCCTATTTTAAGACGTAGTCATAAAATAAGCCATAGCAGGATTTTTTCGCATTTACGAAATATAAGCCATACCCCGAAAATAAGCCATAGTGATAGGCGCAGTTATGGAGGGCGCCAAGGAAGACACGGGGCTGGGCTTACGTAATAAAAATAAGACATCCCCTCAAAATAAGCCATAGTGTGTTTTTCTTGAGGGAAAAAATATATAAGACGGTGTCTTAAAATAGGGGAAACACGGTAGTATATGCATTTTTTCAGTACGCATGACTTGGCTGGAGAACTGCATTGCAAAATCTGGAGAAAGGCGAATTTTTAATAACGGCTGTGTTGCAGGCTGCATATTATTTCAGAAAGCTCAGGTTAGGAAGGTTCTCCTTTAAATGTGAACTTGTGTCACATTTCCCCCCCATCCATGTGATTTTTCTGCCTTTTTAATAATGATAATGATAATAATAATAATGATGCTGATAATAATGATAACAACAACAACAACAACAACAACAACAACAATTTATTTATTTATACCCCGTCCATCTGGCTGGGATTCCCCAGCCACTATGGGCGGCTTCCAACAAAAGATTAAAATACAATGATTCATCAAATATTAAAAGCTTCCCTAAACAGAGCTGCCTTCAGATGTCTTCTAAAAGTAGGATAGTTGTTTATTTCTTTGACATCTGATGGGAGGGCGTTCCACAGGGTGGGTGCCACTACCGAGAAGGCCCTCTGCCTGGTTTGTACTATGATGAGAGCCCCCTATGCAACCCCCCCCCATTTACTGTGTTGCTTTCTTGAGAGAATATCTCATCTGAAGTCTGAACAGGGTACATGGCAATAACTGAAAATAGGTTTTTCCCCTACCTCAGTTTTGTGGGGGGCTGCTAGAAGCAAAATGGTGAGGTTGTGATCTGATGATTCAGGAGGACGGTGATGTCACCACTGAAATGTCACCACTCACATAACCAACTGCCTGACCCCTCCCCCCAAAACGTGCAAACCATCTTCTACATTAGCAGTGACTGTCGATAGATAGTTACAGGTAGGTAGCCGTGTTGGTCTGCCATAGCTGAAACAAAATAAAAAAATTCCTTCCAGTAGCACCTTAGAGACCAACTAAGTTTGTTCTTGGTATGAGCTTTCGTGTGCATGCACATTTCTTCAGATACACTGAAACAGACATCACCAGACCCTTATATGACTTCTGTTTCAGTGTATCTGAAGAAGTGTGCATGCACACGAAAGCTCATACCAATAACAAACTTAGTTGGTCTCTAAGTTGCTACCGGAAGGAATTTTTAAAATTGTGTTTCAACTGTGTTAGATAAACTTTTTTCTTTTCTTTTTTAAACGTACTGGATTTGTTGCAAAACAGGAAATCTGAATTAGATGGGGAAATACGATGGGGACGCCAAGGGGACACAAGAAAATGCTTGCATGCATGAGCACCACCACAATAAACTGCCAGGTGGAAGCAGTCCACACAATCACAGAGCCAAAGGTCCAGTCTAGAGGTCAGGGACTCCAGATGGAGAGCAGGCAACAGCCAGGTAGGGCTAGGAACTACAGCTGCCATTTCCAGCACCTGACTGCTGCTGAGAGCTTTGTTTAAGAAACCCAGGGATAGCTGGTTCTCTTCGGTGCCTTCTGCTCTGTGACCTTGAAGGCTGGTCAGGTGCAGGTGGAGTCGCTTTTGCCTTCTCCCCCTTCAGGCTGCTGCTCAGCAGGTGAAACTGACTCCTGCTCCATGACACTCTGTTGGATATTTTCATTGGCTGCAAATCACTTCAGCCCTTCTTTTATATACCTGTAGATATATAATTATTATTAAATTTTCTGTTTTATAATTTAGAATACACATTTAAACATCCTTAAAATATCAATGACTTCCCTTCTTCTCCTTCTATGGTTCATTTTGCATATCATAAATCCCTGCATATTTTACATAAACTAAACCATTCAGTATTCCATTATTACATCCATCAAAACTTATTTACACTGTTGAATTTATCTTAATGCTGCCAATGTTTTCAAGTGTACACAATTCCTCCCCATATAGTCATTAAACATTTTCCAGTCTTCTCTAAACATATGTTCTTCTTGTTCTCTTATTCTATATGTTAAGTCTGCAAGCTGCACATATTCCATCAGCTTAAGTTGCCATTCTTCTTTAGTTGGAACCTCGCTCATTTTCTATTTTTGGGCTAACAAAACAGGGGCTGCAGTAGTGGTATACATAAATAAACTTTTTTGACACCTGTGAATTTCTGTCTGAATTATCCCCAACAAAAACACTCTAGGTTTTTTGGTTTTTTTTGAAAAGTACTTTTTAAACATTTTTTCCAATTCATTATGAATTATTTCCCAAAACACTTTTACCCTTTACAGGTCCACCACATATGAAAGAACGTTCCTCCAACCTCATTGCATCTCCAGCATTTATCTGATTCAATCTTATACATCTTAGCAAGCCTACTCGGAGTTAAATACCACCTGTAAATCATTTTCAAGTAGTTCTCCTATTTGGCCCTTCTTTTAGTGCAGGCACCCCCAAACTTTGGCCCTCCAGATGTTTTGGACTACAATTCCCATCATCCCTGACCACTGGTACTGTTAGCTAGGGATCATGGGAGTTGTAGGCCAAAACATCTGGAGGGCCGCAGTTTGGGGGTGCCTGTTTTAGTGGGAGGCAATGTATAAATTGAGTAACACTAAACTGCAGTAGGGATTGGGCCGTCTTATCCATAGGGGCTAGGGTGCGGGGCACCCGGGCACCAGGCTCTCAGGGGCACCAGGCCGAGAGTTCGGGGCCCGAGAGTTGAGTCCAGGGAAGAGCCCACCCGTCGGTCGGAGCACCGTGGCAGGCTCTTCTGCTGTGGGAGGCTCTGCGCCGTGAGTTCAGGGGCGACCGAGCCAGCGAGACACTGAGGCAGCCGGACGGCTCTGCCCCCCTGCGCGCCTGGGACTGGGCAACCTGGGGAAGGGGTGTGCCAGGTGGATCTTTGCACCCTGGTGCTGCATATGCTTAAGACAGCCCTGGGCGTGTGCCTCCAGGGGTGAAGACAGACCACGGCTTTAGCAGCACCAAAGTGACCTCCCTGGAGCGCAAGCCTGGGCAACGTGTAGGGATGTACTGGGTTGCCTTGCTGATATGCTCCAAAGGAAAACAGAGCAATACTTTGGCCTTTCTTCAATGCTTATTTCTTTTAGATGTACCAAAAACAAACTCCCACGCCTATTCAAGATAACATCTATTAACAAACAAAATCGAGGTCTCCAGTGTTTCTATTTGGAGGGAACATGAGTGGGAGTCAGGGGTGGGAACAGGTTGACCAAATGGCCAATGTTGCCTAAGAATTCTCTCCCAAAACTGGCATGAGATCAATTGATAACAACATTTCTCGCAAATCACAGCCTCTAGTTTCTTATTTCCTTGTTCCACTGAATCGGAATGTCCCGTCCCCCTTTCTCATCGTTACTGCCACCCCACCCCCTGCCACCCAGGCTCCCCTCTGCTTCCTGTATCTCCTCCCTCCCCACAGAGAGCTGGTACTTACCCTTTCCTGCACAGTGCATGCATCTATAAATACGGGAAGCGTCAGCCTCACACTTTGCAACTGAGCTCTTCACCAACAGACATCAGTTCAACAAGGAACTTGAAGATCTCGGAAGGGGAGAAAAACAGGTAAAAGATGAATCCTTAGCAGATAAAATACTTGTGAACTTCCCAGTTAAGGCTGGTTGGTGTTTGAATAGGGTTTGGGGTAAGCAAATGTGACCTTAAGAAAGAAAGAAAGAAAGAAAGAAAGAAAGAGAAAGAAAGAAAGAAATTTTGATTGAAGGATTCAGTCATTCCACTATACCTTACAAACAGCCATCCTTAATCTTGTCAGTGTTGTATGATTTTACAACACATAAAGTTTGTTAAAGTGCATGAGCAATTCCCTCAGCCAGCATACAGTTGGATCTGGCCAAGTTAGCTTTCATTTATCCCTTCATCCCTTCCACCTGTGAATAACCAGAACAGCTATTGATTAATCAATGTTTTGTAGATTAAAAAAAATATTGCTGGAACACTTGCTATTTGATTTACTGCTTGAAGTTACCTGGTGCACACTGAACAATAATACATTATGCTTATCCTATTCTCATTGTAGTAATTTGTTTTGGGATAAATCTTCTGATTTTCTACAGAAAAGTTATTTTGTTTTTCCTTTGAACAATAATTGCATTTTTTATTTATTTACTGCTTGCAATTTACCGGTATGGTGTTCTTTTTTATCTTGCATATCTGGAATACACACACAGAGAGACACACCACGCTTAAATATTAATAATAATAATAATATAATAATTTTTTATTTGTACCCCGCCCATCTGGCTGGGTCTCCCCAGCCACTCTGGGCGGCTTCCAACAAACACAAAATACACATAAACATTTCCTAGCTCAGTTTGTGTTTCCCAGATTTCTCTTACAGCTAACTCTTTCCATACTAACCTGTGTTCTGAGGGATACAAGGTTTCTGGAACATATTCTAGAAGAATGGGGAACCTTTGATATTCCGGACGTTGCTAGACTCCACTACCAACATGGCCAATAGTTAAAAATAATGGGAGTTGCAGCCCAACAATGTCTAGACGGTTGCATGCCCGCTCTAGGTTGTAGGGCATATACTCAGTGTATACAAACTAGCTGGTGCATTTGATTATTTATTAAATTTGTATACTGCCCTTCATCCAAAGATCACAGGGCGGTTCACAACATGACAACACAAAATGAGAACACAAAATACAGAATAAACACAAAAAGAAACCAACAACACCCATAGCAAAGTGGTTCTGAACCTGAGTGGGTATGCCAGTTCCATTTTTATTGCACAGCCATTGCAAAAATCTTGGTGTAATAAATTAAAACCCCAAATTTGACAACCAGTTGGGTTATAACCAACCATGGCTCAGAGTAGGCCCATAGAACTAAGTTCAGTCATGACCATTAATCCCAACACTCCTACTCTAAGTAGGAGTTGGTTGGATGCAGCCGGCTCTCTTCAGAGAGACCTGTGGCAGGAACAGTTTCATCTTAGCTTAATACATTCTGTTTTGTGCCTTTGCCAAGTAATACAAGAGCTGGCATTCTGAAGTGTGGGCAGCTGCCCAAGCTGACCAGTCGATTCCTGGCAGAGCACTCTGATCTGAAATGCAAAAATGAGGAACTCAGTCAACGCTCTTGGTCTCAATTTACAGCTTGGAATCACCAAAGTGGAGAGAGAGAGAGATGATTGCTTAAGCCAGCCAGTGCTACTACCAGCATAGCAGAAAACATGGACAAACCCACAGTAAGAGTGAAACAAGCACACAAGAGACAGACAGGAAGCAGGCAGAGGGTTCAAGGGGAAGGCTGCATGGGCACCAACCATTTAAAGCACATTACTACCTCAGAAGAATTCTTGCAGAGCTACAGATCCCAGCACCCTTAACAAACCGCAAGGTGTGTACTGTACACTGCCAAAGATACACAAAGATACTTCTGAGAGCACATGCCACAGGCAAAGGGAACAGTAGGCATGTGGGACACAGAATAAACTTCCATTTGCACACATATTAGGAAAATGGCAATAATAATAATAATAATAATAATAATAATAATAATAATAATAACAACTTTCATTATTTCATTACACTAAAAACAGAATAAAACTTCAAATATTAAAAACCTCCCTAAACAGAGAATGCCAAAGAGCCAGATCAATTTTTTCTCTTTTTAATTGGGTTTTATAAACAAGAATAATGTTATGCAAACAAGTACCGGTACCCCAAGTTTTCTCAGATCAATTGTTGATGTTTCCTATGCACACTGAACAGGCAAGCCACATTCCAGATTAAACCTTAATCAACTGTGTTAATGAATATCCTGAGTGGACTCATATCAGTCCACAGGATTTGAGCTGCAGGGTGGTAGAAACCTCCGAGGTATTAGAACGAGGTTTCCCCCAATCTCGCTTGGCATTCCTTTGGACACCGTTGTGCTTCTATGGTGGGCTGATTCTCTCTTGCTGGCTTAACCTGTCCCTTACCTTTTCAGTCCTGCGGCTGCAGAAACCACCCAACCTTGGTGTTTGGCCATTGTTGAAGCCAGACCTTTCCAGTTCCCAGAGACATGAAGCTGTTTCTCCTCCACCTTTCTGCTGTCCTTGTAGCTGCAGGTGAGGCCAACAGGATGCTTCTTCACGAAGCTTGTCGTTAAACTATGGAACTCGCTCCCACAGGAGGCAGTGACGGCCACCAACTTCGATGGCTTTAAAAGAGGACTAGACAAAATCACAGAGAACAAGGCGATCAATGGCCACTGCCCACAATGGCTTTGCTCTTGTGGTCAGAGGCAGTAATGCTTCTGAATGCTGGCTGCTGGACGCCACAGGGAGGGGTGGAGGGGAGCGCTTGCCAGTTTCCCACAGCAACTGAGAGGTTCTGTGAGGAGGATGTGAGCAGGAACGAATCCATGCATCCCACCTGGAATTATTTGAATTATTTGAATGCAGCAGCTAGACGGGCGACTGGGAGTGGCCACCGAGACCATATAACACAGGTCCTGAAAGACCTACATTGGCTCCCAGTACGTTTCCGAGCACAATTCAAAGTGTTGGTGCTGATCTTTAAAGCCCTAAACGGCCTCGGTCCTGTATACCTGAAGGAGTGTCTCCACCCCCATCGTTCAGCCCGGACACTGAGGTCCAGTGCCAAGGGCCTTCTGGCGATTCCCTCACTGCGAGAAGTGAGGTTACAGGGAACCAGGCAGAGGGCCTTCTCAGTAGTGGCACCCGCCCTGTGCAACACCCTCCCTTCGGATGTCAAGGAAATAAACAACTATCTGACTTTTAGAAGACATCTGAAGGCAGCCCTGTTTTTAATGTCTGATATTTTATCATTAATTCTGTTGGGAGCCGCACAGAGTGACTGGGGAAACCCAGTCAGATGGGTGGGGTATAAAAAAAATTAAAATAAATAAATAATAATAATAATAATTATAGCTAGAAATTTTTGGAGGAGAGGGCGATGAAGAGGTTAAGGAACCACTGAGGGAAGAGTCAGTGCAGAAACCCTACAACACACAAGCAGAAGAAGCTTTAAAAAATGCATTAAATAGTTCTAATGGGCTGCAGGCAACTAAGTCGTCCTCAGGGTAGACGCATTGAATCAAATGCTAGTCATCTCCATTACTTTCAAATGGTCTACTCTAGGTATGACTACAGTTGCAAACAACCCATCATATTTCTTTTTAATAACTCGGTGCTGCTACTCCTGCTCAATAACTGCACTTACCCCTTGGCTGTGAGAAGTGAGGTTACAGGGAACCAGGCGGAGGGCCTTCTCAGTAGTGGCACCCGCCCTGTGGAACACCCTCCCTTCAGATGTCAAGGAAATAAACAACTATCTGACTTTTGGAAGACATCTGAAGACAGCCCTGTTTAGGGGAGTTTTTAATATTTGATGTTTTAGTGTATTTTTAATCTGTTGGGAGCCGCCCAGAGTAGCTGAGGAAACTCAGCCAGATGGGCGGGGTATAAATATATTATTATTGTTATATTATTATTATTATTATTATTATTATTATTATTATTATTACATTTTTAAAAGCATATTTTAAAATTTATGAAATGAAATAATGAAACAATGTTGCTTTCTCTCCCCCTCTACACCCCGATTTTCTTTTTCTGCTAGCAAACTCCCTAAATTGTGTCTGTACTGAAACCCCAGCATGCGGAACTGGTACCTGTTCAATTCCAGAGTCAGGAGCCATGTGCATAACGGTGGCCCAGGAGAATAACATGGGTTGGTATATGCGTATTTCCCTTGTGCTTGCACCTGTAGCCTGCTCAGTTCTGGGCTACATTCGCAGGGGAAGCTTCCAGGACCAGTCTGATCCAGGGAAAACTGAACTACCAGGCCTGGCTCATGTGTTGGGCACATGAGGCTTTTAAAGGAGGCTCTGTTTCATGCTCTCCTACATCCTGAAGTCAGGCAGGTACTCACAAAGCACAGGGATGGGTGAATCAGCCTGTTTTCACTAATGCATTTACAGAAGTCTGTTCCATCTCATTTCTGTATCACTCTGCAAATTATAATTAAATGGACATAAATCTGACATCAGGAATCACAAGACAGAGAAACCAGTAGGAGAGCACTTCAATCTCCCAGAACATTCTATACAAGATCGCAAAGTAGCTGTCTTATTACAAAAGAATTTCAGAAATAGACTGGAAAGAGAAGTTGCTGAATTCTAAATTATTACCAAACTTAAAACCATGGAGAGACCTGGTCTGAATAGAGACATTGGATTCTTATCTCATTATACATGATAAAGCTATTTTTAGCCATCTCACCCCTTGCTTTTTCCTGTAAGACCAATTGCAGTCGTTAACAGTCGTCAACAGGTTTACCACAGCTATCAGCCTATCACCCATTCCCACCACCCTTCTGAGTAATACCCCTCCCACCCTCTCACTATATATAAGGGTCTGGTGACTTCTGTTTCAGTGTATCTGAAGAAGTGTGCATGCCAATAACAAACTTAGTTGGTCTCTAAGGTGCTACTGGAAGGAATTTTTTATTTTTTATTTTGTTTTGACTATGACAGACCAACACGGCTACCTACCTGTAACTCTATTTATTTATTTATTTATTTATTTATTTATTTATTTATTTAAAAGAAACCCACACCCAAAATAGTTGGAAAATGTACTTTTCTATCAAAATATAGGCAGGAAAATGTCTTGGGTTGGCATTGCAGATAGGTCCCCTCACCTCTTTGTGATTTCCCTCCATTTTTATGTCCGCAGTTCTGCTCCATCCAAATTGTCTTCAGCAATGGGTGGCGGCGGTGACATCTTGTCCTTTGCCTCAGGCAGGAAAATGTCTTGGTACGACCTTGTAGGAATGTCCCCCCACTCCTTTATGATTCCTCTCTGTTTCCTTTTGTTTTTTAAACAGGAGGAATCGCTTCCACAGGAATATCCAGGGGCTGCCAGCAGGATTCTCAGCTTTGCGGTGAAGCCATCTCTGTCACTGTGGCTGGAGGGTATTTTACCAGGACCATTTCCAAATGCTGCACAACAGACAACTGCAATAATACCCCCCTTGAATGTATGCGAAGGGAGGTCCGGACCTTGATAAGTTTGCTTTGGGAGTGGGGACAGTTAGCCAAGGACATCAGGACTGTGGCACCTGCCATTGTATGAACAAGGTCTAAGGTTCCACCCCTGGCATGCCCAGCCAAGACTGGGAAAGGCCTCTGTCTGAGACCTTGGAGAGCTGCTGCCAGTCAGTGTAGACAATACTGGCCTAGATGGCCCCATGGTCTGACATGCTTCCTTGTTTGCTCTCACAGCACCAGCTCTTTGCCACAGCCCACAACAAAAGGACCTGTTGCTAGTTTTCCATTAAATGGCTCTCAATGGCAAAGGGGATTAATGATCCCTGGTGGCTAATTATTTATTTCAAGACCAAGCCAAAACAAACAAAGGCTTGATGTCGCTCTCTTGAGAGCCAGTGGTTAAGAGTAGTGGTTAAGAGCGGTAGACTCGTAATCTGGGGAACCGGGTTCGCGTCTCCGCTCCTCCACATGCAGCTGCTGGGTGACCTTGGGCTAGTCACACTTCTTTGAAGTCTCTCAGCCCCACTCACCTCACAGAGTGTTTGTTGTGGGGGGAGGAAGGGAAAGGAGATTGTTAGCCGCTTTGAGACTCCTTCGGGTAGTGATAAAGCGGGATATCAAATCCAAACTCTTCTGCTCTTCTTCTCTGATGATGGCTTACAATGTCACAACCTTAAGCTAATGGCCTGGGAGTCAGGCAGCAGAGGAATCAACCCCCACAGCAGGTTGCCAGGAATGGACAAGACAAGGGAAACTTCTTACCAACTGCGTTTTATTCAATAGTCACAGAGAGATGCTTAGAAATGCTGCCCTCGGAATAATGGTGTTTCTGCGAGTAAATCTCCCCTCCCCTTCTCTCCCACTTCCTCATTCGTCATCCCTTCCACGGGTGGCATTGAGGGCCCTTTGCTTCTGAGCCCTTTGCTCTCCTAATTTGAAGGCTCGCCAGGTTCTGGGAGAAGGCTGGTCTGGAATGCTTTCCAGTGATAATGTGTCAGCCAGCTGCTCCAGCTCTGCCTCCTCCTCCTCTCCCATTATTTCTCAACTTCTCCCTTCATCTTCCTCTGAGCTGTGATCTCCCTCAAACCCCTGCTGTAATTCTGAACTTTCTTCTTCTCTAGAAGGGTCAGTCTCCACCATTCCTCCATTGATAATAATAATAATAATAATAATAATAATAATAATAATAATAATAATGTAATTTATACCCCACCCATCTGGCTGGGTTTCCCCAGCCACACTGCGCGGCTTCCAACAAAATATTAAAAATACATTAAAACACCAGTCATTAAAAACTTCCCTAAACAGGGCTGCCTTCAGATGTCTTATATTTTTTGTTTTAAATAATTGTTTTCTTTTTTAATGTAACCGGCAGAGAGAAAATTGGAAATTTTATTTTTGTATCTTTCTCTAATGTTTCTTCTCCTTTTGATCTCTCTCTCTCTCTCTCTCTCTCTCTCTCTCTCTCTCTCTCTCTCTCTCCCTCCCTCCCTCCCTCCCTTCTTATTGTCCCTTTCTTCCTTTCCTTCCATTTCTTTCTTTGGAGTCCTATATCTGGGGCCTTTCTTAATGTCCAGAGATTGTATCCTCATGGGGGTGGTAGATGGTTGATGGAGGACCCTGGGTGAGAGACAGGGAAAGGTCGTTCTCCCAGAGTAAAAGGCTGGGAGGAGAAAGGAAATATCCCAGGTGGGAGCTGGGAGAAGCTACTGTCCTCTGTGTCTGGTAAGAGCTAAGAATTACTTTTAAGAGAGGACTCCATATTCTACTTATTCGATTTGTTTGTTTGTTTGTTTGTTTTTGGTGGTGGTGGTGGGGTTTGGTAGCCGCTATTTACTGTAGTATGGAATTTTTAAAAATACAAATTTCGTATTAAAACCCACCTGCACATTTATCATGGCAGAAGCATTTGTGAAGTGCTCACTTCATCAGATTCATGAAGTGTTACTCTGATTTAGCAGGTGCACACACACACACACAACAGAGAGAGAGAGAGAGAGAGAGAGAGAGAGAGAGAGAGAAAGAAACACAGGTTTACCGGTACATAAAAGTATATTCCCCGTTTGGAACAGGGTGCAGAGCCAAGGCAGGATTAAACCATGTCCTCCCACCCATTACTGATGTCACTGGTGATATCTGCTGATGCCTGAGTGGTCGTGGTTTTGGATAATGGCCTCACAGGCCAAATTGGACCCCCACCCTCAAGTGGGCCACAATTGGCTGGCAGGCCAGAGGTTTCCCCCTCACCCCTTGCCATGCACAGCTGCTTCTGTTCAAGCGCTTTGGGCTCCCAGGAGCTTGGGATTCTTTTATTTAATTATTCCCAATTGCACCTGCTTTGGCAATTACTATTTTTTAAAACACGGTCTGCTTTCTCTCTTTCCTGTGTCCCTCCAGTACCACCCAAGAACCTCACCAAGAATGGAGTGAATTGTCCCACCAGTTTTATACTTGGCTCTAACCGCTTAGAAGAACCTGGGACTCTGAGTTGCACAGGAGATGAAAATAACTGCATCTCTGCGGCCGGGGAGCTGACTGCAGGTAGGACTCACTTTCTCTAGTATTGCAAAAGACGAACGTCTTGCATGTACTTCCCTGGAGAATTCAAGCACTAACTCTCATAACTGAGTGGCTCCTTACCCTCGGAGAAGCAAATTTCTTTCACCTATTCTGTCAGCCAAGAGAATCAAAGGACCATCCCTTCCTAACAGCTGCTGCAGGAAAGTCCACCTCCTTCTCAGTTTGGTCTGTTTGGAATAATACTAATAGTACTAATACTAATAATACTAATATTCCTTTTTCCTAGTCCAGGACTCAAGACGGCTTTCACAGATAAAATAGAACAAGCTAAAAACATAAAAAATACAATTTTAATAATGTAATTAAGCACTAATAAAATTGATATTGTTACAAAAGTTGGGTGCCATCCCCACTCTCTGCCGAACTGCAGCAAGATTCCAAGGGATAAGATAAGATAAGATAAGATAAGATAAGATAAGATGATAAGATAAGATAAGATAAGATAAGATAAGATAAGATAAGATAAGATAAGATAAGATAAGCTTTATTGTCATTGTCCCCTTGCGGGAACAACGAAATTACTCGATTGCTCTATCCACTTAGATAAGGCACTCTACATAAATTTAAAATAACTACAAAACACTAATTAAAACAGTACAATACGATACAATATAACAAGTAACATAAGATGACTTCAAAGTCCAGACTTTCCATTTAAGGATACCTGACCTCCGTCAGCAATTCCTGGACCGGCTCTACATCCCTAGACCAGAGCGGGAGGTCTTACATTTCCTACTACTGGGGAAAGACTAGGAGCTCACCAAATTGGTGGCTCAATATCTACACTTGCTTTTTTCTCGTCGTAATATTCTGCAGTCGTCTGAGTTATCAGGAGTCCCAGAGACGTGACGGTGGACAGCGGAGTCTTTTCTCTTTTCCCTTTTAGCATAGTTTGTGCCACTATGAAAGTGTTAATCCGGTTCTGTTCTGTATGTGTGTTTGTTTGATGCCAATAAAAGGTTGATGATGATGATGATGATGACGACTTAAGGATACCAGGCACTCACCCAGGGTGCATGCTCCTTTAGAGAATTGAGACACTGCAGAGACTGTCGTGGCTTCAAAAAGCATGCCTTATTCACATATTTACACCTTCAGTCTGCATGGAGTAATAGTAGTAGTAGTAGTAGTAGTAGTAGTAGTAATAATAATAATAATAATAATAATAATAATAAATTTATACACCGCCCATCTGGCTGGGTTTCCCCAGCCACTCTGGGTGGCTTCCAACAAAGTATTAAAAATACAATAAAACAAAAAACATTAAAAACTTCCCTAAACAGGAAGTCCATATCTTACAGCATGGTCATTTCAAGAGTGGCTTGTCCCCCACACCCAAAGCAGCCTGCCCAGGATGGACCTCAGTCATTCTTCTTCCTTCTCCTTCCCAGAACACATTCTTCTACAGGGACCCAGTGGCGCCTACCCTGTGTAATGCCCTCCTGTCAGATGTCAAACAGATAAACAACCATTTGCCTAAAATTGTGTTGGAAGCCGCCCAGAGTGGCTGGGGTGACCCAGTCAGATGGGTGGCATATAAATTAATAATAATAATAATAATAATAATAATAATAATAAGTAAAACACCTTTTTGTTTCGGAAGGTATGTGTCAGGGCTGACCTTTTAATGGGAACTGAATCAACTTTTGTCTCCACCTCTATTCTCTGCCTTCAGGAGATGCTGCCGCTCTTCCCTTTACAGCATCAGGCTGTGCCTCAGCAACTGCCTGCAGTTTGCCTGTGGAGACGTACCTCGTTACTGGAGCCATGGACTTCCTCCTGAAGCAAATCAAATGCAGCCCAGCCTCGGCCACCGACAGCGGCTGAAAGGAGCAAGCGGGAGCAACTTCCTCCGCTTTTTGCAGGGTCACTGCGATCCTTTGTCATGCCCTGCTGTGAATTCTTTGAATAAACTAGCATGAAAAAGAATGCCCCCCTCCAATCACTACCCCAGTTTACATTGCTTTAAAGCAGGCATGACGAACCGTTGGCTCCGAACTACAATTCCCATCAGCCCCAGTAAGAATGGCCAGTGTCCTGGGATGATCAGAGTTGTGGTTCAGCAACAATCTGGATGGCCAGAGCTTCCTCATACCTGCTTTCCAGTTAGGAAACTACATCTGATCTGCTACTCAAGGCTTTCCCATAATTATATAGTCCTTCTCCCTCCCTTTTCTTTCTTTCTTTCTTTCTTTCTTTCTTTCTTTCTTTCTTTCTTTCTTTCTTTCTTTCTGAAAATAAGTTTCATTTTCCATGATTAAGCTTAGGTAAGCCCAAATGCTTGATCCTGTTACATCTTTACTTAAATTGTTGTAGAACGTACAATTCACTTGTGGGTTATTTTAAGCCTCGCTTGTCATCTGATCTAGCTCAGCTTCCTGTACCCTTGTTTTCTTTCACTTGTAATTATGAGCATTGATTTCAAAGATTAAGACGAAACCCACAAAAAGTGGCCGTTCGCTGCTCCATGTTTCTTGCGGCTGAAGCTTTGCTCTTCTGCTTGGTCTGTTTTAAGGGTCATTGTTTTCGGCCCTGAATTTTCTTGGAAGTCACTTAGAAACATTTTTGCAGCGAGCAGCTTAATACGCCAAATGATAATGACAATAAGCATCAGAGATGTGCAACATTTCACCTGTGCCTTTTGAGAGCAAGCTGCAGCCCTGAGTGGCCACTGTGCCCAAATCTGGTTTGCGAAGCTCTGATGGATGTCCGACACCAGGGGTGGGGAACCTTAGGCCTGGGGGCCAAATGTGGCCTTCTGAAGCCTCTTAGGTTACTTTTGCCTGGCTGGCATGCGTCCTTGAACTCCGACTCATGTCTGTGTGGATGGAGGACAGAGAAGGGTATGTGCAAGACAGAAATACTGCTGGACAGAGGTAAAATTTATAGGGTTGTCCTTGGTTGCACATTCACTCAGCTTGTGCATTAGGCCTGAGGTGCATGGGGCAATAGCTTTGCCAAACCAGAATAACTCTTGATTGCAACTCATGGTTTCTCTGGAGTGAGACAAACCACAAGGCCAGGCCCAGATGTACAAATCATGGCTTTCCCTGGGGAAGGACAACAGTAGGAACAGGGGAGAAGTACAACAGTCTTGATCCCCGGTCCAGGAACCCGCTTATTTTTCTCATCTGATTCAAACCATGGTTTGAAGAAGAAGAAGAGTTTGGATTTGATATCCTGCTTTATCACTACCCGAAGGAATCTCAAAGCGGCTCACATTCTCCTTTCCCTTCCTCCCCCACAACAAACACTCTGTGAGGTGAGTGGGGCTGAGAGACTTCAGAGAAGTGGGGCTAGCCCAAGGTCACCCAGCAGCTGCATGTGGAGGAGCGGAGACGCGAACCCGGTTCCCCAGATTACGAGTCTACCGCTCTTAACCACTACACCACACTGGCTCTGCATGATGCGCAAAAGTGGGCCATTGTCATTCAGAGACAGGAAGTTTCTACCTATGGCGTGTGCTACAGAAATACTGAGTACTAGGGGTTTTCACGACTCCTTGTGTGGTTCGTCAGTCCTGCCTGTTCCTACCCGCTTTGCCAATCCCTTGTGCAAATGTGGAGAATTTGATTGGGGGAAAATGAGAAACCAAAATGGACTGATTCACCTGTCCTTATTTCATGCCCACCCTTAGAAAAGCTTCTTGTCAGGGCAGCCATTTGCTTCCTTCTGGTGACTGGAGGAAAACAGTCCTGAATAAACAAACAAACAAAAAATTCCATGGCACAACTGGATCCACAGATTCCCTCACAAGACACACCCGCACATGTCAGCCCTCTTTCCTTCTTTGTCACACCTCCCTGTTTCCTTCTTTATCATACATTTCTCTTCACCTTAAAACGCCCTCCTCGAAACTGCCTTTTCTTCTCATATCTTCTCCCTGCCCACTGATAGCGGCTACTTACTCACCTTTTGCTGGAGAGTATATATATATTTCACACCACCAGCCTAACGCCTTTCAGCTGGCGCGTCGGCATAAAGATATCCTGTCAACAAAGCAAGGGAAAGAAAACCAGGTAAGGGAGGAACGCTTTGCTATGGATATTAGTCCACCTTACATCCAGGACATGCTGGTTCTTGGGAAGGGGTGAATGCATAAGGCCTCAATGGCAAAGAGGAGATATTGGGGGGGGGAGCATGAAGCTCTTCTGTGGCATCCCTGAATAGTTTGGCACTTCTGCTTACAGGGAACAGCAGATTCCAGGGAACGTTCTAGGGTGGTCCGTTGTCAGGCGCAGGGTGATCTTGCCACAAGTGCATCCTAGACCGTACACAGCACATACCCAGAGCCCTGCATGGCCGGGGATGATCAGGAGTGGTAGGCAAGCTGCCGTTATGGGCACAGTGGAAAAACAATAGCGCTGACCCACTCACTCTCAATGCTGCTGGACCACTGACTCCAAATGTGCTTTCTTCATTTGCAATCAGTTGTTTTGTCAACTTTTTGAAAGGGGGGAGGGGTAAGACATCATAGGGAACAGCCCCATCCTCTTCTTTCAGATGCTGAAAAATGTGCAAGGTGGTGAAACCACAGGGAGAGACTTGTGTTTGTGCATGCTTCAAGGACACCACTCCTTTTTACATTTAGCATGCCATGCCATATACCAGCAGTTTGCTGTGTTCAAAAGGGACATAGGAAGTTGCCTTAGACTTCTCCATCCAGCTCCATCCAATATTCCATCTAGCTCACTCGCCTACTCGTGATCCCCAGGGACTGGTCTTGAGAAGACCTGCACAGAATCAGAGAATTTGTAGAGTTGGAAGGGACCACAAGGGTCATCTAGTACAACCCCCTACAATGCAGGAATATTTTGCCCAGTTTGGGGCTCGAATCAATGACCCTGAAATTAAATCTCATGCACTGCCAACTGAGCTATCCCAGGAACCTGTGGCTTCGGATATTGGAGGCAATGTTGCCTTCATGAATAGTAGCCATTGATGGTCATCAATCATTGGTTTATCTATCCCTTTTAAAGCTTTTCAAGTTGGTGGTCTCCCCTGGCACTCACAGGGCCCCCTACACACTGAAGTAATAATAATAATAATAAAATTATTGGTTTTCATAGATATATAACAAATATAACTAGACAGCTAAGCATAATCACAACACACCTGCCCCAATCTTCTCACCTGCAAATCAATCAATCAATCAATCAGCTTAGTATTGTTTTTATGGGGGAGCACCAGGGCTGGGAGCACCAACCAGAACTTAGTTCCATCACCTCTCAGGTGGGTGCCATTGCCATCATAAGAGAACAAGGCATGTGTTCATGGTGAGTTCCAGCACCTCTTTTTCTAGAAAAACAGCACTGGGGAGCTTTTCAGTGCTTCAGGCCTCTGAAGGTCTTAATCTGGCCCTGATTCTGTCCTCACAGCAGTGAAAAACCTGTAAAATAGTACTCTCACACTCAGGATCCCCAGTGGCTTGTACTGAGAGCCATGTTGCCTCAGATCATGGGGATAATGTAGCCATCATGATGAGCAGCCATTGACTTTCATCCTCCATTCATTTATCTAATCGTCCTTTAAAACAATTAGAGTTGGATGCCTTCTCTGGTTCCACAGGGCCCCCTCCCCACTGAAATTATTATTATTTTATAAGTATTTGCATTGGTTTTAATAGCTGCACATCAAAATACAACTAGCAAATTAAACATAATCCCGGCACCCCCTTCCCTCTGCCCCCAACATCACCAGTGTTTATAATATCTTTTATCAGGGTTGTATGGAAGCGTCCATCCACCGATCACAACATCCAGATATTTAGCGATGCAGCCAAAAACATATTTTGCAGATCCTTTCCCCTAGCATAGGAAATAAACGGCCAGCAGGTGGCATAAAAGGCATCTGCTTTCTTTTGCTTTCCTTTCAGCACCATTACATTGCATGCTACATTACAGGTATAGCAAAACTGCACACATTTTTACATCATAGGTCTACTCTCCGACACATCTGGGCAATGAATAGCATTGTTGCAGCAAGCACAAATATCAATAGATCTCTTGTCTTTACAGACTTATCAGATCCTTCTAAAAGTGAAAGTAAATGCAACTGTGATGTAAAATTAATTTCCCCCATAGAATATTGGAGTTATTTTTTCTTTGCATGCAGAAGGTCCCAGATCCATTCCTCAGCATCTCTGGGTTCAGCTGGGAAGGCCTTCTTTCTAAAACCTTCAGGAGCAGTTGCCAGTCCATGTAGTCGATCCTGAGCTAGACAGGTGATCTGACATGCTGTAAAAACACTGCCCATTTAACCCAGGACTTAACCACTCCAGAATGAAAGCTGCAGATGTGGGGAACCTTTGCCCCTCCAGATGTTGCTGAAGTACAACTCCTACCAGCCCCAGCAAGCATGACCAATGGCCACAGATGATGGGGAGTTAGCAACATCTGGAAGCCCAGAGATTCCCCACACCCACAACACGGAAACATTTTGGCGAAGGCTCCACTGATCTTTTAAAATGCAGAACATCTGACAAACATAAGTGCTGTGATGCCCAATGGTGGCAGAAGGTGTTTGACAAAACTTGGGAGATTTCAGAGGTGGAATACAAAGCCGCAGCATGGGTTTGAGTTAAACATCTGGGGTGCACTGCTGTCCCTGCAGCCACCCTGTGGGTCTGAAAATTCATTTGTTTGGACAACCTCCTCTTTCTTGTCAAAGTCTCCTTATCCAGGGCCCAACCTGAAATACAGCAAACTGGCTTCCATGAAAGTGGGTTCTGTTTCAATTTAACAGCATTGCAGAGATGTAAATCCCAATAAAGGCTCAAATGCCAACGTTGCAGTACCTCACTCCACTCACTGCTCCCCTTCAACCTCACTTCTCCCCCTCAGTTCAGACAACCAGCTATGACAGCCTTGAATGTCTTCCTTTCTCCTTGGCCCACTGCGCCATCCATTCCTGCCATCTCCGTTTTCAGCCAAAATGTTCTCCCCCCACCCTCTCCCAGAGAGATGTGTTTGCTATGAGGGTGTGACCCTCCTCTTGCTCTCAGGTGCTGTGTGTCTACACAAGGCACATTCTCCTTGTATTCACACTTCTTGCAGCACACACCCTGGGGACCTGCCTCAAATTGTTTAGCTAAGAGGGCAGGACAGCCCTTTGTCTACTGGCTTTGCCCAGATATTCTCTTGGGTGGGGAGCAAATGGGATTGCTACCTGAGCTATTGTCATGTAAACTGCAGAGAGCAGGTAATTTGGGATGGGTAAATCTGTCAATTTCAGTTTCAGTTTCTCATTTCCAACTTTTCTCTACTGAAGAGTTATCAGCATTTGGGTGTGACTTTTGCCTGATACACACGTTTCTATGCAATTTTGCGTGACATACGCAATTCTGCAAGGCAATTTCCCATAATATACAGGTAACTCCCAATGTACATATGGGTTGCATTCCAAGTCACTGTTTGTTTAAGTGACATCATGTATATTTGAAACACCACTGAAAAAAGCATGCAAAGACCTTGTTCCCCCCTCCCACCCCTCGTTCCACCCCTTTTTGTGACGTTTCTGGGTTCAGTGCAATGTGCACACTTATTGAACTCATGTAACTGGGGACTTGCCTAAAATGCATTTTTGTATGTTATTTTCACAAATAGATGTATTTTCACACACTAGTATATGCATTTATGTACAAAATATTTGGCTGGAGAATTGCATCGCAAAATTCAGACAAGTGTGAATTTCAAAGGATGGTTGTGTTTTGGGTGGCTAATTGCTTTCCAAAGTGCAAATCAGGCAGGTTTGCCTGGAAATGCAGACTAAATCAAAATTCTCCCCAATCCCTAGAGGTAACCCAAGGTAGGCTTGACTACTCTTACTCTGGGACTTGGGAAACTACTTTTCTCCATGTCAGAACATTGACCCATTTAGCTCATTGCTGAACAGGTCCTCTCTCCTTACACACTTAGTGTTCACCAGCTGGTTGCCCCAGAACCATGTTTAGGCAAGATTTTCACCATTATTGCTGGGCCCACAAACCTCTCCCTCTCTCCACACATACACAGATCCACTTCTGGTTTTCTTCTTGTCCCACTTCATTTAAGAATGTTTGTTTAAGGAGCACAATGACATTGTTTCTTTGCTTAACACTTTCCTCTTGAAGTTTATCGGATAAGGTGTGGCTGTGGAAGGCTGAAGGAGCCTCAAAATTCCCTTTAAAATTGCCTGAATCCTTGGAGCTTCATTGCTTGTCTGTAGACAATATAGAGACAGGTGGGCTTGGCATAATGCAAGTATTAACAACAACAACAACAACAACAACAACAACAACAATTTATTATTATTTATATCCCGCCCATCTGGCTGGGTTTCCCCAGCCACTCTGGGCGGCTTCCAACAGAACATTAAAATACAATAATCTATTAAACATTAAAAGCCTCCCTAAACAGGGCTGCCTTCAGATGTCTTCTAAAGGTCTGGTAGTTGTTGTTCTCTTTGACATCTGAAGGGAGGGCGTTCCACAGGGCGGGTGCCACTACCGAGAAGGCCCTCAGCCTGGTTCCCTGTAACTTGGCTTCTTGTAGCGAGGGAACCGCCAGAAGGCCCTTGGCACTGGACCTCAGTGTCCGGGCAGAATGATGGGGGTGGAGACGCTCCTTCAGGTATACTGGACTGAAGCCATTTAGGGCTTTAAAGGTCAGCACCAACACTTTGAATTGTGCTCGGAAATGTACTGAGCGTAATGTTGGTCCGTTTCTTTGTCACATTGATGGGACTTTGCAACGGAAGCCTAGAGCAGCAGAGTTGGGAAATGCTCTAATCTGCACATCCCCAGCAGGTGCGGGGAAGGTTTGGCCCTGCAGATGTTGCTGAACTACAAATCTCATCAACGCTGAACACTGGCCATGCTTGCTGGGGCTGGTGAGAGTTACAGTTCAGCAACATTTGCAGGACCAGAGGTCCCCCACCTGTGTAGTAAAGCTTTAAAGTGGAGAGATCAAGGGGGTGAAAAACAAGTTCTGCCCCAAATAGAGATGGGTAATCTGCAGCCCTCCAGATATTGCTGGGCTCCAACTCCCATCAGCTCCAGCCGTTGGCACTCCCTGCTACATGATACATGACAGCTCCATTTTCCTGGCTGTACCTCCAAACTCCGTTCTGTTAGGTTGTCCTCATGTTGTTTCCATCTTGCTGTTTCAATCACTCATCATTTGGTCCTGCAGCCACAGAAATCGCCTCACTGGAACGTTTCCCCTCCATTCAAACCAGACCTCCTCAGTTCCCAGAACCATGAAGCTCTTTCTTCTCTACCTTTTTGCTGCCCTGATAGCTTCAGGTGAGTTGAGTTGTATAACTAGGGGTATAACTAGCCTCTGTCAGAGCAGGTGGCTCAGAGTCCTCTCACCCCAGCTCTCCCCCAGATGAAATGAGGAATGAAAGCAGGATTCTACTCTAATCAATATGGTGGGGTAGGAGAGCTGGGGGGAAAAAAATCACACCTGGCAACCAATGCACCTCTTTGGTTTCAGATAGTACATGGGGAGACGAGTCCAAAAGGCCTGGGACACAAATTTTCATGGCTTTCTAGTGGCTATGGTGACTCATTTCCCAGAAGTAATGTATTTAGTATTAACTCTGGATGTATATGCTCGATTCTGATGAAACTAAGCCTCCTAGAGCAAAACATGCATTAGGAGGCTTCGTTTGGTCAGAATTGAGTAAACACTTCCAGAGTTAACACTAAATACATCACATCTAGTAAATGAGCCACCATAGCTGCTAGAGGGCTGTGAAAATTTGTGCTCCGGTCTTTTTAGACTCATGTACCCATGTGCTATCTGATACCAAAGGAGTGCATTGGTTGCCAGATGTGAAGAATATTGGCATTATTTTCAGCTCTCCTACCCCACTAATAGACTAACATACCTCACAGAGCTGTTGTGAGAATAAAAGTAACTGGAGAAGGGGAACCCACATACACCAAAGGTGATAACCCTGTAGTGCTGGGGAGCTGCAGGCCATGGCTTCCCCCAAAGGATTGTGGGAGCTGTAGTTCATGAAGGCTACTGAGAGGTGTTAGGAGGCCCCAATTTGCCTCATAGAGCTGCAATTCCCAGAGCTAGATGACTGCTATTCATATAGTGGTTTAACAATCAATCCCAGGGAACTCTAGGAACTGCAGCTGAGGGAGGGGAACAAGGGCCTGATAACAACTCTCAGCACCCTTAACGAACCGCAACTCCCAGAATTCTTTGGGGGAAGCCATGACTACTTAAAGTGGCATCACAGTGTTTTAAATGTGTGGCCTAGGTTGGGTTGGTGTGAAACAGCATTTTCTCTAGCACATCACCCTGAATTCCTTTGAGGAAAGGTAGAGTTCAGAAAGTAAAACATAAGCAAAAGAAATAACCAATCAGCTTGTTGCTACCGCCATAATTGCAGTGGTTGCTGTCATTTACTGTTATTGATATTATTATTTTCCTCTCAGCAAAATCCCTGAGTTGCGAATGTACAAACTGCACAAGTGGAACAACTTGCACAGCCGACAAAGAGGGAGCCTGCATCGCTGTGACAGGGAACATTAAAACTGGTAGGTGAAGGCACCTCTGAGGGCATTTCCAGATAACACTAACAGAACGCTTGCTGGAAACGTAGATTTTTTAAAAATGTGATTGGTGCGGGGAGAATACAGCCAAGATTTTAATGATATTGAATCACATGTCCAATACCAAGCTCTTCGTTTGAATAGTGCAAACTTGACAGCGTATTACAGATTGTAACAGGCTATCAGGCACTAGTTGGATAACAACAACAACAACAACAACAACAACAACAACAACAATTTATTATTTGTACCCCGCCCATCTGGCTGGGTCTCCCCAGCCACTCTGGGCGGCTTCCAGCAAACATTAAAATACATTAACACATCACAGATTAAAAACTTCCCTAAACAGGGCTGCCTTCAGGTTTTTTCTAAATGTCATGTATGGTAATTGTTGATCGCTTTGACCTCTGATGGGAAGATGAGGAAGAGTGGTGGGAGCTGCCCATTCAATAGCCTCCCAGCGAGTGCACAGAAGATGCCGACTTAAGATCCTGGATCCTGGTGGTGGGACACGGAGAAGCAGTTTGCAGAAGGGTCGAGCTGGGAGGTGCTGGAATCAGGGGGTTTGAGCGACCAAGAGGGGTCAGGAGAAGGAGGGATAGAGGCTGAGCGTCACAGACTCACATAGAGAGGAGTCAAGGATTGGCTAATTGCCTTCCATGCCTGCTGTGTGTGTGCCTGCCCTGTGGTTGACCTGGCTCCTTGACAGCTCCTTGACACAGGAGCACTACTGCCCTTATACGAAGAATCACTGCTGACCAGAAGTGTAAATACATCCGTGCTTGACCATGGTGCTTCTTGACAGTATGCTTTAATGCAGGGGTGGGGGAACCTCAGGTCCAGGGCCCCAATGCAGCCTTTTTTACCCACCCCTTGGGGATCTCACTAGGCCCAGCCCCCTTTTTCCAGGTCCCCCTCTTTCCATAGGCCCCACTCTTCACTGGCTGTGCTCCATCTTTGAGTGCTTTTGCCCAGTTGGAAGTGTCCTTGGCCAGCGATAATACCTCTTTGCTTACCTGGAGGCAGTGAGGTCTGTGTAGAAACCCCTGACTTTTGCAAGACTGGAATGCAGTTGAGCGTACAAAGGGAAGAATGCTGTAGCTTCACCCACTTTTGCCACTGCCCCCACTGGCCCCTGGAAACCAGCCCATGATGCAATGCTGCTCTCAGGCCGAAAAATGTTTTCCTTCTCTGCTTTAATGGAAAGGTGATATTGCTTAGCCATTGGTTTTAACACATGTTGTTGTTATTCTGATGTCTCTTACTGCTTTCTGATTTCTACATTTTTGAAGCTGAAGACTCCAGTGCAACACCAGGTATATTCAGTGGCTGTTGGAGCAGCCAGACCCCTTTGGCATGCAAAGACGGGGAGATATTCATCACAGCGGGGAAACAATTTTCCTGGAACACTAAAACAAAATGCTGCCATGAGGACAACTGCAATGCTGTTAACCCTGAAGGTATGTGGGGTCCAGGAGGACTCTCAGAAATGGATAGGTGTATTTTCATGCAAAATACCCTGTGAATTTTTCTTGAAGGGCGTTATGAAAATTATTAACAATGTATATAGTAAGTCAGGAAAATGAAGGATATAGTACAAGAGCGTTCTTGTCTTGTTGATTGTGAATAGAGCTATTGCCCTGGCTTTGCACAAGCTGACAAAAGGGCTTAGGGTTCTTTACTGGCTGGAAGTCTCTCTCCAAACTTCGCAATGTCACACCATTCAGGTAGCATGGGAGGCAGAATATGTTTTAAGCTGGTCCAAAATTGGGGAGTTTATCTGGAGAAGCCCACTTCCGCCCTTGAGCAGGAGGTGGAATTGCAGGCGTCACGACCCAATCATGCGGACAGGGGCTGAGAGCTCAGCCCTGTCTGATTAGAGGATTTCCTGCCCACATTGTTCATAGGCCGACCTGGGGGCGGGCTGACCTGGGGGCGTGTCTTGCTTCCTTTAAGCAAGAAGCGGGCGGGAAACCCTCCATGATGCGGCCAGCTGGAGAAGGCTACAACTTGCACTTTGGAGATCTGAAGCAAGTCGGCTTGCCGACTGCTGAGTTGGCCACTGCAGATGTTCTTTCTGTTTACTTACTCATTTCATCACTCCTGCAGCGCTACAGGAAGACACCACTCCCAGCGAACTGATGTGCCCAACATGCTTTGTTCTCGGCTCTGAGTCCTGCAGTGCCACCAATATGAAATGCGCCAAATCCCAGGACCATTGCCTTACCATTACTGGGACTATCACAACAGGTAAATCAGAATGTAGAATCATAGAATCATAGAGTTTTAAGGGACCCCAAGGGACATCTCGTCCAACCCCCTGCAATGCAGGAATCTCACCTAAAGCATCCATGAGAGATGGCCGGTATGATGACTGCAGATTATTACTATTCATTTCATTTTAATCCAGCTCTTCTTCCAAGGGGTTCAGCCTCTCCCTTCCTCTTTCATAAACCTTATGAGGTAGGTTAGGCTAAGAGATAATAACTGGCCCAAATCCAGTTATTTCAACCCAGAATCTAAGTGAATACTCTAACCACTGCACTGAACTGGCTCTACAGTGGGTGAGTCTGGGTTTATTTCCCCTAAAATAATGCATTTTTATTGTTATTTTCATTGATATTTGCATTTGTTATGCACACTTCCCCCTAATATAAGTGGTTTTAAAAAATTGAGAACTGCATTGCAAAATTCAGAGAAGTGAAAATTTCAAAGAACAGCTGTGGTTCACAGCTATTTATATACCTTGAGGTGCTATTTATATATTTTTGCCCCAGATCCCAATTGAAAAGACCTCAAGGTAGCATAGAACTTGGCATGCGGGTATATAGGGTGGCACATTAAGGTAGATGACAAAGGTTTTGTGAAGCTAGATTAAAAGTTGACCAAAAGGATAAAAAAGGTTGTTCTTAGGGAAAAGGTTTAAAAATACGAATGGTTACAAGCACTCAAAGCAAACCCCTAAAATGGAGTAAAAGTACAGAAAGAAATGGAGGATGTTTGCAGCTTTCCCTCTAGACACAGTTCCTATAGTGAAAGAATGGTGTTAAATTTGTGGTTTCCTGCATCCACCAGCCGTTGGCATTATGACACCTGCCTTCACCTCTTTCTTTCACTTGGTTCCCCAACATACCCTCTGGCTACGTGATGCCCTTGGTTCCCAGTTCACAAAACTCAAGGAAGTACAAGCTCCTTAGTCCCAACTGCCGGTATTGCCTATGTGAAATCCCACCCTGTACCTTCCTCAAAGATTTTACCATCTTCTAATTTGATTCCTGGACAGGTCAGGTTTAACAGGTTAACCTCATAATCCCCAAATCAACCCAGATGCAAGGCTTTTCTTCTTCAGAATGGTCCATTTCCTTTACAGCAGGGATGATATAATTTCTTTCCCCTATTGTCCTTTTGCAGGTACTACAACTGAGCTCTTTTTGGGGGAAGGGTGTGCTACCCCTACAGCAAGCAACCTTGCCAGTGGCACGAAGCTGACCTTTGGAGAGGTCACTTACATGATTACCAGCAGCCGCATAGAGAAAGCTAAAAATGGGACCAGCCAGGACATCCCCGCATCCTCCTCTAAACGTTCCACCACCTTGTCTTCCTCCAACTCTCCCACCACCCCAACCTCCTCTAAAACACCCACCACCTTGTCTTCCTCCAACTCTTCCACCACCACAACCTCCTCTAAAACACCCACCACCTTGTCTTCCTCCAACTCTTCCACCACCACAACCTCCTCTAAAACATCCACCACCTTGTCTTCCTCCAACTCTTCCACCATCCCAACCTCCTCTAAAACACCCACCACCTTGTCTTCCTCCAACTCTTCCACCATCCCAACCTCCTCTAAAACACCCACCACCTTGTCTTCCTCCAACTCTTCCTCCTCCACCACCACCACCTCCTCTAAAACCTCTACCATCCGATCCTCCAATAAGCCCCCGACAAAATCTGCTAAACCTGCGACCACCAACTCTGGCACCTCTGCTAGTTCTGTTTTCACCATCCTACTGCCAAGTCTCCTTGGGCTGCTGCTGGACAAATACCTTTACTGATCTCATTTGGCCCAAGACACCTTCTTTATCCAAGTTAAGAAGAGCATCTTCAACACGATACAAGAACAGAGGGCACAAATTCCAGAAGTTTAATGTACATTTCTCCCCAATATACCTTTTGGTAAACATTTTTTGGTGGGTGAACGGCATCACAAAGTGAGGAAAAGTGTGAATTTCAAAGGACAGGTGCATTTTGATTCACCTATTGGTGAATTTGGCGGGTTCTCAGTAAAATGAGAACCAAAGCAAATTTATTTGCCTTCATTCCTTGGTGGAAGTTGCACCAAACTTCCCAATGAGACTTACTTCAGAATACCGTGTTTCTCCTAAAATAAGACACTGTCTTACATTTTTTCCCTCAAAAAAACCCCACAGTATGGCTTATTTTCGGGGGATGTCTTATTTTAACTGCTCCGCGTTGGTACACTGTATAGCCACGCCTATCCAGGCAGTCTTAAGGGAGAGGCGCCGTGTCACTATGTCTTATTTTCGGGGTATGGCTTATTTTCGGGGTATGGCTTATTTTCGGGGTGTGGCTTATATTTCACAAATGCATAGAAATCCTGCTACGGCTTATTTTATGGCTACGTCTTATTTTAGGAGAAACAGGGTAGACGTGGATAGCCTTGCACTCTTAGTCTCCTTACAATCACCTCTGAATGTGGAACAATTATTACTTTCCCCAGGGATTGTGAAAGAAACGACCCAAAATTTGTAGTTCATTTTATTTTGGGTTGTGTATGTTTAATTTTAATTCAACTGTGTTGTTGTTTTTCTTTAAGTCTTTATTTGTCAACATCATTAAATTATATGTTCTTGATTACATAGAAAGAAATATTTTTAAAAGCACAGAATACCTCTGAATGTGGAGCAACAACTGGAAAGTGTGTGACCGTTTTTGGTCAAATGCAAATATAATTTCTATAAGATGGACTCACAAACACAAAGAGGGAAATATTCCTCATCCTTTAATAATCACATAGATGAGAACATTTCTCTCTTTAACACGACTATTAAAGATACATGGGCCTTGCCCCCCCCCCCCCCGGAATCTAACCACCCTTACATGCTGACGTGGCTCTTTTCATCAATAAGCAAATATCCCTTTGGTAAACAACATCCTTTGCCTGGTCCAGCTTTCTCGAGTTCTGCACAAGTCCAAAGTCCAGGGGGAAAGGAGACGGGTCTGCAGTGGAAAATGTTTACATTTCCAAGGGAGCACAGAGCTGATTTGCATCCTCCCCAGGAGACCTGCTCAACAATCATTAATATCCGCAGACACAGAGAATTGGTAGTCCAGGATCTCAATTTGGCTTTCAAGGGCTTCCCATACGTCTAAACCATGGCAGGAGAGCCTGTGGCCCCCGAGATGTCACAGAAACACAGATTTGTAGAGTTGGAAGGGACCACGGGGCTTATCTAGTCCAACCCCCTGCAGTACAGGAACTGCAGCGCCCATCATTTCTGACCAGTGCCCATACCAGCTTGGGCTGATGGGAGAAAGAGTCCAGCAACATTTTGAGGACCACAGGCTCCAAATCCCTGCTCTAAATGATACAAGTTTCTACATATGAAGAATGCTACAGAATACTGAGTATTTTAAAATATGCGTAATGAAACCAAGCTTTGTAAACATTTCCCCCCCTTTTTGCTTCTTGGATTTTATTTTATACATTGCTTTGAGGCACATGCGGATGGCAACAAACAAACAAACAAACAACAATGTTAAAAGCAAACTCTTGTTAAGGAAACAGACCCCTGGTGTGTGTGTGTATCTTCCTATATGCATAAAAATGTAAGGCTGTCTTCACGCAGCTCCTGTTGGAGGTTTTGTAGTGCCACATCACAATATGGAATTACATAAAGTCAAAGTAGGGCATGGGAGCAAAGGAGAAAGCAGACTGCTTTTTGGGTGGTCTTTGGCTGAGGGTCTGGGCAATGACTAAAGTCTTTAAAAGTTCTTACACACCTTTGCCCTGGGTCCTCACTTCCTTGCAAAGGGGCAGAGGGTGGGGACTTGGTTGCAGCAGGAAAACAAAGATCTTCCTTGCTTTCCTTCTACTGGTTCCTGGCAAGGACAGTCTCTATTCTCCTAGACCACTGTCTCAAGCTGAAAACAAAATGGCTGAACAGTTTCATTCATTCACCAGGGGATTAGAAAACGTCATAGAGAATATTTCTATCAATACCCACCAGGCATAGTGGCTATTTATCTGTCTGTTTGTCGGACATGACTCTGAATATCTGGGGAAGAATAGCAAGGGAGGAATACTGACAGCATTTATACTCCACCATTCATCTAAAAAATGTGGCTTACAAAAACCAGCTCTTTAATGTTCTGATTGTGGGCTTTCCCTTGCTTCCTGTAGGAAACAGGAAGTAGGACTAGACAGGTTTGTGGCATGATCCAAGTGGACTCTCCTTATTAGTTATTAAGTTTCTATCCCACTCTTCCTTCCAAAGGAACCCAGGGAGACAAACACCAACATGTTAAAACAGTACAGTGGAACCTCGGTTTTCGAGCGTCTCGGAAGCTGAACGATTTAGAACCCAAACGCCGAAAACCCGGAAGTAATTGCTTCTGTTTTTGAATGCACCTCGGAAGTTGAACGGCTTCCAAGGTGCGTTTCTCCATTTTTTCAATGGATTTTGCTGACCGCCCATTGATCCTCGTTTCGGAAGTCGAACGGTCTTCCGGAACGGATTACGTTCGAAAACCAAGGTTCCACTGTACAATATAAATATACCTGAAACACTGTGCTATACATTTAAAGTACTATGGTACAATTTTATATAATAATAATAATAATAATAATAATAATAATAATAATAATAATAATAATTTATACCCTACTCATCTGGCTGGGTTTTCCCCAGCCACTCTGGGTGGCTCCCAACAGAATATTAAAAACACGATAAAACATCAAACATTAAAAACTTCCCTAAACAGGACTTCCTTCTAAAAGTCTAAAATCTTCTAAAAGTCAGATAGTTGTTTATTTCCTTGACATCTGATGGGAGGGTGTTCCACAGGGCGGGCGCCACCACTGAGAAGGCCCTCTGCCTGGTTTAAACAGTCATTTTAAACAGCTTCCTACCACAAGAATCCTGGAAACTGTAGCTGGTTAAAGGTGATGAGAGGTTTTAGAAGATCCTTAGACCCCTCACAGTTGGAAGTCAGCTAGGGTCAGGAAGGATGAGACTATTTCCTCCTCCTCCTCCTCTTCCTCTTAAAATTGAGCTTGCAGGCACGGCTTGCTGCAAAATGAAGGAACTTCTTTAGACAGAAGGGCTACTTTACCGTTACATTCCTTTTTCAGGCACTGCCCTGTCCTGGAAACCTTTTTGCATAATAAGGATGGGGGAGAAATTCATTTCAGTTTGTGTTTTGAGGAGAACCTCCCTAAGCTGCATTTTCCGACTCAATACACAAACCATTGAAATTCACAGTTCTCGAAATTTTGCAGTGTGGTTCTCCAGCCCAGGAACGTTTACAGAAATGCATACAGTAAAGTATGCATGGAAGTAATACATTAGTGAATAGGTGCGAAAGGTGTGTGCCTTAGGTACAATTCTATCCAATATGTGTATATTTAGAAATAGTTGCATTAAAATGCTGATGAATGTTTATGAGAACTCTTTTTTTAATAAATAAATAAATCTGCTCACTGATGTAGAATTGTGAAGAACTGAACTTCAGGGAAAAAATTAGAAACTGGGAGAAACCAAAATCGACAGATTTGCCTGTCCCTATCTCATGCGCCCCACCTTAAAACCTCTTCAAGTCAGGGCAGCCCCTCACTTCCTTCTGGTGTTTGGAGGAATATAGTCCTAAACAAACCAAGAGTTATTTTCCATGGCAGAATTGGATTCTCAGATTTCCCCTCAAGTTTCCCCAGATATTTCAACCTTGTTTCCTTCTTTACCACACCTCACAATGAATCACAGCGTCTCTCCTCCACCTTAAAAGTCTCTCACTGAAGCTGTCCTTTCTTCTCATATCTACTCCCTGCCCACTGATAGCGGGCACTTACTCACCTTTCCCTGGAGAGTATATATACACATACAACCAACCTAATGCCTCTCTGCTGGTCTCTCTGCATAAAGATATCGCATCAACAAAGAAGGGGGAAAACCAGGTAAGAGAGGAACTCTTTGCTATGGATATTAGTCAACTTTACAGCCAGGACTTGCTGGTGCTTGGGAAGGGATGCTTGCCTAGGGCCTGAACAACAAAGGGAATATATTTGGGAGGGTCTGCATGAAGCTGTTCTATGACATCCCAGCACAACTTGGTGCATTTGCCTACAGGGGACTCTTCCAGGGTGCACGACCCGTTTCTGTGGTTTGCTGCCAGGAATGTTGAGCTACACAGTCTTCCTACACAGAGATCCTAGAACATGCCCGACACCTACCCAGTAGCTCTGCATGGCCAGAGGTGATCAGGAGTGATCAGGAGTCTTTGCAACATCCTCCATCCTCCAGGCCATGATGGGCATAACTTGGAACCACAGTGCTGCCCCATTCACTCACAATATAATGGTTCGCTGTGTACAGTCACACTTTTCTTCAGTCCCAGTTAGCTTCTTTACTCCTGCTCCGGAAGGTAGGACTTGAACCAATGGCTTCAAGTTACAAGAAAGGAGATTCTGACTAAACATCAGGAAGAACTTTTAAGAGCTGTTCTACCATGGAATGGACTCCCTTGTAAGGTGGTGGACTTTCCTTCCTTGGAGGTTTTTAAAGCAGAGCTTGGATGGCCCTGTGCAATGCATACTTTAGTTGAGATTCCGGCATTGTAGGGGGTTGGACTGGATCACGGTCAGGGTCCCTTCCAACTATATGAGTCTATGATTCTACGAACTGATCATCCTGATTGGTATTTTATTTTCCATGGACATTGCCACCTTAGATTTCCGCACACACAAAAAAGAAAAGTGGGGAGTTGTACTTCTGCAAACCTTTCAGTTCCCATGAGCATTCTGATATTTGCCTGTTGTTTCTCGATGGACTCATTTTGGTAAGCATAGCTTTTAGCCCCCACCAGCTGAGTTTGCTATTAGAGGAGGTCACCAAGCTTTGAACGCCTGTAGGTGGACTTGCAAATCAGGGAAACTGTGGTGTGCAGCACACACACACACAGCCTATTCTATTGGCTACTCGGTAGCCACCTTTGCCTGGTTTCTCCAAAATTGAAAAATCAGTGGAATTTTGATATTGGTGGTTGAAATCAGTGCAGTTTTGAAAGGTTCAGTCTTCTATCTTGATTCAAAATGGCGTCCAGTCGTATTCAAATATAGTTCAAAACCTGCCTCTTGGTCTCAGGTACCATTTTGTAAAATTTAGTTAAAATCAATGCGATTTTGATAAGCTTCAGTCCACCCCTCTCGATTCAAAATGGCCTCCAATTGCATCCAAATGAAAACTTGATTCCTGTTCTTGGGCACCATCATGAAAGAAAAATGGTTACAATATCTTAAGAGGTGTCCAAATGCACAGTGAACAGAGAAACAACTTCCCCTAAAAAAATGTTTCTTTCAAGTCTAATTCAGTGGGAGGGGGAGGTGAATCTGTGGGAACCAGGAAAGGTCACCAATCTGAATAGCTTTAAAAGGTGAGGGGTAGATAGACCAATGGTGGATGACTATCAGTGGCTACTAGTCATGATGGCTACATTATCACCAGTATCTGAGGTAGCATGCCTCTCAATTCCAGCATTTGGTGATTCTGAGCAGGATAATAATAATAATAATAATAATAATAATAATAATAATAATAATTCATTTATACCCCACCCCATCTGGCTGGGTTTCCCCAGCCACTCTGGGCGGCTCCCCACAGAATATTAAAAACACGATAAAACATCAAACATTTAAAACTTCCCTAAACAGGACTTCCTTCAGATGTCTTCTAAAAGTCAGATAGTAGTTTATTTCATTGACATCTGATGGGAGGGCGTTCCACAGGGTGGGCGTCACTACCAAGAAGGCCCTCTGTCTGGTTCCTTGTAACTTCACTTCTCACGGTAAGGGAACCACCAGAAGGCCCTCAGAGCTGGACTTCAGTGTCCAGGCTGAACGATGGGGGTGGAGATGCTCTTTCAGGTATACTGGGCCGAGGCCATGCTGTTGCAGTCATGTTCTGTTTATCTGGGATTCCCACAGGACAAAATGCTGGACTAGATGGGCTTTTGGTCTGTCAGGGGTCTATACATTTTCTGCATGACATCCCTTCATCAAGACACTATCCTGTTCCTCCAGTTCTTCCAACACTTCCTCATAGGACTTGGGTCGTAGCTGGTGTTACTTCTCCTCCAAGTGTGCCCATTGAAATCTATGGACACTTTACTTTCAATGGGTATACTCTGAGTAGAACTTAGTTGGATGCAACCCTTGGTTTCCAGACCTCTCAGCCACCCTGGTCACCCTCCTTTAGACACACTTCATTTTGTCAGTCCTCCTTAGAATGTGAACCAGTGTTCTAGACCCAACACTGTGGTTGTTGTTGTTGTTTAGTCGTTTAGTCATGTCCGACTCTTCGTGACCCCATGGACCAGAGCACACTTACTGTGATGGCCTGGGGAGTCGGACTCAGACGCTGAACCTGAGCGATCCCAGCCTGCACAGGATTCACCTGCCCTCAGAAACAGCAGAGCCAGGGCTGGGGCCTGGGTCGCAAGGGGACTCACCTGTGCTGGATCCTCAGGTGCAGGCGTCGGCTGAGGTTGATCTGGCTCCTAATGGGATGGAGGACTTACTGCCTACAGGTGCTCCACTCCCCACCCAGTCAGGGGAAGCTGAGGTTGCCTCTGGGTCCGGTAACCCTCCAGCTTCTCCTGAGCTGCAAAGGCTAAGGGCAGAGAGGCGAAGGGAACTAAGTTCTCGCAGGAGGAGTGCTCGCCTCCAAGCCAGGAGAGGCGAGTCACCTGGGGATCGGAGCCGCCCTTCGCCTCGGGACAGATAAAGCCGGCCAGTCCCAGTCCCAAGTCGCAGGAGCAACATCGTTGCTGGAGAGTTCTGCTTGCTCCCTGCCCGGTTGTTCTGCCTGAACTCCTGACCTGCCTCGGTTCCCTGTTTATCCTGCCGTTCCTGACCTCGCCGGACTCCTTGCCTGACCCTGCTCCTGTTTATTCGGACTGCCTTCACGTACCTCTGACCTCGGACCGGACTTTGACCTCGCTTCCTGGATACTCCACGGGACCAGCACACTTACCCAACACACTTATGTATAAATGCATGTGGATGAATACCAAGGTACCATGCAGTGCGCACTCCACTTTCTCATGCTCTGCGGTTGCCCATGTACTGCTGATAACACTGTTGATAGCTGTATGTTTGCCTAATGTATCTAAAAAGAACAAACACCTTCCTTGTTTTAAATGACATCAGGGTAACCTACGGCACAGTAAATGGTGTTAGCAGCTCACAGCAGTGGGTGGAGAACTCTCACCGGTGGGTCATGGTTTTGGCTCAGGCAATGACGTCAATGAGAGTGTTAGAGCACTGAGGTGGGCTCAGTTTCCACTGAAATAACCATCCCAGTGGGCAGATGTCAGGGGGAAGAGGCAAAATGTCTTTTTGTGGGCCCCGTCCTCTGTTGGGGAGTAGTGCTGCAAGTCAGCAGCAGTGCTCCAATTGCAGGTGAGGGGAATCTTCGGCGCTCCAGATGCTGCTGAACTGCAACTCCCATCAGCTTCAGGAAGGTTGGCCAATGGTCAGGGCTGACTGGCATTCAGCAACATCCACTTATCTTTCAAAATACAGTGCATCTGACAAACACAAGCACCATGAAACCCAAGGTTGGCAGTAGGTGTTTGTTTGACAAATCTTGGGAGGATTCAGTGGTGGTGCACAAAACAGTGTTATGGGCTTGAGATCAAGCCCAAGCCTTATGAGGAACAGTTGAAGGAGGTTGAAGGAAGAACTTTCTGACAGCAAAAGCTGTTCAACAGTGGAATGGACTCCCTTGGAAGGTTGTGGACTCTCCTTCCTTGGAAGTTTTAAGCAGAGGTTGGATGGCCATCTGTCATGGCTGCTTTAGTTGAGATTCCTTGTGAATAAGTTGGAGTTCTTGTTACAAGATACACTGAAATAAATAGCTATACCAAGAACTCTGGCCAGAAGTTTCAACAAAAGAAATAATATCTACTCATGAGTCAAAATCAAATAGGGTATATATTCTGTTAAGAATTACAGTCTTAAATGCAGTTGCAGATTAAAACAAAAATTATAATTTCAAACAAAGATACAGATTCAAACTCACAATAATATGCATTGCAGGGGGTTGGATTGGATGGCCCTTCCAACTCTACAGTTCTATGATTCAACATTTGTCCCCAGAGGGGTGCAAATCCCTTTGTTTGGACACCCTCCTCTTTCTTGTCAAAGGTTTCTTATCCACGACCCACCCTGAAATGCAGCAACCTGGCTTCCCTGAAAGAGAGTTACATATCCATTTATCAGCATGGTAGACACGCCAGTTCTGATAAAGGATAAAATGCAAACATCGCAGTACCATTCTCTGCCTCTCTCCGGTTTCTGCTTCTCATATAAGAACATAAGAAGTGTCCGCTGGATCAGGCCAATGGCCCATCAAACCCACCATCTAATTCTCACAGAGCTATGCAGGTGCCAATGAGAAGCCTAAAAGCAGGACCCAAGCACATAGCACTCTCCCCTCCTGTGGCTTCCAGAACCTGATATTCAGAAGCATTACTGTCTTAAACCAGGGAGCCAGAGCATAGCCTTATACTCCATGAATCCTCTTTGAAAGCCACCCAAGTTGGTGGCTATCATTACCTCCCAGGGAAGTAAATTCCATAGAATGTGCTTTCACCTGTCCCGAATCTTCCAACATTCCATTGGATGTCTATGAATTCTAGTGTTATAAGATAGGGATAAAAAGTTTCCTCTATCCACTCTCTCCATGCTATCTACATCCAACCTCGCTGCTACCCCTCAATTGAGATGACCATCATACCCAGCTATGGCAGCTTTGAATGTCTTCCTTTCCCCTTGGCCTGCTGCCCCATCCATTCCTGCCATCTCCGTTACATGGTTTTCAGCCAAAATGTTCCCCAAACCACCCTCTCCCAGAGAGATGTGTTTGCTATCAGGGTGTGACCCTCCTCTTGCTCTCAGGTGCTGTGTGTCCACACAAGGCACATTCTCCTTGTATTCACACTTCTCGCAGCACACGCCCTGGGGTCCTGCCCCAAATTGTTTAGCAAAGAGGGCAGGACAGTCATTTGTCTACTGGCCTTGCCCAGATATTCCCTTGGGTGGGAGCAAATGAGATTGCTATCTGAAATACCGTGTTTCTCCTAAAATAAGACACTGTCTTACATTTTTCCCCTCAAAAAAACCCCACAGTATGGCTTATTTTCGGGGGATGTCTTATTTTAACTGCTCCGCGTTGGTACACTGTATAGCCACGCCTATCCAGGCCGTCTTAAGGGAGAGGCGCCGTGTCACTATGTCTTATTTTCGGGGTATGGCTTATTTTCGGGGTATGGCTTATTTTCGGGGTGTGGCTTATATTTCACAAATGCATAGAAATCCTGCTACGGCTTATTTTATGGCTACGGCTTATTTTAGGAGAAACAGGGTATTGTCACACAAATCACAGGGAGCAGTTAACTATTAGTGACGAAAATTCACCTGCATTTTAGGGTGACTTTCTTCTAATATGCACATATTTCCATGCCATTTTGTCTGATACACCTATTTGTGCTAATGCATTTTCATTCGTTATTTTCACTTATAGATACATTTTAATGCACATTTTACCATAGTACCCTAGCAGTGTCTAGGCTAAGGTCCAAGGTATCTCACAGACTCTATTCTGTCATATGAACCTGCCTGGGTTTTGAAGTCTTCAGGGGAAGCCCTTCTCTCAGTCCTGCTACTCTCACAGCAGTCTTGGTGGGGACACAGAAGAGGGCCTTCTTGGTGGCTGCTCCCAGACTTTGGAACTCCCTCCCCAGAGAAGTGAAACTAGCTCCCTCCTTGTTGTCCTTCTGCTGGCAGGTGAAGACCTTCTTGTTACAACAGGCCTTTGGGAATTTACTGCTTTTTATTGTAATTATTTGTATTGTTTTTATTGTAATTATTTTTGGAATGTTTATTTTCGGGAGTCCGGCGGACTCTTTTGCGCACTCTGAACTCTAGCCCCATAAATCTTTCAGCAGAGATAAAACACGCGAGCTTCAGCACTTTGAAGACGAAGCCAGGTAAAGTAGACACAGTCCTTGTCTCTTTAGTCCAATGTAGCTTTATTGAAAAACATCAACAAAGAAAGAAAATTTCTCAGCCAGGAGAAACTGCTGGCATCCTGCCTGTAGCTCCCGACATCTAGGACTGGTACAATACATGGGAAATACAAGAGTGATATAGAGAGAAGCTTCTGTTCCCTCGGAAGTTACCCCTCCCTTATCCCCTGTGTCGCAGGACGAAATACTGAGCTGATAAGACTCAAAACCTCACATTATTTGTATTGTTTTAATAGATTATGGAGAGAAGGAGAGAGAGAGAGAGAGAGAGAGAGAGAGAGAGAGAGAGAATTAATTCTATCAATGCTTAATTTTTTAATGTTTTTAGCAATTCCTATTTTTATCTATAAGCCACCTTGAGTTCCTGTTAGGGAAAAATGTGGAGTATGAATAAATATGTAATATTAGTAATAACATCTGGAGGTCACACCTGCAGTAAAGCTTTAATATGGAGAGACCAAGGGGGTGAAAAACAATACATTTTGCAAATTTATTTACCCCCAATAGGGATGGGAACCCTATGGGCCTTCAAATGCTGTTAGACTCCAACTACCATCAGCTCTAGCTGGCATGGCCCAAAGTCAGGGATGATGGGAGTTGTTGTCCTGCCTGGGAGACCAGGGTTCAAATCCCCCTATGGTCATGAAGCTCACTGGATAGCTTTGAGCCAACCTCTGTCTTTCAACCTATCCTACCTGAAAGAGTTGTTGTGAGGATGAAACATGAAGAGGGAGAACAATCTGTGTCACTTTGAGCTTCCTTGGAGGAAAGGTGGGATAGAAATGTAACAATAAAATTAATCAAATAAATATCTGGAGGGCCAGAGCCTCCCTCCATCCCTGATGTATATTATCATGGGTTATTTTGGAGGCAAGTTGAGATTTGAAAGAAAAAAAGAAAGAAAAGAATAAAGGAGAATGTCATCCTCATTACTGCTTCAGGTAGCAAAATGCTTTGACCCAGGTCTGCTAGGGAGAGACTTCAAAAATACAAAAACAAGACAATTGGAACTTACAACCACATGACACACTAGAGTGCCATTTGCCCAGCTGTAACCACCATATTCTCTTCTGTTCATTTGCCTTCATGTTGATTCTTGCTTCCTTTTTTTTTTTTAAAAAAATCTCACATCATTTTGGTATTGCAGTCGCGGAAACCTCCTCTGTGGAATATTTTTCTTCCATTGACACCAGACCACTTCAGTTCCCAGAATCATGAAGTTGTTTCTTCTCTATCTTTTTGCTGCCTTTATAGCTGCAGGTGAGTTGAGTCATATTACTGAAACCTGGTGGGATGAAACTCATGACTGGAATGTAGCAACTGAGATGTATAGCTTGTTCAAAATGCATAGACCAAACAGGAAGGAAGGAGGAGTAGCATTATATGTAAAGGATGTGTACACTTGTGAAGAAATCCATGACCTGGAGCATGGAAAGCTGCTAAGAGAGTACAGGATTAAAAATTGTAGCAGAGAGAAATAGTGACCTTACTGCTACAGACTGCCGAGCCAGACAGAAGACTTGGATGATGTCTTCCTAGAGCAGACTACCAAACATTCACAAAGGAGATATATAGTAATCATAGGAGGAGATAGCCTGGAGACAGAGGCTCCAAAGGCTTCAGTCTGCAACCAGCCTTTGTCAGATGAAGCTGCTCATTGGGTTCTGTCCATGGTCCTGAAGCTGCATTCTCTGTCATTGGACCAGAACACAACAGCAGAGTCCTCTTGCAGCCAATAGACCAGGCATCCCCAACCTTCGGCCCTCCAGATGTTTTGGACTACAATTTCCACCATCCCTGACCACTGGTCCTGTTAGCTAGGGATCACGGGAGTTGTAGGCCAAAACATCTGGAGGGCCGCAGGTTGGGGATGCCTGCAATAGACTATGGCAACACATTTAAAGTGCTATGATAGAACTTTAAGTAGCCACGGCTTCACCCCAAGAATCTTGGGAACTGTAGTTTGGTAAGGGTGCTGAGAGGCCTCCATTCCCCTCCCAGAGTTGCAGTTCCCAGTGTGGTTTAACAATCAATCCAGCACAGCTCTGGGCAATAGGAGCCTCCTAACAACACTCTGCACCTTTCGCAAACTGCAGAATTCTTTGAGGGGGCGTCGTATCGCAACACTTTAAATGCATGGAGTTAATGAGGCCTAGGTTGTGCTGTTGTGATTGGGTGTGGCGACTGCAGCAGTGTCTCTGGCACATAATCCTGAATTCCTCAGAGGAAGATTGGGGTTAGAAAATAAAGCAGAAACAAAAGAAATAAGAACCAGTGTTGCTCATCATTGTGGTAGTTGCTATTGTTTACTGTTTTCGATGTTATTATTTTCCCTCAGCGAATTCCCTGGAATGTAACTGTATTGATGCAAAAGACTGCATAAAGGATGCTTGTACAGTTGATGATGGAGGATCCTGCATTTCAGCAGCATGGAATTATACATTGAGTAGGTAGATGTGTCCCTGGGGACATTTCCAGAAAACACTAACAAAAGCCTTTCTAGAAACCTAATTAAAAGGTGGGGGGGGGGGGAGGAATGCAGCCATGATCATTATGGATCTGAAGAACACATCAAATGCCAATTGCACTGTCTGAATAGTGCAAACCCACCAGCATATTACAGATGGAATCAGCTACACTATCATGGACATAGTTGCCCTTACACGAAAGATCACAGCTGACCACAAGTGTGAATACACCAGTGCTGGATTATGTGCATTTGCAGTACATTTTAATGAAGGGGTGGGTAATCTCAGGTCTAGGGGCCAAGGGTCTGGCCCTCCAGTCTTTCCCCATGCCCCACTCATTCTGCCCAGGCAACACCCCTCACTGGTCCTCCTCCATGCCCTCTTTAGTTTGGAAGTGCCCTTGAGGTAGAACAATGTTTGTAGAACCCCTGACTTTTGCATGGCTGGAATCTAGCCTAGTCCACAAAGATAAGAGTCACGTCTGCAGCTCCACCCACTTTTACCCCGGCCCCTCCCACCCCTAGCACTTGTCGATGATAGACTGCGACCCTCAGGCTGAAAAGGTTTTCCCTCCCCTGCTTTAATGGATGGGTGATATTGTTTGGTCATTGGTTTTAACATGTTATTTTTTATCTCCCTAACTCCCTTCTATTTCCTTCCCCTTTTTTTGAAGGAAAACCAATCCATAATAAAATCCAAGGCTGTGAAAGCAACAAGACCAGTTTTGATGTATGCAAAGAGGGGGACTTGGTCTTCACAGCAGGGGAAAGTTTTTCCTGGAGCTCTGTATGCTGCAATACGGCAAAATGCAATAGTGGTCCACTTGCAGGTATGTGGGGTCCAGAACTGATTAAGGCTGAGTAGGAGTCTCAGAAATGAGTATATCAATTTATTTTCATATCCCAGGAATCCTAACTGAAGGGCAATAGGGAAGTTATTTACACTGCATACTAAGTAAGTGAAATTGAGGATGAAGCACCCATAAGAAAAGTTTTCAATACAAGAAGAGCTTTCTTGTATTGATGATTGTGAACAGACCTATTGCCCTGGCTTTGCACAAACTGATGAAAGGGCATGCTGTTCTTTAATGGCTGCAAGTCTCTCTCCAGATTTTAGAATGTCACATCATTCAGGTAGTGTGAGAGGCAGAGGAAAAGTCTGTTGATGTTTTAAGTTGGCCAGAGAGTGGGGAGTTTATCTGGAGGTTATCTGTGATGCACCTAGGGCCATCTTTAGCATATGCGCCGCAGGGTGCAAAGATCTGCCCAGTGCCCCCAAATTTAGTTTAGCCGTCCCCAAATTAACTTTTATTGAGTTTTTGGGGAGGGGGGAAGCCAAAGTTGTTGACCTTTTTTTGGGGGGGGGGACTGTAACAATGACGCAGCAGAGAAAACTGCTTCTGTTTCCTGACTCATCAGGAGTATTTAACACTATGGAGTAACAGAGTGATGGAGGGGGGGGGCAGGGACTTCCGCTTCATCGCTTTTCACTGCCGCTGATCGAGAGGGACCGATATACAGTAGGTATACATTTGGCAACCCCCAGAATTCGGCGCCCAGGCGCACCGCACCCATTACACTCCCGGGTAAAGGCAGCCCTGGATGCACCAAGCTGGACGGGGTTACAACTTGTGCTTTGAAGATCTGATGCAAGTAGGCTTGCTGACTGCTGAGTTGGCCAATGTAGATGTTCTTTCTGAAGCAGTTTTACCTGCAGGAGTGAGCAGGTGACCAGGGGATAGCTCTGTACCATGAAAACCTTCACCTGATGATTCAGTACCCCAAATCAGTGCGAGGAAGAGAGAGGAAGAGGGAAAGAGAGGGATGGGGACAAGTTAGCCAGGTCCCTTTCTAGCCGGTTGGTATTTCTTGGGTGCAGTATGAGCTTCTGTGCTGCCTGTGTTAGGAATGTACGTGCTTTCAACATGCCCTGCCCATATTTCAGAAAAGGCACTAACATTACATTACTCTAGCACTCCTACTCATCACCAAGAAACAGAAGGTTATATCTAGCCATAGGAGGCAACTTTGGACTCCTCAATAAAATATTTGAGGGGGCCAGGGGCCCCCAAAGTTAATGCCCATTGTCATTCAAATGGTCTTGTGGTTAATTATGCATGGCAAGGCTTACCTGCCCCCCTTATATTTTATTCAAGTTGGCACCCCTGTATCCAGCTAACTCCTACTCGCTGTAGACCTGTTGAAATTAACGACCAAGTCTAACTTAATCTCACTGATTTCTATGAGGCTACTCTGAGTATGACTTACAACAAACCAGAACTTGTAAAGACTCCCCCCCCCCATTTGGGGAGCGGATTTTCAATAGGAAAATTCAATGGGATGGAAGTTTGACCCCTGCATCCAAATCATCATCTCATTTGCTCTTCTTCCTAACAGCTAGTTTTGGTTAAATGAAAATAAACCTGGAAAATCACAAGCATTAGATTTAAAGAGTCATTTGGGCTGCAATCCTATATCTATCTTTGCCTGGGCATACGGTAAATCGAATTGAACTCAGCGAGGATTATACTGAGGAGACAGGATTTTGCTGTTGAAGAAGCTTTAGGCTATAGTTGCAGCAGGCAAAATAAGGATGCAAGTTTCTATAAAGTCAGCAGAGGGAGCATGTTGCAAATACATTCACCTGGATTGGCATCATATAGCAAATTAGCCTCTCCGGGGAAAAAAAAAATCACTCAGAACACCTGTGTGGCAAAAAGGGAAGAAACCTTCATGTACAGCTGATTGGTGCAGTCTCGTTGTTTATAGGAACAATAACAAAACAAACAAAGACTGTTTATAGGAGTGCGAATAATGGAAGAGTTACTGTATCTAGAATTACAGATTGTCTAATTTTGCTTGTGCCTTATTTTTTGGTCACTTTGAAATCTTACTCCCTCCTCCTTGGGGATTCCTGAAATTTTGGGATGTCTGCATAAATAAGTGCAGGTGCTAGAGATCAAATGCAGCACAGATGTTCTCCCACTGAGCTCTGGCACTTAGTAGCATCGGTCTAAGGGTATTTCTGGGCAGGACTGGATCAAGACAACTTACTGCCTGCCCTGAGGAACAATATTATCCCCCACCCCCCTCATTCCACATAGGCACACAAGAAGAGCCTGTTGGTCAGGCCAATGACCCAGCTAGTCTAGCATCCTATTCTCATAGTGGCCAACCAGTTTCATGTGGAAAGCCAGCAAGCAGGACCAAAGTGCAACACTTGTGATTCACAGCACCAGTGGAGATAGAATGATCTCACTTCAATCCTGCAGACCAGGTAGCATCCTCCACTGCAACTGAGGGCAGCATGCTAGCTGAGGGAGCACAGGGCAGGCGAAATGGTACACACAGGTCTGTTGTTCAGCATCTCCTGGCCACTCACTGCAGCTCCTGCCTGAGGCAACTGTCTCACTCTGTCTCATGGGAAGGCTGCCCACCAGTAGGGGAACCATATGCATTGGTTAAAATAGTTCTTGTTTATTAAAAGGACCAACCACAACCCAAGGAAGTGGAAGGCCTGGACCGTTCAGAAAATATCTGATGCCCACCCCACACCAAATTGAGAAATCCCATGCTTTTTCCATTTCCCCCAACTACAAAAGGGGAGGGTTGTTGTTGTTGTTGTTGTTGTTGTTTTTGCAGAGTGTTTTCCCCTTCAGTTCAGCAGTATGTTTCATCACTCATTTCATCACTGTTGCAGTAAATAAGACCGCCACCAGTAAGGTGTGCCCCACATGCTTTGTTTTCGACCCTAAGCCCTGCCATGGTAAGACGACATACTGTACTGGATCCCAAGACTACTGCCTCACCATTTCTGGGCATTTCCAAGGTAAATGAGAACGCGGTATGCTGACTGAGGATTATTCATCTTCGTTCTATATTAATCCCAAGGAGTTTAGCTTCTCCCCTGTTCTCTTGGCAGTTCTATGGTGGGTGAGGCTGAAGGATGATAATAATAATAATAATAATAATAATAATAATAATAATAATAATAATAATATTTTATTTGTACCCCGCCCATCTGGCTGCGTCCCCCCAGCCACTCTGGGCAGCCTCCAACAGATATTAAAATACATTAAAATATCACAGGTTAAAAACTTCCCTAAACAACTGACCCAAGTCCAGTTCTTTCAACCCAGACCTTAAGCAGGTCCTCATAAGTACTGCACCAAACTGACTCTACAATGGAGGAGTTTAGGCTTATCCACAGGTGAACTCTGTGCTAAACCCCAACCCTTGTTCCACATCAAAGCAAGCCCTCCTTGTTAGGGATGAACAAGCTCATGAATTCCGGTTCCTCTCAGTTTTCAATTTTACCCTTTTTAAGTTCAGTCACATTCTGCATCAGTTTGTGATTGGAAAAGATGATACTCATTGAAATGGATGTGAGAAACTTAGACCCATTAGTTTCAGCGAGCTCATTCTGAGTGGAACTTGGCTGGAGACAACCCTTTGCTCCTAGAGTGGGTAGAAGCAAAGGAGACCCAATTGCTCAAATGCAGCCACCCATCATCTAAGCTTCCCAGACGTAGCCCTTAAATGGAGCAGAAATACAGAAAGAAATGTCAGTTTAAAACACTTGCAGCTTTCCATCTAGAGACAGTCCCTAAAGCTAAAGATATATGTTAGAATTTGCTGTTTCCTCAGCCCAATGTGTATATCTCTTGTATCCTGAGACCAACCATGATCTCCTCGAGTTTCATCTGGTTCCCAAACATATCCTTCAACTCCCTTGGTTCCAAATCCACAAAACTCATGGAAGTACTTGGGTCTGAGTCCCAACTGCAGACTTTGCCCATGCGCAATTTGACCACCTACCTATTCGTTCCCTGTACAGGCTGGGTTTAAACAAGTTAACCCCACAATTCCCCAATTAAGCTACATGCAAGAATTTTATTTTTCACAACTGTCAATTTCCTTCACAGCAGGGGTGATACCATTTCTTTCCCGCATTGTCTTTTTGCAGATTCTGCACATACATCTCCTCGGGCCTTCTATGGGCAAGGCTGTGCTACTCATTCAGCAAAAATCCTTGTCAACGTCACCAAAACTTTGAACTTTGGTGGAATCTTTAACATCACGATCGCCACCAGCCGCATAGAGAAAGCAAAGGATGGAGCCAGTCTGGTACACGGGAGCATTGCTTTCACCGTTCTCCTGCCCTATCTCCTTGGGCTCCTGCTGGACAAATTCCTTTACTGATTTCATTTGGTTCAAGGCGTCTTCCTCAGCCAAGCTGGGAAAATCATCTCCAGTGCAATGCAACAAAAGGCACTGTTCCCAGAAGTTCATTAGCATCTGCTAATGTCTGTTTGCAGGCTTGCATGTGATTTCAGAGAGCAAATTAGTTAAATAAAGGGGGATCCTAATGCATCTGACTTTGTGTGTATGTTTGTGTGTGTGTGTGTGTGTGTGTGTGTGGTGTGCACGCACCCCTGTGTGCATTAGAATATGTAAGTTGGGAAACTATTTGCATGAGGGTCATTGACCCTCCAGATGCTGTTGGATGTCCATCAGACCCAGCCAGTATAGCCAATGATCATGAATGATGTGAGCTGGTGTCTAACCACATCTGGAGGGCTGTAGGCACCCCATCCCTGGATTACAGAAACATTATGCCTCTCTACTCAGAAGGGAGTCTCATTGGGTTGCCAGGGATTTGCTCCCAGGTAAGTTTGCACAGGATTGCTGTGTTAGCTGATTAAGCAAATAAGTTTTAACTGATTTTAACTGATCAACTCAAAGTTGCATAGATTTGCATATAGCTAGAACAAAAGGTGGAGCATATTTTACTTGGTTTTTTAGATGGCATGCTTTAGGAGTCACCAGTTTGCAGCACTTGGGCACCCATATGCCCTCACAGGCCTTCCCTGGCTCCCACAGAGTTCCCTCCAGCTTCTGAAATTTTGCTTGATTATTATTATTTTGCTGTTGTAGCAAATGTTGCAGGGTATGTGAGGTGCCCACAGCACTTTCTACGATTTGCAAATGTGCCCATTGGCCCCCAAATGATGGTGACGTTTAATAGGCATGTGCGTGCACACACACACACACACACACATACACCAGTTGCAGCAGGTGCCAACTTAGAAGAGGCATCCCTCCTGAATGAATCAAATGCTTCTTATTAGATGCTGGCTGCCAGCTGCAGTTTTTATACTTACTTCTATCAAAAATTATGGTTTTAAATAAATGAATGAATGCATCTCTAGATTAACTGGGCAGGCTTTTTTAAAGGCAATTGAAAAGGTGATTCTAATCAGTTAATGTAATGAATTGGTCAATGAAATGAAATGTATTGTGATTTCTTCTGAACTCTGTGGCAGAAAACATGCTTTGCGGATGGAAGGTTTCATGCTCAATCTGTAGCTAACAGACCCTGCGTACCAAGATCCATTGTACTGCTGCGGTGGGAAGGTAAATGGCATTTCTGTGCACTCTGGCTTCCATCACAGTGTTTTGTTGTGCCAGAAGTGGTTTAGTCATGTTGGCCACATGACCCAGAAAGCTGTCTGTGGACAAATGCAGGCTCCCTCGGCCTGAAAGCCAGATGAGCACCACAACCCCATAGTTGCCTTTGACTGGACTTAATCGTCCAGGGGTCCTTTACCTTACCTCTACCAAGACCAGGAATGAATCTCTGCTTTGAGACCTCAGAGAGGATCTGCCAATCAAAAAAGCCAGCACATGGAGAGAAGGACTAATGATCTGACTTGACATATATGACAGTTTTGCATGTGTGCTTTTTAGAATTAAACGAATCTCACATGAATGTTTTCCTTTTTAAAAACTACTTAGAATCATAGAATTGTAGTGTTGGGAGGGACCCTAAGGGTTCATTTACCCCAACCCCTGCCGTGCAAACGATAATCATGGTTGTGCAATCTTATGGACACTTACTTTTTAAGGAAAGTCCTGTTGAAACAGAGACAGCATAGGAACAGTCACAGAAAATACAGACCTTGCTTTCTAATATGGGGGAAACAAAGTATATAAATAAGATGGGTTCTGAAGGTTATGGCTCACATTGGGGGGGGGGGAGGAGAAAGCCAAATTAGCTTCGTGAAAATTCAGGGAGGCATAGCCAGGTGCTCTTCCCGGCAATGTGGTGAAATTGGGTAGCAGTGAAACAAACAGAGATGGGCAGAGTTCCAGAACAATATTTCCTCAATTGTCATGAATGAGCACAAAGTCCTAGTATATAATTTCACCCACCTACTCCACTGTGTATCCCTGGCACTTGCAGTTCTACAAGGCAAGCCCATGTCGCTAATATCACCAGCTGAGCAGTACTTCTGTACTTCAATGAGGCTTGTTACTAGGGTTGTGCATCGGATTTCGCCAAGTCCTGGGCCAAATCAAGCATATCCAGAGGGCCTTGAATGAGGCATGGACCGCTACTGGTCAGGGTAGATGGCCCAGAGCAATCTGTGGCTGTCTGGGAGTGGGGCTTCAGGTAGGAAGGCAGACCCTCCAAGTGTTCCTATTTCCCAGAGACCATCCCAGATTTACTGAAGCTGTCCCAGTTTCTGATCTGATCCCAGAATGTCCTGCCTTTCCTCAGGACGTCCCTGCTGTCATTGGATAAATGTTGGAGGGTATGGAGTTATGTGACCAAGGAGCTAAGTAACTACACAACCTTTAGAAGACACCTTAAGGCAGCCCCGTATAGGGAATCTTTTTAATGTTTAATTTTTTTATTATGTTTTTATATATGTTGGGAGCCACCCAGAGTAGCTGGGGCAACCCAGTCAGATGGGTGGGGAATAATAATAATAATAAATTTTCATTGGAGAAATGTTGGAGGGTATGGAAAGGATATGCAGGCATTGGGACAAGACCTACCCTGATCACCAGCTGTGTGAAGGCAGGAGCCGGCTGCCTGATTATCCTGCCTGCCTCTGCAAGCAGTTTCTCTGAAGATGTGCAGCTTGCAAATGTGCAGGAATTGTGGTTCTGCTGAGCAGCTCTTCAGCATAATCACAGATCCTTCCTGGTGCAGGTTGGTCCCTTGCAAGTGCCTCCTGCCTTCTATATTTCAGGCTTCCTAACACAACAAGCTGGTTTGCACAAGAAATAAGCTCAGGAACCATAGGTGACCAGGGGGATCATTCGGTGCTCGGGAAAGGATCGTCAACATTTTGGGGACCCATAGCCTCATATTAAATTTTGAGAGTGGGCAACACCCGATCTGCCTTTCAGACGGACAGAGAGAAAGCACAACCCTACTTCGTTATGTATAAGAATCTGCTTCAGTAGAATGAAAGATCCTCTGAAATTTGCATGGTTTTATATGGGGGTCCCTCCAAAAGCAAGCATTAGAGAGATAGGCTTCTCCTCCAAAGCCAAACCAGAGGCAGAATAGAAACAACAACCAGAAAATAGGGTACATAAGGCTGGTTCTGAAGAGTGTTTGAAGTGAATGTTGTGTCAGGGTTGAGCTGGACGAGGAGGAGTGGTGGCAAGCCCCCCCCCTCCCCCGGCAAGGCTGCACCCACAGAAGAATCTGGGGAAATGGAGGAATTCATACCTGGAGAAGACTGGTGGCGGCACTCCTCAGAAGAGGAAGAATCAGATAGGGAAGTGGAAAGACCTGGACAGGAGGAGGAAGAAGTCGAGACAGAATCAGGCCCTTGTGAGGAGAGGAACCGGCTGGCCCCCTCCCCTCCTCCCTTCTCAGCTGTAGAACGTTGAGCTGAGAGACGTAGGGAACAATTAGGGGCAGCTGCAGCTTGTAAGAGGCGTGGTCATGAGCTGGCTACTTAAGGAAGGCCGGCTGCTCCATTCACCAGCACCTGCAACGCTGGAGCACGTGGTTGTTCTTGCTTGTCCTGTTCCTGGTTCCTGTGTTTGTGACTTCGGCTTTCTGACTCCTGGCTTAATCCTGACCTCGACTTCCTGACTTCTGGCTTGAACTGACTTTGGCTACTTCTGACCCCTGTGCGACTGCCTGACTTCAGCTGGCTTCTGACCCGGACTGTTTGACCTTGGCTTTATCCGACTCTGACTGCTGCTCTTCAGCGCACCAACTTGTTGGCATCCTAACATGTTGAGAGGGAGCAAAAATTAGGTTGGTAACATTCAGGAAGACATGACTAGGGCGAGGGGCAAACATTTTCAGTGACATCACATGCAACACACTCGTATGTGCTCTTCCCAGTAATCTTGTAAAATGGGGGCAGTGGAAGAAACTGGGAAGAGCAGAGCTCCAGAAAAACAACTATAAACAATGAACTAGAAGTCTTAGTAAAAAAAACCCAATGTGGGGAACATTTGGACCATGCAAGCATGGCCAATGCCCAGGGGTCATGGGAGTTGCAGTTCAGCAACATCTGGAGGGCCAAAGATTCCACACATCTGGTGTACACCATCATCACTGTGTCTCTCCTTTGCTTCTGTGTCTCCTCCTATGAGTGATCCTGACTTGGGTCCCGTCTAGCATCATTAGCTGAGCAGTATTGTCAAGCGACCAGTTTCTTTTGCTTATCAGTTTGCCAGCAACACTCCCCCATGCCTCAAATCATGGTGCTGTTTTGTCAATAAATTGAGCACCCCAAATTATTTAGAAGTGCACTAGTTTGCAAATAATCCTAATGGTAATCATAATCAACATGAACCAACATGGTCTCACATTCTTTGATTTTCAGTAGGGCTGTCCCACTAATCTAGCCAAATCCTGAACTGATCTACCCAAATCCTGAACAGGCCGATTTTTGTCAATTTGTGCCTCATAATAATAATAATAATAATAGCAGCACACTTCAAAGCAGCTAATATGGAGAATTGGACCAACAGAAATAGCTACATCAGTGATACCACTTTCCCCCTGGCTAGAGGAGATGGTCATATCACCTGGTTTGTCATTAAAATGATTCCCATTAATATATATATAAAACTGCATTTAATAATTACAGTTGTACCTTGTGTTGCGTTCGCTGCGGGTTGCGAACGGAGTGGGTTACGAACGCAGCAACCCCGGAAGTGTTTACTTCCGGGTTTCGCCTTGCGTGCACACGCAGAAGCACTCCACGTGGTCTGCGCATGCACAGAAGCGTTCTGTGCAGGTCGCGCATGCGCAGAAGTGCAACATCACACTTCCGTGCATGCGCAAAAGCTCCGCTCGGGTTGCGGACTTTTCGGGGTGCGAACGGCACCCTGGAACGGATCGTGTCCGCAACCCGAGGTACCACTGTATACTGTAGAAGAGCTTGCCATAATCATTAAACATATTATCTTTTGATTCCCTATCTGCCTTTAAAGGGGAGAAGTCTTGAACCAGTTCTTTCTGGGTATTCCAATATCTGTCAATAACATCTATTAGGTAACGATCTGGGAACATCCTCACTCTAATTTCCAGCTCTTTCCAGCTATTGCCACATACCTCCTCTCCTTGGCTTACAAAATACTGCAGCTAAGAGTTGTCCTGCATCAGTTGCTTGCATTAGTATTACTCTGCTCCAATTTTGGCCCTTGAACTATCTGACACCATGAAAGCATTCCTGAGCTCATGCCTCGTTTTGGTTCTGCTTCCTCTAGGTCAGTGTTTCCCAACCTTGGGTCTCCAGCTGTTTTTGGACTACAGTCCCCATCATCCCTGGCCACTGGTCTTGCTAGCAAGGGATGATGGGAGTTGTAGTCCAAAAACAGCTGGAGACCCAAGGTTGGAAAACACTGCTCTAGGTGAGGAGAAACCAGAAGTCCTGGGTTTTTATTCTTTTATTACTTCTAGAAAGGGAACAGGCAGTGGACGTGAAACAGGAGCGGGAGGCTTGTGCCAGGAGCTGGAGCAAAATTCAGTTTTGCTCATATGTGAAGGCAAAGCGACATAACCCACACTTTCTGGAACAACACTCGGACCAAGTCACAGCTGCCCTTCAAAAATTGACCAACTGTTCTCCAAATTTCTCAAAGCATTTATTTAGCCAAGAAATGTGCACAAGAATGCATGTATTTCAGTAAAGCGTGCATGAAAATGCACGTGTTAGTAGGAATGTGAATTAGCTGTGGCCAAATCTTGGGTCTCCCAATTATTAGCTGGGGCAATCAGAATAAGGTCCACTATTTGACTGCTGATTCAGGACCCTAAACTGTGTTTTATAAAATCGTGTTTTATACAATAGACTTTTTATTTCTGTTCTGTGTATATCACAATGTTCTTTTGTTGCTATGGCCAATGGCTGATGCAAATAAAGTTTCATTCATTCATTCAGTCATTCTTGGGTCCCCAATCAAAGAATTGGGTAGCCCTCAGTTGCCCTGGGTTGGATTATGTGCACCCAGAGTGAGCATGGGCTGTGATTCAGTTCAGGCTCTGGATCATTCTAGGTAAGACTGTGTCCACTCCTATGTACTGCATCAGGCCCTGAATCTGATTGGGGTGGGGTTGGCCGTAGAAGCTCTGCACAGCCCTATATTGGTAAAAATAGCAGACAAAAAAATCATTTCATTAAGGAACATTGCTTTGCAAAAAAAAACATGTATATTAGGCAAAATTGCATACAAACATGTGTAAATTAGGAGAAATTAGGACATAAAAAATAATAATCAATGAATTGTTGGAAATGTGGAGATCTGACCTTGAGATTGGGGAAAATGTGCAACTAAAAGAAACCAAAATTGAGAGAACTGCCCATCCTCACTTGTGGCCCACTATATTCTGTAGGACTCTAAATCCCATCAGCCCCAATGGTCAGGGATGACAGGAGCTGTAGTCCAATAACATCTGAAGAGCTGTGGGATCTCCAGTCCTCAGCTATAGCAAGAAGGTCAAGAATCTTCAAGGGTCTTTAAAGGGAAAAGGTCTGCATAGAGACTGCCAGTTGCTTTAGTAATGAGGATCAGTGCATAACCCTTGCTGGCACTACAGATCTATGTGAGTAGAACTATGTGAGTAGAACCAAGAAAAAAGAAAAAAAAGGAGAAACAGCCTGCTAGGTTTCTATGTCTCTCCTTCTGGCAAGCTCACAGAAAATCAATGGGGAATGCTGGTATTTTCTTTGAAAATATTAAAGTTTTTTTTTTTTAAAAGAAATGTTATTCTATTCATTAAACATTACAGAATCAAAAAGAACAACACCTAATTATTTCAATTACAGGCTTGTACAAAACAAAGCATAGCACAGAAGCAAGGGAAGTATCCATCAATGTAATAGTACAAGCTCTCTGCTCTTGTGCATTTCCTTGCTTTGTATGTAAGAACACAAGACTAGTCTGCTGGATCAGGCCCAATGACCCAATGACCCATCTATTTTTTTTTAAATACTTAGAGGTAGGTATCCGTGTTGGTCTGCCGTAGTTGAAACAAAAGAAAAAAGAAAAAAAATTCCTTCCATTAGCACCTTAGAGACCAACTAAGTTTGTTATTGGTATGAGCTTTCATGTGCATGCACACTTCTTCAGATACACTGAAACAGAAGTCATATAAGGGTCTGGTGATATCTGTTTCAGTGTATCTGAAGAAGTGTGCATGCACACGAAAGCTCATACCAAGAACAAACTTAGTTGGTCTCTAAGGTGCTAATGGAAGGAATTTTTTTATTTTTTATTTTAAAAAAATATTTATTTTGTTTTTCAGATTAAAATTTTACAATCACATATCCAACATACAACATAAAAACAAGATTCCAAAGAATCTCTTCCCCTTTGTGGGTCCTGTTGTTAATCATTTCCTCCTGCATCTTTGATGATAATCCAAATCTTTTACATTTCCATTACCGGTACATGTCCAAAATTCAGCATTAAACTACAAGTGTTATTCCAATCCTACTAACAATTTTAGCTGTTTGCAATGGTTTTTAAGATAAATTATACTTTCCCCCCACCCAATGACCCACCTAGTCCAACATCCTGTTCTCAAAGTGGCCAGCCAGATGCCTATGGGAAACAAGGGAGCAGAACATGAGCACAGATAACTCTCCCCTCCTGTGGTTTCTAGCAACTAATCAATCCCTGTGAATATGATTGTGAAAATGGTTTCCCGTATCCAGTGTGAAGAACATTGGGAATAACTTGTTGCTTGGCAAAATTCCGTGGTGTTCCTGAAAAAGATCGCATCCAGTTTCAAAACTGCAGTGTGTTCCAATATCACATCACAGGCTCTCTGGGAAAACATACAGATTCCATTTGTTTCCACATCTCACTAAACCAGTTGTTCTCAAGTGCTGGCTGAGGCTCCCATCCCTGACTTATAAAATCCCTCTGTGTAAGCTCATAGCTGTATCCATTGCCTTTTTTGGAGCAGATCTTCTTGAAGTCCTCCTTAGCTTTTGATCATCCCAACACCATGAAGGTTCTCCTGTGCACAGGCCTCCTCTTGGCTTTGTTTTCACTAGGTGAGTAGAAACCAGACATCCTGGGTTCCAGTAATTTACTCTAGAATAGGGAGTGGTTGGTGGAGCCACAGCAAGGAGGCTGAAAAGCTAAGGTGCTCTTAGAAATGAAAACAAGCAGACGGGCAAAGCAGTGAAGAGCAGGAGGATTTGGGAAGCAGGGCTACCATCTTGAAGTAGGAAGAAAAATCAATTACTATGCAGACAACTAGGGTTGCCATATGTCTGGAATTTCCCGGACATAGGTGGAAAATGGCAGCAGAAAACAGTGTCCGGACAGAAATCTCTGAAATGTCCAGGAAAATCAGGACGCATGGCAACCCATGACGGAAGTCTAGATAAAAAAGCTTAATAACTTTTGTGTCCAGATTTTCACTTTTTGAAATATGGCAACCCTAAGACGACAATATTTGGAAGTGTGGCTTCTGGGTTACAGTGTCACAAAACTGCTTGTTTCTAGAGCCTTGGAAGCTGCTGTTCTCTGAGGGACGAGGCCCTTGTTCCCAGGCTGCAGCTCCGTGGATGGTTTCCTTAACCCTACTGAAGCTGCAGGGAATGGAAAGGGACAACACCTCCTTGGGGGTGAGATGAGAAGAGGAAACGAGGAGAAAACATGAAAGGAATGAAGCGAGAGGTGGTATCTTCAGCCAAGCCAGCAATGCCTTCCCTGTAGTAGTGGGGGCGGCTATTTGGAGATGATTCTTACTTGGCACACACACACAAACACCCACCCACCCAGAATGCACAGAGCAGAAATACAGGAAATACAGGGCAAACTGTGTCCTGTATTCAATCAACACATAGCATTTTACATTGAAATCTGGGATGATCCTGTATTTTAAAGGATGGGCAGCAACCCTATTCCAAAGTGGGTCTATTTTATAAATAATAGTAATATTTGCGGTCTCGTTTTGTATTTTTATGTTGTGAAGCACCCTGTTATCTCCGGGTAAAAATTGGTATACAAATTTAATAAACATAAACGACAACAATAAGCAGGGATAGCTTAGTCGGTAGAGCACAAGACTCTTAATCTCAGGGTCGTGGGTTCAAGCCCCACATTGAGCAAAAGATTTGGGAAGAACTTTCTGACAGCAAGAGTTGTTTGGCAGTGGAACCGAACATTCTTCAGAAGGTTGTGGCCTCTCCTTCATTGGAGGTTTTAAGCAGAGGTTGGATGGTCATCTGTCATGGATGCTTTGGCTGAGATTCCTGCATTGCAGGGAGTTTGGATTAAGGGACTGTTGTGGTCCCTTCCAACCCTACAATTCTATGATTCTAATAGCACCTGCTGGAGGAGACTCTTGAGAGTCCCATGGACTGCAAGAAGATCAAACCTATCCATTCTTAAAGAAATCAACCCTGAGTGCTCATTAGAAGGACAGATCCTGAAGTTGAGGCTCCAGTACTTTGGCCACCTCATGAGAAGAGAAGACTCCCTAGAAAAGACCCTGATGTTGGGAAGGATTGAGGGCACAAGGAGAAGGGGACGACAGAAGATGAGATGGTTGGACAGTGTTCTCGAAGCTACTAACATGAGTTTGGCCAAACTGCGAGAGGCAGTGAAGGATAGGCGTGCCTGGCATGCTCTGGTCCATGGGGTCACGAAGAGTCGGACACGACTGAACGACTGAACAACAACAACAATAGCACCTGCCAGCACTGGCTATACTGTTTGTCTGTAGCTGTAGGGTAGGTGTCAGCCCTAGATTGTTCTGCTGAGGCACATGAGCTGTGGCAGGTTCCCAAGCATCCTAAAAACTGATTCCAGACCTAAATGACTTGGCCTGGAGTTGTGTGTTTGTGGATATCCCAGTACATCTCCCCTGGATGTTATACCTTTGTTTTAAGAGTGCATAAAAGAACTTTCCATCCCCTTTACTTAATGAAATATAAGGTAAACTTTGCTGGCAGAATTGTACCCAGCTTCTGAGAAAGGAAAGCCTGCCAGGAGTTGGGATGGTTGATATGAACTTGGTGCTCATTTATTAAACATAATTTCAATTTTCAAATTCTTTATTAAACTGAATTGCCTTAATTCAAAATAGGTTAACGTGGTTTCCAAAGGCGAGGGAACCTGTCGTTGTCTCCCATCTTAAGCCCAAGACCGTCTGGCTCCAAGGCTCATGTGTTGTGGTGTATGTTAATGACACTGAGCCTTTTTGACCCCCTTTCCTGTTTGTAGGGGCACCGCTACAATGTACAACTTGTCAGTATGGGCTGAAAAACTATTGTGAAACCCGAGAGGCACATAGCTGCCCAGCTGATACGTGCCTCAAAGGTGTCCTGGATAACAATATATGTGAGTAAGGAAGGTTTCGTTCTTTCTACCCTGTTTCCCCTTTTTTAATACGTAGTCATAAAGTAAGCCATGGCAGGGTTTTTTTTTACCTTTGTGAGAAGTAAGACGTACCCCAAAAGTAAGCCATGGTGCCGCCATTGTTCCCGTCGCCTCCTCAGCCCCTCCTGCGTGCGCAGGGAGCCAGCGAACCAGTGAGAGGGACGGGGGGAAACGCGCCTCTTGCGGAGTTCTGCCCCGCCTGCTCAGCGTGCATGGGGAGGCTGTACCGTACCATACTGACGTAATAAAAGTAAGACATCCCCCGAAAATAAGCCACCCTGTGTTTTTTTGAGGGAAAAAAATTATAAGACGGTGTCTTAAAAAGAGGGAAAGACGGTACTGAATGCGCACACAGCCCTTTTCAAAAGATGCCTTCCACATGAAGTAATTGCATGCTGGGAAATCAAAGAACTAAAGTGAGGTCCATGCATGAATTAGCCCTAAAATACACAGAGCTGTCACAGAAGGATGGGGACTGCCGTTTTGTCAGTCTATGGCTTTTTTAATATGTTTGTGGTACTGGTTTTCATTGTTTTTATGATGATATGTATTTTGTGTTTTCATTTTGCATTTTAACACTGTAAACTGCCCTGTGATCTTTGGATGAACAGTGGCATATAATTTTTAATAATAATAATAATAATAATAATAATAATAATAATAATAGTGCCAGTTCCAGATTGGGGTGATGGCTTGGACAATGTGCCCCCAGTAAGTGACACTTTTATTGTTTGTCTCCACTTCCATTATTTTCCAACATCCCTAGCTAGGAGTGCCTTTTGTCACCTTTGGAGGGTGCGATGGCTGTGGCCACTTCTGTATTTAAAATCCTCCTTTGGCCACCCTACAGCTTTGCGAGTGCCACAGTTAATGCCAGGACAAAGATGATTGACTTGAACCTCCTTCCTAATTCTCTTCCACAGTTTCTCAGTACAGAGAGCAATTTAATTACAGTGACTGTGTTGACTCCCAGGAATGCCACCCAGGCTATTTTGGCTTTGCTACAGCAATGAGGAAATATTTTCGGGTGAAGTTCACCTGCTGCCATTCTGCTGCATGCATTGAGGATGGATTCGGATGTAAGTTTCGTTGGGGGAATATCGGGGGTGAAGCTAGATATCATGGGCTGCCTGAAATGGCCAATAGAATCCAATTGCCAGTAAAATGGGGCATTTAGATAAGAATGGCCGCACAATCTAGTCTAGCAAGTAGTGTTGCACCAAGCATGAAAACAGCACAAGCATTTATACGCTTACAAGCAAAGGAAGCAAAGGGAAAGCTAAGTCCATATATGGCAATACTTCCGCCTTCTACTAACTTCCACTGGTTTCTAACTTATCCTGGGAAAATTTGTTGTCAATTAACCTTGGGGCAGGGAAGGGATAACAGCAAATTTCAGCATGGGCAAATATAGCAGCATTTTCATTTCATTGTTAGGGGCAGGGAGGCTATTGCCCTGCAACAACCCAGTAGCCTCATTCCTAAAAATGAAATTGTTAATGGTAATGATCACAATGAAGATGATTAGAGTTGATTGCTGGTCATAATTTACCCAAGAATGAACCCAAAAATGGTGTTACTATGCACAATTTCAAATAAATGGAGGGATGGCAGGGGTTCCCCCTCCCCAATTGTTGCCATATTGTAATCACAAGTCCCCCTTGAAACTTTTATATAAGATTTTCCCAGCTGGCACATTTGACTGTAGTTGTAGAACACCCTGGTGGGTGTCATAATCCTTTATACAAACTGGAAACTAAGGGCCAGAATGGACTTGGCATGCCAAAGAAAACAGAACTCTAACCAGATTTCATTTTGACAGTGCATCCTGGGAGATATGGTCCTCTGGAGTGCCCAGCCTGCTTCTCTAACAGCACCACTGATTGCGAAAGCATGACATCCCGCAGGTGTCCTTATAAAGCGACTAAATGTATAACCTTTGGTGGTATTATGAAGCAAGGTGAGTAGAACTGCCAATCAGTGCAGGGGGGGGGGGGGAAGCAGCAGTCAGCCATCAACTACCCGCCTCCCTTTTGGCCAAATATGAAGAAAGCAAAAGGAGGAGAGAGCTGTGTTTTATTTGAGGGAAAATATTTAATGTTTTCATCAACATGATGTTTCCTTGCTAGAAATGAATTTTGGGGAAATATATCTGTCCCTGATTTCTGTATGTGAGAAAGAGAAATAAAGGGATAAAAGAAGGACCCTAGGAAGGTGGGATCTCCTGATTATCGGGGAGGAACACAATGTTGGCCCCAGTCCTCAGTCATTGGCAGGCTATTGGCCTCACTACCAGACCACCCTGATCACATGCAAGCAGGCATGCAAACAGCTGTTGTTCCCATTTTGAGTTTCCCCAGGCCCTGGATGGATGCTATATTGTGGGCCTTATGAAAGGTTCAATTGGTGGCTAAATTCACATTTGTGGGCTTCACTGAGTATCATAGAATCATAGAGTTGGAAGAGACCACAAGGGCCATCCAGTCCAACCCCCTGCCAAGCAGGAAACACCATCAAAGCATTCTTGACAGATGGCTGTCAAGCCTCTGCTTAAAGACCTCCAAAGAAGGAGACTCCACCACACTCCTTGGCAGCAAATTCCACTGTCGAACAGCTCAGTAGCCTTGCTCTGGTCAGAGTACCGGTAGACAAGGAAGAAAGGTAAAGCAGGGCTTATGGAAGACATCAGGTGCGGACTGTTCTCAGGTGCAGTGGCCCTGACATTTGTCCAAGGATGCCTGACCCTGATGCCAAGCCTGACTCATATTACCCTGCTGCACCTTTCATTTCAGTGTCTTTTTTTGAGTGAAAATATATCTTCTGAATACTCAGAGACCATAACTGAGTTGGGGGTAAAGGGAGACACATGAACCCAATGGCCTTGCAAGTTGCCTTAGTGTGCTGGGTCCTGAAGTCAACCCTGACAAATATTATCATTCTTCTTTTTTCAGTGGGTAAAAGTGAAGTGGCAGCTGCTTTCAAAGGATGTGCAACACCAGATTTTTGTAATTACATAACAGCAGTTCCAAAAGGAGTAATGCAAAGTTTAAATAGCTGGGTTTCTTTCAATGTCAACCGAGCAGCATGTGTTGATGCCCAGTCATCATCCTATACTTCTGGCCTGTAGATGTGCCCTTCGTGGGACTTGGGAGGAAACTGTGCTCCCAGCGGCGGGGGAGTGGAAGATCTCTGAAGATGCTAAAGAGTGAGTGTTTTTCTAGAAGGCAGGTGCAAGAGGGCAGGAAATTGGGGTTTCAGATCTCTAGTTATAGAAAATATGACACGGGAGTTACATTTCCATTGAATTGTGATCTGAATAAATTCATAAAGGAGACAAATTCTGTTTCTTTGCATTGAGGATTTTCCAGCAAATAATTTCTATGCAGATAAGGCAGGATGAATGTTAATTTCTGAAGGCAAAGAAGGAGAAGAAAACTGAAAATTGTAATCTGGGATATCAATACGTTTTTCCTAATGGCACGTGTGTGTGTTTTTAGTAGGGGGAACTATTTCCACCAGGAAAGCTGGAAGGAGAGAAAAGCAATACTCTGTACTCAGTCCAGATTGCTTGTTTTTCCATTGCACCATTTCAAATATGTAAAGGAACCAGAGATCAGAGCAAAGACCTCAGTTGTCCTGTCCAGTTACATCCTGATGTCAAAATGGTCCTGTCCTCCTGGTGAAAAAAAAGTATAATAATAAAATAAATAATTGACAATTCCCCATCATTTAATGTAACTACAGAATCTGTAATATGCAACGAACTATCCCACCCAGCTTTGGTTCTGCTACTGCTTGGTCAGAACTAGCAGAAGTAGCAGGCAGCTACATTGGTTGAAATATGAGGACCTGAGTAGTGACTACTTTTTTTGGTTCCCCCTCCCCCTGCCCCACTCAAATGTTTCCAGAAACTCAGATTCTGTGCAAGATTCAATTTGATTATAAATTAACTAGCAGCCTTGTACCTGATAGTGTCCAGAAATTCTGTACTGTCTGGAAAGGTGCATAGGTTGAAACTTGCTCCTTGATCTCAGGAACTGTCATGCCAAATTGTCCCAAGACCATTCACAGGAGCAATCAAAAAAAGAACCAACTGGTCTAACACCCAAACACAGGTGCAACATGAAAGGCAAGGTCCAGAAACCACCCAAGGTCAAGACACAGTAAGTGCAGTGTTTGTCAGAGGTAAAGGTATAATGCAAAGTTAGATCCCTATTGACAGAACCCTTTGAAAGGCTGTTGTCACCAAGTCCAGTTCTTCATAGATCCCCACCGGCAACATGAATGACGCCCATGGAGCACCAGTGGCCTGCAGACTACAGTTTGGGAACTGTTGCACATGACAATGTCCACACATGTGCTGTAGAGGGAAGTGAGGGGTGGATGGGGCTCATTAACCTGGGTAGGTAGTCCATCTAGGAGAACGAAAACTCTGATCCTAAACCTCTGCTGCCTTGTGGGACATCTTTGGGAGAAGAAAAGGCTAAGGAGTAAACCCTACACAAATCTGGACTGGAGTCCTTAAGATTGTCAGATGATGTCTTGTATACAAAATTTGCAGCTGCTCTGCTTTCCTTTGGACTACATCAGTGAGGCCAAGAGAGGTGTCTTATCCTCTGGGCAGCCCAGGACCTCCATACACACTGCCGAGGCTTGCACCCCAGAGGCGTCACTTTTGCGGCTGCTAATGCAATGGTTTGACTTCACCCCTTAGGTGCACTCCATTGTCTCTCTAGATGGATAGATGCATGCAGTAAGGGGTGGGAAATAAACAACTGTGATCCCTGCTGTGTCATGGGCATGTTGACACACTCCATTGCTGCATTCCCAAAACATCTTATGCTTTCCCTTTTGCATTGGTAACCTAGATATTTTTCTACTACTCTTATCATGATGCTAAGGTTTCCATTGTTGTTGTTTAGTCATTTAGTCGGGTCCGACTCTTCATGACCCCATGGACCAGAGCACACCAGGAACTCCTGTCTTCCACTGCCTCCCGCAGTTTGGTCAGACTCATGTTGGTAGCTTCGAGAACACTGTCCAACCACCTTGTCCTGTGTCGTCCCCTTCTCCTTGTGCCCTCCATCTTTCCCAACATCAGGGTCTTTTCCAGGGAGTCTTCTCTTCTCATGAGGTGGCCAAAGTATTGGAGCCTCAGCTTCAGAATCTGTCATTCCAGTGAGCATTAGGCTTATCTAAAACAGCAAAAATGTGATCAAAGGTCCACACAGCTGCTACAGAAGAGACACAGATATGGCATAGTTTCATCCATTTTAATCCATCATGGCTGCTCTATTGTGTGCATGAAACATACTCTAACTACTGTGTGTGATGGCTATATAGAGAGAGCCTAGGAGGGTCCAGATTAACAATGAACACATGAAAGATGATCAGGGTTGATAGGCTTAAAAGAGCGACAGAATTCATATTTCAGTTTTTTCCTGGAAATGTATTTTGTAAATCACCCACCAAGGTCTCAGTAATACATGCCACATCAGCACCCTTGTCAATGCATCAAATCGTGGCTGAATGAGGTCTTAATCTGGTATATAGCTATATCCCACACAGATTGATGAGCACAGCAGATGAGCAATCAGTTACAACCTGTAACATTCTTCCAGTAGCACCTTAGAGACCAACTGTGTTTGTTCTTGATATGAGCTTTCGTGTGCATGGTATGAGCTTTCCTGTGCATGAAAGCTCATACCAAGAACAAACTTAGTTGGTCTCTAAGGTGCTACTGGAAGGATTTTTTTTATTTTTTATTTTGTTTTGACTATGGCAGACCAACACGGCTACCTACCTGTAACTGGAACCTGTAACATTATTACTCTGTTACAGAGAGAAATATTTCCTTCACTTTTTGTAGTTTGCAACATTTTTCCTAATCATGAAAAGTAATCAGATGACCAAAGGTATAGGGAACTCTTCCCAGCAACCTGGTGAAATTGGGTAGCAAAAAAACAGGCAGGTTGGAACAGTGATCTGGAACAAGCATTTCATCAAACGACACCAGTGAGTTTACAGTCCCAGTAAAAGAGGCTGATGACCATCACCACTATATTCCCGACACTGGTCTCCACCCCATCTAGTTATGCCAGCTGATAATTGTCTCCAAACATCGGTTTACTCTTGGCAAGGGCGTCGGGAAACCATAGAAAGATTGGACTCCTATGCCAAGTGCCAATAAAGACAGTGGGATTTGAGCGAGGCCATAAACTGATCCTGGATGAAGGAACTATCTGATAGGACAAAATTTTCACAGTAGACATGCCATGTGAAAAGTAATGATTTTGCCCCAGAAAACACATTATTGGCTTCTCTATGGAAATGCCTTGTCAATGGAGTTTTCTTGGCAGGGATACTGGAGTGGCTTGCTAGTTCCTGCTCCATGTGGAGTGCCTGGTGTGCTCTGGTCCATGGGGTCACGAAGAGTCGGACATGACTAAACGACTAAACAACAACAACATGGGAATGCTCCAACCTGTTCTACGGAAGGTACTTTGGAATATATTCAGAATGTGCTGCTGCTGCTGATTCCAGTTAAGGGTGGATGTGGGTGCTATTGACAGATCCCATTGAAAGGCCATTGGCTGAAAATCTAGTTCTCCATAGACCCCACACAGAGAACTATGGAGCACCAGTGGTCTGCAGATAACAGTTTGGGAACTGTTGCATTCTTTTATTAATTAAATAAAGAAATTGCGCAGCCAAACATCTAATTACCTTTGTCCCAGCAATTTGCTGAAATTGGCTAAGAGTAGAGCACATGGGTTAGTACAGTGCCCCAGGAAAATAATTCCATCAAATTTCTTCAATAAGTTTGGAACAAGGTGATCATCTTGATGTCCTGGACACCTGTTCACATCCTAGTCTAGTTTTTCCAGCTGAGAAGTTCCCTCTAATATCAGCTGTCTTTTAGCCACATGCCTGGGAAAGCAGAGGAAGTCTGTGCTCTTTCTGATTATGCTGGACCCCCACCTATTTCGAATAAAACGGAGGCACTTGCTCTTGATTAATAGGGCCTTAATTGACTCAGCATTTTGGAACTGACTACACTGTCAAGGACAGGTCCCTAGATCCTTGTGTTGCAGCTGTGTCTAATACCCCAAGCCTGCCAGCTCCATTCCCCACCACCACCATTCCTTCTGTCAATCAGACTGGGTCAGGAGATTGTAAAATTTTGGAGAGAATGGGGATCTCTGCTCTCTGAACCTCACAGTTGCAAACTTGCTCAATAGCAAGCAAGAAGTTAGGAATTGGATTCAATAACAAGGCTGTACCCAAATAAATGCACACCGATTTGAAAGGAAGCATTATTATTTAGAAACAAAATGTTGCGGTATAAAATGGGACTAAATGGCCCATAAAACTAGTTACAATTTCCAACTGGAAATGTACAAACCAGACTAACTTACGCATCTGTCATGGATGCTTTAGTTGAGTTCCCTGCATTGCAGAGAGTTGGACCAGAGGACCCTCAGGGTCCCTTGCAACCAGGCAGTTCCACAGAACATGGATATCTTATCAGTTAAAATCTGAAGCAAGGAAGTCACAGCATCCCAGGTGTTGCAAAGCAGCCCTGTTTAAGGAAGCTTTTAATATGTGATATTTTAATGTATTTTTTATTTTTGTTGGAAGCCTCCCAGAGTGGCTGGGGAGACCCAGCCAGATGGGCGGGGTACAAATAGTATATTATTATTATTATTATTATTATTATTATTATTATTATTACGGTGGGAAAGATTGACCCCAAACCACCAGTATAGGCTTGCTTTGTAATAATAAGCATATTAACTGGGGTGAGTTTCCTCAAGCAATCAGGTTTCGAAATTAGAATCTCCTGGTACTTTCACATATACGCTTTCCCACAGATGAAACTGCTTCCAAATTTTCAGGCCTCATCCCTGGCCTCAAAGACAGAAAACCTAGATGAAACAGCTGCCTCAGAATAATTGCCAGCTTTTAGCCAGGGCCCTAAGGGGGCGAACAATTTTCTTGACACTCTGTACATGCTCGCTGCAGCTCACAGGTGCCAGCAGCCAAAGAACTAAATTAATTTTGGTGGCTCCTTGTGTTCTGAAATGAGATTAAATATGGAACAGCACAACCTACCCTTAACCTAAACAACAGAAGAGCCAAAGTCCAACCCATTTTCATTAACTTCTGAAAAGCCTCCAAACTGGGATTTCATAGAGATGTAAAAAGCTATAAGGCCATCTCATGGCTCAAATGCATATGCTGGAGAATTTGTAAAGGAAGCCTTGTGTACATGAAATACATGTAAATTTTCTCCATCACTCAGCTGGGACAGGACGCTCTGTGGGGCCTCCGAGGAGTCTGCCTGCCCTACAGCTGAGTGGGAGGAGGTTTGTGGTACTGTTTGTGGACTCGCACCACAGCGGAACCATATAAAACACCTGGTGCGACCAGTGCGAGGGATCAAAATTGGGGCATTCGGGATTGGGAACAGAAGCCGGGGTAGCTTCTGCCAATCCACGATGTCCCTAATAAATCAGGATACTTGAGGGGTTCTGACCCCTGGGAATATGATTGTGAAAGTGCTTTCCCATATCCACTGTGAAGAACACTGGGGGTAACTTGGATTCTCATTTGCCAACATTTCATGGTGTTCCTGGAAAAGATTGCATGCAATTTCAAAAGTGATTGGTGTTCCAATATCACATTATCACAGGATCTCCGGGAAAACAAGCAGCCTCCATTTGTGCCAATTTCCACATCTCATTAAACCAGTCGTTCGCAAGTGCTACTTGAGGCTCCCATCCCTGACTATAAATTCCTCTGTAAGCTCATAGCTGTATCCATTGCCTTTTTGGGACCAGGTCTTCTTGAAGTCCTCCTTAGCTCTTGATCATCCCAACACCATGAAGACTCTCCTGTGCACAGGCCTCCTCTTGAGCTTGTTTTCAGTAGGTGAGTAGAAACCAGAGATTCTGTGTTCCATTAACTTCATTTAGAATGGGGAGGGGGTAAATGGAGCTAGAGAAAGGAGGTCAAGAACTTCATGTGCTCCTGGATGGGATATTGAATAGATGGATATTGTGATGAAGAGCAGGAGAATCTGGGAATCTTGGTGCGATGAGAAAGTGAATCATGCAAGTTACCAAAGTCCCCTAACACTATCATAGTTATCTCTACACCAAAGGAGTGCAATCTAGGAATGCTGATGCCAAGCAGGCTCCCCCTGCTGCAAAGTTCTCCTTCCTGTCAAGGGAAAGTTCCTAAATGGAGTTTTCTGATGTCATGGGGGGTTGAACTGCCCCAGCATCCACTGGACCCTGTTCTTGGCTGCTGGGGGTCCCAACCTCCACCTGCTGCCCTTGCCAGCATGCTATGCTAGGGCTTGGATTGCTCCATTAGGGAGCAAACTGGGCATGCAGGCAAGGGAGTGGGGTGGAATAAAACTTCTCATTACATATTATTTTGCTTTTAATGAGCTATTCCTCCAGAACTGCAATGGCATGTTAAGAGTAGAGATGATGATGATGATGATGATAATAATAATAATAATAATAATAATAATAATAATAATAATAATAATTTATTATTTGTACCCCGCCCATCTGGCTGGGTCTCCCCAGCCACTCTGGGCGGCTTCCAGCAAATATTAAAAAACAATACATTAACATGTTACAGATTAAAAACTTCCCTAAACAGGGCTGCCTTCAGGTATTTCCTAAATGTTATGTAGTTGTTAACTGCTTTGACCTCTGATGGGAGGGCGTTCCACAGGGCGGGCGCCACTACCGAGAAGGCCCTCTGCCTGGTTCCCTGTAGCTTTGCTTCTTGCAGTGAGGGAACCGCCAGAAGGCCCTCGGCGCTGGACCTCAGTGTCCGGGCTGAACGGTGGGGGTGGAGATGCTCCTTCAGGTATACAGGACCGAGGCCGTTTAGGGCTTTAAAGGTCAGCACCAACACTTTGAATTGTGCTTGGAAACGTACTGGGAGCCAATGTAGATCTCTCAGGACCGGTGTTATGTGGTCCCGGTGGCCACTCCCAGTCACCAGTTTAGCTGCCGCATTCTGGATTAATTGCAGTTTCCGGGTCACCTTCAAAGGTAGCCCCACGTAGAGTGCATTGCAGTAGTCCAAGCGGGAGATAACTAGAGCATGCACCACTCTGGCAAGACAGTCTGCGGGCAGGTAGGGTCTCAGCCTGCGTACCAGATGGAGCTGGCAGACAGCTGCCCTGGACACAGAATTAACCTGCGCCTCCATGGACAGCTGTGAGTCCAAAATGACTCCCAGGCTGCGCACCTGGTCCTTCAGGGGCACAGTTACCCCATTCAGGACCAGGGAGTCCCCCACACCCGTTCGCACCCTGTCCCCCCAAAACAGTACTTCTGTCTTGTCAGCTAGCTGACAAACAACAGCTAGCTTAATTCCAGCTGCGTCACTATGTGCCAAGCCTGGCAAAATGGCGGAGGAAGATTCTTATATGAACTTGTTGAAGGAAATCCTGGCTCAGATTCAAGCCTTGAAGTTGATTCAGCAAGATCTGGCAGAACTTTTAAAAATACTTTCAACAGATGCAAGAGGAAGCATCTCATTATGAAGATTGCTTGACTGTCCACATAACACTTATGCAAGGAAGTCGTAATATTTTGAATAAAGGAATTACTTATTTAGAGTCACAACTGCAGGGAATCTTGAAGAGTTGGTAAGGAATTATTTTTTAAAACCTTACTAGAACCCAAGCTAATGGATTCAAGTTACAAGAAAGAAGATTCCAACTAAACATCAGGGAGAACTTTCTGACAGCAACAGCAGTTTGACTGTGGAATGGTCTCCCTTTGGAAGTTATGGACTCTCCTTCTTGGAGGATTTTATGCAGAGGCTGGATGGCCATCCATCATGGATGCTTTAGTTGAGATTCCTGCATCGTAGGGGGTTGGAGCAGATGTCCCCCGGGGTCCCTTCCAAGTTTAAAATCCTATGATTTTATGTGTGGTCTTTCTCTATGCAATTAAAAGAAGAGAACTTTGGAAAGAACTTAGAAAGTTATATATTAAAAGTTTATTTTGCTGTCTATTTTGTGATTTTAAGTTGCCACTGGGGTTCTCTCTTGGCATCCAATAATTTTCTGTTTATATCTTTTTTTTCTTGAGTCAGTAAAATGGAGATGCCTTGTGGCATATGATTGTGACACTGAGTTTTTGTGGTCTTCCTTTCTCTCTGTAGGGGCGCCACTACAATGTATGACATGTCAACATCTGCTCAACAACACTTGTATCCTGCGACAGGCACGTAATTGTTCAGGAAATACTTGCCGTGAAGTTGCTCTGCAAAGCGATATATGTGAGTAAGGTTTCTCCCCCCCCCAAGTACAAAGAACCCTTCTCTGCAGAAGCCTTCCACACATTCAGAAATTATCATGCTCTGTGCAATCAAAGAATTACAGTAAAAACCACACATGTGCGACTCAGCCCGAAAATCTTCTATAAAATATACAGGAGAGTCTGCCTGCATTCAGTGTGGTGTAGTGGTTAAGAGCGGTAGACTCGTAATCTGGTGAACCGGGTTTGCGTCTCCGCTCCTCCACATACAGTGCTGGGTGACCTTGGGCTAGTCACACTTCTCTGAAGTCTCTCAGACACACTCACCTCACAGAGTGTTTGTTGTGGGGGAGGAAGGGAAAGGAGAATGTTAGCTGCTTTGAGACTTCTTCGGGTAGTGATAAAGCGGGATATCAAATCCAAACTCCTCCTCCTCCTCCTCCTCCTCCTCCTCCTCCTCCTCCTTCATATTTTCCTCACAGAAGGAATTATGTGGACTACAACTTTATTAATAGGGATGAAGGATTCTCCAGAAAGATTTCTGAGTTCTATGATGATATTACAAGGGGAGCACCTGACATATTTAGTGATTCTTCTCTTAACCAGGATTTCTCCCCTCCAAATGTTCTGTCTTTAGTGAAAAAGCTAAAAGATTGATTTAGGTTTTTTAACACTTCAAGGCTGAGTATGTGGGGGTCCATTTTCCAGGAGCCTCCTAAATATGGTACAATCAGATAATGTAAACCAACAATTCTATATCTGATTTTCTTAGATGTCCTGCTGAAATTGAGAATGTTGAGGTTGGCTGTTGGGATCAGACATGGTCCCTGGCAGGAACCAGGCCTAGAAAAGATTCTAGCGTATAGTCTTTCTGGGCCCCATCATATTCCTGCATGAACCTGGGATGTTGTAGGAATCCACTGACAATGGACAATCAATCAAATGTCCTTCCATCCACCCATTCAGTCAACAATGGCACAGATTCTATAATGGACTACTTTTTAAATGTATACACATGATACATTAATAGGTACATACTTTTTAAATGTATATTATTTTCCTACTCATTGATATACAGAAGTGCCTCTTTGCTTTTTGTTTTTCTGAAGTGTTTCTGACCAAATGCATGCTATATGCACTAAAATTCAAATCCTAACTACAGGTATGTGAACTCAGAAGCAAATCCCAATGAATTCAGTGAGCCTTACTCCCAGATATGTGGGGGTTCAGATTTCAGCCTTAAATAGCTTCCTGATGTAAAATTTAAAAGCCAAGGGAATACATCAGTCATTATAGTTCTTTTCACGTGGAAAAAAATATCTCTTTGGTTACTTCTGAATTTAATCGGTGCTCCTCAGTTGTAGCCTCTATATATTCGAACAGCAAGAGTTTGCCCACTTCCTTCCTTCCTTTCTTCCTTGTTTATGCTTTGCAGGTTGGCAGCGGCTATTTTGGGGCAGAAGTCATGCAGGGAGGGAGGGAGATCAAACATATCAGAGAGCAGGAGAGATCGGCCAATTCAGGGAGGAGGAGAGATCAGAGAAATCAGTTTCTCCCCTGTCTCCCTTTTGCTGGTTGGCTGCAGCCATTTCAGGAATAAATAATTGAAAAGGGGTTGGGGAGATCAGAAAAACCCTTGATTAAAAATGTTCCCATAGGAATCAAAGGAAATAATGAACTCATTAAGCCAACGCGTGACTAAGGAATGACCAGGGAAAACATTGAGGGACCTGCATGTATTGGCACAAGTCAGTTGACTTTCATCTTGCCCTTCTTTGCTCCACCCTCTTCTTAATTCTCCAGATTCTGGGAGACTGGGGGGAAGGGGAGCTGCCCGGCGCAGGAAGGGGAGACAGCTTGGCGAGGACACCAGCCTGACTCATTCCTGCCTCTTGGACCCCATTCACTTCCACCTCTGGTTCTGGACTGCTCTCTCCCTCAGATTCTTCCTGCTCACTAAACCCTGTTACCTTTTCAGTTTCTGACACCTCCATCTCCCTCTTATCCCTCTGAGCACTCATTGTAGTCCCACAACCAATCCCCTGGTTCTGAGCCTTCTTCCCTTGGGATTCCCATGGGGGTTCCCCAACTGGTGCTTCCTGCCTTGCCTCTGCATCCAGTCAGCCCATGACACCACTCTTATAGCATCAGTGCAAAGCATCAAATTAAGCAAAAATGATTGACTTGATATTCCTCTCTAATTCTTCTTCACAGTTGCTGAAGACATCCTCAGACCTACTTACAGTGACTGTGTTAACGCTCAGGATTGTATCCCAGGCACCTTTTCTTTTGCTGGAGGAACCCTCCAATTCCTTCGGATGCAAGCTGCATGCTGCAATGCTGACCTATGCAACAAAAACCCCATTCAGTGTAAGGGCCCTTGTATTTGGACACTTTCTGTATCGACAATTCTTGCCCAGAGGTAAAATATAGAACTTTCCAAAGACAAAATGTTTGTACATAAGACATTTATATTCCACCAAGTGTCAATTCCTTTAAATATAGCCTTTCCATAATATATGCATAATATACTTCAGCCCTTACAGAATGTGTATGGAGCTGACTTACCTACCTGAGCAAGTGTTTTGCTGTCTTATCATTCCATCATTCTGGGGAATATTAGATTTTCCCCAGTTGGCACATTTGATGACACTTTTAGAACACCACCCTTTATATGAACAGGAAACTAAGGGCCAGAATGGACCAGGCATGCCAAAATAAACGGAATCCATCTGCTGACCATAGATTTCATTTTGCCAGTTCAACCTGGGAGTTTCGGTCCGCTGCAGTGCCCATTCTGCTTCACGAGGAATACAACTAATTGTGTGGTCATCAACACCCATAACTGCCCTATTAGAGGGACTAAGTGCATAACATTTGCTGGTACCATTCAGCAAGGTAAGTAGAACTGCCCATCAGCACAGAGTGGGGGTGAGGGAAAGCAGCTCTCAGCCATCAGCTACCCGCACCTTTTCTGGCCAAATGTGATAAAAACAAAGGGTGGGGTGGGGATCTGTGTTTTATTTGAGGGGAAGTATTTAAGGTTTTCTTTACAGTGCTTGCCCCATTCTTCAGTCAATGGCATGGTGTTGACCCCCCCCCCCAGACAGTCCTGGGAAATTCCTGGGAAGCAAACATGTACAAAGCTGTCATTCCCATTTTGAGTTTCCACATGCCTTGGAGGGATGCTGTATTGTGGGCTTTGGGGGAAATTAAATTGGTGGCTAAATTTGCAAATGTGGGCTTCACCCAATAGCCTTGGTCTGGTCAGAGTACAAGTAGACAGGGAGGAAAGGGAAGGTAGGGCTTGTGGAAGACATCAGAAGTGGGCTGTTCTCAGGTGCAAAGGTCCTGAAATCTGCCCAAGGATGCCAGGCCTTGATGCCAAACCTGACTCATATTACCCTGCTTCACCTTTCATTTCAGTGTCTCTTTTTGAGTGAAAATACATCTTCTGATATTCAGAGAACATAACAGGGGTGGGGGTAAAGGGGTCCTGCAAGTTGCCCGAGTGTGCCGGGTCCTTAAGTCAGCCCTGACTCATATTAACATTCTTCTCTTTCTAGTGGGTACAAGCGAAGTGTCGGCTGCTTTCAAAGGATGTGCAACACCAGATTTCTGTAATTTCATAACAGCAATCCCAACAGGAGTAAAGCGAAGTCTAAATGGCTTGCTCTTGTTCAATGTCACCCAAGCGACATGTGTTGATGCCCAGCCATCATCCTATACTTCTGGCCTGTAGATGTGCCCTTCGTGGGACTTGGGAGGAAACTGTACTCTCAGCGGCAGGTGTGGAAGATCTCTGGAGATGCTGGAGATGGTGGAGGCAGGTGCAAGAGGGCAGGAAATTGGAATTTGGTAGCTGTAGTTACAGAAAACATGGCACAGGGATTTCCATTTGAATTGTGATCTGAATAAATTGATAAAGCAGACAAATTCTGTTTCCTGCATTGGGGCTTTTCAAGTGAATAATTTCTATGCAGTGATGGTACAATGAATGTTAACTTCTGAAGGCCAAGAACGAGAAGAAAACTGAAAATTGTAACCTGGGATATTACCGTAATAGTTTTTCCCTAAAGGCACAAGTTTTGGTTTGGGTTTTTCTTTAGTAGGGGGAACTAGTTCCACTATGAAAGCTGAATGAAGAGAAAAGCATTACACTTTCCGGCATTGTTATGTGCTCAGTCCAGAAAGCTTGTTTTTCCATTACACCACTACTATCTGCAAATATGTAAAGAAACTAGAGATCAGATAAAAGATCTCGGTTGTCTGTCCAGTTACATCCTGACTTAACTAGTGACTGATTTATTTGGCTCACCCACTCTCACCATTCAAATGTTTCCAGAAGCTCTGATTCTGAGGAATATTCGATTATAAATTAACTAGCAGCTTGTACCTGGCGGTTCTCAGGAATTCCAAGGAACCAAAAATCTGTACGGTTTGGAAAGGTCTATAGACTGAAACGTCCTCCTTGATGTCAGGAACCCTCAAGACAGATTGCCCCAAGACCATTCACATTCTAAAGCCAAAACACAGGTGCAACATGAAAGGTGTGGTCCAGACATCATCCAAGGTCAAAACACAGTAAGTCTTGTGTTTGTTAGGGGTAAAGGCATAATGCAAAGTCAGATCCCTTAAGGGTGCCCTGAACCCAATAATGTTTCTATATACTTAATGTGGGGTGCATGAGTTGTTAGGGGAGGGGTTGTACCTCTGGTGGAGGACACGTTGTGCTCATTCTGGGGTAGTGTGTCCACCTTTGGCCCCCGCCTTGCACTCAGCTCTCACCTGTGGCTGCTGGAAGCTGTCAACAAGTGACAGCATCCACACCCCAGGAAATGGCTTTGAATGGCTAGCTAAACCAGGTGAGGGTAGCCGTTGGGTCTCAAACCCTTGTTGAGTTAGGGATTTCCGCTGCATGCAAAGGCAAGCTCTGGTGGATTGAGCAGATGAGAGCTATGGTTAAGAAGCCTTTTTTTCTTTTTGCACATGATGTAGAGGGAAGTGAGGGGCAGATGGGGAACATCAGCCTGGGAAAGTAGACTATCTAAATGGAAAACTCTGACCTCCACTGCTTTGTGGGATATCTTCAGGAGAAGAAAAGGCTAAGGAGTAAACCCTACACCAGTGGTTTTCAACTTTTTTTAGTCCACAGCACCCGTGACCAAATGCTTTCCTTCTGTGGGAGCCACTTACAATGGGGTTCCATTACAGGGCATGTGTAAGTTGGCATTCCACTGTTCCACCCCTGTCCCATTCTGCCCCACCCCCTTTCAGTGCAGTTTTTGGTGCAGGTGTAAGTGTTAACCACACATGCCAATTGCACACAAGTGGTGATCCCCATCTACCTGGTGAAAACTTGTGTTGTTTTGTCATTTAGTTGTTTTAAGGCTTAAAATTTAAGCAGTAGACCTTTGAAAAAGCTTTTTTAAATAAATAAATAAATGATGAGTCATTCATTTCTCTGCAAAATATTTTATTTGTATGTTGGGGGGAATGAAAACAAATTTAAATAATGAACAATTGATTAAGATGCTCTGGGAAAAATTATACCAACAGAAAATAAATACACAAACAAATTGTACTTTGAAAAACTGATATACTGATATACTGCAATGGTGATGAGATTGGGGAGGGCAGACATTTCTTTCTGGCCTGAGATGACTCTGGAGAGGACCAAACTTTGTGACTTTTGGGTTGCTGCTAATATTACCCAAGTATAGGCTCTGGAGTAAATTAAATTTCTTACAGATGCCTCCATCACCATCTAAATATGTGGCTGTGCAATCAAAGAAAGGGATCTGGTTGCCTCCTTTGGAAGAGCTGGATAAAACTGAAGAATTTCTTCTTCACCATACCTCTATTAGGCATTACAAATATAGGCCATCAAAAAGCATCCATATATAAAATTATAAAATATAAAGAAATAAACAGCCATGTAAAAATATATAATAATGAGGATTTTCACTGGAGTTTCTTCCCACTAAATAGTGCCACTCACCACTCTTAGATACTATTGATAAAAACTCAGCCACCCAACTTCCTGTTTGGCTGTCATGGTGAAAGGGTGCCCATTACATTGGAGCCGTTTTGTATGGATTTTTTGAGGATTAGATGAGAGTAATCATCCTCCCAACGCCCCAGGGCTTCCCCCCCCCAGGGCTGGAGGTCAGCTTCACCCACAGATCGCCCAACACCTGCTCCCAGTCCAGAAGGTTTGAGAGGGCAGGGGGCTCTGGGTGTAAAGTGCGGTGCGATTTTTTTGGCAACTCTCCAAAGCCGTCGCCACAAGCAGCAAACACCTGCTTTTTAAGATGAAATTCGGACTTAATTAACAGGCGTGCTCTGGACTAGAGGAGATAAAGTATTCTGCTAATTGATTCAGCCACTGGGTGCCAAGGATTTGACCTGGAGAAGGAAAAGGATTACCATCACAATTGGACTGGCATGTCAGAAGGGAAGTGGGGGGTGAGTCTCCATAATTGCTTTTTGATATACTTTGCATTTGCTATCTGATTTGGCAAATCTCCCCTGGAAAGACTGCCTGCCTGAGTGCAAAGTACACAAGCGGGATTGAGAGAACACATTATTATCGTTATGATTATGGTTTTACTATAAAACTGACTATGTGAAATTGGACTGGACTGGAATTATTAATTTTTGAAATATAAGTGTCCCTGTTATCTGTTGCATTTAAACCTTAAAATTTGAGGGAGCAAATTTTATTTACAGCTGACTCGATGTTTTGTTTTTCAATGTCCTTTGATCTGATTTGACTATTACGATAAATATATTGCATGCACTGTTAGTAGAAGGGATGAAAACAACCCCTTCCCCAGAGTAGGGATGAAAACCCTTTTCCACAAATGGCACACCTCCCTCATCCCCCACCCACATCTGTGCTCAGCTTTAGCCACCCACTGTTGGGATTTACTTGTGAGTAGAAGCAGAAGTAAGCACCAGAGCAGTCCTCCATTGCTGGAGAGATCTCAACCTCTGTCCCTCCCTGCACAGTAAATAAGGCAAACTTCTCATTATCAGGTAACACCTGGCTGGAAAGGTGCCTCACAGCAGACTCTATGCAGGTAACTCCTTTCCAACAGGGCTCTTCCTGCTTGCTGCCTTTACTCTTCAGCCAAATGTTGTGGTGGTGCAGTTCTCAAGAATTTGAATTAGAGGAAGGTGTTTTGAGTGAAAATAACTTTTTAAACATGTAAGGTAAAGGTAAAGGGACCCCTGACCATTAGGTCCAGTCGTGACCGACTCTGGGGTTGCGGGGCTCATCTCGCTTTATTGGCCGAGGGAGCCGGCATACAGCTTCTGGGTCATGTGGCCAGCATGACTAAGCCACTTCTGGCGAACCAGAGCAGCGCACGGAAACGCCGTTTACCTTCCCACCAGAGCGGTTCCTATTTATCTACTTGCACTTTGACGTGCTTTCGAACTGCTAGGTTGGCAGGAGCTGGGACCAAGCAACAGGAGCTCACCCCATCACAGGAATTCGAACTGCCGACCTTCTGATCGACAAGCCCTAGGCTCTGTGGTTTAACCCACAGTGCCACCTGCGTCCCACTAACACTTGGTTTAAGTGGTGATATTGTCAATAATCAACCTCACTTTCTGCCTTGAATAAATAGTTTCTATTTCTATTTCTCTTATAAATGTCATTCCAAAATTCATCTCCTCTAGGACCTTCAGCATGAAGGCCCATGACAAATCCTGAAATATTTGGTGAATTATTTCCCGCGACATGGCGGACAGACCATTTATCTGACAGCTCGGTCTGATTCAGCTTTATGGAGCATCCGGGCAAAAGCGCAAGGGTAACTTTACTGGATTAAACAGTAAAGTTAAAAGAAATAAAATAGAGTCCATAATAATGAAACAAAATTTAGATACAATTTGTTTACAAGAAACACGTATTGCTAAAAGACATAGAAGAGTATTTGCAAATAAAAGAATTGGATTGGAATTTTTATCATCAGATAGTACCAAGAAACGGGAAGTAGTTTTGTACATTAAGTCTAAATTTGAACCACAAATTTGAACCATAAAGACCTGGGAAAAGACCTCGGAAGAGGCATATATTACTTTAACTCCAAAACAAGATGCACATAGATTGGAGGTTAAAAATTGTAGACCAATTTCATTACTAAATTGTGATTATAAAACATTTGCTAATATTCTAGCAAAAAGAATGAAAGGCCTAAAAGATAAATTTTAAAGGAGCAACAAAATTTATATTTCAGTTTTTCCAGGAAATGTATTTTGTCGATCACCCACCAAAGTCTCAATAATAAATGCAACATCAGCACCCTTTGTCAATGTATAAAATTCTGGCTGAATGAGGTTTTAATCTGGCGTATAGCAATATCCTACAGAAACTGTTGGGCAGAGCAGATGAGCAATCAGTTACATACTGTAACATTACTCTGTTGCAGAGAGAAACATTTTCTTCATCTTTGGTAGTTTACAACATTTCCCCCAAAATGTAATCAGATGACCCAAAGCATAATGAACTCTTCCAGAAACCTGATGAAATTGTGTAGCAATGCAACAGGCAAGTTTGAACAGTGTTGTGGAACAAACGTTTCATGAAACAATGCCAGTGATCTTGCAGACTCAGAAAAAGAGGCTGATGACCATCATCACTATATTCCAGACACCATCCCCCAGCCCTTCTAGTTCTGCCAGTTGAGAATTGTCTCGAAACATCCATTTACCATTGGCAAGGGCCCTGGGAAACGATAGAAAGGCTCAGTTCTGCGTATCTAGTCTGGAGCCTATGGCAAGTTCTGAGAAAGACAGGGGGATTTGAGTGGGGTCAAAAACTGACCCTGGATCCGACAGCACACATTTTACACAGTAGACATGCGAGAAGTAGTGGTTATGGCACAGTAGAGCTGACTCCAGAGAACACCCTACTGTATTAGCTTCCCTATGGGAATACTCCAACCGGATCTATAGGGGTTGCTTTGAAATTCAATTCGGAATGTGCTGCTGCTGATTCCAGCTAAGGGTGGTCATTGGTCCTATTTATTGGCAGAGCTCTTTGAAAGGCTGTTGGCTCCAAGTCTAGTTCTCCATTGACCCCCACAGACAGCCTAAATGAATCCCATGGAGCACCAGTGGTCTGCAGGCTACAGTTTGGGAACTCCTGATCTAACATATTCCCAGCTTCAAAGGTTCCAGCTTTTGATTAAAGATTCACCCAAAGTCATGGAACACCCAGCTACTGTACATGGAACCACCCCAGATGAATAAAATGCACCATCTTGACCTTTCAAATGAAGCTTCCCCTCATCTTTGTGAAGTTGCAACTTGTTTTTGAATTAAAAACAGAAATCAGGTAGCCAAACACCTCGTTATCTGTGTCCCAGCAATTTGCTGAAATTGGGTAAGAGTAGAGCACTTTGGGAGGTACAGTGTTCCAGGGAAAGATTTCCATCAAATTGCTTCCATTAGTTTGGCGTTTTAATAGAACAAGGTGGAAACCGTCCTCATGATGTTCTGCACACCTGGTCACAACCCTGTGTCTAGTTTTGTCAGCTGAGAAGTTTCTTCTAACATCAACTGTCATTTAGCCATATCCCTGGGAAAGCAGATAACGTCTGCCATCTTTCTGATTATGCAGGAATTCGCACAAATTTCAAATAAAAAGAGAGGCAGTGATCTGTGTAAAGGGCGGGTCCCCTAAACCCAAGGGCCCACATCCTTGTGTTGCAGTTGGGTCTAACACCCAACCCTGCCAGCTCCATCCACCCCACCATTCCTTCTGTCAACTAGACAGGGACAGGAGAGTGTAAGATTTTGAATAAGTAAGAACTGAAAACAGGGATCTCTGCTCTCTGATCCTCACAGTTTCAAACTTGCTCAACAGCAAGCAAGAACTCTATTTAGTATCAAGGCTGTACCCAAATCAACACACACAAATTTGACGTGAAGTAGGTGGCACTGTGGGTTAAACCACAGAGCCTAGGGCTTGCCGATCAGAAGGTCGGCGGTTCAAATCCCTGTGATGGGGTGAGCTCCTGTTGCTCAGTCTCAGCTCCTGCCAACTTGCTAACCCCCTGGGATGTGCGCCAGCCACGCCCCTGCACGTAAGCCGCTCCCGGTGCTGGAGCAGGTAGCTCTGCCACTGCTCTGTACATGCTCACTGCAGCACAAAGAAGGAAGGTGGGTGTGTAGGGAGCAGCCTGCCTCAGGTGCCATTCCGGGGAGTGTGACACCGCTCACTGTACACACCCAGGCCGTGCACCCCCCTGCACGCCCCCTGGGGTGTGAGCCACACCCCCTGGGATGTGCGCCAGCCACCCCCTGCACATAAGCCACTCCCGGTGCTGGAGCAGGTAGCTCCGCCACTGCTCTGCACATGCTCATTGCAGCATGAGAAGCCAGCAGACAAACAACACCAATTTTGGGGGGTTTCTTAAGTTCTCAAATGAGATGAAAAGTGGAATGTCAGAACTAACCCAAATCTTCAACGCAGAAGAGGCATAGTTTAACCCATTATATAATATAGAATATAGAATATATAAGCAGTAAATAGTACCACTCTCTACAGTAGAAAAGGAAAAGTTCAGCAGTATAGATATAGAATTATGATTAGATTAAGAGTAGGTATTTTCAATAGAAAACAAAAGAAGTAACATAGCATAGACTGGGAGCAGAGGGAGAGGGGAGGGAGGGGGGATTTAGCAAAAGTGTTATATGTGTTATATGAGTAAGTTTGTAATTGTGCAAGTATAATTTAACAATGCATTTATTTTAATTCAAATGTAATATTTGAGTGTAACTAATAAAGTTTGTTTTAATAATAAAAAAAAAAGTTTAACCCATTTTCAGGAACTCCCCCAAAGCCTCCAAGCTGGGATTTCATAGAGGTGTGGAAATGCCACAAGAGCATCCATCTCCTTGCTCAAAGGCCTATGCTGGAGAATTAGTGACTTTACGCCCCTCTTTTCACCTCAGCTTTCTTCAGTAAATGGTATACTGGGAAGTCGAGGGCAGAAAAGAACCTTCAGGATTTTAGGGGGGAGTTCAGCATGTTGCCTTAGGGTAGACAATATTGCGTTTTTTCCCACTTACACCATTGAATCTTTCTTCCCCTTCCTGGACTAGGTGACACAGTTCAGAAAAGGTAGCCATGCCAAAAGTCCACAGATGCCCTCCCAGCCATGAGACTTTTTGCAAAACAACAGAAACAGGATTTTTTTTTAAAGAAAGGAAAGAAAACCCCGACCACCTTCAATAGTTAAAGAACGTAAGCCAACTCCTCTCTGTTAAAAGATTTTGTGATTAACACCAAAGTCTGTAGCAGTGGAAGAGCACCCCCACTTTTTTGCACAGGTAGATGTAGACAAGAAAACACGGTTATCTTCCCTGTGGGATTTTTCTGTGTAGAATCCACCCCCCCCCCAATATTCTTCAGAAACTGCTGCTATCAGGGACACAAAATGAGAATGGCCACTACAGGCCTTATTTACATTGTTCAGTTCTCTGTTTTAAAGGCTGGTTGTTTGGAGTTCATCTGAAAGATGAAGAGAATCAGATGCATACTAAACTGCTATGTATTCAAAGTATAGGCAACAATGTCCTTGTCAAGCTCAAGAAAGAAAAATTCTTAACGATGCAACATAGCTTGACTGAATGGGTAAAGTCCAAGAGATACCAACTTGCCTGGACAAGAAGGACCCATGGACCCTGGGAATATGATTGTGAAAATGCTTTCCCACAGCACATGTGAAGAACACAGGCATAACCTGGAGTCTCATTCTGCAAAATTTCATGGTGTTTCTGGAAAAATATTGCACTGAGTTTCAAAAGTGATTTGTGTTCCAATATCACATCACGTGCTTTCTGGGAAAACTCCATTTGGGCTAGTATCCACATCTCACTAAACCAGTTGTTTGCAAGAGCTGCCTGAGGCTCAAACCCCTGACTTATAAATTCCTCTGTGTAAGCTCATAGTTGCACACGTTGCCTTTTTGGGGACCAGATCTTCTCAAAGTCCTCCTTAGCTTTTGATCATCCCAACACCATGAAGACTCTCCTGTGCATGGGCCTCCTCTTGGCCTTGTTTTCACCAGGTGAGTGGAAACCAGACATCCTGGGTTCCTTGAATTTCCTCTAGAATAGGGAATGGCCAGTGATGCTAGAGCAAGGGAGGTCAAGAATGTCAAGTGCCTAGAGACAGAATAATGAATAAATGAATATTGTGATGAAGAGCAGGAGGATCTGGGAGCCATGGCTATAATTTGGAAGAAACCTATGAGATAAAGATTTGGAAACTCCCAGAGATTTCTAATTTTCCTCCTTTAATTGTGCTATTTATTGGGCTGGAACTGGCTGGAATGTGCCATGGTCCTTTGGAAGATTAGGACTGGGAGAGAGGACCAGTGATCCATTTAATAGGTAGTAAGAATTCCTGGATCATTTAGATAAAGCCACACTTGCCAGAATGCTCTGCTGGGGCTTAGATTGCTCCGTTAAGGTGCAAATTGGGCATATAGGCAAGGGGTATTGGAAGCTCCCATGATTTACCATGCCATGACTTCATTCCTCTGGGATTCTTGTCCAACACAGACCTATTTCTGATTTGAGAGTCCAGCAGGAGGGTGGCGGAAAGAGCTTGAGTGACAGACAGAGAGCAGAAATGTCAGGAATGGGAGGAGGGTCTAGAGCTCCTTTTGTGCTAGTTTTGCTGTTTAAAATGCAGGCTTCACACACAGCACAGGAACATTTTGTGTGTTTGGGGGAAATCAGTGGCCAAACTCTAATGTGTATTACAAATCCATTCTGCATGAGATGAAGTAAATGCTAATTGGGAACTCCAAATGTACGTCATATATGTGGAGCTGTGGCATCTTTGCATTGGAAATCCAGGATTGCATAATGTGTGAAAATGCTTCACTACTTACCGGTACTTACAAATTACTTACAAAAATGAACATTAAGAATGTTGGTAAAAACAAAGTTACGGGAAGTGCAAAGGGTGTGAATGCTGCAATACGAAATATTCTGCCTGGGAAGGAAGCCCTATTGAATTCATTTGGGTGTACTTCTTTGTAGACATGTCCAGCATTGTGCTAAGAGGGATTTGAGATGGCCTCCGCATGCAGTGCTGACACCCAGGAGGAGGTGGTGCTGAAAGGCTCATTGGCACCAAATACATGACACACACTGCAACCAGAGGACAAGTGGTCCATGCCCAAGAAAGCACGTCTTGCATTGAAATATGCTTGTAATAATCAGAGCAAAAAAAAACCCCTCAGCTTATTTTTGGGAGGTGGAACTCCCATAACTGGCATCTACCCTGCAGCTTTGAGGCAGAGAGAGGCAAGTGGTAGAGTCTGGCAGTACTGGCTATACTGCTTGGGGACAGCAGCTGGGTAGGGGCCAGCCCTAGATGGCTCTGCTGGAGCATATGGCAATGGCCCATTCTGAGGATCCTAAAGGCTGACTCCACTCCTCAATGAATGGGCCAGGGGTGGCTTACTGGGGGATCACAGAATCACAGAATCACAGAATCATAGAGTTGGAAGAGACCACAAGGGCCATCCAGTCCAACCCCCTGCCAAGCAGGAAACACCATCAAAGCATTCCTGGCAGGTGGCTGTCAAGCCTCTGCTTAAAGACCTCCAAAGAAGGAGACTCCACCACACTCCTTGGCAGCAAATTCCATTGTCGAACAGCTCTTACTGTCAAGAAATTCTTCCTAATGTTTAGGTGGAATCTTCTTTCTTGTAGTTTGAATCCATTGCTCCGTGTCCGCTTCTCTGGAGCAGCAGAAAACAACCTTTCTCCCTCCTCTATATGACATCCTTTTATATATTTGAACATGGCTATCATATCACCCCTTAACCGTCTCTTCTCCAGGCTAAACATACCCAGCTCCCTAAGCCGTTCCTCATAAGGCATCGTTTCCAGGCCTTTGACCATTTTGGTTGCCCTCCTCTGGACACGTTCCAGCTTGTCAATATCCTTCTTGAACTGTGGTGCCCAGAACTGGACACAGTATTCCAGGTGGGGTCTGACCAGAGCGGAATACAGTGGTACTATTACTTCCCTTGATCTAGATGCTATACTCCTATTGATGCAGCCCAGAATTGCATTGGCTTTTTTAGCTGCTGCATCACACTGTTGACTCATGTCAAGTTTGTGGTCTACCAAGACTCCTAGATCCTTTTCACTTGTACTGCTCTCAAGCCAGGTATCACCCATCCTGTATTTGTGCCTTTCATTTTTTTTGCCCAAGTGTAGTACTTTACATTTCTCCCTGTTAAAATTCATCCTGTTTGCCTTGGCCCAGTTCTCTAATCTGTTAAGGTCATTTTGAAGTGTGATCCTGTCCTCTGGGGTATTAGCCACCCCTCCCAATTTGGTGTCATCTGCAAACTTGATCAGGATGCCCTCAAGCCCATCATCCAAGTCATTGATAAAGATGTTGAATAAGACTGGGCCCAAGACAGAACCCTGTGGCACCCCACTAGTCACTTCTCTCCAGGATGAAGAGGAGCCATTGATGAGCACCCTTTGGGTTCGGTCAGTCAGCCAGTTACAAATCCACTGAATGGTAGCATTGTCTAGCCCACATTTTACCAGCTTCTTTACAAGAATATCATGGGGCACCTTGTCAAAGGCCTTGCTGAAATCAAGATAGGCTACATCCACAGTGTTCCCTTCGTCTACCAGGCTTGTAATTCTGTCAAAAAATGAGATCAGATTAGTCTGACATGACTTATTTTTCAGAAACCCATGCTGACTTTTAGTGATCACAGCGTTCCTTTCTAGGTGCTCACAGACCATTTGCTTAATGATATTCCGGGCCCTCTGAATATTCTACTTTGGTTTCAAGGGGGAATGAAGGAAACTCCCATCCCTTTTACACAATGAAATGTCAAATTAATCCTGCAGGGCACATCATACCTAGCTTCTCAGAAAGAAATAAAACCTGGCAGAAATCAGCATGGCTTATGAGCACTTGGAGCTCATCCAATCTGAGCCAGTGTGGTGTAGTGGTTAAGAGCGGTAGACTCGTAATCTGGTGAACCGGGTTAGCGTCTCCGCTCCTCCACATGCAGCTGCTGGGTGACCTTGGGCTAGTCACACTTCTCTGAAGTCTCTCAGCCCCACTCACCTCACAGAGTGTTTGTTGTGGGGGAGGAAGGGAAAGGAGAATGTTAGCCGCTTTGAGACTCCTTAGGGTAGTGATAAAGCGGGATATCAAATCCAAACTCTTCTTCTTCTTCTTCTTCATTAAATTAATTCATTTTTCAAATCCTTCAAATTCCATCTAAAAAAGATTAAAATTATTTGTAAATCCATTTTATAAAGGCTTAGGAATTTGCCATTGTCTTCCTCCTTAAGCACAACACCATTTAAAAGCCTCTGTCCTCATATAACCAACATATCTAAGTTTAATGAATGCATGAAGGGGTTAATGCCATAGAGTAAGTTGTCCTGCCTATCTTAGCTAGGTCAAAAAGGAGGTTTCTTGTGGCATAAGATAGTGACACTAACTTCTTGTGATCTTCTGTCCTCTCTGTAGGGGCGCCACTACAATGTATGACCTGTCAATATGATGCCAACTATAGATGTATCTCGCGAGAGCCACGTTTTTGTCCAGGCAATACTTGTCGTGACGTTGTTCTGAGTGACGAACTATGTGAGTTAGGTTTCTTTCTTTCTTTCTTTTGTATACAGAGATCATTTCTCAATATAGGGTTGCTATACATCCAGTTTCCCCCAGGCATGACTGGGATTCCAGGGGCATAAGTAGTGTGTGTGTGTGGGAGGGGGGGATTTCTAACAATTGGCAAAATGTCCAGGTTTTTGCAATCTGAACCTGGAAGTGGGTGATTTTGGGGTGATTAAAAAAAACAACAACAGCTCAATAACATTTTGTGTCCAGAATGTTACATCTTGAAATGTTCCAAGTCTCAAGAGATCTCTGGCAGGAACCAGGCCTAGCAAAGACTCCAGCACAAATGCTAAGGTCAGCAATCCACCCAGATTTTCTGGACCCTGTCATATTTCTGCATGAACCTGGGATGTTGTAGGAATCCATTGACATTGGCGAATCAATCAAATGTCCTTCCATCCACCCATTCAGTCAACAAATGGCACAGATTTTGTAATGAACTTCTTTAGAAACATGTACACATGATACATTAAAAGGTACATAATTTTTTATGGCTATCATTTTCATATTTATTTCTGTATAGAGGTGCCTCTTTGCTTTTCTTCTTTCTGAAGTGTTATTTCTGGCCAAATGGAAGCTATATGCACTAAATTTCCAATCCTGACTATATGGATTCAGAAGCAAATGCCACTGAATTCAGTGAGTCTTACTCCCAGGTATGTGGGGGGTTTGGATTTCTGCCTTAAATAGCTTCCATTCATGAATTTTAAAAGCCAAGGGAATGCAGCAATCATTATAGCTATTTTCACATGGAAAGAAATATCTCTTTGGTCCCCTCTGAATTTTTTGTATGCTCCTTAGTGCTAGCCTCTTTCTCCAGTTTGGGAGAACCATCTGGATTTCAATGGATTTCACCACCCCAAACTCCATTTTAAAATTGACATTACATTTAAAATTATTTTCCTCCCTCTCCCTGGGGCATTTTTCTTCTTCACTTACAGCTATATTCTCTCTCTTTCACTGGTGCTTCGGTGAGAAATACTAAACATCAAAGTAGTGAGAGGGGCTGAAATCCCAACCCTTCTTACCCAAGACTATGCCTTGCTCAATTCAGAGTGACGTACATCTTAGTAGAGATGGCTATCTTTGTAGGCATAGGTTTGTGATTCACAGGTTAGGTTGGTGATGGGCCGCTTCATCAATTTCACTTTATTAACCCAGACTTTTGTTGATTTTGCTGCAAAAGAAGAAATGATTTTAACTCTGAAAATGCATTAACTATGAATCGGAACAGCTAAGGGTAAAAACATGTTGGTTTATATGTGTTTAGATACTTTAAAACTGAATTGTAAGTACCCCAAAGACTAACAAAAGTATTTATTTTAAATACATTAAAACATGTATCAGATGCCTTTCAGTTGAGAAAGTTTTGAATGTGACTCGCATGGCACAGATGTTTGCAACTTGTGCTGCCATGGGCAGTTTTGGATCTGAAGCCAATAAGCACGCTTAGGAGAGAAAATGTTGCGTTCTATTTATAAGTCTTTGAGTAGAAAAGCAAACAAGCAAACTTAATAACACCAATTACAAAACATTTAAGTCATGTTGTTGTTGTTGTTGTTGTTGTTGTTGTTGTTGTTGAGTCGCTTAGTCGTGTCTCACTCTTCATGACCTCATGGACCAGAGCACGCCAGGCACTCCTGTCTTCCACTGCCTCCCGCAGTTTTGTCAGACTCATGTTGGTAGCATCGAGAACACTGTTCAACCATCTTGTCCTCTGTCATCCCCTTCTCCTTGTGCCCTCCATCCTTCCCAACACCAGGGTCTTTTCCAGGGAGTCTGCTCTTCTCATGAGGTGGCCAAAGTATTGAAGCCTCAGCTTCAGGATCTGTCCTTCCAGTGAGCACTCCGGGCTGATTTCCTTAAGAATGGATAGGTTTGATCTTCTTGTGTCTCCTCCAGCACCATAATTCAAAAGCATCAATTCTTTGGCGATCAGCCTTCCTTATAGCCCTGCTCTCATCATGAGGGCACATTGTTAAAAATATATGACATTGTGGCTTTCTAGGAAGACACAGCTGCCTCTGAAATGCCTAGTTGCCCCTCTGTTTGCTTAAACTGATGGATACCAAGGTGAGACCTCACCTGGAATACTGTGTCCAGTTCTGGGCACCACAGTTCAAGAAGGATATTGACAAGCTGGAACGTGTCCAGAGGAGGGCAACCAAAATGGTCAAAGGCCTGGAAACGATGCCTTATGAGGAACGGCTTAGGGAGCTGGGTATGTTTAGCCTGGAGAAGAGAAGGTTAAGGGGTGATATGATAGCCATGTTCAAATATATAAAAGGATGTCATATAGAGGAGGGAGAAAGATTGTTTTCTGCTGCTCCAGAGAAGCGGACACGGAGCAATGGATTCAAACTACAAGAAAGAAGATTCCACCTAAACATTAGGAAGAATTTCTTGACAGTAAGAGCTGTTCGACAGTGGAATTTGCTGCCAAGGAGTGTGGTGGAGTCTCCTTCTTTGGAGGTCTTTAAGCAGAGGCTTGACAGCCACCTGTCAGGAATGCTTTGATGGTGTTTCCTGCTTGGCAGGGGGTTGGACTGGATGGCCCTTGTGGTCTCTTCCAACTCTATGATTCTATGATTCTATGAGACCTTGGAGATTAGGGATCTCAGTGCCGCAGCTCTTCAACCTCAATGTGATGTTCCCAGAAAATCATCTCCCTGTTTCTTCCCTGCATCTGAAGACTTGGTGTCAGGTGTCAGGTATGCCATACAATATTCAGAAAGGATTACCAGACAGACTGCTGAAGCAGAAAATACATTTCACATACCTTTTCCAAATGTCAATACAACGCTTAGTTGAAATGTCACATTAAAAAAAGAACGAAAAAACCACCTGTGTGATAAGTGCTGAATACTCTTACAGCATCAATGTACAGCTTTAAATTAAAGACTTTCCAATTTATTTATGTATTTAAAATTCTGATTTTGCCACTCTGGGACAAAAAATGATTGACTTGATATTTCTTTCTAATTCTTCTTCACAGTTGATGACAGAACATATCGTTTCAGTGACTGTGTTAACACTGAGGATTGCACCCCAGGCGTTTTTGCTTATGGTGCAATGAATATGGGAAAGTTTATAATGAAAGCTGAGTGCTGCTATACTGACCTATGCAATAAAAAAGCCCCTGAAAGTAAGAATCCCTTTATTTTGGACACTTTTTTGTATGAATAATTCTTACAGCCATAATAACAACAAAAAAGGAAGAAGAATAAAAAGAAAAATGAAAAAGAAAGGTAAAGTAAGAGAGAAGTACATAAAATAGGTGGATGATAATACTTCCTTGTAACATCCCTCTACCAGTACTTGTCATTTTTCTTTCATTCAAGTTCTTGTTTACATTGCTAAACATGTATCACTACATTACATCTTTGATTATGCTATTATATTACAACTTTACAAGCTTAGTCTAAACAAACCAGCATGTTATCTTTAGAGCAGTGTTTACTCATGTACTCTTCGAACCATAACCATTGTGACCTTAATTTCTGATGTGTTTCATATCTTCTTGCCGCAGTTAATTTTGCCAGTTCTATAAATTCTGTTAATTTATATAGCTAATCTTCTTCTGTGGGTATATAGTTTCCTTTCCAGTTCTTTGCGAGAAGTAACCTGGCTGCTGCAGTTGAATATGGGAATATTTTTTCCCCTGTCTTGTGGTATCTCATCTCTTACTATACCCAGTAAAAATGACTCACCCCACCCCCAGATACCCTGAGCATCTTTTTTAATTCATCATGGATGCAGCCCCAGAAGTGAATGTGATACATATAGAAGTTATACTGAGGAAAAATATGCAATTAAGGGCCACAATGGACTAGGCATGCCAATGTAAATGGAATCCTTCTGCTGACCATATACTTCATTTTGCCAGTTCTATCGGAGAATAGGATGTTGACTTTTTGCGCGGCCTGCTGTGCGAACCCATATTCCAGAGCAATCGATAATTGCTGGCCAAGGAACAACGACTATTATAAAGGGCGTAGGTGTCTGACACTTCTTACTGATATAAAGAATGGTGAGTAAACTGCCAATCAACTGCCAGCCATTAACTACCTTTTCTGGCCAAATGTGATAAAAGGAAATGGTGCAAGGAGCTGTAAGATATGTTTTCTTTGAAAAGAAACTTTCAAGGTTTTCTTTAATGTGGTATTTCCTTGTTTTGAATGTACTTTGGGGAAATATATCTGTCCCTGATTTCAGTATGTGAGAAAGAGAAATGAAGGGATATAAGAAGTTCCCTAGAAAGGTGAGGTTTCCTATTATCAGGGAGGAACACACTGTTGGCTCCATTCCCATTTTGAATTTCCCTAGAACCTGGAGGGGTCCTATATTGTGGGCTTTATTGAAGATCTAATTGGTGACTAAATTCACATGTGTGGGCTTCCCTCAGTAGCCTTGGTCGGGTCAGAATACCAATAGACAGGGAAGAAAAGTAAAGCAGGGCTTTTGGAAGACATCAGATGTGGACTATTCTCAGGTGCAGTAGCCCTGACATCTGCCCAAGGATGCCAGGCTCTGATTCCAAACCTGATTCATATGACCTGCTTCCACTTTCATTTCAGTGCCTTTTTTGGTGTGTGTGTGTGAAAATACATCTTCTAAATTTTCAGAGAAGCTAACAGGGTGTGGGGTAAAGAGGGACATGTTTACCCAATGGTCCTGCAAGTTGCTCTAGTGTGTTGGGTCCTGAAGTCAACCCTGACATATATTATCATTCCTCTCTTTACAGCGCGTGGAATGTATGACACCCTTGGTATCAAAGGATGTGCAACGCCAGATTTTTGTAATTTTTTAACGACAGCCCCAAAAGGTGTACTGAAAGCACTCAATGGCTGGTTCTTTTTCGAAGTCAAAAGAGCAAAATGTTATGATCCCAATGTTAAAAGGGGTCCCAGCTTAAAGGGTATAGAAGAAATCAACAACCATCCTGAGACTCACAAGATCTCCGAAGGCTTGGAAGATGTCTGAAGATGCTGCAGAGTGAATGTGTTTCAAAGAGACAGGCGCAAGAGGGCATAAAATTGTGGGTTGGGAGCTCTAGTTACAGAACATTTGATACAGGTTTTACATTTCCCCTGTACATTTATTCTGAATCATGATCAGAATAAAATGGATAAAGTAAATGAATACTGTATCTTATGTTGGCTCTTTTCAAGTGAATAATACCTATGCAATGATGGTGCAATGAATGTTAATTCTTGAAGGCCAAGAAGGAGAAGTAAACTGAAAATCATGATCTGGCCATTGGGTTGCCATCTTTTTAGAAGGAAAAATGTGGACAGTTGTTGAGCTGCTAAGTTATTGAGCTTCTTTTGAGCTGCCAGAGCTCAATCCAGAGCCTGGGCTACCTACGCCAGAACCCAAGCCTTGCCCAATTGGAAATAAAAACCAAACCCAAAAAAACAAAAATAATAATTTAAAATAATAAAAATACCCTGGATGGCCAGGTTTTCCCCAAAGAGGATATGTCTGGTATGTCCCAGACATATCACAACCCTAAGTTACAGCCAATATCAGGATTCAACCTCAATCTGTTAGCCGCCATCCATCCTCCAACAGCCTCCAGACACTCACACAGGACCTTCACCGCCTTCACTGGTTCTGATTTAAAAGAGAGGTAGAGCTGGTTATCATCCACATACTGATGAACACCAGGCTCAAACCCACGATGATCTTACCCAGCGGCTTCATATAGATGTTAAAAAGCATTGGGAGATGATGGAACCCTCAGGTACCCCCCAAGTGAGAGCCCAGGGATCTGAACACTCACCCCCCAACACCACTTTCTTGACACAGCCCAGGAGGAATGAGCAGAACCACTCTATAACAGTTCCCCCAGCTCTCGGTCTCTCTAGAAAGTCCAGAAGGGTGTTATGGCTGGTGGTATCAAAGGCCATTGAAACATCCAGGAAGCTGCTCTGGCACCCGGAGCGGCAAACACGAGGTGCACCTGGGGGCAGGGCATCACTACGTATGACGCATGCGTTCGTCCGTAGTGATGCTGTGCATGCTCGCTACATAGTGGGTTGCTGGCAGCGGCACCGGAAAACCGCAAGCAAGCCACGGAGCAAGGCTTTTTACTGGGTGGCTTGGGAGGCGCCGTTCCCCCATCATCCAGTAAAAAGCCTTGCTTCACAACTTGCTCGCTCGCACCTGCTCGGCACATCGCTTTGTTCCTTGCTGCTTGGGCTACTGGCGGAGGTGAGGGGCGGGAGGGGATGCTTCTCTTGGGACGCTGACGCCCCTCCCTGGCCCGCCCCTTGCCTCCGCTCGCAGCCCGAGCAAGAAGGAACGAAGCAAAGTGCTAAGAGGATGAGCGAGCAAGCTGTGCCGCTGCGCAAGGCTTTTTACTGGGCGGTGGGGCAACAGTGCAACAGCCTACAGCAAGCCTGGGGGAAGGGGGGAGCTTTGCCGCTTTGCCGCTTTGCCACTTTGCCGGTGGCCCATATGGGCCGTCATGGCCGCAGCTCACTGTAGGCTTGGGGGACGCTGGGGGCACGCCGAGTGTCACCCCCCAGGGTGGCACCCAGGGCGGCCTGCCCCCATCACACCTCTTGCTCCGCCCCTGCAACCAGCAGTACTAGGAAACAGCTTTCACCTTTGTCCCTGGCCCGCCGGATATCATTGACCAGTGCCACCAAGGAAGATTCAGTCCTATGATGAAGTCTGAATTCTGATAGGAAGGGATGCCTGGAGTTGTTCAGCAACCACCCGCTCAATCACCTTGCCTAAGGATGTAAGATTTAAGACTAGGCGATAGTTGGCCATATTGGCTGGGTCCAATTTTTTTTTTAAGAAACGGTTTAAAAACTGCCTCTTTTAGCGGGTCTGGGAAGGTTCCCTAATAAAAGGAAGCATTCACCACCCCGCAGAGCCATACCCCAGCCCTTCCTTGCTCACTTTTATGCGTCAGGATGGGCAAGGATCAAGGAGACAGATTGTCGGTTTCACTCATTCAAGCAGCCTGTCCACATCCTCAGAGGTAACAGATTGGAACTGATCACATTCAACTTGACTAGACAGGACTCTAGCACTCTCCCACCCAGGCCCTGCTCCCCTGGTGGAGTCTACCTCTTTCTGAATCTGAGTGACTTTATCTGCAAAAAACTTTGCAAAATCATTGCAGGAGTTCATGATGTCCTTAGTAGGACCTGGTGGAGAAGGTGATTCTGTTAAATTGCGAGCTACCTGAAAGAGTCTCCTGCTGCTGTTTTCTGCAGATGCAATAGAGGCAGCAAAGAAGGTTGTCTCGCGGGGCTCCGTGGGCGGAGCGCGAGTCAGGGCAGGGAGAGGGCCTTGCCAGCGCTGGCCCGCCCCTTTCCATTCCCCGGCTCTGCAAGCCAGTGGCGGGGCTATTTTCGGCGCTGCGGGGGCGAAGCCGCAGGGGCAGCCAGCGAGGGGGGGGGTGACACCACTCCTTGCTGGCCGCCCCTGCAGCTCCACCCTGGCATTGCCGAAAAGAGCCTCATTTTTTTTTTTTAAATTAAAATTTTTTTTTTTTAAAAAAAGCGCCCAATTTGTCACCCTCCCCAGGGTGGCACCCGGGGCGGCCCGCCCCCGCCTCCTTGCTACGCCCCTGGCCATCAACATGAGATAAAGCATCCCCTACCACTCTGTAGAAACCATTTGGATCCATAAAGTTGTGCGGCAGACCATCCAAATGGTCCCACCTCCCTGCAGAGGGGAAGGGTCGTGTAGAAGAGAAGCAAAAACAAAGAGCCGGCAAAGAGTTTAGGAACTGGCAGAAGTCGCCCTGAACTGAGCCGCTTTTCATGCCTCCTCATTTTCTCCTGCCTCTGTCCCCGGCTCCACCCACGGCTACAGAAGCACAGAAAGAGAAACCTAGATGCAGGGAAGGGGGAGAAAATAGGGGGGGATGAGGGAAGGGGGGATTTGGGGGCAGAGCGGAGAGAAAGACAGGGTAAATGGGGGGAAATACAGGAAATTTAATGGTGAAATAGGGAGAGATTGATGGGAAATGGGGGCAATTGGAGGGGACATTGACAGGGGAAATTGGGGGGGGAGGTGGACTGGGGAAATGAGGAGAAACAGGTGGGATACACAGGAGAAATGGGGGTAAATTGAGGTGAAATTGGGGAAAGATTTATGGAAAATGCAGGAAATGATGGAGAAAGAAGAGAGATTGACAAGGGAAGGGAGTGGGGGTACAAGGAGAAAAGGAGGGAGGGCTAAACTAAATGTTTAAAAATCACAAAAAACCACAGCAACGCATGGCAGGGCCAGCTAGTTAATGATAATTATCATAAATAATTCCACATTACAAGTTTCCTTACATCCCTGTCAAGATTTTAACCGTTTACAGTGGTCTTTTAAGTAAATTACAAATTTACTCCAGTAAATGAAATTGGGTAAGAGTGCAGCACTTTGGGAGGTACAGTGTTCCAGGGAAAGATTTCCATCAAATTGCTTCCATTAGTTTGGCATTTTAATAGAACAAGGTGGAAACCGTCCTCATGATGTTCTGCACACCTGGTCACAACCCTGTGTCTAGTTTTGTCAGCTGAGATTTTGAAGAAGCAAGAACTGAAAACAGGGATCTCTGCTCTTACATATTCCCAGCTTCAGAGGTTTCAGCTTTTGATTAAAGATTCACCCAAAGTCATGGAACACCCAGCTACTGTACATGGAACCACCCCAGATGAATAAAATGCACCATCTTGACCTTTCAAATGAAGCTTCCCCTCATCTTTGTGAAGTTGCAACTTGTTTTTGAATTAAAAACAGAAATCAGGTAGCCAAACACCTCGTTATCTGTGTCCCAGCAATTTGCTGAAATTGGGTAAGAGTAGAGCACTTTGGGAGGTACAGTGTTCCAGGGAAAGATTTCCATCAAATTGCTTCCATTAGTTTGGCGTTTTAATAGAACAAGGTGGAAACCGTCCTCATGATGTTCTGGACACCTGGTCACAACCCTGTGTCTAGTTTTGTCAGCTGAGAAGTTTCTTCTAACATCAACTGTCATTTAGCCATATCCCTGGGAAAGCAGAGAATGTCTGCCATCTTTCTGATTATGCAGGAATTCGCACAAATTTCAAATAAAAAGAGAGGCAGTGATCTGTGTAAAGGACGGGTCCCCTAAACCCAAGGGCCCAGATCCTTGTGTTGCAGTTGGGTCTAACACCCAACCCTGCCAGCTCCATCCACCCCACCATTCCTTCTGTCAACTAGACAGGGACAGGAGAGTGTAAGATTTTGAATAAGTAAGAACTGAAAACAGGGATCTCTGCTCTCTGATCCTCACAGTTTCAAACTTGTTCAACAGCAAGCAAGAACTGTATTTAGTATCAAGGCTGTACCCAAATCAACACACACAAATTTGACGTGAAGTAGGTGGCACTGTGGGTTAAACCACAGAGCCTAGGGCTTGCCGATCAGAAGGTCAGCAGTTCAAATCCCTGTGACGGGGTGAGCTCCGGTTGCTCAGTCCCAGCTCCTGCCAACTTGCTAACCCCCTGGGATGTGTGCCAGCCACGCCTCTGCATGTAAGCCGCTCCTGGTTCTGGAGAAGGTAGCTCCGCCACTGCTCTGTACATGCTCACTGCAGACAAACAACACCAATTTTGGGTGGTTTCTTAAGTTCTCAAAGGAGATGAAAAGTGGAATGTCACAACCAACTCAAATCTTCAATGCAGAAGAGGCACAGTTTAACTCATTTTCAGTAACTCCTGAAAAAACTCCAAGTTGGGATTTCATAGAGGTGTGGAAATGCCACAAGAGCATCCATCTCCTTGCTCAAAGGCCTATGCTTGAGAATTAGTGACTTTACGCTCATGATTGGCCCCTCTTTTCACTTCAGCTTTCTTCAGTAAATGGTGTACTTGGAAGGCGAGGGCAGAAAAGAACTTTCATGATTTTAGGGGGAAGTTCAGCTTGTTGCCTCAGGGTGGACAATATTTTGCTTTTAAACCACAGAGCCTAGGGTTTGCCGATCAGAAGGTCGGCGGTTCGAATCCCCGCGGCGGGGTGAGCTTCCGTTGCTCAGTCCCAGCTCCTGCCAACCTTGCAATTTGAAAGCACGTCAAAGTGCAAGTAGGTAAATGGGAACCGCTCTGGCGGGAAGGTAAATGATGTTTTCGTGCACTGCTCTGATTCGCCAGAAGCGGCTTAGTCATGCTGGCCACATGACCTGGAAGCTGTATGCCGGCTCCCTAGGCCAATAAAGCGAGATGAGCCCCGCAACCACAGAGTTGTCTGCGACTGGACCTAATGGTCAGGGGTCCCTTTACCTTTAGGTTGATTCAGAAAGAAATGATTGCAGTCTAAAGAGGGACAATATGGCCCATAAACCTACAATGAGTTTTGTGGCCTCATCCCTGGCCTTAATGATAGAAAATCTAAGAAAATCTATCATGCCTGTTTTAGTAGAGATTCCTGCATTGTAGGGAGTTGGAATAAATGATCCTTGGTGTTCATTTCAACTCTACAATCCTATGATATACCCGGTACATAGAATTGAACACTGAATCTATAGGTTAAATTCCATAGAAGAAGAAGATGAAGAGTTTGGATTTGATATCCCATTTTATCAGTACCCTAAGGAGTCTCAAAGTGGCCAACAATCTCCTTTTTCCTTCCTCCCCACAACAAACACTCTGTGAGGTGAGTGAGGCTGAGAGACTTCCAAGAAGTGTGACTAGCCCAAGGTCACCCAGCAGCTGCGTGAGGAGGAGTGGAGACGCGAACCCGGTTCACCAGATAACGAGTCTACCGCTCTTAACCACTACAACACACTGGCTCATAGCAAGGAAGTCACAGCATCCCAGGTGTGGCAAAGCAGTGCTGTGAGAAAGACTGGCTCCAAACTATGAGTATAGGCTTGCTATGTAGTAATAAGCGTAGTAACTGGGGTGCGTTTCCTCCACCAAAAACATTACAAAATTAGAATCTTCTGGTACTTTTGTCTATGTGCTTTGTCATTTTCAGGCCTCACCCCTGGCCTTCAAGACAGAAAGCCTAGGTAAAACAGCTGGCTCAGAATGATTGCAACCCAATGCCCACTTTCAGCCAGAGGCCTAAGTGTGGAAAAAATTTCTTGACACTCTGTTCTACTGGCGGAGGAAGGTGGGTGTGAAGAGAGTAGCCGGCCTCAGGTGCCATTCCGGGGAGTTTGACACCGCTCACTGTACACACCCAGGCCATGCACCCCCCTCCACGCCCCCTGGGATGCGAGCCACTTCCCCTGGGATGTGCGCCAGCCATGCCCCTGCACGTAAGCCACTCCCGGTGCTGGAGCAGGTAGCTCCGCCATTGCTCTGCACATGCTCATTGCAGCATGAGAAGCCAGCAGACAAACAACACCAATTTTGGGGGGTTTCTTAAGTTCTCAAATGAGATGAAAAGTGGAATGTCAGAACTAACCCAAATCTTCAACGCAGAAGAGGCATAGTTTAACCCATTTTCAGTAACTGCCCAAAAGCCTCCAAGTTGGGATTTCATAGAGGTGTGGAAATGCCACAAGAGCATCCATCTCCTTGCTCAAAGGCCTATGCTGGAGAATTAGTGACTTTACGCCCCTCTTTTCACCTCAGCTTTCTTCAGTAAATGGTGTACTGGGAAGTCGAGGGCAGAAAAGAACCTTCAGGATTTTAGGGGGGAGTTCAGCTTGTTGCCTTAGGGTAGACAATATTGCGTTTTTTTCCACCTACACCATTGAATCTTTCTTCCCCTTCCTGGACTAGGTGACACAGTTCAGAAAAGGTAGCCATGCCAAAAGTCCACAGATGCCCTCCCCTCCATGAGACTTTTTGCAAAACAACAGAAACAGGATTTTTTTTTGAAAGAAAGGAAAGAAAACCCCGGCCACCTTCAATAGTTAAAGAACGTAAGACAACTCTTCTCTGTCAAAAGGTTTTGTGATTAACACCAAAGACTGTAGCAGTGGAAGAGCACCCCCACTTTTTTGCACAGGTAGATGTAGACAAGAAAACACGGTTATCTTCCCTGTGGGATTTTTCTGTGTAGAATCCACCCCACCCCCCAATATTCTTCAGAAACTGCTGCTGTCAGGGACACAAAATGAGAATGGCCACTACAGGTCTTATTTACATTGTTCAGTTCTCTGTTTCAAAGGCTGGTTGTTTGGAGTTCATCTGAAAGATGAAGAGAATCAGATGCATACTGAACTGCTATGTATTCAAAGTACAGGCAACAATGTCCTTGTCAAGCTCAAGAAAGAAAAATTCTTAACGATGCAACATAGCTTGACTGAATGGGTAAAGTCCAAGAGATACCAACTTGCCTGGACAAGAAGGACCCATGGACCCTGGGAATATGATTGTGAAAATGCTTTCCCACAGCACATGTGAAGAACACAGGCATAACCTGGAGTCTCATTCTGCAAAATTTCATGGTGTTTCTGGAAAAATATTGCACTGAGTTTCAAAAGTGATTTGTGTTCCAATATCACATCATGTGCTTTCTGGGAAAACTCCATTTGGGCTAGTTTCCACATCTCACTAAACCAGTTGTTTGCAAGAGCTGCCTGAGGCTCAAACCCCTGACTTATAAATTCCTCTGTGTAAGCTCATAGTTGCACACGTTGCCTTTTTGGGGACCAGATCTTCTCGAAGTCCTCCTTAGCTTTTGATCATCCCAACACCATGAAGACTCTCCTGTGCATGGGCCTCCTCTTGGCCTTGTTTTCCCCAGGTGAGTGGAAACCAGACATCCTGGGTTCCTTGAATTTCCTCTAGAATAGGGAATGACCAGTGACGCTAGAGCAAGGGAGGTCAAGAATGTCAAGTACCTAGAGACAGAATAATGAATAAATGAATATTGTGATGAAGAGCAGGAGGATCTGGGAGCCATGGCTATAATTTGGAAGAAACCTATGAGATAAAGATTTTGAAACTCTGAGAGATTTCTAATTTTCCTCCTTTAATTGTGCTATTTATTGGGCTGGAACTGTCTGGAATGTGCCATGGTCCTTTGGGAGATTAGGACTGGGAGAGAGGACCAGTGATCCATTTAATAGGTAGTAAGAATTCCTGGATCATTTAGATAAAGCTGCACTTGCCAGAATGCTCTTCAGGGGCTTAGATTGCTCCATTAAGGAGCAAATTGGGCATGTAGGCAAGGGGTATTGGAAGCTCCCATGATTTACCATGCCATGACTTCAATCCTCTGGGATTCTTGTCCAACACAGACCTATTTCTGATTTGAGAGTCCAGCAGGAGGGTGGCGGAAAGAGCTTGAGTGACAGACAGAGAGCAGAAATGTCAGGAATGGGAGGAGGGTCTAGAGCTCCTTTTGTGCTAGTTTTGCTGTTTAAAATGCAGGCTTCACACACAGCCCAGGAACATTTTGTGTGTTTGGGGGAAATCAGTGGCCAAACTCTAATGTGTATTACAAATCCATTCTGCATGAGATGAAGTAAATGCTAATTGGGAACTCTAAATGTACGTCATATATGTGGAGCTGTGGCATCTTTGCATTGGAAATCCAGGATTGCATAATGTGTGAAAATGCTTCACTACATACCGGTACTTACAAATTACTTACAAAAATGAACATTAAGAATGTTGGTAAAAACAAAGTTATGGGAAGTGCAAAGGGTGTGAATGCTGCAATATGAAATATTCTGCCCGGGAAGGAAGCCCTATTGAATTCATTTGGGTGTACTTCTTTGTAGACATGTCCAGCATTGTGCTAAGAGGGATTTGAGATGGCCTCCGCATGCAGTGCTGACACCCAGGAGGAGGTGGTGCTGAAAGGCTCATTGGCACCAAATACATGACACACACTGCAACCAGAGGACAAGTGGTCCATGCCCAAGAAAGCACGTCTTGCATTGAAATATGCTTTTAATAATCAGAGCAAAAAAAACCCCTCAGCTTATTTTTGGGAGGTGGAACTCCCATGACTGGCATCTACCCTGCAGCTTTGAGGCAGAGAGAGGCAAGTGGTAGAGTCTGGCAGTACTGGCTATACTGCTTGAGGACAGCAGCTGGGTAGCGGCCAGCCCTAGATGGCACTGCTGGAGCATATGGCAATGGCCCATTCTGAGGATCCTAAAGGCTGACTCCACTCCTCAATGAATGGGCCAGGGGTGGCTTACTGGGGGATATTCCGGGCCCTCTGAATATTCTACTTTGGTTTCAAGGGGGAATGAAGGAAACCCCCATCCCTTTTACACAATGAAATGTCAAATTAATCCTGCAGGGCACATCATACCTAGCTTCTCAGAAAGAAGTAAAACCTGGCAGAAATCAGCATGGCTTATGAGCACTTGGAGCTCATCCAATCTGAGCCAGTGTGGTGTAGTGGTTAAGAGCGGTAGACTCGTAATCTGGTGAACCGGGTTAGCGTCTCCGCTCCTCCACATGCAGCTGTTGGGTGACCTTGGGCTAGTCACACTTCTCTGAAATCTCTCAGCCCCACTCACCTCACAGAGTGTTTGTTGTGGGGGAGGAAGGGAAAGGAGAATGTTAGCCGCTTTGAGACTCCTTAGGGTAGTGATAAAGCGGGATATCAAATCCAAATTCTTCTTCTTCTTCATTAAATTAATTCATTTTTCAAATCCTTCAAATTCCATCTAAAAAAGATTAAAAGTATTTGTAAATCCATTTTATAAAGGCTTAGGAATTTGCCATTGTCTTCCTCCTTAAGCACAACACCATTTAAAAGCCTCTGTCCTCATATAACCAACATATCTAAGTTTAATGAATGCATGAAGGGGTTAATGCCATAGAGTAAGTTGTCCTGTCAATCTTAGCTAGGTCAAAAAGGAGGTTTCTTGTGGCATAAGATAGTGACACTAACTTCTTGTGATCTTCTGTCCTCTCTGTAGGGGCGCCACTACAATGTATGACCTGTCAATATGATGCCAACAATAGATGTATCTCGCGAGAGCCACGTTTTTGTCCAGGCAATACTTGTCGTGACGTTGTTCTCAGTGACGAACTATGTGAGTTAGGTTTCTTTCTTTTGTATACAGAGATCATTTCTCAATATAGGGTTGCTATACATCCAGTTTCCCCCAGGCATGACTGGGATTCCAGGGGCATATGTAGTGTGTGTGTGTGTGGGGGGGATTTCTAAAAATTGGCAAAATGTCCAGGTTTTTGCAGTCTGAACCTGGAAGTGGGTGATTTTGGGGTGATTAAAAAAAACAACAACAGCTCAATAACATTTTGTGTCCAGAATGTTACATCTTGAAATGTTCCAAGTCTCAAGAGATCTCTGGCAGGAACCAGGCCTAGCAAAGATTCCAGCACAAATGCTAAGGTCAGCAATCCACCCAGATTTTCTGGACTCTGTCATATTTCTGCATGAACCTGGGATGTTGTAGGAATCCATTGACATTGGCGAATCAATCAAATGTCCTTCCATCCACCCATTCAGTCAACAAATGGCACAGATTTTGTAATGAACTTCTTTAGAAACATGTACACATGATACATTAAAAGGTACATAATTTTTTATGGCTATCATTTTCATATTTATTTCTGTATAGAGGTGCCTCTTTGCTTTTCTTCTTTCTGAAGTGTTATTTCTGGCCAAATGGAAGCTATATGCACTAAATTTCCAATCCTGACTATTTGGATTCAGAAGCAAATGCCACTGAATTCAGTGAGTCTTACTCCCAGGTATGTGGGGGGTTTGGATTTCTGCCTTAAATAGCTTCCATTCATGAATTTTAAAAGCCAAGGGAATGCAGCAATCATTATAGTTCTTTTCACATGGAAAAGAAATATCTCTTTGGTCCCCTCTGAATTTTTTGTATGCTCCTTAGTGCTAGCCTCTTTCTCCAGTTTGGGAGAACCATCTGGATTTCAATGGATTTCACCACCCCAAACTCCACTTTAAAAGTGACATTACATTTAAAATTATTTCCCTCCCTCTCCATGGGGCATTTTTCTTCTTCACTTACAGCTATATTCTCTCTCTTTCACTGGTGCTTCGGTGAGAAATACTAAACATCAAAGTAGTGAGAGGGGCTGAAATCCCAACCCTTCTTACCCAAGACTATGCCTTGCTCAATTCAGAGTGACGTACATCTTAGTAGAGTTGGCTATCTTTGTAGGCATAGGTTTGTGATTCACAGGTTAGGTTGGTGATGGGCCGCTTCATCAATTTCACTTTATTAACCCAAGACTTTTGTTGATTTTGCTGCAAAAGAAGAAACGATTTTAACTCTGAAAATGCATTAACTATGAAACGGAACAGCTAAGGGTAAAAACATGTTGGTTTATATGTGTTTAGATGCTTTAAAACTGAATTGTAAGTCCCCCAAAGACTAACAAAAGTATTTATTTTAAATACATTAAAACATGTATCAGATGCCTTTCAGTTGAGAAAGTTTTGAATGTGACTCGCATGGCACAGATGTTTGCAACTTGTGCTGCCATGGGCAGTTTTGGATCTGAAGCCAATAAGCACGCTTAGGAGAGAAAATGTTGCGTTCTATTTATAAGTCTTTGAGTAGAAAAGCAAACAAGCAAACTTAATAACGCCAATTACAAAACATTTAAGTCATGTTGTTGTTGTTGTTGTTGTTGTTGTTGTTGTTGTTGTTGAGTCGCTTAGTCGTGTCTCACTCTTCATGACCTCATGGACCAGAGCACGCCAGGCACTCCTGTCTTCCACTGCCTCCCGCAGTTTGGTCAGACTCATGTTGGTAGCATCGAGAACACTGTTCAACCATCTTGTCCTCTGTCATCCCCTTCTCCTTGTGCCCTCCATCCTTCCCAACACCAGGGTCTTTCCCAGGGAGTCTTCTCTTCTCATGAGGTGGCCAAAGTATTGGAGCCTCAGCTTCAGGATCTGTCCTTCCAGTGAGCACTCCGGGCTGATTTCCTTAAGAATGGATAGGTTTGATCTTCTTGTGTCTCCTCCAGCACCATAATTCAAAAGCATCAATTCTTTGGCGATCAGCCTTCCTTATAGCCCTGCTCTCATCATGAGGGCACATTGTTAAAAATATATGACATTGTGGCTTTCTAGGAAGACACAGCTGCCTCTGAAATGCCTAGTTGCCCCTCCGTTTGCTTAAACTGATGAATACCAAGGTGAGACCTTGGAGATTAGGGATCTCAGTGCCGCAGCTCTTCAACCTCAATGTGATGTTCCCAGAAAATCATCTCCCTGTTTCTTCCCTGCATCTGAAGACCTGGTGTCAGGTGTCAGGTATGCCATACAATATTCAGAAAGGATTACCAGACAGAATGCTGAAGCAGAAAATACATTTCACATACCTTTTCCAAATGTCAATACAACGCTTAGTTGAAATGTCACATTAAAAAAAGAACGAAAAAACCACCTGTGTGATAAGTGCTGAATACTCTTACAGCATCAATGTACAGCTTTAAATTAAAGACTTTCCAATTTATTTATGTATTTAAAATTCTGATTTTGCCACTCTGGGACAAAAAATGATTGACTTGATATTTCTTTCTAATTCTTCTTCACAGTTGATGACAGAACATATCGTTTCAGTGACTGTGTTAACACTGAGGATTGCACCCCAGGCGTTTTTGCTTTTGGTGCAATGAATACGGGAAATTTTATAATGAAAGCTGAGTGCTGCTATACTGACCTATGCAATGAAAAAGCCCCTAAAAGTAAGAATCCCTTTATTTTGGACACTTTTTGTATGAATAATTCTTACAGCCATAATAACAACAAAAAAGGAAGAAGAATAAAAAGAAAAATGAAAAAAAGGTAAAGTAAGAGAGAAGTACATAAAATAGGTGGATGATAATACTTCCTTGTAACATCCCTCTACCAGTACTTGTCATTTTTCTTTCATTCAAGTTCTTATTTACATTGCTAAGCATGTATCACTACATTACATCTTTGATTATGCTATTATATTACAACTTTACAAGCTTAGTCTAAACAAACCAGCATGTTATCTTTAGAGCAGTGTTTACTCATGTACTCTTCGAACCATAACCATTGTGACCTTAATTTCTGATGTGTTTCATATCTTCTTGCCGCAGTTAATTTTGCCAGTTCTATAAATTCTGTTAATTTATATAGCTAATCTTCTTCTGTGGGTATATAGTTTCCTTTCCAGTTCTTTGCGAGAAGTAACCTGGCTGCTGCAGTTGAATATGGGAATAATTTTTTCCCTGTCTTGTGGTATCTCATCTCTTACTATACCCAGTAAAAATGACTCACCCCACCCCCAGATATCCTGAGCATCTTTTTTAATTCATCATGGATGCAGCCCCAGAAGTGAATGTGATACATATAGAAGTTATACTCAGGAAAAAATATGCAATTAAGGGCCACAATGGACTAGGCATGCCAATGTAAATGGAATCCTTCTGCTGACCATATACTTCATTTTGCCAGTTCTATGGGAGAATAGGATTACGTTTTTTTGCGCAGCCTGCTGTGCGAACCCATATTCCAGAGAAATCGATACTTGCTGGCGGAGGAACGACGACCTTTATAAAGGGCGTAGGTGTCTGACACTTCTTACTGATATAAAGAATGGTGAGTAAACTGCCAATCAACTGCCAGCCATTAACTACCTTTTCTGGCCAAATGTGATAAAAGGAAATGGTGCAAGGAGCTGTAAGATATGTTTTCTTTGAAAAGAAACTTTCAAGGTTTTCTTTAATGTGGTATTTCCTTGTTTTGAATGTACTTTGGGGAAATATATCTGTCCCTGATTTCAGTATGTGAGAAAGAGAAATGAAGGGATATAAGAAGTTCCCTAGAAAGGTGAGGTTTCCTATTATCAGGGAGGAACACACTGTTGGCTCCATTCCCATTTTGAATTTCCCTAGAACCTGGAGGGGTCCTATATTGTGGGCTTTATGGAAGATCTAATTGGTGACTAAATTCACATGTGTGGGCTTCCCTCAGTAGCCTTGGTCGGGTCAGAATACCAATAGACAGGGAAGAAAAGTAAAGCAGGGCTTTTGGAAGACATCAGATGTGGACTATTCTCAGGTGCAGTAGCCCTGACATCTGCCCAAGGATGCCAGGCTCTGATTCCAAACCTGATTCATATGACCTGCTTCCACTTTCATTTCAGTGCCTTTTTTGGTGTGTGTGTGAAAATACATCTTCTAAATTTTCAGAGAAGCTAACAGGGTGTGGGGTAAAGAGGAACATGTTTACCCAATGGTCCTGCAAGTTGCTCTAGTGTGTTGGGTCCTGAAGTCAACCCTGACACTTATTATCATTCCTCTCTTTTCAGCGCGTGGGAAACAGGTCAGACTTGGTAGCAAGGGATGTGCAACGCCAGATTTTTGTAATTTTTTAACGACAGCCCCAAAAGGTGTACTGAAAGCACTCAATCGCTGGTTCTTTTTCGAAGTCAAAAGAGCAAAATGTTATGATCCCAATGTTAATTGGGGTCCCAGCTTAAAGGGTATAGAAGAAATCAACAACCATCCTGAGACTCACAAGATCTCCGAAGGCTTGGAAGATCTCTGAAGATGCTGCAGAGTGAACGTGTTTCAAGGAGACAGGTGCAAAGTGCATGAAATTGTGGGTTGGGAGCTCTAGTTACAGAACATTTGGTACAGGTGTTACATTTCCCCTGTACATTTATTCTGAATCATGATCAGAATAAAATGGATAAAGTAAATGAATACTGTGTCTTATGTTGGCTCTTTTCAAGTGAATAATATCTATGCAATGATGGTGCAGTGAATGTTAATTCTTGAAGGCCAAGAAGGAGAAGTAAACTGAAAATCATGATCTGGCCATTGGGTTGCCATATTTTTAGAAGGAAAAATGTGGACAGTTGTTGAGCTGCTAAGTTATTGAGCTTCTTTTGAGTTGCCAGAGCTCAATCCAGAGCCTCGGCTACCTACGCCAGAACCCAAGCCTTGCCCAATTGGAAATAAAAACCAAACCCCAAAAACAAAAATAATAATTTAAAATAATAATAAAAATACCCTGGATGGCCAGGTTTTCCCCCAAAGAGGATATGTCTGGTATGTCCCAGACATATCACAACCCTAAGTTACATCCAATATCAGGATTCAACCTCAATCTGTTAGCCGCCATCCATCCTCCAACAGCCTCCAGACACTCACACAGGACCTTCACCGCCTTCACTGGTTCTGATTTAAAAGAGAGGTAGAGCTGGGTATCATCCACATACTGATGAACACCAAGCTCAAACCCCACGATGATCTTATCCAGCGGCTTCATATAGATGTTAAAAAGCATTGGGAGATGATGGAACCCTCAGGTACCCCCCAAGTGAGAGCCCAGGGATCTGAACACTCATCCCCAACACCACTTTCTTGACACAGCCCAGGAGGAATGAGCAGAACCACTCTATAACAGTTCCCCCAGCTCTCGGTCTCTCTAGAAAGTCCAGAAGGGTGTTATGGCTGGTGGTATCAAAGGCCATTGAAACATTCAGGAAGCCGCTCTGGCACCCGGAGCGGCAAACATGAGGTGCACCTGGGGGCAGGGCATCACTACGTACTACGTACTTCTAATGTAGAAAATTTTTGTATATTCATGTTCCGATGAAATTATGGTATTTTTCAGATTGCTTATATATACACATTTTAAAACTAACTTATTAAAATTCTCATTCACCGCCACAGACATAATCTCCTAGTCCCTGGGTAAAGGACTAATGTCAACATTCCCCCCCCCCCCCCGATAGCTTTATGTACTATGATTTCACTTTCCAAGGCTGTGGAACAACAGATCTTTGTGCCATCTGGAATTATGTAAGAGGTGGAGTCGCAACTGGAAGATATGGCCTATATGTTACCAAAGAAAGATGTTATAATACTTCACAATCTCATAACAGCCTGAACAGGAAGGGTAAATGGGACAAGTGTAGACTCCTTGTGTATTCCAAAACATTGGAGGCCTAGTGGTGAAATCCAGGTAAAGGGAAGCAAGGGGCAGAGAAAAAGAGGTCGGAATATGGGAATTGTGGATTCTAATTACAAAGAATCCTGCAGTGTAGTTAAGTTTTAATTATGATGATTACAATGCAAAATAAATGGTTATGGAGAATAAAATGCTGGTTCTCAGGTCTGTTTCTTTCAGATACAAATGAAATTATTATTTATTGGTTTAGACGAAGAGATTACAAAACATAAAATACATAAAATACAATAAAGACAAAATAATATACATTGCACAGGGGAAAAATCATTATTAAAATCTGATGTTTTGTTAGATAAAAGGTTTCTCCTCTGAAGAATTTAACTTAGAGCATTTTTTCAGCCAGAGTTCACTGGAGCTCAGCTGTGGCACTTCTCAGGTGGGTGCCATTGCCGTTCAAAGAGAAAGTGAGTTCTCGCAGAGAGGTCCCGTTGCGGGGCGGGCAGGAAGGCATATCATATTTGGGTTTTTGTCACTTGGCGCAGCTTCCAGGACCTGCCTGTCGTGGGGCAGATTTTTATGTTGCAGTTTTAGGACAGCCCAGCGTCCTTATATTAGATCCCCACGTGGATCTTGAGCTTAATCGTTTAGAGCTACGGATCTCCCACCCCCCCTTCCCTGGTATAGGTTGACGTTGACCTTGCTGTACCGGGTAGGGGTCGCCTCTGCTTAGGAGGGGCCTGGTAGGAATTTTGTCCATTTGGCGAATTGGCCGTGCCATTTGGTTTTTGCCTACTATACAGCAAATAGTCACAACTTGTAAGGTTGGCGGTTAGGCATTGGTTCCGTGATTGGGTGGGTGGTACCCACCGAAAGTGATGTGGGATATGGGAATTCCGCAAAGGAATCCGGGGACTCAACTTTGCTGTCCAAACCCTGGCGGGTGCAGGGCCATACAGGAGTCCCTGTGGACCCCTGGGGAGGGGGAGACACGTTGATCCGGTCCCACTAACTCTCTTCAGCTAATGGTTTCCCTTCGCTGACAAATGGTCAGCTCTGTCCCGCTGGACAGCTAGTTTCGCTGACTAGGGTCAGCTCTGTCCCGATTGGACAGCTAGTCTCGCTGACTAGGGTCAGCTCTGTCCCGACTGGACAGTTTGAACCAATGCCTACGCAACCACTCACCTGATTTGTATTCAATAAAAGTTGTGGCCAAAATAGTGCCAAAAACCCAAACCTAAATTATTGTCTTCAGTGTGAATTGATTGGGGAAATGACTGGTGCCCTGCTCCCGCAACAAGGAAGAAGTTCCTGGTGAGCTCTGTCACTAGTAAATCTAGAAAAATAGCACTGATCCCTACAAACCTTTCTTCATATAATTGTCACTTTAAAGGCAAAACAGACAACTTTTTCACAGGGTGTAGGGGGAATTGTCCCTTCAAAAAGGTTACTGGTAATCAAATACCCAATTGGGGCATTTAAATATTTGTACAAAGCTGCTCTTAAGTCCTCATAGATGGGACAAACCAGTAAGAAGTTGGATAAATATTCAGGCACCTTACCTTCACATAGGCAATCTTTTTCTACGTAGGGGATCCAGCGATAGCATCCTTAACTATGACAGAGTTCATACACTGGAGTTGCAGAGCTGTAAATGCTTTTCCCCATTTGGTATTTGTGATGCTGGTTACATACTGAGGGTGAGGGGGCTGAATGGGTAGTTTGGCATTCCAAAAAGCAGGACTGTCCCAACCATGAGGCAAGGTGAGGCAAAGGATGTCATATAGAGGAGGGAGAAAGGTTGTTTTCTGCTGCTCCAGAGAAGCGGACACGGAGCAATGGATTCAAACTACAAGAAAGAAGATTCCACCTAAACATTAGGAAGAATTTCTTGACAGTAAGAGCTGTTCGACAGTGGAATTTGCTGCCAAGGAGTGTGGTGGAGTCTCCTTCTTTGGAGGTCTTTAAGCAGAGGCTTGACAGCCACCTGTCAGGAATGCTTTGATGGTGTTTCCTGCTTGGCAGGGGGTTGGACTGGATGGCCCTTGTGGTCTCTTCCAACTCTATGATTCTATGATTCTATGATTCTATAACCATCATAGGCAGCTGGATTCATAAGGGCAGGAAATCTGGCCTCCAGTGAATTCCTTGCCCACTGCTGCTGCCTCAGTGGAAGCAACAGCTGCACTGCAATCCTGAGAGACAAGATTGGCCCCTTCCCCCAAAATCAGATTGCCTCTTCAGTGGCCTCTTGGGCAATAGGAGGTGCTGCTGGTTTCCTCCCACTCTTGTTTCCAATGTAGATCTTTATTCCTCACCTCTTGCATTGTTCCTGATGTCAATCTTCATTCAACCTTTTCTTTCCTGGAATGGGGAGGCACAATTTTGTGGTTTGCCTATTTTGATATGGGATGCCTCTCAGTCTACCATTTAGCACTTCCAAAGGAAATACATTTAGTCTGACTTTGGTAAAGAAATGCCGATAGGTTGGTACAGACAGGTTCCTAAGATATGAGGATATCTGAAAGTCGTACCCATATTGGATTCCTGCTGCTACAGGGCCACAGATTACATGGGATTGAGATCGCAGGTCACTATGTGAAATGTTTCCTGTGGAGATCTTTATTCCTCAGCCCTCACATTGTTCCTGATGTCAATCTTCACTTAACCCTTTCCCCCCTGGAATGGGGAGGTACTATTTTGTGGTTTGCCTCAGCTGCCAACATGTCTTGGGCGAGCCTTGCCAAGGAGCACATTTGACCAGACAGGCAGAAGTGTGATGAGCACAGAAATAATGCTTTAAAATATGAGATTTCATATGGCAAGGTGCCACCTCAATAGCTAATGCACTCAGAATGTCCCAAGAAAGATCATACTCATCAATAATGTGTAGCATTTCCTTATCCCTAACTGGAGGCTCCCCATTGTTAAAAGTCAGCATCTCATTGAAACCTCCATCCCCCTTTAAAATACCTAAGGGAAAGGATATGCACTCTGACCACTGAGCAAACACCAGCTTCCATAGGAGCCAACTCCTAGGGGGCAAGGGGTCTTCACCACTTCCAATAAAATGTCTGAGGGAGCTGGGCCCTCCCAAAGTTGATGGGCATTGCCATTCAGATGGTATGTGTGCACTGCATCCTGTGATTGATTATGCGGGGCAGGGCTTACCTGCTCCTGCCCCTACTTTTTACTAGTTGGTAACTGCTGCCAACTTCCAAAAGGAGAATATACTCAGGCCCGTGCTTCCATATCATCACGTGGTTGGGATATCTTAGCAATGCCTCCTCTTTGTTTCTCTCTCTCTCTCTTTCTCTTTTTAGTGCGAGTGGGTTGCCTAAATAATGAAACATTGAAAATAAACATTGATGGAAAATGCAATGATTTGTTAGATGTGATTACACACATAACACCTTACTCCATCCCTTAGAAATTCTGTTACTATATGCAAATACAAAAGAAACACCATACAAAGGAAATGAGTAGAAAGAGGTATATTTAAATGAAATTAATAACAATAATGATGGTAATGTTGATGCTGTTAGGATGTATAAAAGAGAGAACACCATAAAAGTAGGAAAGGGAGGAGAAAAGAAAAGGGGAAATATGGTAAAAAATAAGAAAAAGAAAGAAAGAGAAGAGCGGAAAGAGAAAGATGGGGAAGAGAGGAATGTGTGTGTGTGTGTGTGTGTGTGTGTGTGTGTGTGTGTGTATTTAAAATGCAGATGAAAGCTGTTCAGAAGTCAGATCACTGAAAATAGGTTACAAGAAATGTTATCTACAACCCTTTCATTCCTGTAGCTTATGAAAAGGACCCACCATTCTAAGAGCTTGTTCTCTTGTTGTCTTCTGATTTCTCTTCAACAAAAGGCCAAACTCCTATAATATGAGGATGACACCACCCTTGTTAACAATTTTTCCCTTCAGGTCAGGGGGCACCTTTGGCCCAAAGGATGTCTGAGTGATTTCAGGAAGCAGGAGCTAAATCACCATTCTCTGCTGCCCGATGTCTCCACCAAAATATATCATGACTGTCAAGACTGTATCCAAATAAGCAACATAAGTACAGAATACATATTTATTTAAGAAAAATAAAACAACAGTGTAGTATGAACTCTGTTACCAAATAGAAATAAAGGATTGTAGAAGAAGGTCACTTAGGAACTCAGGAACATTTGGGGAAATACGTACAGAGAAAACAACAAATCTGACTTATTCCAGGCTAGTGTATTTTAACACCACTTTCTGACCCTCAAAAGTGTGTGGCAACCATCAGTGCATGCACATCCCTTCACCGGTCAAATCTTTCACTGTGATCTGCAACAACTGGTATTAAGAGGCCTAATGACCCAGGTGGCGCTGTGGGTTAAACCACAGAGCCTAGGGCTTGCTGATCAGAAGGTCGGCGGTTCGAATCCCTGCGACGGGGTGAGCTCCCGTTGCTCGGTCCCAGCTCCTGCCCACCTAGCAGTTCGAAAGCACGTCAAAGTGCAAGTAGATAAATAGGTACCGCTCCGGCGGGAAGGTAAATGGTGTTTCCATGTGCTGCTCTGGTTCACCAGAAGCGGCTTTGTCATGCTGGCCACATGACCTGGAAGCTGTATGCCGGCTCTCGGCCAATAAAGCAAGATGAGCGCCGCAACCCCAGAGTCGGACACGACTGGACCTAATGGTCAGGGGTCCCTTTACCTTTACCTTTAATGACCCTCATATTGGAGGGAAGATAGCTATCATGCCTACATTAACAGAAGGACATACTGATAAGCTACAAAACTGACAGTGCAAACTTGAATGGCCCCATGGATGTGAGCAGGTTCCAGGTTGCCCTGATTTCTGGGAAGAGCATGTGTGTGACATGCTAATTGTTGATTACTTTGTGCCTCATTAGGATTAGGTTGTTTCCAGCTCAGTTTTATCAGATAGCCCGAGAGACGAACACATTCATTTAAAGTACCTGTTTACTGACAATGTAGGTGTGGCTAGACAGGAAGGAGCACCTGGCTGACTCCCACAGGGTTTCTTTAAAAGATTGCATCCAATATGAAATAAGAGCTTTGTGTTACAATATGGAAATATAGGATTTCTGGGATTTTCCATAATTTCCTGCTGCTCACTGGACCAGTCCTTCCCAGTTGGAATCCTTGGGTACATTTCCTAGGCCCATAAATCCGTCCAAGTCAGCTCCTTCTTCTTCCATAGGTTACCTGCTGGTTCGTTCCTCCTTGGCTTTTGATCACTCTGGCATTCTGAGGGCCATCCTGAGTATATGTTTCTTCCTTGCACAGCTGGTTTTGACTACTGCCCAGGCTAAATAATACAGAGGTGTGGGAACAGTGCAATGGTTGGGTAAGCCCCTTCTTTCTGGTCTGAAGGAAGCAGCAAAAGGAGGCATTTGTACAGCTTCTGGCAGAAAGTGTGAGGATTCTGACAGGGTCCTAAGTACAACCCCCTTCTTTGCAAGGATTAAATATAAATTATTAACAGATGCCAAAGAAAGAGGTGGATTTTCACTGCCAGATTTGAAGTTGTATTATGAAGCGTCCTGTCTCTGCTGGCTGTGGGTGTGGATAATTTTTTAAAATACACATATTTTAGACCTTGAGGGTCATGATAATAGATTTAGATAGCATGCATATATTTGGTATGAGAAGACTAAAGTGCACAAGGGGTTTTTAAATCATTTGGTAAGGAAATCAATTTTTGCAGTATGGAAGAAATATAAAAACCTGTTAGAGCAGAAGACACCATGGTGGCTTTCCTCACTGGAAGTGATATCCTTGAAGAAGAAAAAACTAATGCAAAAAGTGAACGGGCAACCTATAAAGAGTTGCTAATTGAAGTAGAACAACAATTAAAGTTGAAAAGATTTGAGGATACAAGACATTTAGTAACAGATTGGTTGCAATACTATCAATTAAATGATGTGTTTAACATTGATAAGAAAAATGGATTTAGTAAGGAAATTTCAAGGTTTGAAAAAGATTTACTGGAAAACAATGTGAAGTTACTTTCCAAAATGTATAAGTTGTTGTTAGAATGGCATACTAAAGTTTAGGAAGTTAAATAATAATAATAATAATAATAATAATAATAATAATAATAATAATAATAATAATTTATTTGTACCCAGCCCATCTGTCTGGTTCTCCCCAGCCACTCTGGGCAAAAGATAATGATACAGTAATGATACAGTAATGATACGGTAATGATACAATGGGCAAAAGATATTGGGCACAATATCCAATTTTCATCTTGGGAAAAGTTATGGAGGGAGGATTTAAAATTTACAGCATGCTGTGCATTGAAGGAGAACTATATCAAAATGATGTAACACCTACAAAATTAGCAAAGATGTATAGAACTACTTCAAATGTATATTGGAAGTGTACGGAGAAGGAAGGCAAGTTCTACCACATGTGGTGGATGTGCAAGATAACAAAAACATTCTGGGAAATGATATATAATGAGCAGAAAAAATGTTTAAAATAACGTTTGTGGGGAAAAAAAACAGAAGCTTTTTTACTAGGAATTTCAGATGTAGAGATACCAAAGGAGAGAAACGATTATTTATGTATGCGAGGACAACAGCGTGGATACTACTGGCCCAGAGATGGAAAAAAGAGAAAGTCCTGACCAAAGACGAATGGTTGATGTAGATGATGGACTACGCCAAAATGGCGAAAATGACCAGGGAAATCAAAAACCAGGAGATAGTAACTTTAATAATGAATGGAAAAAATATACAATTTACGTAAGAGAACACTGTAAAGAACGACAAACTTTGACAGGATTTGAGTAACGCTTGCAATGTACTGAAAACTAAGGTAAACATGGATTATTTTAAGAAAAGTAGAGAAAATATATGATGCAGTAGAAAAAGTTTGATAATGGAAACCATGGAAGGGTAGAGGGAATCCTAAATGTTGATGATGATGACTAATGTTTGAATTCAAATGAATTGTGTAAAATTGAATAAAAAAGATTTTCTTTTCTTTCTTTTTTTAAAAAAAGAGAGAATAGCCATGTTTGTGTAGCTCCCTAATGGAGAAAGCTCCATGGCCATTGCTGGCTCCAATCGAGACCTTTCTCGTAGTTGTGTAAGTGGCTGATTCATACCTGGCACACTCAGCCATTGGCACATTTAACTCCTGAGGTCTCACTTCATTCTTTTCACCCTTTGGAAACCATGGCAAAGACAGCAGGATCAGTTTTACTGCTTAAAGTCTCCATTGCATCCATGTGCACCCACAGCCCATGCCACACTTCCCAGCCTTCCTGGAATGGATCTAGTATCCAGGCTTTTCCTGAAGGAGCATCCCCCCCCCCCAATTCAAAGGAAACCAGGCAGAGGGCCTTCTTGGGAGTGGTACCCACACTGTGGAATGACCTCCCATTAGATGTCAAGGAAATAAGTAACTATAGAACTTTTGGAAGACATCTGAAGGCAGTCCTGTATAGGGAGGTTTTAAATGTTTGATGTTATTATGTTTCTGTATATGCTTGAAGCTGCCCAGAGTGGCTGGGGTAACCCAATCAGATGGCGTGGGGAGTAGAAATAATGAAATTATTATTATTACTATTAAGAGGAATCCTTAGATGGAGGCCATTTTGAGGGGCTATTTTGTAGGTGGCTTCTGGGCTTTTGCCCTTTCCTGTTTGGCTGTAAATTGCTTTCTTGAGTGCCTTCACCATTTAAATTATAAATTATCTACTGTATATCAAAAAAGAAATCTGAGAAGTGTCTATCAACAACTAATGAGATCATAGACAATTACAACTGTGAGCTTTGAAGTTCAGTATGTCCCTCTTTATTTTTGTGGTTAACAAACAACTCCCATTCCCGGACCTCACTGAACCATTTGTTCCCAAGTGTTGCCTGCATCATGAGTCCTTGGCCTATAAATCCCTCCAGGTAAGCCTCTACCTGCATCAATTCCCTTGTTGATCCATCTCTGCTCTGAGTCTCCTAATCTTTCCAGAATGATGAAGGCACTCCTGAGCGCATGCCTCCTCTTGGTCCTGCTTTCTCCAGGTAAGATGGGGAACATTTAATTACCTTTAGAGGACACTGAAAAGAACTTGCAGCTTGCGAAAGATGGGGAGTTAGAAGTGCAGATCGACACCACAGAGAACAAGGAGTGAAGGGTTACCAAGAGAAAGTAGCAGAGTGTTAAGTCAAGAATATTTCTTGTGATGTCATTGCGATGGGCGCGACAGCAATGGATTCAAGAGTTTTAATTAATGAGTATTTTACTCATTTCCTTTTATTCTATTATATTCTATTAAAATGCCTTTAAAATTGAACCCCTTTTAATTTAGAAGTATTAATTGACTCTCACCTCCTCCTCTGTGTGTCATTTAGCAAACTGCAAAACCAAATAATAATGATGTTAATGATAATAATAATCCATGAAGTAATCTTTTCCTCCTGTACTCAGCATTACCTCTGAAGTGCAGATATACTTATAACAAGACTGGACTAACATATGATCCCTATTTAAAAACAACCTGTGACTCCAATCAAGATTCTTGTGTTGCCAGTGCTCTGCGTACAAATATAAGTAAGAATTGCCTGCCTTTTTGTCTTTTGCTGATGGATTAGATCCAGGTTAAGGTAGTTGAACTTTAAGGGTTCTATTAGCATATAGAAGACTATGCTGGGGCAACGCACCTATGAAAAAAGTGATGTGAGGAAGCTGTGAAACTTCAGCTGTACAGTTGTACCTCGGGTTACAGACGCTTCAGGTTACAGACGCTAACCCAGAAATAGTACCTTGGGTTAAGAACTTTGCTTCAAGATGAGAACAGAAATTGTGTGGTGGTGGTGTGGCGGCAGCGGGAGGCCCCATTAGCTAAAGTGGTACCTCAGGTTAAGAACAGTTTCAGGTTAAGAACGGACCTCCAGAACGAATTAAGTTCTTTACCCGAGGTACCACTGTAGGTGAATTAGAACTCCCATCAGCGTCAGCTACCCTGGCCACCAGTCAGGGAAGATGGGAGGTGTAGTCCAACGACATCTGGAGTATCACAGCTTCCCAATCCCGAAGGAATGGCTTACATATGAAGATGGGGAATCTAACATCACCTGATCACAACCAGTGGCTGAATCTGCGTGCTTTATCTCCAAGCTTGGGGAACTTGATTTGCATTAGCTAGAAATCCCTATTGACGCAAACCAATGAACTCCAATTTAGTTTTGGTTATCAAACTAGACAATAAGCCAATTTAGTTTTGGTTATCAAACTAGACAATAAGCCTGGAATATAACCTGAATATCCCCTTTGCCATAAATGACATTGAAATTGAGAGTCCTTTCACAGATCTATAAAAAACTAATCAAAAGCTGAGCAATTGGGATGGGAAATGAAGGTGCTTCACACTTTCATGGCTTCCCCTCCCCCCTCAAGTAATTTTGAAATAACTCTCAGTGATGAAATGATGAGGAAGGAACCAACATAATGAAAGTATTCTTGTAATTCACCTCTTAAAAAGGGTTTCCGTTACCCAGCTTGAGTCAGTGTGGGCCCCTCCACCCTGATGAACTTTGATTCATACTTCAACCATTGGTTAAAGTTGATTTGATCCCCTTGCTTGTTCCTGATTCACCCACCCCTTCTACCCAGGAGGATGTTGGTGCCATTTCTGGTTCGCCTCAGCTGCCAAAATGGCATGGGGCAATCTTTTTTGGGATGGTGGTGCTCACTTGACCATCTGTTCCAATATCACTGCTACATTTTGGGAGGGAGAAGGGCAAGTGGGCAATAAGGCTGGTGCAATGCAACACCTTGCCAAGTTATTGGGCAACAGGAGTTCAGGGAAGCATTTTCCCCACCCTGCAAACTGTTATGATCGACTAGCAGAGAGAGTGCAGTGTACTGTATATTCCTGCGTATAAGACTACCGGTACTTTTTAACCCAGGAAAATCTTCTCAAAAGTCGGGGGTCGTCTTATACGCCGGGTCGTATTTCTTATACGGCGAGTATATCCCAAACTCTATATTTTAACTGAAAAAGTTGGGGGTCGTCTTATATGCCCAGTCGTCTTATACGCCGGAATATACGGTATGTCAGATGTATTGTCAGATGTATAGGATAAGTCCTCGTACTAGAAGGATGCGAATTTGATGTGAAATGAAGTTCTGCGTACATTTCAAATTTAAAGCATTATACAAATTAATTGCAAACATAAAAACAGAGGTTGGTCCTATGGATTAAGGAGGCAAGAGACCAGCACTTATGGTAGAGGGCTGAACTCTTAAGTGCCTGCAGAAAACTATTCTGTTTCACCAGGGCTATGCAGATCATTAAGAATAGATCTTTCCACACTGGTTAATTGATATCTATATATTTACTTTTAATGTGCTTTTTTATCTTTTATGTATTATTACTGAAAAACATTTTGATATTTTTTCCTTTTATGAAATAGCAGTGCACATGCATTCAAACAAACAAACAAACAAACAAACAGCACCTCATTTCAGATTTCCAAATTTAATAATACTTCCCACATTGTTAGTTTGAAAATGTCCTGATTCAGGCATCAAGGAAAATTGGAACCATTACAATGAATGTGCCCTAGGAGCAATAGTCCTGAATATTTTTCCCAGATCTAGATATTTATTTCAATTTCTTCTTCATAGTGCAACTCCGAGTGCAACTTTTGAATAAATGCTCGTCATCCAGCTATTGTAACTCAGGCAATTACAGCTTCACTGCAGGGAATGGCAAATTCTTTGAGACGAAGGGGCACTGCTGCAACAGTGAACTGTGTAACAATGCAACTCTCAGCCGTAAGTTTCTGCATCATTTTAGAATCATTAACATGTTTCTTTCTTTCTTTTTTAATTATTTTATTTATTACAATGCAATAAATAAAACAAACAAGAAAAATAAGAAATACAAATGAAAATTTTAAAAAATTAACAGTACATTACACTGTTTACAATATTTTAAGCAATACATTACACTGTACACAATGTTGTTGTTCAGTCGTTCAGTCATGTCCGACTCTTCGTGACCCCATGGACCAGAGCACGCCACGCACGCCTATCCTTCACTGCCTCTCGCAGTAGCTTCAAGAACACTGTCCAACCATCTCATCCTCTGTCGTCCCCTTCTCCTTGTGCCCTCCATCTTTCCCAACATCAGGGTCTTTTCTAGGGAGTCTTCTCTTCTCATGAGGTGGCCAAAGTACTGGAGCCTCAACTTCAGGATCTGTCCTTCCAGTGAGCACTCCGGGCTGATTTCTTTAAGAATGGATAGGTTTGATCTTCTTGCAGTCCATGGGACTCTCAAGAGTCTCCTCCAGCACCATAATTCAAAAGCATCAATTCTTCGGCGATCAGCTTTCTTTATGGTCCAGCTCTCACTTCCGTACATCACTTCCGTACATTACTTCCGTACATTACTACTGGGAAAACCATAGCTTTAACTGTATGGACCTTTGTCGGCAAGGTGATGTCTTTGCTTTTTAGCAAAGGTGATGTCTTTAGCAAGGTGATGTCTTTGCTTTTTAGCAACCAAAAAACCAAAACACACACGAAAGCTCATACCAAGAACAAACTTAGATGGTCTCTAAGGTGCTACTGGAAGGAATTTTTTTTATTTTGTTTTGCTTTTTAAGATGCTGTCTAGGCTTGTCATTGCTTTTCTCCCAAGAAGCAGGCGTCTTCTAATTTCGTGACTGCATAATACTGTACTATAAGCAAATTTGTATACATATTTACCTCAATAGATTTTAAAAATGAGATAGATACAGATAGATGCAGACAAAGAGGTGAAAGGGAAGAAAGTGAACAGAGAAACATAAGATATGAAAGATATAAAAGAAAGAAAGAAAAAGGATAAAAGAATAGAAAAAGAAGAAAAAGAAATGAAATGAAAAGAAGAATGACAAATTACTTCTCTTCACCAAAAGCATTTCCGTGTTCATACTTCAAACACTACAGTGTATGAGTCTTACTTAAAAAATCAGTAAAAGACTTCCACCGCTTTCCCGCACAGTTCTTAGTTATCTTATTCAAAAATGCATTTGTCCTTCATTAATTACCCTTCCTTGGACTCTTTCATAAACTGTCAGTTTTTGAGTTCTTTATATTCTTCACAAGGTTAGTCTAAACACAACCAAATTTTTGTGCTTGAGCCCTGTTTTCATAAATAATCATTCAAGCAACGCCATTGTTTCTGAATCATAGTCTTTGGTTTATTCCTTATTAAATACGTCAGTTTTGCTATTTCCAAATCCTCGCATAATTTACTTAACCACTCCCCTTTTGAATTATTAACATGTTAAGGCTGTGCACTGAATTTGGCCAAGGCCTGGATCCAATCAGCAGTACTCAGAGGACCTGTGCCTCGTTCAAATGGGGTGAGACTGCCCCAGATGGCTACAGGTTGGGTTGAGTAGTTCAGCACTATTAGGGCCTCTCAAGGGGTGGAGAGACAGGCAGGACGAAGAAGCAGGCATGAGGAGAAACTGTGAAAAAGAGGGACCTACTTGGCAGCTACGTCTCTGTCTGAGAAGGGATGGGTTGCCTTTCCAACCTGGCCTCTCTCCTGAATCTGTCCTCATGCTCAGCCCTGAACCCAGACTGGGTCTAGATCATATTTTCATCCAATAATACTTGCAGATGCCCCACCAAAACTGCAAGGCCCTTTGGTGAATCACAATAATATAACATACAGATGCAAAAACAGATAAAACCAGTAACATGCTCACTATACTTTTGATTTTGGCAGTTCCTGATCGCAACATGTTGGCTGAAAATGGTCTGAAGTGCCCAGCCTGCTTCTCCAAAGGAACCAAAAAGTGTAAAAGTGAGAAGACCATCAACTGCCTAGAGAATGAGACCCAGTGTGTTGATTTTAAAGGAGCTCTCCATATAGGTAACATTGCAACTCAGACAGGGAAAAAGGCCTAGTCATTGGCTGGGTTATGCAGGCTCCCTTCTGCTCTCCTGTTCTCCCTTCCTTCATTTCCCTTGCATGTTGCTGGAAAAGTGAGAGGGGCTGCATCTCTCACTGGCCCCATTCTGCACCCTTCCTTAATGTTTTGCCTGCCTGCACTGTGTCCTTTATCTCTCATAATGCCACTTGCTTGTCCAGAAGGAGGATTCAGAGCGAGATGTGTATATAAAACACCCTTCTGAAAAAAGTAAAAAGTGCATTCATTGCTTCACCCCAGTTGCATCTGGATCTCTTCACCACTGGGTTGCAGTCCAGGACGAAATGTGTCCTGCTTTCTCAAAAAGCATATTTATTATGTAAATGACATGTAATAAATCTCCTTAAATTCTGTGACAATGAGCAGCATCTGGCTAACTCAGACCATTAGTGCAAGGATTTACAGTTGTGCAACAGAATTTCCGCTCTCTTCTGCCTGTATGTGTTCTGTATCCTCCCCAAATCTGTTCCACAGAATTGGGAAAACCCCCAGAATCAGGGCCGGCGCGTCCATTTAGGCGAACTAGGCAATTGCCTAGAGCGCCAAAATGGAGGGGGCACTGGCCAGCCTGCCCCTGCCCCCCGCCACCGCCCCAACCAGTGGCGGAGCAAGCAGGTTGTGGCGAAAACCGTGGCGGCGGGGGCGCCAAAATGGAGGGGGTGCTGGCCAGCCTGCCCCTCGCCCCCCGCCGCCGCCCGGTGCCGCCCCAACCAGCGGCGAAAATCGCGGCGGGGCACCTGGCGGGCAGGGGGCGGGGCACCGTACGTCATGCACAATGATGTCACGTGCCCCGCCCCCTCGCCTAGGGCGCCAAAACCCCTAGCACCGGTCCTGCCCAGAATGTATTTAGAAGTACGAAGAGAGGGAGGATATGCTCCTTTCCACAACCACACATCATCTTTCTGATGTCATGATTTAGCTAATTAGTAAAGTTATAGCACTTTATATTTGTTATAACACTGTGACACCAGATGGCGTGATGGAATCCTGTTTTTCGCCAACAGGATTTCCTTGCATGAAGTTTACAACGCATTTAACTGAATCACTTTTTTTGATGTGTCTAGATCCAGCCTTAGATGGATACCTCCCTATCAACATAGTTTTGAGGAACAGTGCTGTTTTGAGACAAGACCAATTTACCACACCCTTCCTTCCTGAAAAGAAGAGGGTATTTGGAATGAACAGGGGAAGGGAATAGGGGCTGATTTGCCCCAGGAGGGAAGAGGCAGAGTCCAGGCCATTCTAGCTGCTTCTGCACTGGGCTTTGAAAATTTCTCATCTGAGGGCTGAGTAAGAATTCTGAGGGGAGTTCCTGATTGGCTCTTGCAGTTCCCCCTTTTCACCTACTTCATGTTAGATGTGTTTAACATGAAACTCATAAAATAAAAGGAGGATTCTCTGGATGCTTAGATCACAGTGGGGCAATGAGGAAGCCTCAGTGGGCATCCAACCGTCCTGAGAGACAATGGAGTGCACCTGCAGCTTTTTTTGTGTGTGTGGCTACATCACACTGTTGACTCATGCCAGGTTCAAACACTGACATGTCACACACCAAGGAGGGAATGTTGTTTTCAAATCTTGCTTGGTGGCCACGGCATGTGGCTTTTAACATGCCCAGGAGATGGCAGGGATAGAATTCCTCCCATTTTATTGCAACTCAGCTGCCCACAAGAATTTCATCTGGTTAATCTCATTAATTAGGCCTGTTTTCAGATCCTCTAATTTCATTATATTTTATAAATATAACCTATTTATTAATAATCTTTGTGTCTTGAGGCTCCTTTGGGTATGATGGCAATTCTGAATTACATATGAGTTAATTTTTTATCTGAACTTCATGTTGAAAATTTTGTACAGTGGTACCTCAGGTTACATACACTTCAGGTTACATAGGCTTCAGTTTAAGAACTCCACTAACCCAGAAATAATGCTTCAGGTTATGAACTTTGCTTCAGGATAAGAACAGAAATTGTGCTCTGGCGGCGCAGCAGCAGTGGGAGGCCCCATTAGCTAAAGTGGTGCTTCAGGTTAAGAACAGTTTCAGATTAAGAACGGACCTCCGGAACAAATTAAGTACTTAACCATTGGTACCACTGTATATTCATGTTCTGATGAAATTGTGATATTTTTCAGATTTCTTATATATACACATTTTAAAACTAACTTATTAAAAGTCTCACAGGCACAATCTCCTATTCCCTGGGTAAAGGACTAATGTCAACATTTCTTTCCTTTTTTCCTAGCTCTCATTAATCACCACAACTTCACTTTCCAAGGTTGTGGAACAACAGATTTTTGTGCCATCCGGAAAAATGGAAAACGTAAAATTGGATTTGGGGGATTTGTCCTTTTTGTTACCCAAGAAAGCTGTTATAATGCTTCAAGAATTTCACACCAGCCTGAACATGAAGGGTAAATAGGACAGTGTAGACCTCCTCTTTGTGTATTCCAAAATCCATGGCAATGAGGGGGAATTGGAGGCCTAGTGGTGAAATCCAGGACTCAGGAACTGTAGTTCTTTCATTTTTGCTTTTGGTGTAGGTAAAAGGAAGCAAGGGGCACAGAAAAAATGGTCAAAATGTGGGGATTGTGGATTCATTACCAAATAGATAAGTTTTCATTATTATCATTACAAAACAAAATAAATGGTTATGGGAAATAAAATTTTGGTTCTTAGTTCTGTTTCAGATACAAATGCAATTATTATTTATTGGTTTAGCTGAAGCAACTACATAATATAAAATACATAAAACAGGAGAAAAACAGAATATTTTTTTCTCCTTATAATCTTCACTGTAAAGGCAGAACAGACCACTTTTTCAGAGGTGTATGGACATTTGTCCCTTAATAAAAAGTTAATCATATACCCAATCCATCTTCAATTGGGAGATTTAAATATTTGAACAAAACTTCTCTTAAGTCCTCATAGATGGGACAAACCAGCAAGTAGATGGGTAGATATTTAGGAACGTTATCTCCACGTAGGCAAGCTTTTTCTACATAGGGAATCCAGTGATAGCATCCTTCAGCTATGACAGACTTCATACACTGGAGTCACAGAGGTTCAAATGCTTTCCCCCATTTGTTATTTGTGATGCTGGTCACATAGTGAGGGTGTTGAATGTGTAGTTTGGCACATCTTCCACTCTGATCTGCAACAACAGGTACTCAGAGGCTTACTGGCTCTCATACTGAAGGGAAGATAGCTAATAAGACTACATTTTTTTTTTAAAAAAAAACCATACTGATAAGCTGTAGAACTGACAGTGCAAATTACAATGGCCCCATGGATACATGCAAGTTCCAGGTTCACCTGATTTCTGTGTGTGACATGCTAATTGCTGATTACTTTGTGCCTTACGTTGTTTGCAGCTCATTTTTGTCATAAAGCCCGAGGAAGGAACACATTTATTTAAAGTACCTGTTTACTGACAGTGTAGGTGGTTAGACTGGAAGAGGCATCTGGCTGACTCCCGCAGAGTTCCTGGACCAGTTCTTACTAGTTGGAATGCTTGGGCATCCTTCCTTGGCCAAAAAATCCATTCAAGACAGCTGCTTCTTTCATAGGTCACTCCAGCATTATGAGGGCCTTCCTGAGTATATGCTGCTGTGAAAGGAATGCCACACCAACACGGTGAAGGCTGGTTTCTCGGATTGAGTTTAAGATCCAGGTGAGGGCAGAATAGATTGCAAACATAATTTCATGGGGCAGCAAACTTTCTGGGTGTGTAAGAGAGAAAAGATTCTTAAACAGTGGCTTTATTTAAAGAGTGTGAGGCAGGAGAGATAGAGGGAAGTACCAGAGAAACCTAAAACTCCTAACTATACTTTGAAGAAGACACAATACAGACAATACAGAACTATACACAGATATCTGGGCGTAAAACCCATTGAAATCAGTGGCATTTACATCTAGGTAAAGGTAAAGGTAAAGGGACCCCTGACTATTAGGTCCAGTCGTGTCCAACTCTGGGGTTGTGGCGCTCATCTTGCTTTATTGGCCGAGAGCTGGCGTACAGCTTCCGGGTCATGTGGCCAGCATGACAAAGCCGCTTCTGGCGAACCAGAGCAGCGCACGGAAACGCCGTTTACCTTCCCGCCAGAGCGGTTCCTATTTATCTACTTGCACTTTGACGGGCTTTCGAACTGCTAGGTGGGCAGGAGTACATCTAGGTAGACAGATATAATAATAATAATAATAATAATAATAATAATAATAATAATAATAATAATAATAATTTTTTATTTGTACCCCGCCCATCTGGCTGGGTCTTCCCAGCCACTCTGGGCAGCCTCCAACAGATACTAAAATACATCAAAATATCACAGGTTAAAAACTTCCCTAAACAGGGCTGCCTTCAGGTATTTCCTGAATGTAGGATAGTTGTTTATCACTTTAACCTCTGCTGGGAGGGCGTTCCACAGGGCGGGCGCCACTACCCAGAAGGCCCTCTGCCTGGTTCCCTGTAGCTTTGCTTCTCGCAGTGAGGGAACCGCCGGAAGGCCCTCGGCACTGGACCTCAGTGTCCGGGCTGAACGGTGGGGGTGGAGACGCTCCTTCAGGTATACAGGACCGAGGCCATTTAGGGCTTTAAAGGTCAGCACCAACACTTTGAATTGTGCTAGGAAACGTACAATATAGATATAGAATTGCATTGTAATCCCTTTGAAATAAATGCTTACTACTTCCACCAAGCTGAGGCTCCAATACTTTGGCCACCTCATAAGAATAGAAGACTCCCTGGAAACGAACCTGATGTTGGGAAAGATTGAGGGCACAAGGACGAGATGGTTGGACAGTGTTCTCGAAGCTGCTAACATGAGTTTGACCAAACTGTGGGAGGCAGTGGAAGAGAGGACTGCCTGGAAAGCTCTGGTACATGGGGTCACAAAGAGTCGGACATGACTAAACAACAACAACAACTTTGAGCTATCAAAACCAGTTAATGGAATTTTAATAAACTGAGTCCATTTTTCTCCCAGCAAGTGGGCGTTCAGTCAAGAGTGCAAAGATTGAGCTAAACTGAGCTGTGCTTTTGCAGATTGCAGCAGCCTTGCAGACAAAGAATTCTGGCTGCTAGGAGTCACTGTCCGGTAACCCCCGTTGGCTGGCTGTCAAAATCGTAACGCTTCTGATTGATTGAGTAGCGGCAGTATGCAAATATAGAGTTCATTCATCAGTTTAATACATAACATACAGTGATTGTATACAAAAATAAAGAATGAGGTTTTCCTTTATTACTGTGTGTGGTTGTGCTTGTGCGTACAGGAAAGGAAGGGCTCGTCATCCCATGCCATGAGGAGTTGAAGGGGCAACTAATAAAAGGGTGGGCAGTCCGAGAAACCTGCTCTCGCCTAACAGACCCCCCCCCGCCAGATTCCGTAACAGCTTTCAGCTCCCTCACCCTCACTATGTAAGCACATCACAAATACCAAATGGGGAAAAGCCTTTACAACTCTGTCATAGTTGAAGGCTGCTATCGCAGGATCCCCTATGTAGTTTGCCTATGTGGAGGTAAGGTGCCTGAATATTTACCCAACTACTTACTGGTTATTTCCATCTATGAGGACTTAAGAGAAGCTTAGTTCATATATTTAAATACCCCAATTGAGAGATGGATTGGGTATATGATTGACTATTTATTAAGGGACAAATCCCCTTACACCTCTGAAAAATTGGTCTGTTTTGCCTTTACAGTTACGATTCTAAGGAGAAAAGTCTGTAGGGATCAGTGCTATTTTTCTCGATTTGCAGGTGCCAGAGCTCACCACAAACTTCTTCCTTGTTCTCTTAGAATGGCAATGGCACCCACCTGTGAGGTGCCAGAGCTGAGCTCCAGTGAACTCTGGCTGAAAATACACCCAAATTTAAATCCTTCACAGCAGAAACCTCTTACAGTATCGTAACAAATTGTCTGATTCTGATAATGATTTCAGCTGTGCAATGTATTTTGTTTTGTTTTTATTTTATTTTATGTATTGCATTTTTTAAAACTCTGTGGCTAAACCAATAAATATTAATTGTGTTTGTATCTGAAAGAAACAGCTCTGAGAACCAGCATTTTATTTCCCAAAACCAATTAATTTGCACTCTAAAGTTAATAATGAAAACTTAACTATTTTTTAAATGTTACACTACAGAGTTTTTTAGTTACAGGTAGGTAGCCGTGTTGGTCTGCCATAGTTGAAACAAAATAAAAAAAATTCCTTCCAGTAGCACCTTAGAGACCAACTAAGTTTGTTCTTGGTGTGAGCTTTCGTGGGCATGAACACTTCTTCAGATTCTTCAGTTTTTTTGTTTTGGATCAGTCTTGATCCAAACCAGTACCTTAGATATCTTTGGGCATAATCACTCAGATGTCCTTTGTACCCACATGTGTCTCCTGGACCTGAAGTGGAAAATTGTTAGCAAGAGTGTTGACATCCTAATATTCTGGGTGTTTGGCCTTCTGTTTAAGAGAAATCAGAAGCCAATAACAGAAGAAGCTCACAGAAGAAGCTCTTAGAAGGGTCCTTTGCATAAGCTACAGGATTGAAAGGGTTGTACCAAACAACTAGGTAGCTGGATTCAGTTCAAGACAATGTGGCTAAGGATTGTCATCACTAAACAGATCAGCTGACTCAAAGTATCCTCTCCCCTTCACAAGAATCTGACACAATTAGAACAAGGAAGAGCAAAGTTCAGTAATATGATTTCATCAGCTCTCAGTAATGATCTTGGAGTCATTGTATTCTATTAAGTACCTACCAGTGTGTCCCTTGCACCTTTCAACAGCCCTGAGCTTTGTCTAGCTTTGCCAGCTGAACAGTCACCTGAGCTGTACCTTGAAGCTTTCATTGCACTTTGATTAGAGGCCTGGAAGAAGAGAAAAGGCATATTGCTCCCTCCCACTAAGACCCCACATCAAGCAAAGGCAAAAAGCAGAGGCATTGGCTCGGAATTATTTTTTCTACTTTTAATGATGAGCATAGTCAGAGGGCCTCAATTGACTTTGCAGTCTTATGGGAACAAGTTGGTCATTTGGAGTAACATTACCTTACTTTCTAACTCAGCCTTACTTGCCTGCACCTGAACTGATTGCTAAACTGCCACTGAGTCACCCTCCATGTTCTGTGTGGATACAGTGAGCTTTGAATTTCATTATGTCTCTCTATGTCTTCACGGCAAAAGAAAAACTCCTCTTCCCAGAACTCACTGAACATTGGTCCCCAAGTGTTCCCTGCAGCACAAACACGTAGCCTATAAATCCCTCCAAGTAAGCCTCTACGTGCATCAGTTCTCTTTCTATAATGATGAAGGCACTCCTGAGCACATGGCTCCTCTTGGCCCTGCTTTCTCCAGGTAAGTGGGAACCAGTATGTTATGAAACTTTAAATTATATTTAGAGGACAGAGGAATCTGGAGAGCTGAATTTAAGAGAGCTAGTGTGTTGTAGTCATTAGAGGGTCAGACAAGGATCCAGGAGAAAAGGGTTCAAATCCCCACTCAGCCACAAAGCTCACTGGGGGATCCTGGACCAGTCACTGTACCTCAGCTTAACCTACCACACAGGGTTCTTGTGAGGATAAAATGGGAAGCATAGAAGCATGTACACAGCCTTGAGCTGCTTGGAGGCAAGTTCAGCAAACAAATAATTAAATTAAAAAATTGAAACTAAGAACAACTGAAATGGATAGAATAGTTCATCCTGAGTCCAGGATCCTCTTCTAACACCAAAAGCCTGATGACTATGGTATGCATAGGATCAGGACCTCAGTGTATCATCATCAGCACTTTCACCTCTTGTAGTTTCCAGCAAGTGATATTTGAAATATGCTAGTAACTGAAGGTACTATGTTTATTAGCCACTGGTAGCCTTCTTCTGCATCCTTTGTCTAAACCTTTTGTGAAGCCATTCAAGTTGGTACCTTTGTCAGTCTTACCAGAGAGGGATCAAAATGTTTGTATTTCAACATTGTCCCCATCACGCAAAACAGTATGTTCTTCCAGGAAGTCGTCTCTTCCTCCCCTCTTAACTGTCCTAACTCCCCCCCCCAACCATTGTCAACATTTTTCATAGGTGAGGTCCCCCAGCATAGCTAGTAGAACCCTTAAAATTCATCTCTCTTAACCTGGATCACAACCTGTTCATTTAACTCTGCTTAAAACTGGTTTGAATGCAAAATCTTCTCCCCATGAGGTCTAGTAAGTGATGGTGCAGAGTATTCCTCCATAGGGTTCCCAGTTCCCCAATGCTTTTTTTCCACCATGCCTAAATGATGGGATGAAGAAGGAGAAGAAGAAGAATAGTTTGGATTTGATATCCCGCTTTATCACTACCCAAAGGAGTCTCAAAGCTGCTCACATTCTCCTTTCCCTTCCTCCCCCACAACAAACACTCTGTACGGTGAGTGGGGCTGAGAGACTTCAGAGAAGTGTGACTAGCCCAAGGTCACCCAGCAGCTGCATGTGGAGGAGCGGAGACGCGAACACGGTTCCCCAGATTACGAGTCCACCACTCTTAACCACTACACCACACTGGCTCTCAAATTGGATGAGACCAATTTACATTTAAAAGTGGACCTGCAGGTGAGGGGGAAAGGATCTGCACACTGTCATAATTTGCCTTCCTGCTGCTCCTCATCTGGCCATTGCTCCTTTAGCTAAGCTCACATCTAAGATTGCAATCGAACAGTCGAAGAAAAATGTGACAGAGTGGATGGGAAGTGACAGAGTGAAGTGACAGATGTGACAAATGTGAAGTGACAAATGTGAAGTGACAGAGTGGATGGGAGGAAAAATGGGCCCTGGGAAAGGGAGGGTTTACCTTCAAACCGCTTGGAAATAATTAAACCAGTGTTCTGGTAAATGGCTTTTACTCATTTTATTTTTAAAAAAGATCTTATTAACTTGAACCCCATTTCATTTAACAGATTTAATTCACACTCACCTCCTCTGTGTCAAATTAAGCAAACCACAAAACCAAATAATAATAATGTTAATGATAATAATAATCCATGAAGTAATCTTTTGTTCCTGTCCTCAGCATTACCTCTGTCCTGCAAATTCGCATATAACAGCACTGGACTGACATATGCTGCCTCTTCAAAAACAACCTGTAAATCCAATCAAGGTTCCTGTGTTGCCAGTGTTCTGCGTACAAATATAAGTAAGATTTATCTGGCTTTTTGTCTTTTGTTGTTGGAATTACTCAATTAGTGGTAAGGTAGCTGTGGCACAGAAGCTGTAGATGAATGAGAACTTCCATCTGCCTCATCTAGCCTGGCCACCAGTCAGAGATGATGGGAGATGTAATCCGGGAACTTCTGGAGGATCACAGCTTCCTAATCCTGCAATAAGTAATGGCTTACATTTGAAAATGGGGAATCCAAAATCGGCTGATCACAAGCATTAGATTTCCAGCTTGGTTTGGAGAACCTGTTTTGCATTAACCAGGAATCTCCATTGACCCAAACCAATGAACTCCATTTTCGTTTTGGTTATCAAACCAGGGCAATAAGCCTGCAACACAAGCCGAAAGTTCCCCTTGCCATAAATGACATTAAAGTGGAGAATCCTTTCCCAAACGCCATAAAATCTATTCAAAAGCCAAGCAATCAAAGGATGAGAGATGAAGGTGCTTCACACTTTCATGGCTCCTTATCACACCGCAAGTAATTTTGAAATAATTATCATGAATTATTTATTAATTATCTGATGAAATGATGAGGAAGGAACCAACCTAAAGGGTATATTGTTCTTCCTTGTTCCTGATGTACGTATTCACCCACCCCTTCTTCCCCGGAGTGTGTGGTTGCCATTTTGTGGTTCGCCTCAAGTGCCAAAATACCTTTGGGCAATTCTAGGTGGGATGGTGGTGCTCACTTGACCATCTGTTCCTACATCATTGCTGCATACTTGGAGGGAGAAGAGAAATGGGACAGTGAGGTTGGTGCAGTTCAAGTGCACTGCCAAGTATCTTGGGTTGGGCAACAGGAGTTCAGGGAAGTAGTTTCCCACCCTGTAAAGGGTTATGATAGACTAGCAGAGAAAATGCAGTGTATGTCATATGTATTGTCAGAAGTATAGAAGAAGCCATGACCCTTCATGCTTCAGATTGGACCTGAAATGAAGTTCTACATACATTCCAAATTTAATGCATTTTACTCTTTCAAAGCTTTGAGTGTATTTTACAAGCTTCAGTTGCAATTGAAATTATTCAAGCCCCATTGCAAATTGGGTTGATTATCAAAATTTACAGACTTCCAGCTGTTTGCATTGAGCAAATCAAACAAAAGTCAGCGGAATAGCTCTGCACAATGGCTGCTTCAAGTGGTTTCTCCAAATTCAGCTGAAAATGCAACTTATACTGCCAAGAACAACAACATTATTTATTTCGGTCAAAAGACCCACAAAATCATTTTCAAAAGCAAAATAAAACAAATACAGGGATGATTAAAAGGTGGTCAATTTGTTTTATCCGGAACATGTAGGTTTCTATTTCTTATTACTTCCAAGAGGAACTTCGCCAAGGCCAGGGTAGTATCATCTGACTTACCGGTATATTGGCTTCTCTAGTCTCACTATTATTCAACCCATCCTTGGCAAGCATCTTTTAAATGCCTGCAGAAATACTTTGTATTCCACCAGGCTATTACAAGCCATTAAGAATACATCATTCCACTGATTAATTGATATCTGTTTCTTTACTTTTAATACAGTTTTTATGGTATGCTTTATGTATTATGGCTGGAATCATTTTGATATTTTTCTTTCTATGATATAGTGGTGTAGATATATTTTAATTAATAAAGCCCATCACCTTAGATTGCCAAATTTAATAATAATACTTTTCATGTTGTTTGTTTGAAAAGGTCCTCATTCAGACAATACAGAGAATTGGAACCATTACTATGAATGTGCCTTAGGAGCGATAGACCTCCAGATCTAGATGTTTCTTTCAAATTCTTTTTCACAGTGAAACCCCAAGTGCAACTTTTGAATCACTGCTCGCGATCCACCTATTGTTCCTCAGGCCATTACAGCTTCACTGCAGCGGATGGTAAATTCTTTGAGATGAAGAGGCACTGCTGCAAGACTGAACTGTGTAACAATGAAACTCTCAGCCGTACGTTTCTGCATCAATAAAGTATCATTAACATGTTAGGGCTGTGTACTAAATTTGGCCAAAGCCTGGCTCCTTAGTCAATTAGCAGTACTCAGAGGACCTGTGCTATAGGTTGGGTTGAGCAGCTCAGGACGATTAGGGGCTCTCAAGAGATGGAGAGTTAGGCAGGATGGGGAGGCAGGCATTAGGAGAAACTGTGAAAAAGAGGAACCTACTGGGCAGTTACATCTGCCAGGGAAGGGATGGGTTGTCTTTCCAACCAGGCCTCTCCTTCTTCCTGCCCCTCGAAGCAGCACCTTCTTCTGACAGGATCTGATCCTGCACAGTGCCAGTGCCCCTTGTCCCAGCCATATTTTTACTGTATGTTAAGATGTTGTTACACATAGTCCTATATCCAAGTGATGTGAGATTCCATGGGTACCAGGCATGCTGTAACCCAGGCTCTGTGTTTCCTGTGGGACTATAATGCACTGTGGTGTCTTTATGATATATGGTTATGCATAAATATATGCAACCTGTAACCTACAATGAAGGTGTCCACAACAAGAGGTTTTGTCCCTCTCATAGGCACAACAGCATCCTTGCCTCGGCAGTTTGTCTTTTCTTGAGAACGGTCACATCCTTCATATTCTAATAAAACTTAATCCTGGTTTTATTACTGCACAGGGAGCAGCTTCCATTCCTTTGATGTGCTGCTCTGCTAATCTGTTATTTTAATGACCCACTTCCCCAAAATGGTCACCTCAGAAGTAGATTGCTTCTGACATAAGTCATGTTGTCAAACTTAGCAGTTATTATTATTTATTATTATTATTTTTATTATTATTATTATAAAAATAATAATTATTAGTAGTACCTGGAGGGTGATTCACAGAAAGTCATGGTTAGTTCATTGCTGACGTGCAGAAGACAGACAGAATCTCTGTACAAAGATAAGGACAAAAGGAATTTTTTATATGCTGCGAGAGTCCTTATTGCAGCAAATTGGAAGAGTGATAAAGTTCCCTCAAGGAAAGAATGGATTTCAAAATTAGTGGAATATGCGGAATTGGACAGCCTGTCAGAGAAAATAAAGAACAAATCAAAACAGGCATTTATTTCAAAATGGGAAGTCTTTAAAATATACTTGAAAGGGTTTTAGAAAACCATCAGTTGAGGTTGAAGGAAGTCTTAGGCTGTGATAGCCAAAGATTTTGAAATGATGCTTAAAAGGATGTTATGCTGGAAAATATGTGTCAAAAAGTCATAACCACAGCCCAAAATATTATTGGTCATCCTCTCCCATCTCTGGAAGAACTATATAGTTCCCGTTGCCTTAAAAAGGTTAACAATATTTTAAAGAATCCATCTCATCCAGGACATAGCCTCTTTGCACCACTGCCTTCGGGTAGAAGATATAGAACAATTAGATCAAGAACAAATAGATTGAAGAACAGTTTCTACCCAAGAGCTATCACCATCTTAAATGCTGTAACCAGATAATATGACCTTGGAGAGCTGCGATGGGTGTATGTGTGTGTATGTGTGGCTTCTTTGGTGTGTGTGTGTTTTGTGCTGCTTTTTGTTTTGTTTTTTCTTTCTTACTGTTTTAACGGGGGGCATGCAATTTCGTTGCACTTGTATAGCGTTGTGCTTGTACTTGTGCAATGACAATAAATTATCTTATCTTAAAACCAATTAAAAATGTTTTTTTTTTAAAAGGGGAAAAAAGAAACATAATTTTTCCAGTTTAAATTCTGTTACAGCATTTGAATAACTTCAGTAGTAGTTTTAAGTTTGTAGTGAGAGATAAGACAGTTTAATTGTATTTAAATTTTGATCAAAATGTATTATGTATCGGCAGTAAACCAGTGAAGATTATCTGAAGTAAGGAGCAGATGGGAAGTCGGATCTATAGTAATAAGACCATTTTCAGTTTGTCATTTTGTGTTTAAAATCAAGTTTAGTATTTCTTCTTCTTCTTCTTCTTCTTCTTCTTCTTCTTCTTCTTCTTCTTCTTCTTCTTGTATTCCTTCTTTTATGTCTCTGTGTTGATGAATGTGGACTAAGAGCGCATATTTTCAGAGGGGCTGCATGATAATCAATGGCAGGAAAACCTTCTGAGAGATTGAAAAGGGAAGACAGTTCACACTCCCCCAACCCCTTTTATGTAAAGGTCGTTCATCTCGGAGACTAATGGTGACTGTGACCCATGCTCAGTCCTCAACCCAGATTGTGTATATTTTGTCCAAGAGTACAGTGGTACCTCGGGTTACAGACGCTTCAGGTTACAGATGCCACTAACCCAGAAATAGTACCTCGGGTTAAGAACTTTGCTTCAGGATGAGAACAGAAATTGGGCGGCGGTGGCGCAGCAGCAGTGGGAGGCCCCATTAGATAAAGTGGTACCTCAGTTTAAGAACAGTTTAATGTTAAGAATGGACCTCCAGAATGAATTAAGTTCTTAACACGAGGTACCACTGTACAGTACTTGCATCTGCCCCACCAAAAATGTAAGGCCCTAGGGTGGATTGAATTGATATAACACAGAGATACAAAAACAGACAAAACCATTAACATGCTCACTATACTTTTGATTTTGGCAGTTCCTGATCGCGACATGCTGGCTGAAAATGGTCTGCAGTGCCCATCCTGCTTCTCCAAAGGAGCCATAAGGTGTAAAAGTGAGAAGACCATCAACTGCCTAGAGAATGAGACCCAGTGTGTTGATTTTAAAGGAGCTCTTAATATAGGTAACATTGCTATTCAGCCAGGGAAAAAGGCCTAGTCATCGGCTGGGTCATACAGACTCCCTCCTGCTCTCCTTGTCTCCCTTCTTGCCTCTCCATTTCCCTTGCATGTTGCTGGAAAAGTGAGAGGAACCGCATCTCTCACTGGCCCCATTCTGCACCCTTCCTTAATGTTTTGCCTGCCTGCACTGTGTCCTTTAACTCTCATAATGCCACTTGCTTGTCCAGAAGGAGGATTCAGAGCGAGATGTGTATATTGTTACAGGAATTTCCCCGTACAAGCAAGACACACACACACACACACACACACACACACACTTGAGTGAAAATATTTCTTTCTCTATAGTGTTTCTGTTATAAATTCATATAAAATCAACCATATATCGGATTGGGACCATTCCACCTTTGTTCTTCAGCATATTAGGAGATCTATCATGGGGGGGGGGGGTGGCCTGGTGTGCTCACAGGGCTGCCATAATCTCCTAGGCGTTCAAGCACGTCCACAGCCCAGCCCTGCCAGAGGATGTGCCCACTCAAAACTGCCAGACGATGGGTCATTTCCCTCACAAAGAACCCAGCACCTGGAAATGGATTGAGCCCAGGCTAGAACAAAGGACAGTCATTAGCCCTACCTGGCCAAGGCAGGAACTTATTGTTTTGTAGATATGTGTGCCTGGGAGGGGTTCAAGAGGTGTCAAAATACTCAGGTTACCTCCTCTGACCCTCCCAACTTGTGATGTACTTCAGCTGTATCTGTGATGCAGTACTGATGTAATTTGGGGGTGTAGCTTGGGGAATTAGGAACTGATAAAAGCTGGGGTCCCTTGCTGTTTGGGGCTTCCATTTTGTTCCACCTGGTGGCAGGTGGGAGCCCTGTCGCGACAGTCTCAATAAAGACCAAGCCTACTGGCTGCTGTTTTGCTCTGGCATTCCTGGCTGGTGTCCTTGTTTTTTGTGCAAGGAAGCCCTCAGATTTTCTCATTTAACAATATAAAACACCCTTCTGAACAAAAGTAAAAAGTGTATTGAATCCAGATCTCTCCACCACTGGGATGCAGTCCAGGACAAAATGTGTCCCTCTTGTTCAAAAAGGCATGTAATAAATTTCCTTATATTCTTTGACAATGAGCAGTATCTGGCTATCTCAGACCATTAGTGCAAGGATTAACAGTTTTGCAAGAGAATTTCTTCTCTCTTCTGCTGTATGTGCTCTGTATTCTCCCAAAATCTCCACAGAATTGGGAAAACCACCAGAATTGATTTAGGGGATACACAGGAGGAGGAAGAGGGGGAGGATATGTTCCTTTCTACAACCATACCTTATTTTATTGATGTCATGATTAACTACACCCGTTAAGATTAAGCGCTTTATATGCGTTATAACACTTTGACACCAGATGGAGTCTGTCTTTCTTCAATGGGATTTCTTTGTATGAAGTTTACAAGGCATTTAACTGAATCAATTTTTGATGTGTCTAGATCCAGCCTTAGATGGATACCTTCCTATCAACATAGTTTTGAGGAATAATGCTATATTGAGAGGGAAATTGGAATGAACCGGGGAGGGTCATATGGGCTGATTTGCCCCAGGAGGGAAGAGGCAGGGTGCAGGCCATTTGAGCTGTCTTTGCCCTACATTATTTATTCTCTTCCTTCTACTGCCCTTTACAACCTGACTGTGCATTAAACCACAGAGCCTAGGCCTTGCCGATCAAAAGGTCGGCAGTTTGAATCCCCGCGACGGGATGAACTCCCGTTGCTCGTCCCAGCTCCTGCCAATCAAGCAGTTCGAAAGCATGTCAAAGTGCAAGTAGATAAATAGGTACCACTCTGGCGGGAAGGTAAACGGCGTTTCCGTGTGCTGCTCTGGTTCGCCAGAAGCGGCTTAGTCATGCCGGCCACATGACCCAGAAGCTGTACGCCGGCTCCCTCGGCCAATACAGCCACAACCCCAGAGTGATCCACAACTTGACCTAATGGTCAGGGGTCCCTTTACCTTTACCTTTAAGAATTCTGAGGGGAGTTCCTGATTGGCTCTTGGGATTCCCCCTTCATGTTAGATGTGTTTAACATGAAAATAGATATGGCAAAATAAAAGGAAGATTCTCTGGTTTGTTAGATCACAGTGGGGCAATGAAGGAGACTCAGTTGGCATCCAACCATCCTGAGAGACAATGAAGTGCACCTCCAGCTCTTTTTGCGGCTGCATCACACTGTTGACTCATTCCAGGTTTACACACTGAAGGTTCACACACCAGGGAGGGAGTGTTATTTTCGAATTTTGCTCTGTGGCCGCAGCATGTGGTTCTTAACATGCCCAGGAGATGGCAGGGATAAAATTCCTCCCATTTTACAGCAACTCACCTGCCCAGAAGAATTTTATTTGGTTAATCTAGTTAATTAGGACTGCTTTCAAATCCTCTAATTTCATTATTTTTTTATAAATATAAGCTGTTTAATAATGATTTTTGTGTTTTGAGACTCCTTTCTGTGTGATGGCAATTCTGAATTACATCTGAGTTATTTTTTTACCTGGAATTTTATACATTCACTAGTAAATTAAGCCCGTTACAAAAACGGGCGCTAGAAAGTATATGGGGGGAGTGGCGGCCACCCTCCTTTTGTTTTTTAACCCCGCCGCCCTCCTTCCCCTGGAGCCCGGCGGCCGCCTCTCTCTCTCCGTCGGCCGCTCCCTCCCTCCCTCCCTTTCTCTATTCTGCGTCCCTCCATTTTTCCGTTCTTCTTTCCCCCTTCCTTCCTTCCTTCCTTCCTCCCCCCTCCCTTCCCCTCCCTTCCCTTCCCTTCCCTTCCCTTCCCTTCCCTTCCCTTCCCTTCCCTTCCCTTCCCTTCCCTTCCCTTCCCTTCCCTCCCTCTGTTTTTCCTTCCTTCCTTCCTCCCTCCCTACATTTTTCCATAGTTGCTTCCCTGTTTCTTTCCTTCTTTCCTTCCTTCTTTCCCACACCCACCCTCCCCGCCTGTCAACCCCTTTCTCAACTGGACCCCAGCTAGTTAGCAGTGCTGACACTCCTCTGGGTCTGGTTTTCTGCCTTTTCCTGTAGTACATCCCAGGTGTTTGCACGAAATCCACGGGGCCCTATAATCCTTCTCAGCAGAATTTTAAACGCTAGAGTCTACAGGCATGTGGGAGCTGGCGGGGGGGGGGGGGAGACCCTTACATAGAGAAGACAGGGAGTCTGGCTAGGGAGTCGGCCATGGGGACTCTCCCCCATAGCCTCCAGGAGGCGGCGGACAGGAGGTAGAAGCAGCACCACCAAGCCAACTCTCCTTCTGCAGGGAGGAGGTGGGGGGGATTACAAACCCCACAGCACCGCTTATGCCGTCGGCAGTTAATAGAAATGACCTGGAGCGGTGAGAGCTCTGGATCGCCGTCCGTCTGAGGTGCAGAGCGGCATTGGGGGGCTTGCGGTGTGCGCAGCGCTCCGCGCTACCCTTCCTTCTAACAACCCCACCGGCGGCAGCAGCATCAGAACGGGGGTGTCGCTTCATTTTCCCAAGCAGGGGCGACGGCGGCAGCAGCAGCAGCAGGAGGCGGCGGCGGAGGAAGAAGCCGTTTCGCTGGCGCTGACCAGGGTCTCCTCCCTCCGCTGCCCCCCTCACCTAAGACGCGCTTGGCCGCCTGGCTCCGGGTGGGCTTGGCCACCGCGGGCTCCCCCGCGGGGCTCTCCCCGCGGCCGGTAACGGCTACTCCTCCTCCTCCTCCACCGCTCTCCGACTGCTCCTCCTCCAGCGCTCTCCGCTTGGCTGCGCCCGCCTCCGCCTCCCCGACGGCGCTCCCCCCTCAGCAGCGCCTCGGCCGCTTTATCGCCTTCGGTAGCGGCGTTCGCTGAGGCGAAGGAAAGGCGAGCGGGTGGGGGCGGGAAGGAGAGCGAGAGCGAGGCGGAATTGCTGTTCTCCGGCTCGGAGGCATTAACAGCTGAGGCCATGTTGCCGCCGCACAGCCGCTGCTGTTGTTTTGGCGACCCAGGGGCTGCGTCCCGCGCGGTTCCCCCCCAGCGCGCTGCTGCTGCTGCTCCGGGACGATCCAGCGGGACCGGGGGTGGGCTGGCTCGGGGGCGACACTCTGCTGCTGCTGCTGCTGCTGACAGACCACTTCTTCATACCGTGTTGGCTGCTGCTGCTGAAGTTGCTGCTCTAGCTGCTCCCGGCGAGTCAGACCCCGAGCCTTCCATTGCGAGGCACGGAGGCGGCTGGCGGTGGCGGCGGCGGGAGCAGCGCTTCGCACTGCTTCCCCCCCACTCTCCGGCCCCGACGCCGCCCCCCGCCCAGCAGAAACCTCAGGGAGGCCAGAGGAGGAGGTGGAGGAGGCTCCGAGCAAGGCGGCGGCGCTGCCCCAACTGACAATGCGCGTGCGCCGCCGCCGCTGCCTCCCGGGCACGCCCCCTCTCCGGCCGCTCCAATGCCTGCGTCCCTGTTGGGGGGGGTAAGTAGAGTTGTCCAATCCATGTGTCAGTGGGGCGCATGCCCACTTGCGATTTCCTCTGACACACGGAAAGTAGTACGGACGGACACAGGCTCTTTATTATATAGGATGTTCTGATGAAATTATGATATTTCTCAGATTTCTTAAATATATACATTTTAAAACCGTCACAGGAACAATCTCTTAGATCCTGTGTAAAGAATTAATGTCAATATTTCTTTCCTTTTTTCCAGGTTTCAGTATCCAACAAAATTTCACTTTCCAAGGTTGTGGAACAACAGATTTTTGTGCCATCAGTAAATATGGAAGAGTATTAATTGGAGCTTGGAAAATTCTCCTTTTTGTTAGCCAAGAAAGCTGTTATAATGCTTCACGAATCTCACACCAGCCTGAACATGAAGTGTAAAGGGGGAAGTGTAGACCTCCTCCTTGTGTATTCCAAAATTCATGGCAATGAGGGGGAATTGGAGGCCTAGTGCTGAAACCCAGAACCCAGGATCTGTTTCTTTCTTTCTTTTTAGTTTTGGTGGAGGTAAAGGGAAGGAAGGGGCAGAGGAAAAAGGGGTTGGAATGTGGGGATTGTGGATTCTAGCTACAAAGAGCGCTGTAGTGTATCATAGAACAATGTAGTGCATCTTTAAAAAGTAGTTAAGTTTTCATTATGAGCATTATAATGCAAAATAAATGGTTATGAGAAATAAAATGCCGGTTCTCTGATCAGTTTCTTTCAGATACAAATGCAATTTATTGGTTTAGCCACAATGATGACAAAGATGCAATACATAAAACAGAATAAAAACAAAATAAAATACATTGCACAAAGCTAAAATCATTTTTAGAATCACACAGTTTGTTAGATAAGTGGTTTATCCTGTGAAGGATTTAAATCAGGGCACATTTTCAGCCAGAGTTCACTGGAGCTCAGCTCTGGCACCTCTCAGGTTAATGCCATTGCCATTCTCAGAGATCAAGGAAGACTTTCGTGGTGAGCTCTGGAACGTGTAAATCTGGAAAAATAGCACTGGTCCCTTCAATTTTTTCTTCTTATAATCATAACTGTAAAGGCAGAACGGACTAGTTTTTCAGAGGTGTAAGAGGCCTTGTCCCTTAACAAAAAGTTAATCATATACCCAATCCATCTCTCAAATGGGTTATATAAATATATGAACTAAGCTTCTCTTAAGTCCTCATAGATGGAAATAACCAGTAAGTAGTTGAGTAAATATTCAGGCACCTTACCTCCACATAGGCAAACTACATAGGGGATCCAGTGATAGCAGCCTTCAACTATGACAGAGTTGTAAAGGCTTTTCCCCATTTGGTATTTGTGATGTTGGTTGTATAGTGAGGGTGAGGGGGCTGAAAGCTGTTACGGAATCTGGCGGGGTGGTGGTGGTCCATTAGGTGAGAGAAGGTTTCTCGGACTGCCCGCCCTCTTATTAGTTGCCCCTTCAACTCCTCATGGCATGGGACGATGAGCCCTTCCTTTCCTGTACGCACAAGCACAACCACACACATTAATAAAGGAAAACCTCATTCTTTATTCTTGTATACAATCACTGTACGTTTCTCTGTATGTCATGTATGAACTCTATATTTGCATACTGCCGCTACTCAATCAATCAGAAGCGTTACGATTTTGACAGCCAGCCAACGGGGGTTACCGGAGAGTGACTCCTAGCAGCCAGAATTCTTTGTCTGCAAGGCTGCTGCAATCTGCAAAAGCACAGCTCAGTTTAGCTCAATCTTTGCACTCTTGACTGAACGCCCACTTGCTGGGAGAAAAATGGACTCAGTTTATTAAAATTCCATTAACTGGTTTTGATAGCTCAAAGTTGTTGTTGTTGTTTAGTCGTTTAGTCATGTCCGACTCTTCATGACCCCATGTACCAAGGCTTGCCAGGCACTCCTGTCTTCCACTGCCTCCCGCAATTTGGTCAAACTCATGTTAGCAGCTTCAATAACACTGTCCAACCATCTCGTCCTTGTGCCCTCAATCTTTCCCAACATCAGGTTCGTTTCCAGGGAGTCTTCTCTTCTTATGAGGTGGCCAAAGTATTGGAGCCTCAGCTTGGTGGAAGTAGTAAGCATTTATTTCAAAGGGATTACAATGCAATTCTATATCTGTCTATATCTGAAGAAGTGTGCATGCACACGAAAGCTCATACCAAGAACAAACTTAGTTGGTCTCTAAGGTGCTACTGGAAGGAATTTTTTTATTTTGTTTTGTCTACCTAGATGTTAATGCCACTGATTTCAATGGGTTTTACGCCCAGATAACTGTGTGTGGTTCTGTATTGTCTGTATTGTGACTTCTTCAAAGTATAGTTAGGAGTTTTGGGTTTCTCTGGCACTTCCCTCTATTTCCCCTGCCTCACACTCTTTAAATACAGCCACTGTTTAAGAATCTTTTCTCTCTTACACACCCAGAAAGTTTGCTGCCGTATGAAATTATATTTGCAATCTATTCTGTCCTCACCTGGATCTAAAACTCAATCTGAGAAACCAGCCTTCACGGTGTTGGTGTGGCATTCCTTTCACAGCAGCATATACTCAGGAAGGCCCTCATAATGCTGGAGTGATCAAAAGCCAAGGAGAAACGAACCAGCAGGTGACCTATGAAAAAAGAATCTGTCTTGAAGGGATTTGTGGGCCAAGGAAGGGTGCCCAAGGATTCCAACTGGTAAGGACTGGTCCAGGAACTCTGCGGGAGTCAGCCAGATGCCTCTTCCAGTCTAACCACCTACACTGTCAGTAAACAGGTACTTTAAATAAATGTGTTCCTCCCTCAAGCTTTTTGACAAAAATGAGCTGCAAACAACATAAGGCACAAAGTAATCAGCAATTAGCATGTCACACACAGAAATCAGGTGAACCTGGAACTTGCTTGTATCCATGGGGCCATTGTAATTTGCACTGTCAGTTCTACAGCTTATCAGTATGGGGTTTAAAAAAAAATGTAGTCTTATTAGCTATCTTCCCTTCAGGGGCGGAGGAAGCCTCCTCGGTACCCGGGGCAGCGCGAATGGAGGCACCCCTGGGGGCGGGGCATCGTGACATCACTGCGGCCCCGCCCCCCGCGGGGGAAAGCCCTTTAAAGTGCTTTTTTTTAAAAAAAGTGCTTTCCCCCCGCTGCCGGGGCGGCGAGCGAGGAGGCGGAGCGGAGGGGTGTCAGCCTTGTGCTGCCCGCCCCTCCCCTTGCCCCTGCGGCTCCGCCCGGCAGCGGAGAGAAAAGCGCTTTAAAAAAAGGAAAGCCTCCATCCAAACCGGCACTGCTGCTTCTGCGGCGCCCTTGTGAGGCGCCGCGCCAAAAGCAGCTGCGGCGGCACCCCCCCAGCCGCCGATCGTGTGCGGCGGCTAGGGGGGTGCCCCGCCGCTGCTGCTTTTGGCGCGGCGGCTTGCAAGGGTGCCACGGGAGCAGCACCGGCGCCGGCGGGCGGGGCCCGCGCAGGGCGGGGCCAGCCCAACTGGCACCCCCTCCCTGAGTGGCACCCTGAGTGGCACCCCCTCCCTGAGTGGCACCCCCACCTCCCTTGCTACGCCCCTGCTTCCCTTCAGTATGAGAGCCAGTAAGCCTCTGAATACCTGTTGTTGCAGATCACAGTGGAAGATGTGACCCGCAAAGGGATACCCAGGCTTAGATGGTTACCACATCCTCTTTGTGCGTCAGATAGTGGTGTTAAAATATACTAGCTTACACTAAATCAGATTTGTTGTTTTCTGTGTACATATTTCCCCAAATGTTCCTGAGCTTCTCCTACGATCTTTTATTTCTATTCGGTAATAGGGTTCTTACTACATTGTTTTCTTATTTGTCTTAAATAAATATGTATTCTGTATTTTTTGAGGATTATTTGGATACAGTCTTGATCCAAACCAGTCCCTCAGATCTTTTTGGGCATCCTGGGTAATATATTTTTATTGTTTTTTTCATGTTTTTCCCTTTCTTTTCTCCTCTCTTTCCTACTTTTATGCCGTTCAAGATTCTGTTGCATTAAAGGGGGTACACAGATTCTACCAGCCCTCAAAACCTATGACGTCAAAGTCATCCCACAAATCTGTTATGGTGCACAAATATGAGGATCCACTCAAAAACTAAATCTGTAAATACCATGGAATAAATCTATTTGCCCTATATTTGAGCTGCCCAAAACTTCTCCTTTAGGAAGTTGGAAGCAGTGCCCACTTGAATAAAAAATGGGAGGGGGGTGACATGTAAGCCCCACTGCGCATAATCAATCACATGATGTGGTGCACACATGCCATTTGAATGGCAATGCCCATCAACTTTGGGAGGGACCGGCTCCCTCAGACATTTTATTGGGGTGGGGGCTAAAACCTCTTGCCCCCTTGGAGTTGGCTCCTATGTAAATTGGTGTTTGTTCAGTGAAGGCCAGAGTGTATATCCTTTCCTTTAGGTATTGATAAAATTTAAAAAGTGGGTGGAGGTTTCAAGGAGATTCTGATTTTTAACAATAGAGAGCCTCCATCTTGGAATAAGAAAACACTACACATTATTGATGACTATGATCTTCCTTGAGATATTCTGAGTGTGTTATATATTGAGGTGACACCTTGCCATATGAAATTTCATATTTAAAAGCATGATTTCATGGTCAAATGTGCTCCTTGGCAAGTCTGTCCCAAGACATGTTGGCAGCTGAGGCAAACCACAAAATAGTGCCTCCCCATTCCAGGGTAGAAGGGTTGAGTGCAGATAGACACCCGGAACAATGTGAAGGGTGAGGAATAAATATCTCCACAGGAAACAAGGATAGGAGGAGACTAGCAGCACATCCAATTGGCCAAGAGGCCACTGAAGAGGCAACCTGATTGTGGGGGGAGGGGTAAATCTGGTCTTTAAGGAGCGCAGTGCGGCTGTTGCTGCCACTTTGGCAGTAGCAGTGGGCAAGGAATTCCTTGAAGGCCAGATCTGCTGTCCCTGTGGATCCAGCCACCTATGATGGTTGCCTCACCTTGCCTCATGGGTGGGGCTGGCCTGCACCTTGTTATGCCAAACTACCCATTCAGCCCCCTCACCCTCACTATGCAAGCAACATCGCAAATACCAAATGGGGGAAAGCTTTTACAACTCTGTCATGGTTGAAGGCTGCTATCGCTGGATCTCCTATGTAGTTTGCTATGTGGAGGTAAGGTGCCTGAATATTTGCGCAACTACTTACTGGTTTGTTCCATCTATGAGGACTTAAGAGAAGCTTTGTTCAAATATTTAAGTCTCCCAATTGAGAGATGGATTGGGTATGATTGACTATTTATTAAGGGACAAATCCCCTTACACCTCTGAAAAATTGGTCTGTTTTGCCTTTATAAGGAGAAAAGTCTGTAGGGATCCGTGCTATTTTTCGCGATTTACAGGTGCCAGAGCTCACCACGAACTTCTTCCTTGTTCTCTTGGAATCGCAATGGCACCCACCTGAGACGTGCCAGAGCTGAGCTCCAGTGAACTCTGGCTGAAAATACACCCAAATTTAAATCCTTCATAGCAGAAACCTCTTACAGTATCTAAGAAATTGTCTGATTCTAATAATGATTTCAGCTGTGCAATGTATTTTGTTTTGTTTTTATTCTGTTTTATGTATTGGATTTTTGTAATCTCTGTGGCTAAACCAATAAATAATAATTGCATTTGTAACTGAAAGAAACAGATCTGAGAACCAGCATTTTATTTCCCAAAACCAATTAATTTGCACTCTAAAGTTAATAATGAAAACTTAACTATTTTTTAAATGTTACACTACAGAGTTTTTTAGTTACAGGTACCGGTAGGTAGCTGTGTTGGTCTGCCGTAGTTGAAACAAAATAAAAAAAAAATTCCTTCCAGTAGCACCTTAGAGACCAACTAAGTTTGTTCTTTGTGTGAGCTTTCGTGTGCATGAACACTTCTTCAGATTCTTCAGATTCTTCAGTTTTTTGTTTTGGATCAGTCTTGATCCAAACCAGTACCTCAGATTTCTTTGGGCATCCTGGGTGATATATTTTGCTGGAGACATGGGGCAACAGAGAGTGCTGCTTTAGCTCCTGCTTTCTGGAATCACCCAGATGTCCTTTGTACCCACAGGTGTCTCCTGGACCTGAAGTGGAAAATTGTTAGCAAGAGTGTTGACATCCTAATATTCTGGGATTTGACCTTTTGTTTAAGAAAAATCAGAAGCCAATAACAGAAGAAGCTCTTAGAAGGGTCCTTTTCATAAGCTACAGGAATGAAAGGGTTGTAGATAACATCTCCTCTTTTTACCAATTTACCAAACAACTAGGTAGCTGGATTCAGTTCAAGACAATGTGGCTAAGGATTGTCATCACTAAACAGATCAGCTGACTCAAAGCATCCTCTCCCCTTCACAAGAATCTGACACAATTAGAACAAGGAAGAGCAAAGTTCAGTTGTTGTTGTTGTTCAGTCGTTCAGTCGTGTCCGACTCTTCGTGACCCCATGGACCAGAGCACGCCAGGCACGCCTATCCTTCACTGCCTCTCGCAGTTTGGCCAAACTCATGTTAGTAGCTTCGAGAACACTGTCCAACCATCTCATCCTCTGTCGTCCCCTTCTCCTTGTGCCCTCAATCTTTCCCAACATCAGGGTCTTTTCTAGGGAGTCTTCTCTTCTCATGAGGTGGCCAAAGTACTGGAGCCTCAACTTCAGGATCTGTCCTTCTAATGAGCACTCAGGGCTGATTTCTTTAAGAATGGATAGGTTTGATCTTCTTGCAGTCCATGGGACTCTCAAGAGTCTCCTCCAGCACCATAATTCAAAAGCATCAATTCTTCGGTGATCAGCCTTCTTTATGGTCCAGCTCTCACTTCCGTACATTACTACTGGGTTAGTTCAAACTGGCAAAGTTCAGTAATATGATTTAATCAGCTCTCAGTAATGATCTTGGAGTCATTGTATTCTATTAAGTACCTACCAGTGTGTCCCTGGCACCTTTCAACAGCCCTGAGCTTTGTCTAGCTTTGCCAGCTGAGCAGTCACCTGAGCTGTACCTTGAGGCTTTCATTGCACTTTGATTCGAGGCCTGGAAGAAGAGAAAATGTATATTGCTCCTTCCCACTCAATAAGACCCCACATCAAGCAAAGGCAAAAAGCAGTGGCATTGGCTCGGAATTTTTTTTTCTACCGGTACTTTTAATGATGAGCATAGTCAGATGGCCTCAATTGACTTTGCAGTCTTCTGGGAACAAGTTAATCATTTGGAGTAACATTACCTTACTTTCTAACTCAGCCTTACTTGCCTGCACCTGAACTGATTGCTAAACTGCCACTGAGTCACCCTCCATGTTCTGTGTGGATACAATGAGCTTTGAATTTCATTATGTCTCTCTGTGTCTTCATGGCAAAAAAGTAACTCCTCTTCCCAGAACTCACTGAACATTGGTCCCAAGTGTTCCCTGCAGCACGTAGCCTATAAATCCCTCCAAGTAAGCCTCTACGTGCATCAGTTCTCTTTCTAGAATGATGAAGGCACTCCTGAGCACATGGCTCCTCTTGGCCCTGCTTTCTCCAGGTAAGTGGGAACCAGTAGGTTATGAAACTTTTAATTATATTTAGAGGACAGAGGAATCTGGAGAGCTGAATTTAAGAGAGCTAGTGTGTTGTAGTCATTAGAGGGTCAGACAAGGATCCAGGACTGACTAGGGTTCAAATCCCCACTCAGCCACAAAGCTCACTGGGGGATCCTGGACCAATCACTGTACCTCAGCTTAACCTACCTCACAGGGTTCTTGTGGGGATAAAATGGGGAGCGGGGAAGCATGTACACAGCCTTGAGCTGCTTGGAGGCAAGTTCAGCAAACAAATAATCAAATAAAAAAATTGAAACTAAGAACAACTGAAATGGATAGAATAGTTCATCCTGAGTCCAGGATCCTCTTCTAACACCAAAAGCCTGATGACTATGGTATGCATAGGATCAGGACCTCAGTGCATCAGCAGCAGCACTTTCCCCTCCTGTAGTTTCCAGCAAGTGTTATTTGAAATATGCTGGTAACTGAAGGTACTATGTTTAGTAGCCACTGGTAGCCTAATTCTGCATCCTTTGTCTAAACCTTTTGAAGCCATTCAAGTTGGTACCTTTGTCAGTCTTAAAGCTTCCAACATTTAGCTTTCCACTTTGTCCATATCATGCAGAACTTCCAGGAAGTCCCCTCTTTCTCCCATCTTAACTGTCCTAACCTCCCCCCCAAAAAAAACATTGTCAATATTTTTCATAGGTGAGTTGCCCCAGCATAGCTAGTAGTACCCTGAATGTTCAACTCTCTTAACCTGTTCATTTAACTCTGCTTAAAGCTGGTTTAAATGCAAAATCATCTCCCTAAGAGGTCTAGTAGTGATGGTGCAGCGTATTCCTGTAGAGGGTTCCCAGTTTCCCCAAAGCTTTTTTTATGCATAAATGATGGGATAAGATAGGATTACCAGACATCCCCGGTTCCCGGGGACAGTCCCCAGATTTGCAAATCTGTCCCCGGACAAATTCTGTCTCCAGAATGTCCCCAGATTTGCAAATTTGTCCCTGGGAAACATGGGACAGTTGCAGCCTCAGCAGACTGGAGCCAGCCTGGTAGCGCAGTTGGCTCTGTCTGGCTTCAGGAGCTTCTTGCTGCCTTGGCACCCACCATTTTTCCTCTCCGGAAGTCCCCATATGATGTGTCTTGTGCGCAACACATCATATGGGGATGTTCGGAGAGGAAAAATGGTGGATGCCACAGCCACGAGCAGCTCCGGGAGTCAGCCAGAGCCAATTGTGCTACCAGGCTGGTTCCAGGCTGCTGACTGCCGCTGCCGCTGCCGCTGCCACTGCCAAAGGGGCACCGGGGACATCTGCCAGTACAGATCTCCTGCCCCCTTTCCCCTTTGTTTTGACTGATCGGGGGGAGGCTCGGGAGTCACGGGTAGGTGGCCATTGCCCAGTTTTTTAATAACTCTGCGCATTTATGTTTCACAATGTGCAAAAGAAGGGCTTTGCACCATGCCTGGCAGAGAAACTGCATGCCTTGCGCCCCTCCCCTGGGCAAGAAAGGGGAAAGGGGGCAGGAGATTGGGGAAGGCTCGGGAGTAATGGGTGGGCGGCACGCCGTTGCCCAGTTATTTAAAAACTCTGCGCATTTATGCTTCACAGGGTGCAAAAAAGGGCTTTGCAGCACCTTTATACGATATGCATGTGTGCTTGGGGCCAGGGTCTTTTGCCTCACCATCCCCACTACTGACTCCCTGTTGCTACTTAGCTTCAAAAAAGAAAATAAAAGTGTTCCTGGATGCATTGAAAAAAATCAGGTAACCATAAGACCAATTTAGATTTAATAGTGGACCTGCAGGGGAGGGGAAAAGGATCTGCACACTGTCATAATTGGCCTTCCTGCTGCTCCTCATTTGGCCATTGCTCCTTTAGCTAAGCTCACATCTAAGATTGTAATCGAACAGTAGAAGAAAAAAGGCATTGAAGTGACAGAGTGGATGGGAGGGAAAATGGGCCATGGGAAAGGGAGGCTTTACCTTCAAACCTCTTGGAAATAATTAAACCAGTCTCCTGGCCAATAGCTTTTACTCATTTTATTTTTTTAAAAAGATCTTATTAACTTGAAGCCCATTTCATTTAAAAGATTTAATTTACTCTGACCTCCTGTGTGTCAAATTAAGCAAACCACAAACCCAAATAATAATAATGTTAATGATAATAATAATCCATGAAGTAATCTTTTGTTCTTATCCTCAGTATTACCTCTGTCCTGCCTATTCGCGTTTAACAGGACTGGACTGACATATAATAGCTATTCAAAAATGCCCTGTTACCCCGAGGAAGATTCCTGTGTTGCCAGTGTTCTGCGTACAAATATAAGTAAGATTTATGTGGCATTTTGTCTTTCGTTATTGGAATTACTTAATTAGTGGTAAGGAAACTGTGGCACATAAGCTGTAGATGAACTTTTAATAGCTTTTATTGTATGCTTTAAGTATTATGGCTGGAAGATATTTTGAATTTTTTATTTCTATGATATAATGGTGTGTACATATTTTAATTAAGGGACGTGGGTGGCGCTGTGGGTTAAACCACAGAGCCTAGGGCTTGCCGATCAGTAGGTCGGCGGTTCGAATCCCCGCGACGGGGTGAGCTCCCATTGCTCGGCCCTTCTCCTGCCAACCTAGCAGTTCAAAAGCATGTCAAAGTAAAATAGATAAATAGGTACTGCTCCGGCAGGAAGGTTAATGGCGTTTCCGTGCACTGCTCTGGTTCGCCAGAAGCGGCTTAGTCCTGCTGGCCACATGACCTGGAAGCTGTACGCCAGCTCCCTCAGCCAATAATGAGAGATGAGCGTCGCAACCCCAGAGTCAGTCACGACTAGACCTAATGGTCAGGGGTCCCTTTACCTTTACCTACATATTATAATTAATAAAGCCCATGACTTTAGATTGCCAAATTTAATAATACTTTGCATGTTATTTGTCTGAAAAGATTCTCATTCAGACAATAAAGAAAATTGGAACCATTACAATGAATGTGCCTTAGGAGCAATAAACCTCCATATCTAGATATTTCTTTCAAATTCTTTTTCATAGTGAAATTCCAAGTGCAACTTTTGAATCAATGCACGCTATCCAGATTCTGTTCCTCGGGCCATTACAGCTTCACTGCAGCGGATGGTAAATTCTTTCAGATGAAGAAGCACTGCTGCAAGACTGAACTGTGTAACAATGAAACTCTCAGCCGTATGTTTCTGCATCAATTTATAATCATTAACATGTTAGGGTTTTGCGCTGAATTTGGCCATGGCCTCGATCCTTAGTCATTCAGCAGTACTTAGAGAATCTGTGCCTCATTCAAATGGGGTGAGAAAGCCCCAGGTGGCTACAGGTTGGGTTGAGCAGCTCAGGACTATTAGGGGTTCTCGAGGGATGGAGATTCAGGCGGGATGGGGAGGCAGGCATGAGGAGAAATTGTGAAAAAGAGGGACCTACTGGGCAGCTACATCTCTGCCAGAGAAGGGATGGGTTGCCTTTCCAGCCAGGCCTCTCCTTCTTCCTCCCCTTGAAGCAGCACCATGCAGGATCAGATCCTTCTTCTGATAGGTAGGAAGATCTGATCCTGCACAGTGCCAGTGCCCGTTGTCCAAACCAAATTAAGATATTGTTACACATCACCCCTATAGCCAAGTGATGTGAGATTCCATGGGTACCAGGCATGCTGTAACCCAGGCTCTGTGTTTCCTGTGGGACCATAATGCACTGTGGTGTCTTTATGATATATGGCTATGCATAAATATATACAACCTGAGGCCTACAATGAAGACATCCATCAGAAGATGTCCTTTCCCTCTCATAGACACAGCAGCATCCTTGCCTCGGCAGTTTGTCTTTTCCTTTGAACGCTCACATCCCTCATATTCTAATAAAACCTAATTCTGGTCTTATTACTACACAGGGAACAGCCTCCATTCCTTTGATGTGCTGCTGTGCTAATCTGTTATTTTAAAGACTCACTTCCCCCAAATGGTTACCTTAGAAGTAGATTGCTTCTGACATAAGTCATGTTGATTTCCTAGGATTTAGAAGTGTCTAAAGAAGTGTCAGTTATGTCAATTTAGGAACTTTGCCTACGTTAATTAACTCAGTGGTTAAGTAAAAATAAATAAATCGGGGCCAAGAATACAATCTTCAAGATGCCTTTCTAACATTCCCTATGCATGATTAGCCCATGAATAATCTGTTTCAAGCAATATAATTGGATACCTAGGCACATGAACAGCTCATAAACAGGTTATGGTCCCTTTAAGATAACTTTCAATTAGATGGTCCGAATATGGGCCTTACAACCCACCTATCTTATCCAGGTGTCCTCCTAAATGACCCTTGAACTACTTCTGGTAAGTCTTTTAATTGACAAAATAAGCACTGTCTAATGTGGCATTTATTATCTATTATTATCATTTATTGAATTTATATACTGCCCAGTACCTGGAGGTCTCAGGGCAATTCACAGAAAGTGATGATTAGTTCATTGTTGAAGTGCAGAAGATAGACCAAATCTCTGTACAAAGATAAGGGACTAAGAGCATACATTTTCATACAGGCAACACCATAATCAATGGCAGGAAAACCTTCTGAGAGATTGAGAAGGGAAGTTCACACTCCCCCAGCCCCCTTTATTTAAAGGTTATTCATCTCAGAGACCAATGATCTTCCCCCCCACCCCATGCTCAGCCCTGAACCCAGATTCTGTCTAGATTATATTTTATCCAGGAGTACTTGCAGCTGCCCCACCAAAACTGTAAGGCCCTAGGGTGGATTCCATTAATATAACACAGAGATACAAAAACAGACAAAAACCATTAACATGCTCACTATACATTTGATTCTGGCAGTTCCTGATCGCAACAGGCTGGCTGAAAATGGTCTGCAGTGCCCATCCTGCTTCTCCAATGGAACCATAATGTGTAAAAGTGAGAAGACCGTCAACTGCCTAGAGAATGAGACCCAGTGTATTCAATTTAAAGTAGATCTTCTCGGTAATATTGCTACTCAAGGGGGAAAAAGCCTAGTAATACTTGGTCATGCAGACTCTCTCCTTGTCTCCTTCTCTCCCTTCCTACCTTTCCCTTGCACGTTGCTGGAAAAATGAGAGGGATCATATCTCTCACTGGCCCCACTCTGCACCCACCCTTGGTGTTTTGCCGGCCTGCACTGTGTCCTTTAACTCTCATAAAGCCACTTGCTTGTCCAGGAGGAGGATTCTGAGTGAGTTGTGTATATAAAACACCCTTCTGAACAAAAGTAAAAAAGTGCATTGATTGCTTCATCCCAGTTGAATCCAGAGCTCTCCACCACTGGGATGCAGTTCAGGACAAAGTGTGTCCCTCTTGCTCAAAAAGCATATTTATTATGGAAAAGGAATTATTACATTTCCTTTAATTCTGTGACAATGAGCTGTATCTGGCTAACTCAGACCATTAGTGCAAGGATTTACAGTTGTGCAACAGAATTTTCACTCTCATTATGTGCTCTGTATCCTCCCAAAATCTGCTCCACAGAATTGGGAAAACCCTCAGAATTCATTTAGGGGATAAACAGGAGGAGGAAGAGAGGGAGGAGAAGTTTCTTTCTACAACCATACATTACAGTCATACCTCGAATTACGGCCGCTTCAGATTGCGCAATTTCGGGTTATGCATGCGCAGAAGCGCCAAATTGCGTCATGAGCGTGTGCAGACACAGCGGCGCATGTTGCAAACACTGAGGGTTGTGAACGTGCTTCCCGCACGGATCGCATTCGCAACCCGAGTGTCCACTGTATTTTGTTGTTGTCATGATTTAGCTACATCCATAAAGATAAAGCGCTTTATATGCATTATAACAATTTGACACCAGATGGCGCTGTGGAGTCCCGTCTTTCATCAACAGGATTTCCTAGTATGAAGTTTACAACACATTTAACTACACTGGTACCTCTGGTTGTGCTCCAAGCCCCAAAAACCTCCCCAATAGAAATAAAGACAAAGTGGACACAGAATTTAATTTTAAAGGTTAATGGGCAAAATTTTGGCCACAGCTTTATTGAAAATACACAAGTGTGACTGGTATTGGCTTAGGCATTGGTATCAAACTACCACCCCTGGAGTCCCTGGGGGTCCTGGCATGGCCCTTACCCCTCTCGGGCTTTGGACGAGATCCAGACCCCCAGATTCCTTTAATAGAATACCCTTTAATTGGAGGGGCAGGTAAGGGACGCGGGTGGCGCTGTGGGTTAAACCACAGAGCCTAGGGCTTGCTGATCAGAAGGTCGGTGGTTCAAATCCCTGCGACGGGGTGAGCTCCCATTGTTCGGTCCCAGCTCCTGCCCACCTAGCAGTTCGAAAGCACGTCAAAGTGCAAGTAGATGAATAGGTACCGCTCCAGTGGGAAGGTAAACGGCGTTTCCCTGTGCTGCTCTGGTTCGCCAGAAGCGACTTAGTCATGCTGGCCACATGACCTGAAAGCTGTACGCCGGCTCCCTCGGCCAATACTGTAAAGCGAGATGAGCGCCGCAACCCCAGAGTCGGACATGACTGGACCTAATGTTCAGGGGTCCTTTACCTTTAAAGTAAAAATAAAAAGAAGGAATTGGAGGGGCAGGTGATGGCCGGACCTCCCCTCCCCACATTCCCTTAAACCAATGCCTAACCACCACTCGAGCACCTTGCTTGCCGCCAATACCATCACACCTGCAGCCATCCTTTCAAGCCATCCTCAATCTCTGCCAGCCAAATGTCATTCCCTTCGTCAGAGAGATGCACACCATCTGCCCGAAACAAGGCTTTGTTGTGATAAGAAATGCCTGGGTGGTGTATCACCCAACGCCAACACTTTTCTGGCCACCGCATGGTCCACCAGCTTCCTGGCCCTATTTGTGGCAACTGGAGAGCAACTACCTCGGCAACAACGTCACATAAGAAGTTGCGACCAAATAACAGTCAATTGAGAATAATTAGACAGCAGCTCGTCCATGTCCTTGATTATGCGATAATTCAGGGCCACACCTTTTAAAGAAGGAAGGTCATTCTCACCCAACTGGATCACAAGTGCAGAAGGTGGTCCCCAAGCCACCGCCTTAGCCTTGACCAATAGCAGGAAGGCATCCCAGCGCAACCCGCTTCTTCCACGGCCCTCAAACTGGCCTAGTGAATGATGCTGTGGCCAATGATCCAAATGTTTAAACCCAGGAAGCTAGGAAAATGAAGATGAACAGCAAAAATCAGGCACAGGAAAACTTAATGACGCGATCTGATGCATCCTATATAAGCCTCTGCTTTCCAGCATCCCATTTTAAAAAAAATATTATTATTATTATTATTATTATTATTATTATTATTATTATTATATTCTGTCCGTAGAGACAATGAAATGCTGTTGCGGGCGCAGGGCACCAGTCATTTCCCCAATCAATTCACACTGGAGACAATAATTTTGGTTTGGGTTTTTGGCTCAATTTTGGCCACAACTTTATTTAATTACAAATTAAGTGAGTGGTTGCGTAGGCATTGGTTCAAACTGTCCAATGGGACAGAGCTGACCCTAGTCAGCACACCAACTGTCCAATCGGGACAGAGCTGACCCTAGTCAGCAGCAAGACTAGCTGTCGCAGCGGGACAGAGCTGACCACTTGTCAGCGAAGGGAGACCATTAGCTGAAGAGAGTTAGCGGGACCGGATCCAACGTGTCTCCCCCTCCCCAGGGGTCCACAGGGACTCCTGCATGGCCCTGCACCCGCCAGGGTTTGGACAGCAAAGTTGAGCCCCCGGATTCCTTTGCGGAATTCCCATAACCCACATCACTTTCGGTGGGAAACGCCCACCCAATCACGGAACCAATGCCTAACCGCCAACCTTACAAGTTGTGACTATTTGCTGTATGGTAGGCAAAAACCACATGGCTCGGCCAATCTGCCAAATGGACAAAATTCCTACCAGGCCCCTCTCAAGGGGAGGCGACCCCTACCCGGCACAGCAAGGCCAACATCCACCTATACCAGGGAAGGGGGGGTGGGAGATCCGTAGCTCTAAACGAGTGATTAGAGATCCGCATGGGGATCTAATATAAGGTTGCTGGGCTGTCCTTAAATTGCAACATAAAATTCTGCCCTACGACAGGCAGGTCCTGGAAGCTGCGCCAAGCGTCAAAAACCCAAACAAGAAATGCCCTCCTGCCCGCCCCGCAACGGGATCTCTCTGCGAGAAATCACTTTGTGGCTGCACCAATCCTAAAAGAATGGACAGCAAACTCTTCGGCAGGTAGCCCACAGGCGACAATGACCTTCCTCAAAATCCGTGTAAATTGCAGTCTAGCTAACGGGGAACCATCCTGATGAATCAGATGTGACCCAACTCCAGGGGGTCTTAATTTCAAAATTCTTCTGACATTCCTTACTGGGCAAAGGCCAGCCTGAAGCGTCGCTGGCAGTCAGAGCAATGCGCTCTTACCCAACTGATCAGTTTTTGACCTTGTGATATTGACCTGCAGATCAGTCTCAGACATAGATATGTCCTCCAAGAACAAACCTCTGGTGCTTCCCCCCACAGCCACTTCAAAAAATGGCAGCACGAAGCAAGAGGAGTTCCCCATGTCGCGCTGCCAAATAAATACCCCCAACCCCAAACCTTGCCACACTGCCGATTGGCTAAAGGCCATTGGCATACAGTGGTACCACCGGCTAGAGTGGGGCAAGCCCCACCCCAAGCCGGTTGGGGAAGTTTTCCAGGGCTGAGCACAACATGGACCCTCTGGATCCAACTTACGAACTTAATTCAATCCGGAAGTCCGAACTTAACCTGAAACCGTTCTTAACCTGAGGTATCACTTTAGCTAATGGGGCCTCCCGCTGCCACCGCACGATTTCGGTTCTTATCCTGAGGTAAAGTTCTTAACCCGAGGTACAACTTCCGGGTTAGCAGAGTCTGTAACCTTAGGTACCAATGTAAATCAATTTTTTGATGTGTCTAGTTCCAGACTTAGATGGATACCTCCCTATCAGCATATTTTTGAGGAATAATGCTATATTGAGAGGGAATTTGGAATGAATGGGGGAGGGGCATTTGGCTGATTTGCCTCAGGAGGGAAGAGGCAGATTCCAGGCCAATATGATGCTTCTCCTCTACATTTCTTATTCTCTTCCTTTTGCCCTTAACAGCCTGAGCTTTGCTGGTTTCTCTTTTAAGGGTTGAGTAAGAATTCTGAGGTGAGTTCCTGATTGGCTCTTGGGATTCCCCCTTTTCATCTGCTTTAATTGATATGGTAAAATAAAAGGAGGGTTCTCTGGATACTTAGATCACAGTGGGGCAATGAGGGAGCCTCAGTTGGCATTCAACCATCCTGAGAGACAATGAAGTGCACCTCCAGTTTTTTTTGCTGCTGCATCACCCTGTTGACTTATGGCAGGTTCACACACTCAAGGTTGAGACACCAAGGAGGGAATGTTGTTTTCAAATTTTGCTGTGTGGCCACAGCATGTGTCTTTTAACATGCCCAGGAGATGGCAGGGATAGAATTCCTCCCATTTTATTGCAACTCACCTGCCCACAAGAATTTGATATTGTTAATCTTATTCATTAGGCCTGTTTTCTAATCCTCTGATGTCATTATATCTTATAAATATAACCTGTTTATTAATATTCTTTGTGTCTTGAGAGTCCTTTGGTTATGATAGCAATTTTAAATAATATCTGAGTTACTTCTTTACCTGAACTTCTAATGTTGAAAATTTTGTATATTCGTGTTCTGATGAATTTATGATATTTCTCAGATTTCTTAAATATACACTTTTAAAAACTACCTTATTAAAATTCTCATTCACCATCACAGGCACCATTTCATAGTCCCTGAGTAAAGGACTAATGTCAACATTTCTTTCCTCCCCCCCTCCCCCCAGCTAACTTTCAGGCCAGCAGTTTCACTTTCCAAGGTTGTGGAACAACAGATTTTTGTGCCATCGGGAAAAATGGAACAGCTGCAGTCGGAGGTGGGAGATTTGTCCTTTTTTTTAACCAAGAAAGATGTTACAATGCTTCACGAATCTCACACCAGCCTGAGCATGAAGAGTGAATGGGACAGTGTAGACCTCCTCCTTGTGTATTCCAAAATTCATGGCAATGATGATTACAATGCAAAATAAACGGTTATGGAGAATAAAATGCTGGTTCTCAGATCTCCTTCTTTCAGATACAAATGCAATTATTATTTATTGGTTTAGCCACAGAGATTACAAAAGATGCAATACATAAAAAAGAATAAAAAAATAAAACACATTTCAGAGCTAAAATCATTATTAGAATGAGATGATTTAAATTAGGGCATATTTTAAGCCAGAGTTCACTCGAGCTCAGCTCTGACACCTCTCAGGTTATTGCCATTGCCATTCTAAGAGAACAAGGAACAAGTTCATGGTGAACTTTGCCACCTTTAAATCTAGAAAAATAGCACTGATCCCTACAAACGTTTCTCCTTATAATCAAAACTGTAAAGGCAAAACAGACCAATTTTTCAGAGGTGTAAGGGGATTTGTCCCTTAATAAATAGTTAATCATATGCCCAATCCATCACTCAATTGGGTGATTTAAATATTTGAACAAAGCTTCTCTTAAGTCCTCATAAAAGGAACAAAGCAATAAGTAGTTGGGTGAATATTCAGGCCCCTTACCCCAGCCTTCAACTATGACAGCGTTGTAAAAGCTTTTCCCCATTTGATATTTGTGATGGGCTTACACAGTGAGGGGGCTTAGTAGTTTGGCTAGTTAGTAGTTTGGCATACTAAGGTGCAGGACGGTCCCACCCATGAGGCAAGGTGAGGCAACCATCTTTGGCGGATGGATCCACAGGGGCAGCAGATCTGGCCTCCAAGGAATTCCTTGCCCACTGCTGCTACCAAAGTGGCAGCAATAGCCGCACTGCGCTTCTTAAAGACCAGTTTTGCCCCTCCCCCACAATCAGGTTGGCTCTTCAGTGGCCTCTTGGCCAATAGTAAGCGCTGCTGGTCTCCTCCTATTCTTGTTTCCTGTGGAGATCTTTATTCCTCACCCTTCGCATTGTTCCGGATGTCTATATGCACTCAACGCTTTTCCCAGGAATGGGGAGGCACTATTTTGTGGTTTGCCTCAGCTGCCAACATGTCTTGGGACAGACTTGCCAAGGAGCACATTTGACCATGAAATCATGCTTTAAAATATGAAATTTCATATGACAGGGTGTCACCTCAATATATAACACACTCAGAATATCTCAAGGAAGATCATAATCATCAATAACACTGGGGAACAAAATTTTGGTTGCATTGACACCTGCAGTTTTTCTAACCTAATTCTGACGTGCTGATTTCATATCTGAAGTCAGTTTTGTTCTGTAAGCTCTAGTTTTTTTGCAATTCATGTTTTTCACAATGTAAGAATTCAATATTTTATTAAACACATAGCCAAAGTAGTACAATATGAGTATAAATGTAAGTGACTTATATAGCATTGCACATGACATGTATAGCATTGAAAATGACATGTACAGTGGGACCTCGACCTATGAGTGCCCCGACTTACGTGTTTTTCGACTCCCGAATGACTTCCGTAAGAAAAAAAATGGCCGCCGCATCCGAATTTGTCGATTTCCGCATGGAAGTCGCGGCCGCTTTTGATAGGGTTTCTTCGACCTACGAAGATTTGATGCAGGTTGCTTCGACTTACGAAGGTTTTCCGCTCAATGCATCCCTATGGGGACTCAACTTACGATTGATTTTGACTACCGAAGATCGCGTCGGAACGCATTATCATCGTAAGTCGAGGTCCCACTGTATATCTATGTACAGTTGGAGGTATGCAAAAAAAATACCGGTATTCCCTTGGGATACACAGTATCTGCAAGCTGTTGTTATTCAGGTAAGAATTTGCGCTTGTAGCTCTTGCATTTGTGGACTTGCACAGGGGATTCTAATTTGATGGTCCAACAGTAGTCTGACATCATAGTTTTGTCCCATTGCCCTTGATAATGCTCTTCCATTGTCTTCAGGTCTTGATAGAAGCACTCTCCCTGTTCATCACTGACTGCCCCAAGGTTTTCTGGGAATTGATCTAGGTGACTGTTCAGGATATGGAGCTTCACACTCATATTGCTTCACAATCAACATGGAAGGAGGAATTCTGGATTTTATTCTGAGATGGATTTAAAAGAATTAATTTGGAGTTTGAAAAGTGACATAGGAGACATGAAAAAATATGTCATTGTGAAGGCATTAAATACTGAAGGTATATGTTTTCAACATATAGTTGCAGCTTTTCGCGCTTTGTCTTTCAAGAAGCAGGTGTGTTTGATGGACCTCAAATTCGTGGCCTTGTTCAAGATGAGGAATTTGTCAGGAAGATGAATGGCAAAGAGAAGAAAACGTGGCAGTCTTTCGTGGCAGTTATCAAAAACTTCCTTGGCAACAAAAAAGCCAAAAAAACTATGAGGTTGTGGTTGAAAAAATGTTGTTGACTTTCCACAATCTTGGGTGCAATATGAGTGTGAAGCTCCATTTCCTGAACAGTCACCTAGATCAATTCTCCGAAAACCTTGGGGCAGTCAGTGATGAATAGGGAAAGCGCTTCCATCAAGACCTGAAGACAATGGAAGAGCGTTATCAAGGGCGATGGGACAAAACTATGATGTCGGACTACTGTTGGACCATCAAATGAGAATCCCCTGTGCAAGTCCACAATTCATCTGCTGTAACAGCGGAATCAGGTTCCCAGTGGATGCAAGCAATTTCATCCTCAAAATGCTTTGCAAACAAGTCACAGCATTGACAAATCACAAGCACCCTCCCCGGCTCCCAATGACAGGCCCTCCCCATTTTCACCTTGGAGCTTTCCTTTTCTCACCCAGCCTCTCACCCTGGGAGATGCCCACTTCTCCACCTCCCAACCAGGTTACAGGCACCAGCTTGAGATTTCCCCCCACCATCACTTGCAGCACATTAAGCATTAAATTAATTTTATTTTTAAAGCTCAGACCACTGTTTTATATCATCACGTGGCTGAGATATCTTAGCATTGCCTCATCTTTGTGTCCCCCCCTCTTTTTTTTAGTGCGAGGGGGTTTCCTAATTAATGAAGCATTGAAAATAAATGGGGGGGGGAATGCCAAATTTTCTTAGATGTGATTATACACATATTACTTTACTCCATCCTTTAGAAATCCTGTTAGTATAAGCAAATACAAAAGATGATGCTGTTAGGAGAACACCATACCTATCGTGACTACATTAAAAAAAAAATACTGATAAGCTACAAAATTGACATTGTGAACTTGAATGGCCCATAGATGTGAGCACGTTCCAGGTTCACCTGATTTCTGGGAAGAGCATGTGTGTGACATGCTAATTGTTGATTACTTTGTGCCTCATTAGGATTAGTTTGTTTCCAGCTCAGTTTTACCATAAAGCCCGCGGGAGGAACACATTTATTTAAAGTACCTGCTTATTGAGAGTCTAGGTGTGGTTGGACTGGAAGAGGCATCTGGCTGACTCCCACAGAGTTCCTTAAAAAGATTGCATCCAATATGAAAAAAGAGATTTGTGTTACAATATAAAAATATAGCATTTCTGGGAAAGCATGCACTCTCTATTTCCATAAGCTCCTGTGTCTCACTGGACCAGTCCTTCCCAGTTGGAATCCTTGGGCCCCTTTCCTTGGCCCAGAAATCCCTCCAAGTCAACTTCTTCTTCCATAGGTCACCTGCTGGTTCGTTCCTCCTTGGCATTATGAGGGCCTTCCTGAGTATATGTTTCTTCCTTGCACAGTTGGTTTGAACTACTGCCCAGGCTAAACAATACAGAGGTGTGGGAACAGTGCAATGGTTTGGTAAGGCCCTGGTTTCTGGTCTGAAAGAGCAGCAAAAGGTATGTACCGCAGGAGGTGTGAGGACTCTGACACAGGGTCCTAGAGTCCAACAGCTTTCTTCCCAAAGCCTAGTAAGCAATAATTCGGCTTTTGGAAGGACCCCTCATGTCTCCTTCCCAACCCTGCTGCCACCCCAGGAGCTGCTTTCGTGGTCCTTTTCTGCTGGCAGGGAGAAATCAGGATACCCTGGAATCAAGGCAGGATAGATTTAATGAATTCTGTGGCCGTTCCCACCAAATCGGGACTGTTGAGGGGTATACATTTAAATCAACCTTAAAATTTGCCTCCAATGTGAATGTACTCTTGAACTGTAAGGAGAAGATTAGAACCTTTACAGCTCAAAATGGTCAGAGCTGGAGGCCCATAGGATTGGCATAAAAGACCCATGCACCCTGTCTGTGTGTCCTGAATTCCACTTTCCTCCACCAGCAGCAAAAAAGGATGAGACGGGGATCCTGAGGCAAGCTCTTGTCACTAGGAATCCAACCCCACCCAGACGTATGCTGTGAATTATTGAATTCACAAGAAGAAGGTTTATGCGGAACCATAATTACCCATCAGTGTGAGGCTGGTGTGAGATTTGTGAAGTATTATAACAGTCATTTCAATTGGAAAAGAGAACTATTGTTTGAATTCCAACTCTTCAATGGTACAGAAATCTGTTGTTGCATGTCCTTGAAAAGTGAAGTCATTCCTACAAATGAAATCAGGTGGGGGGGGGAGTTCACATTAGTCATTCACTAGGGTCTGGGAGTTTGTGGTTCTGGGGGTCAATAAAAATCTTAATGACTGAATTTTATAAGGTGTGTGTAGTTATAGTTATAGTTGCTATATAGTTATAGTTATAGTTGTTATAGTTATGGTTGTTATAGTTTAGTTATAGCTATAGTTGTTATAGTTGTTATACTTGTTATAGTTAGAGTTAAAACTGATTTTATAGGGTCCAGATCAAGGGAACTAATAGTACTGCTCTATTCTAGTGCAAGTAGATCAATGGGTACCGCTGCAGTGGGAAGGTAAATGGCATTTCCGTGTGCTGCTCTGTTGCTGGCCACATGACCTGGAAGCTGTATGCCGGCTCCCTTAGCCAATAATGTGAGACGAGCGCTGAAACCCCAGAGTCGGTCACGACTGGACCTAATGGTCAGGGGTCCCTTTACCTTTACCTTTATTCTGACTTGGTCACACCACACCTGGAATGCTATGCTCACTTTTGGGCACTGCAGTCTAAGAAGGATATTTAGAAGCTGGACTGTGTGCAGAGGTGGGCAACCAAAATGATAAAGGGTCTGGAAACCAAGCCTTATGTGGAATGCATGAAGGAGTTGGGTATATTTAGCCTGGAAAGGAGGGAACTGAGAGGACTCCTTTTCAAAGCCTTAGCCATTGAACTGTGACAATTGACCTCAGGATTCTGTCCTGTCCTCAGTGCTAGTCAACATTTACCTGAATCTTTTGGGAGAGGAAATGCCACACCAGCTCAGGGAAGGCTAGTTTCTTAGACTGAGTATAAGATCCAGGTGAGGACAATATAGATTGAAAACATAATTTCATTCGGCAGCAAACTTTGTATGTGTGTAAGTGAGAGAAGATTCTTAAACAGAGGCTGTATTTGTAGGATGAAAGAATGTGAGGCAGTGGAGATAGAGGGAACTGCCAGAGAAACCAAAACTCCTAACAATACCTTGAAGAAGTCACAATACAGAACTAAAACAACATACAGTATCGTAGTGGTGCTGATAACAGGTTTTTGTTGTTGTGTTTGACAATACAGAACTATACACAGTTATCTGGGCATAAGACCCATTGAAATCAGTGGCACTTACATCTAGGTCGACAGATATAGAATGACAGATTAATCCCTTTGAAATAAATGGTTACTACTTTCACCAACAGTGCATAGGAGTTGCTGAAATCCCTACACAGCCCCCAATCATAGAATCATAGACTTGGAAGAGACCACTAGGGCCATCCAGTCCAACCCCCTGCCAAGCAGGAAACACCATCAAAGCATTCCTGACAGGTGGCTGTCAAGCCTCTGCTTAAAGACCTCCAAAGAAGGAGACTCCACCACACTCCTTGGCAGCAAATTCCACTGTCGAATAGCTCTTACTGTCAGGAAGTTCTTCCTAATGTTTAGGTGGAATCTTCTTTCATGTAGTTTGAATCCATTGCTCTGTGTCCGCTTCTCTGGAGCAGCAGAAAACAACCTTTCTCCCTCCTCTATATGACATCCTTTTATATATTTGAACATGGCTATCATATCACCCCTTAACCTTCTCTTCTCCAGGCTAAACATACCCAGCTCCCTAAGCCGTTCCTCATAAGGCATCGTTTCCAGGCCTTTGACTATTTTGGTTGCCCTCCTCTGGACATGTTCCAGCTTGTCAGTATCCTTCTTGAACTGTGGTGCCCAGAACTGGACATAGTATTGTGGGAATGTTTGGGAACGTGGATGGAGATTTATAATTTAATATATCTCATCCTAACTTGTGCTAACAAGTTCAACTAGCAGAGTAACATTCCCTTTTAAAATACACACAGCGGAAGTTGCTTTGATTCACTAGAATCAACTTAATCTAGTTTCCTGGTTTGTCACTATATTTCCCCTTTGTCCCTCTTCAAATAAGACACAACACACATCTTCTATAAAAAGGTATAAAATGTTTACTCACATATATCCAGCTCAAGACAAATCCCAAAGAAGGCAGGCTTATTCTTAGTAAAGATATTTACAATAGGAATCTCCCCATGTGGGAGAGAAGTCCACTAGGCCCCAGTTGGCTGGAAGCCAACTGCGCATCCTTCCAGACGAGAGGCAGGAGAGTAAGAGAGAGAATGGCTGCTGGCCATTGGGTTTTTTGCTAATCCCTTCCCAGGTGAAGCCACTCCCACATCTAGTTGCAAAGAGGAAATTGTCTCAGCTCCAGGTGACCAGGAAGTTGTGGCTGGAGGACTGAGGCAATCTCCATTGTCTGCTTTAGCATTGTTGTACTTGACTGCTCTAGTGTTTACATCCCACAAGTATTCCAGGTGAGGTCTGACCAGAGCGGAATACAGTGGTACTATTACTTCCCTTGATCTAGATGCTATACTCCTGTTTATGCAGCCCAGAATTGCATTGGCTTTTTTAGCTGCTGCACCACACTGTTGACTCATGTCAAGTTTGTGGTCTACCAAGACTCCTAGATCCTTTTCGCTTGTACTGCTCTCAAGCCAGGTGTCACCCATCCTGTATTTGTGCCTTTCATTTTTTTTGCCCAAGTGTAGTACTTTACATTTCTCCCTGTTAAAATTCATCCTGTTTGCCTTGGCCCAGTTCTCTAATCTGTTAAGATCATTTTGAAGTGTGATCCTGTCCTCTGGGGTATTAGCCACCCCTCCCAATTTGGTGTCATCTGCAAACTTGATGAGGATGGCCTCAAGCCCATCATCCAAGTCATTGATAAAGATGTTGAATAAGACTGGGCCCAAGACAGAATCCTGTGGCACCCCACTAGTCACTTCTCTCCAGGATGAAGAGGAGCCATTGATGAGCACCCTTTGGGTTCGGTCAGTCAGCCAGTTACAAATCCACTGAATGGTAGCATTGTCTAGCCCGCATTTTACCAGCTTCTTTACAAGAATATCATGGGGCACCTTGTCAAAGGCCTTTCTGAAATCAAGATAGGCTACATCCACAGTGTTCCCTTCAATCCTTCCAGTCACATATATTTATTGGTGAGGGATGGGGTGGAAACTTGAGAAACATCTTTTGCTATCAAGGAAGGAGTTGCTTTGCTAAGTAGGGCTAACAAAAATAATGAAGCAAAGAGAAGGACACCCCAACATAGACAGCTTAGTGCAAAATGTCCTCTGTGCCTTCTGTACTGTGAGGCTAAAAAATACCTTGGGTGGTGGTATGAGCGGGAAATGAGGGTATTGTTCTATGTCCAAAGCAATGGAAAGGAGAGGGAGATAGGCCAAAAGCTGTCCCTCACCTGCTTAAACATCAGTTGCACATGCTGGATCAGGGCAATCACCCATCTATTTCAGAACCCCAACAGATCCCTGTGGGAAGCCTGAAAGCTGGACAAGACTACGACAATATTCTGTCCATCAGCAATTCCCAGCTCCAAGTATTTAGAAGCAAACTTCCTTTGACTGATAGATAGATAGATAATTTATTACAGTTGGAGACCAGCATATAAAAAACATTTGGGGGTACAATCCCAGAAGAAAAACACACATTTAAAACATTATACAGAGCACAGCCAGAGCCGCTGCTAGTCTGCCAGCCAGGGAAAGAGGCATGAGGGCCCAGGGTCACGGGCCCCCTGCTGCCAGACCCACACAGTGGGATTGGGCTACTGCCCTCCCGTCATGATAGTCCTGTACCCGTGGACATCTGATTAGCTGTTCCAAGGAGGATGGAGCTGTACTTCAGGGTTCTTCTTATCTTTTGAAAATGGAAGATGGGATTTGAAGCAGGGATAAACAACTGGCTGAGTTCAATTCAAGACAATGTGGTTAAGGACAGTCATCACCAAACAGATCAGCTGAATCAAAGTACAGTATCTCTTCCTGTCTGACTAAAATGATTTAATTAGCTCTCAGTAATTAACTTGGAGTCATTCAGTGCATAGCATTGTGTCCCTGGCACCTTTCAACAGTCATGAGCTATGTTTAGCTTTGCCAGTTGAGCAATCACCTGAGCAGAACCTTGAGGCTTTCATTGCACTTTGATCAGTATATTTCTCCTTCCAACTCAGTAAGACCCCACATCAAGTAAGAGCAAAGACAGAGGTACTGGCTCAGAATATACCTTTATCCATGAAGGACCCAGCTAAGTTTGTTCTTGGCATGAGCTTTCGTGTATCTGAAGAAGTGGTATCTGAAGTGGTATCTGAAGAAGTGTGCATGCATATGAAAGCTCATACCAAAAACAAACTTAGTTGGTCTCTAAGGTGCTACTGGAAGGTTTTTTTTATATTTTGTTTCACTTCTTGTTAGGTGAGCTTTGGGTATCAGGTAAAGGTAAAGGACCCCTAGATGGTTAACGCAAGTTGAATTCGACTTTGTGATGCGGCACTCATCTCCACTTTCACGCCAAAGGGACAGCTTTATGGGTCATTTGTCCAGCATGACTAAATTGCTTCTGGCCCATAGAGGACCATGACAAGTGTCAGAGTGCATGGAAACACAGTTTACCTTCCCACCACAGCGGTACCTATTTATCTACTTGCATTGTTATGCTTTCCAACTGCTAGGTTGGAGGATGTGGGACAGAGCAACAGAAACCTATCCCGTAGTGTAGATTCAGACTGTAGACCTTGTGATCGGCAAGCCCTAGTGGCGCGGTGGTTTAGGCCACAGCACCACCTGCATCCTTTAAGTATCAATCCAACACGCACACCTAGAATTGGCAGATGCCTGAAGTGTGCCCTTATCCCAATAATGCAACAGAATGCCTAATCCTTTTCTCCCCAACCTCATCACCTGCCTAGATGCTGCTTTCTTCTTTCTGTAGCTCTCTAAATCAGATTTGTTCTTACCTATTTCCACTGGAGCAAAAATATAAAAGCCACCCACAAACAGAAAATCCTTTACTTCCAGATACCCCACCTTATATCTTATTCTTCCTTGATTCGCCGCCCCCACTCTTCTTCTATGTGGATGCACTAACAGCTTTTGGGGATAATTTGGAGCTGAACCAACAATGTCTCTTCCTCAATTGGCCTTTGCCACATGGCCTGATGCCTCCCACTCGACTGGTTGAGAGAATGGCCATGTTTGTGTATCTCCCTAATGGAGGAAGTTCCATGGCCATTGCTGGCTCCCATCGAGAACTTCCTCATAGTTGTGTGAGTGGCTGATTCATACCTGGCACTCTCTCAGTCATTGGCACATTCAACTCCTGAGGTCTCACTTCATCCATTTTATCCTTTGGAAACCTTGGCCAAGACAGGAGGATCAGTTTTACTTGTTAAAGCCTTCATCCCATTCCATATGGATCCAATATCCAGGATTTTTCTAAAGGAACATCTCCACCCGCATCATTCAGCCCCAACACTGAGATCTAGTTCTGAGGGCCTTCTGGCAGTTCTCTCTGTGAGAAGTGAGTTCAGAGGGAACCAGGCAGAGGGCCTTCATGGTTGTGGTGCCCACACTGTGGAATGACTTCCCATCAGATGTCAAGGAGACAAGTAACTATAGAACCTTTAGAAGACATCTGAAGGCAGCCTTGTATAGGGAGGTTTTGAATGTTTGATGTTTTATTATGTTTCTGTATAACCTTGAAGCCACCCAGAGTGGCTGGGGTTGTCCAGTCAGATGGGTGGGGGATCTTTTTCTTTTTTCAACAGTGTGCTTTGAATTTCAGTATGTCCCTCTTTATCTTTGTAGTGATCAAACAACTCTCATTCCCAGACCTCACTGAACTATTTGTTCCCAAGTGTTACTTGCGACATGAGTCCATGGCCTATAAATCTCTCCAGGCAAGCCTCTACCAGCATCAGCTCATTTGATCAATCTCTGCTGAGTCTCCTAATCTTTCTAGAATCATGAAGGCACTCCTGAGCGCATGCCTCTTCTTGGCCCTGCTTTCTCCAGGTAAGATTGGGAACATTTAATGATCTTTAGAGGACACTGAAGAGAACTTGCTGCTTGGGAGGGAAGGGGAGTTAGGAGTGCAGATGCAACACCAGAGAGAGCAAGGACTGCTGGGTTACCAAGAGAAAGTAGAGGAGAGCCAAGTCAAGAGTTTATTTCTTGTGATGTCATGGAGATAAATGATATCATACAGATTAGTAATGAAATATCCCACTCTAACATGGAAGCTGCGTTCCAGCAATACACACAAAATTGTGAAAATCTCTCTCTCTTTCTCTCTCTCTCTCTCTCTCTCTCTCTCTCTCTCTCTCTCTCTCTGTGTGTGTGTGTGTGTGTGTGTGTGTGTTTGCATGTGTGTGTGTGCAAAAGCAAGAGATTGCCAGATGAAAATGTTGATGAAAAAGGGGAGAGCCTGGACTCTATCGTGACGATCCCTGAAACGGGATACTAGAAACTAAAATGCTAAACTGAAGTGAATCATAACTCAAAAGAAGAAAGGAACCATAAAGCTTCAAAGTAGATAAGATAAAACTTTTAAACTGAAATAACCTAAATAACCTGATGGTTTAGCATTTTAGTTTCTAGTATCCCGTTTCAGGGATAGTCATGATAGAGTCCAGGCTCTCCCCTTTTTCGTCATATTTTTCTCGTGACTGTCTTTTTTGTGTATATCAGATGAAAATGTTGGGCATGATTTCAAAGTGCAAGGAAAGTGTTAAGAAGGTGAACAATCTTTCCTTTAGTGGGGGAGGGGGAGAAAATATTATTTAGAAAATATGACAGAATAATAATTCCATTGCATTGGAGAGTAAAAGTTTCTTAGGAAAGTAAAGGGTAAAAACAAAGTATGACCATAGCAGGAAGAAATTAAATACAGTTTAATAAGAAAAACAACACCTCTTTGGAACAGATCACATAAACTCACTGGTGGGGGTCCAGATTCCCTACTGCTACTTGGTGGTTGTGGAAATCTCGGGAGCTGAAATTAAGAGAACCAGTGTGTTGTTGTTATCAGAGTGTCAGACAAGGATCCAGGAGACCAGGGTTTGAATCCCCACTCAGCCACAAAGCTCACTGGGGGATCCTCAACCAGGCACTATCCCTCGGCATAACATGCCTCACAAGAAGCTTCTGAGGATAAAATGGGGATGGGAGAATAATGTACACAGCCTTGAGCTTCTTGGAGGAAGTGGCTGCAGATAAATAAATAAATTGGAAAAATTAGAAATCAAGAGCAAGTGACATTGATGGATTGGCTCATCCCTAGTCCAGGAGCATGTCCTCACACTGGCCAACCCAATGACTATGGGAAGCACACAATCAGGACTTCAACACAGCAGCAACACTCTGGCTTACTGTGGGTTCCAGCAATTGATATTTGAAATATGCTACATTTGATATTGGAGGTAGCACATAGGCATTATGCTTGGTAGCCATTGAGAGTCTTATTCTCCATCAATTTGTCTAATTCTCTTTTAAAGCCATTCAAACTGGAGCCCTAACTACCTCTTGTAGAAAATACCATAGTTTAATTATGCTCAGATCTTAGCTTGTAACCAAACAGTGGGAAGAAATTGTATGTAAGTGAGAGTCTGGATGGGAGGAAAAGTTGGCTGTGGGAAAGGGAGGGTTCACCTTCCAACCCCTGGGAAATAATTAAGCCAGTGTTCTGGCGTATGGCTTCAAGAGTTTTAATTAATGAGTCTTTTACTCATTTTATTTCATTTTCTTCTGTTAAAATGCTTATTAAATTGAACCCTTTTAATTGAAAAGTTTTAATTCACTATCACCTCCTCCTCTGAGTCTCATTAAGCAAACCACAAAACCAAATAATAATAATAATGTCAATGATAATGATAATCCATGAAGTAATTTTTTGCTCCTGTCCTCAGCATTAACTAGGACGTGCAGACATGTGTTTAACAAGACTGGACTGACGTTTAGTGGCTATATAAAAAAAACATGTGAATCCAATGAAGATTCCTGTGAGGCCACTGTTCTGCGTACAAATATAAGTAAGATTTTCCTGACTTTTTGTCTTCTGTTGTTGGATTAGATTCATGGTTAACATAGTTGAACTATGGCTTCTACTAGCATATAGTTTGGCATATGTTGGGCAACTCAGCTATGGAAAAAAGTGAGGTGAGAAAGTTGTGACAATTAATCTGTAGATGAATTAGAACTCCCATCAGCCTCAGCTAGCCTGGCCACCAGTCAGGGATGCTGGGAGATGTAGTCCTACAACATCTGGAGGATCACAGTTTCCCAATCCTGAAGTAAGGATTTGCTGACATATGAAAATGGGGAATCTAACATCACCGGATCACAACCAGTGGCTGAATTTGGCTGCTCATCTCCAAGCTTGGTGAACTTGATTTGCATCAACCAGAAATCCCAATTGACCCAAACCAATGAACTCCAGTTTAGTTTTGGTTATCAAACTAGGACAATAAGCCTGGAATATAAGCTGAATATCCCCTTTGCCATAAATGACATTAAAATTGAGGATCCTTTCACAGATGTATAAAAACTATTCAAAAGCTGAGCAGCCACGATGGGAGATGAAGGTGCTTCACACAATGTCAATGAATTTTAAAATAATTCTCAGTGATGAAATGATGAGGAAGGAACCAACATAAAGGAAGTATTCCTGTAGTTTGCTTCAGTTACTCAGCTTGATTCAGAGTGGCTCCTCCACCCTGGCAGACTTTGGTTCCTACTTCAACCATTGGTTAAGGTTGATTTGATCCCTTTGCTTGTTCCTGATCCACCCACCCCTTCACCCTGGAGGGTGTGGGTGCCATTTTGTGGTTTGGCACCTCATGTGCCAAAATGCCTTGGGGCAATCCTGGGTGGGATGGTGGTGCTCACTTGACCATGTGTCCCAACATCACTGCTACATTCTTGGAGGGAATGGGGGCAAGGGGGGCAGTAAGGCTGGTGCAATGCAATGTCTTGCCAAGTGTCTTTCGTCAGGCAACAGGAGTTCAGGGAAGCATTTTTCCCAACCTGCAAACTGTTAGGATTGATTAAAAGGGAGAGTGAAGTTCATGTGAGATGTATTGGCAGATGTATAGAAGAAGACATGATGCCTGGTGGTACAAATGTGGCCTGAAATGATGTTCATACATTTCATTGCCAAATTTAATAATACTTTCTATATTGTTAGTTTGAAAACGTCCTGCAGAATTGTAACCATTACAATGAATGTGCCTTGGGAGCAATAGACCTGCATATTTCCCCCCCAGATCTAGATATTTCTTTCGCATTCTTTTTCATAGTCAAACCCCAAGAGCAACTTTCGAATAGATGCTCGTCGTCCAGCTATTGTAAGTCAGGCTATTACACCTTTACTGCAGGGGATGGTAAATTCTTTCAGATGAAGAAGTACTGCTGCAAGCCTGAACAGTGTAACAATGAAACTCTCAGCCGTAAGTTTCTGCATCATTTTAGAATCATTAACATGTTAGGGTTTTGCACTGAATTTGGCCATGGCCTGGATCCTTAGTCAATCAGCAGTACTCAGAGGAACTGTCCTTCTAAATGACCCTTGAGCTGCTTCTGGTCAGTCTTTTAATTGGCAATATAAGCACTATCTAAGCTATCAGTTATTATTATTTTATTACTACAGTATTTGTTGAATTTATATACCGCCCTATGCCCAGAGGTCTCGGGGCAGTTCACAGAAAGTCATGGATAGCTCGTTGCTGAAGAGCAGAATAGAGACAGAATCTCTGTACAAAAATAGGGGGGCTAAAAGCATATATTTCCAGAGAGGCTACACCATATTTGATGGCATGAAAACCTTCAGAGAGATTAAAAGGAAAAGCATGTTCATACTCCTCGACCCCCCTTTGGGTAAAGGTCATTCATCTCAGAGACCAATGGTGACTTTGTCCCATGGTCAGTAATGAACCCAGATTGTGACTAGATCATATTTTCATCCAAGATTACTTGCAGCTGCCCCACCAAAACTGTAAGGCCCTGGGGTGGATTCTATCAATATAACACATAAATACAAAAACAGACAAAGACATTAGCATGCTCACTATACTTTTGATTTTGGCAGTTCCTGATCGCAACACGCTTCCTGAAAATGGTCTGCAGTGCCCAGCCTGCTTCTCCAATGGAACCACAGAGTGTGAAAGTGAGAAAACCGTCAACTGCCTTGAGAATGAGACCAAGTGTATTAATTTAAAAGGACTTCTTACTATTGGTAACGTTTTCCCTCGAACAGGTAAAAAAAAAAAAAAAAGACCTAATCATCGGCTGGGTCACACAGACTCCCTCCGTTTCTTCCTTCCTCTGTCTTCCTTTCCCTTGCATGTTGCTGATAAAGTAAGAGAGACCACATCTCTCACTGGTCCCATTTTGCACCCTTCCTTAATGTTTTGCCTGCCTGGTCTGCGTCCTTTAACTCTCATAATGCCACTTGCCTGACCAGAAGGAGGATTCAGAGTGAGGTGTAAATATAAATTACGCTTCTGAACAAAAGTAAAAAAAGTGCATTCATTGCTTCACCCCAGTTGCATCCGGATCTGTCCACCACTGGGATGCAGTCCAGGACAAAATGTGTCCCTCTTGCTCAAAAAGCATATTTATTATGTAAATGGCATGTAATAAATCTCCTTAAATTTTGTGACAATGAGCAGTATCTGGCTAACTCAGACCATTAGTGCAAGAATTTACAGTTGTGCGAGAGAATTTCTTTTGCATTTATGTGCTCTGTATCCTCCCGAAATCTGCTCCACAGAATTCGGAAAACCCCCAGAATGGATTTAGAAGATACACAGGAGGAAGAAGAGAGGGAGGATATGTTCTTTTCTACAATCATACATTATTTTGCCAATGTCATGATTTAGCTACATTCGCAAAGAGCTTTATATGTGTTATAACACTGTGGCAACAGATGGTGTTGTGCAGTTCCATCTTTTACCAACAACATTTCCTTACATGAAGTTTACAACGCATTTAACTGAATCGCTTTTGTGATGTGTCTAGATCCAGTCTTACATGCACACCTCCCTATCAACATAGTTCTGAGGAACAGTGCTGTTTTGAGAGGAGCCAAATTTACCACACCCTTCCTTTCTGAAAAGAAGAGGGGATTGGGAATCAACGGGGGAGGGGCATGTGGGCTGATCTGCCCCATGAGGAAAGAGGCAGAATAAAATTCCTCCAATTTTATTGCAACTCACCTGCCCACAAGAATTTGATTTAGTTGATCTTGTTAATTAGGCCTGCTTTCAGATCCACTAATCTCATTATGTTTTATAAAAAAAAATAACCTGTTTATTAATAATCTTCATTTCTTGGGACTCCTTTGAGTATGATGTAATTTTGATTAATATCTATCTGAGTTATTTTTTTACCTGAACTACTAATGTTCAATATTTTGCATATTCATGTTCTGATGAAATTATGATAATACTCAGATTTCTTAAATATATACATTTTAAAACTAACTTGTTAAAATTCTCATTCACCATTACAGGCACCATCTCCTAGTCCCTGGGTAAAGGACTAATGTCAACATTTGTTTCCTTTCCCCCCAGCTTTCTTAGTGTACCAGTATTTCACTTTCCAAGGTTGTGGAACAACAGATTTTTGTGCCATCCCGAAAAACAGAAGAATAACTGGAGCTGGGAGATTTATGCTTTTTATTACCCAAAAAAGATGTTATAATGCTTCACGAATCTCACAACAGTCTGAACATGAAGGGTAAATGGGACGGTGTAAGCCTCCTCCTTGTGTATTCCAAAATTCATGGCAATGAGGGGGAATTGGAGGCCTAGTGGTGAAATCCAGAAATCAGGATCTCTGGTTCTTTCTTTTATGCTTTTGGTGGAGGTAAATGGAAGCAAGGGGCATAGATAAAAGGGGTTGGAATGTGGGGATTGTGGATTCTAACTACAAATGACCCTGTAGTGTATCATTAAAGAATAGTTAATTTTTCATTATGATAATTACAAAGCAAAATAAATGGTTATGGAAAATAAAATGCTGGTTCTCGGAACTGTTTCTTTCAGATACAAATGCATTTATTATTTATTGGTTTAGCCGAAGAGATTACAAAATATAAAATACATAGGTAAAGGGACCCCTGACCTTTAGGTCCAGTCGTGTCCGACTCTGGGGTTGCGGCGCTCATCTCGCTCTATAGGCCGAGGAGCCGGCGTTTGTCCGCAGACAGCTTCCGGGTTATGTGGCCAGCATGACAAAGCCGCTTCTGGCGAACCAGAACAGCACACGGAAACACCGTTTACCTTCCCGCCGGAGTGGTACCTATTTATCTACTTGCACTTTGAGGTGCTTTCGAACTGCTAGGTTGGCAGGAGCTGGGACCGAGCAACGGGAGCTTACCCCATCGCAGGGATTCGAACCACTGACCTTCTGATTAGCAAGCCCTAGGCTCTGTGGTTTAACCCACAGCGCCACCTGGGTCCCTTATAAAATACATAGAACAGGATAAAAACAAAATAAAATACATTGCACAGCTAAAATCATTATTACCGGTAACATCAGATGTTTTGTTAGATAGAAGGTTTCTCCTCTGAAGAAATTAACTTAGGGCATTGTTTCAGCTGAGTATATTTTAACACCACTTTCTGAACCTCAAAGAGATGTGGTAGCCATCAGTGCGTGCGCATCCCTTTGCGGGTCACATCTTTCACTGTGATCTGCATCAACTGGTATTAAGAGAGTAATTGGCTCTCATTCTGGAGGGAAAATAGCTATCACAACTAGATTTAAAAAGAAAAATACTGAAAAGCTACAAAACTGACAGTGCGAACTTGAATGGCCCCATGGATGCGAGCACGTTCCAGGTTCACCTGATTTCTGGGAAGAGCATGTGTGTGACATGCTAATTGTTGATTAGCATGTGCCTCATTAGAATTAGATTGTTTCCATCTCAGTTTTATCATAAAGCCCGAGGGAGGAATACATTTATTTAAAGTACCTAAACAGGTACTGACAGTGTAGGTGTGGTTGGACTGGAGGAGGCATCTGGCTGATTCCCACAGAGTTCATTAAAAAGATTGCATCCAATATGAAAAAAAGAGCTTCGTGTTACAATATAGGATTTCTGGGAAAGCATGCACTCTCTATTTCCATAATTTCCTGCTCCTCACTGGACCAGTCCTTCCCAGTTGGAATCCTTGGGCACCTATCTTTGGCCCATAATTCCCTCAAGTCAGCTTCATCTTCCATAGGTTACCTGCTTGGCTTTTGATCACTCTGACATTATGAGGGGCTCCCTGAGGATATGCCTCTTTTCACAGTTGGTTTCGACTAGTGCCCAGGCTGAACAATACAGAGATGTGGGAGCAGTGCAATGGTTGGGAAAGCCCCTTCTTTCTGGTCTGAATGAATCAGCAGAAGGAGGCGCTTGTATGGCTTCTGGCAGGAGGTGTGAGGACCCTAACAGGCTCCTAGAGTCCAACAGCATTCTTCCGAAAGCCTCGTAAACAGTAACTAGGCTTTGGGAAGGAGCCCTCATGTCCCCAGGAGCTGCTTCCGTGGCCCTTCTCTGCTGGCAGGGAGAAATCAGGACATCCTGGAATCAAGGCACAGCCCATGGACAGCTTAATGAATTCTGTGGCCACTCCGGCCAAATCGGGAGTGTTGAGGGGTATGCATTCAAATCAGCATTAAAATAACTTTGCCTCCAAGGTGAATGGACTCTTGAACTGTAAGATGAATATTAGAACATTGACAACACAAAATGGTCAGAGTTGGGGGCCACAGGATTGGCGTAAAAGTCCATTGCCTTTTAAATATGACTTTTTGTATGCTGTGTTTTAAAAAGGCTAAGGTACGTGAACATACAAAGATTGTTAGGCCCAGCTAGTCTTTTCCACCACCTGTTCTAACACTTTTAATATACCCAAAGGCTCAGAAAGAGTTAATAGCCCCTCGGCCATCCCATGAGGGAGGGAGAGATTGACAGCTAGTGGGCCATTGTGGGGCCGCCCTCCTTCCCTGGGGTGCGGCGGGATGGGCTACACTTATTGGGGATGTTTGTCCGGCTGATTTTATATCTCAACATTATACCTTTCCAACTCAGGAGACCTGATCCAATGACGACTTGTTAGTGAGGGGATATCATCCCTTTATAGAGGAGGCCAACACGGGGTTTGGGATCACCACTGTTGAAGGGCGAGGGAGGTATGGCGGTGGGGGTAGATACTACAGGAGAAGGGTTTTGAGATGTGGAGATGCTCGAACCCCTTCCAATCTACACCCCATCCCGAGGGACGAGGGTAGGGTGAGCAGGGTTTACCCACCTCCGTCACTGGTGTTGTACAATGCCAGGTCTAAAGGCAATTAAACCGCCACCATGTGAGACTTTATTATCTCGCTGGTGCGAGCCCCTGGGTGAGATTATCAACTTGTCCCTTGGCAAGGGGACTTTCCCAGGGGAGTTGAAGGAAGCAGTGGTGCGTCCGCTCTTAAAGAAAACATCTCTAGATCCTTTAGATCTATCCAATTACCGCCCGGTTTCGAATCTTCCGTACCTGGGTAAGGTAATTGCTGAACAGCTTGGTGGATTTCTGGAGGAAACATTGGCTCTGGATCCATTTCAGTCCGGCTTTCGCCCTGGTTATGGGACCGAGACAGCTTTGGTTGCGCTAACAGATGATCTCTGTAGACAGCTGGATCGAGGTGGGTCGGGACTGCTGATTCTTTTAGATTTGTCAGCAGCCTTCGACATGGTCGATCATGAACTTTTGGACCACCGCCTTGCCGACGTGGGGATTCAGGGCACAGTCCAACAATGGCTGTCTTCAAAGTTAAATCCTTCGAAGACAGAGGTCCTCTGGCTGGGTCGGGACGACATGGGGTTGGGGGGCCAACTCCCATCTCTTGCGGGGGCCCAATTAGTGCCAGCGTCTTCTGTCAAGAGTTTGGGTGTAACCTTCGACACCTCCCTTTCCATGGAGGCGCAGGTTGCAGCCACAGCAAAGGTGGCATTTTTCCATCTTCGACGTATCAAGCAGTTGGTCCCTTACCTTTCTCACCCTGATCTGGCCACAGTGATCCATGTGACGGTCACCTCCAGGCTTGATTATTGTAACTCGCTCTACGCGGGGTTGCCCTTGAAGCTGACCCAGAAACTCCAGCGGGTGCAGAATGCCGCGGCAAGGCTCCTTACGGGGTCCTTGCAGCGGGACCACATTCATCCAGTGCTTTACCAGCTGCACTGGCTCCCGGTGGAGTACAGGATCAGGTTTAAGGTGCTGGTTTTGACCTTTAAAGCCTTATGTGGCCTAGGACCCTCGTACCTACAGGACCGCCTCTCCTGGTATGCCCCGCAGAGGACCTTAAGGTCCACAAACAACAACATTTTGGAGGTCCCGAGCCACAAAGTTGTTAGACTGGTGTCAACTAGGGCCAGGGCCTTTTCCGTACTGGCCCCAACTTGGTGGAACGCTCTGTCACAAGAGACCAGGGCCCTGCGTGATTTGACATCTTTCCGCGTGGTCTGCAAGACAGAGCTGTTCTGCCTGGCCTTCGGGTTGGACTCAGTCTGATGTTTCCTTCGTTTATGGTTTTGATTATGGGCGATAAATGAAGCTGCATTTAAATTTTAAATTGTATTTTAACCTGTATTTTAATTAACGGTTTTTCTTTCTTTTATATTTTATTGTAATTTTATTGGTGTTAGCCGCCCTGAGCCCGGTTTCTGCTGGGAAGGGCGGGGTGTACATAGAAATAATAATAATAATAATAATAATAATAATAATAATAATAATAATAATTAATATTAGTATTACTATTATTATTATTATTTTACTTAGTTGAGAGATGTGTCCTCTTGTATTGGGGTTAGATGACATAACTGTCAGGGTCGAGACACATGAGGAGGAGTGGTGGCAAGCCCCCCCTGACAAGGAGGCACCCACACAGGAATCTGAAGAATTCATACCTGGGGAAGACTGGTGGCGGCAAGACCTGGCGGAAGACTGGAGGAGGAATCTGACAGGGAGGAGGGAAGTCCAGAGCTGGGGGAAGAAGTTCAGCCAGAAGCAGGCCCCAGTCAGGAGGCGTATCAGCCGATCCCCTCTCCTCCTCCCTTCTCAACTGTAGAACGCCGAGCTGAGAAGCGAAGGCAGCAATTAGAATCAGCTGCAGCTCATAAGAAGCGTGGGAGTGACCCAGCTATTTAGGGAAGCTGGCTGCCCATTCTGCAGCATCTGCAACTGATGTGCTGGCGTATGTGTGTTCCTGCATCTCTGATCCCTGCCTTTTGACCCCTTGTCTTGTTCCTGCGTTCGTGATCCTTGCCTTGATCCTGTATTCGTGACTCTTATCTAGAACTTGTGTTCATGAAACCTGATTGTTCCTTGAACTTTGGACTCCTGGCTGGCTTTTGACTCGGACTGACTTCGACCTTGATTCCTTGACCACATCGCTGTTGAGACACTACAATCGTCTGGCAGTTGCCTGCTGGCCTTCAGCCTGATAACCTCAGGTGCCATAACAATAACCATGCATTCAAAAACTGTCAAACCTCTGCTTGCCTTCTGTTTTACATAAAAAAAACACTCTGATGCTTCATATCAGGAAATACCATACTTCCCCATTCCAAACTATTGATTTGAAAGATACACATTTTAGAACCAACTTTTTATTTCACACAATCCTTTATATTTATCATAATAAGGATAATGAGTGACAGAGTGGCTGGGGGGACCCAGCCAGATGGGCCGGGTACAAATAATAAATTATTATTATTATTATTATTATTATTATTATTATTATTATTATTATTATTATTATGACACACTATAATACAGCACTCTTTTCTCTGTGTCCTGCATCCCATTTCCCTCCATCAACAGCAAAAAAGGCAGAGACACGGATCCTTAGCCTGACTCGCACCACTAGGCATCCAACTCCCCCTCCACCCTATTGCTGTGAATTCTTGAATTCAGAAGAAGGAGATTTATGCTGAACCATAATTACCCATCAATGTGAGGTTGGTGTGAGATATGTGAAGCATTATAATAGTTATTTCAATTGAGAAAGAGTTTGAGGAAGGGGAGATAAAAAGAAGTGCCAGAGGACCCAAAACTCCAAAGTATACTTTGATGAAGTTGCAATCCAAAACTATGCAGACTTATCTGGGAGTAAGACCCATTGAAATCAGTGACACATCAAGGAAGACAGATATAGAATTACATTATAATCCCTTTGAAATAAAGGGTTACTACTTCCATCAACAGTGCATAGCAGTTGCTGAAATCCGTACGCCGCCTCCAATCCTTCCAGCCAAATATATTTATTGGTGAGGGATGAGGTGGAAACTTGAGAAGCACCTTTGGCTGTCACGGAAGGAGTCACATTACTAAGTAGGTCTAACATAAATAATGAAGCGAAGAAAAGGGCACCCCAAGATAGACAGCTTAGTGATGAATGTTGTCTGTGCCTTTTGTGCTGTGCATGGTTAAAAATACCTTGGTTGGTGGTATAGCGGGAAATGAGGATATTGCTATGTGTCTAAGAGCAGTGGAAAGAGAAGAAGGAAATAGGCAAAAAGCTGTCCCTCACCCGTTTAAACACAAGGTGAACATGCTGGATCAGGACAATCACCCATCTAGTCCAGCATCCCAACCGATCCCTGTGGGAAGCCTGAAAGCTGGACAAGACTGTGACAATATTCTGTCCATAAGCAATTCCCAGCACCAATTATTCAGAGGCAAATCTTCTTTTGACATTGGAAGTAGAACATAGCCATTGTAGGAAAACATGCCTTCCCTGAATTTATCTAATCCTCTTTTTAACTCATCTGAGTTGGTGGCCATCACTGCAGCCTTTTAGAGTTGCCATATCTTGAAGAACAAAACGAGCACAGCCAGAGCTGCTGTTAGCCTGCCAGACAGCGAAAGAGGCATAAGGGCCCAGGTTCACAGGGCCGCTGCTGCCACACCCGCACAGTGAGAGTGCCCTACCACCTTCCTGTCATGATAGTCCTGTACCCATGGACATTTGAATAGCCATTCCAAGAAGGATGCTACTGTACGGGGTCTTCTTATCTTTTGAAATTGGAGAGTGGGATTTGAAGCAGGTATAAACAACTAGCTGGGTTCAATTCAAGACAATGCGGCTAAGGAAACAGATCAGCTGAGTCAAAGTATCACTCCCTCTCCCAACAATCTGACACAATTAGAACAAGGAGGGGCAAAGTTCCATAAAATGATTTCATCAGCTCTCAGTAATGATCTTGGAGTCATTGTATTCTATTCACTGCCTACCAGTGTGTTCCTGGCACCTTTCAACAGCCCTGAGCTCTGTCTAGCTTTGCCAGCTGAGCAGTCACCTGAGCTGTACCTTGAGGCTTTCATTGCACTTTCATTAGTGGCCTGGAAGATAATTAAAATATATTGCTCCTTCAAAATCCGTAAAACCCCACATCAAGTAAGAGCAAAGACAGAGGTACTGGCTCAGAATATGCCTATATCCATCAAGGACCCAGCAACTTGCCATAGTCCTGGTAGTATTGCCATAGTAGTTTGTGCACATATCTGTAGCAAAAGAGGGCTACAGTCAGGCACTGAAGAAGTTGGTTGGCGGTCTCAGCCATTTTAGGAAGATATTTAAGAATATTATCACAAGCCATTCAAGCACTTAGTGTTTGCAGCAGAACAACCAAAGAAACACATTACAGTATTTCTTCTGCTTTAATGATGGGCATAGTCAGATGGCCTCAATGGACTTTTCAGCCTTCTTAGAACAAGTTGCTCACTTGGAGCTGTCCATTGTCCTGCAGTATCTCTTAGGGGGAATCAACACCTTCCCTGCTGCCCTGTACCAATACTTGCAGCAGATGCCTCATTAGCTAACAGATAATCTTTTGCATTCTCACTATCCAAAACCTTTTAGGATTCTTTAATGAGTTTCTGTTTTAAAATTGCCATGTAGATACAGCCTTATAAAACTGAATGGCCGACATGCTTTAAAATAATAATAATTTAATAATCGAGATTACTATTTTTTATTTTTTTTTGAAGAGTTGTAGTAGCCTGGCTGCATCAAACAACAAAGTTTCAGAGGAGCATAATAGAGGACAGAAAAATAATTGTGAAAGGTGCAAATGGATTTTATAGAGTCCAGGTGTGGATGTTCTTCTACACCCATTGCGTTAGGAGACTGGACATAAAGAGTGGAGATGAAAACGTACTGTATCAGATTCAACTAGAGCCACTTTATTATTACTGAAAAACTCTGAACCACATAGGTGGGAAAGACCATATGTGCACAGTATGCAAATCATATGTTAGGCTCCAATGCTTTTTGGGCAAGCCTACCCCGTAGGGAGGACAGGTAAGTTCATATTCTGGAGGAACTGCAAACCAAATTTGGACAAATTCAGAAAATGTGGGCAGGTGAAGATTTTGTCTAACTCTTGTATGACTTCCCCATACTACAGCCTGTGGCTTCCTGAGACCGGGAGAAAAGGACTCACTTCTTGTTAGTTGAGCTTTGCATATCAGGTGAAGGTAAATATCCTGGATAGGTAATTCCAGTTGAATTCAACTTTGGGGTATGGCGCTAATCTCCACTTTCAGGCGAGGGAGCTGGTGTTTGCCCGCAGACAGCTTTATGGGTCATGGCCAGCATGAGTAAATTGCTTTTGACACATGGAGTACCGTGAAGAGTGCTAGAGCGTACAGAAACACCATTTACCTTCCCGCTGCAGTGATACCTATTTATCTACCCACACTGGAATGGTTTCAAACTGCTAGGTTGGAGGAGCTGGGACAGAGCAACAGAAGCTCACCCCATACTGTGGATTCGAACTGCTGACCTTGTGATAAACAAGGCCTAGAGGCAGGGCTGGTGCGTCCATTAAGGTGAACTAGGCAGTTGCCTAGGGCGCCAAAATGGAGGGGGCGCTGGCCAGCCTGCCCCCCGCCGCCCCCCGCCGCCCGGTGCCGCCCCAACCAGCTGTGGAGCAAGCAGCTTGGGGCAAAAACTGTGGTGGCAGGGGCGCCAAAATGGAGGGGGCGCTGGCCAGTCTGCCCCTCACCCCCCGCCGCCACCCAGTGCCGCCCCAACCAGCGGCGAAAACCGTGGCGACGCGGGGCGCCCGGATGGGCAAGGGGCGGGGCACCGTACATTATGCGCAATGACATCACGTGGCCCGCCTAGGGCGCTAAAATCCCTAGCACCAGTCCTGCCTAGAGGCTCAGTGGTTTAGGCCACAACACCACCTGCATTCCTTTGGGTATCAACCCAACATGCCCACCTAGGTCCCACTGCTCCGTGTTTACCCAACATTTTCATGTCAGATCTACAGGGCTGTATCCCCACTCTTTTTCTGTGCAGATACACTAACAGTATTTTTTTTGGGGTGGGGTGATTTGGGGCCAAACCAATAATGTGTCTTCCTGAAGCAGCCTTTGCACATGGTCTGGTGTCTCCCACTCGACTGGTTGAGAGAATGGCATTGTTTGTGTAGCTCCCTAATGGAGGAAGCTCTATGGCCATTGCAGGCTCCAATCGAGACCTTCCTCATAGTTGTGTGAGTGACTCATACCAGGCACTCTCTTAGTCATTGGCACATTCAATTCCTGAGGTCTCACTTCATCCCTTTTACCCTTTGGAAAACATGGCCAAGACAGGAGGATGATTTTTTATGGTTAAATCTTTCATTGCATCACAGCCCATTCTGTAATTTCCAGGCTTGCTGAAATTGATCTAATATCCAGGCTTTTCCTGAAGGAGCACCTCCCCCCCCCCCCGTCTTTCAGTCAAGACACTGAAATCTAGTTCTGAGGGGCTTCTGGCAGTTCTCTCACTGTGAGATGTGAGCTTAGAGGGAACCAGGCAGAGGGCCTTCATGGTTGTTGTGCCCACACTGTGGAACGACCTCCCATCAGAGGTCAAGGAGATAAGTAACTATAGAACCTTTAGAAGACATCTGAAGGCAACCTTTTATAGGGAGTTTTTTTAATGTTTGATGTTTTATTATGTTTCTGTATACACTTGAAGCATCCCAGAGTGGCTGGGTTGACCCAGTTAGATAGGTGGGGTAAAATAATACAATTCTTGTGATAATTAAGAGAAATCCTTAGATGGAGGCCATTTTGTGGGGCTATTTTGTAGGTGGTTTCTGGAATTTGGACTCTGCCTATTTCGCTCTCAATTGCTTTCTGGAGTGCCTTCACCATTTAAATTGTAAATTATCTATATCAAAAAAGAAATCAGAAGCGTCGTTCAACAACTAATGAGATCATAACTAATGAGCTTTGCATTTCAGTATCTCCCTCTTTACCTTTGTAGCGAACAAACAACTCCCATTCCCGGATCTCACGGAACCATTTGTTCCCAAGTGTTACTTGTGACATGAGTCCATGTCCTATAAATTCCTCCCGGTGAGCCTCTACCTGCATCAATTCCCTTGTTGATCCATCTTTGCTCTGAGTCTCCTAATCTTTCTAGAATGCTGAAGGCACTCCTGATCGCATGCCTCCTTTTGGCCCCACTTTCTGCAGGTAAGATGGAGAACATTTGATGATCTTTGGAGGATACTGAAGCGAACGTGCTTCTTGGGAGGGAAGGGGAGTTAGGAGTGCAGATCAACACAAGAGAGAGCAAGGACTGCTGGGTTACCAAGAGAAAGTAGGGAAGAGTCAAGTCAAGAGATTATTTCTTGTGATGTCATACAGATAAACTATGTCATGCAGAAAAATAATGAAATATCCCACTCTAACATGGAAGCTGCATTTCAGCAATACACACAAAATGTGAATCTCTCTCTCTCTCTCTCTGTGTGTGTGTGTGTGTGTGTGTATGTGTATGTGTGTGTTTGTGTGGGTAGGGAAACAGAGGGGGGATGTGCAAAGGCAAGAGATTGCCAGATGAAAATGTTGTACATGATTTCAAAGTGCAGGGGAAATGCAAAGAAAGTGAACAATTTTTCTTTAGTGGGAGAGGGGGAGAAAATATGCCTTAAATTGGACAGAATAATAATTCCATTGGAATGGAGAGTAAAAGTTGCTTTGGAAAGGAAAGGAAACAAAGTACGGGCATAGCAGGAAGAAATTAAATACATTTTACAAAGAAAGACATCTTCAAGTCTACCCCTTGGAACAGATCAATCAACCCCCTGGTGAAGATCCAGATTCTCTACTACTACTCGTTGAATGTGGAAAATTGGGGAGCTGAATGTGATTTGAGTGTCAGACAAGGATCCAGGAGGCCAGGGTTCGAATCCCACGAAGGTCACTGGGGGATCCTAGACCAAGCACTATCTGTGGGCTTAACCTACCTCACAGGAATCTTCTGAGGATAAAATGGGGAGCGGAAAACCATGTACACCACCTTGAGCTTCTTAGAGGAAGTGGCTGCAGACAAATAAATGAATTAGAAAAATGAGAAATTGACAGCAAGAGACAATGATAGGTTGGTTCATCCCTAGTCCAGGATCCGGTCCTCACACTGGCTAAGCCAATGACTAAGGGAAGCACACAATCAAGACCTCAGCACAGCAACACTCTGGCTTATTGTGGTTCCAGCAATTGATATTTGAAATATGCTACTTTGAAATATGCTCTGCCTGTGAGTGTTGGGGAGGACCGCTCCCCCTGAAGCCCATTTTTCATGTTGGGCCTGGGGGAGGGCCCCATACTCACCACTACAGTTTATAAGGCCCCAAGGAGGCCTTGGGTGTGTGGGGTGGGGTGGATGTTTATTCGGGTGTGGGGATTTGTTGAATTTTGGTGTGTGTGTAACTTTTACTGTTTTTGGCATTTATTGTTTTATGTTTGTTTGATTTTGTATTGGTTTTTAATTTGATTTTAAGGATAGGGGTCAGGGCTGCCTGGGAGTGGGTCCCAGCCAACAAAATGGCTGGGGCAGGTTCCACAGGGGGGATGCACTGGGACAACCGATCTCAGTGATCACGTGTAGGAGAAGGAGTTATGCTAAGACCAGTTACGCTAGGTTCTCCTGGAGACACTAGTTTGGTTGTCCTAGGGGATTTTAACATCCATGCCGACACGACCTTACAAGGGGCCGCTCGGGACTTCGTGGAAAGCATGGCCTCCATGGGGCTGTCCCTGAATAAGTCTGGCCTAACTCATAGCCACGGACATGCCTTAGACTTGGTGTTCACCTCTATGAATGCTGGTGATCTGACATTAAGTAAAAGCGAAACTAAAGAAGTGCCATGGTCGGATCACTTCCTGGTGCAACTGGACTTCTCCGTGACCCTTCCCCTCTGCAGGGAGGTGGCACCGATTCGGATGGTCCGCCCCACACTTAATGGATCCAATTGGCTTCCAGAGAGTGGTAGGGGATGTTTTATCCCATGTTGATGGCCTTTCAGCTGATTCCCTGGTGGCCCGCTGGAATGTGGAGTTAACCAGGGCTATTGACTGTCTTGCTTTGAAGCACCCTCTCCAATTGCATGGAACCCAGACAGCCCCGTGGTTTTCCCCGTAGCTGAGGGCGATGAAACAGTCACTGAGATGGCTAGAGCGCCGGGTGGCGGAAAACTCATTCTGAATCAGACTGGACATGGGCTAGAGCTCAACTTCGAGCCTACCAAGTGGCAATGACGATGGTGAAAGGACCTTCTTCACCGTTTCTATTGCATCTGCAGAAAACAGCAGCAGGAGACTCTTCCAGGTGGTTCGCAATCTATCAGAACCACCTTCGTCACCGGGGTCTGGTAGGGACCCCAAGATCTCCTGCAATGCTTTTGCAAAGTTTTTTGCAGATAAAGTCGCTCAGATTCGGAAGGAGGTAGACTCCACCGTGGGAGCAGGGCCAGGAAGGGAGAGTGCTAGAGCCCTGTCTAGTCATGTTTCATGGGATCAATTCCAATCTGTTACCTCCGAGGATGTGGACAGGCTGCTTGGACGAGTGAAACCAACCACCTGTCTCCTTGATCCTTGCCCATCCTGGCTAATAAAAGCGAGCCGGGAAGGGCTGGGCGATGGGCTCTGCGGGGTGGTGAATGCTTCCCTCTGTGAGGGAGTCTTCCCAGACCCGCTGAAAGAGGCGGTCATTCACCCGCTTCTTAAAAAAACATCTTTAGACCCGGCCAATATGGCCAACTATCGCCCAGTTTCAGATCTACCATTTTTAGGCAAGGTGATTGAGCTGGTGGTTGCTGAACAACTCCAAGCACGCCTGGAGGATGTGGACCATTTGGATCCCTTCCAATCGGGATTCAGGCCTCATCATGGGACTGAAACTGCCTTGGTCGCGCTGGTCGGTGATCTCTGGTGGGCTAGGGACAAAGGTGAGAGCTGTTTCCTAGTTCTGCTGGATCTCTCAGCAGCCTTTGACACCATTGACCATAACATCCTTCTGGACTGTCTAGAGGGGTTGGGAGCTGGGGGCACTGTTATACAGTGGTTCTGCTCCTTCCTCCTGGGCTGTGTTCAGAAAGTGGTGGTGGGGGATGAGTGTTCAGACCCCTGGGCTCTCACTTGTGGGGTGCCCCAGGGTTCCGTCCTCTCCCCCATGCTTTTTAATATCTATATGAAGCTGCTGGGAGAGATCATCAGGGGGTTTGGGCTGGGTGTTCATCAGTATGTGGATGATACCCAGCTCTACCTCTCTTTCAAATCAGAACCAGTGAAGGCGGTGAAGGTCCTGTGTGAGTGCCTGGAGGCGGTTAGAGGATGGATGGCGGCTAACAGACACAGGTTGAATCCTGACAAGACAGAAGTACTGTTTTTGGGGGACAGGGGGCGGGTGGGTGTGGGGGGACTCCCTGGTCCTGAACGGGGTAATTGTGCCCCTGAAGGACCAGGTGCGCAGCCTGGGAGTCATTTTGGACTCACAGCTGTCCATGGAGGCGCAGGTTAATTCTGTGTCCAGGGCGGCTGTCTACCAGCTCCATCTGGTACGCAGGCTGAGACCCTACCTGCCCACAGACTGTCTCACCAGAGTGGTGCATGCTCTAGTTATCTCCCGCTTGGACTACTGCAATGCACTCTACGTGGGGCTACCTTTGAAGGTGACCCAGAAACTGCAATTAATCCAGAATGCGGCAGCCAGACTGGTGACTGGGAGCAGCCGCTGGGACCACATAACACCGGTCCTGAGAGATCTATATTGGCTCCCAGTACGTTTCCGAGCACAATTCAAAGTGTTGGTGCTGACCTTTAAAGCCTTAAAAGGCCTCAGTCCTGTATACCTGAAGGAGTGTCTCCACCCCCACCGTTCAGCCCGGACACTGAGATCCAGCGCTGAGGGCCTTCTGGTGGTTCCCTTACTGCGAGAAGCAAAGCTACAGGGAACCAGGCAGAGGGCCTTCTCGGTAGTGGCACCCGCCCTGTGGAACGCCCTCCCATTAGAGGTCAAAGAGATAAACTACCTGACATTTAGAAAATATCTGAAGGCAGCCCTGTTTAGGGAAGTTTTTAATCTGTGACATTTTAATGTATTCTAATATTTGTTGGAAGCCGCCCAGAGTGGCTGGTGAGACCCAGCCAGATGGGCGGGGTACAAATAATCAATTATTATTATTATTATTATTATTATTATTATTATTATTATTATTATTTTGATATTGGAGGTAGTACATAGGCATCATGTTTAGGAGCCTTAGTAGTCTTATTCTCCATCAATTTGTCCAATCCTATTTTAAAGTCATTGAAATTGTTGGCATTCACTGCCTCTTGTAGAAAATCCCATAGTTTAATTGTGCTCAGATCGAAGCTTGTGACCAAACAGTGGGAATAAAATGTATTTAAGTGAGAATCTGGTTGGGAGGAAAAGTGGGCCATGGGAAAGCGAGGGTACACCTCCCCACTTCTTGGAAATAATTAAACCAGTGTTCTGAACAATGGCTAAAAGAGTTTTTAATTAATGAGTCTTTTACTCATTTTATTTTATTTTTCTTCTATTAAAATGCTTATTAAATTGAACCCCTTTTAATTTTAAAGTTTTAATTCATGATGACCTCCTCCTCTGTGTCTCATTAAGCAAACAGCAAAACCAAATGATGATGATGATGATGATGATGATGATAATTCATGGATCTTTTCCTCCTGTCCTCAGTAGTAAATCTGAAGTGCAGACGTGCGTTTAACGGGACTGGAATGGAATCTACTAGCAAAAGAAATAGAACTTGTGATAACAATGTTACATATTCCTGTACTTCCAGTGTTCTGCGTACAAATATAGGTAAGATTTGCCTGTCTTTTTGTCTTTTGCTGTTGGATTTGATCCAGGTTAAGATAGGTGAACTTTAAGGATTCTACTAGCATATAAAAGTCTATGCTGGGGCACCTCACCTATGAAAAAAGTGAGGTGAGGAAGCTGTGACACTTTGCCTGTAGATGAATTAGAACTCCCATCAGCCTGGCCACCAGTCAGGGATGATGGGAGATGTAGTCCTACAACATCTGGAGGATCACAGTTTCCCAATCCTGAAGTAAGGAATGGCTGACATATGAAAATGGGGAATCTAACATCACCGGATCACAACCAGTGGCTGAATTTGGCTGCTCATCTCCAAGTTTGGAGAACTTGATTTGCATTAACCAGAAATCCCTATTGACCCAAACCAATGAACTCCAGTTTAGTTTTGCTTATCAAACTAGGACAATAAGCTTCGAATATAAGCTGAATATCCCCTTTGCCATAAATGACATTCCTTTTACAGATCTATAACAACTATTCAAAAGCTGAGCAATCAGATGGGAGATGAAGGTGCTGCACACAATGTCAAAGAATTTTGAAATAATTCTCAGTGATGAAATGATGAGGAAGGAACCAACATAAAGGAAGTATTCCTGTAGTTTGCTTCAGTTACTCAGCTTGATTCAGAGTGGCTCCTTCATCCTGGTGGACTTTGGTTCCTACTCAACCATTGCTTAAGGTTGATTTGATCCCTTTGTTTGTTTCTGATCCACCCACCCCTTCACCCAGGAGGGAGTGGGTGCCATTTTGTGGTTCACCTCAGGTGCCAAAATACCTTGGGGCAATCCTGGGTGGGATGGTGGTGCTCACTTGACCATCTGTTCCAACATCACTGCTACATTCTTGGAGGGAGACGGGCAAGGGGGCAGTAAGGCTGGTGCAATGCAAGTGTCTTGCCAAGTGTCTTGTGTTCAAAAACTGGAGTTTAGGGAAGCATTTCCCCGAACCTGCAGACTGTTAGGATTGACTAGTATTGCATAAATTCCAAGTTTAATGCATTTTACAAATTAATTGTGAACATAAATGAGAGGCTGGTCCTATGGATTAAGGAGGCAAGAGACTATTGCTTGTGGTTCAGAGCTGAACTCTTAAATGCCTGCAGAAAACCTTTCTCTTCCACCAAGCCTGTGCAGACCATTAAGAATACAGCGGTTTATTGAAATCTATTTAATTTTAATATGGTTCTTATTGTATCTTTTATGTATTATAACTGAAAAACATTTATTTTATGATATAGCAGTGCACAAGTATTTAAATAAACAGCACCTCACTTTAGATTGCCAAATTGAATAATACTTTCCATGTTGTTACTTTGAAAAGGTCCTGATTCAGACAACACAGAAAATTGGAACCATTATAATGAATGTGCTTTAGGAGCAATAGACCGCATTCCCCCCCCCCCCCTGATCCTGATATTTCTTTCAAATTCATTTTCATAGATAAACCTGAAGTGCAAATTGAGAACACATGTGTGGCTTCCGACGCGTGTTTCCTAGGCGATTACAGCTTCACTGCAGGGGATGGTAAATTCTTTGAGATGAAGATGCAATGCTGCAAGACTGAACTGTGTAACAATGCAACTCTCAGCCGTAAGTTTCTGCATCAATGTAGAATCATTAACATGTTAGGGCTGTGCACTGGATTTGGCCAAGGCCTGGATCATTTAGTCAATAAGCAGTACTCAGAGGACCTGTGCCTCATTCAAATGGGGTGAGGCAGCCCCAGATGGCTACAGGTTGGGTTGAGCAGCTCAGGACTATTAGGGGCTCTCAACGTGTGGGGATTCAGAATGGACAGAGAGTCAGGCATGAGGAGAAACTGTGAAAAAGAGGGACCTACTAGGCAGGTCTCTGCCTGAGAAAGGATGGGTTGCCTTTCCAGCCGGGCCTCTCCTTCCTGTCCCTTGAACAGCACCATGCAGGATCAGATATATAATTGGATACCTAAGCTCATGAACAGCTCATAAATAGCTTATGGTCACTTCAAGTGAACTTTCAATTGAATGTTTCAAATATGGACCTTACAACCCACCTATCTTATCCAAGTGTCCTCCTGAATCACCCTTGCGCTAGTTCTTCTCTGTCTTTTAATTGGCAAGCACTACCTAAGCCAGCAGTTATAATGATGCAAAGATAAAACCCTAATTTACAGCATTCTCTGAAATTTATTTATTGAATTTATGTACCACCCTGTAGTGGGTGTCTCAGGGCGTTTCACAGAACCTCTCGAATAGCTCATTGCTGAAGAACAGAAGAGAGACAGAATCTCTGTACAAAAATGGGGGACTAAGAGCCTATATTTTCAGAGAGGCTACACCATAATCAATGGCATGAACATATTCAGAGAGATTAAAAGGAAAATAAAGTTCCCACTCTCCCACCCCACTGTGGATAAAGGTCATTCATCTCAGAGACCAATGGTGACTTTGTCCCATGCTCAGCCCTGAACCCAGATTGTGTTTAGATCATGTTTTCATCCAAGAACACTTGCAGCTGCCCCAGCAAAACTGTAAGTTCCTAGGGTGGATTCCATTTATATAACACAGAGATACAAAAAAAGATAAAACCACTAACATGCTCACTATACGTTTGATCTTGGCAGTTCCTGATCGCAACATGCTGGCTGAAAATGGTTTGCAGTGCCCATCCTGCTTCTCCAAAGGAGAGAAAAAGTGTAAGAGTGAGAAGACCGTCAACTGCCTTGAGAATGAGAGCAAGTGTATTGATTTTAGAGGAGCTTTGAATAAAGGTAACATTGCTATTCAGTCAGGGGGAAAGGCCTAGTCATTGGCTGGGTCATGCAGACTCCTGCCTGCTCTCCTGCTCTCCCTTCCTTCCTCTCTTTTTCTATTGCACTTTGCCGGAAAAGTGAGAGGGATGATATCTCTTAATGGCTCCATTCTGCACCCTCCCTTAGTGTTTAGCCTGCTTGGACTTTCTTTAACTTTCATAATGTCACTTGCTTGTCTAGAAGCAGGATTCTGATCGGGATGTTTATATTAAATACCCTTCTGAACAAATGGGGAAAGTGCATTCATTGCATCTGGATCTTTCCACCACTGGGATGCAGTCCAGGACAAAATGTGTGCCTCTTTCTCAAAAAGCATATTTATTATGTAAAATAAAGGTACTTAAATTTCCTTAAATTCTGTGACAATGAGCAGTATCTGGCTAACTCAGACCATTAGTGCAAGGATTTATAGTTGTGCAACAGAATTTCCACTCTGTTCTGCCTGTAGGTGCTCTGTATCCTCCTAAAAGCTGCTCCAAAGATTTAGCTGTCATAATTTAACTACATTTGTAAAAAGATAAATTGCTTTATATGCATTATAACACTGTGACATCTTTCGCCATTGGGATTTCACAACACATTTAAGTGAATCGCTCTTTTCATGTGCCTGGATCCAGCCTTACACGCACACCTCCCAATCAACAGCGTTTTGAGGAATAATGCTCTTTGGAGAGGGACCAAATTTACCACACCCTTCCTTCCTGAAAAGAAGAGGGGATTGGGAATGAACAGGGGAGGGACATATGGGCTGATTTGCCCCAGGAGGGAAGAGGCAGAGTCCAGGCCATTTGAGCTGCCTCTGCCCTACATTCTTTCTTCTCATCCTTCTCCTGCCCTTTACAGCCTGGCTTTGCTAGTTTCACTTTTGAGAACCCCCCTTTTCTTGGACTCATCATTTCTCTGACTTCATGTTAGATGTGTTTAACATGAAAATAGATGTTGTAAAATAAAAGGAGGATTCTCTGGATGCCTAGATCACAGTTTGGGACAATGAGGGAGCCTCAGTTGGCATCCAACCGTCCTGAGAGACAATAGAGTGGTACTTTTTATGCGGCTGCATCACACCGTAGACTCATGTCAGGTTCACACATTCAACGCTCACACACCAGGGAGGGAGTGTTGTTTTCAAATTTTGCTCTGAGCCAAAGAATGAGCCTTTTAACATGCCCAGGAGATGGCAGGGATAGAATTCCTCCCATTTTAATGCAAATCACATGACCACAAGAATTTGATTTTGTTAACATTGTTAATTACGGCAGTTTTCAGAACCTCTAATTTCATTATATTTTATAAATATAAACTGTTTATTAATAAACTTCATGTCTTGAGACTCCTTTGGGTATGATGCCAATTTTGATTTACATCTGAGTGATTTTTTTTACCTGAATTCCTAATGTTGAAAATTTTGTATATTCTGATGAAATTTTATTTTTCAGATTTCTTAAATATATACTTTTTAAAACTAACTTGTTAAAATTCTCATTCACCATCACAGGCACCATCTCCTATTCCCTGGGTAAAGGACTAAAGTCAACACTTCTTTCCTTTTTTTCAGATACCTTTTTTCACAACTATTTCACTTTCAAAGGTTGTGCAACAAAAAATATTTGTGCCATCGGGTATAGTGAAGGTGAAAGTGGAAAAATTATTATTGGAACTGGGAGAATTGTTCTTGTAGTTTACGAAAAAAGCTGTTACAATGCTTCACGGATCTCACACCAGCCTGAACAGGAAGGGTAAATTGGACGGTGTAAACCTCCTCCTTGTGTATTCCAAAATCCATGGCAATGAGGGGGAATTGGAGGCCTAGTGGTGAAATCCAGGACTCGGGATATCTGTTTCTTTCTTGCTTGCTTTTGGTGTAGGTAAAGGGAAACAAGAGCAGAGAAAAGAGGGTCAGAATGTGTGGATTGTGGATTCTGAATACAAAGAACTTTGTAGTGTATCATTAAAGAATGGTTAATTTTTTATTATGGTCATTACAATGCAAAATAAATGGTTACGGAAAATAAAATGCTGGTTCTCAGATCTGTTTCTTTCGGATACAAATGCAATTATTATTTATTGCTTTAGCTGAAGAGATTACAAAAATGAAATACATAAGATTGGATAAAAACAAAATAATATATATTGCACAGCTAAAATCATTATTGGAATCAGACAATTTGTTAGAAAAGAGCTTTCTCCTCTGAAGAATTTAAATTAGGGCATTTTTTTCAGCTCAGCTCTGGGACCTCTCAGGTGGGTACCATTGTCATTCTAAGAGATCAAGGAAGAAGTTCATGGTGAGTTCCAGCATCTATTTTTCTAGAAAAAAAAACACTGATGGGCAAAATATGTGGGACATAATATACAGTTGACAGACTGGGAAAGATTATGGAAAAATGATATAAAATTTATGGCATGTATGGCACTTAAGGAGAATTTTATGAAAATGATGTATTTAACTCTGGTTAAACTATCAAAAATGTAGAAAACAAAACAAAATAAGTGTTGGAAGTGTAAAAAGCAGGGGGTACATTTTACCATATGTGGTGGCAATGTAAGGTTATAAAACGTTTTTGAGAAATGATCTATAATGAATTGAAAAAAAGTTTAAAATAACATTTGTTTAAAAACCAGAAGCTTTCTTATTAGGTATAACTGAAATGGATATACCGAAAGAATACAAAAATCTGTTTATGTACACAACAACAGCCGCACGGACATTAATAGCCCAAAATTGGAAAGAACAAGTCGCAAACAAAAAAGATTGGCAACTTAAATTAATGGAATATGCTGAAATGGCTAAATTAACCGGAAGACTAAGAAATCAAGAAGACAACAAATATATATATAAAAAATGGAAAATGTTTATTGCATATTTACAAAAGCATTGTAAGGAAATTAACATAATAACAGGTTTTGCAAAAACAACAACAACCCCACTTGTAATATTAAGGACAATGTTCAAAATTGGGAATAATTAAGGATAAGGAAATTGCAGACATGTACAATAGAAGATAATACAAAAGAACCAGGGGAGGGAATGGAGGGAAGTCAAAGGATCTGAGTTATCCCAAAATACGGTGTGATTGAGTATGCAGAGTGAGGCTTACCTGCCCCCCCCACTCTATTTTATTCAAGTTACCAATGCTAACAACTTCCAAAAGGAGAAGCTTTGGAAGCTCAAAGATAGTGCAAATGTATTTATTCTGTTACAGATTCAGCTTTTGAGGAGATCACCAATGTGGCGTTCATACAGAGCCCCTGGTCGTTTCACGGACTATTGACCTGTACAACACTGCTTTATCCTTCCGCTGCCACCAACCAGGTTTCTCCTGGTGAAATACTGAGTCTCAGTCAGGTTGTAAAGGCAACAACAAAGATTAAAGTTTATTGAAGAACAAACAAGTTTTAAATATGTCCAGAACGGTTTCTCAGATGTGGCACTATCTCCCACTGTCATACTCTTCTCTCTCAGTTCTATCCCTGTCTCTCACTCTAACTCTCACAACCACTATGTTTGACTTTCCCTGCCTCTGTCTGACCCTCACTCCTCTATCTTCCAATGGTAAACCCCTGGGCTGAGCCTCAAAACCAGGTAGGCTCCGCCTCTGAGCTTTCTCATTGGTCAATCTACATTAACCATTTCCATCCCCCCTGTACAAACATAATCACAAAGAATGGGCAAACGCCACACCCATATTTGTGCACCATAACAGATTTGTGGATTGACTTTGACTTCGTTTCTTTTAAACTGCTTTTTAATTGTGTTTGTTATTTTCTAAATTGTTTTTAACTGTTTTTATGTGGTTGTTTTTTTTGGGGGGGGTGTTATTCGGCTGTATCTGTTCATATAGTGTTTTTATATTTTAATTATATCTTGTGAAACACCCTGAGATACGTGTGGGTATAGTGCAGTATATAAATTTAATTTAACAACAACAACAACAACAGGTTTTGAGGGCTGGGGGAATCAGTGCACCCCCTTTATTCCAACAGAACCTTGGTAGAGAGTTGACTGAATTAATAACCAATGTATTGTATTTTCCAACTAAAAAATATAAACCTAGATATTTAAAGAATTTCACCTGATCAGTGACGTGCTCCTCAAGTTGCCACGTGTGTTTTTAAAACTATTGGCAGAAATAAAAACATTAACTTTTAGGTTTTATTGCATTACAAAGTCTTCTTTCAGATGAATACTTCAGAATGCAGAAGAATATATATAGCAGACAGGATGGCTGAAAGTTACAGGACCCTTGGGGCAATCATGGGGAAGCTTCAGTATCAGGATTCAGGTTCAGTTTTCCAGTCAATGAAATCCTTTGAAGACAGAGGTCCTCTGGCTGGGTCGGGATGACATGGGGTTGGGGGGCCAACTCCCATCTCTTGCGGGGGCCCAATTAGTGCCAGCGTCTTCTGTCAAGAGTTTGGGTGTAACCTTCGACGCCTCCCTTTCCATGGAGGCGCAGGTTGCAGCCACAGCAAAGGTGGCATTTTTCCATCTTCGACGTATCAAGCAGTTGGTTCCTTACCTTTCTCACCCTGATCTGGCCACAGTGACCCACGTGACGGTCACCTCCAGGCTTGATTATTGTAACTCACTCTACACGGGGCTGCCCTTGAAGCTGACCCAGAAACTCCAGCGGGTGCAGAATGCGGCGGCAAGGCTCCTTATGGGGTCCTTGCCGCGGGACCACATTCATCCAGTGCTTTACCAGGTGCATTGGCTCCCGGTGGAGTACAGGATCAGGTTTAAGGTGCTGGTTTTGACCTTTAAAGCCCTATGCGGCCTAGGACCCTTGTAGCTACGGGACCGCCTCTCCTGGTATGCCCCTTAAGGTCCACAAACAACAACATTTTGGAGGTCCCGAGTTGTTAGACTGGTGTCAACTAGGGCCAGGGCCTTTTCCGTACTGGCCCCAACTTGGTGGAACGCTCTGTCACAAGAGACCAGGGCCCTGCGGGATTTGACATCTTTCCGCAGGGCCTGCAAGACAGAGCTGTTCCGCTTGGCCTTCGGGTTGGACTCAGTCTGATGTTTCCTTCCCTTATGGTTTTGATTATGGGCGATAAATGAAGCTGCATTTAAATTTTAAATTGTTTTTAATCCTGTATTTTAATTAACGGTTTTTCTTTCTTTTATATTTTATTGTAATTTTATTGGTGTTAGCCGCCCTGAGCCCGGTTTCTGCTGGGAAGGGTGGGGTATACATAAAAAATTATTATTATTATTATTATTATTATTATTATTATTATTATTTTACTTAGTGGAGAGATGTGTCCTCTTGTATTGGGATTAGATGACATAACCATGCATTCAAAAACTGTCAAACCTCTGCTTGCCTTCTGTTTTACATTAAACAAAAAACTCTGATGCTTCATATCAGAAAATACCATACTTCCCCATTCCAAACTATTGATTTGAAAGATACACATTTTAGAACCAACTTTTTATTTCACACAATCCTTTATATTTATCATAATAAGGATAATGAGTGACAGAGTGGATGGGGGGACCCAGCCAGATGGGCGGGGTACAAATAATATATTATTATTATTATTATTATTATTATTATTATTATTATTATTATGTCACACTATAATACAGCACTCTTTTCTCTGTGTCCTGCATCCCATTTCCCTCCATCAACAGCAAAAAAGGCAGAGACACGGATCCTTAGCCTGACTCTCACCACTAGGCATCCAACTCCCCCTCCGCCCTATTGCTGTGAATTCTTGAATTCACAAGAAGGAGATTTATGCTGAACCATAATTACCCATCAATGTGAGGTTGGTGTGAGATATGTGAAGCATTATAATAGTTATTTCAATTGGGAAAGAGTTTGAGGAAGGGGAGATAAAGAGAAGTGCCAGAGAAACCAAAACTCCAAAATATACTTTGAAGAAGTTGCAATACAAAACTATGCAGACTTATCTGGGAGTAAGACCCATTGAAATCAGTGACACATCAAGGAAGACAGATATAGAATTGCCTTGTAATCCCTTTGAAATGAATGGTTACTACTTCCATCAACAGTGCATAGCAGTTGCTGAAATCCGTACGCCGCCTCCAATCCTTCCAGCCAAATATATTTATTGGTGAGGGATGGGGTGGAAACTTGAGAAGCACCTTTGGCTGTCACGGAAGGAGTCACATTACTAAGTAGGTCTAACATAAATAATGAAGCGAAGAAAAGGGCACCCCAAGATAGACAGCTTAGTGATGAATGTTGTCTGTGCCTTTTGTGCTGTGCATGGTTAAAAATACCTTGGTTGGTGGTATAGCGGGAAATGAGAATATTGCTATGTGTCCAAGAGCAGTGGAAAGAGAAGAAGGAAATAGGCAAAAAGCTGTCCCTCACCTGTTTAAACACAAGGTGAACATGCTGGATCAGGACAATCACCCATCTAGTCCAGCATCCCAACCGATCCCTGTGGGAAGCCTGCAAGCTGGACAAGACTGCGACAATATTCTGTTCATCAACAATTCCCAGCACCTATTATTCAGAGGCAAAACGTCTTTTGAAAGTGGAAGTAGAACATAGCCATTGTGGGAAGACATGCATTCCCTGAATTTATCTAATCCTCTTTTTAAGTCATCTGAGTTGGTGGCCATCACTGCAGCCTTTGAGAGTTGCCATATCTTGAAGAGCAAAATGAGCACAGCCAGAGCTGCTGTTAGCCTGCCAGACAGCGAAAGAGGCATTAGGGCCCAGGTTCACAGGGCCGCTGCTGCCACACCCGCACAGTGAGAGTGCCCTACTGCCATTCCAAGAAGGATGCTACTGTACGGGGTCTTCTTATCTTTTGAAATTGGAGAGTGGGATTTGAAGCAGGTATAAACAACTAGCTGGGTTCAATTCAGGACAATGTGACTAAGGAAACAGATCAGCTGAGTCAAAGTATCACCCCCTCTCCCAACAATCTGACACAATTAGAACAAGGAGGGGCAAAGTTCCGTAAAATGATTTTATCAGCTCTCAGTAATGATCTTGGAGTCATTGTATTCTATTCACTGCCTACCAGTGTGTTCCTGGCACCTTTCAACAGCCCTGAGCTCTGTCTAGCTTTGCCAGCTGAGCAGTCACCTGAGTTGTACCTTGAGGCTTTCATTGCACTTTCATTAGTGGCCTGGAAGATAATTAAAAATATATTGCTCCTTCAAAATTCGTAAAACCCCACATCAAGTAAGAGCAAAGGCAGAGGTACTGGCTCAGAATATGCCTATATCCATCAAGGACCCAGCAACTTGCCATAGTCCTTGGATCTGATAGTATTAGTAGTTTGTGCACATATCTGTAGCAAATGAAGGCTACAGTCAGGCACTGAAGAAGTTGGTTGGTGGTCTCAGCCATTTTAGGAAGATATTTAAGAATATTATCACAAGCCATTCAAGCACTTAGTGTTTGCAGCAGAACAACCAAAGAAACACATTACAGTATTTCTTCTGCTTTAATGATGGGCATAGTCAGATGGCCTCAATGGACTTTTCAGCCTTCTTAGAACAAGTTGCTCACTTGGAGCTGTCCATTGTCCTGCAGTATCTCTTAGGGGGAATCAACACCTTCCCTGCTGCACTTGCAGCAGATGCCTCATTAGCTACAGATAATCTTTTGCATTCTCACTATCCAAAACCTTTTAGGATTCTTTAACGAGATTCTGTTTTAAAATTGCCATGTAGATACAGCCTTATAAAACTGCATGGCCGACATGCTTTAAAATAATAATAATTTAAAAATCGAGATTACTATTTTTTTATTTTTTTTGAAGAGCTGTAGTAGCCTGGCTGCATCAAACAACAAAGTTTCAGAGGAGCATAATAGAGGACAGAAAAGTAATTGTGAAAGGTGCAAATGGATTTTATAGAGTCCAGGTGTGGATGTTCTTCTACACCCATTGCGTTAGGAGACTGGACATAAAGAGAGGAGACGAAAACGTACTGTATCAGATTCAACTAGAGCCACTTTATTAATTATTACTGAAAAACTCTGAACCACATAGGTGGGAAAGACCATATGTGCACAGTATGCAAATCATATGTTAGGCTCCAATGCTTTTTGGGCAAGCCTACCCTGCAGGGAGGACAGGTAAGTTCATCTTCTGGAGGAACTGCAAACCAAATTTGGACAAATTCAGAAAATGTGGGCAGGTGAATATTTTGTCTAACTCTTGTATGACTTCCCCGTGACTTCCTGGTGCATACTACAGCCTGTGGCTTCCTGAGACGATGAGAAAAGGACTCACTTCTTGTTAGTTGAGCTTTGTGTATCAGGTGAAGGTAAAGGAAAAGGACTCCTGGATAGGTAACTCCAGTTGAATTCAACTTTGGGGTATGGCACTAATCTCCACTTTCAGGCTGAGGGAGCTGGTGTTTGCCCACAGACAGCTTTATGGGTCATGGCCAGCATGAGTAAATCGCTTCTGACACATGGAGGACTGTGAAGAGTGCTAGAGCATACAGAAACACCATTTACCTTCCCGCTGCAGTGATACCTATTTATCTACTCACACTGGAATGGTTTCAAACTGCTAGGTTGGAGGAGCTGGGACAGAGCAACAGAATCTCACCCCATACTGTGGATTCAAACTGCTAACCTTGTGATCGGCAAGGCCTAGAGGCTCAATGGTTTAGGCCACAACACCACCTGCATCCTTTGGTATCAACTCAACATGCCCACCTAGGTCCCACTGCTCCGTGTTTACCCAACATTTTCATGTCAGATCTACAGGGCTGTATCCCCACTCTTTTTCTGTGCCGATACACTAATAGTTTTGGGGGGTAATTTGGAGCTGAACCAACAATGTGTCTTCCTGAAGCAGCCTTTGCACATGGTCTGGTGTCTCCCACTCAACTGGGTGAGAGAATGGCCTTGTTTGTGTAGCTCCCTAATGGAAGAGGCTCTATGGCCATTGCAGGCTCCAATCAAGACCTTCCTCATAGTTGTGTGAGTGACTCATACCAGACACTCTCTTAGTCATTGGCACATTCAGTTCCTGAGGTCTCACTTCATCCCTTTTACCCTTTGGAAAACATAGCCAAGACAGGAGGATCAGTTTTTATGGTTAAACCTTCCATTGCATGAGTGTGCACCCACAGCCCATTTCCCACAGTAATTTCCAGGCTTGCTGAAACTGATCTAATATCCAGGCTTTTCCTGAAGGAGCACCTCCCCCCCCTTCTTTCAGTCCAGACACTGAGATCTTGCTCTGAGGGCCTTCGGGCAGTTTCTCTCACTGGGAGAAGTGAGCTTAGAGGGAACCAGGCCATTTTGTGGGGCTATTTTTTAGGTGGTTTCTGGACTTTAGACTTTGACTATTTCGCTCTCAATTGCTTTCTGGAGTGCCTTCACCATTTAAATTGTAAATTATCTATATCAAAAAAGAAATCAGAAGCGTCGTTCAACAACTAATAAGATCATAACTAATGAACTTTGTATTTCAATATCTCCCTCTTTATCTTTGTAGTGAAAAAACAACTCCCATTCCCGGATCTCACTAAACCATTTGTTCCCAAGTGTTACTTGCAACATGAGTCCTATAAATATGTCAAGGCAAGCCTCTACCAGCATCAATTCTCTTATTGATCCATCTCTGCTCTGAGTCTCCTAATCTTTCTGGAATGATGAAGGCACTCCTGAGCTCATGCCTCTTATTGGCCCTGCTTTCTCCAGGTAAGATGGGGAACATTAAGTTACCTTTAGAGGACACTGAAGAGAACTTGCTTCTTGTGAGGTAAGGGGAGTTAGGAATGCAGATCAACACCATAGAAAGCAAGGACTGCTGGGTTACCAAGAGGAAGTAGGGGAGAATCAAGTCAAGAGATTATTTCTTGTGATGTCATACAGATAAACTATGTCATGTAGAAAAATAATGAAGTATCCCACTCTAACATGGAAGCTGCATTTCAGCAATACACACAAAATGTGGAGATCTCTCTCTCTCTCTCTGTGTGTGTGTGTGTGTGTGTGGATGGGTGGGTAGGGAAACAGAGGGGTGATGTACAAATGCAAGAGATTGCCAGATGAAAATGTTGGGCATGATTTCAAAGTGCAGGGAAAATGCTAAGAAGGTGAACAATCGTTAGTGGGAGAGGTGGAGAAAATATGCCTTAAAAATAGGACAGAATAATAATTCAATTGGAACGGAGAGTAAAAGTTGCTTAGGAAAGGGAAGCAAAGAATACAAAGTATGGCCATAGTAGGAAGAAATTAAACACATTTTACAAAGAAAGACACTATGCCCTTGGAACAGATCACATAAACCCACTGGTGAGGATCCAGATTCTCTACTACTACTCATTGAATGTGGAAATTTGGGGAGCTGAATGTGATTTGAGTGTCAGACAAGGATCCAGGACACCAGGTTCGAATCCTCACTCAGTCACGAAGGTCACTGGGGGATACTAGACCAAGCGCTATCTGTGGGCTTAACCTACCTCACAGGAATCTTCTGAGGATAAAATGGGGAGGGGGAAACCATGTACACCACCTTGAGCTTCTTAGAGGAAGTGGCTGCAGACAAATAAATGAATTAGAAAAATGAGAAATTGACAGCAAGAGAAAATGATAGATTGGTTCATCCCTAGTGCAGGATCCGGTCCTCACACTGGCCAAGCCAATGACTAAGGGAAGCACACAATCAAGACCTCAGCACAGCAACACTCTGGCTTACTGTGGGTTCCAGCAATTGATATTTGAAATATGTTACTTTTGATATTGGAGGTAGTACATAGGCAACATGCTTAGGAGCCTTAGTAGTCTTATTCTCCATCAGTTTGTCTAATCCTCTTTTAAAGTCATTGAAATTGTTGGCATTCACTGCTTCTTGTAGAAAATCCCATAGTTTAATTGTGCTCAGATCTAAGCTTGTGACTAAACAGTGGGAATAAAATGTATTTAAGTGAGAATCTGGATGGGAGGAAAAGTGGGCCATGGGAAAGCGAGGGTACACCTCCCCACTTCTTGGAAATAATTAAACCAGTGTTCTGAACAAGGGCTTCAAGAGTTTTAATTAATGAGTCTTTTACTCATTTTATTTCATTTTCTTCTATTAAAATGCTTATTAAATTGGACCCCTTTTAATTTAAACGTTTTAATTCACGATCACCTCCTCCTCTGTGTCTCATTAAGCAAAAAGCAAAACCACATAATGATGATGATGATGATAATTCATGAATCTTTTCCTCCTGTCCTTAGCCGTATTTCTGAGGTGCAGAACTGCATTTAACGGGACTGGAATGGAAGATACTAGCAATACAAATACAATTTGTAGTAAAGAGGTTAAATATTCCTGTACTTCCACTGTTTTGCGTACAAATATAGGTAAGATTTGCCTGTCTTTTTGTCTTTGGTGTTGGATTTGATCCAGGTTAAGATAGGTGAACTTTAAGGGTTCTACTAGCATATAGAAGTCTATCCTTGGGCAACTCACCTATGAAAAAAGTGAGGTGAGGAAGCTGTGACACTTTGCCTGTAGGTGAATTAGAACTCCCATCAGCCTCAGCCAGCCTGGCCACCAGTCAGGGATGATGGGAGATGCAGTCCAACAACATCTGAAGTAAGGAATGGCTTGCATTTGAAAATGGGGGATCCTTTTAAAAAAAAAATAAAAAAAAATCTTTATTAGAATTTCATACATAAATAAATAATATAGATAAAACAAAACAAAACAATACAACAAAAGAAGAAACAATGATAACAACAACAATTACACTGGACAGCAATTACCATTAAGAAACAACTTAAAATCACTAACTTCCAATCACGCTCACTATACTATTTACCTTTCCATTATTTTTCCACAGATTTATAAGTCATGAATGTCCAATATAGTATCAAATCCAATATAATGTCTAATACAATTTTGTTTACAAGTATCAATCCAGTTCTGCAAGTATTTTTTTATTAGTACAACATGTATTCAAATATATTTTAAATATTTTCCATTCTTCGTATACCTTTTGATCTGACATTCCTCTGTTTTTCCCTCTCAGCTTGGCTAATTGTAAATATTCTATCATAAGAATCTGCTATGCTATTATCGAAGGTAAGGTTTCATTCTTCCAATTCCTGGTCACTATTATTCTAGCAGCCGTGATTGAATACATGAATAGTGGTCTGAGGTTCTTTTTGAATTCTGTTGGTAATATACCCAGGAGAAAAATTTCTGGTCTTTTTTTAAAAGTAATTTTAAATAGTTTTTTAAGTTCACTATAGATGTTATTCCAAAATTCACAGATCACTTCACAATTCCACCACATGTGGAAGAAAGATCCTGTCTCCTTTTTACATCTCCAGCATGTTTGTGATCTTCGTTTGTACATTTTGGCAAGTTTTAACGGGGTGTGATATCACCTATACACCATCTTCATTGTGTTTTTTCTGAGATTAAAACATGCCATGAATTTAATACCTATTCTCCAAAGCCTTTCCCACTGATCCATATTGATTTTGTATCCCAAATCCTATGCCCACTTTATCATCACATCTTTAACTTGTTCTTCTTTAGTTCCCCACTCTAATAAGCAATCCCTTTAATATGGGTTAATGCTTTCTCAAATCTTGTTTCTTTTGCAATACCTTCCTTCCTATCTATGACAGTCTTTGGTTTAGCTGAAAATACTGAAGCCAATCAGACAAATGTTCTTTAATTTCTTCATATTTCCTCAAGATTGGCTCATCTTTGCCCTTCTCTAATAACAATCAGTATGTTGGCCACTCTCCTTTCATATTTCTTCTTTTAACAGCTAATGCCTCTGCCGGTGAGGTCCACAATGGTATTTTAGGCTCTAGTATTCCTTTATATTTGCTCCAGATCTTATAGAGTGATTTCCTAACCACATGGCTCAAAAAACCCTTGTGAGCTCTTACCTTATCATATATTAAGTAGGAGTGCCACCCATATCGATTATCATGGCCTTCAAGACCCAGAAGATCCGTATCTTTTAAGAGAATCCACTCTTTTAGCCATGTTAATCCTGCTGCCACATGGTATAGTTCTAGGTCAGGGAGCGCAAAGCCCCCTCTTTCTTTCCTGTCTGTTAGTAGTTGATATTTAATTCTCGGCTTTTTTCCATTCCAAACAAATTTTGTTATCTCTTTTTTCCATTCCTGGAAGCACTTCATGCCTCCCAAAATTGGGATTGTTTGGAATAAATATATCATTTTTGGGAGAATGCTCATTTTTATTGCCGAGATTCTTCCCCACGGAGAAAGATGCAGACTATTCCATGTCTCCATATATTTTTTTGGCCTCTTTCCAAGTTTATATATAATTGTCTTCATACAAGTTTATACTTTGGGTGGAAATCCAGATTCCTAAATATTTAGCCTTATTTTTAATTTCCAGTCCTGTTTTCATCTGTACTTCTTTTTTTTCCTCCTGTGTTAATTTTTTTGTCATTACGGTAACTTGGTTTTTTTGATAGTTTATTCTCAAATCCATTACTTTTCCATAATTCTTAATTACGGTATATCCAAAGTTTCTGGTATGCTTTGTATCGGTTCTTGTGTTGTAACTATTAAATCGTCCGCGAAGGCTCTTACTTTATAATTCTTTTCTCCAATCACAATTCCTTTTATGTTTTCATTATTTCTGATATTCTGCAGGAGTGGCTCTAGAGCTAATATGAATAGCAAAGGGGACAAGGGAATCTAACATCACCTGAGCACAACCAGTGGCCGAATTTGGGTGCTGATTGCCAAGCTTGGTGAACTTGATTTGCATCAACCAGAAATCCCTACTGACCCAAACCAATGAACTCCAGTTTAGTTTTGCTTATCAAACTAGGACAATAACAGTGTGATTCAGTGGGTCCCTCCACCTTGATGGTCTTTGGTTCCTGATCAAACCATTGGTTATGGTTGATTTGATCCCTTTGCTTGTTCCTGATTCACCCACCCCTTCTACCCAAGAGGGAGTGGGTGCCATTTTGTTGTTCACCTCAGGTGCCAAAATGCCTTGGGGCAATCCTGGGTGTGATCGTTGTGCTCACTTGACCATCTGTTCCAACATCACTGCTACATTCTTGGAGGGAGACAGGTAAGGGGGCAGTAAGGCTGGTGCAATGCAAGTGTCTTGCCAAGTGTCTTTTGGTCAACAACCGGAGTTCAGGGAAGCATTTCTCCGAACCTGCAAACTGTTAGGATCGACTAGAAAAGAGAGTGCAGTGTATGACAGATGTATTGTCAGGTGTATAGAAAAAGGCATGATTCTTCATGCAAAACATTTGACTTAAAATGAAGTTCTGCATAAATTCCAAATTTAATGCATTTTACAAATTAATTGCAAACATAAAAAGAGAGGCTGGTCCTATGGATTGAGAAGGCAAGAGACTACTGCTTGTGGTTGAGAGCTGAACTGTGCAGACCATTAAGAATACACTGGTTTATTGAAATCTATCTGTTTACTTTTAATATGGTTCTTATTGTATCTTTTATGTATTATAACTGAAAAACATTTTGATATCTCTTTTTTTTAATGATATAGCAGTGCGCACACATTTAAATAAATAAACAGCACCTCACTTTAGATTGCCAAATTGAATAATACTTTCCATATTGTTACTTTGAAAAGGTCCTGATTCAGACAACACAGAAAATTGGAACCATTATAATGAATGGGCTTTAGGAGCAATAGACCGCATTTCCCCCCAAATCCTGATATTTCTTTCAAATTCTTTTCATAGATAAACCTGATGAGCAAATTGTGAATAAATGTTTGTCATCCAGCAGTTGTTTCTCAGGCGATTACAGCTTCACTGCAGCGGATGGTAAATTCTTTGAGTTGAAGATACAATGCTGCAACACTAGCCTGTGTAACAATGCAACTCTCAGCCGTAAGTTTCTGCATCATTGTAGAATCCTTAACATGTTAGGTCTCTGCACTGGATTTGGCCAAGGCTTGGATCCTTAGTCAATAAGCAGTACTCAGAGGACCTGTGCCTCGTTCAAATGGGGTGAGACAGCCCAGATGGCTACAGGTTGGGTTGAGCAGCTCAGGACTATTAGGGGCTCTCAACGGGTGGGGATTCAGATTGGACACAGAGTCAGGCAAGAGGAGAAACTGTGAAAAAGAGGGACCTACTAGGCAGCTTTTTCTCTGCCAGGGAAGCAATGGGTTGCCTTTCCAGCCAGGCCTCTCGTTCTTCCTGTCCCTTGAACATCACCATGCAGGATCAGATATATAATTGGATACCAAAGCCCATGAACAGCTCATAAATAGCTTATGGGACCTTACAACCCACCTATCTTGTCCAAGTGTCCTCCTGAATCACCCTTGAGCTAGTTCTTCTCTGTCTTTTAATTGGCAAGCACTACCTAAGCCAGCAGTTATAATGGTGCAAAGATAATACCCTACTTTACAGCATTCTCTGAAATCTATATAATGAATTTATGTACCACCCTATACCTGGGTGTCTCAGGGAGGTTCACAGAAACTCTCGGATAGCTCATTGCTGAAGAGCAGAAGAGAGACAGAATCTCCATACAAAAATGGGGGACTAAGAGCCTATATTTTCAGAGAGGCTACACCATAATCGACGGCATGAACACATTCAGAGAGATTAAAAGGAAAATAAAGTTCCCACTCTCCCACCCCACTGTGGGTAAAGGTCATTCATCTCAGAGACTAATGGTGACTTTGTCCCATGCTCAGCCCTGAACCCAGATTGTTTCTAGATCATGTTTTCCTCCAAGAACACTTGCAGCTGCCCCAGCAAAACTGTAAGTTCCTAGGGTGGATTCCATTTATATAACACAGAGATACAAAAACAGATAAAACCATTAACATGCTCACTATACTTTTGATTTTGGCAGTTCCTGATCGCAACATGCTGGCTGAAAATGGTCTGCAGTGCCCATCCTGCTTCTCCAAAGGAACCAAAAAGTGTAAAAGTGAGAAGACCGTCAACTGCCTTGAGAATGAGACCCAATGTGTTGATTTTAAAGGAGCTTTTAATAACGGTAACATTGCTATTCAGTCAGGGGGAAAGGCCTAGTGTTTGGCTGGGTCACACAGACTCCTGCCTGCTCTCCTGCTCTCCCTTCCTCTCTTTTTCCAGCGCACGCTGCTGGAAAAGTGAGAGGTATCATATCTCTTACTGGCTCCACTCTGCACCCTTCCTTAGTGTTTTGCCTGCCCTTTAACTTTCATAATGCCACTTGCTTGTCTAGAAGCAGGATTCTGATCTGGATGTTTATATTAAGCACCCTTCTGAACAAATGGGGAAAGTGCATTCATTGCATCTGGATCTTTCCACCACTGGGATGCAGTCCAGGACAAAATGTGGGCCTCTTTTTCAAAAAGCATATTTATTATGTAAAATAAATGTACTTAAATTTCCTTAAATTCTGTGACAATGAGCAGTATCTGGCTAACTCAGACCATTAGTCCAAGGATTTATAGTTGTGCAACAGAATTTCCACTCTTTTCTGCCTGTAGGTGCTCTGTATCCTCCTAAAAGCTGCTCCAAAGATTTAGCTGTCATAATTTAACTACAGTACATTCGTAAAAAGATAAATTGCTTTACATGCATTATAACACTGTGACACCAGTTGGCGATGTGGAGTCTTATCCTTCGCCATTGGGATTTCACAACACATTTAAGTGAATCGCTCTTTTCATGTGCCTGGATCCAGCCTTACATGCACACCTCCCAATCAACAGCGTTTTGAGGAATAATGCTCTTTGGAGAGGGACCAAATTTACCACACCCTTCCTTCCTGAAAAGAAGAGGGGATTGGGAATGAACAGGGGAGTGGTATATGGGCTGATTTGCCCCAGGAGGGAAGAGGCAGAGTCCAGGCCATTTGAGCTGCCCCTGCCCTACATTCTTTCTTCTCATCCTTCCCCTGCCATTTACAGCCTGGACTTTGCTAGTTTCACTTTTGAGGGCTGAGTAAGAATTCTGGTAGGAGTTCCTGATCGGCTCTTGGGAACCCCCTTTTCTCCGACTTCATGTTAGATGTGTTTAACATGAAAATAGATGTGGTAACATAAAAGGAGGATTCTCAGGATGCTTAGATCATAGTGGGGCAATGAGGGAGTCTCAGTTGGCATCCAACCATCCTGAGATAAAAAGGAGTGGTACTCCAACTTTTTATGCGGGTGCATCACACTGTAGACTCATGCCAGGTTCACACACTCAAGGCTCACAAACAAGGGAGGGAGGGTTTTTTTCAAACATTGTTGTGTGACCACAGCATGTGCCTTTTAACATGCCCAGGAGGAGGTGACAGGGATAGAATTCCTCGCATTTTAATGCAAATCACCTGACCACAAGAATTTGATTTTGTTAACATAGTTAATTAGGGCAGTTTTCAGAACCTCTAATTTCATTATATTTTATAAATATAACCTGTTTATTAATAAACTTCATGTCTTGAGACTCCTTTGGGTATGATGCCAATTTTGATTTACATCTGAGTAATTTTTTACCTGAATTCCTAATGTTGAAAATTTTGTATATTCATGTTTGATGAAATTATGATATTTCTCAGATTTCTTAAATATACACTTTTTTAAAACTAACGTGCTAAAATTCTCATTCACCATCACAGGCACCATGTCCTATTCCCTGGGTAAAGGAGTAAAGTCAACCCTTCTTTTCTTTTTTCCAGATCTCTTTTTCCCCTTGTTTTTCACTTTCAAAGGTTGTGCAACAACAAATCTTTGTGCCATCGGGAAAAATGGAAGAGTTTTTATTGGAACTGGGAGATTTGGTCTTACAGTTAACGAACAAAGCTGTTATAATGCTTCATGAATCTCACACCAGCCTGAACAGGAATGGTAAATGGGGCAGTGTAGACATCCTCCTTGTGTATTCCAAAATCCATGGCAATGAGGAGGAATTGGAGGCCTAATGGTGAAATCCAGGATATCTGTTTCTTGCTTGCTTGCTTTTGATGGAGGTAAAGGGAAACAAGAGCAGAAAAAACGGGGTCAGAATGTGGGGATTGTGGATTCTAAATACAAATAACTCTGTAGTGTATCATTAAAAAATAGTTAAGTTTTCATTATGATCATTACAAGGCAAAATAAATGGTTATGAAAAATAAAATGCTGGTTCTCAGATCTGTTTCTTTCGGATACAAATGCAATTATTATTTATTGCTTTAGCTGAAGAGATTACAAAAATAAAATACATAAAATTGGATAAAAACAAAATAATATACATTGCACAGCTAAAATCATTATTGGAATCAGACAATTTGTTAGATAAGAGGTTTCTCCTCTGAAGAATTTAACTTAGGGCATTTTTTCAGCCAGAGTTCACTGGAGCTCAGCTCTGACACCTCTCAGGTGGGTGTCATTGCCATTCTAAGAGAACAAGGAAGAAGTTCATGGTGAGCTCCAGCACCTCTTTTTCTATATATATATAAAAAAACACTGATGGGAAAAAGATGTGGGGAAAAGAATATATACAGCAGGCAAGATGGCTGAAAGTTACAGGACCCTTGGGGCAATCATGGTGAAGCTTCAGTATCAGGATTCAGGTTCAGTTTTCCAGTCAATGAAGTATCATTCCTTGACACAACAAGCTCATCTCTCCTGACATTGAAGTGCAGGCCAGGGGCATGGGCAACTGGTCTATCGGTCTCTCCTAGTTGCCTTCAGATAGGGTGAAATAGACAGAACCCTCCCCCCCATTCCACTGACTGAGCAGTCTGGCAGGATACATTGGTCATGCATGCAACAGGCATCAGTAGTATAGGGATACTAAAAGGACACCTGACCGTTAAGTCCAGTTGCGGATGACTCTGGGGTTCCAGCGCTCATCTCGCTTTACTGGCCGAGTGAGCCTGCGTTTGTCCGCAGACAGCTTCCGGGTCATGTGGCCAGCATGACTAAGCCACTTCTGGAGAACCAGAGCAGTGCACGGAAACGCCGTTTACCTTCCCGCTGGAGCAGTACCTATTTATCTACTTGCACTTTGACGTGCTTTTGAACTTCTAGGTTGGCAGGAGCAGGAAGCGAACAACTGGAGCTCACCCAGTCGTGAGGATTCGAAACGCCAACCTTCTGATCGGCAAGCCCTAGGCTCTGTGGTTTATTACAGATACAGAAGGATACTACTTCCTGTCAGTTGCTTATGTCCTGCTCTTCCTGACTTTGATTGATGATGTCATGTGACACGTCACACCAAAACTCCCATCCCAGAAGTGCCAGCTTCAAGGGCCACCATGAAATGACTTGGGGGGAGGGGTCCACATAACCCATCTGTGATGAGGGCACACCACTGCATCCTTAAAACAGAGAGGGATCACACCCTCTTGCAAGGAGGCATCAATCACCTACCTGACCCAGTCAGCTGTCCCCTCCCTGCTGGTTTTCCTCAGACATGAGGTTTTCCTCAGCATCCAACACAACAGGGATAGACAGTGCTCTGGACACCCCTTGAGATTCATCTGCTGCATTGCAACTTCTTTCTTCGCATCCTGGAGTCTAGAATTTGTTCTACTTCATACTCTTCCTCTCCTTCTACCATGACAGGAGGGGTAGGTGCTTGGCTAGGTGCCTGGTAAGGGTGTGCAGGTACAAGCGGTGACAAGAAAGAGCTGTGGAGAATGGGGTGAATCATCCTAGATACAGGCAATCGGAGTCAGAAAGTCATAGGGTTGATCTGGTCCACAACTTCAAATGGGCCATATCTCTGTGGGTCTAGTTTCCTGCATCTGCCCTTCTGTGACAAATAATGT